>OY728151.1:1955353144-1957853144 GCA_963277665.1 Viscum album
CAAGTACGTCCTGCCTAGTGGTCCACCTCCAGGTACCGTCCTGCTCCGCGAGCCTCCACCACGATCAACGCTGTCCGTCGTCTGCAACCAACACAACGTAGTGTAGGCATAGCCCATGCAGGGGTGAGTATAAGCTACTCAGTAGGGACCCGAGACCTCCGAAGGTCTCCCAAAATCCACAAAGGATAAACCAAAAAGGAAAGATTCAATCACGAAGTAACAACCGACACTGCTTAGGTATATGCCCATACATATACCTAAGTCATCAATTCCAGTAAGCTCTAACCTTCATGCCCAAGTACAACCCAAGTCCACACAGGAAAGTATACGTATTCCACACAGTAAAGAAAAACGTAATCCACATAGGATGGCACAACACAATCCACACAGGAAAGCAAACAGGTTTCAGCTCACACAGGTATACATCTTCGAAGACGATATAGATGATCACTGATCCATATAAGTCTTCGGACCCACAAAGGATCGATAGGTACTAACCCCTGCAAAGACCCACATAGGATCGGACCCACACAGGATCTGTAGGCGCTGGCTCACACAGAACCGCTGAGTGTTGACCCACACAGGATCGGACCCACACAGGATTGGTAGCACTGATCCACATAGGATCGCTGAGTGCTGTAGTCATCGTCGTCGAATCTACTGAGGATCTCTGTACAGTCGTCGTCACAGACACAGTAGCAGTCGCAGCCAGCACTAGGGTTTCTGCACACAGCAAGCTCGTTCGGGAGGGTCCGCTCCACGAACAGAGAGGCTGATACATCAATTGACACATAGTCCAAAGTTGATGTATCCAAAAGTTCTGTATCGCCAACAGGAACTCAACGTCGCAGACGGCGCGTCAATCGGACGCCCAGTCTGAGTGTTATTGACTTTTTCGTCCCAGGGGCCCGGTTGGTTTTTAAGGAAAAACCAATCCGACCGTACTCCACCTGCATCCAATCCTCGGGAGGAGTATTCCAAAAGATCTGTCTCACTTAGAGAAAAACAACAAAGTCGACGACACGTCAATCGGACGTCCGAAGCTCAAGATATGTGCATTTTCGCTCTAAGGGCCGGGTTGGTTTCATGTATAAACCAACCCAGCCGAACTCAATGTATTCCAAAACCTTGAGTGTAATATACCAAAACGACTGTCTCGATTCAGGGATCGCGTTTCAACTGACGGTGCGTCGATTGGAGGTCCGTAGCCCATGTTATGGGCAAAAGAACGTAGACGGGCCGGAAACGGGGGTTTCGGGCCCTGACCGACCCGGCCCGAGACCCCCCCTGGTCGGCCCGAACCGGATCGATCTGACCCGGTCCCAGTCGGCCCGGAGGGGCGCGGCCCGACACGGCCCGACTTGGGCATGGCCCGACCTGGTGGTCCGGCCCAGCGGCCGGCCCGGATGGGCACAGCGAGCCCCGCGCGCTGCCAGCTCGGCCGACGGCCGAGCAGTAGGCAAAAAGGGGGGGGGTGCCTGCCTCACTTGTGTAACTGTGCCCCCCCCATTTATGGGGGCCATTTGAAGTCCGGTCGGGGGAATTAATTCCCCCAGCTCCTCCCTGTCCGGCCGGCCCGACCTGGCCGGCCGGTTCCTGCTCAACGGGACCTGCGATGGCCGGTCCCCTTCTAGCTCTGACGTCGGCGGCCCGATCCGGCCGTCGATCACCTTGCTCCGCCACGGCCCGGAACTGGCCGCAACCCTTGTCGTCCGGCGCGGCGCGACGACGCCGCTCCCCTCCGTCGCGGCCCCGGAACAGGCCGCGGTATTTCGGGTGTCTCTGACGCGGCGCGATGGCGTCACGTCCTTGGATTAATTCACGGTGCGGCGCGATGGTGTCACATCCTTGGTCTTCTTTCCACGGCGCGGCGTGACGGCGCCACACATTTTCCTTTCGCTTGATTCTGCGTGGTGCGACGGCACCACACCGTCCCGCACCAAACCATAAAGGAATCAATCATGAAATAAGGAGGAGGGTCGGCTGTGTTTGTGCGGTCCGGCCCCCTCGCGTTATTCGATAACAATTAGTTTTAATCAACGAAAATCGTCATGTTGGTATTCACGAAAAAATGAATAAATAAAACCCCTACCTCGGTTTCAAGAACGGTACACTTCAACGAGCCGCGGAAGACGAGCGTCGCGGAAGTTGGGCGTCGCGGAAAACGAACGTCTATTCCCTTGTCGTCGAGGTGCGTCCGAAGAGGAAACGTCATTGGATAAGTTCTTCGCGTTCTTCGGTGGAGATGTTCTTCGTTGAAGAAAGGTGTTCTTCGTCGAAGTCCGAGGTGTTCTGCACATTCTTCGTCGAACTTGAAGAAGAAGAAGTCTTCCTCAAACCCTCACCCCTTTCTCTCCCAAGTCTCCACCACAAGAAAAACTATCCCCCAAAGTAAAATAAGTCTCCCACTTATTTTATTAACCCAACATAGGTTTTTGAATTCAAGAGTTTGAAAAATCAAAACCCACATTTAACTCACATAAGTTATTAACATGAGTTGTTATAAACATAAAGTGGTGATAAGTTGGCAAAACATAAATGGGGGTTAAGGAGTTGAAAAGGGGGAAGGTGAAAGGTTGGGGCTCGTGTGGGCCCCACCTTTCAATTATCCACACAAGGGAAGTTGGGTGGATGTGGGCCCCACCACCAACTTCCCATGGGAGAAATTAACCACCTTGATATAAAATAAAATTGATCCAACAATTTTATTTACTTCTTAATTAAACCCCATTAATTAACTTCTTCTCCCGCACAAACGCAACTATGGTAATGGTTCCCTTAAGCGATTACCGGCGTTGCAAGTTCATCGGTGCCATCCGATTTCAATTCCGAGCACCGGTTCAAATGATAGGAATTTCCGCTCGTTAGTTCACTGAACGTACTCGAGCTAAACATTGGATAGAAATTCCGGGAACTCCGGGTCTTGGAATCAAGTGTCGTCTGAAACTGCGTTCTTGTAAAATTCCAAAGAAAATTAAGAAAAAATTTCCCTTGAATTTTACGGGTCTTTACAAAGATCATTTCCTTAGATTAAGGATAAATAAATGACATAATTATTTGTGACAAATAATAATACACCCAATATAAGTGGATACTATGTGTAAAAATGCTAGTTCATTCACATATATTCATTTCATGACATAATAAAGAAGTAGAAGTTTATCCCAAAGAATTGAAATTAGATTGAGATGTTCTCTTACAGAAATTTAACAGTCTAATAGCATCACATTAAAATTAAGAAAATGTGTTGATGAGAGAGAAAAGGGTCTATCATAACATGGAAATAAAATTTTTAGCAAAAGGATATATTATAACAAACCCCAACATAAGAAAATTGAAATTAAAAGACATGACATAAAAGAAGTCTTTCACTAAAAGAGTATGGTGAATGGTTCCTTTACCGATTTGGTAACATAAAAAACATACACCCCATGAAGGAAGGATAAGGAAATGAAGATGTAAATACCAATAAATTAATGTAAATTACATAAATAATACCATCTTGGGCAGTACATACACCACACAAAAGGAAATAGTGGCACATATAGCATGAATCACACAGGAATAAAATGTGAGATGGAAACCCCTTAACACGTTGTAATCAATTGATTCGTATGACTAAAAGATAATCACCACAAAATTAATCACAAAATAACATTATTATAAGTATAATCATGATAATATATATCATATGGTAGTACACAATATACCACATTAAATAAACAAGTTGTGAATATTTGAAATCTCACAGAATTCAAAGTGAGATAAAAAACCCATTTCCTCATGTTTGACTTGACACAATCATTATTTAAACTCCTGAATAATAAACTACAGTTAATTTATAATTTATTAAGAAACTTTTTCAATTTTATAATTCCTTTTATATAACTTATTACCTTGCTATAACAATTATATAATTATTTGAGTTCATATTGGACATTTTTTTATGTTCGGAACATGAGTCTAAAAAGAACATCTTTTAATTACAACTTGTCCCTATAGTATAAATTACATTATAACCATAATAATATTAATTATATAGATATCATATATATCATATATATATTATATATATATATATTTATAATAGTACATGGCATTTGGAGATAAGAAATGAAATGTCACGTTCAAGGAGACGGTAAGCCGTACGTATGCATGAACGCTACTTTCATTTCTATTTCATATTTATTGAATGAAAACATAATGATATGTAGGTATATTATAATTCTAGTATCATATGATATATATGTTACATAATTTTATAACTCCATCCTTTATACCTTCCATGTATGTCATGAAAGAATTAGATCACCTTGAGGGGCGGTAGTCCAATCTTCCTCAAATGAAATTATCGTGTTTACACATATTGGAAAGCATACAAGTATTTTTTTAAAAAAACAAAGAAGCACCGAGAAAAAATAAATATAATATATATCATATATAAATATTGTGACATAATAATGGTTACCATGAGAGGCATTTGGAGATATTGGAACAATTATAATTTCCTGAGGAAGTAGTTCGTCGTCCACAGATATTGTATGTTCATATCCATTATATGAAGGTGTGTAGAAGTCTAGATTCAATCTTTCTCATAAAAAACCTTTTATATTTAGGATATTGGTGTTTTCATAAAATAATGTAATAAAAATAGATTGTGGGGTTGAAGATGTGAAATAAAACAAAAGAACATAAGAGAAGATGTTGCCTTTAAATCGGGTACATCCCTTTGGTTTGGATCAAAAAGATTAATTGAATTGTATTCTACCTATGGGAAGGATAATAGAAGGAGTACAATGATTTAGGGAGCATAACTGGGATGATCTTCGATGATCCAAGGGGATTGAGAGGTGAGAGTAATGGGTTATATGTGATGGCCTTTTATAAGGGGGAGGAGGGGCTCTTTAGGAATGTTTGAAAATATTATTTTATTATATAATTATTTATAGTTTCTAAGGGTAAAAAAATTAAAGTCCAAGATAAGTTAACTCATTTTCTAAATAAAATCATCTATTTACTATTGTATTGGTATTGAATATTGTTTTAATTTTGATAATCCTATTTATTTAAATCATTCATTAATGACTTAAACATGAAATCATCATTGTGTCATAAATAATTTTATTTATTTGATGTCTAAAAATTATAAAACAAATAACATGATGTAGGAAATATTTTTATCTTTAAAATGAATATTTATAGTCTAAGAGATAACTTATATATACCCTAGGTAAAAATTGATATACTAAAAGACATATCTTTATGTCATTTTTGTCTTTAGTTTAAATTAATTAATATAAAGTGTCCTTATCATCTTAAGTGGCTCTATGGGGACCCCAAATATACCCAAGGATGCCCATGGTCGTACATTTATCCTCCAATAGATATATAACACACGTTAAGGTAAATTTAATATTATTATAATATTAATTATTACCCTTATTTACCAGAAGTACCCTTTTACCACGGTAAATAAAATATTTACTTAAGTAAATATTCATAATACCTAAAAATAAAATTTACCTATTTACAAAATTTTTAACTACTAATTCCAAATATAGAATCCATTTTATCAAATTAATGAAACAGAAGTGGAAGAAATTAATTTAAAATTAATTCTTTTTTTCAAAACAAAAAATGTATTTTTAATAAATAATAACTATTAAAAGATTAACACTTGTTTATGTCCAATTTCAAAGTGAAATTACATAAAATGAAAACAATTGTAGTCAATGGTAAATATAAAATCTTATTAAACTTTAAGTTAATCTACCCCTAAAAATAAACTTGATTAAAAGTCAGTTTTGAATTTAAATATAGTATTTCTCACTATTCACTTAAAAAATGAACATTATTAGAAAAATAAAAAAAATTCCTCCAATGTATATTTTGATGTCCTGGTTCTAAAGAATAATATTATTTTTTCAAATAGAAAATATAAAATTTATAAAAACTATATTTAAAATGGGTTCTCCATAAAAAGGAGCTAAAACGACATTTTAAAGAATATTTGAGTATTTATGCTTAAAACCATATTTTTGTCTTATTTTATGCCTCTAAAATTTATTGGATTAATGTAAAAACATTTAACAAAAATGTATAATAAATGTTTAGTTAGTTATATTCATTCCTTCCAATACAATGGCTAGGAATTAACTACCATTTAAATTAATAATAATATTTTATTATTTTTCTGTATAACTCAACATTGTGTGCAATGTAAGTCTTCAAAGACACCCATTTTTGTGTATCAGTTATGAAAACTAACATTGAATCCCCATTAATGTAAAATTAATATTTAATTTTCTAATATTAATAAATATGAAAATTTTACATTCTTTATTTAAGTGGGATGTGGCATCCTTCCCCCCTTTTGGGAATTGTGTCCTCGCAATTTTAAAATTTGGCTCAGAATCTTCATTTAAAGTCCCACATCAGAATAAGATTCAATAAAACTATCACTTTAAAATAATGGAAGAGAAGTACAAAGGTCACTCGAGATAACCCATTGTTGGATTCCATGTAAGAAAACATGGATATGAAAGAGAAAAAAACCATCAATGTTTGATGAAGAGTGGTAGAAAACTTGATTAGGAGAAAGCTAACCACCAGAAAATCACAAACCTATGATGGGTTCAATGATTTTGATTCCTTATTAGGAAAGGTTAACGAACATTGTTTTTTATGTTACTTTTCATAATGTTGCTGAATTTATATAAGGGCTTGAAAAAGAACCTAATGAAACATACTTAATTTTCCTATATACTTTCATCCTTTACTATATTTCTACCACAATCTCATCTTTTCTCTGAACGATAATATTCAAGATGAATTTTTCACATTGAAAGTGCTATAATCAACATCTATAGAATCACATAATCAACAAAAGATGAAATATATTTTTCTACTATTTTTATACATTAGCCAAAACCAAAATGGTTAGTACAATATCATATAATCCAAAAAGGATAATATTTTACCTAATGAAAAAATATGCTAATTCTCCAAAAAAATTCGAACAATACCCAAAGTTAAAAAAAGACCATTCAATAAAAAATTTTATATAAAATTCACCAAAGTAATCCAAATTGAGATTGAAACCCAAATATCAGATGGATTTAATCACATAGTCTTCCATGATTAATCTTAAAATTTATCTCTAAATACAATCAGTTACACTTAAAGTCTCCTACATGAAATTTTTTAACCTAATCGCATATTCTCCATGATAGGTTAATCATTTACATAAATAAACCAATTCATCTTATGTCCAAAAGAAACATATATTCTTTAAAAAATAATTTTCCAACCATTACTCCTCAAAAGATATCCCATTGTATTTTATTTCCCTTAATCATATAATATTTCCAAAGTATCAAACATCTTCTAATATAACCCTTATACCTTAACCAACAAATCATTTTCCTATATTAGGGATATCCATTTCAGAAAACATAAGTTCCCAAAATAAACTTATTCTTGATCAATAAAATCATTTAACATAAAAAAATAATTCATACTAACTAGATACTTGACGTAGGGCAGTGGTAGGTGATGCGCATTGTCACCCTTCGGTTGGGGGTTTAATTCATGTGGCCTTGTCGGACGTGATGGGTCATCACCCATCCTACGTGTTGTCCTTTTTGTAAATCTCCAAAATATACCAAACATGTTTCAAACTCAATGGTTTTATTATACCTTAAATTTTCATTCCAATACATTAATACCTCATCATCTTATATATTTTCATTTTTTCACCTCCTTATGATAAAATAAAACTATTCCTAATATAAAGAACAACATACCTTCATCATGGTTTCCATATGGATTCATCATCATCTTGTTCACATATGTAGAAGGTCCATGCATTGCAATAATGATTTAGATATCCTTCAATATCATTTTCTTCCTTAATCCAAATACACCTTGTACAACTTGGGTCATATGGTTGTTGGAAAAAAAATAGTTTCTAAAAATAATCATGTATGACATATAATTTCAAAACATCTGACAAAAAATGATTTTATAAAACCTTTGGACTGAATTTGAGCTGAAACATTCATTTTATGTTCCTTTTGAAATAACATAAGTATGTGCTGAGAGAATATACTGTAAAATTAAATATAAATAGGTTGTGTATGGTTCTCTTTCTTCACCACCTTTTTCAAAATCATAATATTCTTCAAAATCATGAGAAATGGTAAATTATTTAAAAATGAATTGATAATATATTCCATTTTTTAAAATATTAGTATATTGAGAAAATAGGATTTGATTAAATACAACCCATGATCTTTAATTATATCAAGGTGTATTGGATGTGTTTGATATCTCAAACAACTACTTGCAAGTGGGTTGTATTCTAGAAAAAGTATCACCATTATCTAAACATAATTTTGCAATAATTATTGCAAGAATCTCATGAGGAAGAGATATGAATTTCATTTGAGGTCCTCCTCCTTCCATTTGTAATCGATTTCCATGATCTGAAAAATATATAAAATAAGGATTTAATTGAAATAATAGACATAAAGACTACCCATGTGTTTAACGAAAACTCGTAATCCCTAATGTTGTCTAAATAGACCTCTGATAAAAACTATATGGACTCGGCCTTAAAACATTACATAATCTTAAATTAAATGAATAATTCACATTGAGGATCATTTCAGGTTTAGAGTTTTATGGAATTAGTCCATAACTATTAAACATCAACTTGAATATTACATGTGGACACTACGTCAATATATATATATTTTTTATAAAATAAAAACTCTTAAAAAGAAACATGTCTAGTTCCTTTGTTTTAGACATCATGACTTTTCCTTGAGCCTATCCTCGACCCCATTAATCTTTTAGTCCAGTGAAAATATTTTTGAAGCTAGGGATGATAATAAAATACTCAATAAGGGTTATAAAATAATGAATGAAAACATTATCCCATTAATAAATACAAAACATTGAATCCATACATTACAATCATAACATACCTTATGAAGTCATAACATTTATGAATAACACACAAAAGTCATACATCATACAGGTAACTTATGACACCTATATCATAGTTACATTGTAGCTATCATAGCTACGTAGTGTGTTACATTGGAATACCCATCACTGTATATTTTTTTAATCTCTTTGGAGAAACATTAACATTTTCCTCTGTCACGTTACCCAATGCATTAGAGAGCTATCTCGGGCGTACCCACCCTAGGTTTATCATAGAACCACCCATATAGGTAAACAATTCCCAATACACATAACATAATAATAACACATAACATAAGCATAAAAGAAATATAAAATTTCCACATTCCAATCACAATATAACATATCATGATATTGAAATAAACAATGCCTTATCAATCCATTTTCAAAACCATTTAAAACATTTAATAAGAAGTTTTTTGAATCAAAGTGTCCCATAAAACATTAAATATTTTGAAATATATATTAATTTCAAAACATTCACTTATATATAAATAAATCCTTATAAGTATATTTTAGAAAATTACATTAATGAGGAAGATTTATAAGAATAAATCATTAAAACGTTTAAAATGATATTTCAATTAAAGAAGTCCTAACCAAATGAGAGACGCTTGAATAAAAATAATTGAGTAATAACATTAATCAAATCTTATAATACCATTAAGAAAAAATATATTCATGATATAATATGTCAAAGGGAAGAATATACAAAATATAAAAGTGAATCGGTGTTTAGAAAATAATAATTCTCAATGGAATGTAAATTAAGGCAAAGTACCCTACAAAGATCATATCATTATATTTAGGATAAATCAATTCCATAATTATGTGTGACAAATAATAATAAACCCAATATAATTTGATATAAAGTGTAAAACAATTGTAGGTAGCTCAAGAATATTCAAAGCATGACATAATCAAGAATTAGATATTTAACCCCTAGAATTGAAATTGGGTTAAGAAGTTCTCTTACATAAATTAGGATGCCTAACGATGTCGCATTAAAATTGTGAAAATGAGTTGATGAGATAAAAAAATAGTCCCTCGTCACATTCACCAAAAATTTACAAAAATACAGATATACAAGAACATAACCCAACATAAGTAAAAGGAAATTAAAATACATAACTTGAAATTAGTATTTGATTAAAAGAGTACGATGAAAAGTTCCCTTACACATTTGTAACTTATGAAACATACATCCCATGAAGGAAGGATAATACAATGATGATGTAAATACCCATTAATTAAATTATGTTACACAAATAATACAATCATTGGAACTATATACACCACATAAATGGAAATAATGGAAAATATAGAATGAATCACATGGAAATAAAAAGTGAGATGAAAACTCTTTACCACGTTGTAATCATTCAAGTCGTACGTCCAAAAGTTAACAACCAAAAAATGAATCATAGAATACCATGAATATAAATATAATAATGATAATATATATCAAATGGTAGTACACTATAAACCACATGCAATAAATAAGTGGAGAATAATTTAAATCTCATTGAATTAAAAGTGAGAAAAGAAACCCATTACCTTGCGTCCAACATGACTCAATAGTTCATTAATAACCTGAATAATAAACTAAACTTAATTTATACGTTCATAAGAACATTTTTCAAGTATATAATTCATTTTATATCACTTATTACCTTTCTATAACAATTAGTTAATTATAGGAGTTCATATCGATCATTTTTTTATATTCAGAACTTGAGAACAAAATAAACTTCTTTAAAATGAAAGTTGTCACTATCGTAAAATTTTCATTATCACAAAAATTATATTCATGATTTAGATATCATATGATTCATATATATATAGTATAAATATATATATATTTTTAATAATGCATGACATTTAAAGATACGAAATGAAATGCACTTTTCATGGGGACGGTAAGCTGTACGTACACTTGAACACTACTTTCATTTATATTTAATATTTATTGGAATGAATATTTAATGATACATATGTATAATATAATTATAGTTTCAAATGATATATATGTTACATAATTTTATAACTCTATCCTTTATACAATCTGTGTATGTCATGAACGGATCATATCACCTTGAGGGGGTGATAGTCCACACTTTCTCAAATTAAATTATCGTTTTTACACATATTGAAAAGAATAAAGGTATGTTTGTGAAAAAACAGAAGAAAAGTGAAAAAATAAACATAATATATATAATATATAAATATTTTTCAATCATAATGACCACAATGATATGCGGTTGGAGATATTTGAACAATAACCGTTTCGTGAGGCTGTAGTTCACCGTCCACAGAAACAATATGTTTGTTTCCATTAGATAGAGGTGTGTGGAAGTGTAGTTAGAAACCTTCTCATAAAATAACCTAGTATATTTTGGATAATATTTTTGTTATAAAATAAAGGATCAAAAAGATTTTAGGGGGTTGGAGAAGTAAAATAAAACAAAAGAACTTAATAGAAGACATTACTTTTAAACCGGGTTTCTCCCTTTGGTTTAAACCAAAAGGTTTAATTGAATTTCCTTATTCCTAAAAACCAGATTCTAAGAGGTGTATATATATGTAGGGTGATTAATTGGGAAGAGTTTTGATGATCCAAAGGGCTTGAGAGGTGTTATTAACTGGTTAGAGGTGATGGATTTTTATAAGGAGGAGGATGGGCTCTTTAGGAAAGTTGGAAAATATTATTTTATTATATAATGATTTTTGATTTCTAAAGGTATAAAACACATTAAATTAGAATATAATGTGAATAATGATTGAAATAAAATCATCCAATAATAATTGGACATGTTTTGGATGTTGTTTTAATTTTTAAAATCTTATTTATTTAAATCATTCATTAATGAGGTAAACACTAAATCATTATCGTGTCATAAATAATATAATTTATTTGATATCTAAAAATTATAAAAACAATACCATGATCTATGAAGTTGTTTTATATTTTAAATGAATATTTATAGAAAAAGAGATAACTTATATAACCCTATCTAAAAGTTTACATACAAAAAGATATTTGTTTATGTCATTTTTGTCTATACTTTAAATTAATTAATATAAAGTGTCATCATCACTTAAAAGTGTCTCCATGGGGTCCCAAAATTGACTCAAGGATTCCCATGGTCGGAAATTTATCATCCAATTGGATTTGAAAACATGTTAGGGTATATTTAATATTATTATAATATTATGTTTTACCCTTATTTACTCAATTTATCCTATAACCATGCTTAATAAAATATTTAATAAAGTAAATATTCATAATGTCTAAATTTAAAAGTTACCTATTTACACAATTTGGAAACCTTCACTCAAAATATATAATCCATTTTTCCAAATTAAAACACAGATGTGGCATAAATTAATTTAAAAAAATTATCATTGTCAAAACAAAAAAGTGTGTTTTTAAGAAATAATAACTATCAAAAGATTAACACTTGATTCTATCCAATTTCACAGTGAAATTACTTACAATGACTAAAATTGTATTAAATAATAAAAAATAATCTAATTAAATTTTAAAACCAATTAATAATATAATTCAACCATATAGATAAATTAGATTAAAAGGCAGATTTAAATTAAAATAAAGTATTTTTCACTATTCATTAAAAACGAACATTATTAGCAAGATAAAAAAATTTCATCTGAAGTAAATATTGATGTTTTGATTCTAAAGAATAATATTATTATTTAAAATATAATATATTAAATTGATAAAAACAATATTTAAAATGGGTTTTCTATCCAAAGGCTATAAAATGACCTTTTAATGTATATTAGAGTATTTATTTTTAAAATCAGATTCATTTTTATTTTAGGCCTCTAAACATTATTGGATAAATGTAAAAACATTTAAAAAAATATATAATCATATTTTAGTTTGTTATATTCATTCCTTTCAATACAATGACTAAAATTTAGCTACAATTTACGTTATTAATAATATTATATTATTTTTCGGTATAACTAAACATTATGTGCAACATAAGTTTTTAAGGAAACCCATTGTTTTGTATCAGGGAAGCCATATAACATAGCATATCCATTAAAGTAAAATTATTATTAATTTTAAAAATATTAATAAATATGAATATTTTATATTCTTTATTTACCGGGGATGTTACATCCTTCCTCCATTTTTGGAATTACATCCACACAATTTTAAAATTGGGCTCAGAATCATCATTGAATGTCCCACATCTGAAAAAGAGTAAATAAAACTATCACTTTTCAATAAATAAAGAGATTTACAATGGTCACTTGAGATATCCCATACTAGGATTCCATGTAGGAAAACATGGATATGGAAGAGAAACAAACCATCAAGTTTTGATGGAGAGTGGTAGAAAACATGATTAGGAGAAAGTTAACCACCAGATATTCACAAACATGTAATATGTTAAATGGTCTTGGATTCCCCAGAAGGAAAAGGTAATAGAAAATGTTTTTGTTTTAAATTACTTATCATAAAGTTAAATAATTTATTTAATATAATTAATACAAACATATGGAAACATATTTACTTTCTATGTAGACTTTCATCAGTTACTATATTTCTACCACAATCTCATATTTTCTCTAAACGATGAGTATTCAAGATGATTTATTCACATTGAATGCTCTATTATCATTATCTAGAGAATCACATAATCCAAAAAATATTAACTATATTTTTCCCATGTATGTAGACACTAACCAAAACCAAAATGGTTAATACAAGATCACATAATCCCAAAAAGGATAATCTTTTTAAAATAGTAAAACTACTCTTATTCTCCAAAATTATTCAATTAGTACCCAATGATAAAAAAATACAATTCAATAAAAAAATTTCCATAAAAGTAATCATTATAATCTAAACATATATTGAAACGCAAATATCAGAATGATTTAATCACATAGTCTTCCAAGATAAATCATAAAATTTATCTCCAAATAACATCAGTTACAATTAAAGTCCCATACTGAAATGCAATTAACTTGATCACATATTTTTCATGATTGGTTAATCATTTCCATAAGTAATCCAAATCATAATATGTCCATAATAAAAACATATATTCTTCTAAAATAATATTTCTACCAATACTCAACAAATTAGATCCCATAGTATTCTATTTTTTGAAGCATTTAATGATATGAAAAGAGCGAACATCTTCTAATAAACCATTATCACTTAATCACGAAATCATTTTACTATATTAAAGATATCCATTTCATTAAATAGATGTTCTGTAAATCAACTTATTCTTGATCCATAAAGTAATTTAACTTAAAACAATAATTCAAACTTACCAGGGACTTCACGTAGGATAGTGGTAGGCGAATCACCCTTGTCGCTCTTTGGTTCTGGGATTGATTCTTGTGGCCTTGCTGGATGTGACAGGTCATCACCCATATTATGGGTTGTCTTTTTTATAAAACTTAAAAACATCTCTAACATGTTTTAACCTCAATGGTTTTCTTATACCTTTAAATTTCATCATAATAAATTAAAACTAAACATAATATATATTTTTATTTTTTTCACCTCCACATGATAAAATAAAACTATATCTAATAGAAATAATAGCCTACATTAATCATGGTGTCCATATGGTTTCATTGTCATCTTTTTCACGTATGTAGAAGGCCCATGCATTGCATGAATTATTTATAGATCCTTCAAAATCGTTTTCTTCCATTATCCAAAAACACCTTGTACAACTTGGCTCATAAGGGTGTTGTCAAAAACATATTTCTAGAAAATAATCATGTTTGACATATAATTTCAAAACATCTGAAAAAACATGATTTTTATAAAACAATTGGACCAAATTTGAGTAGAAACATTCAATTAATTGTCCTTTTCAAACACCATAAGTATGTGCTGAGAGAATATACTACAAAAGAAAATATAAATTTGTTGCACACTGTTATCCTTCTTCATCAACATTTTCAAAATCATATTATTCTTCAAAATCTTGAGAAAAGGTAAAATATTCAAAAATTATTTCATAATATTTACCTTTCCTAAAACTATGAGAATATTTAGAAAATAGGATTTGATTAAATACAACCCATGTTCCCTGATGATATCGAGGTATTTTGGAGGTGTTTGATATCTCAAACAACTGCATGAAAGTGATATGTATTATTGGAAATGTTTCACCATCATCTGAACAAGACTTTTCAATAATTTTTGCAAGCATGTCATCTGGAAGAGATCAGAATGTTATTTGAGGTCCTCCTCCTTCATTTGTAACTAACTTTCCATGATCCAAAAAATTTATAAAACAATGATTTAACTAAAATAATATAAAAATAGACTAACCATGTGTTTAATGAAAACTCCTAATCCCTAAAGTTGTCTAAACCAACCTATGATGCCAACTATAAGTACACGGCCTTAAAAAATTACATAATCAAGAATTAATTGAACAATTCATGTTGAGGATCTTTTCAGGATTAGGGTTTTAGAGAATTAGGCCATAACTATTACATATCAACGTGAAAATTACATGTAATCACTACTACTCAATATCCTTTTTTCATAAAATAAAAATTCCTAAAAAGAAACATGTTTATTCCCATGTTTTAGGCATCATGACTTTTCCTTGATCCCATCCATGATCCTATTAATCTTCAAGTACTATGGAAAACATTTCAAAAACATGGGATGTGCATTGAAAGATCAGTAATGTTTATAAAGTAAAGACAGAAAACATTATTCCATCAATAAATTCAAATCAATTAAACCAATATTTTCAATCATAACATACCTCATGAAATCATATGATTTATGAATAACAAACATAAGTCATAAATCATAAAGGTAACTAATGACATCCATATCATACATACATTGTAGCTATCACATATATGTATGGACTTATGTTGGAATACCCATCACAATATACTCGCTTAATCTCTTAGGATAAACAGTAACGTTTACCTCCATCACGTTACCCATTTCATTAGAGAGCTATCTTGGGCTCACCCTCCCTAGGATTATAACAGAACCACCGGTGTATGTAAACAATGCCCAATAACCATAATATAATCATAACACATATCATGAAAATAATGGAAATATATCATTTCCACATTCCAATCACAATATATCATTTCATGATATTGAAATAAACAATTATTTATCAAACAATTTTCAAAACCATTTAAAACATTTAGTGAATATATTTTTGAATCGAAGTGTCCCATACCACATTGAATATTTTGAAATATATTTTAATTTAAAAACATTCACATAAATAGAAATAAATCCTAAAATCTATTTTTAAAACATGTACGTTATAGAAAAATATTGACAAGGGTAAATCATTAAAACATTTAAAATGATATTTATGTTAAAGAGTTCCTAACCAAATGAGAGATGCTTGAATTACAATAATTGAGAAATAAAATTAATCAATGATTATAATACCATGAGAATAATGATATTCAAGATATAATATGTCAAAGGGAAATATATACACCATATAAAAGTCAATTGGTGTATAACTACAAATAAGTCTTAATGGAATGTAAATTGACATAAAGTCCCTTGCAAAGATCATATCCTTGGACTAAGGAAAAATCAATGAAATAATTAAGTGTGAAAAATATGAATACACCCAATATAAGTGGATATTAAGGGTAAAATTTTCCTAGTACATTCACACATATTCATATCACAACATAATCCATATGTAGAAGTCTAACACAAATAATTGAAATTGGGTTAAGAAGATCTCTTACAGAAATTTGATAGCCTAACGACATCACATTAAAATTTAAAAAATTAGTTGATTGGAGATTAAATGGTCTCTCATCACATGGACATAAAATTCACAGTAATAATGATATATAAGAACATATCCTAATATAAGAAAATTTATATTAAAAGACACAACATAAAGAAGTCTTTGACTAAAAGAGTATGGCGAAAGGTTCCCTTACTGATTTGGTAACATACGAATCATACACCTCGTGAAGGACGGATCATAAAATGAAGATGTAAATAGACATAAATTACAGTATATTACACAAATAATACAATCATGGGATGTACATACACCAAACAAATGGAAATATTGGAAACAATACCATGAATCACATGGGAATAAAAAGTGTGATGAAAACCTCTTACCCCATTGTAATCAATCGAGTAATATGGAAAAAAGTTAATAAAAAAAATTATTCACATAATACCATGAATATAAATATATTCATGATTATATATATCAAATGGTAGTACACAATAAACCACATGCAATAAATAAGTGGAAAATAATGGAAATCTCAAATAATTAAAAGTGAGATAAGAAACCCCTAACCTCATGTCTGACTTGATTCGACCGTTCTTTAATATCCTGAATGACAAACCAAAGTTAATTTCTACATTATTAAGAACCTTTTTCGGGTTTATTATTCTTTTTAAATCTCTTATTACCTTGATATAACAATTAGTTAATTATTTTATTTCATATACGACATTTTTTTGATGTTCAGAACTTGAGTAAACAATGAACTTCTATTAATTACAAGTTATCCCTATGGTCAAAATTCTATTATCTTCATAATTATATTCATGATTTATATATCATATACATCATATATATATAGTATATATATAATATTACATGACATTTGATGATAAGACATTAAATGCACCATTCATGGAGACGGTAAGCTGTACGTACACATGAACGCTACTTACATTTCTATTTCATATCTATTCTAATGAAAACATAATGGGACATAGGTATATTATAATTCTAGTATCATATGATATATATGTAACATTATTTTACAACTCTATCCTTTATACATTCTATTTATGTCATGAATGAATCATATCACCCTGAGGGGGCGGTAGTCCACACTTCCTCAATTGAAATTATCATGTTTAGACATATTGGAAAGCATATATGTATGATTGTAAAAAAACAGAAGCATAGTTAAAAAATAAACATAATATATATCATATATAAATACAGTTTCATCAAAATTTCCACCATTATAAGTGGTGAGATATATTTGAACAATCATCATTTTGTGAGGTGGTAGTTCGCCATCAATAAAAATAGTATGTTCGTATGCATTAGATAGTGGTGTGTGGAAGTGTAGTTATAATCCATATCATAATAATAACCTAGTATATTTAGGATGATGTTGTTGTTATAAAATAGTGGAATGAAGGGATGGATAAGTAAATTTAAACAAAAGAACCTAAGAGAAGATGTTACCTTTAAATCGAGTATCATATTTTGGTATGAACCGAATGGTTTCATTGAATTTTATTCTGCCTAGGGGAGGGCTTATTGGAGGAGGATAAGGATGTAGAGATATTAATTGGTAATAGGATGTTTTATTCAAGAGGATTGAGAGTTGTGAGTAATTGGTTAGAGGTTAAGGCTATTTATAAGAGCAAGGAGGTGCTCTTTAAAAAATAATGAAAATATTATATTATTATATGATGATTTTCATTTTATAAAGAGCCAAAACACATTAAAGTCAAAGATAAGTTTACTCATGTATGAAATAAAATCATCCAATAAGAATTGGAGAAATTTTAGATATTGTTTTAATTTTTATAATTTTATTTCTTTAAATCATTCATTAATGAGGTAAATACTACATCATTATTGTTTCGAAAATAATTTTTTTTATTTGATGTATAAAAATTATAAAAAAATACCATGATATAGGAAATATTTTCATCATTCCAATTAATATTTATAGATGAAGTGATATCTTATATAACACTATGTAAAAATTGATATAGTAAAAGATATATGTTTTTTTCATTTTTGTATTTACATTAAATTAATTAATATAAAGTGTCATTATCACACTAAGGTGGCTCCATGGGGTGCCAAAATCGACCCAAAAACGACCATGGTTAGTCATATATCAGACAATAAGATTAGGAAACTTGTTATGGTTAATTTATTATTATTATAATATTATTTTTTACAATTATTTTCCTGATTTACCCTTTAACTATGATAAATTTTATATTTACTGAAGTAAATTTTCATAATGTCTAAAAATAAAAGTTACCTATTTACACAATTTCTACCTCCAGATTCAAAATATGGAATCCATTTTTCCAAATTCAAAATATGGAAGTGAAAAAACTAATTTAAAATTAAATTTCGTTGTTAAATCAAAAAGCGTGTTTTTAAGAAAAAAGAATTATAAAAAAATTGACACTTGTTTATGTCCAATTTCAAAGTAAAATTCCATCCAATGACCTGAATTGGATTAAATGGTAAATTCATAATCTAATTACTCTTTAATAAAAATTAAAAAAAATATACCCATATAAATAAATTAGATTAGATGGAAGTTTTGAATTAAAATATAGTTTTTTTCAATATTCATTAAAAAATGAACATTTTCAGAAAAGTACTAAAATTTCATCCAAAGTAAATTTTGACGTCCCAATTCTAATGAAGAATATTATTAATTCAAATAAAACATATAAATTTGATAAAAACAATAATTAAAAAGGGTTCTCCATCCAAAGGTGGTAAACCGAACTTTTAAAGAATATTAGAGTATTTATACTTAAAATCAGGTTCTTTATTATTTTTAGCCTCTAAAATTTATTGGATAAATGTACAAACATTTAAGAAACATATATTATCATATTTTGGTTAGTTCTATTCATTTCCACCAATATAATTTCTAGGAATTAACTACCATTTAAATTAATAATATTATTATATTATTGTTTAGTATAACTCAACATTGTGTGCAACGTTAGATTTCATTGAAACTAATTATTTCATATTAGGTATGACGTCGAACATAAAATATCCTTTAAAGATAAATTAATATTTAATATAAAAATATTCATAAATATGAAATTTTCATATTCTTTATTTATCTGGGATGTTACAACCTTCCCCCTTTTGGAAATTACATCCTTGCAATTTTAAAATAAGGCTCGGAATCTTCATTGAAAATCCCACATCAAAAAAACAGTCAATAAAACTCTCACTTTAAAATAAGGGAAGAGATGTACAAAAGTCAAACAAGATATCCCAAACTAGGATTACATGTAGGAAAATCGTGATATAGAAGAGAAACAAACCATGAAGGTTGGATGGAGAGTGGTATAAAACAAGATTATGAGAATGTTAACCACTATAAAATCACGAACCTATGATGGGTTAAACTATCATTGATTCTCCATTAAGAAAAGATAACCAATTTTTTTTTGTTTTATGTTACTTTTTGTAATATAGAGGAATTTATTTAGGATCTTGGATAAGAACATAATGAAACATACATTCTTTTCATGTAGACTTTCAGCCATTACGAAATTTCTACAACAATCTCATCTTTTCTCCAAATGATGATTACTCAAGATGACTTTTTGACATTGAAAGTGCTATAATCAACTTATAGAGAATCACATAATCCAGAAAAGATGAACTCAATTTTTCCCATGTGTTTATAAATTAACAAAAACCAAAATGGTTAGTACACTATCAGATAATCCCAAAACGGATAATTATTTTTAAAAAGAAGAACTACTCTTAATCTCAAAAATTTGTCAAACAATACCCAAACTTCATCAAAAACCATTTAATAAACAATTGTCCATAATATTATTCCAACTAATGCAAACAAAGTTTGAAACCCAAATATCAGAAAGATTTAATCACATAGTATTCCAAGATAAATCTTAACATTTGCCTCCAAATATCATCAGTTACTCTTAAAGTCTCATACTGAAAAGTAAATAACCTAATCACATGTTCTACATGATAGATTAATCATTTTCATAAATAAAACAAATATTCATATGTCCACAAGAAAAAAATTTATTCTTCTAATATAATATTTAAACAATTACTCCACAAATGAGATCTCATAGTATGTTATTTCCCATAAGCATATAATGTTTCCAAAAGAACAAACATCTTCTAAAAAACCATTATCACTGTTGGGCTCCTCATGTATTAATAATGTTTTAATGATCAAAAATCTCAATAGTAATTAAACATCTTATTAATGATCACAAATCTCACAAATCTTATTAATCATGTGTATTTATATTTCAATTTATCTCATACTTTATAATGGTTAAGCTCAATTAATTTTATGCATATTTATGTTTATGTCTGAATATAGTTAATTTCCTAAGTACAAGACACTGTGAAGATTGGAACGGTATGTCAGACACTATGAGAAGGACACAGACAATATGACCATGAGACACAGTGACACAGTAAGCCCGAAACCGTGAAGTAAGACACTAAGAACAGACACCATAAGCCAGAAACTCTGTTTTCTTAAAGTGCCAGACACAGTTAGAAAGACACAGTCATCAAGGCACTATGAATCTAGAAACTACAAGCAAGGCACCCGAAGCCAGAAACCCTATGTTAGACACTATGACTCATACATAGTGAAGGAGACACCATGAAGGAGATATCGTGAAGGAAATACCAGGAAGGAAATACCTTGAAGAAGACACCATAAAGGAGACACCATGAAGGAGATACCATGAAGGAAATTCTATGAAAGAAATACCATAAAGAAGACACCATGAAGGAGACACCGTGAAGGAGATACCATGAAGGAGATACCTTGAAGGAGACACTGTTTGCATAACTACTGTGATGCTGTTTCTTAAACTATATTTTCGTTTTTCTATTTATCTTTTTAATGGTCATATTTGACACCTTTAATGCACTCACATATTTAATGTTTATTTGTATCCATGGTACGAGGTATGAGGTAAGAAATACATGGAACATGTCGGCTAACACTCATGCATTCGAAGGTAATAAGAAGTGTTCCCCAGAGGAAGAACACAACAACACATGCGACAACTAAAGAAACATGAGTGCATTGTACTAAACAGAAAAACAAGCTCACACGCACGACCATAAATAAGAGATTTCAAGATCTTGAAAGAAATAACAGTCTCATGCATGCAATCCAACTCTACTGAAGAACACATAAAGTACATTGGGATCATGAGAACATCTTTATTCATGAAGAACAAAAGCAAAATCGCAACACTCTGTTTTTTAACAAAAATACAAGAGAAGGACTCCATAGAATTTCTAATGAATCTAGGGAGTCCAAAGATGCATTTATAATCAATACATCTTTCTAAACTCATATTTACTCTATCTCTCAGTGAATCTTTTATTTACTTTCGAGTAGTGTGTGTACTCTGTATATCTTACACACACATTGACTTTTTCACCAAACTGGAGGATTTCAAAATGCTCGCACCAAACTCTTTACCCTTGTTTACCCATGGCAACTGTGTAAGAGGTCCTTGTGTGGCCTGATCATTACTTTTTATTACCCACGAAAACTGTGGAAGAGGTCCCTGCGTGGCCTGGATAGTCTATGAACTGTTGTTAACCCCGATCCAGGGTGTGGATTAAAGTTTATTTATATAAACTTCTTGGTTGAAGGTGATCACCAAGTGGAGTGGATTAGGTCTCATCTTGAGACTGAACCACTTGTTTTATATCCACTGTGCTATTTTAATTTAGTCTACTCTATTTTACTACTTACTGCAAAATCTAGAAAATCACTAATTTCACTTTAATAGTTAGTCTTGGAAAGAAGTTATATCTGATTTGTATTAGTAGGATAACATAAAAATTAATTTTAATAATACCAATTATGATTACTGAGATTTAATCTATCTTTTAGGAATTTTTTTACACATTCACCCTCTTACAAAAGTATAACCTTGATTAACTAGGCTACATCTATTTTTGGGGAAATCATTATTTCTAAAACTAATATTCTTTTAAACAGAAATTTTTATAGTTACTCATTTCAACCCCCCCCCCCTCTGGATTTAACTACTCCGACCAACATTTGGTATCAGAGTATGCTTTGTTAGGACTCTGTGTAATTTTATTCAACTATGATTGTAGTTTTACTCTAAAGATCTATAAATTTTTGTTAATTCTAAATTTCTAGCTCTTTTAATGTAATTTGTTAGTATGGACAATAGACTGGAAGGTGCTTCCACCAACAAGACACCATTATTTAATGGTACAAATTATTCCCATTGGAAACATAAAATGAGAATTCACTAAGAGAGTATGGGATTTGACATCTGGACTGCTATAGAGACTCAATATAAAATTCCAGAAACTGAAAGAACAACTTGGGATGAACCTACTGAAATAGATTAAAATAATAATTGTAATTCTATGAATTCCATGTATTGTGATTTGGGATATGAGGAATTTAATTGCATATCTGCTTGCAAAACTGCCTATGAAATTTGGGATACCTAGGGGGTTTCTCATGAAAGAACAACCAATGTTAAAGAAATAAAATTGAACACTTATACTATTAAATATGATAATTTTAAAATGAATCCTGATGAACCTATCTTTGAAATGTATCTCAAGTTCAATAAAATTTTCTACACTATGAGCTCCCATGGAAAGGTTATTCCATCAAAGGAACAAATCATGAGAATAATGATATGTCTACCAGACCGACGGAGAATCACATCTGTCTCGAATAGAGAATCCTGTGATATTTGTACTTTACCTGTTAAGGATTGAATTCGTATACTGATGTTGTATGAAGAAGAACATAAGGTAAACAAGGAAGAGGATGATTAACCAAAGAGGATGTTAGTTGCATTTAAGTCTACTACCTCAAAGAGCAAGGACAATGTGAAATTTCACATACCTACTGAAAGCTTGAGTAGTGATGAGACTACAACTGATAGTGATGATGAGATGGCTCAGATAGACAGGAGATTTAAGAAGTTCTATAGGAAGAAAAAATTCTTCATAAAATCAAAATATAATAGTAAATATGACAACAAAGATTACTGGAAGAAATATTGGAAGAAAGCTGATAAGAGTGATGAAGTTTTCTACTATGAATGAAAAATAAAAAGGTCTCATAAAAGCTAACTATCCTAAATTGACGTTCAAGAAGTAAAATAACTACAAGAATAATAAGTATAAGAAAGTAATGAGTGGAACTTGGAGTACTTCAGAAGACCCTTCAAGTTATTCTGATTCTTCTAAGGATGAATACTCTCATAAATATAACATGTGTTTTATAACAAACACATCATAGGTAACACTGGAATCTCCTGCTTTGAATTCATATTATTCTGAAATTGATTCTGATTCTGATTCTAAAAACATATCTAGTGAGGAAATATTTGAATACTTTAACATGATGGAAGAAACCTGTAATGAGCTTAAGGACAAATATAAGAACTTGAAGAAATATTAGGCTTTGACCAGTTCTGTTAAATCTTCCCTTGATGTATAAAAGGAAATTAATACTCAATTACTTAAGGAAAATACTAAACTGAAAATATATAATGAGAAACTGATAAAGGACTTAGAAAAGTTCATAAATAGAAAAGTCACACTAACTCAAATGTTAGGTAAACAAGTGGATCCAAAATATACCACTAGAATAGGCTATCATCCTGGAAAGAGATAGATCACTAAAACTAAATTTGTTCCTAAATCTGGAGAGAATACTGCAAGTTCTAGTTCTGGAAATTCATATGCTTCAACTAGGTATTTACATTGTTATAGAACAAATAATGTCTATCTTTCAAAATCCATTGATTCTGTGAATTAGATGAGACCCATAGAAAAAAATGGGTTCCTAATGCTTTGCTTGCTAACCTGTCTGGACCAAAGAGAATTTGGGTACCAAAATCATTTTCCATATAAACCTGTTTTGTAGGAGACCTGCTTAAAAAGTTCTTGTAGGAAGTCATGGTACTTGGATAGTGGATGTTAAAGAAAAATGATAGGAGAATTCTCATATTTTAAATGTTTAATCAAAGTTGATGGAGGCTATGTCACGTTTGGTGATAATTCTAAAGGAAAAATCACAGGCCTAGAAACAATTGGTAGTACTAACTCAGTTTTAATATCTAATGTTTTATTTTTTGATGGATTAAAATACAATTTGTTACGTATTTTTTAGTTAGGTGATGATGGATTTAATGTTATGTTTGAGAATGATTCTTGTAATGTTTTTAATTCTAAAAACGTTTTAGTATTTTCTTCCTTGAGAAATGAAAATGTTTATGTAGTTGATTTGAATTCTTTATATGAACAAAATATTACTTGTTTAAATGCTTTTCATAAAGAGTCTTGGCTTTGGCACAAAAGATTATGACACTGCAATACACATTCACTTATGAAACTGACTAGGAAGAACTTAGTTAGAGACTTACCCAAACACGAGTCTCCAAATGAATAAGTTTGAAATCCATGTCAAATGGGAGAACAACAAAAAATCTCTTTCAAACCAAAGAATGAAGTTTCTACTTCTCAACCACTCGAATTGGATCACATGGATTTTTTTGGACCATCTAGAGTTTCTAGCTTAAATGAGAAGCTCTATGTTTATGTTCTAGTAGATGATTTCTCTAGATAAAACTGGACCTTCTTCATGGCTCACAAAATTGAAGCCTGCTCTTATTTTACTAAGTAAGCCAAATATATAGAAAATCATAGTGGATTTAAAATTAAATCATTAAGAAGTGATCATGGTCGTGAGTTTGAAAATCAAGAGTTTGAATCTTTTTTCTCACAAAATGGTTATAATCACAATTTCTCTTCCCCAAGATCCCCTCAGCAGAATGGTGTTGTAGAAAGAAGAAATAGAACCCAATAAGAAATTTCTAGAAAAAAGCATTGTGAATATGACTTACCTATTTAGTTTTGGGTTGAATCTGTTAACACAGAATGCTTCATAATCAATAGAGTATTTATTAGACCAATCCACAAAATGACCCCATATGAAATCTGGAATAATAGGAATCCAAAGGTTAATTACTTTAGTGTTTTTGGCTGAAAAGTCTTTATTCTCAACACTAAGGATAATATTGAAAAATTTGTATCCAAAAGAGATGAAGGAATTTTCCTAGGTTGTTAAATATCAAGTAAAGCTTATAGAGTATTCAATAAGAGAACTAAATGTGTGGAAGAATCTGTCTATATGAAGTTTGATGAAATAGATCCACATGAGCCTAGAACCATCTTAGAAAATCTGAAGGATGATGTATCAAATCTGAACATAAACTCAAAATCCTCAAATAACTCTGTGAAAGAATCTGTGAAAACATCCAATTCTAGAAATTATGTACAATCAAGTAATAATGAACCTGAATCTGTTGATGAACCTGAATTCACTAGTCCCTCTTTTTATTGAAAGGTTAGAACACTTAGAAACCATCCCTTAGATGATGTTGTATGAGACTTAGAGAAAGGAACACAAACTAGAGCTTCTCTTAGAAATTATGTTGAACATCAAGACCTCTTGTCACAGCTTGAACCTAAAAACATTGATGATGCCATCAATGATGAATTTTGGGTAATGGCTATGCAAGAAGAACTCATTTAGTTTGAAGGAAATAAATTTTGAAAACTTGTTGAATGACCCAAGGACACTTTTGTCATACACATTGAATGGGTGTTTAGAAATAAGGTATATGAATCCGGAAATATAGTTAGAAATAAGGATAGATTAGTCGCACAAGGCTATTGTCAAGAAGAAGGAATTGACTATGATGAGACTTTTTCTCCAGTAGACACACTTGAAGCCATTATAATTCCACTTTCCTATGTTACAAATCTGAATTTCAAACTATATCAAATGGTTGTTAAGAGTTCATTCTGAAATGGGTATATAGATGAGGATGTTTTTGTTGAACAACCCAATGGATTTACAAACCCTAATTTTCCAAATCATATTTTTAAACTATAAAATGCTTTATATGGTTTAAAACAACCTCTAAGAGCTTGGTAGGACCAATTAGGTACTTTTCTAATTTCCAAAGGTTTTATAAAAGGAATATTTGATCCTAAACTCTTTATAAAACGTATTTCTAATGATGTTTTAGTTTCTAAAATCTATGTTGATGATATTATTTTTGGATATTCAAAAACATCATTATGTATTGATTTTTCTAAAAAGATGAAAAAAAATTTGAAATGAGTTTAATGGGCGTAGTAAATTTCTTTTGTGGATTTCAAATCTTTCAAAATAATGATGGAATTGTTTTGACTCGATTTAAGTACACTAGAGTTCTTCTAAAACGTTTTTGATTGGATAGCACTAAACGTAGTGACACTCCCATGAGTACCACCTGTAAGCTGGATTGTGATGAAGATGGAAAAGCTGTTGATCTAACCACTTATATACGAATTATTGGAAGTCAACTCTACTTAACGTCTAGCCATGCTGATATTATGTTTAGTGTGTGTATGTGAGATCATTTTCAAGAAAACCCTAAATAATATCATTTAAATCCTATAAAGAGAATTTTTAAATACCTCAAGCATACACTTAATTTAGGATTGTTCTATCCTAAAGGAAAATAATTTGAACTAGTTATTTATTATAATGCTGACTTCGGTGGCTGTAAGTTAGACAGAAAGGGAACCTCTGGAACATGTCACATTTTAGACAAGTCACTAGTATCATGGTGTAGTAAGAAACAAAATTCTGCTGCATTATCTTCTGCAAAAGCTAAATACATAGCTGCTGGCAGTTGTTGTGCACAAATTTTGTGGATGAAACACACTTTACTATATTATGGATATCAATTCAGACATGTACCAATAAATTGTGATAGCACAAGTGCCATCAACATCTCAAAAAATCATGTTTCACATTCTAGGACAAAACATATTGATGTAAGACATCAATTTTTGAGAGATCATTATCAAAAAAGTTGATATCACCTTGGAATTCAATGGTACTGAATATCAACTTGCTTATATAATCACTAAACCATTAAATTCTAAGAGAATATATTACATCATACATGATCTTGGCATGATCAATCACAAATAGATATTTTACTGGTCTTACTATTTAATATTTTACTATATTTTACTTTACTATTTCATGTTCATGGTTTCTCGGCTACTATCTCATATTTACGGTCTCACCGTTAGCACTTTCTATTCACGGTCTATCATTTAATATCCCACCGTGACCTAATAGTTACTTACTATCGCACCGTGATAGAACCTACCATTCATTGTCTCACCCTGAAGACCATTCACTGTCTCACCGTGACGACCACTGACGATTGCACCGTAACAACTATTCACAGTCTCACAGTGAAAATTATTTATGATTTTCTTTGAACCCATATCATGGTAATTATTTTTTCACTACTTTTTTACTTTCCCACATTTTTACTTTTGTGACGATTGGAATTCCCAAATGATAAAACAAAAGGTTTTCACTCGGTTCTTCCCTAGGACCTCCTCTCGAACCCTCTCAACCCTCTCAACCTTGCAACCTTTCTCCTTCTCTCTTTCTTGAACCTTTAGAGGATTCCATGTATGAAGCATCTGTATTCATATACTCCTGAGAAGCGTAGATCAAAGAAGATGAAAATAACACCAAAATTGGCACCCGAAGGACCCTTGAATCCAAACCCGGTAAACCGTAGTGTTCTACCTGAAAAGAAAACTTACCCTGAGTGGTAGTTTTCTAAAAAATATCTAGTTTTAAATGTTTTAAGAGAAAAAGGCTGGCTTGAATGGATCTCTAGGAAGGATAGACCCTTTTATCCGAGGATAGTAGCTCAGTTCTACCAGTATGTACAGTTTTCTTTTGATGTTGGTGAATGTTTTGTTGTGAGAATATGGATTAATGGATAGAGATGCTCCTTCTCGTAGAGGTTATGGGATGCATGGTTAGGATTCCTCTTGAAGGTATTTGTGTTGATTATCATAGAGATCCCCCACCTAGATCCAATTTATTTTACTTGGAAAATGCACTGGAAACCCTAACTGGAAATGGCACAAAGATAAGGGTCCTAGCTACTGAAAATGATGGGGAGACAAAGTCGTCGTTTAAATTTGATCCAAATCTGATCAGTCTGAGGAAAGGTGAATTTTCTGTCTTGAAGTATCAAGATGTGTTCTTGATCCTTCTGATGAAGAATGGACACAAGATAAATCTATGAAAATATATCATTCACCAGATGTGTGAATTGATTAAGGTCACATCCAAATCCACATCTCTATTCTACTCTAGGCTGATTTCAACCATGCTTGTTGCCAAAGGAGTATTTGGACCTAATGAAGAAGTACTTATGGACTATGAATGATTTTTAACCAAATCTACCATCAAGAGGATGAAAATAAACTGGAACCCCTAGAAGAAGGAGTGGGTTTAAGATAATGATAATCTCTATGAGAAGTTCAATCCTGTAGATTATCTAACAAGGCCGAAGGTATTTTCTGATCCTAGTTTGGAACAAGATGAAGTTGTGGAATAATCAAAAGATGAAGAAGAAGAGGAAGAGGCAGCTAAAGCACCACATATAGAGGAGTCTAATATAACTCATAGGGAAGAAGTTGTTATTAAGAAATAAAGGACTATTGTTCCTCCGGTTGTTCTTCAAGAAGAACCTCCTATCCCAAGAGATGTTGTTAATATGGAACCACAACCTGAGGCTGTAATTGAATTAATTGTCCCAGAATCTGAGTAGTAAGCCATGGAAGAGGCTGAATTAGGAGAACTCCCTACTATGAAAGAACCAAATCTATAAGAACTCCCTACAATGGAAGAAGAAAATCTAGAAGAACTCTCAGCTATGCTAGAGGAAACTCTAGAAGTACTCCCTGTGGAAAAGTCAGTTCCTGAGTATATACCCTCTGATGAAGTGAAAATGGAGATATCCTTTCAGCTGGCTAGTCAAGAAATGGCTGAGGAAATTAGAGCTGACCTTGTGAATTTAGAACAATCCCCTCATCCTCAAGGTCTTGAAAAGGAATCACTTATTGAGGGGGAGGAACCTCAAAATCCTGAGACTAATGAAGCTGAGGCTGATGAGGCTGAGTCTAATGAAGAATCTCAACCAAATGAGTCATATTCGGTAGACACTCAGTATGTATTCCCTACCTTCTATGATGTGAGTGAATCTCAACAGGTTACTGCAACTGGAATTGATCTTTCATCTTTGTTTCAATAGAAATATTTCACATACTTTGCACCTGAACCTGAACCTGAACTTCAAACAGAGCCTGCACCTGTACCAATACCTGCACCTGAACCTTTACCTGAACAACAATATTTTTTCAGTAAGGATGACTTAGAAGTTTTTGGAGACATTATCTTAGCTGGAGTTGAGAAACTTATGTCCTCTCAACCTCGTCTTACGACCAAACTATCTCAGGAAGATGCCTCACTGCTTTTAGAGAAGATTATCTGGCACATTCGACCCAAGATGATCAATGAAATTCAAGAAGAGTTGAGAAAAAGTTTCTCAGTATTGAAGTTTAAACCCTGAAAGGTATATTTGAAAACATGCAGAAAGAACTGCATTCCAGATCAGAACTTCCTCCTACACCTGCTCCTGCTTCTCTTGAACCTACCATTTCAAACATATCTCGAGACATTGTGTCTCAGATTCATCCATACCTCTTATCCTTTGATGAAAAGATTTCTGAAAGGAAAAAACAAATGTTTCAACACATGAGAGATCTTTTGGAGAACCTTAATAAGCTCACAGATGAATATACGGGCTGTCGTCAAAAGGTCCTGAAACATCTCAAGTCTCTGACCATAACTGTCAAATCTTCAATTACCTCTGGTCAAACCTCTACTCCTTCTATGGATAGATCATTGCTCATATCTATAGTCTAGGAAGAGATGCAAAATTCCATTAGGGGCTTTGATATGGCTCCTTTATCTGATGTTGTTAAGAACAGTGATCGAGTTCTTGACCTGGTTCAGATTCACTAAAAGATTGCCATTGATGCTTAGCAAGAGATCTTTAAGGAAGTGGACTTCTATTTCAACAGGATTTTCTACATGAACGATATGACCAACCACTTCAAATACCTTGTATATAATCTTATAATTACTCATATAAAACAATCCTTCAAAAACTAATTCTAGAATCTCACCGAGTTTACCAAATTGTTGGAATTGTTCATGGAAAATAAAGATGAAATTGAAAAGGAAATGCAGTATGGAGCAGAGATTATTACTGACTTCATTAAACATATGAGACCGTATCTTCATGTTAAAAGAACAGCAAGTGTTGCTCTAGCGGTTTCTCCTCTCAAAACTGGATTACCTACTTTCACTTCTGCCTTAGCTTCAACAACCATGTCTGTTGGTGGACTCTTAGTCAGATCACGCCTGTCATCCTTGAGCAGCAACTGCCTCGATCTTCTACTACTCCAACATTGGATCCCTCAATCATCGAAGGTATCCCTTTACCATCTCTATCTACCACTTCTATTCCTTCTTCTAAATTAGAAAATTACCCTATGGCTTCCTCTTCTACTGCTGATAAAGGCAAAGAGGAGGCCAATCCTTGAAGAAGACCAGTGCTTACTATTGTTTGATAGGGATTTCATTGATTTATTGTATTTCTCCTGTATGTTGTCTTCTGAACACTATTAATTCCACATGAACTGTTTGTCCTCTATTCTTTCTACTTTTTTATAATCCCAAAAGGGGGATAAAAAGTGATATGTTATCTATTATTCGATATGTTATATTATCTATAGCTGTATTCATTTTACCCTTTAACTTTACATGATTTTTGATCATCAAGAAGGGGGAGATGCTTGGACTCCTCATGTATTAATCATGTTTTAATGATCACAAATCTCAATAATAATTACAAATCTCATTAATGATCAAAAGTCTTATTAATCATCTTTATTTATGTTTCAGTTTATCTCATTCGTTATAATGGTTAGGCTCAATTAATTTTATGCATATTACTGTTTAAGACTGAATACAGTTATTTTCCTAAGTACAAGACACCAGGAAGCTTGACACAGTAAGTCAGACACTATGAGAAAGATAGAGACACCATGACCACAAGAGACCGGGACACAATAATCCTAACACTGTGAAGCAAGACACTAAGAACAGACACCGTAAGCCAGACAATCTGTTTTCCTAAAGTGCCAGACACAGTTAGAAATACATAGTCATCAAGGCACCGTGAATCCAGAAACTACGAGCAAGGAACCAGAAGCCAGACATGGTAAGTCAGACACTGTGACTCAAACACAGTGAAAGAGACACCATGAAGGAGATACCGTGAAGTAAATACCGTAAAGGAAAAACCGTGAAGAAGACAACATGAAGGAGACACTGTGAAGGAAATACCGTGAAGGAAATACCGTGAAGAAGACACTGTGAAGGAGACGCCATGAAGGAGATACCGTGAAGGAAATACCGTGAAGGAAATACCATGAAGAAGACACCGTGAAGGAGACACCGTGAAGTAGATACCGTGAAGGATACACCGTCGGAATAACTACTGTGACACTCTTTCTTAAAACTATTTTTTAATTTTTCTATTTAACTTTTTAACGGTCATATTTGACAACATTAATGCACTAACATATTTAATGTTTATTTGTAGCCATGCTATGAGGTACAAGGTAAGAAATACATGGAACCTATTGGCTAACACTCATGCATTCGAAGATAAAGAGAAGTGTTCCCAAGATGAAGAACATAACAACACATGCGACAACTCAAGAAATGCAAGTGCACTGTACTAAACAGAAAAAAAACTGATAAGCACGACCACGAAGAAGAGATTGCAAGATCTTCAATGAAAGAATTGTCTCATGCATGCAATCCAACTCTACTGAAGAACACACGAAGTACACTGGGATCAAGAGAACATCTTTACTTGTGAAGAACAAAAGCTGAATCACGAAACTCTATTTTTCAACACAAAAATAAGAGAAGGATTCATAAGCATTTCTGCTGAATCAAAGGAGTCCAAAGATGCACTGATAATCACTAGAGCATTCTAAAATCATATTTACTCTCTCTCCCAGTGATTATTTTATTTACTTTCGAGCAGTGTGTGTACTCTGTATATCTTACACACACACTAACACCTGCGCTGAACTGGAGGATTTCAAAATCCTCACACCAAACTCTTTACCCTTGGTTACCCACGAGAACTGTGGAAGAGGTCCCTGTGGGGCATGTTCATTACTTTTGTTTACCCAAGAAAACTATGGAAGAGGTCCCTGCGTGGCCTGGATAGTCTATGAACTGTTGTTAACCCCGATCCAGGGTGTGGATGAATATTTATTTATATAAACTGCTTGGTGGCAGGTGATCACCAAGTGGAGTGGATTTGGTCTCGGCTTGAGACTGCACCACTTGTTTTATATCCACTATGCTATTTTAATTTAGTCCACTCTTTTTTAATGCTTGCTGTATAATCCAGAAAATCACTAATTTAACTTGGATTTTTAGTCTTGGATAGAAGTTATATATGATTTTTCTTTGTAGGATAACTTCAAAAGTAATTTTAATAATACCAACTAAGATTACTGAGAATTACTCAATCTTCTAAGAAGTTTTTTAAACATTAAAACACATATAACATTATAACCTTGATTAACTGGGCTGTATCCATTTTTGGTGAAATCAATATTTTTAAAACTAAGGTTATTTTAAACAGAAATTTTTCTAGTTACTCAATTCACCCCTCCCCTCTTGATTTAACTACTCTGACCAACAATCACATAATTGTCTACTCATTTTCATATATTAACTATATCCATTTGATAACACATAAGTTCCCAAAATCCTCTTATTATTTAACATTAAAATCATTTAACTTAGAAGAATAAGTCATAATAACTAGGGACTTCACATTGGTCAGTGGTAGGACATGTGCCCTTGTCGCACTTAGAGGGTGGGTTTGATTCATGTGGCCTTACCAGAAGCGATGAGACATCACACATCTTATTGGTTGTCCTTTTTATGAAATCGAAATATTACCTAACATGTTTTAACCACAAAATATTTCTTATACCTTTTATTTTCAACCCAATACATTATGACATCATCATATTATATATTGTCATTTTTTCACCTCAATGTGATATAATAAAAATATTCCCAATATAAGTACATCATACCTTAATTAGGGTGTCAATATGGTTTCATCGTCATCTTTTTCACATTGGTATAAGGTCCGGGCATTTCCAATATGATTTAGATATCCTTCAAAATAATTTGATTCCTTCATCCAAATACACCTTATACAACTTGGGTTATATGGGTGTTTTCAAAAAAATGTTTCAGAAAACAATCATGTATGACATAAAATTTAAAAACACCTAAGAGAACATGATTTTTATAAAACAGTGAGACCAAATATGAGTTGAAACATTCAATTAATGTTCCTTTTCAAATCCCATAAGTATGTGCTGAGAGAATATACTGTAAAAGAAAATATAAATAGGTTGTGCAAGGTTCCCCTTCTTTAGAACCTTTTTCAAAATCATAATATTCTTCAAAATCATGAGATAAGGTAAAATATTTAAAAATGCCTTGATAATATTTACCTATCATGAAAGTATGATAATATTGAGAAATTAAGATTTTAGTAAATGAAACCCATCATCCACGATGATATCAAGGTATAGTGGAGGTGTTTGACATATCAAACAACTTCTTGTAAGAGAGTTGTATGCTAGAACAAGATTCACCATCATCAAAACACGACTTTTTAATAATTATAGAAATCATGTCATCACGAATATGTAGGAATGTCGTTTGAGGTCCCCCTCCTTCCATTTCACTACTAGAAAAATAGGTTCTTTGGCCTCTGGGTATGGGTGACCGCAATCAGTAGTCGCTATTGATAGTATTAGAAACTTCCAAAAGTGGTCGCTAATACTGGAGTAAATGGGCGGGAATTTTCCCGCCCCACCGTCACAGTCTTCCTCAAAATCACAGGTGCAACGCCGGTGATTCTCACTCTCACCCCTGCCGTCGCCCTGACACCCTTGGTCACCCCATTGACAACTCTTGTCACCTCCCGTCACCCATCCCTCACTCTCCATTGAACCCATCCATCAGTGAATATTAAAAGGACTATCTAAATCCTCTATGTTTCACCCACCCCTCCCTACAGCCGCTGTAGATCCACCATTGCTAAAAGCTAGAGCATCTAGTCCCTCCTCGTGCCCACTACTATTCCCGCATGTCCGGCTTCACCCCTAACTAGTGTCTCACACACATTAAACCAGGTATTTTTAAAAGTAACTTTACAGACCACCAGTGGAGGTCGCTATTGGTTCTTACTGATGGATAAAATGCGACGGCTAAAGACCTTTAGCAGCCGCTTTTGGTGGTTTCTATAGGGAATTATTGTAGTAGTGTTGGTAACCAACCTTACTTGATTTGAAAATTTTACAAAAGATGTATTTAACTGGAATAATCAACATAGGATCTAACCATGTGTTTAATGAAAACTTCTAATCCCTAAATTTGCTTAAACCAACCTCTGATACCAACTATAAGGAACCACACTTAATCCTTTACATAATCATGAATTAATTGAATAATTCACATTGTGGATCATTTCAGGTTTAGAGTTTTAGAGAATTTGTCCATAACTATTACATATCAACTTGAAAATTACTTGTAGACACTACAACTCAGTATCCACTTTTTTCATAAAATAAAAATACTAAAAAAGAAACATGTCTAGTTCCAGGTTTTAGAGAGCATGACTTTTCTTTGATCCCATCCATGACCCTATTCATCATTCAATCCTATGGAAAAAATTTCAACAACATGGTATGAGAATAATAATCTCAGTAAGGGTTGTAAAATAAGTAAATAAAACATTATCCCAACAATAAATACAAATCAATGAAACCATACTTTTATATCATAACTTAACTCATGAAATGATAGATTTATGAAAAACACACATAATTCCTAAATCACAATGGTAACCTATAACATCCATATCATACATATATTGTAGCTATCACAACTACTTAGGGAGTTATGTTGGAATACCCATACTAATATATTCCCTTAATCTCATAGGAGACACATTAACGTTTACCTCCATCACTTTAACCAATGCATTGGTGAGCTATATCTGGCTCACCCACCCTAGGTTTATCAGATAACCACCAGTATACATATACAATGCCCAATAACCATAATATAATAATAACACATAACAAAATCATAATGGAATGATAACATTTCCACATTCCAATCACAATATATCATATTAAGATATTGACATAAACAATGCTTTATTCAACCATTTTCAAAACCAATTAAAACATTTAATAAATATATTTTTGAATAAAAGTGTCTCATACCACTTTCAATATTTTGAAATAAATTTTAATTTCAAAAAATTCAATTCCATATTCATAAATCCTTAAAACCATTTTTAAAACATGTACATTAATGGGAAATATTTAGAAGAATAATTCAATAAAACATTTAAAATAATATTTCAGTTAAAGAGTTCCTAACCAAATGAGAGATGCTTGAATAAAAATAATTGAGGAATGACTATTATAAAATCTTATAATACCATGAGAATAAATATATTCATGATATAATATGCCAAAGGATGGTATATACACCATATAAAATTGAATTGGTGTATAACTACAAATATGTCAAAATGGAATGTATATTGAGACAATATCCCTTACAAATATCATATCACATGATTAAGGATAAATCAATGACATAATTATGTGTGAAAATAGGAAAACACCCAATATATGTGGATATTAAGTGTAAAACAATCCTAGTTCATTCACAGATATTCATAGCATGACGTAATCATGAAGTAAATATTTAACCCAAAGAATTGAAATTGGGTTAAGAAGATATCATTCAAAAATTTGATAGCCTAACGACACCACTTTAACATTCCGAAGATGAGTTGATGAGAGAGAAAAGGGGTTTCTCATCACATGGACAAAGAATTTATAAAAATAATGATATATTAGAAAATATCCCAACATAAGAAAAATGATATTAAAAGACATGACATAAAATAAGTCTTCGACTAAAAGAGTATGGTAAAAGGTTCCCTTAATGATTTGGTAACTTATGAAATATACACCACATGATGGAAGGATCATACAATGAAGATGTAAAAATCCATAAATTATATTATATTATAGAATGAATAAAATCATGGGTAGTACATACACCACAGAAAAGGAAATAGTCTATAATATAACATTAATCACATGGGAATGAAAAGTAAGATGAAAACCCCTTACCCTGTTGTATTCAATCGAGTCATATCACCAAAAGTTAATAACCACAAAATGAGTCACAAAATATCATTAATATAAATATAATCATGATTATATATATCAAATGGTAGTACACAACATACCACATTCAATAAATTGATTGTTCTTTAATCTCCTAAATAATAAAATAAATATAATTTATACAAGCTTAAGAACCATTTTAAAGTTTATTATTCCTTTTATATTACTTATTACTAGGCTATATAAATTAGTTATTTATTTTATTCGTATTGGACATTTTTTATGTTCGGAACATGAGTCAAAAATGAACTTCTTTTAATTACATGTTTTACTTGTGGTAAAAATAACATTATATCCAGAATGAAATTAATTATTTAGATATCATATATATCTATTATATATATATATATATTTATTTATTTATTTATAATAGTACATTTTTTTGGACCCAAAAAATGAAATGCACCATTTATGGAGATGGTAAGCCATACGTACGCATCAACACTACTTTCATTTATATTTCATATTTCATGGAATGAAAATTTAATAATACAAAGGTATATAATAATTCCGCATCATATGATATTTATGTTACATAATTTTATAACTATGTCCATTATATATTTCATGTATGTCGTGAATGAATCATATCACCTTTAGGGGGCAATAGTCTGGACTTCCTCTAAAAAAAATTTCATGTTTACACATATTGGAAAGAATAAATGAATTTTTGTAAAAATCCTGAAGCATAGAGAAAACATAAACATAATATATATAATATATAAATTCAATTACATCATAATGGCCACCATGAGAGGTGGTTGGTGATATTTCAACAATCATCGTTTCGTGAGCCAATTGATGACCATCTACTGAAATAGTATGTTCGATTCCATTAGATGGAGGTGTGTGGAAGTATAGATATAATACATATCATAAGAAAAAAACAAGTATATTGGTTATACTTGATTGATATAAAATAAAGGAAGAAAAAAATTATGGGGTTGGAGAAGTAAAATAAAACAAAAGAACTTAAGAGAAAATGTTACCTTTAAATCGGGTATCTCACTTTAGTTTGATCCAAACGGTTTAACTATATTTCATTCTTCCAAGGGGAAGGCATATGAGTGGAGGATAAGGATGCAGGGAGCTTAATTGGGTAGTGTTTGGATGAGTCAAGTGGCTTTAGAGGTGTGAGTAATGGATTAGAGGTGATGACTTTTTATAAGGGGGTGGATGGGCTCTTTAGGAAAGTCTGAAAATATTATTTTATTATATAATGATTTTAAGTTTCTAAAGATCCAAAACTCATTAAATTTGAAGATAATATGACTCATGTATAAAATAAAATCATCAAATAAAAATTTGACAGATTTTTGATTTTTTTATAATTTTTATAATCTGGTTTTTTTAAATCAGTCATTAATGAGGTAATCCCAACATCAATATTGTAATTTTATTTATTTGATATCTAAAAAAAATAAAAATATACCGTAAAGTGAGAAATATTTTTAGCATTACAATTAAAATTTATAGTCTAAGAGATAACTTACATAACCCTATTTAAAAACTTCTATACTAAAATATATATGTTAATGTCATTTTTGTCTTTATTTTAAATTAATTAATATAAAGTTTCATTATCACTCTTAAGTGCCTCCATTGGGACCCAAAATTGACCCTAGGATTCCCATGGTCGGACATGTATCAGCCAATATGATTAAGACACATTCTAGGGTAAATTTACAATTATTATAATATTATGTTTTACACTTATTTAACTGATTTACCCATTAACTGTGGTAAATAAAATATTTACGAGAGTAAATATTCATAATGTCTAAAAATAAAAGTCACCCATTTACATAATTTGGAACTCTTGATTCCAGATAATGAATCCATTTATTCAAATTTAAAACATATAAGTGGAATAAATTAATTTTAAATTAGTTCATGTTGTCAAAACCAAAAGTGTGTTTTTAAGAAATAATAAATATTACAAGATTTACACTTTTTTAAGTCCAATTTCATAGTGAAATTACATCCAATGACCTAAATTGGTTTAAACGGTAACAACATAATCTTATTATACTTTTGAACCAATTAAAAAAAATCTATCCATATATATAAATTATATTAAAAGGCAGTTTTGAATTTAAATACAATACTTTTCATTATTCCTTAAAAAATGAACATTATCCAAAAAATAAAAAAACTTCATCCAATGTAAATTTTGATGATCCAATTATAAATTATAATATCATTTTTTCAAATAGAACATATAAATGTGATAAAAACTATATTTAATAATGGTTCTCCATCAAAAGGCGGTAAAACGACCTTTTAAAGAATATTCTATTATTTATGCTTAACATCAGATTCTTTGTTATTTGAAGCCTATAAAATTTATTCGATGAATGTAAATATATTTAACAAACATATATAATAATATTTTAGTTTTTTCTATTCATTTTCATCAATACAACTGCTTAAAATTAACTACCATTTAAATTAAATATATTTTTTTCGTTATAACTCAACATTCTCTACGACATATGTTTCCAAAGAAACCCATTGTTGCGTATCTGGTATGCCATCGAACATATAATCCACATAAAAGTAAAATTAAAATTTAATTTACAAGTATTAATAAATATTAAAATTACAAATTCATTATTTACCTAGGATGTTACAGCTTGTCAATAGGCCACAACCCTGACACGATCAAGAATCTAGAAGGGGATGATGTACCTAGGACTTAACATCCACGTGTTTCCAAACCCAATAGCCTTCTTCCATGAAAATATGCGTAGAAATACCATGTCTCCAATTTTAAACTCAAGGACTCATCGATGTTTATCCACATAACTCTTCTGTTAACTTTGGGCTTCCTTGATTTGATGCTGAATTATTTTCACCTTCTCCACCATTTCTTCAAATATTTCAGCTCCTAATAGATTTTTCTCACCGACATCATCCCAATATGTTGGGGATATTCACCTCTTCCCATACAATGATTCATAAGGTGAAATTCGGATGATCAAGTGGAAGCTGTTATTTTAGGATAATTCTACCAGAAGAAGATGTTGGCACCCAAAGTTTTCAAAGACCTTTGAACATGATCTTAATCATGGATCTTGATTGGATACAATTGATAGTGGTACTCCATGTATCCCTACCACATCCTTGATGTATATCCATGCCAGTTGATCCACTGGGAAATCCTCCCAATTTTCAATTAAGTGTGAAGTCTTTGTAAGATTATCTACAATAACACAGATTGCATTGTTTCCTTTGGATGTATTTGGATGTCTGATGACAATGTACATGGTGATGTTCACCCATTTCAATACTGGTACATGCAATGGTTGCATCATCCACTTAGACTTTTGCCTCTCTACCTTCACTTACTGACACAATAGGAAATTTTATGTATACTAATCAATATCCTTATTCATATTATCCAACCAATAATTCTCTTGGAGATCTCGATACATAATTGTGTTTCCTGAGTGAATAGAAAAATTTGAACTGTGTACATCATCCCAAAGATACTTCTTCAGCTCCAGACATGATGAAAGACATATTATTTTCCCAAATCTCAAAATTCCTTCTTCTTTAACATTGAACTTTGTGGATTTCCCTTTTCCGATAGCTTCCACTATATTCTGAATTCCCCATCTTCCTTTTGAGAATCCTTTAACCTTTCCAAAAGAGACTGTTGACCAATCATTTGTTAAAGTATTGATGATGTTCCCTTATTTTTTATTCCCATGTCCATTTTCATTAAATCTAACAAGATTGGATCCTTCCCAATTCTCATCAATGATAAAATCTCTAGGTCCTTTCTACAGAGAGCATCTTCCACCTTGTTCGCTTTTCCAGTGTGGTAATGGATTGAGCAGTCATTGTCTTTGATCAGTTCTAACCATATTTTTTGGTGCATCTTCTACTCTTTCTGTGTGAATATATACTTGAGGATTTTGTGTTCAACATATATTTCAAACTTCTAACCAATGAGATAATTCAACCGAATTATTAAATAGAAGATCATCACAGCCAACTCGAGATCATGTGTTGGATAATTATTCTCATTAATATTCAATTTCTTTGAATCATAGGCAATGAATTTTTCTTTTATTCATCAACACAAAACCCATTAACTTCTTCAAAGCATAATTTAATAACAATAAATGTTCTCCACTTGTAAGTAATTTGAGAACAGGTGTAGTGATAATCCTTATTTTTAACTAATTGAATCTTTCATTTCATTCATCACTCCAAGAAAACATTACTCCCTTTTGAGTTAGCTTGTTAAGAGGGTTGGAAAATGATGAGAAATTCCTCAAAAATCACCAATAATATCCAGCTAACCCCAAAAATATACGGATATCTATTACTGATGTTGGCCTCTGCCATCACTCTATTACATCCATCTTATAGGGATCCATAGATATCCCATTGCTTGTGATGATATGGCCCAATAATGAGACCTCCTTCAACTAGAACTCACACACACGATGTAATATTTATAGAGCTTATCCTTTTGTAAGGTCTCTAGTACAGTTATTAGATGCTCCCCATGATCCTCCTTTCTTTTATAGTTTATTAAAATATCACCTATAAAGACTGCCCCAAATTTTTCAAGGAAATCTCTAAATACTCTATTAATCAAGTCCATGAAGATTTTTGGAGAATTAGTGAGTCCAAGAGGAATTACTATGAATTCATAGTGCACGTACCTTGTATGAAAATCAGACTTGAGGATATCTTCCATATTCACACTTACTTGATAATATCCTAACTGAAAATCTACCTTGGAGAAGTATTGTGCTCCATGCAGCTGATCGAACAAGTCATCAACTTGTGGGCGAGGATACTTTTTCTTTATTGTGATTTGGTTAAGATCGCGATAATAGATGCAAAGGAACATTGACTCATCCTTCTTCTTGATGAAGAGGACTGGTGCACCCCATGCTGACGCACTTGGGCATATAAACCCTTTCTTCAGAATCTCTTGTAGTTGTTTCTTCAGCTCCTCATGCTCCAAATTAGGATTTTAATACATAGTCTTGGATATTGGAAATACCCCAGGTATAAGGTCAATTGATAATTCCACATTTCATATAGGAGGAAGACCAGGAAATTCTTCAGGAAACACTTCAGTGAATTCCCTCACAATTGGCATGTCTTTAGGGACTGTTTCCTCCATAGACTCAATCATCTGAGCCAGATATGCATGATCACAGGGTACTAATATCCACATTTGAGATGATGGAGCTATAGACGATTCAACTTCCTTCTTTCTCTTGTATGGAATCACTGATCGATTTAGCACATGGAGAGTGATTTACCACTCATGGAAATTTATGTTGTCTCTATATAGGGAAATCCAATCCATGCCAAAAATTGAATAAAATTCCACCAGAGGGAGTATGATGAGGTTCTTTGCAAGTTCAATCCACCCATTATGATATGGTAGAAGTTATATTCATGGGATGTAATGATTTCCAAATTTTCCGTACTCACCGACATCTTAAATTCCATGATTTTTGGTGTTGTTGGGATTGTTCTAATAAACTTTCAGGATACACAAGAATGCGTAGAACTTGAATCAAATAGTAGGTTTTATATTCATGAAATAATAACTAGTGCACATTTCCCACCTTCATTTTTGGGGTTCACTTCGGCAGTACTAATGGAAAAATCACACCCTTGCTTCCTTGGAGGTTGTTGGTTGCCTTAAAAAACCCTTGGATTAGGGAACTGACTGGAAATATGCCGTGGTTCATTGTTGTCGATTAAATGAACAATGCATTGATAGTCAAACAAAGAATTAATCTCCTCTGTTTCAGCCGTAGGTTTTTATTTTCGGTAGTTAACAACTTGATTTCTTTTTCATCCACACCTAAATCATTTCCTCATCCCCTTCATGTAATTTCTGGGGTGCTTTTTTCCACACCTTTGGAAAGTGGGGTTAGTTATTTTCTTAGCACTGTTTGATTTATCCATCAAACCTCCATAATTAAAGTACAACTTATGCTTATTAACCCCATGATACCCCTAAGATTCTCTAATATCAATTTCGACTAGGAGGGCACATCAAATAACTTCCTCATAGCTGTCGAAGTCACAGATTCCTAGGACTTTCCGCATTTTAGGATTCATCCCACCAAAGAAGTGGTCAACCTTGAATTTGGGGGTAACGACAACTCCAGAGGCGTATCATGAAAGACTTGTGATATTTTTCATGTATTCTCTGATGGATTCGTCATCTTTGTTTTGAGGGAAAGGATGTACCTCTCCATCTTAAGATGGAGGGTGTGCAGATAATATTTATCAAAAAACATTTTCCATAAATCCTTCCGTTACAACACCTTGATCTCCTCATCAGGATTTTTATTATTTGATCAATGTCCTCCATTGATCATATTCACCCTCCATAAGATAATTAACTAGGAGAACCTTCTCTTGTTCAGAACATTGAAGGATGGATAATATATTTTCAATGGAGTTTATCCATTGTTTGGTGATTGAGGGATTAAATGATCTATTAAAATTAGGAGGCCATTATCTAATGAATCTATCGATAGTGACTTGTTTTTCCTTGGGGAGGGGGGGGGGGTTAAAATTCCTCTAAAACAATGTTTCTATTAAAATATTGAGTTAACTGATAGAGAATCATGACAAAGTTCAATATTCCCACTCCCATCAGATTGAGCATCTCATTAGCACATTCATCACATTGATCTTCACATTTTTTGTTAGCCCAAGTCCACCTATTACAGGCCATTGGCTGGAAGAAAAGGAAAGGTAGGGGTAACACATAAATGGTAGTCCAAGGAAAAAATAGATGACTTATGAATAGGTTTTATTTCCATAGCATATGAATATATAAGCTTAAATCAATGTTACCCATGATCTACTTTCTAAAATGTATTCATAGATGCATTTTTTTAAAATTACCTTAATAATGGTTCATACTATGATTGTTAATTTATCAAAGCATATCCCCCGAGAGTGTCAAAACCAAGAATTCTACAAGGCCCACTATCGTGTAGCAGGATACCTCGGGACAAGCCTGAAACTCTTTGTCGGGGTTTTCACCATTAGGTACATCTATACCGGAGCCACCTCTACCTGTTCATATCCAGACAGGGATGTATATTCCTGATAAACCACTTACTCAATACAAACTAAAACTTGGTGATGTTTTTATTATACTTAGTATTGTCTCTATGTCTTCACTATGGTTTTCTAATCCTAATCCCAAAAATAAATGAACCTATCCTATGATAACAACTATAACAACTATGTTCTTTATTACATACTTAAACATGATTAATTACATAAATCCTTCACTTGATACAACATAGAAGATCGAGAGGTATTGTGTCTTTGGGGCTTAGGAAAATTACATAAAGACTAATATCATTGAAAACAACATCATATTGAGAAATTATTTTACATGACCACTACATTCCTTCGTACTTAGCATTGCACTAGATAACTTAAGGAAATTCATAAGAAAATAGTGATCAATATAGCCCTGTAAGTGAATAAACATGGAATAAAATGAGGAATGTAAAACATGTTAGACAAAAAGCATATAAATTTATCATAAGAGAATTATTAACATAAAGGCATGATAAATCATGATAATCATAACATGGAAATGTGGAAACAACACTTAACATGGAATTAGAATGAGCCAAGGCTCATTGCACATAGAGCATGAGTAAACCCTCATTTCTCATGAAGCACAAGTAAAATCCCATTGTGCTTCAATTATGACGATTCAACACCCATTGAAAATGGAGTATCATGATACTATATTTTACCAAACGCATTAGAGCGCTATTATGCTCCACTATTCATAAACATTTCATTTCATGCATAATTGTGCCACATAGATCACAAAACATGGATTCATTAAATATAATAATCAATTATGAGATATAGGAGTGTAGAATTTTTACATGAAACTCTTTAAACAATAAGTAAATGGGAATAATGGTGAATACCCTTGATAGAGAAGTGGGCATGGTATTCACTACACAAAGACTTTGGCTTTGAAAATCGCGATGCAATTTTGGCAGTGTAACGACGTGACATAAGAACTCATAAAAATGGTTGGTGGGAGTGAAAGGGTTGTCTCATAATATGTAAAATAAATTGACAGTAAGGGGTTATATAGATACATTTACAATCAATTGTTAAGGAATTTAGATTCATCATATGAAAGAATTACTTTAAAGTGAATGAGGAGAGAGAAATTCCTTAAGAAATTCCGGCATGGTAATGGGTATACATGTAAGGCATTAACGAGAGAGAAAGGGGATCTAACATTATTAAAAAATGGAGGGGGAAGTGTGGGGGAGTTTGAAATCATATTCCAAAATTTATAATTGATAATAATAGAGAATAAAAATATAATGAAACTTGGACACAAATGAGGAAAGTTAGAATCCCATTCATTGAAGGGTGATCCCAAAAGCATGGGAAAGACTTAAGATAGGATTATTATGAGCTTGAAGAACCTTGGGAGGATTATATATAGAGAATGTAAGGGATTGGTTGAAGTCGAATGGCTTTTAGTGAAGTTTGTTTGGGAGCTTGGGTGGGTTTATATAGAAAAGTAGAAGGAATTATTTATTATTTAGGTTTGGGACACCTCACATTAAACTAATCAAACCCACAAACTAGCCCATGGTGTTTTCCCATGGTTTTTGCCAAAGTGGAGTGTTAGAAAATATTTTAAAAGTCCAATTACCAAACATCTAAAAATAATAGGGTTGCATATGAAGATGTGAGTCACTCTCAAAGAGAAAAAATTTAAAATGACAAAATGTTTTTTTAGTATTAAAAGGCCCACAAAAGATTTGTAAAATAAATCAAAAAAACCCATAAATCACATTGTTTTAATGGTAAAACTTATATTGGCCGAATATAATGTTTATAGTATTTTATAACATCACTATTGGGTGTGATGTCATAAAACACATTATATATTTTAAAAGTATTTAATTTTTACCAAAAAATTCCACTATCTCATAAAATTAAGAAAAATTCACTGTTGGATAATTTTGACATCATGATTCCAAAAATAATATTCATTTCAGAGAAATAATTTTCTATATATGTGATTTTTTTTCTTTAAAAAGATTATTTATTAAAAATTCATGGGTTTTGAAAAAAAGAGATTTCAGTTCTTAATAAATATTATAATTGCATTCATAAAATTGTACAATAATTTATATTTAATAGAAATTAATATAAAAAATAATAATATTTTATTAAAATATTATTTAATTCAATAATTCATTATACTTTAAAATAGATTTCTTTGATGAATATTAACTTAAAATACCATTTGTGCTTTAAAAAATATTTATTAGGTAAAAATAATAAAAAGAATGTATATTCTCTATACAATAATAATGTACATAATCATAGTAATAGGGTCTTGTTACAAAACCCTTTAAAACAACAAAAAAAGACCATAGGGTAAGGTGTGTGATGGTGACAGACTCTTGGCGTGGCTTGGATAACAATGCTTGAGTGGTAATCTCTGTCAACTTCCACGTCTCTCATAGGTGGATCTGCTTGAGCTTAACATATTCAAGCTTGGCTTGGTCTTGGTCATCATTGAATCCCAATGATGCCACATCCTTTCCAAGATCCTACAAATGGGGTTAATATGTGTAAAATATACTGGATGAGGGAATCAATTCCTTTTTTTGAGTAATTTGGATTTGTTAAATCCGTATATTTATTCTAATAATGTGATCACTGTTAAACCTCTATATAAGAAACAGTCACAATTCATAAAGGTATTTTAAAAACCAAAACATAAAACCAAATAAGTGCATTTGTTTTACATAACCATAAGAAGAAATTTAAATAGACCAAGTGTAATTTTCATTAATAAATTTTTGGGCCTTTAAATATCGTGTATCCCTCTTAAGAAAGAATATACTAGACCCCTCTCAAGTACTCAATCCAGAGGTTATACCGTTGGATAATGACCTCTCTTATGAGGAGAATAAAGGGAAGATATTACATCACAGGGACAATGTTTTACGAAATATTGCAATGCACCTAGTCAAAGTGCTATGGAGAAATCACATGTTTCAAGAAGCATCATTGGAACTAGATGAGGTGATTAAAAAAAGTTACCCTTATCAATTTTAATGTGTGAAATGGAAATTTCTAGGGTGAAATTTATTAAATATGGATGTCTGTAATGACCCCAAACTATTATAAGTTAAATTTACCTTTTGATTTAATTATATGTCATATTCTGTAAAATTTATATAGAAAACATGTGAACTCTATTTGTTTTATTATATCTGGATTTAAATTAAAAATAAGTATCATTAACATAGATAATTTAGGTGTTAAATAGTGATCACATGAGTAGTATAAATATAGGGTTTTAACAAATCCCTTTGACAAAGACAATGGAGGTGATAGCCTCAACTATAATTATCATTCTCTATAAAGAAATTTTCTCAGAAATTTTAAGGGTCATATAATTTCTAAGAATCTCTGTATACCAAGCCCATGCCAAGATCCAAAAAACATAAGCCTGAGCGAAATTGTTTCTAGGAGAAGTTCAAGCTCATCGAGATCACAACCCAACCCATGCTCACCGAACGACCCCATCAAAGCCCCACCATCACACAAATTACTATTACAGTGTATATTGTTGTAATAAAGGGATATGTATCAGGACCATAGATTTATGATTATGTACATTATTTTTTTATTGAATAGTGATTATACTTTTTTTCTATTGTTTTTAAATCACAAATAGAATTTTTGGTAAATTTTCAAAATGAATTATGAAATCTATTTTGATGAATTAATAAATAATATTTTAATAAAATATTATAATTAAATAACATTCATTAAATATAAATGGTCGTATGATTTTGAAGATTCCAGATTTAATTTTAGGTATCATTAAAAAACGATTTTTTTGCAACCACTCACATTTACAATAAATGTCGAGTTTTATTTTACAAGTGAAAATTGAAATAATTAGAAAACTATTTTGATAAAATAAATATAATTTTTGGAATGAGGATGTCAAAATTATCAAATGGTTAATTTTTCATAATTTTTAGAGACAGTCGAATTTTTTGGTAAAAATTAAATACTATATAAATATAATGTGTGTGATGACATAATAATGGCCCAATAGTGACGTAATAAACACTATAAAAAGGATATTCAGAAAAATATATATTTTTTTTTATTAAAATGGATTTATTTTATATTTTTGATCCTATTCAATGAAGCCTTATTTAATCCTAATTTTTTTTAATATATTTGATTATTTTATGTTCATTTTATTAATAATGTGACTGACATCCAAATAAGAAAATTCCAATATGTTAATATCCTAGGACCACAGACATATAATATATTTTTTTCCACTCCACTTTGAAAAAAAACATTGGATAATACCATGGTATTATTTATGATTCTTAATATTACATTATATAGATTCCAAAACCTATGTTTCTAAAATATTAAGGAATTACCCTCTCATTTCCAATATAAATCCTCCAAAGATCCCACTTCATTTAACTCAAAATATGTATGGAACAACCATACTCTATCCTACGCTATCAATAATACTCCCAATGCACCCAAGCTATCAAGAAGACCCTTGTCACGATTTTGAAGTCACACACTCATTTAAGGGTTCCTTCTATTCTCATTTTAATCCAAGTTTACTTATATTGTTACACCTTTTTATTTTCATTTAAAATGTTGGGGTACATTTTCAAATCTCCCCCATACTAGCATTATTTTAACTGAATGATGATTTACCCCTTTCCCTCTCATTAATCCCTCCCACTTAAACCTGTTAACATGGTAAAATTTCATTAGAGTTATTCTATTTTTACTCTTTCTTCAAGTTTATTTGTAATATTATTCCTTCTGTTTAAAAATTTATTATCTATTGACATGTATTTCAATGACCCTATTTCTTTAAATTTAATTTATATATGTTAAGATACATATTTCTCTCTTATAATCCTTTTAATGAATATTTATTTCATGCATTTATGGTGTTTAGATTTCATTATAAATCTCCATTCCAAAAAAATTGCGTATGTAAATATTGCACCCATTTCATATAAATGGTGTTCAATTTTATAAAAATTTTACATTTTATTTAGAACATACATGTATTTATTTCATACCCTTTTATCGTGGTTGAAATTATTACAACAAATGAATCCCTACTCTCGGATTTATGTGGAGCACCTAAGCATGACATTGAAATGAAAGTGACTAGTGTTACAAGAATTATATAGCGCTCTATTGCGTTGGGAAATTTTTGGTATCATTATGCGGAATTTTGGGACCTTGTTTAACCTAATTTTTATGGGACTTTCTCCAGTATGATGAATTGGAAATTTATCCTTGATTTATGATGGAATGTTTTATGTTTTTTCCTCATTTTTTATGTTATGATTATCATTCTATATGATGCCTTTATTTTCATGATTCATTAATGATCTATTGATATGCCTATTATCTAACATGTATTGTCTTACTCATTTTATTCCATGTTTATGCCTTCAATAGTCTTTATAGATCACCTATTTCTTAGGAATATCCTCAGGTTATCCCATGAAATGTTTTGTATGAATGAATGTTGTTGTCATCTAATAGAATATTTCAATAACTATGTGGACTTTCATGTCTTATGTTGTTATATAATGTTACTAATTTTCCATGAAACTATACTTCTCAATAATTTGTGTTATATTATATTTAATTTTATGAATTTAATTCATGTCATGAATGTAATAAAAAGAACAAGGTGGTTATGGATGTGATGTGAGGAGTCCAGTCAATGAAATTATATGATAGAGAGATCCACAGAATACACCACCCACATTTCATTTTTTGATGAACAATTCTTTTTAAAATTATACAAAATAAATTTTCTAGTCCATGGTTAGATATAGATTATAATCCATAACAACCTCTTATCGAAAAGGACAATTGGAAATATTATTCAATCCCAATGGATGAAGTGTATCATGGTAGTTAGGTAACACTAATCTTCCACTCCTTATTTGAGAATTTTATGATTGATATTGTATCAATGAGGCATATGAAAATTTAATTTTTCATCATTAGTGAATTTTATTTGATTAACTCCGTCAAAAAGGATTATGGGATAATAAATTTAGATTTTATATTCTATCTTTATAAGGGTGATCCAATGCTTCCAATTTATATGTTTTTTTATAAAATAAGACATTATTTAATGAAAAGAGTGTGAATTGTATTTTGTTATAATATATGTGTCTTTGTAACACTAATTTAATATTAATGGATACCATCATGGGTTTATGAGTTTACATATGACAATAAATTCATATTTATTAAAACCCCATTTTGAGGTTTTATGTGATGGATGTTTATAATGATTAATAATATTTAATGAAAAAATTATATAAATGAAATACTTTTGTATTATATATTATGAAATTTTATTTTATTATGAATTTTATTAAAACAATTATATATATGATCAAAATATACTCTATGATCATGTCATGTTGATTTCAAATGTGTTGGGGATCAAAACCATCCTAATTTTTATTTTTCGTACTATGATAGCTTTCACTTGAGAATTAATATAGCTCTTTATTAATTCCCTTATTGTGGGAACTGTATAAATCCAATGTACTAGAATGAATATGAAGAAAGAAATCTATTGGGACCTAAGAAAGATGATGATATGGAAGAGACGTTTAATGAAATTATGAAAAATATATGTAATTCTTGTGATGAATGATATGTTATGTTAATAATTATTAACATGATATATAATTACAAGTTTTTGATAATGTCTTTTTTTGAATTTATCTATTCTAGAATGTTGGGAAAACTATTCCCTAGGAATATCCTTACCATTAAAATAATTGATCATTTGTATAAAGAAACTTTTTGTTTAGAGCTTTAACTGAAGCCCTATTGTTTTCATGATTTGTTTCATGAATCACTCCCGAATAATTACATTCGAAATCCTTCAGATGTTAAAAACATAAGAGTTATGTCACAAGAGAATAATATTTCCTATTAATGATGATCTATAGTGACTAGGGATAAAATATAGTGATTGAAAAAAAAACAAGACTACTCACATGGTCAATGTTCTATGAAACAATAACTATATTATGGAAGCTATAGGGGAACCTTTGTTCATAATGATGACTAAATAACATCATTTTTTCATACTATAATAACAAATTATTATATATAAATTCATGTTAATGATTTTAATGTAACTCCCTAATATTTTTGGAAGTATATTTTTTGAAATAATTGTATAATTTTGATATTAATTTTTAACCTGAACATTATATTTATCATAAGTTAATCACAACACTGATTTTATCTTCCATTACCAATAACACCATGTTTATCTTCCAATTCATACAATACTTATGTTGAAATAAATCATCATATATTATTAAAATATTACTCTTTAATATTATTGTATTCACCAATTCACTGGAATGGTGGTTATTAATTAGATACAATAAATTATGAAAAATGTTTTTTACACACACACACAAACACATATATATATTTAATGAATTCATTGGTGACCAATTAATTATAAGTAAAAATAGAAACTTTTTGGACATAAAAGGTAATCATTTTAAGAAAGAATATTTTTATTAATTTAAGTTTATTTTATATCAATAAATTAAAAAAATACCTTTTCATTTAAGATTTTTAAAAAAGTAAATTTTATTTTCACAAATGTTTTAAAAATTCATCTTATATTTTTTATATTAAATAAATTGGAATAAATCAAATTTTACACTTTAAAACTATTTTCTAAAAAGCAGTTTTGTCACATTATTTCGAAATTATAATAAATTTAATTATTGAAACATTTAAAAAATTAATTTCCTAAGATACAAATATCTAAATCAGAATGTAAAAAAATTCTTCGGGTTAATTTTTTGGATATTTCTAAAATGTTTTTTTTAATAGTGAAAAATACCAGTTTTTTTTAAAACATCATTTTCCATTTACATTATTTATAATTATATATTATTTTCTGAATTGTAAAGAAGGTAAAATTAGTTAATATTTATATATATTAATCCAATTTAGGACACTAGAATCAATTTTATATTTAATTTTAATAAAGAAACCATTCATACTTTTGAACATATTCTCATTAAAAAGACATTTCTTGTTCATGTCTGGGGGATTAATTTTATTTTAGAATTTTCCACTTATGTGAATGGAATTTGAAAAAATTTATTCCATAATTTCAATAACAATAGTTTATTATTTATAATACATTCAATTAATTTTTGAACAAAATTTATTGTGAATATCATAAAAATTAATTAGTATGGTTAAGGTAAAAATGGTTTAATCTAGGGTTAATCTAAAAAGAAAAGGATTAAAATAACCTATAAACATTTTTGAAAACTATTTATTATAAATATTTATACCATTAAACATATAATGTTGTTAATTGTCTAATTTTGTGCCTTTTTAAATATGAAAAGTGTGTGATCACTCAATTATTTTAAAAAATAACATGTGTGTCCTTTCCCTAACTATAATGGGTCACCCAATAATACACTCTCCATAAAACATTATAACCCATTTTGGTTAGAAAATGAATTCCGAGATAACCTACCAAATTCCCTCTCCTCATCATAGAATCTTCATTTTCATCATAAATCCTTTTAGTATGGAATTTAGTGAAACCCTAAAGAAGATACCTGAATAAGATGAAACATTCTTCTATTAGAATTTCTTTTTTATCCATTCCTACAAACCATTAAATTTATTTTATATAGTATTTATATAACAAAAATATTATCCACTATATTTAAGGATGTTTTTCTGATATGCTTTTAAAATATAACAATCTCTACTTCCATAACAATGGTTGTTAAATCATTGTTCGTCTGTACAACGGACTACTGCCTTGCAAACTGATGTCATTTATATTTTACATTACCACCTATCTAGTGAAGTAATAGGGATAGGTTTATTTTTAAAATATTATATTTATTATATTAATGATTTTATTACGATTCTATAATTTTCTATATTATATTACCTCTTGATTTCCATTTTTTGGGAATATAATAATGTTTCTCGTGAACTGTTGACTCATGTGAAGATACATGATTTTTTCACACATTAAAAGAAGTATTTTATGTATAGGATTGATAAAAACAATTTATATAGAAATATGACATGAAAATTAATTTTTATTGACAATATATCATTTTTCATTATTTTATTCAGTCACACAAGAAAATCAAAATAGAATTCACACATAAGTATGTCTTTCCCTCTCCAAGAACAGTGTATTTCATTTACTATTTCCAAATTTTAAGGATTACTCTAGATTCATATATAATGAATATATAAGATATTTATATCATGGTTATTATTTTTCAGATTATGGAACCCTTTTCAGTATAATTGAAAATTTCATAGCAAGTCAAAATATATACCAAAAAAAAATATTTTGTCACCCAAAACATAATATTAACAAGGAATTATTATTCAATTGATAATGAAAGGTAAAAATAAAAAATTACATAGAATGTAATATATTTATATTATTTTAAAATATATTTATAATTAACATATAATTATTATATATGTGGTTTGAATTTGTACAGATGAATTCATGACATAATCTAATAAATGTTTATCTCCTATTTATTTTTAGTGTGATAGATACCATATTCACCACATGTTTTGTTTCTGTGGCGTATATAATACCCAATAATGTTTTCATTATCAATATACTTATAATTATTTTTATTTACATATCCATATTTGGATATCTATTTCATGTGGTATAAATTTTCAGCGTCAAAATTTTTTTAATGTATTTTTGTGTCAATTTTCCTTCCTTGAGATTTACATTATATTATGCACTTATATTCATTAATGATTTGTATATAAAACACTCTTTGATTTGTAATACCAAAAATTTATTCATTCTCATGACATTTAATTTTCCAATTTATGTAATTCTATCATGGGGCTTCTGAATCAATGTTAGAAAAGTGATAAATATTTAATGTTACAATCTCAAAAATTTATTTTTATTGTTTAGGTTTTAGTCTCCAATGATGAAATATCGAAATATACCTCTCAAGAATTCTCATGAATTTTCTTAAACTATTATTATTAATTATATCATCAATTAATTGTAATATTAATTCAATTTTTGTATCATAAAATTATTAATAGAATGTATTTATAAAGTATAATATTATATCACTCTTCCATTGGAAATATTTTTTTCCTCCAAACCCATATTTTCTTAAAATAGTTTTTAAAATGTTTTATTAATCACTTATGATGCTTATAATTAACTTTTACATATGTTAGAAATTTTATATAATATTTTGAAAGGAATATTCATCCCATTTTCCAAAGGATGCTCATTTTCATTTTGATAAAAATGTTAAAGTAATTCTCATTTCAATGTGTGTGACATGAATAGAATTTTCTAATGTCAAGACCAATCAGTGCATGAAATATTCCTTTATATTTTATAAATTTTATTTTCAAAAAATAATTTCTTCATAATATATGATATTTTTAAATTAATTTTTTAAAATAGAAAATATACATTTTACTCAAGAAATGAATTCAATGATAATAAACAACATCCTTTATAATTTATCAGGGTTTCATTTCATGAAATGGATTTTAATAATGATTAATGTTTTAAAAATTAATTTTCAAAGAAAAATTATTTTCATTATTTAATTTCAAAAATTATCTTTCAAAATTATTTTATATCTAATGTTACATTCAATGAGGATAATTATGATTTAATGGGGATGTTATCCAAGGATAACACTCATATTATTTATTTGAATGGATTATGTTTATGATGAAAATATGTTTATAAATCCCATTTTACTTCTATGGGTTATTCCATGATAAAATTCTTAAGTAAACAATTTATTTTTTCATGGTTTGTGATTTTTTGAAATGATATAATTACTATAACACCTCATTATTTTCCACAAGTTATGTTATTATTTTATATTTTTTAAACCAATTTTATATTATTGGTTATCATATAATGAATGTTTTATTATCTTATTAAATAGATACTTATTATTTTCATTATATGATGGTGGTTATGTTATAATCAAGGATATTGATTATGTTATAACAACATATGGGTGTGACCTATATCCCCCTCAAATTAATTTTGAAAATATTTATATCTCATGAGATTGAAAGGAATAAAATAGTGAGTGAACCTAGTTTAGTAAGGGAATTTATCCACTATGATGGTCTCGGGAGTGAACCCAATCTCCTACGTTGTTATGAATTGACCTATCTTTCATGTCCATAATTTTATTCATGAACAAGATTGATTGTTCACAATGTTATGTGTTATCTTTTTTAGAATTTCACAATGTTATGAATAGATATGTCTTTCAGGTTTATAATATTATGTGTGGACCTACTTTCATGTCCCTAAGTTTCTGTGTGTACCTAATTTCATGTACATAACTTAATTAGTGAACTAATTTATATTTACACATGTTTAAAATGTTATATGCTGATTAGTATGACACAATATGTTTTTATATGAATTTTATTTTGTTATGGATCGTGTTCTATGATTCCCTTATGAATAATGTCATATGAACTACTAATCATTATAATATGACTCATGGTCATGATCTATGATAGTTTGGGTATGAACTCCACAATTTATGTTCATTATCACATAAAATTATTATTATCTTATTCGTATGTATGATCATAGATTTATAGATCTTTGGTTTACCCTTGTTGGGTATCTATGATAAACTATCCTTATGATTACATTCCTAGGGTTACGACGAATTTTTTTTGTAGGGTATGTATCTTTGAAGAGAAATAATTAGGATGATATTTATTCTGAAAACGAAGGATCTTTCACTAGATTAAATTATTATGTTCCATGTTTCCAATGGAACTAAACAATTATGTTCCTTAGGCATGTCCTTGGGCAGTTTCATGAATATTTATCTAAAAATATGAACGATCTGTATATGAGAATATGTGATCTCTATCTAAGAGTGTCTCTTTTTTATGATAAAAGTGATTATAAATTTTTTAAATACACAAATTCTTTCAATGACGGGGTTTCAATGTCTCGTAATATAGAACTGAAATTGATATATAATGTGAAGGAGAAGTTATACATTCGATAAATCATTCAATGACACATTCTCATGAATGTTTTGAAGTTTTTTTGATACTGTTTACTCTTAGATTATTTATATTTATGATTTTTTACCATAGTTACTAATTTTAACCAAATGTCACATATCCATTATGACCAAAAATAAAATGTACCTTAATATATAACTTTTAGATAATTACAGCAAATTTAAAATCTATTTCATTTGATTCAATATATAAGTTCGATAAAATTTAATTTCAATATAAATGTTTATAATGCATCAAAGATAACTTTATAAAATATTTCATATGTATAAAACATCAAATATGGTTTCATAAATTAAAACCAATTTATCTTAAAAATTTATAAATTAAAATATAAATTAAATATATGGTAATAGAAATAGGATTCAATATTTTCCAACTCATTCTTATAAACTACTAATTTGATAAAATTCTTTTTATGTTTAAAAACACTAATTTTCAAAATTCACATTAAAATTTTCATTTTAAAAATTTACCAATGATACATATTAAATATATATAATTGTTCTAAATATATTAGAATTTTATTCTCCTAAAATTAAATTTTTAAAATTTAATAATTCCATAATTAAATAAAATCCCCCAAAATGTTTTCAAAATAATTCAAGTTGGAATGTTTGTTATATATTAACTATTACTTATTTTTATTTCCAATAAATTAAAAATAAATTTATTCCTAGTCGATTATTCTTATTATTAATAAATTTTAAATTTAAATACTCATAATATAACAATGTCTTGAAATAAAACTCCCATTTAAAAAAATATAATTTTAATCATAAAATGATTTTATTATTTGTTTTTACTGTACCAATTGAATATAATTCATATTAAATATTTTGGCCACTACTTTAAATACATATATATGATATCTTAATATATTAATTTTCATCACACATATTAATGATCCTTTATAAATTGATATATGTCTAGTGGTATTGGAAAGATGGACACATAAAGAACTAGTTCATAAAATATCAACTTGATCTTCCACTTAGTTATTCTTAATTAGAAACCTCTATTTAAATATCACAAATTTTACATTTATTAATATCCTAGGAAATGAAACATAAGTGAGGGTGACCTCAGATGCTAATAACTGTAACACCCAGAGAGTTTTTGAATTTTGTTACAAATTAATTCAATATTCCTTTATTTTTCCTTACATGTAAAATCTATTTTATTTTTCAATGCATGCATAAGTTGGTTTGGATTGTGTTACATATTACACCATTTTGATCTTGAAATACATGAAACATACGTTTATCTTTAGTTACACATAATATTATATATTAAAAAACCATGATATACCATTAATATATTTATTTAAACATGGATGTTATAACATTATAACAAAACATATGGATATGAATAGTAACTAAATCTTTTAAAATATTAATTAGAATGTTTTTATATAATGAAATCATATTAAAAACCCAAAAAAATATTTTTTGGAAAATTATTTATGGGTCAAAAAAATAAAATTTCCTTAAAAATGTTTTTTAATTTTTTGAAAAATAATAAATTTAATTTTTTGACTTTATAGATAATTAATTTTTTTAAATAAACATTACTTTGGGAATAATCATTTTAAAATTATATTTTGGTTAGTTTTTTTGGTTTTTTTTAAATTTTATTTTTTTATAAATAGTTAAATATACTAAATTTTAATGGAAAACTATTTTTCATTTAATTTATTTATATTTTTCAATTTATAAAATTTATTTCGTTATAATCTCTTTAAAATATATTTTCTATATAAAACATTGAATTTTTTTATCCGTTTCACTTTAAAACCCTATTTTCTCATTACGTTTATAGGAATAATTTTATATTTTATTATTTAACATATGTGAATATAATTTTTTAAAATAGATTATATAATTTTAATAATCAAAAATTTTTCTAACTAACAAGGTAATAATAATTCTTCACCAAATGAATATTAATGAAAAAACATTATTTACCATGGTTAATTTAAAAATGGGTTCAGCGGAGGATAAAATAAACTGATAAGGGTTAAAATGACCAATAAAATTATATAAAATCAATTTTATATCTGTATATAGAACCTATCAAGCCAATGGTTCTAACTTGATTCATTTCATAGCATTTTTTCATGCAAAAAACATGGATTGTCATTTTATTTTCATAATATTTAAAATGTGGCCCAGAGTTCACTTATAAAATTCAACCACTACTCTCTTTATTTCCCATTCAATCCTTTTGGATCATCCAGGAAATACCAAAATAACATCCAAAAATTTCTACTATCATACTATAATCCATATGTCTTATATCAGTTCATATTAAAAATTATTTTGGTGATAACCTATGGAGAATACCAAAAAAGTGGTAATGTTCATCGACGAGGGTTTTTTATTTTCTATTTGATCCCATTATTCAATTATTATTAAGCCATGATGATACAATATAAAAAATATATCCCATATATAGAGATATTTTTATGTTAATTTCATAACCAAAAACCATATCCACTTCCATCAAAGGAGTTCTGAAATCGTCTTTTGTGTGTACAAATGACTACCCCCTAGTGAACCAATGTCATTCTTTTTTCCATTACCACATCCTAAAGTTCAACCTAATGATAAATTAATTGATTATATAAGATATTTATGATATTATAATTGTTATTTTATTATTATATAAAGTATATATTTATGATTTACATTTTTGTAAATGTGATGATGACACTCATGCATAAGATGGACTACCATCTCATTGAGCGATGTGAATCATCCACACTATACATAGAAGGTGATAGGGATGGTTTTCAAGAAAATATTTTGTTTATATGAAAAATAAATTTCCATAGAATTTTAATATTTCATTTCACATTATTTATTTAAATTCGACGTGAAAATGAGGAAAACGTTACTGTGTATGTACGGCCTACCGTGTCCGTAAACATTTTGTATCATTTTATTTTACTAAATTTTTTGGATTCCTATAAGTAAATAAATAATTATATTATATTATATTTAATAAATGTTTACTATTCATGAAATTATAAAATAATCATCATTGTGAGTGAGAAAAATATTAACAAATCAATTTACATTTTAAATAAATGTGTTTACTACCCTAGACGTGACTTTAGCATGGAACTGTTAATAAACTCGTAAAAAGGTAATAATAAAATCTTATATGTTATGATATATATATATAATTATATATATAATTATTTTTATTTAAAATATATATAATAAATTTATATTTAATATAATGTTATTTAGAATTTGTTTTAATTTAGTAAAATCTTTTGGTAGTCGATTTTCTTCTAACCTTTATTTTTCTTTGAGACACATTCCATATTCACCACATATTTTTTTATGTGGTGTATATAATTCCCATTAATGTAGTTGATGATACTTATAATTAACATTATTTTTAATTTAATATGTATTTTATGATCTCTACTTCTTGGGCTATATATTTCCAAAGTGTCCAAATCAGTATCATATTTTTTATCGATTTTCCTTCATTGAGAAATATGATTATGTTCTCCTACTATTATCTTGTACGAGGTGTATATTTATCCACTTTGACATTTAATATCATAAATATTTTTCTCTTAATTATTTTTTATGTATTATTTAATTATATTTCTTCATGGGACTTATACATTAGTGTTACCAAGGAGGTAAATATTGTATCTCTCAATCTCATCATTTATTAGGATTCTTTATGATTCTCTTTATGATGATATAATATTTTGATCAATCTCCCAATATTCACTTGAATTTTATTATCTTATTTTTTTATACTAATAAATGTTTTCAATTAATTTTATTCTCTATATGTACTCAACATTTCAAAAATAATGTTTTAATAAAAAAAGTCCTCTTGATCAAAAAACCTTTTTCTTTTGAATTATTATTTTCTAAAAATATTTCCAAAAATAGTTAAATAATTTTTCAAAATGATTTAATAAATATTTTTTTCAGTGTTTTAATTTTCAAAAAATATTTATAAAGAATATTCATGTCACATTAAAAAAAACTCATTTGGATTTTATAAAAAATGTTAAATGAATTAATTTTTAACAAGTATAGAATGAAGTGAATTTCCCACAAAAATAACCAATATATTCATTGAATATTACATTACAATATTTCAAGGATATATTAAATTAATATTATTTTTAAAATATTTTATGTTTTAATAAGTTTTTTTCTCTAGAACAAACAATAATTTCTTCCTGAAATGGTCTTAAATAATCTTCAATGATTATTTTCAAACACAAGTATTTTCAAAATGATTTTCTATATATATAAATGTCAATGTGATATGGTTATTTTACTAAAAAGTTATCTATGTGAATTTTAAAAATCATTTTCCATTAAAAACAGAATCTTTAAATTGCATATATTCTTTACCAAGGACATGATCCAAGGATTCCATTCTTAATATTTCTATAGATGGTATATGTTTATGATGATGAGGTTTTTGGGTAAAATGTTTCATTCATATGAGTTATTCTATAATGAGATTTTGTTACGAAACAAATTTATTTTCATGGGATCTGATATTATTAGTGTTTCATGATCTTATGGAAAACTTATGTGTAGTTTTTGTTATGTTATGGTGGTTATGTTAAAACCAGGGAAGGTAGTTATGTTATAATAAAAATTGGGTGGAACCAATATCTCTCACCAATTTATTAGGTATCCAGGGATAACATAGTATTAAATATGTTATGTGTGCTCCAGATTACATGTTCAAAATGTAATGTGCAAAGATAATTACATGTTAATAATGTTATGTGTGAACTGGATTATACATCCTTTATTTTATACATGAACCATGCATTCATGTTCATTATGTTATTCATGGACATGTTTGCATGACTGTATGTTTAGAAGGTGGATTATTTCACATCCTTAACTTAATTTGTTAACATATTTATATTAATACATATACACAATGTTATAAATTGATATGTATGACATAAATATATGTCTTATGCAAAAGCTATGATCTCATGGATCATGTTCATTGATTTCCTTATGAATCAACTCTTAGAAATATACATCATTAATCCATGACACAAGATTATGACATTTTATATGGATGTTTCGGTTTTAAAATGTTATTTTCATGTTCTCATACCCTTTTCAAAATTTTATAAATAATATATCTTATTTCACCTTTACTGGTCATCTGAGCTCACCTTTTCTTACGTGAAATTTCCCTAGGTTATGAGGAATGGTTTTTAGGAAGTAGTACTAATTGATACAATCTATATGAAGTACATTGAATATCTACCATGAATTAATAATATCGTTTTAAAAGAATCCAAATCCAGTAAACTATTATGGACCTCAGTCATGTGGTTATGTAATGTAATGAATATTCATATAAAATATTTTAATATCCTTGTATAAGAAGCCTAGGTTTTTATAGTTGGTATAATAGAAAGGATTTTGTTATATCCTATGTAAATTAGGATGAGAAAACACTAGTGTTATATCTTGTGATATTTCTAAGAATATATATTAGGATATATCTATGGATAAGTATAAGGATGTTTCATTGATTAGGATAGTATCATTGAATTTTAGTAATGGATAGTGAAAGTTATTTCAATGAAATATCATCTAATTTTTTATACTAATAGAGGATGTGTATCCAAAACATAGGTACCTTGTGGTAAAAACTTCAAAAATGGTGTATTACGTTGGGCTTGATCATCGCCACATCCATGAAAATGGACTATTCATCATATCTACTTTTATACTCTCTTGGGATATGTTTTGTAAATTCACAATCTATTTACAGACCATTATAACATATTTAGATATATAATAACAATTAATTACAATGATCAAGATTATGTGTTATAGATTGAAAGCAATGAGTCGTGATTTTGACAACTTGTAAGTGATTTTTCATTATTATGTGATTCCCCACTCTGATTACTATTTATCACAATATGACATTCTTGTCAATGCAAGGTACTCAAGGGAACTATTTTAATTTGGAATGGAGTGGAAGATGTATTTATTTTCTTCCAAAAAAAACTAATGTTAATGGAGTTGAAATGTAAAACCATATTGGTATGCCCATATAAAATTCTCAACTGATGAATTATGGTCAACCTATAAATGTGAAAAGGGGTGAAAAATTATTTTTGAGTCTTTATTGAGGAACATTCCAGCTTCATTTTGTTGTTCCTATGATCTGTTAATTGTTGGGAAAAGGATAAGTACCAAAAAATATATATTTTCCATTATCCAGTGTCTATAGTATGAAAAAATTTATGTTTGTTGTCTACCATCTAGAATATGATGTAGACTAGTGGTGGAATATTAGTATGTATATGAGCCAATGAGATTAAATTTACTCTATGATGTTGGATTTGGTTTAAAATTTAATATTTTAATATGTAAATTCATCATATTATTCACAAAAAATGGGGAAGGTATTCCTTGAGATCATGTTGAAGGATAATTAATATATTAGCGCCTATGAAAAAAATTACAAGAATTGTGGGGTACCCTTTGGCTATTATCATTCACCTTGAATGTAAGGTTGATCATTCCATAGTGGAATAAAACCAAATAATCAATGGTTTTTATCAATAAGGGTATTTGTATTCTTTGAATAAATCATCTTATGTGCATTAAAATTTGAAATTGACATTTTAAACCATCTTGGTTTTTCTGATTCGAAACAGATGATGGGAATCTCTAGAAATTACAATGATATGTCACATTTAGGGAATAAAATAGATTCATCGTACATGAAACAATTTATGGGAAGGTACAATTTGGTGAGTTCCTAAATTTATTAATAACAATTTTCAAGTGTGGGAAGGCTATCCATAAAGAAAAATAATATCTAAGTAGTTCAAAGAGAACACTTGTGGAAATTAATGGACATGGATCCCAAAAGAATGAACCATTAATACTCTAGTATTTCAAGTGCATGGAATTTAGACATTTTGAAAATAATTTCTTTAATATAGCATCTAATTTTGATGATAATCTACAACCACTGGTGAAGAAAAAGTGAATAATGTAAATCCAATGAAATCATGATAGTTGATTTGATTCCTAATAATTAGTTCAAACTAATCCTACCCTACTTTGTTAGTAGTTTCATGTTTAATTTTTGTATCAATAAACCCAATAAAAATATTAATTTTCATCATTGAGAATAATTTAATTTGATTATATCACTATACCTAAATTATGTAATAGTGAAATAAAATTTTATCAATACATGGTTGAGCCCATTCATCTTGTAAAATGTTTTTGTATAAGATTGGAGCTTATTTAAGTAATAAATGTTTAATTTTATTTCAGAATCATTTAAATCTATAGGTAATAATAAATTAGTAGATATTGATATGATATTTGATTTATGATTTTTTGATAGATCATATTTTCAAAGTCATTGACAACTCTTATAGGGATTTATGCGATGGGTTTCACAGATAATAATACTATTTTAGGAGGAATTTATTGAAATTAAACCTTTTAGATTTTTATGTACTGAAATATTAATTTGAAGAGAAATGCATTTACACTTTGTGGACATATTATATATTTTACAGGTAACCTTTAGGGTTTATATTTTCTTTGGTTTTTTATTTGTTTAGATAATTATAGGGGGTATCTTATAACCATACAAAGTGATCACACGTCATTTCTATCCAACAAGAATTATCTTACAATCCACTTTCTATAATATATATTTAGGAACTGGTAAGGATTCATGAAGTGCCTAATTTAATTTTATTTTATCATATTCTGAATTTTACCTCCATGATTTGGTTATGTCTTCATAAATATCTTGACATAGAGTTAATTTTCATCATTATGTATCATCTTCATAAAGAATATTAGTGTGATAGAATAATTCAAACCCCAAAATATTTGCTAAGATATTATTATATGGATTTAAAAGTTGGTTGAGCTCAAACCCTTTCTCATGTTGAGTTTAATCAAAAAAATATCTTCCATTTGAGATTTCACATGGCTTATAAATAATACCATTGGGGATTTAATTGTAGAACTCTAATGTACTATAATGAAGTTATAGAATGAAAGCTATTGGGGAATAAGGAATAATAAGAGATGACATAGATAACATGATATATCATTCACTATGTATAAAATATAAATAAATTAAAGAAATGTTATAATTGTAATAATTGTTGTGACATTTAATATGTAGTCGGTAATAAGGACTTTCTTTGAATTTTTCTATGGTTAAAATAATGGAAAACTAACGTCTATACATATTAGTGAAATTAAAACTATATATCATATAGACAAATTATATTATCATTTAGTTCTTCAACTAAACTTATCTTTAGTTTATGATGTGTTCCATATATAATTAAAAATTAATTACATACATGATTCATAACATTTATTAACCTCATAGGTTTTACCACTAGATTAATATATTTCTTACTAGAAGCAATCGATACACCACCTTGATCACATAGAGAATGTCCTATGAAAATACAACTCACATGGCCAATGATTTTTTGGGGAAAACACAATAATGTGGAAGCTACCTAGAACCAAATGAAATAATGATGCATTATTATCTTCAATTTTTGGCAACAAAGTGAAACAATCTTGTGTAGTGGAATTCATTTTTGGATTTATATAATGTAACACCCTGATATTTTGGATTTAATTTTCAAATAAAGTTAATATTTATATATTTTTCATTACATGAAATTTGGTTTTTTTATTTTGTTGTCATGTGTCACAAGTGACACTGTGGTTTGACAATATCATGATATATAATTAATATAGATAATTAAATGAATTTACTATGACATTGTTATTAAACAAAGAGATATTAATAGTAATACATAATATATAAATATTAGTTATAATTTTTTATATAAATAAAAAATATTGATTATAAATTACATAATTTTAATAATTTATTTATATATTTCATAAATGGTATTTTCTCAAAAGAAATTATTTATTTTGTGAATAGTAATAACATTATTTTCTTAACAATTTAAAAAAATTTATTAGATATAATAATATTTATTTTTATATCTTTATTAAAAAAAATATCAGGTAGAATTTTTGGCATTCTTTTGAAAGGTTTCATTTTTCGATGAATAGTGAAAAAACTAAATTGTAATTTGAAACTACCATTTCTTTTAGTTTATTTATATATATTATTATTTTTATAAGTTGTTAGTAAAATAAAATTATTGAAAATATACATCCCTTAATCCAATTTTGATCATCGTAATAAATTTAATATTGAATGTTTATATAAAAACAATGAATCTTTTGAAATTTTTCTCTTTTAAACCCACATTTCTCATACAAATGTGGGATTCATTTTTAAATAAAATTTTCCACATATGAGAATGTAATTTATAAAAAAGATAAATATTTTAAATCAGAATATTTTATGTTATATAATTAGTTCAACCTGATTTTATACCTAAATGAATATTAATGCTAGTAAATATTATTTCCATGGTTAAGATAGAAATTGGTTTACCAGTGGTTGAACTAAAAATATAATGGTTAAAATTAACAATAAAGATGGATAAAATTTATTTTATGGATATATATAGATATAATCATTTTTACATACCTAATTTGTGCCATTTTGGGCCATTTTGGAATGTGAAAAATGGGGACACAAATTTTCTTTTCAAAAAAATTTCAAGTGTTCCATTAACATCACTTATAAAAGGCCTCCACCTAACCACTATTCTTCACATAATGAAACAAATTTCTACCAATAACACCACTAATAATTTCTCAATATCCATAGTTTAATCCTAGAATCCCTATTTTGGATAGAATTTATCCTATGATGGATTTTTGTGAAAATATATAGAGGATACCTAAAGAAGAGGAAACATTAATCAATGATCATTTTTGTTTTATTTATACATCCAAATCATTTAATTAATATAAAATAATGATTATATAATAAAATAAATATCCTTAGTATACAAGTTTTTTTAGTTAATGATAATTTATTAATATTGTTTGTATTTCAATGAAATGCGTTATGAAATAATTATTTTCTTGTACGTCAGACAACTGCCTTGCAAACTATTGTCATTAACATTTCCATTACCTCCACTCACGTTTTTAATAATGATTTATTTAATATTTATAATATATATATATATATATGATATTTTAATAAATCTAGAATTATTATCTCACACATAACTTTGGGTTTTCTATTTCATGGGTTTACGATAATTTGGATCCTGTGTACAATGGACAACCACCTTGCAAAGCGATGGAATTCCTCCAAACATTACATAGAAGGTAATCATGATGGGTTTAATAAAATTATTAGATAAATATGATATAATACTTTTATTAAATTTACTATATATCATTTTCATTTATTTATTTCAATCTGATAGGAAAACAGAAATAGTATTTGTGGGTTCCAACTACCTACTATCTACGCAAACAGAGTCTTCCATTTACTATCAATATATTTAATGGATTACTCTAAATATTTTTAGAGTAAATATATATTATAGAAAAATAATGGTTAAAGTTTTTTGATATTATGAAATCATGATCAATTTATTTTGACTAAAATTATATGAAATCAAATCATATACGTAAAACAATGCTATTATTACTAAAAATGTCACATAAACATGGAACTATTTATAAACATGTAATTAACGGAAATAAGGAAAACATATATGGTTTCATGATTATAATTATTGTTATTTAATGTTTTTATAATAAAATTATATTTTTTATACATGACGTTTTAATGTGTATGATTGATGATGAGACATAAGATAAGGGAATTTGGCCCGTCTTTAATTTTTCTGTGATAAACATGTCATATTCAACACATGTTTCTTTTATGTGGTATATATACTACCCATGAATATATTTTATTTTAATAATTCATAATATTATATTTATTATTATGTATATTTTAGTATCTATATTTTTGGGGGTTCATAGTTAAAAGGAGTTAAAATATTAAGAGATTTTTATCTAAATTTTCATTTTTTTAGACATAATTTTTTATGAACTTTTATTCTTGTATGAGGTGTATATACATAATCATTGAGGTAAAATATCATTTATTTATTTATAATTATGATATTTTAATCTTAATATAATGATATTTCTCCATGATACTTAAGTTTCAAAGTCACCAAAGTTGTAACACCCCAAAACATTAACATATTTTTTAAGAATAAATTTAACAGTGTTGTTAACTCAATCTATAAAAAAATTAATGTGACTATTACCCTATATGAAACATTGATATTTTATGGGAAAAATATTTTTAGTTTTATATACACTAAATAATGTGGATACCTTACATTACACGTGACAATGACTTCCTTTTATGGATTATGTTACATGTTAGGTCTTGTTTTACCGAACAAAAATATATTTTGAAAATATCATTTTTTAATACAATATGATATAACCTAGATGTTATGTTTGACATAATAAATATAATTAAATGAATTATTAATATATATTATTTAATTAATTTTATATAAATTCATTAAAATGATTGTATAAATAATTCAATATTGACGAAATGTGTTTATAAAAATTTATTTTCATATAAAGAAGTTGTTTTATCTTAAAAAAAATATATTAATTACACATAGTCTGTTACATTAATGCAATTTATATATTATATATTCAATAAAGAAATTTATATTAATAAAATATATTTTTTTGTCACAAGATGAGAAAAAACCAAATATTACCCATAAAAATATATATTTTTATAAAGTTAGTTTCTTCACCTTTCATTGTCGAACCTATTTGAAATATAAATTTGGAAGCATTCATAAATTTTATATGAAAAATATATTTAATTTTTGAAATAATAATGTCAATATTATGTTAGGTTTAGTTTTTTTTATTTTTATGAACTGTTTCATTTTTTGATAAAAAATTAAAAGTACTAAATTTTAATTGAAAACTTCTTCATATTTTAATTTATTTGTCATCATGTCTGTGCGTTTAATTTGAAATTAATACCTACAAATTATATGATTTGGATTTTGAAGAAGTATTTTCATGTTTTTAATTAACACAATATAAAATTTATAGTATGTTAATTTTAGTTATTGAGAAATAAAATCTTAGCAAATGTAGATAAAAATAATTCCAACGATTAATATAAAATTAAGTTTAACAATGGACTATACCATAACCATATTTTCCAAAATGACATGAAAAAATTAAAAAACCTATTTTCTAAAAAATATTTAGATTGTATCCTCAATTTTCATTAAAATTATACATTATTGGAGTTACATTATGTATTAGAGACATCCAAATAGTGTTTACCTCTATATATTTACAAGAATACAACTTCTCCTCCACTATAAAAAGATAATCACCCCTGACCCAAATTCACACCTATCAAGCCATTCATGTCAGGAAAACCCTACCAAAATAATCTCCTATCAACCCTAATCTCATTTTAGATCCTCACTTTGGGATGAATGAATACCATGGATGTATTTTTGGTATAATCCATAAGGAGTAACCTGTATAAGAGGTAACATTCTTGAACAATCACTTTTCATTAATTCACTTCACCACAAATTAAATTATTTTTATATCATTATTATATAAAAATAAAACTATCTTAAATATAAAATTATTTATTATGATAAACATTTGACCTACTAATTCACACACATCCATAAAATATTATATGACATCCTCATTCTTGTGTGCAGTGGACTACCACCACATGAACTAATTTCATTTTTTATTGCATTTAGCACCTTCATATTTGTAAATAATGAGAATTTATAGTTTAAATATATATTTATAATGTATTTATTCTTTGATATTACATATAAAATTCTTAACTTCATGCTTTCAATTTTTTGGGAAAATGATATCATTGTTTGTGGGTGTGTGGACTATCACCTCCTCAAAGTGATGTGATTCATCAATGGTGTACATTGAATGAATAATGGATGGTTTTAATAAAAATATTTTAAATATATGAAATAAATATGATGATTTAATTATAATATACATAAACATATATCATTTACATTTTGTTTCTTTTAAATAATATATAAAATGGAAGTAGCATTCACACATACTTACAACATACCATCTCTATAAATGGTCCATTTCATTTCCTATATCCAAATATATTGAATTTTATAAATTCATATATGAATAATAAATAATATAATTAAATCATGGTTTAAATTTTTTATATGGATAAATCATGTTCTAATTTATACGAACTAAAAAAATCAAAAACAAAATAAATAATAAGGCAATTAACATCAAAAATAGTAGAAATAATGAATGATTATTAACATACAGGTAATAAGATATTATACGAAATTTATAAATGATATTGTAATTATAATTATTCCTATGGTAAAAGTCCATAACATAGTTAAAATTATTATATATATGGGTAAAGTACATTCACCCAAAAAAAATGCATGGTAATGGATTACATATAAATTTATATTCCATTGTGACTTATTTGTTATTATGCCCGAATTCAATTTAATGTCTTGTATACACTATAAATGTTTTAGTTAATTTCAATATTCACTCATACTAAAAGGTATTTTATGTCTCACTTTTAACTATCTAGTTTGACAGGGTTTTATGTGAATATTACCATGTGGTAAAGGTTGTTTTTGTAATATCATTTTTATGGTGATTGTCAAAATTATATTCATATAGTCACTTATTTATTATCATTTTATTTTAAAATAAATTTATCTCAAATATCACTATTCCTATTCAAGGGATATTATTATTTCCTAAACCATATACCATTTTAACATATAATTTTCACTTTGTATGTTATTTGATTCATAAAAACCTTTCTTTTTATTACACACTTAAACATGATTTATTACATAAACATGCACTTAATACAACTATGTGTATCTATAGGTCAACTATATTGGGAAATTCAAAACATTTCATTATAAATAGGACACAAAAACACAACACCTTTATTGAAAAATTCTTTACATGACCCCTACTTTTCTTCATACATAACATTCCGTGGGAAAACATAATGAAATGGATAAGAAAAAGGTGATCTATAAATCCTAGTAAGGGAGAAAATAAGACATTACATGAATAATAAATTACATTAAAATAAATATGAATATCAAAGGAGAATAAGAGAATCACGAATATAAAGGCATGATGTAGCATGATAACATGGATATGCAGAAACAACACTTAACATGGTATTAGCATGATCCAAGGCGCATTGCACACCGAGAATGAGTAAAACCTCATCACACATGAATTGTTATGATTAAACCCTCATTGAAATGGACATATCATGATACTAATCTTTAACTACTGCATTGGAGCGCTATCAGGGTGCACCATTCATAATAATTTCATTTCATTTATAAATGTTCTAAATGGATAATATAACATGGATTCATTTCAAACCATCAATTATTCCAAGAAAAAGGAATGTGGAATTAATATATTAAACTCAATAATCAATATGTAAATTTTTATAATGGTGAATACCATTTATAGAGAAATTGGAATGGTATTCAGTAAACAAAGATTTTGGCTTTGAAAATCGAGGTGCAATTTCAGCAGCATAATGTCGTGACATAAGAATTCATAAAAATGGTTTATGAGAGAGAAAGTGATTTCTCATCATATGTACATGAAATGGATAGTAATTGGGTCATATGGATACATTTTCCAAAAACTTTACAGTAATTTAGATTCATTATACAATAGAATTTCATTAATATAAATAAGAAGAGAGAAATTCCTTGCGAAATTTTGGCCTGGTAACATGTGTACATGGGAGGCATTTAGGAGAGATAAAGGGGTCTCATATCATTAAATAATAAATAGGTATATATGGGGATGGTTAGAAACCATACCCCAACATTTAAAATTGCAAATAAACAGGCATAACAATATTATGAAACAGGGGTAAAATGAGAAAGCAAGGAATCCCTTACATGGAAGTGTGATACCAATGGTTTGGGAGAGGCTAGAGAGAGGATTCTTGGGAGAATGGGGTGCCTTAGGAGGATTTTACAGAGAGTAGGAATGATTTTGTAAGAACACCAAAGGAATTGGTTGAAGCAGAAGTGGGAGCATTGATGGGTTTATAAAGGGAAGGATAGGGAATTCTTTATTATTTAGGTTTGAGACACCACACATTAAACTAATCAAACCCACAAACCATCCCATGGTTTTTTCCCATGGTTTTTTTCAAAGGGGAGTGAAAAAGAAAATTTCGTAAGGCCAATGGTAGATATTGTGAAAAAAATGGGTTGATTGTGTATAGGTGAGTAACACATTCAAGAAAATCAATCTAAAAAGGTAAAATGTTTTTTAAGTCATGAAGGGTCCACCATAGCATTGTAAAATAAATAAAACAAAATTTAAATCCTATTATTTTAATGTTGAAACATATATTGGCTGAACATAATATTTATAGTTTTTTTTACATCACTATTGGGTTATTATGATGTCAAAAAACACATTATATATTTAAACGATATTAAATTTTTACCCAAAAATTCGGCTGTCTCAGAAAATTGTGAAAAAATCACCATTGGATAATTTAAGTGTCCTAATTTCAAAAATAATATTCATTTTTTCTAAATAATTTTCTATATATTTTAATTTTTACTTTATAATAAAAGACGAAATTTATCGAAAATTCATGGGTTTTGACAAAAATAGCGTTCATACATTAATAAAAATCACAATCATATTAATAATAACTATAAGGTAATTTATATTATATAAAAATTAATTTTTTAATAATGTGTAATTAAAAAATTATTAGATTCAAAAATCCATTAATTCATCAAAATGGATTTCTTAATTGACTAAAAATTCTATTTTCTCTTTAAAAATCTATTTACAAAGTAACAATAATAAATTGAAAGTATATTATCTATAAAAAAATAATGTTCATAATCCTCGTACAAGGTTATCATTACATAACCACATATAACACCCAAATAAAACCGAATGGTAAGGTGTGTGATGGTGACATACTCTTGGGGTGGCTCAGATAACATTGCTCGGGTGGTAATATGTATTAACTTCCACTTCTCAGGTAGGTGGTTTTGTTTGAGCTCACATGTTGAAGCTCATATTTGGCTTGGTCAAAAGCGAAGCCCAGTGACACCATATCCTTTCTCGGATCTGAAAATTGGGCTTCATACGGGGCATGTATACTGGATGAGGCCATCACTTTTTTTTGAGTAAAATGGATTTGTTACCGAAATATATTTATACTAATCATGTGGTCACTTTTCAATGAATATATTAGAAATGATAAAAATTATTAATGGTATTCTGAAATCCAAATACATAAAACCAAGGAATTTCATATTTTATATAACCATTTTAAAAATAAGACATTTTGTTAGAACAAGAGGAATTTTCATTGATAGAAGTTCGGGTCGTTAATATCTTCAACAATTAAGAAATTTCTCCCTCGAAATTTCATTTCCTACACTAAAATATATCATGGTAACTCTGCTTCATCACATCCTCTAATTCCCACATTGCTTCTTCAAACTTGTGGTTTCTCCATAACACTTTCACAAGGGTTATTGTCTTATTTTGTAGATCATTTACCCTATAATCTAAGATCATCACTGGAATCTATTCATAGGTGAGGTCATTCTCCAATGGTACCACCTCTGAATTGCATACATGGTATGGGTTTGTTATTTACTTCTACAAGAGTGATACATGGAATAAAAAAAGTACTTGAGTTATGTTTGGTGGGAGTTATAGTCGATAGGCCACTAGTCCAAGGAGATCAAGGATCTCAAATGGGATAATGTACCTTGGAATATGCTTTTCCATTCTTCCAATATATCATAACTCTCTCTCACGATGATATGAAGAGGAATACCATGTATCTGAAATCAAACTCTAGGTCTCTTTGTTGATTCTCAACATGGCTCTTTTGTCGACTCTGAGTAGCTTTATTGTGCGGCTGGATGGTCTTACCCATCTGCACCATTTCTTCGACCATTTCTAGACCATTGAGTTTTCTTCTCCCCAACTTCATCCCAACATGTCAGTGTTATACACTTGTTCCCATACATGGCCTCATAATGATCCATTTAGAAGCTTGGGTGGAAATTGTTTTTATAAGAGACCTCAACTAGAGAAAGACGTTGATCCCATCATCTTTTGAAGTCCATTGATAATTCTTTAAACATGTCCTCAGGTGTTTGGATAGTTTTCACAAATTGGCCTTTAGTTTGAGGATGATAAGTTGTTCTGATGTTCAGCAAAGTATCCAAAGCATGTTAAATATTATTTCAAAACATATAGGTGAATCATGGATCTCAATCAGATACAATATATAGTTTTACTCCATGCAGCCTTACCACATCTATGATGTATATCTTTGATAGTTGACCCAATGAAAAAATCCTCTCGAATAGCAATTAAATTTGCAGTATTTATAAGACTACCCACATCAACTAAGATAAAATTGTTTTCTATGGATATCATTTTATGTTCGGTGACAAGGCCCATGGTAATATTCTATCATTTCCATACTATTATAGGGAATTTTTGCATCATCCCCTTAGACTTATGCCTCACATCCTTCACTTTCTAACACACTAAGAACTTTGATGTACACTCAGAAATCTCCTTCTTCATGTTATGCCACCAATAATGATCTCAGATATCTTAATACAACTTTCTATTTCTCGTGAAAATAGATAAATTTAAACTTTGTGCATCATCCAAAAGTATATTCTTTAACTCATGATTCGATAGAACACATAGTCTTGACCCAAATCTCACAATTCCTTCTTCATTAACATTGAACTCCAAGAATTTCCATTTCCTGAACGTTTCTACCTTCTTCTAAATTCCCATATCATCCATATGAGCATCCAATAACCTTTATGAAAGAGACGGTTGAGAAATCATTCGTGAAAGGATTGATGATGTTCCCTTATTTAGGATTCTAATGTCCGTGTTCATCAACTCTATGAAGATTTTATCCTTTTTAATTCCTATTAATGATTGAATTGCTGGGTCCTTTCAACATAGAGCATCTTCCACCTTGTTCACTATACTAGGGTGGAAATGGATTGAGCAGTCAGAGTCTTTGATAATCCCTAACAATCTTTTTTGGTGCATATTCAACCATTTCTATGTGAATATGTAAGAACCCTGATCATTTTCTAGGTATTTTTTTCTTTTCTGTTTGTTTTCACAGAAAAGTAGTGTTTTTGGAAATTTCAAGAGTACAGGTCATGCACTTATACGTAAACATCATGTACTTGGTTGCCTCAGGGTAGTCGTGTGCTAGCCATGTAACGGACGAGCACATGGATGTGTGTGGTGAACTGAAGACTTCCTGAAGTGGATGCCGAATAAGGCATGTACACAACTTGTAATTTTAAATAACACACTGTGTACTTTCATTTGATTTCATAAAATGGACTGGGGTCACATTTGATGGAAAGAACCATATTTTTCTTCAACCGTTCTCATCTGAGAGCGAACGAGACTGTCAGATCTTCTCCAATCCCTCGACTCACCATCCTTTCCTTGAATCTAACTGCTTTAGTTGCGTTGGAATCGCATTGGTAAGTTATTCCTTCTTATAAAATCTCAACTCTTGATTTCTATTCATTCGTGAGATATGCTCTATTGAACGTTTTTAACTTTTTTTAGAACTATGTCATCCTTGGGAGATTCACGGCATGAGGTTCATGTATATCGATCTCATGACACCGAATAATGTGGTTTGTTTCATTCCATAGATAGTCATTGAATTTTATTTAAAAAAGTTCCCAATACCCAAGAATGGGGTATTTAATGTTTACGTGATTAGCCCTGTTATTAAATGATATGCCTTGCTTTTTTTGATAGAGGTTAATTATTATTAATAGGGTTAACCTTTCCATGCTATGGATGTTTTTCCCTTGATATCTCGTTTTGATTGTTTTGTCTAGCTTACATGTTAGGCTGCTTGCTTCCCATGGCTATTATTTTTAAGATGGGTTTATTATAATATAACATGATATGATATGTTTTATATTGTTTAGAAAATTAGTTCATGGGGTTTACTTTGGCTTCCATATATCATTGTGCACGAATGACTTATGCATGGCTGTGGGAACCTGGTGTAGCTAACCATTGGGGGAATGGAAGCTGGGGGATTCCCCAGAGTGTCTATGTTACTATTACGTTGCAAGAACAAAGGGGGGGGGATGGAATTTTTTCTCCCCCAGTGCGTCTGTAGTTTCCTTGATATGGGCAATAGGGGGAATTGTATGTAAAGTGCTTACTCGGAGATCCTGTTAGTAATTGATACAAGACCACAATGTTAATTGATAATGTGTGCTTCCTCAGAGTGACTTTGCTAAAGCTGAAATAGAGTGGTTAAAATGTGAGTACTTCCAAGTGGTTTACATGCTTTTGATTAGAAACTTACTTGATATATAAATATGAATGAAATTGAATTATTTTTTATTGTTACTATGTGTACTTCCTTGTTTACTGCTTCGCATTGTTTATTGCCTTCCACAAATATTCCCTAAGTATTTGTCACAGATAATTGGTTGGTTTCTTATTGGTATTAGTCTCACAACCTATTTGGGACATGCATTTGGGACCAAACATATTATATTGATACAGGTACAGATATGGGCTAGTTCCCATCTACTTCAGTAGCATGATTGCTGGGGAGCTGGGGAGTATGGGTCCAAGCAGAGGCTTGAATGCCTTGGAGATATTTACTTGCTTTTATTTTTTACATTTGATTTGTACTATATTCCAACATTGTGATTTGTTTGGATTCATTCCTAGACAATAGTATCATGCATCATATATATATACTTATGTGCTATGTTGTTATTAGATCCATTCTTCTGCTATTTACTATTGTATGGTATTATCACTACATCCACTATGGTTATCTATTTTACATCCACTTTGTTACTCTTCCAATTAAGGCATAGTTTCCCCACCATCTCTGCCAAGACCCTCACTACTAGTTAGCAACCTCTGGCGTTTGGGGGAATGTGCTTGAGGCCATGTGACCAACTAGGTGCGGGTCACCTCTAAGAAGCTTTCAGAACTAGGACATTACAAAGTGGTATCAAAGGGATTATTTTCTTCATGACTTACTTTTTAGAGCCTATATCGAAGGATAGGAAGGAAATATGTAATTTGTAATAAGATTTTCCTAGGATTAGATAGCCAGTGTACATGGAAAAGCCAATTTTCCTCGGTTATTGAAATTTTTCTTCTTTGCAATTTTATTGTTGATTTGATTTCACCATTGGGTGATTCACATGCTTTGTGTTGTTATTGTAAAAATTAATGTTGTTTTTTTCTATTGTAACCTAGTGAGATTTGGGTATACCATCCCATGAATCATATAGGAACTTTCTATAAACCACAAGTCATGCATTATTTCCATTCAATTTAGGGTGACTTACTGATTGCATGTTGTTGAGATAGATGTTGTGTCAGATATGGATAATATTGTGATTTATTCCTTGATATAACACCTACTATTTGATAGGGTATTACTAATATATAAGATGTATTTTGAATGAACCCCAAACATTGGTTCTGGAGGTGTTATGGACCCCCATCGTCCAGAATCTGGTTGATCTTTACAGTGTTATGCTTTTATATGACATGTATAAGATGCTAAGCATTGATTTGGGGGGAGTATGGGCCCTCATTGATAGAGATTTTGTGCATTAATGTTTGTTTCGGTGTTTTTTTCAGTTTCAATGTGGTTTTTGAAGCTTATAGTCCAGAAAACTCTAGAATACCCTGCATGTAATGATAAATACACGCCATGTATCCTTCAGTTCATGAAGGAATTGTTTTTCATGATTAAACATTGTGTACTATATGTACAATCTGTGTAGTCTATAACTTTGTCAGAAGTTGTGTGGGAAAAGACATGGGGTTAGAAAATCATTGGGGGAACATGTTGTGTATCGTTTCTACAGGCCGGGTTGTGTAGACCATGTGTCTACTAGGGTGACTAACAACACTAATTAATAAAACATAGGATACAGACGTTGTGTCAATCTTGAACACACCATGTAGTATGACCCTTGTATCACTGTAACATCCTAGGTAAATAAATAATAATAAATTTTCATATATAATAATATTTATGAATTAAATATTAATTTTACTTTTAAGGGGTTGCTATGTTCGATAGTGTACCAGATACGCAACAAAGAGTTTCTTTGAAATCTTACGTTGCACACTAGTAATATAATAATATTATTTTAAATGGTAGTTAGAACGTAGCCATTTTATTGGCGGTAATGAATAGAAATAACTAAAATATGATTATATATGTTTTTTAAATGTTTTTATATTTATCAAATAAAAGATAAAGGCTTAAAATAAGAAATGAATTCAATTTTAGGCATAGATACTCTAATATTCACTAAAATGTCAAACTATTGCCTTTTGATGGAGAACCGTCTTTAATTATAGTTTTGATCACTCTTATACATTATATTGCACCAAATAAAATTCTTCTTTAGAATTGGAACATCAAAATTTACTTTCTGTAAATTTTTGGTATTTTTCCGATAAAGTTCATTTTTTAATAAATAGTGAAAATTGTTGTATTTTAATTCAAAACCTATTTTTAATCTAATTTTTTTATATGACTAGATTATATTTTGATTTGGTTTTAAAGATAAATTATAAAATATTTTTACCATTTAATCCAATGGTGGTCATTGGAATTTATTTCACTTTGAATTTGGACTTAAACTAGTGTCAATCTTTTGATATATATTGTTTCTTAAAAACATGCTATTTTTTTTGAAAGCGGGAATTAATTATTAAATTAATTAATGAAACTTATATGTTTTGAATTTTGTAAAATATACATCATTTTTGAATTCAGAATATCATGTATATCTTAGGGTTAATTTTTGGTATTTTTTATGAAAAACTTCAATTTTTGATGAATAGTGAAACCACTAAGTTATAGTTAAAAAAACTGATTTTTCGTTTAAATGAAACTTTACGACATCTGTGATTTTATTTTCAAAATTAAAACATACATGGTTGTCATTAGGATGTAAAATGTGGTATAATGGGATTAAAATAATGTTTTGGTGAATAGTAACTTTTAAGTTTGTTAATCGCGATTAGAGGTAATTAGAGTAATTTAAGGAAAAACAATGTTATAATAATATAAAATTACCTTGACACATTTCCTACCCATATTGGATGTGTCATGGCCTACCAAAACAATCCATGGGTCAACTATGGGACCCCATGGAGCCACCTGGGTAAGAAAATGACATTAATAACTTTTTGTTTAATGTTAAAATAAAAATGTCACAAACAAGTATTGTTTTACTAAAAAACATTTTACATTGGGTTATACAAGTCATAATTTTGACTATAAATATTCATTGGAAAGCTAAAAAGATTTCCTAAATCATATTAGCTTTTATAATTTTTAGACATTAAATAAATTAAATTATTTATGACACCATGATGATGCAGCGATTACCTCATTATTTAACAATATAAATTAAATGAAAAGATAATGTAAAATCTAAGACCTAAACTTGTAAAAAACCAATTGGATGGGTGTATTTCGAACTCGTATCACCTTATCCTCGAAATAAATAATTTTGGGACCTTTAAAATCTGAAAATAATTTCATAATAAAGTAACCTTTTATAACATTCAAAGATTTCTCTTCCTCTCCTCTTATAAAAGGCCCCCACCTCTACCACCTTAACCACACATCTCAAGCTTTTGGCTCGACCAATCTCAGATCCTTTTATCTCTCCACATCCCTCTCCTAATTCTAGAAGCCTTACCTTTCGCAGAAAGCTCTTGAAGATACCCTTTTGGTTCAAACCAAGGTAAGTTACCCAATTTAAAGGTAATGTCTTCACTTGTGTTCTTTTGTTTTATATTGCTTCTCCAACCCCCTAAAATCTATTTATTATTTTCTCTTGTAACAAAAAAAGTATCTTCAAGATACTAGGATGTTTTTATGTGAAGGATTCAAGCTACACTTACACACACCATCATATAATGGATATAGAACATATTGTTTCTGTGGATGGCGAATTTGTGCCTCACGAAATAATGATTGTTCAATATTCTTTTAAAAACATTCATGGTGGCCATTAATATTTCACTATATTTATATATGATTTTTATTATTTTTATGTTTTTCTTATGCTTCTATATTTTTCATTTATGGCATAACATTATGGTTTCCATTATCGGTAAACACAATAATTTCATTTTAGGAAGTGCGGACTACTGCCCCCTCAAAGTGATTTGATTCATTAATACCATATGTGGGGAATATAAAGGATGGATTTAATAATATTATATATGATATTATAATGGAATTATAATATAACTTTATATCATTATGATTTCACTCTATTAAATACGAAATAGAAATGAAATTAGCGTTCATGCGTACGTACGACTTACCGTCTCCATGAACGGTGCATTTTATTTCTTACCTCTAAATGTTATGTAATATTATAAATACATTTATATTCTAGATATATATGATATATATGACATAGAAATCATGAATATAATTCTGGATATAATGAACCTTTGACCACATGAACAAAATGTAATTGTAAGAAGTCCATTTTTGACTTAAGTACCAAATATCGACAAAATGAACTTTATTAAATTAAATTATAACATAACGTTTATAACATTGAAATAAGTTATATTAAAGGAAAAATAAACTTGAAAAAGGTTCTCAAGCAAGTAGAAATTATCTTTAGTTTATTATTCGGAAGATTAAATAGCAATCGACTCACGTCGGACACGAGGTAAGGGACATCGTCTCAATCTCCTTTCATTGAAGAATATTTTGTTATAATACAAGACATTATTTTATACGGTGTATAAACCCTTTTTACTTTTAATTTTATACAAAAGGAATATTTTTCTATGAAGTTTTTTACAGAAAAACAAAAAGGAATGTTTCTTTTAACGCACACGGTGACAACGACCTTTTCCACCACCGCGAGTATTATTTGGACTTTGGCTTCCTCAACAAGCCATAATGTTTTTAAAAGTGAATAAATACCATATAATATTTTATGTATTTTGGTATTGAAAATGGTTTTTATAATGGATTTGTTATGTCAATATATTTTAGTAATATATTGTGATCTAAATGTGTAAATGTTTTCTTTCCATTATATTTTTTTATGTCTTATGATTTTATAATGGTACATGGACATTTGATGGGTTGTTACATGATAAACCATATGACGGGTGGTGCCGTGAATACCAGGGCGGGTGGTTATGTTATAAACTCCAATTAATTGGGTATGGAAGTCGCCCATATAGTTATTCCATTAAGTGATATGTGTGGAAGTCGACTGTAAGGTTATTCGATTTAAGTATGTTTATGTCCCAAGATACCTTTATACATTATGTGTTCTTTATATGGATTTTATGGTAATATTTTTATGACAAAAGGGTATGTAATGATCTTTTATTCAGGGAAGAGTTTTTACTACTTTATAAAGTTGAAAATTATTACTTTGATAAAGTATTCTTGGTTTACTGGTTGTTTTGAAAAACTAACAGTTTTTCTTCTTTGTGTATCCCTTACTGAGATTTTTATGCTCACCCCAAGTTTTTTGAAATGTTTTTCACAGGACTTAATGTGGAATAGGGTCAAGGATGGGATCAAGGAAAAGTCATGCTATCTAAAAAATGGAACTAGACCTGTTTCTTTCTAAGTGTTTTTATTTTATGGAAACTTAGTAGAAGTGTCTACTTTGTAATCTTTTGAGATGTAATAGTTATGCCCTAATTCTCTAAAACTCTAAAACTGAAAATATCCTCAATGTGAATTATTCATTTAATTCAATATTAAGAAAGGTTTAAGGCTGGGGACATATAGTTTGTAACAATGGTCGGTTTAGACAACTTTAGGAGTTAGAAAATTTTTAAGTTATAAATTAATTTAAGGTATGATTGAAATGATATAGTATTTAATGATTACCATGTTGCTTCTCCTAAGATATTTCTGTGTTCAGAATGGTTTTCCACAGAGCAAACAAGGCAGCTATATTTAGACGACATCAGGAGGAAGACAAACTTCCAAATCAGCAACCTGAGATGGTTGGAATTGTAACTAAACAGTTTGTTATAGTGATGGCACAGTTGACTCAGGCTATAAATGGTGGTGGTATCCATGTACGAGATCAGCCACATCAACTGCAACGGAACATGTCAGTGGTGGAAAATTTCATGAGGTGACATCCCCCATCATTCAAAGGACCATCTGACCTTGTGCTAGCTGAAGGGTGGATCAAAGAACCGGAGAATATTTTTGATGTCATGGGGTGTTCAGAACATCAAAAGGTTAGTCTTGCTGTTTACCATTTTGAAGGTGAAGCAGATCACTGGTGGTCGATGTTGAAAAATATCAGGGATAGTGATGAGATTGATGATCTTCACTGGGATGAATTCAAAGGTATGTTTCTTGAGAAATATTTTCTTAAGGTGGTTTGTCATAGGATGGAAAAAATTCCTAGAATTGAGGCAGGAGGATGACTCAATGGATGCTTATGATGCAAAGTTCACTCAACTGGAAAGGTATGCTCCAAACATCATACGAGATCTTGATAGTAAAATCAACCATTTTTACTTAGGGTTAAAGCCAACGTATCGAAGGGATATAGCTTCTCATGAGTTCATAAGTTATGAAAAACTTGTTTGATGTGCAGAGAAGGTGGAAATGGAGTTTTCCGATGATCAGGTGTTCTTTGAAAAACAACAGAATAAGAGGTCCAGTCGGCAGGCAAATGGGAAGAATTCATCAAAGAAACAAGGAGGTAAGAAAACAAAATATCCATCCTATGAGAGTGTGGTAAAATTCATCATGGAGAATATTTATCCAATACTGGAAAGTGCTTTCAGTGTGGTAAGTCTGGTCATATTGCTCGTAACTATATGGAAGATGATCAAGCAGGCAATGCAAAGCCAGCGGTAAGATGTTTTATGTGTAATGAAATGGGTCATTATGCAAATGAGTGTCTAACGAAGAACTGAACTGGGGGAAAGCAGCCAGAATACAAGCAGAAATGGGTGGTGAAATTCTTTGCAACTACTTCAGCAGATGTTGGGCCATCGAATGAATTAGTATCAGGTGCACTGTTTGTTTGTGCTGATTATGCCAATGTGTTGTTTGATTCAAGGTCTACACATTTTTTCATTTCTGAGAAGTTTTCTAGTAAATTGGGAATTCCATCTCAAGATATGAATCCTGAACTTATGGTAAAAACACCACAAGGGAACATTGAGACAAAAATAAATTATAAGAACCTTCCTATCCTTGTGTGTGGAATGATTCTACCTGAAAAACATATTGTTTTGCCTCTATTAGAGTTTGATGTTATTTTGGGCAAAGATAGGCTTTTTGTTTATCATGTTAGGATTGACTTCAAATCTAAAGAGGTTTCTTTTCAGAAAGATTTTCATTTTTTGTACTAGAATGAACCCTTGATTTTGATAACATGTGTGGAAGTTGAGAAACTAGTAAAAGATGGAAATGAATGTTACCTTGCACATATTTTTGAAAATAGAGGAACTGTTTACATTAAGGATGTGCCAGTGGTAAATGAGTATCTTGATGTTTTTCCTGATGAGTTGCCTGGTATTATTCATGCCAGGAAGTTGAATTTACTGTTGACCTAGTTCCTGATTCTAAGCCAATTTCAAAACCCCCTTATCAAATGCCTCAAGTTGAACTTTTAGAGTTAAAGAAGCAACTGCAGGAGTTATTAGATAAAGGTTTCATCCGACCTAGCACATCACCACGGGGTGCTCCTGTCTTTTTTTAAAAGAAATATTGTTCAATGAGACTTTTCATTTATTATATAGCCTTGAATAATATCACACTTAAGAACAAGTATCCTTTTCCTCATATCGATGATTTGTTTGATCAGCTCCAGGGAGCTCAGTATTTTTTGAATACTGACTTGAGGTCGGGGTACCATCAGTTGAAAGTAAAAGAAGCAGACATTCCAAAGACTACATTTCGTACAAGATATGGCCATTATGAATTTGTAGTTATGCCTTTTGGGTTAACCAATGCACCAGCTGTATTCATGGATCTTATGAATCGAATTATCCATGATTTCTTGGGTAAGTTTGTGGTTGTTTTAATTGATGATATTTTGGTGTTTTCTAAATGTAAATTGGAGCATGAAAGTCATTTAAGGGTTATCATGAAAATCTTAAAAGAAAAGAAACTGTATGGAAAATTCCGCATGTGTGAGTTTTGGTTAGAACAAATTTCTTTCCTTGGTCACATTATTTCAAAAAATGTCATAACTATTGATCCTACTAAAACAAAAGTTGTTGAAGAATGGCTAAGACCCACAAATGTAACTGAGATCCGTAGTTTTCTTGGTTTGTCAGGTTAATACCGAAGGTTTGTTGAGATTTTTTTACAGTTATCGACTTTAATGACTAAGCTAACTCGGAAGGGTTTTAAGTTTATCTAGACAAAAGAATGTGATGATTTTTTTCAGGAGGTGAAAAGAAGATTGGTGAATGATCTAGTTTTGGAACATCCTTCTAGGAATGGTGAGTTTGTTATATACAGTGATGCTTCGTTGAAGGGACATGGTTGTGTCCTTATGTAGAATGATCAGGTAATTGCATATGCTTCACGTCAGTTGAAAACTCATGAGGTAAATTACCCTACACATGACTTGGAATTAGTTGTTGTTGTTTTTGCTCTAAAAATTTGGAGGCATCATTTTTTTGGAGTAAAGTGTGAAATATATACCTATCACAAAAGTATAAAGTATATATTCACTCAGAAATAATTGAACATGAGATAGAGGAGATGGATAGAATTAATCAAGCATTATAATTGGAAAATTCATTACCATTCAAGTAAAGAAAATAAAGTGGCTGATGATTTGAGTCGAAAAAGTAATTATTCATTAACCATGCTACGTTTGGAACGAGATCCTTTGGTTTTTGATTTGATGAACATTGGCATAGAATTTTTTGGTGCAGGAAGTTCTTCTATTTTGATTTAGGTGTCAGTGAGATCATCTCTATCAGAAAGAATTATGCAATTGCAGAAGAAAGACAGTGGGTTGCAGAAAAAGGTAGAGCTATTTCAGAAGGGTAAGTTGCCTAAATTTAATATTGATAATGATTGTGGTTTGAGGTTTGGCAAGAGATTATGTGTGCTTGGTGATTCACAGTTGAAGAATGAGTTGTTCTGTGAGGCTCATAGTTCCCCATTTTGAGTTCATCCTAGCAGTACTAAGATGTACAGAGATCTGCGGGAGTATTACTAGTGGGATGGAATGAAATGAGATATTGCTAATTTTACTGTGAAGTGTTTGAATTGTCATCAGGTTAAAGCAGAGTGGCAGTTACCGAAAGGGATACTTCAGCCTTTACCAGTGCCAGAGTGGAATTGGGAAAATATATCCATGGACTTTGTTGTGGGATTATCGAAGACATCTCGAGGTAATAATGCAATCTGGGTTATTGTTGATCGCTTGTCTAAATCTGCAAATTTCCTTCCTATTCGAGATACTTTCACTCTAGATCAACTTTATAGATTGTATCTTAAAGAGATAGTCATGTTGCATGGGGTTACCCTATCCATTGTATCTGATCGTGATCACAGGTTTACTTCTATCATTTGGAAGGGCCTTCAGAAGTCGTTGGGTGATGAATTAAATTTTAGTACAACTTTTCATCCTCGGTCAGATAGGCAGTTAGAATGAACAATTCAGACTTTGGAGGATATGCTACGTGCTTGTTCGATGGATTATCAAGGAAGTTGGGACCAACATCTTTCTTTTGTTGAATTTTCATATAATAACAGTTTTCACTCTAGTATATAGATGGCTTTTTTTGAATCATTATATGGTAAACGTTGTCGAACTCCAACTTTTTGGGATGAAGTGGGTGAAAGGAAGCTGATGGGACCAGAATTGGTAGAAGAGATGGAAGAAAAAGTTCAGTTGATTCAGAAACACATGAGAACAGCTCAGAGCATGCAGAAAAGTTATGCGGATAACCGGAGGAAGTATGTATCTTTCGGGGTAGGTGATCATGTTTTTTTCAAAGTTTCATCATGGAAAAGTGTGATGCGATTTGGTAAGAAAGGAAAGCTGAGTCCAAGGTTCATTAGACCATTTGAAATTCTAGGGAAATTTGGATCAGTTGCTTACCGAGTGGCTTTACTTCCGAGTTTATCTCCGGTACACAATGTTTTTCATGTTTCGATGTTGTGAAAGTATATGTCAGATCCATCTCATGTTTTGAAGCCAGAGGTAGTTCAGTTGGAAGAAAATCTCTCTTATGAAGAACAACCAGTCTAGATTCTTGACAATAGAGATATTGTGTTGCAGAATAAGGTAATTTACCAGGTAATGGTTTTGAGGAAAAACTATATGGTTGAAGAGGCAATGTGGGAATATGAAAATGCTATGAGGGATAAATACCCCCACTTATTTTGATAAGTGAATAAAATTGTGGGGACGCAATTCCTAAAAGGGGGGAAGGATGTAACATCCCAGGTAAAAAAACAATAATACATTTTCATATTTAATAAAATTTATTACTTAAATATTAATTTTACTTTTAAGGGGTTTCTATGTTCGATAGTGTACCCGATACACAACAAAGAGTTTCTTTGAAATATTACGTTTTACACTAGTAATATAATAATATTATTTTAAATCGTAGTTAGAACGTAGCTGTTTTATTGGCGGGAATGAATATAAATAACTAAAATATGATTATATATGTTTTTTAAATGTTTTTATATTTATCCAATAAAATATAAACGCTTAAAATAAGAAAACAAATTCAATTTTAAGCATAGATACCCTAATATTCACTAAAAGGTCGAACTATTGCCTTTTGATGGCGAGCCCTCTTTAAATATATTTTTGGTCACTCTTATGTATTCTATTGAACCAAATAAATTTCTTCTTTAGAATTGGGACATCAAAATTTAATTTGTGTAAATTTTTGGTATTTTTCCGATAAAGTTCAATTTTTAATGAAAATGAAAAATGTTGTATTTTAATTCAAAACCTCTTTTTAATCTAATTTTTTTATATGATTAGATTATATTTTGATTTGGTTTTAAAGTGAAATTAGAAAATATTTTTACCATTTAATCCAATGGTGGTCATTGGAATTAATTTCACTTTGAATTTGAACTTAAACTAGTGTCAATCTTTTGATATATATTGTTTCTTAAAAACACGCTACTTGTTTTGACAGCGAAAATTAATCATTAAATTAATTAAGGCAACTTATATGTTTTGAATTTTTTAAAATTGACATCATTTTTTAATTCGGAATATCAAATATAGCTTAGGGTAAATTTTTGGTATTTTTCTGAAAAACATCAATTTTGATGAATAGTCAAACCACTATGTGGCAGTTAAAATAACTGATTTTTTGTTTAAATGAAACTTTCCCACTTCTGTGATTTGATTTCAAAATTCCGACACACATGGTTTTCATTAGGATGTAAAAGGTGGTACAATGGGATTAAAATAAATTTTCGGTGAATGGTGACTTTTAAGTTTCATAATCGCGATTAGAGGTAATTAGTGTAATTTAAGGCAAAACTAATGTTATAATAATATGAAATTACCTTGACAAATGTCCTACCCTTATTTTATGTCTCATGGATGACAAAAAAAATCCATGGATCAACATGGGGACCCCATGGAGCCACTTGGGTAAGAAAATGACATTAATAACTTTTTATATAAAGTTAAAATAAAAATGTCACAAACATGTGTTGTTTTACTAAAACAATTTTTACATCGGGTTATACGAGTCATAATTTTGACTATAAATATTCATTGGAAAGATAAAAAAATATCATACATCATAGTATTTGTTTTATAATTTTTATACATTAAATAAATTAAATTATTTACGACACCATGATGATGCAGCGATTGCATCATTATTTAACGATTTAAATAAAGTGAAATGATAATGTAAAACAAAAGACCTATACTTGTAAAAAATCTATTCTATGGATGTATTTAGAACTCTTATCACCTTATACTCGAAATATATAATTTTGGGACCTTTAAATTCCAAAAATAATTTTATAATAAAGTATCCTTTTATAACTTTCCAAGAGTGCCCCTCCTCTCATCTTATAAAAGGCCCCCACCTCTACCACCATACCCACACCTCTCAAGCCTTTAGTTATACCAATCTCTGCACATTTTATCTCTCCAAATCCATCTCCTAATCCTAGAAGCCTTACCTTTGGCAGAAATCTCTTCAACAAACCCTTTTGGTTCAAACCAAGATGAGTTACCCGATTTAAAGGTATTGTCTTCACTTTTGTTATTTTGTTTTATTTTACTTCTACATCCCCCTAAACTCTTTTTATTTCTTTCTTTTGTAACATAACTTGTATCTTAGATATTCTAGTATGTTGTTAGGTGAAGGATTTGAGCTACACTTACACACACCTTCGTCTAATGGTCAAAGAACATACTGTTTCTGTGGATGGAGAATTTCTGCCTCACGAAACGATGATTGTTCAATAATCTTTTAACACCTTTAATGGTGTCCATTAAGATGTCAATATATATTTATATGATTTATATTATGTTTATGTTTTCTTTATGCTTCTTTATTTTTCATTTATGGCATACCTTTATGGTTTCCATTATGGGTAAACACAATAATTTCATGTTAGGAAGTGCGGACTACCGCCCCCTCAAAGTGATTTGATTCGTTAATGCCATATGTGGGACATATAAAGGTTGGAGTTAATGATATTATATATGATATTATACTGGAAATATAATATACCTTTATATCATTATGATCTCACTCCATTAAATATGAAATAGAAATTAAAGTAGTGTTCATGTGTACGTACGGCTTACCGCCTCCATGAACGATGCATTTCATTTGTTACCTCTAAATGTTATGTACTATTATAGATACAATTATATGCTGGATATATATGATATATATGATATCCAAATCATGAATATCATTCTGGATATAATGAACCTTTGACAACGTGAACAACATGTAATTGTAAGAAGTCCATTTTTGACTTAAGTACCAAATATCGACAAAACGAACTTTATTAAATTAAATTATTACATAACGTTTATAACATGGAAATAAGTCATATAAAAGGAAAAATAAACATGAAAATGGTTCTTAAGCAATTAGAAATTAACTTTAGTTTATTATTCAGGAGATTAAAGAGCAATCGAGTCATGTCGGACATGAGGTAAAGGACTTCGTCTCAATCTCTTTTCATTGAGGCATATTTTGTTCTGATAGAAGACTTTCTTTTATACCGTGTATAAAACCCTTTTACTTTTAATTTTATAAAAAAGGAATCTTTTTCTACGAATCGTTTTACAAAATGACAAAAAGGAATTTTTCTTTTAACGTACATGGTGACAACGACCTTTTCTGCTGCCGCGAGTATTATTTGGACTTCGGCATCCTCAACAAGCCGTAATGTTTTTAAAAGTAAATAAATACCATATATTATTTTATGTATTTTGGTATTGAAAATGGTTTTTATAATGGAGTTGTTATGTCAATATATTTTAGTGATATATTGTGATCGAAATGTGGAAATTTTTTCTTTCCATTATATTTGTTTTATGTCTTATGATTTTATAATGGTACTTGGACATTTGATGGGTGGTTATGTGATAAACCATGTGACGGGTGGTGCCGTGAATTCCAGGATGGGTGGTTACGTTATAAACTCCAATGCATTGGGTATGGAACTCGGCCGTGTGGCTATTCCATTAAGTGATATGTGTGGAAGTCGACCATATGGTTATTCCATTTATGAATGTTTATGTCCGGTGTTACCATTATACATTTTGTGTTCGTTATATGGGTTTTATGGTAATCTTTTGATTAAAAAAGGCTAAGTAATGATCTTTTATTCAGGGAAGAGTTTTTACTACTTTATAAAGGTAAAAAGTATTACTTTGATAATGTATTCTTGGTTTATTGGTTGTTTTGAAAAACTAACAGTTTTCCTTCTTTTTGTATCCCTTACTGAGCTTTTTACGCTCAGCCCATGTTTTTTGAAATTTTTTTCACACGACATAATGTGGAATAAGGTCAGGGATGGGATCAAGGAAAATTCATGCTATCTAAATCATGGAACTAGACATGTTTCTTTTTAAGAGTTTTTATTTTATGGAAACTTAGTTGAAGTGTCTACTTTGTAATATTTTGAGATGTAATAGTTATGTCTTAATTCCCTAAAACTCTAATCCTGAAAAGATCCTCAATGTCAATTATTCATTTAATTCAATATTAAGTAAGGTTTAAGGCCAGGGAATTATAATTAGGCTATGTAACGAACAAAATAGGTCAGTGAAATCCTTCTAGTACATGTCGTGTACACCTTGAACATGCCATATAGAGTGAGCCATGGAACTGGTCATGTGACGAACAACACAGGTTAGTGAAGTTGGACTAATACATGCTGTGTATGGAACTAACATGCCATGTAGCCTTTTTCTAAGGGAAACCGTGTGTCTTATCCATGTTGAAGAACTCTGGATGATGAATAGGATTCAAGTACTTGCTGTTTGTGAGGACAACATGCCATGTTTATGGGGTATTACATGACCTGGGTTGGAAAAAGTATGTGCCCATGTGATAACATAAGGGAACATGATGTGTATGCATTATAAACATCGTGTATCCTTGGTTTGAAAAACTTGAATTCTTTTTTCATCTAGTTCCCTCCTTACACTTCTATGTTTTAGTCCTTGATAATCAAGAACTAAGGTTTGTTCTTGACCATGCAGAGTTATGCCACTGAGAAGTCCTCCGGTTGTCCGCCAGTTACATGGCAGTGATCAGACACTGGATATGGCTGATCAACGACTACCGGCAGATCCTCCAGTTGATATAGTCTTGGTGCCAACCATCATTCTTGAAACAACTGCTGATGCACAGTTCCGAGATGTATTTATGATGTTCATACATACCTTTTGATGAGTACCACATCCTGGACCTTCAATGGAATAGTGGACCTAGGTTTTCCAGTAGCTGCATCCTCATAATTTCTCAAGGGAAGGAGGACCTCTGGCTGTAGAGTCCTGGTTAGAACCCATGACTTCTATCTTCAAGAATCTGGAGATGCCTCCAAAGTGAATGTTGAATCTCTCTATGTGTATTCTCTGGGATTCCACCAAGAGATTGTGGGATGTGATCTCATAGGCAGGATGCCAGCATGTTATGTTATGTGATGAGTTCTAGTGTGCCTTCTACGACTACATCTACCTGGAGACTTTGGTGGCCTATTGAGCCCTGAGATTTCATGAGTCTGGAATACGGTACATTATTAGTCATAGATTACTATTTTTGATTCATAGAGTTTCATCACTTTACACCCATTCTAGGAGGTGATGAGTTATTCCTGGAAAGGTAGTTAGAGTATGGTCTCAGGAACGACATATGATCTTAGGTGAACATCATGAGGATGACTGCCATCACTTCTATAGTCAACTAGGATCTGATCATGGAGTGAAATCTGTGGGATTCTAGAGTTGTGAGCAATTGAGGCTCTGTATCCATAGATGGTACCCCTCTGATTGATAACAGGAAGTTCAAGAGAGAGTTTACATGTGGAGATTGTAGTAGGTGGGATACTTCATCTGGTAGCCTGGTGGTATGCTACCAGTGCGGGAAGAGCAGGAATACTATGCCACATTGCCTTATATACCTAATGGAGTGCCAAACTTGTGACACAATGGGTTACAATATCTGTTTCTGTCATATTTTTTCACTAACAGTAGGTGAAAAGGGTTCTTCTTTGACTCCGCGTTCAAGAGCAGCACCACCAATTTCTCATCAGTCAGGAAACTATATTTCTTTTTTCCATTCGGTCTGAGGTGGTGTTCATGGATGTTGTAGCTAGTTTCCAGGACTTCAGCGTCTATAGGTTAGATCAGATCTTGTTGTTCTGGTGGGGTCGCAGGGCCACGGTGCAGGTCATACTATCCCAGTGGAATAGACCAAGCAGAGGAATGATCCAGGACCCACATCAGTTCGCAATACTATCTTAGATGCCTTTGTTTTATATTCTACCATTTCCGATACAGGGGCTTCCCATAGACTTATATATATTGTTGTTGTTGAGATCCTTAGTATTTGTATCATTTATTTTGCTAATCTCATGACGCTAGATACTTTGTTGGGGACAAGAACAACTAGTGTACGATAGTGCAAGAAGTGCCCTCTAGATGTTGGTGGGTGTGACTTCTTATGAGACCTATATGTCTTAGAGATGACGAGCTATGATGTCATTCTTGTAATGGATTGGTTAGGTCCCTTATAGGATGTTGTCGACTATTATAACCATATGGTGAATTTCACATCACTAGAGGGTGGATAATTTCTTCATAAGGGAAAATGGGATTTTCATGTGAGCAGAGCAAGATCTGAGCATCATTGGTTGGGAGGAGTTACAACCCAAATTTCTAGTCTACATTTGGATGACCAGGGGACTTCATAGTTGGACTTTCCTCTAGTGGTGGAACATTTCAGTGATGTCGTTCCAGAGGAATTTTCAAGTTTTCCTCTGAAGTGATTGGTGGAATTTTCTATTAAGCTCATTTGAAGAGAATCACCGGTGTTCATTCCTCTTTATAGGATGGTGACACCAATGTTGTAGGAGCTCAAGAAGTAGTTGGAGGGTTAGTAGAAAAAGGGTTTCATCTGACCTAGTAGTTCTCATTGGGTTTTTCCTATCTTGTTTTCAAAGAAGGAAGATTCTACCCTCAGACTTTATGGAGAATATCAAAAGATTAACAAATTGACAGTCACGAACCAATATCCCTTGCCAAGGATTAATGATCTCATTGATCATCTCCATGAATCCCGGGTGTTCTCGAAGATTGAATTGAGGTCCGGTTATCATCAGATGCACATTAGACCCTCTGATATACCTCTCATTGTCTTTTGGAGTAGGTTTGGTCTATACAAGTATGTGGTTATGTGGTTCTATCTCACGAACACAAATATAGTTTTCAAGGCTTTGATGAACTGAGTGTTCCATCCATACTTGGATTATTTTGTGGTAGTCTTCAATGATGATATCATAGTGTACTCTCACACTCAACAAGACCTTTCCACACTTCATGAGATAATTTTGAGTACACAGAGAGAGCATCAGTTATATGCTAAGCACTCAAAATTCCACTTTTGGATGGACATAATTCACTCATTGGGTTAAGTTATCTTTGAGACAGGAGTATCTATAGACGTAGAGAAAGTGATAGAGTTAGTTTCCTAGGAGAATCCAAAGAACATCATTGAGGTGAGGAGTTTTCTCAGGCTGGTTAGATACTACATGAATTTTATACAGGACTTTTCACACCTATAAGTGCCACTGATGGGTCTGAATAAGAAGGGTACAATTTACTTGTGGACATATTTTTTTGATTCATCCATTCAATAGATGAAAGGGAGGTTTACATCACCACCAATACTAGTTTTTTCCAATGCCAAGAAAGAGATATAATGTGTAATGTGATGAATCAGTTATTGCGCTAGAATTACTGCTTATGGAGTGAGAAGGGGTTTCTTCATACATGTTTGTTGAATTGAGGCCACATGAGATGAATTACCCAACACACAATCTCGAGTTGGTTGTAATTGTTTAGGATTTATGTTGTTGGAGAAAATGACTTTTAGGAGAGCATTTTTTGGTTTTTACCGACCACAAAAGACTCATTTATATCTTCACATAGCATGATATGAATCTGAGACAATGAAGGTGGGTTGAGTACCTTCAGTCCATTGACATTGATAAAGCCTACACGCTTGGGAAGGGAAACATAGTGGTTGATGCACTGAGTAGATTGACTCAGATACATGCATTTCAAGAGGCCAGTAATGAGTGGAAGCTTATGGATTTGATACCTATGATGAATTTGGAGGTGCAAGTCATATAGGGTAATATGTTTCTGTTTTCTATAGATGTTACCTATACTCTACTTGAGCGAGAGAGAATGTGGTGGCTATCAGATTGTAAAGGCCTAGTCCTACAGGAGAGTGTGTCCAGAGAGGACCCTATTCCTAGATGGAACATAAGTGAGGATGGGATCGTAAATTTTCATGGGAGCATATGGGCATCAACAAAAATACATGACTAGAATATGTGGGACTATAATTCCTCAGTTTGGGTAGTTTATCCTGGTGTAACAAAGATGTATCTTGATCTAAACCTTTCGTATTGGTGGCTATGTATGAAGAGAGATGTTGTTGGGTGTGTCATGAGATGTTCCACATGTCAACAATTAAAGGCTTTGCATTAGTAACTAGCAGAGCCTTTGTAGTAGTTAACCATTATCGAGTGGAAATGGAATGATGTCGTGATGGATTTACTGATTGGCTTGCTGAGGTCGCCTTGAGAGAATGATGCAGTATGGGTTGTCATTGACAGACTCATGAATGTTTCCCACTTCATTCTGATCAAAGAGGACTTCGGTGTTGATAAGCCTAGAAGGTTGTACATCCGAGAGATTTTACCTCTACAAGGGGTTCCACACTCCATTTATTCAGACATAGATATAGGTTTTACTTCTTTGGTCTAGCAGGGACTTTAGAGGGCCTTGGGTATATAGGTACTTCTAAGTACAAAATACCATCCCCAGAAGGTTGGAATTACTGAACGTATAATTCAGGTGCTGGAGGACATTATTCGAGCATGAATCCTATAATTTGGTGGTTCATGTTATATGCACATACCTTTTTGGGAGATTACCTACAATAATAGTTTTCATCCAACTATTCAGATGTAACATTTTGAGGCTTTGTATGGTAGGCCATTCCAGTCACCCTTATGTTGGTAGGAGGCAGGACAGGTAGCTATGCAGGGACCTCATCTTGTCCAGGGGATGACAGAGCATATGGAGTTGATTCGGAAGAGGATGGCTCCTGTATAGTCATGATAGAAGTCTTCTACTGATCGATAGAGATGACCTCCGGTGTTCATGGTCGGAGATCTAGTATTTCTATCTATTACACCAATACTAGGACACAAGACGATTATGATATAGGGTAAGCTTTCACCGAGATATGTCGGACTATTTGAGGCATTTGGGAGAGTTGGGCCAGTTTCCTATTGGTTCCAATTACCTCAGAGGTATTTAGAAACACATGACATCTTCCACATTTCTCAGCTACGACTTTACTTCTCAGACCCATCTCATTTTTTTCAACCTAAGTTGGTTGAGTAAGATGTGGATACCTCGTTCGCATAGCGTCCTATCCGGATTGTGGATCGATGTACGATGGTTCTTAGTGGCTGGTCAGTTCCTATTGTATGAGTGTTATGCTAGCACAGGGGAGTACATGATGAGACTTGGGAGGGGGAAGCTGATGTTAGATCACAGTGGCCAAAGCTATTCGAGGATTCCTCTTCTACGCCACCATGAAAGGGAAACTCAAGGGGAAATTTATTTATGGGGGGAAGTTTGTAAGAACTTGAATCATTTTTCAGGTATGTTTTTCTTTTCATGTTTTTTCAATAAAAAGGGGATTTTCTGGAAATTTCAGGAGTACATGCCATGTAATTGTAAGTACAGGTTGTGCACTCAGTTTCAATAGGTAGTTGTGTGATGGTCATGTAATGGCTAAGCACAGGGCCATGTGTGGTGACCTGAAGACCACCTAAAGTGGAGGACAAATAAGGCTAGTAAACAACATGTACTATTAAAGAACACATCATGCACTTTATTTTTACTAAATTAAACAGATTGGGGTCACGTCTGATGGAAAGAACCATCATTTTCTTGACCTATCACATCCGAGAGTGAACGAGACCACTATTTATTTATGAGCCCTCGACTCGTCGTCTATTCTTCGAATCGAACTTCATCAGTTTTATTGGAATCACATCTGTGTATTCTTCCTTCTTTGAGAGCCTCATATCTTGATTTATCTTCTTTAGTGAGATATCCTCGGTTGAACATTTTTAATGTTTCTATAGATATAAAGCATTCTAGGGAGATTCAAGGCCTGAGGTTCACATATATCTATCGCACAATGCCTAAGTAGGTGGTGTGTGACTTTCTGTAATTAGTCATTGAATTTTATTTGTAAAATTTCCCAATACCCAAGAACAGGGTATTGTGTGATTATGGCTGTAGACCTGTTATTACTTTCCATTGCTTGTTTTTTCTAAATTTAGGATAGTTTTTGTGAATAGGGTTAACTTTGAAATACTATAGATGTTTCCCCTTGATATCATGTTTTGAATGTTTGTTCTAGCTTGCCTGTTAGGATGGCTTATTTCCAAGCCTATTATTGCTAATATGGAGTGATTATTATCTAACATGGTATGATATGTTATATATTGTTTATCCAATTAGTTCTTGAGGTTTACTTTGGCTTCCATGTATCGTTTCGCATGACTAACTTACACAGGGATGTGGGAACCATGTTTAGTAGATCATAGGAGGAGTGGATGCTTAGGGCTTCCCCAGAGTGTCTGTTTTACTTTTATGTCGCATGACTATATGAGATACGGACTTTATGCTCCCTCAGAGTGTATGCAGTTTCCTTGATATGTTCCTTATGGGGAATTGGACGTTGAGTGCTTCCTCCGACTGCCTATTAGATACTGATACGAGACCATAGGGGGATTGTTGGTGACTAATTCCTCAGAGGGTTTTTGCTAAAGCAGAACCAGAGGGGTTAGAGTGTGAGTACTTCCCAGAGGTTTTCTTGCGTTTGTTTGGTTGAAGCACAGGGGTTAGGAAGTGAGTACTTCTTATAAGATTACCTACTTTTGATTAGTTTCTTACTTGATATTTGAAAATTAATGTAATTGAATTTCTTTGGATTTTTACTATGTGTACTTCCTTTTTTACTGCTTCATTTTTTTTTATTTCCCGCCATATATATGTTCACTAACTACTGGGAACATTTAATTGGGTGGTGGCCTACTTAGATTAGTCTCACACCCTGTTTAGATCTTGATTCTAGGCCCAAATAGATTATACTGTTATAGGTATAAATAAGGGCAAGAACCCATCTACATTAGGTTTATTATTGTTGTGGAGCTAGAGAGCGTGGGACCAAGTTGGGGCTTGTGATGTTGTGGAGCTGTTTACCTGGTTTTTTTGTACTTTGGTTTAGTACTATATTCCAGCATTGTAATTTTGTTGGATGCATTCCTAGATATATGTATCACGCATAATATATATATATATATTTGTGCTCTATTGTTATTACTTCCACTCTTTTGTTGTTTATTATTGTATGTTACTATCACTACTTCCGTTATTGCAGTCTGTTTTACTTTCGCTGTGTTACTCTGACAATGAGGGCTTATTTTCCCCACTATCACACCCAAGGCCCTTGTTTCTAGTCGGCAGCCTCTGGCATTCAGTGAAATGTGCTTGAGGCCATGTGACTAACCTTGTCTGGGGTGCCTCTGGGTGACTTCTTGAACTAGGACGTTATAGAATATATACTCGAGGATATTGTGATATGTGTATATTTCAAAAAAATACCCAAAGAAGTAATGCTACCAAATTTTCAAAATGAAGATTACCGCAGCCTACTCCAGATCATGTGTTGGATTGTTTTTCTCATGAACTTTCAATTTACTTGAAGAATAGGAAATGAATGTCATTTTTCATCAACAGATTTCCCATTACCTTCTTCAAAGCATTACTAAATTCAACAAAAAGTTATCCACCTATGGGTAGTGTGAGTACGAGTGCGATACTAAGACTATTTTTCAACTAATTAAATATCACTTCGCATTCATCACTCTAATAAAACATTACTTTATTTAGGGTTATCTTGGTAAGAGGTTTGAAAAAGAATTATAAATTTCTCACCAATCGACAATAATATCCAGATAACCCTAGGATTCTACAGATATTTGTTACCAATGTTGGCCTTGGCCATCCTTCAATTGCAGCTATCATGGAGGGATCCACTGATATCCCATTTCATGTGACTATATGAACCAAGAATGATACTTCCTTCAACAAGAACTCACACTTGCAGTTTTTCAATAGAGCTTCTCCTTTTGCAATGTCTTTAGTACAGTGCTATGAATGTCCTCATGCTCCTCCTTGGTTTTGTAGTATAAAATAATATCATCTAAAAATACTACCAAAATTTTCTGATGTAATCTCTAAATACTCTATTCATCAGGTCCATAAATATTATTGGAGCATTAGTGAGTCCAAAATGCATTACTATTAATTCATAGTTCCCGTATCTTGTACAAAAATCAGTCTTGGGGATATCCTCTTTCTTCACCCATACTGTGTAATATCCCGACCACAAATCCATAATGGAGAAGTATTTCCCTCCATGAAGCTAGTCAAACGAGTCATCAATTTGTGGAACCAGATACTGGTTCTTTATCGTGATTTTTTTGTGCTCTGTATTATCAATGAAAATGTTGCATTGAACCATCCTTCTTTGTGATAAATATGACTAGTGAAACCCATGGTCAAGCACATGGGTGTATAATCCCTTTATATATAATCTCTTTTAGTTGTTCTTCATCTCTTATAGCTCCATAAAATCCATTCTATAAGGCATCTTGGATATTGGAAACACCCCAGGTATTAGGTCAATTGAAAATTCTACATCTCTTAGAGGAGGCAGACTAGACAATTCCATGGGAAACACTTCAGATAATTCCCTCAGAATAGGCATGTCCACAAGGATGGTTTCTTCCTCAGACTCAGTCATCTAATCTAGTGACCCATGTTCATAGGGAATTAATATTCATGCTTGAGATGATGGTTCTACATAAGATTCATCTTCATCCTTTCCCTTGTATAAAATCGAGGGTCGATTCACCATATGGAGGGTGATTTCCCTCTCACAAGAATTTATGTTTGCTCTATATAAGAAAATCCAATCCATGATTAGAATTGAATAAAATTCCACCAGAGGGTTTATGATGTGGTTTGTTGGGAAGTCCAAACAACGAATTATGATAGGGGAGTTTTATTCATGGAATGTAATGATTTCCCTATTTTTCATGCTCACCAACATTATTACTTTCATGATTTGTGGTGGTGTTGGGATTGTTAGACTAAACTATTGGTATAAAAATAATGAGTAGAACCATAATCAAAATTTATGTTTTCTATTAGTGAATTAATAACTATTGTACCTATAACCAATTAGTTGTTGGACATCACTTTGGATGTAGTGAGGGAAAAAGCTCACCCTTCCTGCCTTGGAGGTTGTTGGTTGTCTCTGAAAACCCTTGTCGTAGGGCACTAATTTTCAAGTTTCAGTGGTTCTTTTCAGTTGAAACAAAAAACAAAATGTTTAGGGTTGAATGGGGAATTCATCTCCTCTGACGCAGCCATGAGTTTTTCTTGTCTGTAGTAAACAGATAGGTGCCAATTTCTTCCACACCTAAAGCATTTCCTCACCCCCTTCAGGAAATTTCTGGGGTCCTTCTTTCCGCACAATTGTAAAGTGGGGGGATGTGTTTTCTTATCACTATGGTATTTATCCATCGGAACCCCAGAATTGAATTCCACCTTATATTTAGTATCACCCCGATACCCCTGATATTCTCTGATCTCCATTTTGACCTTGGGGGCACATTGGAAATTTCCTTGTAGCTTTTGAAATCACGGATCTCTAGGGCTTTCCATATACTATGTTTCATCCCACCAAAGAAGCAGTCAACATTTCATTTAGGGGTAACAACAAAGCCAGAGGTATATCATGCCCACTTTGTGAAATTTTCCTCATAAAATCTGAGTGATTCATCATTATTTTGATTGAGGTCAAGGAAGTAAATTTCTATATTATTTCAGAGGGTTCATGGAAAATATTTATCAAAAATTATTTTCCAGAAATCCTTCCATTCCAATGCCTCGATCTCCTCCTCAGGCATCAATTTTCAATAAATTTCCACCATTGATCGACTTCACCCTCCATACAATAACCAACTAGATGATCATTCTATTGTACGGAACATTGATGGATATAGAATATCTTCTCAATGGATTCAATCCATTTTTCGGTGATTGGGGGATCAGATGATCCATTATAAGTCAGAGGCCTTTGTCTCATTAATCCCTTGATAGAAAATTGTTCTTTCATGGGGGGGTGGGGTTCAATGTTCCTTTGGACCCATGTTTCTATTCAATGATTCAGTTAACTGAGAGTGTATCGTGACCATGATTGCGATTAATGCTCCCATCTGATTGGGCATATCATTAGAACAGTCATCACATTGGTCTTCGCAACAGTTGTTAGCTCGAGTCCTCCTATTACTAGCCATTGGCTAAAATAAAAAAAAAATAGGGTAAAAACATAAAGGGTAATCCATGGACAAAAAATTAACTTATAAATATATTTTATTCCTTTATCAAAATAATCTATAGGATTCAATCTATGTTTCCAATGATCAACATTGTAAGATATATTCTTAAGGTATTTTTTAAAATTACCATAATAATGGTTCATACTAAACATGTGAATTTACCAAAGAATATCCCCTAGTAGTGTTTTAACCAATTGTGCAGTAAGGCCCGTTGTCTTGTACTAGGATACCCTGGGTCAAGCCTGAAACTCCTTGCTGGAGTTTTCCCTCCTAGGTACATTTGTCCAAGAGACAACTCTATCTACTCGTTTCCAAACAGTGATGTGTTTTATTGATAAAACACTTACTCAATACTCCAAAAAAAATAGGGGTGTTCTTATTATACATAGTCTTATCCCTAAGGCTTTCACTAGGGTTTTATAATCCTTATCCAAAAAATAATTATACCTATCCTTTGATACCAACAATAACAACCCTAATTTTTATTGCACAACTAAACATGATTTACTACATAAAAATTCAATTAATAAAACTCTGATGATCTATAGATCTAGTGTCTTGGGTAAATATTAACATTACATAACAACATTGGACATAAAAATACAACATCTTTATTGAAAACTTCCTTTACATGACCACTATATTCCATTGAACATAGCATTGTATGGGATAACCTAAGGGCATGTATAATAAAAGGGTGAGATATAAAGAACAATAAGGGAGTAAACAAGACATAAAATAAAGAATATAGTACATGTAAATAAACAATAATATCAATGTATTATAAGTGAAACATGAACATTAAGGCATGATATAGCATGATTACAAGGAAATGTGGAAACAACACTTAACGTGGTATTAGAATTAGCTAAGGATCATTGCACATAGAGCATGATTAAACCCACATTTAAATTGAATTATAATTATTAAACCCTTATTTCACATGAAGTATCATGATACTAATCTCTACCTACTGCATTGGAGTGCTATTAGGGTGCACCCTTCTTAATCATTTCATTTCATGCAAAACTCTGCCACATGGATCTTATAACACGGATTCATTAAAAATCATCACTTATTCCACAACAATGTAATGTGGAATTAATATATGAAACTATATAATAATTATGTAAATGGGTATAAAGTTAAATACCCATGATATAGAAATGGTTATTCTATTCAATGCACAATGACTTTGGCTTGGAAAATTGCAGTTCAATTTCAGCAGCATAACAGTGCGACATAAGAATTCATAAAAATGGTTGATGAGAGAAAAAGTAGTGTATCATCATATGTAAATGAAATTAAAGGTAAGGGGGTCCTAAAGATACATGTCCCAATAAATTTAATGGAATTTATATTCATAACAAAATAGAATTTCTTGAATGTAAATGAGAAGAGTGAAATTCTTTATGGAATTTCGGCATGGTAACGGGTGTATATGAGAGGAATGCATAAGAGATTAAGGGGTATATAATCATTAAAACATAAATATAGAAGTATAGGGGATTTGAAAAATGATACCCCAACATATATAATTGTAAATAAAAGGGAATAATAATATTAAGAGACTGGGATAAAATGAGAACGTAATGATTCCCTTACTTCGAAGTGTGACAGCAAAGGCATGTGAGAGGTTTGTGAGAGGCTTATTGGGAGTATAGGGCACCTTGGGTGGATTCTAGAAAGAGGTAGGAAGTGTTTGGATGAACTAAAAAGGAATTTTGTGAAGATTCTGGGAGAGCGTGTATGGGTTTATATAGGAAAAGAGAGGTAATTCATTATTATTTGGCTTTGGGACACTACACATTAAACTAATCAAAACCACAAACCAACCCTTGAGTCTTGCTAATGTTTATTGATAAAGGATAGTGGAAAACATTATTTTATATGGAAAATTGGTCCAATTATTAAAATAATAGGGTTTATTATGCGGATATGAGTCACACTATCAAGGAAATCAATTTGAAAAGGTAAAATATTTTATAAGTCTTTAAGGGTCCACTAAAGCATTGTAAAATAAATCCATCAGAACTAAAATAAAAATATTTAAATGGAAAAAATATATTGGTCGAACATAATGTTTATTGAATTTTATTACATCACTATAGGTTCATTATGATGTCATAAAAAACATTATATATTTTAATGGTATTTAATTTTTACCCAAAAATCCGACTGTCTCAGAAAATTATGAAAGATTCACCGTTAGATAATTTCGACATCCTAATTCAAGAAATAATATACATTTTATATAAATAATTTTCTTAATATATTAATTTTTTATTTTAAAATAAAAACCGACATTTATCGAAAATTCTTTGGTTTTGAAAAAAATAGATTTTGGACCTTAATAAAAATAACATTTTTATTCATAGTAATTATAGGGTCATTTATATAATAGAAAATTTAATATAGTAATAATTTTAAATTGAAATATTACTTACTTTAGAAATATATTAATTCATCAAAATAGATTTTTTAATTAACTAAAAATGTTATTTTATCTTTAAAAAGTTATTTACAAAGTAACAATAATAAATTGAAAGTATATTCTCTATAAAAGAAGAATGTACAAAATCATAGTACTACAGAATAATTACATACCCCATTATAACACCCGCAAAAGACCAAAGGGTAAGGTGTGCGATAGTGAAAAACTCTTGAGGTGGCTCAGATAACATTTCCTATGTGGTAATCTCTATCAACATCCACTTCTTCCGTAGGTGGTTCCATTCGAGCTTAAAATATTGAAGCTCAGCTTTGTCTTGGTCAAGATTGAATCCCAATGATGCAACCTCCTTTCCAAGCTTTGAAAAATGGGCTTCGTACATTGAATGTCTATTAGATGAGGCAATCCATTCCTTTGTATGAGTAAATTGATCTTCTTAAATCCCTGTATTTATACTAATCAGGTGATCACTATTCAATGTATATATTATAAATAGTAACAATTCGTAATGTTATTTTGAAAATAATAAATATAAAAACAAGGATATTCATATTTTATATAACCAATTTTCATAATAAAAATTTAATTAGACCAAGTGTAATTTTCATTGATATATGTTTGTGTTGTTACATGATTAATATGGGAATAATTGGAAAATCCATATATTTTATTCAATATAGATATTTGATAAGGCCAATTTTTTTATGATATAAGTAGATTATTTTAGTATAAAAGGAATTCATTTAACATATACAATATATTTTGGGGACCAGTTAATGAAAGAACCTTGATACATAGGTAGTCTCATGAGAGGAATCAATTAACCAAATTAGAGTAGTTTGATCTATCTTTAGAATATATATTGGTGGTAAATGTATCGTGTTCCTAGGAAACATGATGTAAAATAATTTTGAATTATAATTAATTATAATTATGTTGTTATTAATATTATCCATGATATTATTTCATTGAAATTATTAGTAGATGGATCTCATTCTCAAGTTATTTATTAAATGGCATGTGTTTCAGTTATCTACCATTACATATTTATTATGAATTCTACCGATATTTATCTGGAATTTGTGCTTAGTTATTTTCCATTACATGATGAATATTATCATTTATTCCTTATCACTTCTATTATACTTACCCATATTCAGTATATGGCCTCACCCTTAACATTCTTCATTTCCTTAGGTAATGACGTAGTAATACTTGACTGATATTTTGAAGATGTAGATCACTTAATTTTATTATGAATAATGTATTATTTTCTATTTCTCTATGTAATATGGGTATCATGTATATAATATGGCATCAAAAATTGGTACACTAATATGTACTTAGGGATTTGATTCATTATAATCTTGTCAATGTTTTAAAGTAAGCCACCATCTCAGGGCTTCTCGGGTAGGGCTGTTATAGTTTGTATCAAATAATGATTTGTAGAAACCATGAAAAATATATTTAAGAAAAAATATATTAGGGATAATAACTTAGAGATATTATTTGATGATAATTATAAAATAAGATCATAGAGTTTTTGTACGGTAGAGATTATTTGGGTATTACTATTAATGCATCTCTGTATGTATTATACAAGTGGTTGTGGTTCTAGAATAGATGTACTTAGGGTTAACAACTCTAAAATGATGTGTCAGGCCTGACTCCAGGGTAACCTAGTACATGTCATTGAACCTTACTACACACATATTTTGAAACTCTTAGGTGATATGATTTGGATATTTCACATTTTCTTTTCAATTCATTATGACTGATTAGAAAGTAATTAAATCCCCAAAGAAATAATTTATATGGTTATACGATTATCTACGCATGAACTATTCTATTTCTGTTAATTTTTATTCAATATTTAGAATTATAAAAGGTTAATAATTTTATGATCAAATCCATTATATTACATTGTATATAAATATCACATATAAGGTGGAAGTGTATCAATACTCATGGTCAATGTAGAGGTTTCCCTATAGAGAGAGTCAATATAACTGGTATTGGAATTGTAATGTTTATGGATATATTAGGTATATTAGTCAGGTTTTGACACATATACTTTAATTCCTCGAGAAAACCTCTCTTCAAAGATATCATCTAATGTTGGATAAATTTATATGACAATAACCCCTTCATTTAGTGAGACTGCTGAACAAATGGAAAATGAGATATGGAATAACTTTTTGGAGAAGATATCCAAGTTAATGGGATATAGTGAAAAGTAAAAGGTTACACCTATGGTGTATTCTCTCAATGGTGATGGTGATCAATAGTGGTCCTTGACACAGAATACAAGTTTGGTTGGAGAATATAAACCATTGAATACATTACTTTTACAGAGTCATTCATCAATAAATACATCCCTCGAGATCAAAAAATTGAGATAAAGAGAATGTTTCATAGAATAATGAAAAAAAGAAGAGAGTGTTTCAGATTATGAAGCTTCCATTACAAAGGTTAGTCAGGTATAGTATAGATTTCATGTGCAACATACAGTGAAGATTTATATCTTCTTTTAAGGTCTTAAGATATGTTTGTGATGGGATTTGGTTTCATAACTATCATCTTTATAAAATTTTAAAGGTTTATTTGATTACAAGATATAGAAATAGTAATCCCAGTCCTATGGATATAGAATCAAGAGAATAAAAAAAGGAAGATAATATAATAAAGATGGGAAATAATGGAAACAAGTATTTACCCACATGCGATAAATGTGGAAATAATCACCCTAAGAAATTCCTATATTGCAATAGAGTTTGTTATTAGTGTGGGGAAATGGTTAATCATGTCAAATAATTCATGGGAATGATGGAAAACAATTATATTCAGTGTTGAAACTATGTGGGGAAGGGGAACAATTCAAATAAATTACCAAAGCATCAAGGGACTATATCATAGAATAAGCTAGGTGATCACGGTCAATCTAATGTTACTGATATAGCTGATGTAAAATGATTAATTCTCCCATGTATTTGGATCCTTGAAAATTTCATCAATCTTTTTTTATGATTTACTGGTTATAAGTAATGTGGAATTTATAAGGATTGTACTATAATAATTTTCCCTCAAGGTTTTAAAATAATGTGTTGATCAACATCGATTACTAATAAAAGTGATTCTGTATCAAGTAGAACTATTTGAAAAACACATGGTTGAGGGAAATATAGAATTTGAAAGTTTATTATTGATGAGACAATGATGGTTGAATAAAGAGATGATTGATACAGATAATTTAAATTTGACACTAGAAAACTCAATGTAAATGACTCTAAAATATTAGATCATCATATTTTGAATGTTTAACCATTTATGAAATTGTTTATGTTAAACTTTTGATGTATTTTTAGATATTTATTTATTACATCAATCTATGATACAAATTATTATAAGATTTGAACTCGAAAGATTTCAACGTATATCTAAAGGAAAATATTGTACTTATGAAATACAAACATATCATGTAATTATATTTCCCCACATTCTTATTGAGTTAATTAATTACTCAACTGAAGGAAAAGGGATTTGAAACATAAATTTTATCACATTATAAACATTTTTATTGATATCAATGATATTTTTAAAACCTCTTGTTTATGTATTTTTCGTTATCAACTCTCAACTAAACATGTTCTATATCACTCCCCATCAGAACGTTATAGTAATATCTCTGTTCCATGTCCACATTCCCACAAATGTTCACTTATTTGAAATCCCAGTTTTGTGTGGAAATTTTATTTCCTTTTCCTTATTTTTAAAAAGATAGTTTATTAACACGTTTTACAATGTCAGGTTTTCAACAATGAAAATTGTAAATATGAAACTCTTGATTACTAATATAATGTTTAAATTTCTAGGATGAAATATAATTATCATAAGGATAATGTAACACCCCAATAGTTTACAATATTTACCATTTAGAATATATTTAATTTTATTTCTAATATGATATATAAAGAACACCAAGTTAATATTAAACTAAATAGAACATTTGGAATTTTTTTTGAAATTATTTATCGATTTCTCTATGTGGAACACCAAGTTTATATTATTTTATACACCATAATGACTTCATCCAATGTCTGGCGATACACGCAAGGCTGAGTTTTACCAAAAAAACATTACATTATTAAAATATTATTATATAAAATAATACGATAAAAACTAGCCATTTCGTTGGTGGTTTTGAATATTATTATCCAAATTATGAATATATACGGTTAAATTCATTGTCTATAAATTAATTATAATTTAATATAGAATCCAAATGAATGTAGTAGAAATATTTTTATAAATTTTTTTTAAGATTATTTTTATCATAAAAAATTAAATTAATTACTATTAGTGGATGATTTTAATGAAATTTATATGTTTTATATTAAATCAAATATTTTTTAATTTATGTAATATATTCGATAGTCCTATGATAAGAACAAACCTAATATTGCACATAAGAATTTGTATTTTTATAAAGGAAATTTTCCTTCTTATAATTGAGAAACTATTTTAAATATAAATATTTGTCTTTATTTATATTGTTTATAAAAAATAACCTCCCTTTTAGAAATATAAATATAAAATTATACTATGGGGAATTTTTAAAAAATTTCTAAAAAGTTTCATTTTTTGATGAATTGTGAAAAATACAAAATTTTATTTGAAAACAAATTTTTTAAATGACTTAATTATGTAGACCAGATAAATTTTAATTTTTTCTAGTACATTTAATTTAATTATAAATTAATTAATTAAATTAGGGTCATTTCAACCAATTACAAATTGAAATTGTATATAAAAACATTTTAATTTTTTTGATCATTTTCATATTAAAAACCCACTTTATAATCCTATCTGCAAGATAAATTTTAAATTATTTTCTACCAATTTTGTTATTTGAAATTTTAAAAAACGGTTCCATATTTGGAATCATATTACATTATATTATATAGTAATTTAATCTTATTCTTTTATAAAAACTATTTGAAAATATAGTTAAATGAAATTACAGTTATTAATGTAAAATTAGGATTTACTACGAACTAAACATTAAACATTATGCCAAAAAGACCCAAACCAGATGTCAAAAAACATTATTATGTCCACATTTCTTCCATATCAACTAATTTAAATATATTTTTTAGTTATTTGTATCATATTATGAAATGCATACCCCAAAATATTGTTTACCTATTTATATTTACTATAATGCGACTCCTCATCCATGATAAAAATGCACACACCACTACAAATTATTCACACCACTATCTACCTTTTTATTGTCCAACCCCATCCAAAATAAACTCTCAATATCCATATCCACATCCTTGAAGCCACAATTTATTCATAAATAGAACCAAATATGTATTTTCATAAGCACCAAATGGTATTACTCGAATAAGAGTAAATGTTCTTCAGTGATCAGTTTTTTTCATTTACTTCTCTTCCTATTAAATAATTTTTATATAATGATAATATATTAACCTGACTATATTAATATATTTCTATTATTTTATGTTAAAATCATGACCTAAACATTCACACACATCGATTAAACGGGATACACAATCATCATTTTTCGGTATGTCACTATTCCACCTCATGAACTGATGTCATTTTTTCCTCAATTTACCACAACTCATGGTTGGAAATTATAAATTTTTATAGTTTAAATATGTTATATGTTATATTTTCACTGTCATTATAATTCTAGAATTTTTATATAACCCATGCCTTCAGGTTTTTCATTTTTAGAAAATATGATAACCTCGTTTCTGGATGTGTGGACTAACACCTCATCAAATTGAGGTAATTTATTCAGGTTATACATGGAATGTGTAAAGGGTGATTTTAATAAAAATAAATTCCATATTTGAAATAAATATTATACCATAATTTTAATATATATTCATATACCTACATATATATATCATTTAATGTTCATTATTTAAATACAACAATGAAATGTTTGTAGAGTTCTTGCACACGTATGACCTATCGTCTCCATGGATGGTGCATTTAATTTCCTATATCTATATATTATATATTATTATAAATACAAATATAATGAATATATGTAATATTTACACAATTTTTTACATTCTGAAGATGATTTAATCATGACATAAAAAATAGGAACAAATATAATAAATCGATAGATTCTCAAAAAAAATTATCTAACACCTAAAATATGGAAAATGAGGGAAATTATTAACAAAATAGAGGGGATCCTTTTATTTTGATTAGACCTCCATAGATCTCTTATGGGGTCACTCAATGGTGGTGGCCCTATGGTTTTAATTCATGGTGTGAGGGTGGATCTAGGTCATTAGAGGGATGGGTTGAGCGGCGGGGGTCTCTATAAATCTGGAAGGAGTACCTTTGATGGCGGTCTACGCAGCATTGCTCAGTGTTGGTAATAAACGTTGGTTAAAATAGGTGATGCTTGGATTGTTGACATTTCAGTTAGAAGTTAGTGTTTTACTATCACCTCCTTCATCATCTGGTGATCTCGGTCGGCAGTAATCCTTGATATCATGTGCGACTTGGATTCCTCAAATGAGATCAGGTACAATGGATTCTTCAGCTTTGGATCATGGAATCCTTCTCCATGACATGAAAACAGGAAATTTCTTTTTGGATATGGTTCAGTTTCATCCTCCTCCTCACTCTCCCATAGTTTCACAAGTCTACAATATTTCAAATGAGGATCAGCAGTGGTAGTTATTTGGGAGATGACGAGTTAGATATTAGTTGTTTATTTATGTCATCAACAATGGATGCAAGTTTCTACTTGAAGTGGAAGTTTCTGCGAGGGTTTCACTTTTTAGTTTAAGGATGGTCTTAATTTTGAAGTTTCAGCTTTATAGATGTCAAATGATTACCAAATGATGTTTTCTTCATGTGGGTCAAAGTTGAGGCTCGCTCCTAGAATTTCTATTGTTGGATTTGATGTCTGAATTTAAAGATTCAGTGTTGACTGTAGGTATATTTCGTACTGTTTGAAGTGATGGTTTGGTGATGCTTCTTTCTATGGGGTTGATGGTACTAGCATTATGATGGCTTGATGTGGAGTTCATGTCCACTCTTATGATTCCATGTCTTCAAGGTCCATTGCTTCTTTCCAGGTTCCTTGAGTGATATGGTTTCCAATGAGGTTTTGGTATAAGTTAGTGTGAGAAGTAATCTTTTACAGAAGGAATGGCATGATGTGGGCTTCTCATATGGGATTTTTAATTTTTAATTTTCACTTTTTGGGGCCATATATATGACCTCCATTGAGGACATTGGTCGTGCATTCCTCTGCTCTTGCTCCAGGATTCTACCACTCTATCCAAAGTGAATCTGAGTGGTGATCTTCATTGAATATTGATATAAGAGTGTGAGCGAACATCATTATCTTGTGGTGAATCTATATATGCTGGTTCTCGGTGATGTTCTTCAACATCTTGAAGGTTCTGATGAGGTTGATGTGTGGATTGAGGACGAAAATAGTGAACTATATGATTTTAAATATTTTATTTTATGCTTTACTATACTTTCCTCTTCATCGATTGCAACAACATGATTGGTCTTTTGTGATATTTGTTATTTGGGAATGTTAATTCTTCTAGAAAAGATTTAAGGATTTGCAACAAATGAGGTTCCAAACCTTGAATCATTCACCAGTTATTGTACATCCAGATTTGGATGAGTGAGAGGTTTTAGAATTTACTATCGGTACAGATCCCCTTCAACCTTGCATGGTATAGCTAATCGAGCAGTCATGAAATGATGGAGGCATGACATAATGATGTAGTCACTAGGGAGGGGCATTTATTTTATTCTTATTCTAGGATTTATTTCCCTTTAATGGTTTTTATAAGATAAATTTGTAAGGGGTCAAACATATCCTTTAATAGTGTCAATTGAAAATACAAAATATTGATATTATAGTATTAACAAACAGGTAAAAAGATATTATAATATGATAATATACGATATTATAAATATAAGTATGGTTCATTAATAATTTTATAATATTATTAAACCCATTATACGATAGTTTAAAGGATGTACACACTAAATGAAGCACAATGTATGGTATTTCATTTTAATTTACATTTTACTGGGGCTTATTTGTTATTATGCACCCGTTCACATTAAAGTGGTGTATATAAATTCCATTTTAATTAAATAAAATAATTCAATATTACTTCATGGTATTTTAATTTTCAAATTAAAATATATCATTGAAGGGTTTTGGACTCAAAAATTACCATGTGGTAAATGTTGTCATCACAATATCACATTCTTTTAGGATTATTAAATTTATCTTAAAAAACTAAATTCCTTATAACCATTTGAATATTATATTAAATTAATCTAAAATATCAAAATCTCTTGTAATATGTATTATTATTAAATAAAATAAAATAACAATTCTACATACTATTTTTTCATTTATATCTTTTTAGTTAATTGAGAAATTACTGATAAATCCTTATCTTTCATTAAAAATGAATATTTGACAAAGAATGTTGTTTATGATTTAAATTTATTATCTCACTACATGATTATTTATTTTTACATGACCTATATAGATTGGGTACTAGTTAATGGAAGCCCCTCAAAGCATAATTAGTCACATGTGAAGAATCAATTTTTAAAATCATAGTATTTAAAACGATCTAGAGAATATATCAGGCTGGAAAAGGTATCATGTATATAGAAAACATGACATCCACTAATTGGGTATTCACTTTTTTATAATTATGTTATAATTATTTCCATTAGATTTATTCTTTTAAAATATCTATGCATGCAATTAATTCATAGTCAATTGATTAAATGGTATATGTTTCAGTTATCTATTGCGCCATATTGATTATTCCTTATCCAGATATTTATTTGGAATGTTTTAAAACATATATACATTTACATGATGATTATTTCCATTTATTCATTATTTATTTCATTTTTATTACCCTTACTGATCATTGGTGAACACCCTTATTTTTTCCTTTCCCCAAGACATGTATATGAAATATTTTTATAAGTATTCAAGGGTATTTTTCATTTCATTTTATTATGATTTATGATTTATTTTCTATTTACCATTATAATATTGGTTTCATTTATGTAATATATCCTTTAAACACTTTTAAATTGATATGTCCATTGGGATTCGATTCTTTTTATTCATTCCAATTGCAATAAAGTATGTTACAGACTTCTGTTCACTGGGGTGTGGGCATTATAATCATGGTAATTATTTTTATTAAAATACCATCTTTTATTATTATAATTTGTGATTAAGTTTTAGATGATATAATATTAAAATCCATCTATCAATAAAATCATGTCTTTTATTCCCCTATGTTTAGTTCAAGAGAATACATCTTTTCCTTTTTTTCAACTTTTTAATTATGCAAGAGTTGAACAATATTTCATAAGAATTTTTTTTTCTGGCCAAAACAATTTTTCGTAAAAATTAGTGTTTTAAATAAAATGAAGAAGAGTTTGACATTTTTTAAAAAAATGATTTATTAATGATATATTTAACATTTTATTAAAAATGTTTTGAAAGGATTCGACATGTTGTTTCCCAAAAAAACATGTCTGTATTTTATAAAAATGTAAATGAAATATTTATTCCATGGGTCCTAAATGAATGAAACATAAAATACTTCCTGACCATTATTTTCATTAAAGATTCCTCTATATTTTTTTTGTTATTTTCAATGAAAATTATTTACAAAATGTTTTTTGTATTAAGAATTTTTTTAAGGAAAATAATATATCTTCCTCATTATATATTTCTTAATGATATTTAAAGCTTATTTTCAATAAAAAGGAATTTAAAATTAATAAAAAATTTCCCCAATTTGGAAATGATTTTTACTCAAAATTTTTTTTTCTGATCTCTAAAAATAAATTTTTATCTATTATGAAATCCTTTGATGTTAATTATTCTTTATTAGGGTTTTTATCCAAGGATACCATTCTTATTCTTTCTATGGATGGTAAATTTTTATGATGAAGAGGTGTTTATGTAACCCATTTGTTTACCACATGTTATTCTATGATTACATATTTTATAAAATAAATTTATTTTCATGGAATCTGATATGATGATTTTTTATGATATTGTGAAATAATTATGTATTTTTTTCATTATGTGATGAAAATTACATTATAACCAAATATGGTGGTTATGTAATAAATAATGAAATGCGGAACCTATATCTCCCTCCAATGCATTGGGTAATTATGGATAAATAATGAGTTAAAATTTTATGCATGAAACTAATTATATGTTCACAATGTTTTTTATGCACCTCATTAAATAATAAAAATGTAATGTGTGAACCTAATTACATATTCACAGAGTCATGAACAGGCATATATGTCATGTCGATAACGTTATTCAGATACATATTTGTATTTCCACCTATTTATGTGAGGGATGAATTTCATTTCATAACATAATGAGTGAATTTGTATCAATTTATACTAGTTCACAATTTTATATATTGATGTTTATATATAAATTATGTATCTTATGCCAATTTTGTTCCATAATGGTTCATGTTCTTTGATTTTCATATGATTCAGGTCTTATGAACGTCAATTATTTATTCCATGACTCAAGATTATGATCTACAATATAAAGGGTATGGATTAAAAATGTTATTATAATTTTCTCATACAACTATGCTCCAGTTATGTTTATATATCTCCCTATTTTACTCTTAATGAGCATATGATATCACCATTTCTTATGTTTTCTATCCCTATGTTATGAAGAAATAATTTTATGTATGAGTACTAATAGGGAAATTATTTATAGGGTATATTTGAGATCTTTTATTAATTTAGAATATCATGTTCCATGTTTCAAAAATCACTAAACAACAACAACGATTAGATGTGTATTAGTGTAATGAAAACAATAATAATCTATGTAAAAATAATATTTTTCAATGAGAGAATTGGGTCACTATAGAAATTTTCAAAAAATGGTGACATCGATGGCTAATTGATAGTGACATAACATAAGTGTGTGAGAACCTGAGAATAACATTTGAAAACAAATCCATGCATATCATAAGTCATAATCATGGAACATGGAAAACATATTGGTAGTCCGTAAGACATGGATCATAATGGAATCAAATACCATGATCCACGAGATCATAACATTGGAATAAGACTTATTATTTTTTCACATATAAGAATATAAAATAATTTCCATATAAGTAAATGATCATTTCCAAGACTATTATTGTGTATTTGGTTTTTTAACTAGAACATAATAGTAGTCAATGTTCCCTCCCAAGAATATCGTAGTAGAAAATGTGTCTTACTAAGCCAGGTACACATCTCATTACATACCCGTTTATCTCATTAGATATCAATCATTACTAAATGAGTTGGATGGAGATATATGTACCACAAATACATGGTTATAATGTAACCCCCATTCTTTCTTATAACATAACAACCATTCTAAATAATAACATAACCACCATCCTTGGATGTTACATAACCAGCATCCTTGTTATAAATTAACCACTATCCATGTTTATAATGTAAACACCATATTTCCTCATAATGAAATCACCACACATGTTTATAGGGTAACCACCATCCGTGACTATAATATAAAAACATCACATGATAAAAACCATAAAAATGTGTTCCATTAGATAATAAAAAATTCATCATATTATATCCCATGAAAGTAAATCACATTCATGAACAATTCATTATATAATAATCCATGGAAATATAACTTTTTTTATAAACATATCAGCATTTAATCATAGTATAGCCAATAGAAAAGGAATGGGTGTCATAAAAATATTTTAATCATAAAAATAGTCATTCTACAGTATAAATAAATTTGGAATCCTGGGTTCATATCCCAATGAAATTAAAATTAAAATAAATATTTTCTCTCTTTTATGAATATAAATATCGTTAAAAGAAAATTAAAATATTCTATTGGAAAATATTATTCCATGTTGAAATACCTTATATAAAATCTATATATTTCAAAAATATTATTAAAAACACTTTCATTGAAAATATAGATAGAATCATGAAAAGGGGGTTTCAATGAATTTAGGGTTCCTGATGGGTAAAAATTCATATTATTCTATTTATGCTAAAACATTATATTTTAAATTTTTAAAAAGTTAAAAAAAATAACTCATTCAAAAAATGACAAGAAGATTCTATTTGGAAAAGTTTTGAAAAAATAATAATTCATCGGTAGAAACTAATTTAAAAAATCATAAGACAATATTGATTAATTTTTAAAAACATATATAAGGACAAAAATGTTTTTTTAGGTGGGGTGGTGAATAAGGATGATTTTTATTAAAAAAAAAATTTGGTCACATGACTACATAAGTTTACGAAAAATAACTGAAAACATGGAGATTAAAAAAAATCAAGAGTAGAAAATTCACAATTTTCTTTTGAAATAAATAATAATGTTTCATTCTTAAATCCAAAATCATAAACCATCATGGTGAAAAATGTGATTGTTACAATATAAAATTTAATTTTTTGTAACTTTTGATTCATAATCTAGAAGAAATATTGAACCATAGAAGGATATTTAAAGACGCATAAATTTAATAATATGAATCATAAAATAAATTTAAGGGAAATATATAAACCAAATAAAATAAACAAGTCGTGAATATGAAATATGTGACCTAGAAAAAAGGAGATTGATTAGGAATCCCATACCATAAGTCCGACGTACTTCATACGAATTGGAAACCAATATTTTATAAATATATATTATATATATATATTATAAAATTTCTCATTTGTATAATACCATATATTATTTAATTATAATCATTTATCCATCGTTTTGTAACACTTTATTATTAATATATATATATTGAGTGACATCTGCTTCATTTCTCATGTATGTTTTGGTTCAATATTTTTGGTCCCTTTATTTTGATCATGTTACCGTAATATCATTAATGTTATTAATGATATTAATATCACATATATTAAATATATAAATTACTATTTTCATTCATAAAAGGCTGTTATTGAAAAATAAATTACATTGTTCATGGAGATGATGGGCCATATGTGCGCATGAACTCTACTTTAATTTTCTCATGGGATTGAATGAATAAAAGTAAATAATTAAATAAAAATTTTAGATTATTTATTAAATCATATATATCAAATATTTTTATTAATTTCATCTTTATTACCATCCTTTTAAAAGAGAAATGGAAAAAATCACATTTCTTCATGGAGGGGGTATTATGCACGTTCACATGATCGATGATATCATATTCCATGGGTTTGGAACGTAAAAATATAGATATGATATTTTAATTATATAATTGTAATTATTTAACAATAATCATATATAAATATTAAATCCATAATAATAATCATCCATTAATGATGTTAAGGATAAATGAATTGTATTACTACATGATGACTGTCTAAAATACATATGCACGAGAAATATTTTCACATCCCATTTGGCGGAAAGATGGGGAAAAAATATAGTTTCATAATCACAATATAATTAAATTATATCTATGATTCTATATTTATTTTTTTAATAGTAATTTAAAATATTTATAAGAGTTAAATAAAAAATTAAAATGAAAGTGATCGGTTAATGAAATTACCTCTTTTTGGAAATAAATCCTCTAGATCCTCAATTAAAGGATCTAGGGATGGTCTCTTTATATTTCCAACACCTATAAAATTAGTAAATAATATTTTATAATATAATTTTCCAGAGTTTTTTTCAATATAGATGTCTCAATGTGGTGTGATGAAGATAAAGGGATCCGTTAAATAATTTATGGGAGTGTCACTATTGGAATTTCATAAATAATTGAATTAATAAAAATTAATATTAATGTATAATTAGAACAAAATTGATAATATTATTATATAACATATGTGTATTATTGAAAAATCACTAATAAATTTGAATTTCATCAATTTTGTATTACATTTTTTCCAAATCTTTTTATATTAACCCTTTGTTACCCCTTTTGATTTTTACCATAATATTTATGTTTTCTTCAATTTAATAGTTAATAATGTTACTAAATAATGAAAAACTGAACATATAATGGTACATTAATGATTATGAAAACCATATGTCATTAATGTTTATGAATTTATTTTTTTATGAATTTTATAAAATTTAATAAAATTTTACTTATTATAAAATACCAATAATGTCATATTTAAAAAATTTCATTTCATTTGTATATAAATATATATAAATATTATAAATATTATTCCTTAATAGTTGTATATTTTATATGTTATATCAAAATCACATTTCATGCATAATAATATCTTTTTTTGGAAAATAGATCATAATAAATAAAAATGTTTTTATAATAAATTAAAATAAAACAATTATTCAAATTAAAATAATTGGAATATTTGAAATATAATAAAACAAATTTACATCTCAAAATTTTTAATACAAATTTATTATTTGTACATTAGGTTTTCATTAAAATCACCATTTTTACTATTTATATGGAAATCAATCATTTTTAGAAAATTATCAAAAATTCATTATGAAACCATTTAAATATTATAATATCAAAAATTAATAACAATTTAGAAAATAAAATTTTCTAAATTTTTAAAAATTAATAATATTATTCTTAAATAACATACCCGATGAAAACGTATTATTCAAGAATAAAATGACTTTACTAAAAAATGAATAATTATTTTCTGACTTTTTCAAAAAAGTTATATTGACGAGGAAATTAATATATATTTCATATATATGTTAATACTATTTTTACCCTAAAATTTAATAACTAGGTTATAAATACAATAAATATGAATTTGTTATAGTATAACATAGTTTTTAAGCACAATGTTTCTGATAGACAATGTTATCGAAGAAATTAAATTAATTGGAGAGGAATATTTTCTAAAATATCAGGTTGTTAAATTAAAATTTTCCATAATTTATTTCTTTAAATATTTCATAAAAAGGATAATATTATTTTTACCCACTATTTTAATGACCACGTTTTTAGATTATAAACATGTTATTTTTTTCTTTTAGATTAGTGTTTTGTGTGGGGAAATCTTTGACAAACACTAACTAATTTAGAGGAAATGATATATTAAAATATTGGGGTGTTACATTACACCCCAATAAATAAATTTGAACTGTATAATTTTAATTATTAATCACTGAAGAAATTATTTGGGGGAATTATTGAAATATTATTCATTCATTTTATAACGTCTATGATGACCTTGAAGTTAGTCTCCAGTTCTATATTAACATATATATCATTCCTAAATTACATTGAATCTATCAAACAATCATACACTCAATTATGTATACACCCTAATCATATATTATAAAAAAATATACCTTTACCCTAATGATATAAATATTTAAGACATTAAACATCAAGGAAGTGTTATTTTTATAATGAAATGAACAATATATTTAACCCACAAGTGATATCAACCATCAGTTTATAAGTTCATGCACTAGTCAATATATATCAAAATCCTATAAATGATATTAGGTTCACCAAAAATATCAAGTATCTCTTTTTAAATATGTTAGTTATAAATTTCAAGGCTATAAATATAATATGATTGGCTTTTCTTGAAATTAATATACCCATTACTAAATTTAAAGTTTCAATATTTTAATTATAGGAGTTATCAACAACTAAATATTTTGTTATCTAATAATTATAAGAAAACATAAATCCGTTTTATAAAATCACATTCAAATGCTATTAATATTATTTAATATATATTTGTAGACAATTAATGTGAAACTAAAAAAGAAAAATCCAATGATATTTCACATAATACCCATAGATATTATAATACAATATAATATCATCAAAAAAATTAATTCACCAATTAAAATAGATAATTGTTTTATGATTTAAATTCTATGAATTCATTTATCTTACTTCCTTTGGAAATACTAGAGAAGTAATATTTTCCCTCATAATAGTTGTATACTAAAATTTTTAACCATTTACAAATACTGACTTATTATGTAAAAATATATATTAGTTCCTAGATATATAAATTTATTGTCTTTATTTTGGTGATCCTTATTTAACCAAATACTAAAAAAATTATTTTAATGATATCTAAAAACATAATGCACAAAATTCAATAAAAATATGTATTCCCTTATGATATCATTGTATGTACCTTATTATATTATAGGATCATCCAACAACTCACTATGTTCAATCCATTGTTATCCATGGTATTTTCTTATTTGATTACAAAACCTAATTATCTAACATTATTTATAAATACATCATTGTGGTTCATAAAGAGAATTTTATTAACCAAATAATACCCCCCATGATATTAAGTCCTAGTGTATAGTTAGGCCTCTTTTTTGTGAATTTGATGATGACTGTTTTAGTACAATTTTCTTTATTTTAAGGGTTATTACAATATTTTAAATATATTATAGATATTACACTACATAATTTATCTATAATGGGATGTAGCTCATATAAAAACTAAATATTCAATAAATTATCGATGTTTAAAGATTCCATCTTAATTATGGACTTATTACAATGATTTTCATGGAAGATATACTATCTTAATCCACAAAATATTAAATAATACCTCAAATAACAAAAATTTTACTTATAGCTATTAAATCTTGATCAAACATAACATATCAACACTAAAATTGTCATCCAAAACATCATAAACACCAATGTTATCTAAACCCTTCTTTGATACAAATAATGACACCCTAGACCCATAGTCCATGATCTATTTCTCATAAGCACATACATTAAATAATGGATTCAATAAAAAATATAGATTCAATTATTAAAAAATCTAATAAATATACGAATTAATGTAAAAATTACATTTCCTAAATTAATATGACCTTTTCAGATTCAAGATTCATAGATTTTGAAATATTATATAAACTAAAATAACTCATTCATTTATCAAATGATAGATATTTTTTCTAATATATATGAAACTATGTAATTCAAAATATGTCTTCAATATCTCCAATAAATTCTTTAAATAAGATATAATGTTCTAAATATCATATCTCAAATTATTTATCATATCCTAATATTTTGGAATCATTATAAGGGGTGATATCAAATTCTATGTTATAAAGTTATATAAATGAATCTATTAAAAACATAAAAAATCTTGTATATTGTATTTTATGACTAAATAATCTCAATTAGTCCATAATAAACTAAATATGAGATCGTGATACATACATAGAAAATTAAAACCTAGATATAAATAATCATAATCTCATACTAATGGAATTCATAAAAGAAGACACCAAAAACATGTTTCCATTTCCATTTTCGAGGTCATTTTCTTATCATTGAGTCATCAGAAAGTATATCTCGATAGATTACAAAGGCATACTCCAAATACGCAAACAAGTTTTCTCTAAAGAGACCCATCGATTTATTGATGTTCTATATAATTCTACACCCCACTAGTCACCTGATTATATAAAATGCATTCACAATAACGTTCAATATAAAATTTCAAACTATTCCAAAAGAAAACACAAGAAGGAAAAAATCGTGGCTCTACATATATTGAGTAATACTAAACATTAATGGCAGATCAATCTTTATTATTAGTCAATATTAATCATGAATATAAATAATTACACCATGGCATTAAAATTGATAACATAATTACAACTCATCACAGGAAGGAAGTAGGATTGTTAAAACAATAAATACTCAACTTTGAAATAATTTTTCGTATTAGACTAATAATATACAGTATTCAAACATTTTTATAGGTTATTTAAATAACATTATTTCAAGTTTATCTTCACTAATTCTAAATTTTATAAAATGTGATCTTTATATCTCATTGAGAAATGGGTTTTGAAATAATTCAATACTAGAATAACATTATTATAATCCATCAATAAAAATCAGGTGAATGGTTTTAAAATAATATGGTTATAGTGAAATAATGGAAATATAGGCAAGTGCTGCCACAAATAAAAAAACCCCAAAAAAATTATTCTTTTACTGATATCAAAACAAATGGTGAACAATCAAATTGTTTGATAACATGAGTTAAATCCCACAAATCACAATATATAAATATTTTTTAGGATAAATAAAAACCACATAATGATAAAACCTTTCAAAAATTAAGTAGGAAATGGATGTGAAATATTAAAATATTATTTAGAAATAATTTTTAAAATCAATGTAATGGACAAAAATACAAGTAACTTTCAATGGAAAATTTTGAAGATGTTATGTGATAACCATATAAAAGCATACCTTTTAAAAATATTCATCATTAATGGATCCCTTAAAATAAATAATTTTTATGTTGGAGGAATTATTAACCGAAGAAAAAACATGTGTATGTTACAGGAAAACCCATCTTAATTACATTAAAGTTTTCACCATATAAAAGTCAAATTAAAAGGAGATTAAAAGAATTCAGTTTTAAAAACATATTTGTACGAAAGTAACTTATAATGTACGACACAACCAAATTTTTTATGGTATAAGTCAAACATGGAAGAAATAACTTATTAGTGAAACAATAAATCCCAACACAAAAAATACTTGAGTTTCCAATATCCCATTTGGATAAAATAACTACCTGAATAATGATTCTTTGGGAAAGGAATTTATATGTAAAAACATAATCATGAGAGAATACCATATAATATAACCAATGCTAAGAATATACCCAACTTTTAAGAAATAACTTCATGTGAATTATCATAACATAATTGAAGAAATTATTGACCAACAACACGTATGTCAGGGGAAACACTAGAGTCTAAATACAATTGTAGAAAGAAACAAAATTTTGAATAGTTTATCACATGAATTAAACTAAAAATTATTTACTAACAGTAATGGTAAAGTAAACCAATAAAAACCCATTAAATGAAATTTTTTCCTAAATTGTATGTTCTCTCAAAAAATATAATTATGACCAAAAATACCCTTATTATTGTATTGACACTTTAATCATAATCCATGAAAGAGAGGGATTGAATTAGGTAATCTAATTAAATGATGAAAATTTACAATATTATATGTTATATCAAATAAGTAGTATGAACACCATGTAAAATATCTTTGTTTAGTACTAAATATCTTCTAAAGATAGGAATTTGTGGTGAAGAACAATATCATGTCTTCATTATATGTTGATAACACTATGGATTCTTAAAAAAAAAAGTTTTACCTCAATCAATTTTATAACCGTATTAATAACTACAGCCATTTAAAATTATCATATATATTCATTCTATATATATAAATATATGTATTAGTTTTTTTCCATATTTTTAACCAAAAATGTAATAAATATTTATCACATTAAAATATTTCCAAATAATGGCGTTTCAATATATTATCTTCCAAAATTCTATTTTCCATAGAACATATAAGGTATTGTAACATATTTTACTTTTTAATTTATAAAATTTTAATATTATTTCATGGTATTCTAGGTTATGATCCCTAAGGTTGAAATCATCAACGAGCATGTTTCAGTGTTTCTTACTAATTGAAAAAGATATTTTTTAATTGTTAAGTTAAATAATAATATAATGATACTGGAACAAATAATTTATTATTTTTATAATAATAACTTATAAGAAAATTAAATAATATTCTTAGATATCCAGTAATTCAATTCATCATATTTGTCAAGTAGGTGCTCCAATTGATGGAAACATGATCCTATCATGATTAGTGTGTTACTTTATGGGGGTTTATTAATAATATCATTATAAAAGAAGAATAATGATATTAAATTTATTATATTAGTTGGTATTATAATAATTTTATACTATTTAAGATATATAATAATTTATATAAATTCATTACAAAGAAATAATTGATCACTTTCCTCTTAGTTCACTTAATATAAATGATGGAATTACTGAAAATCATTTTTTCATCATATCAGAAATATTTTTATAATATTTAATAAAAAATACATAATGATATCAATAAAATGATATTTATTCTTCAATAAAATCCACATGACCATCTAAGAAAGGTGTTGACGATGAGAAAAATAAAAAGCAAACTTTCAGAAAAGGTGGTTGTCCATGAGTATGCATGGTTGATTATTTCATTTTACATAAAGTGGGTTAATGATTAAATTGGATTAATATTAAATATTAATATAAATAATATAACTAGAATAGTATATTATTAAATTATCTTTTTATAATATAATTTTATCATGGTGTTGGAAAACAAAATAATTTGCATCGTGGAGGCAGTATTCCCCATAGTTCATGATCCACATCTTATATTTTAATAATAGAAATGTGGAGGCTGGTTAATTCATGTAGCATAATAATAAAAGAATATTATTATAATAATGATATAGTGTTTATTATTTTTAATATTGTGAAAATAAATTATAGGAAGAATACGTAAACATAATAGAATAAAAAAATAATAGAGATGTTTGAAATTTAGGCATCACTTCTTAGATTTTTTTCCCTTTACAAAGGGGGGGGTATGACTTTTTGGGATGGTCTTTTGAGAAAAAAAAACCATATTAAGGTTTAAATTAGTGTTTAAGATATAATTGGGACGATTTTTGGATGAAATAATCGGGGGTTTCTATGAGTGGAAGTGAGAACTAGAGAGCCGATTTTATAAGTGAAAATTGTACGGAATTTTTTTAGCGGTCAAAATTATTCAATAATGGGAAGCCACTAACCTAGTATGTGTCTCCATAATTAATAAATAATGGATTGTATAAGTTTTATGGAGTATTAATTCCTTAAACACACATTTTTACATATGGATTAAAACTGTTTGATGACTTTTACTCTTATATTCATTACATTTATTATTTTAGAAATACTGTGGTGAACTATTTTTTTCTATGGTAACTTATACATTCTAAGAAAAATTTATACGGTTTATATTATATAATTTGTATACACTAATTTTAAAATTAAAATTCATTTCATTTGAATCCATTTATAAATATGATATTAATTAATTTTTAATTAAAAATGTATAATTAATTAAATGTCTAAAAATTAATTATTCAATATTTAAGCAAAATGAAAAATATTATAAAAAACATTTCATGTAAGAATTATATTTTGAATATATTAACTAAAAATTATTTTTATTCCATATTATTTAATAATTTATTTATTTTTAATATATTATTTTTATTATCAATAGATTTTATTATTATATAATCATGAAATACAATGTTTCTTGATATAAATAACCAATTTTTTAAAATATATTTTAAAGCATAAAATATTTTTTTCCTATAATGATTGAATTTAAAATATAATTATAGTAAATATATTTTTATTTTTATTTTTATTTCATTAATAGTTTAGTTTAATTTATTCCTTCTCATTCAATGACTATGTTTTCATTATCAAAACAAGTTACGGTTTGATTTTATTGATATTCTATGTAGAGAAAGATATTAAAGATTATGAAATATTTAAACATAGTCATATAATAAAATATAAGGGATATATAATATTACATAAGAATTATTATTTATATTAGGTTAATGGTTTAACTAAATGAATTTCCACTTTAGGATGATCATTCTTTATCAGTATCATATGTAATAAAATGCACTCAAATAAAAAACTTTGATCACATTGGGTTCAAGAGTTGATGAATATTTTGTGTAAAATCATTTAAAAAACATAAATGTTGTGGATTAAGTCATAATTTTAAGACATGATGGTGGATTTCTCATACCCGTTAATGATTATGTATTAAAAATAATGTGGATTAAACTTGTTCAAGAACCTAATAAAATATTAACAGTCAAAACATATTAACATGTAGTACCACAACACTAATAATATGGTGTATTGTTTTGTGGTATTATTAGATTATATTACAACCGTGTTGAATGTCAAAACTATATTTAAAAAACCTCTAACCAAGTATTCCTTTTAGAACTTTATAGTGACATTAGGAGTTTATTATTTGACTATGTCACAGTATGTTTTCTTCATTTGTTTCCCTATTTCATTCTTAAAATTTTATCAATAAAGGGAGAGAATATAAAAAGATCAATTCTTGAAATGGAGAAGTAAACCATGTTTATTTCTGTAGGTTTAATATAAATGGGATACATGAGGAGTCGAGGATGATTGAGAATAATTGAACATGTGTTGATTTTCATATTACAGACCAATAAAATGGGTGGTTGTGTTTCCATTGGAGTTTTTAGGATATTGAATATCTCTTTAATATTTGTTGTTGCTCTGGTGATTGGTAAATTTTATCATGATGTGAATTTATAAAAGGATAATTGTGTGTTGAAATCCATGGAGACATGATTTATATGGAATTATTCAAAAATCGATCATTGGGATGTTCTCACAAAAAACCATTTATTATAGTTTTTAGAGTGAATAAGAACATCAAAATGAATCCACGTTAGGAAATGAATCTTATTTAAATTAATTTATGAGTTTTAGATGGGGTTTGTATTTTTATGACTCAGTGTATGGATGTTTTAGAGGATATTTCCAAATGAGTGATGAATCAATAGAGATGAATTTTGAAAATTATCAATTAAGCATAGTGTGAAGTGTACATTTCATTCTATGATTATTCTTATATATGGGAAAAATTTAAGTAATGTAAAAGTAAAACTCACTTTATTATACATCTAATGGAATAAACCAATTTTTCAAAATATTATATACTTTTCTAGGGATAGGTGAATATAGCTTATAGAAAATGACTCTTCTTCAATGGGTCTTTGGAAGAGTTGTTATAATATATGTTAATGTACTTAATTTAGTAACATTACATAACACATAACATTAGTTAATAATGAGTTTTTAGGTGAGAAATATGAAATTTAATTTGAAGATCAGTATCACATAATGATGATGTTATTGAAAATTAGAATATCATTAGATGATAAAGATTGGAATCAATGTAAATCCTTATAAATCAATAAAAAATATAGGTCCATTTTCATGTTTTGACGTGAATGAATTGATTAAAAATATACTTTACACTATTATTGGTGAATCGGTGTGGGTGAATTTTTATCAAATTTAGTATCTCTAATATTTTTCTTTTTTTCACATTCACTTTTTAAATAGAATCAGTTTTTATTTTTAACTTCTAACAATTATTCTTTAATGTACCATATTATCAAAAATTAACACATAATAGGTGGAAATGTTTTTCCTGGTTCACCATTCAACAATAATGGACCATCAATACTATTATTGAGAAAAAAACTATAACAAAAAAAAATAGTGACAAATATTTGAGCTATAACGAGAAGGGTTTGTCCTTTAATCTAATAGTCATATATCTCTTAAACATTATTTGATTCCTCCCATACATTATAAAAAATAAAAAATTATTTCCCTTATTTTATTTTTATCCCCTTATATTTACAGTTGTATATAAGCACTTACTTATTCCACTAGATGAACAAAATTCACACGCACAGACCATCTTCTTCAATTTACTGAATCTAGAATCTACTTATTTTTCTTCATTTCATAAGTGAGTTAGTCCTGTATGAAAACTATAATAGAAAAACCACACTTATTTTCCACTTCTCTTGTAATATATATAGGACACTTCCTTTCTCAGAGAAAGGATATTCACATAACTACTTCTCTTCCATTAAATCTTTATATTATTCTTGATTCTTTCCTCAATGTACTAAAACATCACTTATTCTTCCATAAATTTATTTTACTTCTTATTCGGTGCATATGAACAAAACTCGAACTCTATAAATATATATATATATATATTCAATATTTTCTCCCTCTCCCATTCCGTCACTTATTATCTCCCTCTCATTTCCTCCTTCTTCCCCCCTCTCTCCCTCTATCTCAAACACATTTATTTCATAATCATATATCAATAATTGGGATGAAATATTTGTTCTTAACTTATATTGAGAAAAATAAATTTCATTTAGAGAATAATTTGGCCGAATACATCTCATTTTGATCTTCACACAATAATATATAAATATATATATATTTTTTTGTGATGTAATGAAATGTTAATTCACACCCATACTCCACCTTCTTCCTATTCATTATCTAAATTACCAAGATTATAATTAATTTTATATTACTATGTAATTTATTAATTCAACAACTCTTTAACTTTTTGCCCTTTAATTCTCAATCTTCTTAAAATATAATTCACATTTAAAATCGAAAAAGTATAAGTAACTTATTTGATTTTCCAACATCAATTGATAACCCTAAATTAGCTTTAGTTCATAGATATGCTTAAATATCATTCCATTATCATCACAATCATTCTTTCATTATGGCGTATTGAATCCTTATGGATGTTCATTCAATAATTTTCCAAGATTTTGAATAAATGAATCATTTTTTTATTTGAATGAGTGGAATATGAAACATATAATTAATAATAATATATAAATTATTCATTTTTAAACATTTTTAGAATGTATAATATCATATTTTATTAGTAGAAATCAAATTTTGGATTGAAATTTTTTTACAAGACTAAAAATACTATACAGTGTAATAAAAAATTAAATATTGTGTTAAATGTACTATTCTGTTCATTTTCTAATAAAATATTCTCCATAAGAAACTCTAAAAATATTCCCCATTTATGAATATAATACCTCTTATTTCAATCTATTCATCATGAATCATTAAAAATATTGTCATAATATTTGAATTTTAAGGCTTAGTTAACATTTTCTCAACTATATTTAAAAAATAATTAAAAAATATCATAAGTGCATAAATATATCATATTATATTCTATAAACTTCTGGTGAATTTTATTTTCACAATGGATGATTCAACTCAAGTATTTAAATTTTAAATTATCATTATGTGAATTTATATAGCTTCATATGAAGATATAAAACATGAGTAATCCTCAAATCCTCCTTCCATCATTATAAACTAAAGATCCTCATATAATTATTCATGGAGTTAATTTGAACATTCACAAAAATCCATGTTAAATATAATTCTTGAAACTTTTCTTCTTATCATATGAGGAGGTTTAGTAAATACTACCACTGAATTTATTTTGTTTCATCTTTTTAAATATGATAATAGATGATGTGGTATTATATTTATAGTTTCTAGTAATTTAATGTTGAATAGTGGTGAAAAATTGGACAATCTCATATATATATTTAGGTGTATGATAATTAAAATCGTAGAGTCATTATTCCACCTTGTACATCTATATCTTGACTCTACGCACTTTTAAAACCCTTTATATGGGATATACATTCACAATTTCATCTTTAATGGCCATTATTTATGACTATTAGTCTATCTCTGAAGTCATGGAGAAATGGTTAGTTCCAACATTAGGTCTGGCTATATTTTTTAAAACTGTTCATATATTACATTAGATAATATGGTGTGTAGTAATGAATGTAAATCGAAAACACAATCTATATTTCAAGGCATCATAAATTATCTTTCATTCATCCTTAATTTTTTAATCATCCTCCTAGAAATTTTATATATCCTAAACTATATAATGATGGAACTCTTCTAAGAAGTACATTAAATAAATATGTAATATTCAATGTATGGTCTTATTTTCCCAATTTATTTTCATACATATTGATTTGTTAATTCATTATCAAAATGACAAACGAAATTCATATTATTATAAATATCTCCATATTTTTCCAAAAAATATAACAATAATATATATATTTTTCAAAATAACTAGATATTAGTTCTTCTTTGGTTTACACCCCATTCAAATGAGATTTCTTTATACCAAAAATATATTAAATTATGCCCAAAACATTTCAATATCAATATATATTCCACAAAAAATGATCTCTTTTTAGGATCCCAATGTTGTATATTTTTTACCTATTGGAGAGAATATTCTATTTTATAATTATCATCTATATGTTGATATTTTATTAGGGAACCGTAACATGAAAAGATACTTTTATACTCCCCTAATATGGAGGAGGATATCTAATAACATTTTCTCAATAATTTAAATAATTTTTTTTATCTTAAAAGATTCACAAATTACAAAAAATGACTCAAGATGTTAAATACAAATATAAATAGATAAAAACACTTCTTTAAAAAAAAATTTGGGATTACTCTCGAGATTATCTCAGTGTCCACATTGAACATAATATAAATTTTCCAAAATATAATCACTCCTAAAAATTGTATGTGGAAACATATTTTCCCATTATCTTTATTTGATTAATTTCCTTGAATAACATACAAATCAACCAATTTTATCTGAAACTATGGTTTCTTCAAATTGAGTGATTAATTTTTATCATCAATTCACTTCAATTTATATTCAAAATACTTCTTAATTATTTCTATTAATCATCATTCATTTTAGTCCATTCGTAATGAAATGACATATTACTTGATATTTATAGATTTATCCTTAAATATTTCATTTTTGACATCAATGAAATGCTTCTATATTTTCTAAACATCATGGATATTATAATAATTTATCTTATAAAGTTCATATTTTATTGATTTTTTTGAGCCAGTGTTCATACGATTTAGAGCATTGTTTTTTAGTATTTCCTCCGTATTAACATTCCCACTAATCTATTTATAGAGTTCTCCAATATATTCGATATTCATTTTTAACCCATCTCTAGTTTCTTAGACGTCACCTCAAACTCAATTATTTATCCTATGAAATATCTACAACTCAACCAATCAACGAAACAAATTAACTAGGAAGACAATAAAAAATCACCATTAATTTTTCATTTTGTATATCTCATGTCATGTGACCAGTCAACTATATGGCTGTTTATTATTATTAAAATATTTTTCAGTAATTTTAACTTACATCATGATCAAAAAATTGAATTTAGTTAACTGATGTAAAATTATTATACATTTCCATAGTGGTTTCTCAACCACATATTTCTAGTTTTTAATTATAGATCTATTATATATAGTATTATTTAATGTAGAAAATAAAACTACTCCCATTTTCACGATAGGAATATAATCCTTGACATTCTATTCTTCTTTTTAATTAATCAATGTCTTGTTATTGATATAATTCTACTCAGAAATAATTTTATCTTCTAAAAATCATCGCATTATTGTAAATTCAGAAACGGAGATTAAATTATTCATAAATGTAACAACAGAAAAACATGAGAATCAAATAAAAGGTGTATTATCATCCATAACCAAAAAATATATATATTTATGGATGTATTAGAGACTATAAACATTGTGGGTGAATATGTTTTCATGAATATTATCCTATTTAATATTTTCACCTCTTTTCTTTCTATATTTTTTAATTTTTTAGGTGAATATTTTCTCATTTCCTCCCCTAAATGCTATTCTTTCAGGTACCACATTTGAAATCAAACACATAATCCAAAAAATAGTTGATTAAGATTGTTTCATTTCAATAAGAAACGCTATAGCCTACTGTTATTGGTAAAATTTGACAATCATCTAACCCATTAATAGAAAATATAATGAGATATAACGAGTAGGTCTTGTCCTTCAAAATAAAATGTATACATCCCCTAGAATTTCATTGGTGAATTCCTCACACATATGTATCTCATACATTATAATGAATATGATGTGATAACTTTCAATACATATAATCCTTTAACATTAAAAACAACATTCAAGTAGCGTATTCTTAATCTATATGAACTATAATTTAAACAGAAAACATCATCATCGCTATAGTGAATATAAATCATTAACATCATTCCCCATGAAAACTCATCAATTACCATATCAGTGAAAACCGAAGACCTCAATAATGAATTCTACTATTCCATAGGATGTTGACTAGTTGCGAGGGACAAATCCATACATTGGTGATACTATTACCTAAAACCAGAGTCATACAATAGTGAGAAAATAACTAAACATCCACAACATAATCAGAATATTCATAAACAATTAAACATAGTGTTAAAAAAATAAAACATTGCGGAAGTCATTTTGATTTAAAAACACTGTTATACCACTATGATGTTAGTAAATACAACACAACCCAATAATATAACACATTCACACATTACCTAGTTCCATACCCAATCCCCAGACAGTATGTCTCTAATACCTACTGATCAACACCAGTTCAATCCACTACAAACATTATACTAAAAATTATAGATGAAATAAGGTCTACAAGTTCATTGTGATACCACTATAGGGTTTGAAAGATACATCTATTTAAGGCCTCACCATGTTCCAGAAGTATACTCCCTCATATATGTGTACACAGGTGTAATAATATAAATATTTCATAGAATTTACTTAAACATCATCGTCTAACCAGACCACCGTGATTGTTTGTTGGTCTGCTATTTTTCTGACACTTTCATCAGGGCGTCCATCCTTATGTCAAGGATGCGTTGTTGTTTCCCCACATTACCACTTTCTAATGGTGGGAAACATTTATTTCATATTCAGAGATGTTTTCTCATTGATCAAAATGGTATGATTGGATTTCATTCTCTCATTTCGTGGATTCTTCCTCAGAATTTGTTACCTAATCTAGGTCTCCCATAATGATTAAGACATTGTTCATGAAACTCTTCCCGGGTGCAATATCATTAGGGATTCTGGTTAATGACACTTATTCTGTTAAGACATTACAAGGGGTTAAGTCAGGGTAGAAACCATCGATCATGGGACTAGCCACGTTGGACATCACATGCATGTATTGACGCTAAAACACTATTGTTTTTGGGTTTCATACCCTTGTGATATGGCATATCAATGGTGTGGATGCTTGAGGAATACCACTTAAAGTGTAGGGAATTATTTTCCCTTGGAATATCCTTATGTATTTTATTCATCTTCCCATGTTAGATCTGGGTATACTGCAAGTTTAACGTCTAGCAGAGATGGATCAGACTGATCCGAACACTAGTATGAGTGGATCAGAGCAGTATATCCGTAGATGGGAGCATCGGGAATGTTTACCTGAAGATGGATCATAACACCCAATGAGGTTTAATTTGGTAATGTACAACCCAAATAGGGGAACACCCTGGTTTTCCATCGGTAGGGATTGAACATCAGGGAGGATTTCTACGAACCTTGTGTAGACGATAGTGATCAACACCCACGTTGATCGAAGGGGTGATGAATCGGGGTGTACAAAAAGGTCGAAGATCGAGGGATATTCTGGTGATTATTCATGGATATCATCCCATTAAAAGAGGAAAACTCATAGTTGTATGGTTATGGATTCTTTAGGGCTTATGCATGGTTAGCATACTGAATGAATGGCATGATCTCACTAGGATGTGGTGGCTCGGGTAGGAATCAGGATGTATAATGGAGGTTTAAATAGAAGTAGATAGTGAATGAGAAGGAAACTTCATGAATGTGATGTTATTTTTTGGGATTTTCACATAGAGATAATTCCTATATATCCCCATGGTAGGGAATCCATGTCAATATAGTTCTGGAGGAGCAGCAATGGGAGACCTAAGGAGGCATCCAGTGACAATGGACACATAGATGGTACCCGGAGGGAGGAGAACCCTCTGTTTGGGGCATGACCATCCTGAAGCCCAAAGTCTCATTGTAAAGGCCATGATGAGACATGAGTGATGGTATTGGACATTAGGGAGGCTTCTTACATATCCATGTGTGTTGGAATAAAAGTCCATGTAGTTTAGGATGGGGGAATTAAATTGGGGTGTGCACAAAGGACAACAATTTGATGACATACTTGGGGTTATGTGTGGTTAGCAGCCCGAGAGTTGTCTGACATCACTAAGGTATAGACCAAGTATGTGGGTCCCCATCAAGGGGACACTAAAGTTTACTAGTGTTTTTTGTTGAACCCCAAGAAGGCTTCCTACATACCCTATCTTGGAGACAGTGATCAAAACCAACATAGTTTTAAATCATACAGTTTAACATCATGAGGGACTAAGGGTGCATATAGTTTAGTGTCACACAAGATGAGGGTGATAAAATATGAAGTGTTTAGGACAAATGGATAAGGGAATTGAAACTCTAGGAGGCTTATTATATACATTTCCTATAATGTGGAAAAGTTAAAATTCCATGTAGTTCAATGGTGAGGTATGGGGATTATATAATAATGCATCACATGGAGGATGCCATTGTCATTGATTACTTTATTCCTATATGAGTCGTGCTCAGTGTGAAAAACAAGAAGCAGTAAAGACCAGATGATCAGATCATGAAAGGTGTGTCCACGATGAATGGAGTAGGGATTATGCATGGTTGGTGGCCTAGGGAGATGAATATTTGGACATACTCTAGTATTGAGGCCTGATGGAGATTTATCCCAAAGGTAGAGGGATGGGGTAATGAATTTCACTATTCCCATATCTCACATGGCCTTGGAATATGGAAGAAGATATGATAAATTATGCTTACAACGGTAAAAATGGTTAGAATATTACACCATGATGGTTTCCCTACCATGAGGATATATGTCGTTCCATGCAAAAAGTATCTCATTCCATGTGTGGAAGATCTCACTACCATGGAGACCAGTGGGAATGGAAAATGTAAAAGGTGGGGGAGCCCATGTATATTGCATGGGGTGAGGATACATTTTAATGTCATGTGCATAGAATGATTATTTTAGGAAATTTAACATCCTATAGCTCGGACGATGTGGATTCATTCCTAAAACATAGGACATACATAACCGGCGTGCTTAAACCCCCCGAAATGGGATGGTACTGGAAATGCAATGGAAAAAATGGGTTAAGGATTGATTCATTGAGGGGCTCATGTCAGCCCGGCTATGGGAAGAAGTAATAGCCATTAACGTGCCTATGCATAGTAGAATGACGCCAAGAAATGCAATACAAAGGACCACCCACATGACCTTGAAATAACATCGTACAAACATGGAGGGCTATACAGGAGAAGTTTATTCTTGACATGGGAAACACACATAAGAGTGGCTCAGACACAGTACCTTAGGTTAAGGACAACAAATGGACTGCACAAGATGGAAGGTGCACATGCAAGATAAATAGTTGTGCGCAAGATGAGGGGGTGCGTGCAAGATAGGGATTGCATTTAATATTGTTATGATATAAGGGAAAACATGTGCACAAGTAGAATATTTTGTACAAAATGACTTAAGAGTAAATGGAAATGTATGAGGATCAATCCCATGTAGTCCCACTCAAATAAGGATCCCTGGGAGACCTGTCACGCAATATCCAATACCTTGAGGTTATGGTGTATTTCATGCAATCGCAAAAGTGGTTTCATTCTTGGGGTAGACTGTTGGTTCTTCTATCATATCCATACCTTAAGGGTGGGGGTTATGATACTGTTTACAACCAAAAACATCAGCAGTACCGTGTAAGAGGAGCTGCACGCAAGAGGTCATTTGACATCGTATTGGGCGTGCAAGGGTTTGCACGCATTATTGAATCTTGCCCGCTGGGAAATATTCTTTCGCTCTATTTACATGGATGGTTTTTAGAGAAGGTCATCACATAATGATCCATTTGATGTCGTATTTGGTGTCTAAGGGTTTTCACACCAATGGTAATCTTGAACAATGGGAAATCTTCCTTCACATCATTTACATGGCCGTGTTTTTAGAAGGTCAAAACATAAGGTTACCTTTGATATCACATTGGGCGCACTTGGATTTTTGAACCTAAGAGAATCATATATTCACCTCTAAATTATTGTGTGCACCTACCTCGAGCATCATGGAAATTCCCTTGGATTCCCATGATGTCTTAGGTTTTCTCAACAATTCCTATTCATAGCCCTTTCCGATATTCATCATCAAAAAATCACCCCGTCAAAATCAGAGCTAAAGGGTTGATCTGATGGTCAGATTCAAAAGGTGCCACAGAAAGGTAGAGTAGCTCCCCATCGGGGCGCACAAATATTACCCTTAAACACACAAACCATATATGTGTGCGCAAAAGGGCTTATCGTTGCATAAAAATTCGATGAGGGCCCCCCTTGGTCCCCATTTTGACTTTTCCATATGACATGCACTTTTTCTCTCATGCGCATAAAATTTTCATAGTAGTGCGCAAGTTCTCACAGTTGATCTGATTTTTTCATGAACTCTCAAAATCATTCTCAATGGAATTCCTTGGTGCTTGCATATGGTTTAGAGATATTCTTGTGCGCAATAGGCTATCAATGCACTCCGGTCACCTGTTCCTTCATGAACATCCCTTTGAGAATATGAAAACCCAACAAAAAGGGATACTCAACAGATCAATGCTGAGAGGGAGGCCACCATAGCTATTAAAAGGACTCATATGATCACGAACCCATATATTATTCAAACAATAATGGTTGTGTCTCATACTCAAATTCTTTTTCGCATTCTAACTGAAGCTCAAATGGATTATGTCCTAAGTGATAGTCTACCGATAGGGAACTTGGGAATTTTTGGATTTGTTTCTGATGTTAGGCTTTCAAAATGATAGGCCACAATCATGGGTAACACTCGAGTATAGTCTTCTTCAGTTCAACATCACGAACAATAGTTATCCTGCCAAGGAATCACCGAACGCATCCATCTACATCCTAAATCCAAAGACTAGGACTATTGTAGGAAGTGATCTGGTTCGTGAGGAGTCTCGAACTCATATGTGATCACTTTCATAAGAAGCATTAAGAATGGGACAAAGGGTTTTCAAGAATGGGATTTTAGGTTCGGGTGTAATTTTATAAGTGAATTGGAATGGGAATACTAGATACACTAGATATACAAGTAGTACAGGGCAGAGCTACAGTCTATAAGGCTTTTTGAAGATGTTTGGACATCGTAGTTTAACTTCTACAATTAGCAGTACCTGGTATCGGAGCTGTTCAGTCGGTGGTCTCTCAATACCAACACCATCCACCTCCACCATGGGAAGGTAGTAATTAGTCCATTTGAAGTCCATTTCATTAAGAAATTCCCTTAGGGAGGTACCAATATGACGAGTTCCTACCATTAGTGAATCTATAGGGGGATATGACGTGCACCCCTATTTTGACATGGCATCTGTGGGAGTTTTATAATGAGAAGCTGAAGATCAAGTACATCCTAAAGAATATATCTTATACGGGGTGGTTCTGTCTGATTCTAACATAGCACAAGGAGGTAATGATTTCAAGCTGAGGGAAGCGGTGCCCGATCACATCACAAAAGGGGAAGGATCATACTAGAATGTCCTAGACATAGAAGAGTATCGATAATTGGGATTTGCAATAAATGAACATTGGGACCCAAATGTACTATATTTCATGTTCTATGCAGAATTTTTGAGTAGGTGGATACTCCCAGTAAGGGACATGATGATGGGGGTCCACCCAAGAATGCTAGTGATGGTTGGGATTATTCCAGTGAATAACAATGTTAATTTTTGGGTACCCATACTGGCCAGGATATATATATTTTTGGGACACATCTCAATGGGAAATATGCATATAAGTATATGTGGGTTCTTCAAAATCCATCATAGTTGGTTCATATCATACTATGGTCGGTATGAATTTCAGAATGCCCTTCACCCTCCATGTGATGGTCTATGGCCATCCATCTTGCACATTGCTGGAATCCGCTCACTGAGGCGTTGAGAGGAAAAGGTCAATCTCAAGACTGAATACGATAACAATTTTGACTTCCATCTATTCAGAACCCTACTTGGATAGATTGTAGATGGCAGAGGATGAACATTGGACCAGAGGGAGTACTTACAAAGCATTAGGTGTGTTGTCCTGGTAGCCAGGATCGATGGAAAAGTAATTTCCAAGCCGTATGTGCCGACATGGTTTTCTAGGAAGTTTGGGTTCTTACAGCGGATGATAAAAAAGGATACATAGATGTTCAGTAAGAGAGACATTATTGCATTATTCACTAACTATATATCATGTTCACTACTGCATGATCATGTGAATTCATCACCCATCCCCCTATCGATGATAATGCCGAACTATCAACAAAGTATGTTGACGATTGTAAAAAAATGTACATAGTTGCAATTCTATGGTAATGCATTCATAAAATCAAGGTAGGTAGCATTGATACCATAGTGTGAGGAGGAAGACGAGGTGCTACTAGGGAGGTGAGATAAAGAATAGGACTTGTGGTTAGAATGGAACGAGTTGGAACCTCATCGGTGAGAGAATTTCAAGGTGAGAAACTGCATTCACCTTCTGAATAGGGGTGGTCCTATGGGTGGCCTCATGTGCCAGCTAGTGAACTCCCTAGGAAGCATATAAAGAATATCCTAAATCTGACCACCGATGCTATATTTCAATCTATATGTTTTTCCTAGAGGACGTTGCGACAATATATGTCCATCAAAGAGGTATTGTGGAGACTAGTGCAAACCGAGCTCGACTTACCAGACATAGGGCACATACCGGGGGCGGATAGGGTAAAAATTCATTGCTGGAATGCATACCTGACATCCATGGATATGTATGCATGCCAGCGAGGGCGGTATGAATAACCACATCTCCTAGTGAAAGTTATTCATCGAATGGAACATGACCTGAAAAATCTACCATCTAAGGATGACAACGAAGAGGAATAAAAAGAGTAAGGGTAAGAGGTGGATGAATACGATGGATAAAAATAAGAATATGAAGAATAGTATGAGGTTTTTGAAGGTCTTGGAGGTGTTGGAATCTCAAAAGTAGATGCTCACCAGGGAATCACACGTTAAATAGGAGAAATCATAGGAACCGATGATGAACTGGTTGAACAACTCGAGGTAACCTTTTAACTCTAATCTAAACTAACCATTATTTTTTCACAATTTTATTTTACTGACCAAACTCTATCTGGTCTAAGAAAACATTGATGATAGTATATAGGAAGCCTTACATATAGTGGATGAAGATGTACCCATTGATGTGAGAGAACATCCCCATGACCTTGCATTTGGGATCGAGCAAGGTGGGGAACCAGCCATCATTGTCGAGGGATGTGATGAACAAGAAGGAAGGGATGAAATGGTAACATCTGAGTGTCAAGGTATTCCCATTATTTAGAAGGATTCGGTGAAGGTGACCGAGCTAACAAGTTTTGTGGTTTCACCTATAGTGGTTGATCATAATTTGATGTAGGCATTGAATTCCACCATTCTTGGATTTTAAAGTCTTTTCCTTTATTGGATATCATTATTTATTGGGAAACTCGGCTGACCATGCAATTAATTCCAATTGATTTTTTTGCAAGGTAGGATTCTCAACAAACTGTCAAGTCTAGAACTTCTGCCAAAGCCCTACCAGTGATTGCACCAGTTCTTTTAGAGACAACTATTCTAGCTGGTCCCACCCTTGTACATGGTGAGACAAAAGATGCAATTATGGGTGATAATACCGCTAGGATTGAGCATTAGGCTTGTAAGGGTGAGGTAACTGATGAAGAGAGAGTTCCAGAAGAGGACACTACAGCTGGATCCCTTGATAATTTTCATGAGTACAAGACTACAAACCCTGAGGAGATTTATGTCTCTGACCCCAACTAGGCCGAGGAGAGTCATAGGATGTGACGCAAGGCATGGAAGTGCATCAAACACATTTTCAATTAGTCAAAAGAGTAAGGGATGATCCAGATAGGGTCACATCACACTTATCTATGATTTCTTTGTTTTGGAGTGGAGGATTCTCATCATCTTCATATAATGATATGTGATTACATGGATTAAAAAATACTGGAGGGTAGCCAAAACTCCGATATTACCCAGTGTTAGAAGGAGTCAGAGAATACCCAGAAGATCCATAAACCTAAGTAATAATTTTGAATCCTTAAAGACAAATGCAAATGAATGATCGACATATATCGCGAGCTGTTTTGAGCTCATCGAATAGTTGAGGGCCCAGCTGGCGGATTCACAGGAGCAGGTAGTGCGGGCGTGTCACTAAATGATTGAACTCTAAGATAAGCAGGTGCGAGCACAAGCTAGAGCTAATGATTTTTTATTCAGCACCTTCTGATGAAGAGAAGGTTCTCAGAGATTTTGAATTAGCCTAGGAGGCTAGGAGCAAGAAGGGGGAAGCACTGGAGCAATCCATCAATGGTGTTGATCCTTACGTCCCTTGTTTTGGATGTACTCATAAATATATCTCCCATTGTTTTATTTTCTAAACTATGTGATATTACTGATTATTTTCATTCATCATTATTTTTATTCATTCTGACTGTAACTTTAATGTAATTAGCGGTCCATCCCTAAGTTCACTTGTGTCTTTATGGGTGTGAGAAACAGGGGAAGACGGGATAATCGTTCACTCTGTGTATGATTGTGTCGGTTAAACATCGAAATCATGGGGTCTGAATGACCACCCAAAGTTCTTGAAATGTTAAGGAGATTCTTGACTGGGGGACATGGTCCTCAAAATAGTCAAATTTCTGCCTTCCCAATGTTCTCTAGTGTATGAGTGGGATAATGTCATGGGCGTTGGAATCAATCTGACCATAGTAAAGTGGAAAGTATGATATGTGATACCCAAAATTTGGAACACTATAGGTATTGTATGACACATAAGGATAACTGTTGACCGTATATGAAACACAATATCTCTATTATGTTAGACTGAAATGGGGACCACAAGTTGGGGCCAAACAATTACCATGTTTGAAACATGGAGAATGAATTGTAATATCATCCATTGTCTTCTAGAACATTAGACAAGGACAGTAGGTGAGCCATAGGCCGATAAGATGTACTGTTAGGGAGTCACTTTAGGCTTAAATGATAATGATGATCTAAATAAAGGGCACACAATTCGTGGAAGGGGGAGTGTAGGGTTGTTCGAATAGACTCCAACACTCTAGAAATTAGAGATCCGTGTTGAAAACACATTATGTGAGTGCATCTGTCTGATCAGGGATCATACGTATTTCCAAAAAGGATCTCTCTAGCAAGAACCTAGAGTGTCCCATAGTTTATGTCATGCCAATGAGGATGATAGACACAGAGTTTAACGCTGTATATTGAGGATGTGGTTACCCATAAATGAAACAAATGGTGTTGTACATATACTAATTTGAATGAGGATCGTAAGATCCCACACCAAACCACATGTTCCCAGTGGGATTCTAAAGACCATAGACCACAGGCGGCCAAACATTTGGCTGGACCTAAGGGAAGGTGTTCATGTGTTATTACATATCCCATGAGGATGGAAATCAGTTAATACTTTTTTCTAAAAAACATTTGTAGTTGAAAATTGTATAGTGGAATGGAGAGTGAAATGGGATATCCTAAAAAGAAGGATTATGTGGTATGGTAATTATAGACCAAATGAGAATGAGAACCAAAGTAGTCCATACACTACTATGCAATCCCTGGGGAAATCATAGGTCGAGAGACCAGAGATGGAAAAATGTGGATGGGGCCAGAGAAAAATTGTTTAGTAATTCCAACGTATCCCATGAGGATGGGAATCAGGAAATACATTGTCCTAATTGTTTAGATTAACGTCATTCGGGACTAAAGGCATTTATGGTTTGGCTACACCAGTACACATACAACCACAACCACTACGCCTATATGAGTTCTGCTCTATGTGGAAAATAAGGAGTAATGGTTGGATTTTCCTTATACATGGAGAAACACATTAGGGGAAATGAAACCCAAGGTGAATGATGTCCCAATAAAATTAACTTGCCTATTAAATGCTCATAGACGGGAAGAGTGGTAAAACTGAGTGTGTTGGAATTCCATTAAAACATAAGGGTGTGCAAAGATGTGAATCATGGAGCCCAATATATGGATCGTACTGATGATGGTGTGATGATGGGGGATAATTGTACACCATGTTTAGAACACAAAATTTGTTTCACGTTATCATGGCATGGGGATAGAAAAATTAAGGTCCACCACTGACATTGTTCAAAAGAAAAGACTTATCACAAAGTATCATTCGTGGTCTCTAAGGGTAGGCTCGAGGTAGTAGGTGAGCCAATATGGCACACCTACTAGCCATGAAGGGGATCCCTTCAATCATATGAGATGATGGAGATCCAAATAAAGGGATCATTAATCATGGACATGAAATGAGGGAATGTCAATGTGGAATCCAACACTTTGTGGTCTATGCCCCAATATATTTCAGTATGCCAATGAGATGTGTTAGATAGAGGCAGTTGAATCCCTTTATGAGGACAAGGGTCTTGGGGATGAAAACTCCTAGTTTATTAACATAGAGTGGACCATTGAGAGGGGACCTGGTTTAATGTAATGTGAGAAAGGTGGTGAAGTAGTGAAACCTGACGAGAGTGAGGAGCATTGAGGCCTTCTATCTCGTGGCACATTCCTAGTGAAAACCCACACCCAGTTCAAAGCCATGATGTTTGGACTATGGGATGAATTTTAACATCATGCACATGGATGAATGGAGGATTGAAAGTATATGGGGTTGGGCCTGAAGTATAGTTGTCTGGGAATTTCTACGTAACCCATGAGGGTGGTAATCCAACCATATGTAGTTATCCAAGGATATTAGTTTATGGTCATAGAACTCGGGCCAAGCTGGGATGAAATAATGGATAGACATGGTGTAGTTGTTGCAAAACCTATCACTAATGAGGAAAAAAGGTGCAACACCCCATGATTTCCTAATATGTTATTTCTTCAAAGTAATTCAATAACTTGCACTACACGCAACACCGAGTTCAAGTGCACCACGACTTACCAAACTTGCATTTCAAAAGAATTTATGTATATTATTAACTGAATATTGAACTTTATATAATCCTTATAATTTTAGAATCCATATTATGAGTTTCATATACATAATGTAAGAACTAATTCATTTTTTCAGATAGAAGAAGTATTTTTAAAAAAATGCAGTTTTACCGACTTTTAATGGTGAACCCATTTTAAATTAAATATTTGAAACATTAATATATTCATTTTGAAAAAATATACTTCTTCTTTAGAATTGGTACATAATAATTTAGTTTCAAAAATTTTTTGGTGTTTTTCTAATAACTTACAAATTTGGGTGAATTGTAAAAAATACTATATTTTAACTAAAAAAAACTTTTTCAATCAATATAATTTGTAGTGTTAAATTATAAATTTTAATTGTTTGGAAGTATAAATATATTTTATTTTTACCATTTAATCCAATGTTATTCATTGGAAATAATTTTACTTTGAAATTGATCATAAACAAGATTCAGTATTTTGTTAGTTCTTATTTCTTAAAAACACGCTTTTTGGTTCTAGCAAGGAAAATTTATTAAAAATTAATAAATTCAGCTTATATGTTTTTAATTGGGTAAAATAGACATAATTTTTTAATTCATAATATCAAAATTAGCTTATGGAGAATTTTTGGTATTTTTATGAAAACCTTCAATTTTTGATGAATAGTGAAAACACAGAGTTATAGTTTAAAACTGAATTTTTATTTAAATAATTAATTATTTTATTTAAATTTATTCAAGGTCAAAATAGATATAATACCAATATATTTTCAATTTAATTCAGTTGAGTCATTTTGTAATAATATTAGATAAATAAAATTTTATTGAACTTTTCATCGTATTTTACCCACCTCCAAGGAGCATTTGCAAATTCATATAAAACATAATTTTACTGCTTCTGTGAGTTGAATTTCAGAAATCCAAGATATACAGTTGATATTATTAAATAAAATGTGGTTCAATAAGATGAATATAATTTTTGGTAAATAGTAACTTTTTGCTTTTATTTACCACGGTGAAAAGTAAATAGGGTAATTAAGTGTAAAAATTATATTATTATTACCCTAACACATGTCATAATTCTATTGCATAATTATAATTCGACCAAAATCATACTTAGAGAATAAAATGCGATCCTTATGTCCACTTGTATTAGATTAGGACATTTATTATTATTTAATTCCAAGAAGAGTTAAAAGTGTTTAATTCAATGTTTAATAACAAAACCATTTTTAATATCAGGTTAGACATAAGATAAATTCAACTATAAATATTAATTATAAAGATAATAAGAGTTCCTACATAATCATATTTTATTTAAATTTTTAGAAATTAAAAATTTTAATTTATTTATGACAGAATGATGATGTTGTAATTAAATAATTAGTGAAATATTAAAATAATTGATATTATAAATATCAAAACAAATGTAATTTAAAACTTTTTATGAATTCCACTAATTTTAAAGGTTAATACGACATTTTAGTATTGGTTAGATGATTATTTATAGAAGTAATAATTCTCTTATGAATTTATCAAAAACAAAATACCAAATAGTGTCAACATTGACATAAAATAGTTTTTAAAAGAAATATTATATTATAAATTGATATTCTATTCCTAAATATCTACGGTTCGGAAAAAAGACTTATATAATGATAGTTGTATAATTAATGAACAAATTGGGGTTTTCTTGGAAGTATATAGTCAGTTTATGAACCCTATAATATAAAAATAAAAAGAGACATGGTAAATGTCAATCTATTTAACTAAGAGTTAAATTTTAAAGTTACGGTTAATATGGTGGCCTAAACCTGTCTAAATCCTATTGGATGAAAGGTTTTCGACCCATCCCCACCTTATCCTTTTAATAATTCATTTTTGAGTCATTAGAAACCTAAAATGATTTTACTATAAAATAATATTTTATGTTTTTCCTAAGGAGCCCCTCACCCCTCTTATAAAAGTGAACATCCCCTTATCTCAAATTCACACATCCAAATCCATTTTTCTCAGCCAACCCCTTCCCATATATCCTCACAAAAATCCTCCCTTAATCCTAGAGGCCTTAATTTGGTCGTATATATAACCTATGAATCCCTTTTGATCAAATAAAAAGGAAGAACCCGAAGAAGAGGTACTGATTTCACAACCCTCTTCCATGTTTTTTAATTATTCCACTTCTTCTTTCTTTGTCGTTTCCATTATAAAATAATAATTACAGTACCTTATAAAAACTGTGATATTATTATTAAAATGTTACAACCATATTCATTATTATAACCATCCTATAAATGACAAAGTCTACATACGTGCGTACGTACGGATTATCGTCCCCACGTCGTGGTGTAGTTTGTTATTCAAACACTTATTTATTTGGATGGGTATAATAATGTGTATAACAGATATAAATAATAAATATAAAATGTTAATGATTCTATATATATGATATACCATCCAATTACATACAATTTCTCCATCAATATACTGATATTGTCACTCATACATACGTACGGATTACCGTCTCCATGATTTGATGAGATTCATTTCCACGTTCACCATTAAACGATGATTATAAAATATATATCATTAATAAGTATGTAATATATGACACTATAATTATAATGGTGATATATATATATATATGTATATGTTTGTGATTTTTTGTACTTACATATATCTTATTCACTTAGTTCCGTTCAATACGATATGAAAACAGAAACAACGTTTATGCATACGTACAAACTACCGTCTCCCTAAATGGTGTTTTCCATTTCATATATATGTCTATTATACATATTTATATTCGTAATATATATGATATATAAATCATGTTGTATATTCTGGATGTATTTAACTCTTTACCTAAGTGATTCAATCAAGAGTAACAAGTTAAAACACGTACAATAAAGAAAGCGATTATTACCCGAAATGTTAATTTAACATGGTAATTATTATTAATTGGGTAGTATAAATTCATAAATGAATCATTTATGATTTAAGAAATATTAATATGGTTATGGTATAATTTAATAACATACTATGGTCTTCATACAGAAGGTTAAACGTAACCTCGACTAAAGGAAAGTGCAAGGTAAGGGTTATATTCACAATCTCTTTATTATCTGAGGTTGTTTTTACGTAAGTATATACTGGTACATATTTATTATCCATATAAATGTTTCATAAAATATTTTTAAACTAGAATCGTTTATGTTAATTTATAATAAAACATCATTTAAATGTTTTAAATATTTATTCATCTAAATCATTCTCATTAATTTCCATGTTTTCAAAATGGGTTTTAAGGATTTATTTATATGGACATGAATGTTATAAAAATGTTATTTCCTTTTAAAAGTTTAAAAGTGGTATGAGACACTTTGAATCAAAAATGTATTTAAATATCTACCTTTTTAAATTATGTGAATTGTAAATGTTGTCATGAAAAAGTGATATTTCTGTCAAAGATTTTTACAAATCATTTTCATCAATTTCAACATCCTTTGATTGATTTTAAACTTGTTTGAAGTTGATTTATCATAATACAAATCTTTCATATTTTATTTAAGGATTTGAGAAATGTTTGACTGTGGAAGTTTTATTTTTATACCATTCATGGTTTATGGATAAAGTATTTTTATTTAGTATGTTAGGTTTAATATGAGTGTTTATGTTATGTTTTATTCTTTTCATATAAAGAATGCAGTGGAATTAGTAAGTGACGGCTGGAGCCTGCTATAACTCCTTGATTCATCGGTAGATTTAAGGAGACAAACTAGTGTCTTGGCACAATTCCAGGACAAAAATTTTATTTTTCGTCTTGGTACAAGGCCTTCACTATGTGGTAATGATGTCCGGTGTTAGGCATTGCCTAATTATGAAATTAGTTATTACATGTTATTATTTGACTAGTATAATATCCACGTGCATGTTTATATGGTGATGTTTGATTCATTTTTCCCATATTATGTTCATGATTATGTTTAAAAAGGCAGTTGTTTTTGTCACACATATTGCCTTAAATGTTTATAGCTTTCACTAAATTATTTACCCTTACTGGGCATCTGAGCTCACCCCTTTCTTATGTATTATTTTCCCAGGATTCCCTGAAGTGTATTACAATTGATATGCAGGGTTAAGCTAAAGCGAATAATGGTGTTCTCAAAGGATTTATTTTTTTGTGCTGTATGTTAGAAGTTGTAATCTAATGTTCATGTATGCAATCTATTTTTCAATACTGCTAAACTGATCGTTATTTCGGGGCTTGATTCCTTTTAATAATGAAAATGTATTGAAATAATGCACCGGAACTTGATAACAGGGGTCGGGGAATTTCATTTGATATTAAAGGAAGTTTAACAATAACCATGGAAACTAGATTTAGATAAACACTGATTAGATCACATTACCGTAAGATAGACTGTGAGGATTAGTATAGAACAAATTCCTAGAATTTTGTTAATGTAGAGATTTTGTGAGTTTTCCAATAAAATACATCTCTCTCTAGATATGATCAGGTAGAGGCGGCTCTGGCACAGATGTACCTAGGGGTAAAACAAAAAAACACCGCTTTGAGAAAGACTCGAATGGGAACGAGTGCATGAAAATGGGACTTACTGCACTCTTGGTTACGATACTCCTAGGGTATATGCTTAGGATAATTCTCAATATCATGATGAATAATTATGTAGGATTTATGAGTATATACTTATTCAATGAAAATATTTTTATGGATTATATCCAAAAACTATTCAATTTACATTAGGTATTTTACAATTTTGTAATTATTCATTACAATTCATAATGTAACCTAGTGTATGCCATTGTATATAAATGGCACCCAGTAGAATGAATGTGAACTCCAACAATATGTATGATCTAAAGAGTAAGAAGGATCATATCTTTCACTGTATTATGCCAACATTTAGATTGCAAATAGTCTCCCATGTATTCTGAACATATGAAGAACTATTATCATGTGTTAATAAGATAAGTAAAGAATTCTCACAGTCCTATGGCTTTTAAGGGAAGCAAGAGAAGAAATGGATAGTAGAGAGAAAGATGGATAAAGGGAAAATGGAAAAGTAGGATTTTCCCATATGTGATAACTCTGGAAAGAATCACCTTGGTAAATGCTTGAAGGGAATGAGAGTTTGTTATATGTGTGGATAAAAATGACACCAAGTACGTAATTGCAAGGGTAAGAAAAAAGTATCAAATGTACAATGTTTCATCTGCAAGGAGTTGGGGCACTACGCGAATCAATGTCTAAATCATCAGAGTATACCCCAAATGATGTTGTTGGATAAGAATCATGTTATGATACTAGCGATGATGAAGAGGAATGATTAAGAGTTCTTATATTGTTATTAAAGTATTGTGTCATTTGAGTTTTGTATCAACGATGTACTGGTTATATGAATTATGTAAATAAATAAGGATTTTATTGAAGTACTATTTAATTGGAAATTTTAGATTATATGGTCGTGATACTAAGGTAGTAATTTTGGAATAAGAGATGGTTGAATTGGAATAATTGTATTGGATATTATTGACTATATTGGAATAGATTAATGGTTTTTTTATTTCATGATTGTTGGAATATTCGACCATTTTGGATATAAAGAATATATCCAGTATAATATAAAGGATAATGGAGCATGAATGTAATCAATAAGGTTTTATGGTAATTCAGGCTGTTACAATGTTTTAAAATAATAAATTATGAATGTGTTCAAATGTTATTACATGAATAAAATGATTTTCATTGTGTTTAACTTCCTTACAAAATTTGGACTATGAGTTTGGATAGAAGTACTATGGATTAATCTAAAGGTTGGAATAGATTATGTTTGAAATTGGATATTATTGTCAAGGATATTTTTGAATTGTTATAAAAAGGACAACATGCAGACCGTGTGACAATCGGTCACGTCGGACAAAGATGCGGGAACCAAACTGACACCATAGTGATAATGGGATTTATCACCTACCACTGGACAACATGAAGTCCCTTGATGGTATAATCTAGTTTGATTTAATTGTCTGATAGGTTAATTATTAATTCATTATTTTTGGAACCCTATACGATTAGGATAAATAGAATATTTTTTTGAAATATTTTGGAGTGAAAGATGAGTTTGTGGTATGAATTAGTTAAAGGATGTGACTCTACTTGTCACACACACATATATATATATATATTCCCTCTTATTAGGACTAAATTTTATTAACCCATTTTTCTATATGATTTCTCCACAAAGGTATTTTATATTTTCAACCTTTTATTTTTGAAGAACAATTTCAAAATCAGAGCACGGAACTTATTGGAGGGAAGAATGTAACACACCAAGATTTCCTAGAATATTATTTCTTCACAGTAATTCAATAACTTGCATTACACACAACATCGAGTTGAGAACACCATGACTTAACAAATTCACCGCTCAAAGGCGGTTATGAATATTATTAACTAAATTTTTAACTATATATAATCCTTATAATTTTAGAATCCATATTATGAGATTCTTAGAAATAATTTAAGAACTAATTAATTTTTTTCAGATAAAAGATGTATTTTTCAAAAAATGCACTTTACTGCCTTTTAATGGTGAACCATTTTTAAATCCAATATTTGAAACTTTTATATATTCAATTTGAAAAAATAAACTTCTTCTTTAGAATCAGGACATAAGAATTTATTTTTAATAAATATTGGTGTTTGCTGATAACTTTCATATTTGGGTCAATAGTGAAAAATACTATATTTTAATTGAAAAAAAATTATTAAATCAATATAATATTTTGTGTTAAATTATAAATTTTATTGGTTTGGAAGTATAAATACATTAGATTTTTTCCATTTAATCCAATGTTATTCATTGGAAATAATTTCACACTAAAATTGAACATAAATAAGTATTAATCTTTTGTTATTTATTATTTCTTAAAAACACGATTTTTGGTTTTGACAACATGAATTATTTTTAAATTAATAAATGAAAATTATATGTTTCGAATTTGGTAAAATAGAATTAATTTTTGAATTCAAAATATTAAAATTTCATTAGGGTGAATTTTTGATATTTATCTGAAAACATTCAATTTTTCATTAATAGTGAAAAACACTAAGTTATAGTTTAATAATGAATTTTCATTTAAATAAATTATTATTTTATTTAAATTTATTTTATGTAAAAATAGATACATAATACTTATATAGGTTCAATGTAATTAATTGGGGTCATTTTGTAATAATATTAGATATATAAAATTTTATATAACTTTTCACTATCTTTTACCCACCTCCAAGGAGCATTTGAAAATTCATATAAAACATAATTTTACCACTTATGTGAATTGAATTTAAAAAATATTATAGACACAGTTGATATCAGTAAGTAAAATGTGGTTCAATAGGATGAAAAAAATATTTGGGGAATAGTACCATTTTACTTTTATTTACCACAGTTAAAAGTAATTAGGGTAATTAAGGGTAAAAATGATATTATTATTACCCTAACAAATATCCTAATTCTATTAGATAAGAATAATTCGACAAAAAAACCATAGGAATAAAATATGATTCTTTAGGTCCACTTGGATATGATTAGGTCTTTTATTATTATTTAATTCAAAAATGAGTTAAAAGTGTTAAATTCAAAGTTTAATAACATAACGATTTTAAATATAGGGTTACAAATAAGATAAATTTGACTATAAATATTCATTAGAAATATAAAAAGATTTCCCACATAAATTCTATTTTATTTAAATTTTTAGACAATAGATAATTTAATTTATTTATGACACAATGATGATGCATTAATTATCTAATTAATGAAATATTAAAATAATTGATATTATAAATATCCAAATAAATGTAATTTGAAACTTTTTATGAATTACACCAGTATTCTAGGTTAATGTGACATGTTAGAGTTGGTTAAATGATTTTTTGAAGTAATAATTCTGTTATGAATTTTGAAAAAAATACCAAATAGTGTCAAAGTTGACATAAAATAGTTTTTAAAACAAATATTATATTACTAATTGATATTCTATTCCAAAAAATATAACGATCGGCCAAAAAAATTATATAATGATAGGTGTATTATTAATGAACCACTTGGGGTTCTCTAGGAAGTATATAGTATGTTTATTAACCATATAATATTAAAATACAGACACATGGTAAATGTAAAACTATTAAACTAAGAGTTAAATATGAACGTTCAGGTTAATATCGTGACCATGTTCTGTCTAAAACCTACTGTTTGAAATGTTTTAGACCCATCCCCACCTTATACATTAAAAATATCATTTTTTATACATTCGAAACCGAAAATGAATTTATTATAAAATATTATTATATGTTTTTTCGAAGGTTCCCCTCACACCTCTTATAAAAGGGCCCTTCCCCTTTTCTCAAATTCACACCTCCAAAGCCATTTGGCTCAGCCAAAACCTACCCAAATACCCTCCCAATATTCCTACCTTAATTATAGAGGCCTTCCTTTGGTAATAAATCCAACCTATGGAGCCCTTTTGATCAAATCAAAAGGAAGAACCCGAAGAAGAGGTACTGATTTCACAACCCTCTTCCAAGATCTTTTATTATTACACTTCTTCTTTATTTGTTGTTTCCATTATAAAATAATAATTATAGTATCTTATATATAATATGATGTTTTTATAAAAATTATACAACCATATTCATTATTATATACATCCTATAAATGACAAAGTCGCCATACGTGCGTGCGTACGGATTACCATCTCCACATCATGGTGTAGTTTGTTATTCAAATACTTCATTATTTGGATGGGTCTAATAATGAGTATAACTGATGTAAATAATAAATATAACATGTTAATTATTCTTTATATATTATATACCATCCAATTAAATATGATTTCTCCATCAATATAATGATATTGTCACTCGTGCGTACGTACAGATTACCCTCTCCACGACGTGATGGGATTCATTTCCACATTAACCATTCAATGATGAATATAAAATACATGTCATTAAAAAGTAGGTAATTTATGACATCATAATTTTAATGGAGATATATGTATATTTACTTACATATATCTTATTCACTTATCTCCATTCAATACAATATGAAAATGGAAATATCATTCATGCATACGTACGGACTACCGTCTCCATAAACGGTGTTTTCAATTTCATACATATGTCTATTATACATATTTATATTCTAAATATATAAGATATATAAATCATTTTTTATATTCTGGAAGTATTTAAATCCTGATCTAAGTGATATAATCAAGAGTAACAAGTTAAAACATGTATGATAAATAAAGCGATTATTAACCAAAATGTTGATTTAACATGTTAATTTTTATTTAATGGGTAGTATAAAGTCATAAATGAATCACGTAAGATATCATAAATATTAATATGGTTCTGGTTTAATTTAATAACATAATATTATCTGTATAAAGGAGGTCAAACGTACCCTCTACTAATGGAAAGTGCAAGGTAAGGGTTATTTTCCCAATCTATTTATTATCTGTGGTTGTTTTTACGTATGTATCTACTGGGACATATTTATTATCAATGTCCATGTTTTGTAAAAGAGTTTTCGAATGGATTATTTTAATGAACATTTTAATAAAACATCATTTTTAATTTTGTACATATTTATTCTTCTAAATTGTTCTCATTAATTTCCATGTTTTTAAAATGGTTTTTAAGGATTTATTTATATGGACAATAATGTTTTTAAAATGTTAATTCTTTTGAAAAGTTTTAAACTGGTATGGGAAACATTCATAAAAAATGTCTTTAAATGTCTTCCTTTTAAAATTATGTGACTTTTAAATGTTTTCATTAAAAAGTGATATTTCTATCAATTTTTTTAAAAAAACATTTTCATCAATGTCAACATCCTTTGAAGGATTTTACAATTGTTTGATGTTTTTTTATTATAGAAAAAATATTCCATATTGTGTTGAAGGAATTGTGATATGTTTGACTGTGGATGTGTTATTATTATACAATTCAGGGTTTGTGGATAAAGTATTTACATATAGTATGCTAGCTTTAATATGAATGTTTTTGTTATGTTTCAAACTTTTCATATGAGGAATGAAGTGGAATTAGTATGTGATGGGTGAATCCCACTATAGCTCCTCGATGCATCGGTAGGTATAATGAGACAAACTGGTTTCTTAGCATAAGGCCTTGACAAAAATTTTATTTGTAGTATTGGCACAAGGCCTTCACAATGTGGTAATTATGTACGGCTTTATATATTCCCTCATTATGAAATTAGTTATTACATGTGATTATTTGACAAGATGAATATCCATGTGCATGTTTTTATGGTAATGTTTGATTTAGTTTTTCCATATTATGTTCAGCTGTATGTTTGAAAAGGTTGTTGTTTTTATCACACATCTTGCCTTAAAAGTTTATAGCTTCCACTAAATTATTTACCCTTACTTCACATCTGAGCTCACACCTTTCTTATGTTTTACATTCCCAGGATTCCAAGAAGTGTATTGTGATTGATATATAGGGTTAATCTAAAGGGAATAATGGAGTTATCAATGGATTTTTGTTTGTTGTATGTTAGAAAGTGTAAGGTAATTTTCATGCATGTAATCTATTTTCCAAGACTGCTAAACTGATCGGTCTTTTGAGACTTGATTCTTTGTAATTAGGCCAATGTATTGAAATAATGCACTAGCTCTAGGTAACAGGAGTCGGGGCATTATAGTTGGTATCAAAGAATGTTTAGAAATAACCTTGGAAACTAGATTTAGATAAAAACTCATCAGAGTACATTACCCTAAGATAGACTTTGAGGATTAGTGTAGAAGAACTTCCTAGAATTTTGTGAATGGAGATATTTTGTGAGTTTTGAAAGCAAATACATCCATGTCTGGATACGAGCAGGTAGAGGTTACTTAGGAACAGATGTACCTAGGGGTAAAACCTGAAAAAACTACTTTGATCTAGACTCGAATAGGAACTGGTACACAAAAACTGGTCATACTGCCCTCTTGGTTATGACACTCCTGGGGGGTTTGCTTAGGATATTTCTCATTTTCTTTACAAATCATTATGAAAGATTTACGAGTATGTACCTCCTAAATGAAAATATTTTTCTGGATTATATCCATAAACTGTTCAATTTATGTTAGGTATTTTACAATTTTTTGAATTTTTCATTACAATTTATAAACTAACCCAGTGTATGACATTGTATAGAAATGGCACCCAGTAGAAGGAATGTGAAATCCAGCAATACGTATGATCCAAAGAGTAAAAATGATCAGATCTTTCACGGTATTAATCCAACATTTAGAAGGGAAATATTCTCCCATGTATTCTCAACATATGAAGAAATAATATCATGTGTTAATAAGATAAGTAAAGAATTCTAAGAGTCCTATGGATTTGAAGGGAAGAAATAGAAGAAAAGGATGGAAAAGGGAAATATGGATAATGGGAAGAGGGAAAAGAAGGATGTTCCCATATGTGATAACTATGGAAAGAATCACCTTGGTAAAGGCTTGAAGGGAATGAGAGTTTGTTATAAGTGTGGAGAAAAAGGACACCAAGTATGTGATTACAAGTGTAAGAAAAAAGTTTCAAATGTACAATGCTTCATCTGCAAGGAGTTGGGACACAACGCGAAGCAGTGTCCAAATCATCAGAGCATACCCCAAATGCTACTATTGGATAAGAACCAAGTTACCATACTACTGAAGATGAAGAGGAATGATTAAGAGTCTTTATGTTGTCATTAAATTATTGTGTCATTTCAGTGTTGTATCTACGATGTACTAGTTATATGAATTATGTAAATAGATAAGGATTGTATAGTTGTACTATTTCATTGGGAATTTGACATTATATGGTCTTGATAAAAATTAGTACTTTTGGAATAAGAGATGGTTGATTTGGATAAATTATATTGGATATTCTTGACTATATTGGAACTGATTAATGGTTTTTTTATTTCATGATTGTTGGAATATTCAATTTTTTTGGATATGAAGAATATATCTAGCATTATACAAAGGATAAGGGAGAATGAATGTAATCAATATGGTTTTATGGTAATTCAGAGTGTTACCATGTTTTAAAATAATACATGATGAAGGTGTTCAAATGTTATTACATGGAAGAAAAGGATCTTCATTGTGTTTAACTTCCTTATAAATTTTGGACTGTGATTTTGGATTGAAGTATTTTGGATAAGTCTAATGGTTGAAATAAATTATGTTTGAAATTGGATATTATTGTTAAGGTTATTTTTGGATTGTTATAAAAAGGACAACACACAGACTGTGTGACAATCGGTCGCGTCAGACAAAGCTTCAGGAATATGACCAACACCATAGTGTGATTGGGATTTATTACCTACCGCTAGACTACATGAAGTCCCTAGATGGTATAATCAAGTTTTTTTAAGGGTCTGATAGGTGAATTATAAAATAATTATTTTTGGAACCCTATACGATTAGGATAAATATGATTTTTTGGAAATCTTTTAGAGTGAAACATGAGTTCGTATTAGGAATTAGTTAAAGTATGTAACTCTACTTTTCAAGTATATATATATATTCCCTCTTATAAGGACTATATTTTCTTAACCCAATTTCCGAGATGATTTCTCCACAAAGGTATTTTCTATTTTCAAACATTTATTTTCAAAGAACAATTTAAAATTGTGAGGACCCAATTTATTGAAGGAGGGAAGAATGTAACACCCCAATATTTCATAGAACGTTATTTTTTCAAAGTAATTCAATAACTTACACTACACGCAACACTGATTTGGAGCGCACCACGACTTACCAAACTAGCCTTTCAATAGTGGTTATGAATAGTATTAACTGAATTTTGAACTATATATAATCCTTATAATTTTCAAATATATATTATGAGTTTTTTAGACATAATGTAAGAACTAATTCTTTTTTTTCAGATAAAAGAAGTATTTATCAAAAAATGCACTTTTACCGCATTATAATGGTGAACCCTTTTTAAATAAAATATTCTAATCTTTAATAGATTCAATTTTAAAAAATGAACTTATTCTTTAGAATCAGGACATAAGATTTTAGTTTCAATAAATATTTGTGTTTTTCTGGTAACATTCAAATTTGGGTGAATAGTGAAAAATACTATATTTTAACTGAAAACAACTTTTTTAATCAATATAATTTGTAGTGTTAAATTATACATTTTATTTGTTTGGAAGTATAAATAGATTATATTTTTACCATTTATTCCAATGTTATTCATTGGAAATAATTTTACTTTGAAATTGAACATAAACAAGAATCAATCTTTTATTAGTTATTATTTCTTAAAAACACGCTTTTTGGTTTTGACAACGGGAATTAATTTTAAATTAATGAATGCAACTTATATGTTTTGAATTGGGTAAAATAGACTTAATTTGTGAATACATAATATCAAAAGTAGCTTAGGGTGAAATTTTTATATTTTTCTAAAAACATTCAATTTTTGATGAATAGTGAAAAACACTGAGTTATAGTTAAAAACCGAATTTTCATTTAAATAATTAATTATTTTATTGAAATTTATTTTAGGAAAAAATAGATATATAATACCTATATATGTTCAATGTAATTCATTGTAGTCATTTTGTAATAATATTAGATATATAAAATTTTATTGAACTTTTCACCGTCTTTTACCCACCTCCTAGAAGCATTTGCAAATTCCTATAAAATATAATTTTATCACCTCTATGAGTTGAATTTTAAAAATCCGAGAGACACGGTTGATATCAATAAGTAAAATGTGGGTCAGTATGATAAAAATAATTTTGGTGAATAGTAACTTTTTCACATTTATTTACCACGGTTAAAAGTAAATAAGGTAATTAAGGGTAAAAATGATTTTATTATTACCCAAACACATGTCCTAATTCTATTGGATAAGTGTAATTCGACCAAAAACAACCTTAGGAATAAAATATGATCCTTAAGGTCCACTTGGATTAGATTAGGACATTTATTTATATTTAATTGAAAGAAATGTTAAAAGTGCTAAATTCAAAGTTTAATAACTAAACCATTTTTAATAGAGGGTTACACACAAGATAAATTCAAATATAAATATTAATTATAATGCTAAAATTATTTCCAAAAAAATGGTATTTTATTTAAATTTTTAGACATTAAATAATTTAATTTTTTATGACACAATCATGATGCAGTAATTACCTAATAAGTAAAATATTAAAATTATTGATATTATAAATATCCAAATAAATTTAATTTAACAATTTTTATGAATTAAACTAATTTTCTTGGTTAATATGACTTGTTAGGGTTTTTTAGATTATTTTTTTACGTAATAATATAGATATGAATTTAGAAAAAACAAAATACCAAATAGTGTCAAAATTGACATAAAATAGTTTTTTAAACAAATATTATATTATTAATTGATATGATTTTCTTAAAAATATAAGGTTATGCAAACAGACTTATATAATTATAGGTGTATAATGTCAAGACCCGTCCTCGGGGCCCATGCCGTGACTACCCCACGCTCGCCTTCCATAGGCCAGGGGCTGGCGACTAGGACCAAAGGCGTAAATCCCGATAACTGGGATGGAATTGCATTTATAAAAGTAATCAAAACACCACAGAGTACAAGCGGAAGTAAAACACTAAGTACAAAAGAAGTGCTGAAAAGTAAATGGGCCAGAATACAAACCCAACTGAAAGTATAGCTAAAATAGAACAAAAGTGCAATAGAAAAGACAAGCAGCTGAAAGAATAGAAGAAGCTCATTGGTCGTCCACTTCGGATCATACCTGATGGGTAGGTATAGATAGCGCAGCTATTGGATCGTCCACCACGGATCCTACCTGATGGGTAGGTATAGATAGCCTCCACAACACTCTCACCTGTCAACCTCCTCCGAGTATCATCTCATTGTGAAGTCCACCTCCGGATACTGACTCGTCGTGAGGTCCACCTCCGAGTACCGTCTAGTCCTCGAACGCTCAGTCTCCGTCAGCGATGTCCGTCATCTGCATCCAACACAATGAGGTGCGGGCATAGCCCGTGCAGGGGTGAGTATAACGATACTTATTAGGGACCCCGAGACCCTCAAGGTCTCTCTAAATCCAACAAGGATAACCACAAATCAGAAACTCAATATATAACCCTTACTTAGGTATAAGCCCATACTTATACCTATGTTATCAAGTAACCAATCTCAATCACGAGGAAACTCGGTGGTCATGAAATCAACGGATAACCACTACTTAGGTATATGCCCATACATATACCTAAGTTATCAAGTGACCCATTTCAATCATGAGGTAAACACATAGGTCATAGACTCAGCTCAAACCAGGATTTTCATTATCGAAATCGTAACTGCTAAAGAGCCCCGTATCTGGAGAGTACAGTGATAGTGTCATGACTCCGAGGTACTGCTCACTAACCTAAGACTACTGAGTTACTCCTCCTGTCGATTACCGCGGGTCAGCCACCCAAACACAGTAGTGCTTCCCGCCGGGGTCTGTCACCCAAACACAGTAGTGCATTCCCCCTTATAGCCTACAGAGGTACTCTCCAGTTGAGTACCACGGGTCTGCACCCAAACACAGTAGTGCTCCGTCCGCCATGGGTCTGCATCAAAACAAAGTATTGCTCCGTCAACTGGGCTAGTTGACTCACTCCATGTCGAGTCGGTCAAGCAGTCGTCAGGTCTCAGCCGGCTACACGGTCTCCGTACTCCATATGCTCAACTCCGGGAGGGACCGCTCCACGAGCTACTTTTTGATACTCCATGTATCACAAAGTCCCATGATGAAGTATCTCAAAGGACCGCCTCGTCATATGGGTCTCAACACAACAAACAGCGCGCCAATCGGACGCCCGGTCTGTGAGTTATTAGCCTTTTTGTCCCAGGGGCCCCGTTGGTTTCGTGTGCGAACCAACCTGAACATATCTCAACTTTACCTCGAACTCTCATAGGGTATACTCAATAGGGACCATTTCTCAACGTGATCACCAACACCGTTGACGGTTCCTCAAACGGACGTCTGATTTGATGTTATCATCTTTTCCGTTCCAGGGGCCCGGTTGGATTTCAGGTACAATCCATCCCGGCCACTATCCAACTGCATCCAAATCTTACGAGAAGTATGCCAAAAGTTTTGTATCATCAAGAGGAATCCAAAAAAGTTGATGGCACTTCAATAGGTCGTCCAGAGCTCAAGTTATAAGTGTTTCCGCTCCGAGGGCCCGGTTGGTTTCGGGTTCGAACCAACCTGACCGTACCCAAAGTTCTCCAAAACCTTGAGTGTAATATAACGAAACGACCGTCTTGATCCAAGTATCACATCTCAACTAACAGTGCCTTGATCAGAGATCCGTAGCTCATGTTATGAGCGTTTTAATGCAAACTGCCCGAAAATAGGATGTTCGGGCCCGGTCTGACCTGGCCCGAGACCCCCTGGGTCGGCCCGAACTGGGTCGATCCGAACCGGGTCCGGGTCCGGCCCACTTGGGCGCGTCCTGGACCGGCTGGCGCGGTCCGACCCAGCCTGGCGCGCATGTGCGGTCCGCGCGGCCAGCTCGACCGGTGTCGTGCTGAGCGGACAGAGGGGGGGGGGGGGGGGGCTGCCCCCTGATTGACAAAATTGGACCCCACGTGGGTGGGGGGTGCTCATGCGTCAAGCCGGGGGTTACGAACGCCCGGTCTCCTCGATCGACCGGCCCGACTGGTCGATCATGCTGCTGCCGCGGGACCGCCATGGTCCCGCCCTCCTGCTCCAGCGCGCTAGCGGCCGGTAGTCCAACCGCCACTCCTTGCTCCGCCGAGGCCAAAGGGAATGGCATTGGTCCGACCGACGCCGCGCGACGTCACCGTGCCCCTCCGCCGCAACCCCACTCCAGCCACGGTGTCTTTGGAGTTCTCCGGCGCAGTGCGACGACGCCGCGGACCGACTCCAGTCGCGGGTTCGTTTGTCCCCAACGGCGCAGCGCGATGGTGCCGCGCATCTTCGCCACATTTTCCCATGTTACCGGGAGGTGCCATTTCACTGCGCCACCTTCTTTCGAACCTCAACAAACATAATCATCAAGGGGGAGGAGGTTCGGACATTTTCGTGCGGTCCGACCTCCTCCCGTAATTGCGATAACAGGCAGCCTATTTAGAAAACATTGAACGGCGAAGAAGTATTCATGAAGAAGAAATTAACCCCTACATTGCAAAGACTTCGCACTTCGTCGAGCGACGGAAATAGGCAAGTTTCGCGATGATCGGACGTCGCGGAAGATCGGTGTCGATTCCGTTGAAGTCGGAGGGTGAGTCGTCGTCGATGGAGACGTTCCCGGCGGTGGTGTCTCCTCCCTTGACGCGGAGGAAGAAGAAGAGAAGGAACATCACCGGTGACTTCGCGTTATCCGTCGGAGGCGTTCTTCATCGGAGGCATTGTTCTTCTTCAAGAATGTTCTTCGTCAGAAGGAGGGAGCTCTGCTAAATTCTCCAAGAATTCCCCTCACAATATTTTCCCAACCAAATATTAAAAAGAGCTTTACCCCATTTTAAAAGGAAATCCAAGCATTCAAATTAATTCAAAGTGTCACTTCATTAATTATGTGTGTAGACTACATAATTAAGGAGGAGTTTACAATTTAATTTGAAGAGTGATAAAGGGGGGTTTTGGAGTTTAGGGGGAGGTGAGTAGTTAGGGTCTCGGGTGGGCCCTACCACACAAAACGCTCCCATGGGAGGTTAGGTGGGTGTAGGCCCCACATCTATCACCCCCTTTGTTGAAAATAACCACTTACCATGAATAAAAGTTGTCCACGATAAATTTTATTTAATTCAACTAAACCCCAAAAATTAACCACCTCATGTGACAAAATGCAACTGCGCTTAAGATCCCCTTATGCAATTACCTGTGCTGCGAGTTCATCGGTGCCCTCAGATTTCAATTCCGAGCACCGGTTCAAAAGATAGGAAAACCTGCTCATTCATTCACTGAACGTACCCAAGCTAAACATCAGAAATTGATTCCGGGCATACCGGGTATCAGAATCAGGTGCCATTAGAAACTACGTTCTTATAAAATTTCAAAGAAACTATGAAAAAATTTTCCTTGAAATTTCCGGGTCATTAAATTACTCCCACCTCAAGGCTTTATGTCCCCATAAAGTTATAACACAACTAGGGAAACAAAAGTGGTAATGAGCACGCAACTAAGTCTCCCGCTCCCAAGTGACCTCCTGGATGTTCCCGAGCTTCCAGTGAAAGCGCACCTGAGAAATCGACTGTCCATGTAGGACCTGCTCCAGTTGATCCTCGTTCTCCACTAAAACCTCTATGAATGTCACCCTGTCATTGACGACCAACTCCCTACGTTCGATGATGTGTGAAGGGTCATGGACGTATCTCCTTAGCTGAGATATGAGTATGACATCGTGCACCCGGTGCAACTAAGGTGGAAAGGTCATGCGGTAAACCACCTCGCCTACCCTATTGAGGACCTAGAAAGGTCCGTTGAACCTCGGAGATAACTTACCGCCTTGGCCACATCTCCGTAAACCTTGTTGAGGTGAGACCTGTATATGGACGTGATCATAATCCTCGAACTCTAGAGGTCTCCCTTTTCATAATTAGAACTGAAACTCAAAACTCCTGCTGCCCCGTGGGTGAAGTTGGCCGACTCAGGAGTGATCGGCTACACCTTCCTATGCATGAGTTTATCCGATGCTGCCTGGGGTTTCATTTTCACCGATCAAGTAAAACCCCATCCCAAAGTTTTAGATAAACGACAACCTTTTTTCCTAATACAGCCAATCTATGCATGAAATGTGGATCCAATCCATACCGAGACCAACGTCGTAAGGCCTCGACGCTGCCACCAAGAGATTCCAACCGAAACTCTTGCGTCGAGGGTCAGATCACACTGCCGGAATAAGTGTGATTATCAAGTCTCCTCCCAAGGTATCTCCAGACGTGAGGGTCAAGTATACGGATTACCGGAAACTCTAGGTATGAGACAAGAATTGTGGAAGGAATGATCCGTATCAAAGTCTGTTGTTACGGTAGCTAGTAATGGACACAAACTGTCCATTGAATCATTCTTAGAGCCATTGGGTCACACTCCTTGACCGCATGCAGCTACTCTCTTCCCCTGTCCTCCAGCTCCCTGAGCCTGGCGAGAACTACAAAGGCGGGTGATTGTAACATGTTGAAATTTACACCACCTCATACTTCTCTCCTAGCTCTGCCTCCAAGTCTGCTTCTTCTCAGACTCATCTGTCCTTTTTTACTTCCTCTAATTGAAACATTTTACACGCCCAAGTCTCCAAGTCTAGTGCCAGTTTCCAGCTTTCCCACTGCTAACCTTCTCTGAATTCATCCATTTAGCAAAATAATTTTCAACCACAAAGGTTCTTTCTTGCATCGTAGCATAAGTAGGAATGCATAGAGAAAAGGTGTTGGCTCGGATGTCTTTAAACACACCACGCTCCGAGGTACGAGCTCTATATCACTAATCAAATCGCATTCATCGATTACTAGGAATGGTTTGGTACGACCATATGAATTCTCAGATACCGACATGTCGTCCTGCCGAAGCTGTATAAGCTCTAGAAAACCCTCAGCCACCTCCTCAACCCAGTCCTCAGCTGCCTGTGAGTCGAGATCGCCTCGGAACATGAGGGTATCTGATGTTGGAACACGTGTAAGGCAGTAAGTCTACATGTGTCACATACCAGTACCGCCGGTTGAAACTGCTGACCAATAGGTAGTGATGTATAGCTGGAACACTACTCGAAGGAACTATCTTGGGCATCGGTCCACATACTGAAGCCTCAACATTATGTGGGCCATCCTCATGGTCACTCACTGGAAAACACTAGTATCCATGTCCACCATCCACTCTACTTATGTCTCAGCTAGGCGGAAAACTCTATCAATCACCTCCAGCCAGTCCTCTACTGTCTGGGAATCTGCCTAGCCACGTAACCACGGAGGCCTCTACTGCTGGAACTCGTGCAACGCACTCTGCCGGCGTGCACCGTCTGCTAGTATGGATGGTGGCATCTGCTTCCCAATAGGTGGTGGTGGTGGTGGTACACCACCCAAGGGTGCCAACATAGTAAAAAGGGCCCTGTCCCAGAGCCTTGTTGCTCGGTGAGCCTCCATCGAGTACTCTCTCGGAAACTCCAACTAACTGTCTTCTTGGAGACATCGTGAACCGATGTGACACGATCAACGATTTATACCTGGTGACCTGACCTGGTTTTAGATTACTTTAAAACTCTTGGAAACACACATGCAATTAGTGTTTTCATGCAGAAAGTCGGAAATCAGTAGTCAGGGTCTTGGTGTATGGATACGTCAGCCGCCGCACCAACACTGGACTCCCTGAACTGAAGAACACACTCGGTACCCTTAACACTATTTCCTCACAGAAAAGAAAGATCAGAGTCTTATGTTCTGCAATAGAACCGACACCTCTGATACCAATTTTTCACAACCCATCCTCGGGGCCAATGTCGTGACTACCCCAAGCCCGCCTTCCATAGGCCAGGGGCTGGCGACTAGCACCAAAGGTGTAAATCCCGATAACTGGGAAGGCATTTCCTTTACAAAAGTAAACAAAACACCACAGAGTACAAGCAGAAGTAAAATACTAAGTACAAAAGAAGTGCTGAAAAGTAAATGGGCTAGAATACAAACCCAACTGAAAGTACAACTACAACAGAACAAAAGTACAACAGAAAAGACAAGCAGCTAGAAGAATAGAAGTAGCTCCTAGGTCGTCCACCTCGGATCCTACCTGAAGGGTAGGTACAGATAGTGCATCTCCTGGATCATCCACCACGGATCCTACCTGAAGGGTGGGAATAGATAGCCTCCAAATAGATCTCACCTGTCAACCTCCTCTGAGTAACATCTCGTTATGATGTCCACCTCCGGATACTGACTCTTCATGAGGTCCACCTCTGGGTACCGTCCAGTCCTCGAATGCTCGTCCTCCGTCAGCGCTGTACATCTTCTGTATCCAACACAACGAGGTTCGGGAATAGCCCATGTAGGTTTGAGTATAACGATACTCAGTAGTGACACTGATACCCTCAAGGTCTCTCTAAATCCAACATGGATAACCCCAAATAAGAAACACAATAGATAACTGTTACTTAGGTATCAGCCCATACTTATACCTAATTTATCAAATAACCCATCTCAATCATGAGGAAACACAGTGGTTATGAAATCAACGGTTAACCAATACTTAAGTATATGCCCATACATATAACTAAGTTATCAAGTGACCCATTTCAATCATGAGGTAAACACATAGGTCATAGACTCAGCTCAAACCAGGATTTTTGGTATCGAAACCGTAACTGCTGAAGAGCCCCGTCTCTGGAGAGTACAGTGATCCTGCCATGACTCTGAGGTACTACTCACTAACCTAAGACAGCTGAGGTACTTCTCCTTTCGAGTACCGCAGGTCAGCCACCCTAACATAGTAGTGCTTCCCGCTGGGGTCTGTCACCCAAACACAGTAGTGCATTCCCCCTAATAGACTGCAGAGGTACTCTCTGGTCGAGTACCGGGAGTCTTCACCCAAACACAGTACTGCTTCATCTATCATGGGTCTGCACCCAAACAATGTAGTGCTCCGTCCACTGGGCTAGTCGACTCACCCCAAGTCGAGTCAGTCAAGCAGTCGTCAGGTCTCAGCAGACTACATGGTCTCCGTACATCGTATGCTCGTCTCCGGGAGGGTCCGCTCCATGAGCTACTGGTCGATACTCCAAGTATCACAAAGTCCCACTAATAAGTATCTCAAAGGACCGCCTCGTCATAGCGGTCTCAATGCAACTGACGGCGCATCAATCGGACGCCCGGTCTGTGAGTTATTAGCCTTTTCGTCCCAGGGGCCCGGTTGGATTCATGTGCGAACCAACCCGGATATATCTCAAATATACCCCAAACACTCATATGGTATAATCAATAGGGACCGTTTCTCAACGTGATCACCAACACCGCTGATGGTTCGTCAAACGGACGATCGGTCTGAAGTTATCAGCTTTTCTGTTCTAGGGGCCCGGTTGGATTTTAGGTACATTCCAACCTGGCCACTATCCAACTGCATCAAAATCTCAGGCAAATTATTCCAAAAGTTCCTTCTCATCAAGATAAATCCAACAAAGTCGACGGCACGCCAATCGGACATTCGGAGCTCAAGTTATAAGCATTTCCGCTCTGAGGGCCCGATTGGTTTCGGGTTCAAATCAACCCGGACATACACAACGGTCTCTGAAACCTTGCGTGTAATATACCAAAAAGGCCGTCTCGATCCAAGGATCGAATCGCAACTGACGGTGCATTGATCGGAGGTCCGTTGCTCATGTTATGAGCATTTGGACACAAACTGCCCGAAAATAGGGGGTTCGGGCTCGGTCCGAACCAGGTCGACCCGAACTGGGTCCGGGTTCGGCCCACTTAGGCGCGGCCTGGACTGGCCGGCACGGCTCGGCCTGGGTGCGGCCCGGCATGGTGCACGCGTGCGGTCCACGCGGCCAGCTCGGTCGGTGCAGAGTTGAGCGGACGGGGGGGGGGGGGCCCTGCCCCCTGATTGACAAACGCGGCCCCCACGTGGGTGGGGGGTATCCTGGTTCCAGCCTGGGGTTACGAACCCCCAGTCTCCTCGATCGGCTGGGCTGGCTGGTCAGCCGTGCTACTGCTTCGGGACCGCCAGGGTCCCGCCCTCCTTCTCCAGCGCGCCGACGACCGGTAGTCCGGCCGCCGCTCCCTGCTCCGCCGCAGCCACAGGCCGCGACCATGGTCCGACCGGCACGACGCGACGGCGCCGCGCCCCTCCGCCGCGGCCCCGCTCCAGCCGCGGTGTCTTCAGAGTTCTCCGGCATGGCGCGACGACGTCGTACCCCTTCGCCGCGGCCCGACTCCGGTCGCGGGTTCATTTTCCCTCAACGGCGTGGTGCGATGGAGCCACGCATCTTTTCCACATTTTCCCATGGTATCGTGCGGCGCCGTTGCACCGCGCCGCCTTCTTTCGAACAACAAAAACATAATCATCAAGGGGGAGGTGGGTCGGTCGTGTTCGTGCAGTCCGACCTCCTCCTGTTATTTCGATAACAGGTGGCCTATTTAGAAAATGATGAATGGCGACAAAGTATTCACGAAGAAGAAATTATCCCCTGCATTGCAAAGATGTCGAACGTCGTCGATCCACGGAACGAGGCAAGCGTCGCGATGATCAGACATCGCGGAAGATAGGTTCTTATTCCGTGGACGTCGTAGGGTGAGTTTTTGTCGATGGAGACGTTCCCCGCGGTCGTGTCTCCACCCTCGACGTGGAGGAAGAAGAAGAGAAGGCACGTCGTCGGTGACTTCGCGTTCTCCGTCGGAGGTGTTCTTCATCGGAGGCGTTGTTCTTCGTCAAGAATGTTCTTCATCAGAAGGAGGGAGCTCTGCTAATTTCTCCAAGAATTCCCCTCACAATATTTTCCCAACCAAATATTAAAAAGTGCTTTCCCCCATTTTAAAATGAAAGCCAACCATTCAAATTAATTCAAAGAGTCACTTCATTAATTATGTGTGTAGACTACATAATTAAGGAGGAGTTTAAAATTTAATTTTGAGAGTGATAAAGGGGGGTTTTGGGAGTTGAGGAGTTAGGGTATCATGTGGGCCCTACCACACTAAACACTCCCATGGGAGGTTAGGTGGGTGTGGGCCCCACATCTAACTCCCGCTTTGTTGAAAATAACCACTTACCATGAATAAAATTTGTGCACGAATTTTTTTTTAATTCAACTAAGACCCAAAAATTAACCACCTCATCCGATAAAACAAAACTGCGCTTAAGATCCCCTTAAACAATTATCGGCGATGTGAGTTCATCGGTGCCCCCTGATTTCAATTCCGAGCACCGGTTCAAAAGATATAAAAACCCTCTTGTTCGTTCACTGTATGTATCCGAGCTAAACTTCGGAAATTGATTTCGGGCACACCGGGGCTCGGAATCTTGTGTAGTCAGAAACTACATTCTTGTAAAATTCCAACGAAATTAAGAAAAAATATTCCTTTCAATTTCTGGGTCTTTACATATAATTAATGAACCACTTTGGGTTCACTTGGAAGTATATAGTATGTTTATTAACCATATAATATAAAAATACAAAGAGACCTGATAAATGTCAAATTATTTTACTAAGAGTTAAATCTAAAAGTTAAGATTAATATGGTGACCTAATCCTATCTAAAACATGATTGTTGAATGTTTTTCGACCCATCCCCACCATATCCTTTAAATAATTCATTTTAGAGCTATTAGAAACTGCAAATGAATTTATTATAAAATAATATTTTAAGTGTTTCCTAAGGTGCCACTCACCCCTCTTATAAAAGGGAACTTCCACTTCTCTCAAATCCAGACATACAAAGGCATTTGGCTCGGCCAAAACCTGACCAAATATCCTACCAAAATTCCTCCCTTCATCCTAGATGTCTTAATTTGGTCAGAGAGCCATCCTATGGAGCCCTTTGGATCAAATCAAAAGGAAGAACCCAAAAAGGAGGTAAGGAATTCACCAACCTCTTCCATGTTTTTTTATTATTCCACTTCCTCTTTATTTGTTTCTTCCATTCTAAAATAATATTTCCAGTATATTATATATACTATGATGTTATTATAAAAATTTTACTACCATATTCATTATTCTATCTATCCTATAAATGACAAAGTCACCATACGTGCATACGTACGGATTACCGTCTCCACGTTGTGGTGTAGTTTGTTATTCAGACACTTCATTATTTGGTTGGGTATAATAATGAGTATAGTTGATGTAAATAATAAATATAACATGTTAATGATTATTTATATATGATATAACATCCAATTATATACAATTTCTCCATCAATATAATGATATTATCTCTCATGCATACGTACGGATTACTGCCTCCACGACGTGCTGCGATTCATTTCCACGTTCTCCATTCAATGATGATTATAAAATATATATCATTAATAAGTATGTAATATATGACATGATATTGCTAATGGATATACATATATATATATATATATGTACTTACATATATGTTATTCACTCAGTTCCATTCAATAGGATATGAAAAAAACAACGTTTATGTATACGTACGAACTACAGTCTCCATAAACTGTGTTTTACACTTCATATATATTTATATTATACATATTTATATCTAAAATATATATGATATATAAATCATGTATTATATTCTGGATGTATTTAAATCATTATCTAAGTGATACAATCAAGAGTAACAAGTTAAAACACGTACAATAAAGAAAGCAATTATTACCTGAAATGTTAATTTAACTTGAAACGTATTGTTAAATGGGAAGTATAAATTCATAAATGAATCATGTATGATATCACTAATATTAATATGGTTATGTTATAATTTAATAACATACTACAGTCTTCATACATGAGGTTAAACATACCCTCGACTAAAGGAAAGTGCATGGTAAGGGTTATTTTCAAAATCTCTTTATTATCTGAGGTTGTTTTTACATAACTATCTACAGGGATATATATATTATCCATGTACATGTATCATAAAAGAGTTTTAAAATGGATTCTGTTATGGTACTTTTTAATAAAATATCATTTTAAATGTTTTCAATATTTATTTTTCTAAATCGTTCTCATTAATTTCCATGTTTTCAAAATGGGTTTTAAGGATTTATTTATATGGACATGAATGTTTTTAAGATATTAATTCCTTTTAAAATTTTCCATGTTGTATTGGAAACTTTGATTCAAAAATTTCTTTAAATTTATTCCTTTTTAAATTGTTTTACTTTTAAATGTTTTCATGAAAAAGTGATATTTCTCTCAAAGAGTTTTACAAATCATTTTCATCTATGTCAACATCCTTTCATGGATTTTAAACATGTTTGAAGTTGATTTATTATAGTGCACATATCCCATATTGTATTGAAATATTTATGATATGTTTGACAATGAATGTGTTATTTTTTACCATTCAAGGTTTACGGATAAAGTATTGACTTTTAGTATGCTAGTTTTAATATGAATGTTTATGTTATGTTTCAGCCTTTTCATATGAGGAATGTAGTGGGAATAGTAACTGATGGGTGGAGCCTGCTATAGCTCCTCGATGCATCAGTAGGTATCATGAGAAAAACTAGTGTCATGGCACAAGGCGTTGACAAAAAAATTATTTTTAGTCTTGGCACAAGGCCTTGACTATGTGGTAATGATGTCCGGCATTAGGAATTCCCTCATTATGAAATTAGTTATTACATGTGATTATTCGACAAGAAGAATATCCATTTGCATGTTTATATGGTAATGTTTGATTTATTTTTTCCAAAATATGTTCATGTATATGTTTAAAAAGGTTGTTGTTTTTATCACACATCTTTCCTTAAAATATTATAGCTGCCGCTAAATTATTTACTCTTATTGGGCATCTAAGCTAACCCCTTCCATATTTTTTATTTTCCCAGGACTCCATGAAGTGTATTATGATTGGTATGCAGGGTTAAGCTAAAGGGAATAATGGAATTCTCAAAGGATTTTTTTTGTGTGTTGTATGTTAGAAACTGTAATGTAATGTTCATGTATGCAATCTATTTTCCTAGACTGCTAAAATGATCCGTATTTGAGGACTTGATTCCTTGTAATCATGCCAATGTATTGAAATAATGCACCGACACTGGGTAATAAGGGTCAAGACATTACAAAAGGAGTCTCCAACACACCACATGCCTCAGAAATAGTTGAACCAAAGGGGAAGGACCGAGGGAGGTATTTGAGATAACTAGGGCTAGACCTGAAGAAAAAATGTATTGGTGTTCCTATGTATACCAAAAGGTTGGAAATCAATCTGAACATATTTATTGAATATGGAATTGTAGGGAATCGATTCCAAGGAAAATACTGTCATGCAGGTCTTTCCCATGCACCAAAAGAAGCGGCATTTTATGTATCTTGTTTTTTCTTCAGAGTAGATGTGCTTTTTTTGTTTAGAAACAAACCAAGGATGGTGAATTTGTGCATCGCTACTAGAATCAAGCCATATATAGTTCTTCAAAAATTGCATGATGTATAAACAAACCCAAATTGAAGGTCCCCTTAAGTGAGGACATCACAATACGGTTCCATTTTACATCATGTGGTTGGGCCAATCGTGTCATAGTTCGGGGTCTTATGATTGGACCTACCCACACATATTAACATCATGCGGCAAAGACGCAATATATTAAAGTCATGTGTGACTTGGGAGTATAGTTTAATTTCCCATGTATTAGATTTACATATAAGAATGAGGTTTTAAAGGGAATTAAAAAAGGGAAATTAATCATATCTGATGCAAATGAGGAAATCTGTCCACCCCAAATCGTTCGAAACTCTAGAGGGGAAAAACCTCAGTCCAATTGTCTAGAAATGATCAGGTGATATGGGGATGGACCAAAAGATGAAATTTTTGGGAGTTCCTACATATCCCATGAGGATAGGAATCAAGTCACATATAGTTTGGTGGGATGTCATGTAGTTTAATGTTATGATAAAAGGATAGGGGTAGGAGAGACTAGCTCCTAAATGGGGAGTATGTGTAGTGTATTTTTCAAACCTGGTGTGAATGATGACATAAGCCCATACACCACACCGTGAAATCCAATAAGAGTCGAGGAAAATAGTCTGAACATGAGAGATAATTACGGGATCCTGAGCTGGACACAGAGATGAAATATTCAGAAATTCCTACCTATCCCATAAGTATGGAAATCTGGTCATACATAGTTCTCATAGAATTCATGAAGTTTAATGCCAAGTGATAAGGACGATATAGATCTAATAATATGGTCATAGAACTCGCTCCGGAAGATGTGATACTCTTCCATATAGGTGTAAACCATGAAAAAATCACTAAGCCCACATGATATATGCTTGATGTAAAAAACTAGGGCATAGAAGGTCTTCACAACATGTGGAATACAAAAAAATTGGAAATGGTGTGGAGCCTCGAATGCCACCGCACCGTGGATTCATCCTCTTAATGCTCAAACACGCACTTAGGGATTTCCCCAAGAGTGTAGAAATTACACTTGCAAATGATGGACTAGAAAAGGATTTGAATGATGTGACCAATATTTATGGATTCATGAGGGTGGCGTAATGATGGAGAATAACCATTGAATATTTTAGAAACACAACATTCATATAGTGTAATGTAAAATGTGAAAAAAAATGAACATCGACCACTGACCATATTCAGAATGTGAGTCTTGTGTTAAAGTTTCATTCATAATCCTCAGGGACATTGCCCCATGAGATTAGGAGAGCACTGAGGCCTTGCATCCATTCTATACGAGGGTCCTTTCAAATGTGAAACTTGAAAAAATCCCAAATAATGTGAATCATGAATCATGGAAATTGAATGAGAATGTGTCTATGTAGAATCCAACACTCTAGGACTTAAACTAGTGTGCTCCAGAGCATATTAGTGAATTTCCAAAGAGGGTTGAGGGGCCCAATTTGAGATAAGATGATTCGAGAAAATGAGTGGAGGATAAAGGATGAAGAGATCTCAAGAGTGTGGTATGTGGCTTGGATATTTCAAACATTATGTGAATGAGGACCAAAGACCTTGCCACAACACATACCACATGCCAAAGAACATAGTTCAAGTGGATAGAATGAAGATATGGTTTTTAAGAAACATGGCTAGACCTAGAGACGAATTGTTTGTCCATTCCTACATATCCCATGAGGATGGGAATCAAGCCATACGTAGTTCGGATGATTTGTGTAGTTTATGGTCATGTGATAAGGATGAAGATAGTAGGGTGTATCTCGAAAAGGAATGTGTATAGTGTGGTGAATAACCCAAAATGAAATGAGGAAATAAGCCCAAATATGCCACACCTTTCATAATTCATGGAGAGTACTCAGGCTAAGTGGCGAAGGTCAATAATAGATAGACCTAGGCTGGACTCGAAAATTAAATGTTTGGGCATTCCTACGTATCCCATGAGGATAGGAATCTTTCTGTATGTTGTTATATATATTCCATGCAGTTTAACATCTATTAAAAAGACACGGGGTATCTTAGTTTATGGTCATAGAGATCAGAATGTAGATACCCAGTTTAATGTCATGTGTGTAGGAAAACTGAGCGAAAATGGTGAATCACAATGCGAGTCATTTGGGAGACCATATGAAGGAAATAATGATTGAGGATAACTGCTAACAATGTTCACAACAGAGTATCCCTTTTGAGTGGCGTGGAAAAAGGAACACACAATTGACCATCAACTACTGACCATATCTGCAACCTGGGACATGTGTCAAATTGACATTTAGGAACCTCAGGGACGTTGGCCCCAAACTATTGGTTAGCCAATGAGGCATGAGACTAGGCCTTTAGATGGGGTACATTTCATATGTAAATAAATTATGGAAATTGATGTGGTGAGATTCATGAATCGTGGTGGTGCCTGATCCGCCTAACTTCTTTCGGTAAAGATATAGGTTAAAAGAGGGGTGTCTCAAGGGGATGTGTGCGGTGTGGAAAAACTGGACTGAAATGAATGAGGAAACAGAGACCATACCATAACATACAATCCTATATGATAAATTGGGCTACTAGGCCTCAATGGTTGAGGGACATACGGCTGGGTGATAGATAATAAGTCTCATCCAGTTTCTATTTTATCGTCATCAAGGATGTGTGCAGAGTATTTTACGTCCTTCATCTCAGATATATCATGCAGTTTAACATCATGAGGTGAGGATGGGACGTTTTAGAGTCATGTGGGACTGTTATTAATAATAATTCCAAAGGAATTTATCATTGGTGGGAGAAGTAATATGGTGACCTTCTGTGGTGTCGAGGGAGTATGAACCTTTGGGGTAAACCTAGTTAATGATATATGGTCTTTCCCATTTGTGTTCTATCTTGGGTGGATTCATGTTCGGTATCATTGGAATTCTCAGGTCCAATACCATTTCACCTTGTAAGAAAGTGAAGAGGAGAACATTATTATTGAATTCTCTTGTTATCTTGTTCTGAAGCCTCTCTAGACTATGCAGGGCTCAAAGCATGTTCTCTTCAAGTGCTTCCAATTTAGCTAGATGGATTTCTCTAAACTTGTCTAGTGTCTACTGATCATAGACAGGTGTGTGTAATGAATGAAACTAAATCTCAATGGGAAGGACTACCATTTTTTTCTTACAATAGGAAATATGGGGCCACTTACGTGGAATTACGGGTCATCGTCTGATGCTCCTAGAGAGCATTTCAACAACTGTTATCTGTATATCATTAGAGAGGGTTTTATTTTAAATCCTAGATTTTCCCATTTTCATTCCATGATAGTAGGATGTATGATTAGAAATAATCTTTTACTTGTCATAAATCTTCTTCAGTTCAGCTGCTCGATTTTTTGGGCCATTATCAGTGAGGACAACATGAGGTACTCCAATTAGTAGATTATATAAGAGGTCAAAAACTAAACGATTGAACATGCCATGACATCCTTTAAAAGAACTACCATTTCCCACATGGAAAAGAAATATGTATTGGTCTTTATGAATCTACACTGGCGAGCCGTCTTTGGTGGATAGGGCCCCACAACATCGAGTCCCTAGACCGTGATGGTCCATGATTTCTTGGTAGTGTGGAGAGGTTCTGGTGGTTGAGGAAAAAATGAAGAATGGATTTGGCATGCATGTTACCTATTATAAAACATGATACATTCACATAACAAGTTGGTCCAAAAATACTCCAACCTCTAGATCAGATGAGAGAGTTTCAGCCTTCTCTGATTATCCCTGCAAGAACCAGCATGAACCTCCTACATGAACTGAGAAATATCACCTCCCTGAATAAAATGGATTAGAGTCCCATCAAACCCATGTTTGTAAAGGATCTTCTCAAGACTGGGAACACTCTAGAGGGTGAACTACAAAGTGTACCGTCATATTTTCTAACACTCAGCTCAATCTTCTGAGAGATTTCTATGATGATGATACACGACAAAGGGGGTCCTCTAGTAAAGATTCAATTCAAACGCTGTGGTTTGGGGACCTAGGGGTCCTAATGTGGATGCAACTGTAGACGTGGGTGCTGTCATCATTGTCCGGAGTATCAAGAGTGATGACTCTCTACTGTTCTATGTGGATAATCGAATCATATTGATCAGAATCTACAAGAGATGTGGCCAAGCTAGCCAAGGTGTCTGGTTGACAGCTTTGTGAACGAGGGACATGAATAACTTCTGCCCAATATGGGAATTGGGTCATTAGCTAGTGGGTATGTTATAATAGTGGTACGAGCTCCGGCTTCCTGAGTACATAGTCACCATTGATCTACTTGATGACTAGTTCGGAGTCCCCTGTAAAATGTAAGTGGGGAACATCAATATTAAGGGATATATTGAGACCAGTAATGAGAGCATGGTACTCAAACTCAGTTTGGGTACAAGCTTCTAAAAACATGAATTAATATGGTAGAAAAGCTTGCACCGACATGATGAAGATGATACCCAGGCCCACTCTGTTGATTCTGGGATCATTATGTCTTCTAATGGTAGGGCATTGTAAAGTGCCACCAAAGTTAATTTTCTATATCGATATTTCTTGATCTACCGAGAAGATTGCCTCATCTAGAAAATCAAGATCCATATACTAGTCCCTAGAAGATGGATGGGCAGCAATGAAATCTGCCAATTCCTGTCATTTGATAACCTTTTGAGGAAAAAACATGATGTGGAAATGTTGGAGGATCACTAAACAATGAGCCATACATCCTATCAATATAGTTCATTTCAAAATTTACATGAGTAGATCCACTCGGGATATTAGATGTAACTCATGGAGCTAGTGGTAATGTGGCAATTTTTTCACAATGATTACCAGCAAAAAGAATCTCTTATCGATAGAGAAATATCCTGTCCATAAATCGAGGAGAATGGGGTTGAGATAGTATTATTTTTTTCTATTCCCTCAATCTTCTTCTGAGAAGGAAATCTACAAAGAAATCATTCCAGAGCAGTCACATAAAGAACCAACAGCTTTTCTGAAATAGGTAGCATTGGTACTAGAGGCTGTAACAGGAACTGCGTCATTTCGTCAAAAGTAGTCTGACACTCTTTATCCAACTAATAATTGGAACCCTTCTTATTTTTCTGGGAAAAGTGATTACACTTTCTCTATATATTTGGGATGAATCTGTGTATATAGGTTATGTGGCCTTGAAATGATTAGATCCATGAATTTTTCTCGGAGTAGACATCTGATTGATGGCCTTGATAATCATTAGATCAATCTTAAAGACTCTATATCTGACAATGAAGCAGAGAAACTTTCTTGAGGTGACCCCAAAACAAAAATTTAAGAGGGTCATCTTCATATGGTGGTATCTAAGGAATCCTAACACTTTTTCAAGATATTTGAGATGTTCCTAACACTAGAAATATTTGACCACCATATCGTTCATGTAACATTCCACCAAAATCCCCATGGTTAGCATGAATATGTGGTTTGTGTCATGCTGATAGGTGCCACCAGTGTTCTTTAGATTGAAGGGAAATACTTGTTAGCAGAAAGTACCTTGTTCTGCCTTGATGGTGGTAGACTCTTCATCCTCAGGGGCCATTCAGATTTGATTATGCTCGGAATACCCATCCATGAAGGAGAGAGCCAGGAACCCAGTGGTGGCATCAATTAATAGTTCTGTTACAGGAAAAGGAAAATCATCCTTTGAACAATGACTGTTGAGATCCTAGATGTCGGTGTAGACTTGGATCTTTCTATTCTAATTCATGACGGGAAAAATTTCATCAAAGCATTTGGGTTACTAGACCTCCTTGATAAAATTGTCATTGATGAGCTTATTAACCTCGGCCTTGAACATGGAACCATTAGAAGGGTGCATCCCCTTGGGATGTTGTTTGAACCTGTGATGATTGGATGGAAGACTGAGGTAGTGGATGGAGACCTGAGGATCAAGACCAAGAATCTCATCATAACTCCAAGAAAATACGTCATGATGATGCTTCATGAAAAACATGACTAATTTTTGATATTTGATAGGCATATCAACACTGATCAAGGTTTTCTTGAAATCCATCTTGGAACCAGGGTTCACCTATACTAATTCATCAAATGATGTAGAGACACCCTCTTAGATTGTGGGAGGAGCATCATCCAAATCCTCTTCTACATTCACAGTGAAGGTATCATCTATAGTAGGTGGTTATTCCAAGTCAACATATCCTAATGGAGCACTAGTGTCGACCTGAGAGATGTTGGACACCGCATCAGGGAGCTCTTGTGCTGCCACACCATTTTGATTAAAAGTTGTTGACCCGATCCCATTTATCCTTCGACCCAAGAGGCCATGTTTGACATTATCAAAGTAATAGCATCATTTCATCGTGATCTGGTTTATTCCATTCCATATAAACAAACAAGTATGAATGCGAGGTGACCTTTTAATGTTCCTTATAATTAGGAACATGCTCCCACTTATTTCAAATATAAAAAATAATTTTCTCATGTCTGGGGTCATGGCCTCTAATCGGTGGATCGGTAATATATATGCATCGTCTATGTCTTTCCACTAATCAGTAGCAGTCCTCGAATGTTCAACCTCATTAGCACAAATCGTCTTATCCTTTATCTTGTTGTAGTTGTAATCCAGTAAGAAGTATTCACATGAAGAAAATCATTAGAAATCACCTTGTAGTATGACTATTGGACCATTAAGGTAGTACATATGGAATTGATGACACGAAGAAGGGACTGCCACATGCATGGGAAGTCATGTCCTACCCATCAACATATTGTAAGTTGGGACATGCGAGTCAACCATGAAGTTGGTATTGGAAACAAGGCCAGAAAACTGGGTCTTTAGGATGACCTTTCAAAATTGTGTATGTTTCGTCCTCTCATAACCTTAAATTTTCAATTCAGAGGGACTTAGATCAGTCTTGGATATCCCCATATTTCAGAGTGTCTGGGTCATGATAAGGTTGATCCATGGACCAGTGTTGAAAAGATAGTGGCTAAACTCTAGGTAGTTGAAATTTTTATTGATGTAAAATGGGCATACATTTACCTATATGGGATAACCTTTATCTTCTCTAGAAAAAGTGATAATGGCATGACATTCATCATGCTCAACGACCTCAGCATGGAATGATTTTGCGGTTTCTACCTCTATCAGAAACTACAGGGGATTCTTAAAGCATCGAAAATATATTCTTGTATATCCCATGAAAGGAAAAGGGAATCAAGTGTAGATAGATTCATAGGAATTCTGGAAATATTCTTAATATTATCATACTTCCATGAAAAGCATGATGTACTGTTGACAGGAGGTTATTCTGTGGCAGGAGGTATGACGGGCCCTTCTGGCTTATCTGACAGGTGACTAGTGGTGGGAATGTCCCACTACTCACTAGTTGAAATGCATGGAGTGACTTCCAGATGAGGACATGATGACTAAGTCCAATCTACAATAGAACTTTTCTGATCATAGTATTATCGCGGTGTCTCTACCTGATCATGTTGCACAAACAGTGGTGAAGGCGGATCTGGTGAAACCAGATGAGATGGTTTCACGTGTTGAGGTCTATGTGGGGCAGGTTGTCTAGTTTCAGTGTCATTCCAATATTGGATAGATTTTCTAACCAATGCAACATAGTGACTCATAGAACTGTGACTTCATCAATGCTGTTGTAGTCTTGGGACATTAGGAGGATCCTTCTGGTTCACTTCGTCATCAGGAACCATGTAAGGGTTTACCAACATCATAGTGTCAACTGAAGCATACCATGTATTATCACTAGAATAATCCTCCCTCAAAGAGAGAATTATCTGGGTAATAGCTTATCTAGGGCATAAAATCACTGATATTATGAGATAAAGATGGCATTTGTGGGGGTATTTTTTCCATTTTTTTACCGATGATTTCCCTTATAGAAAGATAAAGACATAGATGTTGAATCAGAGGAGGGGATTATGGGTAATGTTGCAGATTCCAAAGGATCAAGTTGGTTAAAATGTGTACAAATAATACCATGGTCACAGGTGACTGCCTTATGATCCATCATGTCATCAATCTTTTGGGACCCATGGTTTGGAACTTGCTACCACTCACCTTCACCATCACTTTTGCTATCAGGATGTATAAATATGCATTAAACTTGTGTAGGGGATGGTCCTAACCTTATTATGTCGTTATCGACCTTCTCTTGAATCCAATTTTTAACATGTATCAATTCTTGAGGGTGTTCCCCATGTTCTGGTGATAGGGTAAATAATTGGGATGATCAGTGAGATCTGGCACTTCAGGCCTACTGCATTCTGGAAATTGTAGAATTCTATGGTCCAAGGAACTTTAAATGTTATCGGGGACCTGAGCCTCATTAAATGAGTTGATCTAATTACTTATCACTACGAAGGGGGCTCTCTGAGCCTATCCTTTACAAGGGTTTTGAAAATATTGTCAAGGAGAGGGAACCTGATTATCACGGCTCGAAAAAAACAATGCATTGCGTGGGGGTGATTTCAAATTCTATATTGGGCACTACTAGGCTGGAGGATATGACTGAGGTGGTGGGCCTTGGAGAGGTTGTGGAGGTGGCTCCACTAGTAATTACTGCAGCTACCAAGGGGCCACTATTTGGGTTATGATGGCAGGAAAAACCATAGCGTCTCTTCTCACAAGAACTATAGGAGGAAGTAGACGTGCCTTCTTGGCCTACTACAGGGCTTCCTCTAGATGTTGGGATTTGTTAGTGAGGTCCTGAAATCCCCAAGGTAGTTATATATGATGTGAGAGGGGGGAAGATCCGTATTGACACTCCCCAAACACATTGTGAGTAGCTATTCCCCAATCAGTGGCTTATCCATGGAATATGTGATGTGTTTCCACCTGGCGACAAAGTCTACAATGTTCTCGTTAGGCCTATACTTGTACATGATGCGGTCTTCAATACATGACTTCTGGGTGGTGGAGTTGAACTGGTAAATAAAATACCATAGAAGATCCCCCCATCCCGTTACTGGTCTAATGGGTATCTGGATATACCAGTCAAATGCGGGCCCTTCCAATGTTTGTATGATACACTAGAGTTTACCAGACTCCTACTGCACCAGAGTTCCTAGCATCAGTACACACATTGAGATGAAGTGAGAGAAATGATTCAGCAGATTGGCCATCACATTCAAGATGGGAAAATGTAGGATTTCATAAACAACGGGGTGCCGGTATATAATCCACCTATGCTGCAAATGGATTTCCATAAGGAAAATTTCCACCTGTCGAGTTTCCAAAGAATCGAGGAGGGAAATGAGCACTACCATTGGATCATGTATCAGGATTCTAGTTGTTATGAGGATCCCTAATCACCAATACATAGGATATTTATTCAGAATGTTAAGTATTCCTAGAAGCTCGAGGAGCGGTTGGTGGGATGACCAGTGGGACTACCAGGGGAACAACTTGTGGAGAATTTGGGGGAACCTAAGCTTGCTCCCAAAGGTTATCACACAAATCTGGTGGATTTGGTGATTCATATCACACTATCTTTCCATAAACAATGATTTATACCCTATTTATATGGAAAGGATTGTCAAGGTCACCTAGAGGAAATTCATTATGGGGAGTTGTACATTCCCCCACTGCCCTAGTCGAGGATTACTGTAGTCTTGTCACCGCTCCATAACCTATTTAGTGAGAAAGTTTTCTACCATATTTTTCTATTTTGTGATCTTTTCAGGAAACACAGACTTTTTAGGTTCATCTTCCATATACTAAACTGAGTCAGATGGGTCTGCTGGTTTGGCAGCCCCAAGAAGATCATTACCCGTGTTGGGGTTCTAACCGAGGGATAATGACTCTATATGTACAGGAAGACACTATAAATTTATTTTCTTGTAAGTAACCCTTCCCAATGAATCCAATAGTTGTGGACCCTCCAAGGGGTATTTTCTCTTCAAGGAGCTCTAGCTCATTCTTTTACTCTGATAACTTAGTCATGTTTACTATGACTGTACTTGAAGGCATATCCTCAATATCGCCTGGATTGTCGGGCAGGCACGGGATAGAACTAAAATGAAGGGAATCATAATTCCCTCAACCATAGATCTGAACATGGTGGGAATCCATCTTAATAATCCTGCAGAGAACTTTAATGATCTTGAATCATTTTTGTTGGAGGGTTTGATAGTGACCTGGTGAATCAAGGTGTTGGGCCACCGGATGCAAAACCGAATCAATCATACGGAATTGTGGGACAATATCTTCAATGTTTTCTGGACTCTTGGGGTAATCCGAACACTAATGATAGAAGTTAAAATGTGTCTTCTAGAGGGTTTAGAGAAAGATTACATCCTTCTCCTTTTTAATATATTCTATCGTACTAAATTATGTGGTTGCAACAGGCCAGATCATACATGGGAAACGTTCTGTTGCAAGAATGTCCCACATGCTCCTTGGCTCAGACTCGGAATCTAGCCCTTGGTTTCCCCATTAATTGACTGGGGTGGATGAGGGACTAGTTAGGACACTAAATTGGATCTTTGATATGCTATGATGTCCGGTGGAGAATATGGTGTAGCTGACCAGTAGCCACATCATGTGATGTCTTCTGAAGAATGAAAAAACTATATGACCACATCTCGGAAAGATAGACATGTATCTATAGCTTTTTATGTCATGGTTGTGGTTACTGAAGGTGGGTCATTCAATTTCTCATCCTTTATTGGTCCCTATAATAACTCCCCATGATATATAGTGTAGGTATATAATGATCATATTGATGATAGGGAGTATTACATGGCCAGACCCATGAAAGAGGCTAATCAACCACCTCTTGGATATATTATTAGAGGGAAGTGGGGATTAGATGGTCCTATATTTCTAGAAGGATGTGTATTATATGACTTGTTCTTACCCTGACCCCCATCATCGAGGATCAAGGGGAGGATTCCATTATTGAATCACATTCTGCTTCATAATCTGAAAATCATACGGGTTTAGTCACTGTCTGAAACTTCTCATTATTCTTCCTTTAGCATTGGTGACCCACCATCCTTCCCCGATATAGATCTTCTAGATAGGGTAGGTTTCTGACACAGGGAAGAAGTTTAGAAATAATTACACTAGGGAAGAGTGGACTTCCTCTTGGGTGAGTTGGGGTGATAGGAGCTCCTGGAAGTGTTGAAGTGGGTAGGACCTCTACTGGAGCCGGTGGGAGAATTGTTAGTAATTCCATGTTTATTTAAAGTAGTATTGATAGAATGACAGGGTCCTTCATACTAGTCAAATTGTTCATGGTGGATACCTCCATGTTGGATGCTAATGAAGCGACGAAGACCTTTACTTATCTGATTTCCTTTAAAATGGTGACCTTCAGCAGTTGTGGTAAGAACATGAGGAAGGACCCCCACACTAGTGGTTGAATTAGTGAGTATGATATTCAAATCAATGACCTACAAACGTAGGAAAAATTTCATACCTCAGATCACAGGTGTGAATGAAACCTCCATGCTAGATGTCAGAGTGGTGGGTAGGTATTTTTCTAGGACTGAAGGTTGAATTGGGAGGACCACCATACCGGATGTCATCACTGCAGATCGGCATGCGACATGTGTTACCTATGTCGGAGACTAAGAGAATCATCTTAACCTGGTCATTGGAATTCTGGGGCCTCTATCTAGGTAGGGAATATAAGTTCCCATGTTTAGTATAAATAGAGAATTCATTGTATGTGTCGATGGTGGCATGAGACATTGTCACCGTTGATGATGACGCCCCCTGGCTGATGTCCTCCTCATCTTTCACCCAACGTTGAAGTCGGGTTTGCTAAACTGGGGCCAAGGGTGCAGGTGTATAACCCACCTGCTCCTCAGCCCGTGGGAATGGGTGGTGGTGCTGATGCATCTGGGTGGGAGCCCTCCTTGGAGGCCCCTAGGATGTGATCATAGCTGGGCTGGCCTAGACATCCGTTGCCTTGTTTTTGTATGGGAGCAAGTCATCAAAGTGTTCCAAGGAGAGGGTCCTGAAATGGTAGTAGGATGGCGTGGGGACCAGTGGAACCCAACAAAAACCTTGGGGGCTGCAACGACAGTGAGGAGTAGAAGCCTCTCAGTACTTTTGGGCTATATCTCGAGTTGGGGAAATCTCTTCTTCCTCACATCATCAGATGAGGTCATTGATCACCCTCCCATGAATGAGTTCAAATGGTGATATGTGGAATGGAATGCCAACATCCATGGATGTGGATTCCACTATAGAAGATGTGGAGCCACATGGGATTGTCGCGTTGGTGTTAAATTGTCCCCTACATCGGTGGGATCTTTGTGATCGGTTTCCTAACATATCATATAAGTGACTGCAAATCAAGAAGTTTCACCAATTTTTGTTGAACGGTGTGAAGAGAAATCTAGTGCCCCAACACCATTTCATCTCCCAGGATTTTTAGGAAGGATCCACCCTAACAACATAGAAGAACAGGATGTCCAATGTTCAACTACCCCTATATTTGGACAGTTTCATGTCAGGCCCACTATTTTAATGGTGAGAACTAGTGATGGATAGCTGGACGTGAGGGAACTCTTATCCATTGATGCCTCACATGCTACTAATACCCACATTGAGGAGAATAATTTCATATTGGGTTCACCAATTCGTTTTCTGATGCTTTCATCATGGAAAACATTAATCTACCGATGACATGCTGCTATTACCCCGCATTCCCGCTTTCCAAAGGCATGCAGTATCCATCAAGATCCATGGATGTTTCCTCCTTAGTAAAAATATAAGGATGGGATTCCTATATCTCTTTATGTGGATTCCTCCTCATAATTGGTTACCTAGTCTAGGTCTCCCATAATGATTAATATATTTTTCATGAAACTCTTCCTCTGTGACATATCTTCATGGACACCGGTTAATTACACTACTTCTATTAGATAATTCAAATTTTTCATTTCCGGGAATCAACCTTTGATCAGGGGAGTAGTAACTTTGGACACACTAGCACATTTGGATGCTGAAACAATGATGTGTCTTGGTTTCTTTCCCATATGATAGGGCTTCTCGATGGTGTGGAACCCCGAGGCATACCACATAATGTGTGGGGAATTATATTCCATAGGCATTTCCCTAAGGTTCTTCTCAATATAATTTTTTGGAATAGGGTATGCCTCGAGTTTAACATCTAGCAGATATATATTGAACTGATCAGAACACTAGTAGGACTAGAACAAATTGGTTCTTCCCAAGACCGGAACATATGGAAAGTTTACAGGATGATGAATCAAAACACCCAATGAGGGAGAATCAGGGGAAGTACAACCCAGAAAGGGGAATACTATGGTTTACCATTCTATGGGATTGATCCTCAGGGAGGATTCTTACATACCTTTTATAGACGACAGGGATCAATACCCATGTGGTCTAAAGGGGTGATGAATTGTGGTGTACACAAAGGAAAACGACCTGGAGATATGATGGGACTTACGCATGGATAAAAACCCATCATAAGAGGGACACTCTGGGTTTTGTGGTTATGTTTTGGGTGAGGATTAGGCATGGTTATATTTTTGAATGGATGGCATGATCTCAATAGGATTTGGAGGCCTGGGTAAGAATCGTGATATATGATGGATAGTAGAATTGAAGTGGATGGTGAATAATATGGAACTTTCGTGATGGTGACAATGGTGTGGGGCTTGAACCTCAAAGAGAATTCCTACATATCCTTTCTGTAGGGAATCATTGTCCACATAGTTCAAGAGGTGGGGCGATTTGACACCTGAAGAGGAATACTATGAGAATGGATGAATAGATGGTACTCAGAGGATGTAGAACCCCCAGAGTTGGGGCATAACCTTCCCAAAGTAGAAAGGATTAAGGTGGAGGCCTGGATGAGACATTAGTGATGGGATTAAACCTTGGGGAGGCTTCATATGTATCCCTATGGTAGGTAATAAATTTCCATGTAGTTTAGGATGGGGGGAATTGAATTGGAGTGTGCAAAAAGGATATTGACCGGACAACATGTTGGGGTAATGGGGGGTTAGTGGCATGAGAGTTGGTCTGACGTCACTAAAGGATGGACCAATGATGTGGGTCCCAGTAAAGGGAACACCAAAGTTTACAAGTGTTTGGATTTGAACCTCATGTTGGCTTCATACATACCTTGTCTAGGATATTGGGATCAAAACACATAAATTTAGATAATATATCATTTAATGTCTTGAGGGAAGAAGGGGGCATACAATTTAACATCATGACGGGTGATGGTGAACTGATGTGAAGTGGTTGGGACCGATGGATGATGGGATTAAACCTCAAGGAGGATTCATACAAACCTTTCATATATGGGGAAAAGATCAAAGTCTATGTAGTTTGGTGGCGAGGGATATGTCTTATACACTAAGGTGTCCGAGGGAGTATTCCATGGTCGATGATTATTATAAGCCCACATGAGTCATTCTCAGTGTGAGAAATAAGAGGCACAATATAACTAAAGATCCCATCCAGAAATGTTCATCCATGAGGAATAGAGAAGGGATTAAAAATGGTCGGTGTCCTAGGGAGATGGATATTGGGACTATCTTCCGGATTGAGGCCTGATGGAAATGAATCCCAAAGGGAGATAGACAGGGTAATGAAGGTCCCTATTACCATCTCTCCTCTGGCCTTTGTGCATTGAAGAAGAGATCAGGAGTTAGTATGCTACTTCCTGCAAGATATTATAGGGGGATTACACCCAGATGGTTTCCTTCCCCCATTGATAGATTTCATTCCATGCAAGGAGGATCTATTTCAATGAGAGGAATATCACACTATCGTGGAGACCAGTGTGCATAGAAAATGTCAGTGGTATGGGACCCCATGTATATTACATGGGGTGAGGATATATTTTAACAACATGTACCGAGGATGATGATGATTGGTAGTTTATTTTCATGCAGTTCATAAGATGAGGATTTGCTCCTCTCCCATATGGATTACATAACCAGTGCTCTTTAACCCTTGGTGAAGGGAAGGCAATGAAAATTCCATGTAGAAACGGGGTTATGGAGTGATCCATTGAAGGGCTCATGTTAGCATGGATTTGTGAATAACCAATAGCCATTATTTTTCCTATCGAAGAAGCATGTGGATAAGAAATTCGATATGAATAACTACCCATAAGACCTTGAAATCACTTCACACAAACCTACAGGTCCATATGGGAGATGTATGCGCATGATTGTGGTGTCGTGCATAAACAGGGCTCAGACATTATGCCTTAAGGTAAAGAAAACACATGGAGCACATGAGATAGAAGGGGAATTCAAAATATAAAGGGTTTCGTGCATGATGAGGTTGTTCGTGCATGATGGGGGTGTTCATGTAGGATAGTTACAATATAAATTAAAACATGTGTGAAAGAAGAATATTTTGAATGAAATTTCCTTAAGTGTAAAAACTAATAGATGAGGATCAATCCCATGTTGGCCCAGCCAAAAGAGGGCCCCTGGTCTGCCTGTTGTGCAACATCCAATACCTTGACTTCATGGGTTTTTTGGTGTGGTCATGGATGTGGTGACTTTCATGTAGAATGGAAATAGTTAATATTCTGTATTCATCCACAAAGGGTGGGGTTACACTTTTATTTATAGGTGAAAACATTAGCGACAACACACAAGAGGATCTGCATGAAAGAGGACATTTAATGTCGCATTGGGCGTGCAAGGGTTTGCATGCCATAGGGAATCTTGCACCCCGGGCAATATTCCTTCACACCATTACCTTGGATGGTTTTTTGATAAGGTCACCGAAAAAGGCTCCCTGTGATATCATATTTGTGACGTAAGGGTTTTTTCACCTAAGGGACTCTTAAACCCTGGGAAATCGTTCTTTGCACCATTGCCTTGGCTAGGGTTTGAGGAATCTGTCGTAGAATCCTCCCTTTGAAGTCACATTGGGCGTGCAAAGGTTTTGTCACCTACGTGAATATTGAGCACACCGTTTAATTCTTTCATGCACCTCCCTTGAGCATCACTGAATTTTCATTGGATTCCCAAAATGCCTTAGGTTTTCTCAATAGTGTCAGCTCATGGCCCTATCTGAAATTTAGAATCAACAAGGTCACCATGTGATAACTAGGCCATCATATCCACCTTTCATTCCTGCTTCAACACCATTTTAGAACACACCTCTTTAGCTTATCTTGTTCCACTTTACCGATTCATATATTCCACCCAAAAACTCTAGTTAGGTTCACAACCCAACTTGTACATAGTACCAATAGACACTAAACAGTATCCTGCCACTATATAATAACCCACGTCCAAATCACTTTAGGCATGCACATCGGTCATCTAAAATTATTCCATAACCCATCCTCCAGGGTGGTCCCCTAACCAATCCTTATGGAAAAATCTCCACTATCATTCATCAACCCACAACCTCTCACTCAGGAAGTGTTCATTTAGGGCTTCACCCTTCTAGACAATTCCCCTTCAAAACCCACTACATTATCACTCATGTTATGACATCTCTCCAATCATGAACACTAACCCAGTCCATGCTGGGATGTCTCCTTTACCAAATACACACATCAAATCATGGTCATCACACCATCCCATATCCATAGTCTCTGGTTATTTTATCATGAACAATGACCTATCCCTACAATCTCTAGGGAGTACACAAGAACACTTGGAGACTACCTATCACACATATCTCTAGTTGATCTGAGGGTACAAGTCGCTCAGGCACTAGAACCTCATAGAATAATATCTCACCTTTACTATCATTTCATCCAATGGGTCCTCAATATCTTTATCTGTCTCTCCTCATTAAAATCATATCACACTCATCACCAATACATGATGTCACCTTCTGAAGGGTCATTTGAGTCAAACCGCATAGATCAGTCAACATCCAACTCAAGATCACTCCAAAATCATAGCCCTGCTACCCATGATATTTTATAGGAAAACACTTCAATCCCCTTTTTCATCATAATTTCAAATATCGAACCACACAAAAAACCCACCTGAGGGTTCCATCTCAAATATCTTAAGAGATATACCTTACCCCATAACATGAAGACACCCCATTTTTATCACACCTCATATAGTCTTGGAGTATTTATCTAATTCATTGGTATCCTCAAGCCTTATACCCCCCCTCATGATGGGTCCAATCCTCATGAATGATGTGGATGGACATATAACTTGTATCTAGTAGTCTTAAGACTCTCATTCCCATCAAACTATCCCTATGATAAAAAACCAATACTATAAATGTCATGTCTCACATTCCATGACCACACAAGGTCTTTTGTCATAAATAAAATATATCTCCCCCATGGTGATAAATTCAGTGGTTAATTCCCATTTTCTAAAGTTCAGAACAATACATATCCCAATGATGGGAGGCCCAACACTACTTTTTATCTTTCCCTTGGTTTCTAAATGTCATTATCTGATCTACCTGGTCCCATAAAATAAATTCAGGCATGAATAGTAATACATAAATAGGTATATGATAATTTATTTAAGGGGCAACCTACCTCCATCATGGATCCACCTTACTCAGTAAGATCTACAACAACATATGAAATTCCTCCCATACCTTTCTAAACATAATTATTCCTAACATCCACATAACACACTACACACCACTATCACACTAAAACAACAACCAAAAACACCCTTAGGGTCTATATTACACCATTCAAACCAACCTAGAAATTAATATGTATCATATTATACTTGGTTATATGATAAACAATTTAATTAAACACATTAACCTTAATAAAATCAGTTGGGAAATATAAATTCATAGAAAAAAAATTATTGTGGGTAGATATAATATGTATTCCCTTCTATATGAAAGCATGTAAAATGATAGATCAATATCATAGGTTTTTCCTTGCATCAGCGAAATCTATACCTAAACCCTAAATGAAAATCATGAAGAATAACTAGTGTATGATGTGAGTCACAAGAATATAAGAACTAAACATTAATACTAAAATTAAAACTCCATAATTCAACCCTAAATAAATTTGAAAATGTAGAGACATATAATTGATGGAATCACTAACAACGTCCTCCCTTGTGTCCCCTCCCCATTGCCTAATTCCAGAAATCCAAGAACTAAGAAAATGTGGATGTGTCTCTATTAAAATAAGAAACCAAGTAATCTTTCATACCCTAAATGTTATCCATTATTGGGGTTGGTGGAATATATTTAGTTTCACTATAGATATATTTATGTATTCATAACATTTATCAGAGATCACAACAAGGATGTTTTTGTGCTATTGAATTTTTAGAGTAGTTAGGGATAAAATATTCAATAGAAATAATATTATCATATAGACTCCACAAGAAAGGGTCATTAGACGATGGTCATTGAATATATGAATACTATGTTGACACGTTATTCGAATTGGATATAAATGAAGAGAGAGACTCATTAGATGAATTTATCAGAGTTTTTGTTCACTGGTTTGGAACTCAGTTTGTCGATTGTGTGTTTTTTTCCTTCTATTATAGATTTCATCATATATATTAACATCATATATGAGGTTTCCCATTTCAATGAATGGTTGACCATGAATCTCAAATTTTGGTACATATTTTTTACCATATAAATACATCTATTAATAGTGGTTTTTTACCATATTACATTTTAATATATATGTTTTGATTCCCTTAAGAAAATTGATTGTTTTTAAATTAGTTGAATGAGACTTTTTATTTTCATAGGTCCAGAGTGATGAGATTATATTTCACCGAAATCACCAATAATTAAAATTCTTCTTCCGTTATCCAATAGATGTAGTTCATCTATCCAAAGGATGTATATATTTTTTGTCTGATTGTTTGGAAATTTGTTTTTGTGATGTGTTTTTGAATTTAGTATGTTGCTATAGTGGGATCACGTCCATGTTTTATTTAATGACTCATAAGAGATTGTTTTTTACAAATTATACTCTAGTAGTGTTTTTATCTTTCCACAATATAGGATGAAGTGGTCAAAGAAACGCTAGTACACATTATTTAGTGATTTAGATGTTTTTTGGTGGGAATACTAAAATATTTTCCTTTATTATGAAATAAGTGGTACAAAATATGATACTTATACATCACTTGCAGCACATGGGTTCACCTCACCATGGATTATAATATGTTTTATTTTAATATTTAGTATTATTATTAGAATAATTTATTATGATGAAGGGAATGTAAACATTGATCAGATTGATGGAATGAACATTCACTTTCAAAAAGTTAAATTGGAAGATCTAATAACAAATATATATATATTTTCTCAGTTTTTCAATAAATTTTAAAAAAAGGAAACGATTTAATTGTAACTTTTATACACAATTGATCTATCCTTTATTATGATGTATCATACATGGAATATTGTGTTAAATATTATAATGCAGAAAAATACAACATATGTTATGAATTAATTGGATAATAGGTATGAGAATAAAATGACAGTTATGAAATTTTTAATTATGTTAATATTTTTTATCTAGTAGTTATTGGAAGGAAGACCAATGGTAGATCACATAAATGACTTCAATATGATCTATGTGTATCATGAATTAGTAAAGGAGACTATCACATTTGCACTTTTTGTTTTATTATACATTATTTACTCCATGAATTCTAGGATTCAATAGTGAAAACTATGAGAAACATTAGTGGGAAGAAATACCATGAGTTTAATGAAATTTAAAACATGTTCACAAAATAAATGTTTAGGTTGAATAAATTTTAAATTTAATTTGGATGTGCACCCACTAATATGTGAAAGAAATTATTACCTAAATGGATGTAACATCAGTAGAAATAATTTGTAGATGATATGTCCCAACGAATATGTTTAGGAAAATATATTGTTTCAAGTCCTAGTTGTTGGATTTGGGGGAATAAGGGAAAAATCATTAAAATTGTAGGAAAATGATATAGGCTTTGACTTTCAAACAATGGAACCCATAAATCCTAATGGGTTGAAGATTCATTTTTCTATTGGGAATCATTATTATTGGAGATTCAAGGGTTATTGACTTAGGTGTATCATTTTATTAAACTTACACTAGTATGTTTATTGTGAATTATCTACTAGGAATCTATGGTAGTGTACAATTTTCACACAATGAAGCTTCAAATAATGTTATGAAGGAAATGTTAACGTATGAATGAATAATATAATTTTCTTGAGAAAAAATATTTTTTTTATATATTTAAGGTCTCTAAAAATACCATATATTCATAGGTAATGTGATTATAATGGTTATTGAATGACCTTTTCAAATGGAGATTAGAATATCAAAATATGGGCTTTGCAGATTTCTCATTTAGTTAAGAATGTAACCTTATACATCATAGGATTGAATAATCAAATTGTATTGATCAAAAGAAATTCGTTATATGATCTAATAAAGATAAATTTTCATTCTGGACACCATAGTTTGTATAATATTAATATTTAATAATAAATTGCAATACTTAAACCTGATCACATAGGCCCTAGAAAATTTGAAAGTTTTATGATATGAAAATAGAGTATATTTTTATTTATCATAGATGGTATAAAATTATTGGAATCCAAATATAGAAAAAATTAATTATAATGTTTTTGGATCACTGTATGTTCACTCAATTCTAGGAACACTATATTCTATGACCTTTATTAATAAATTCACCCGGAAGGACTTGTTTAAGTTCTTAATAGTTAAATTAGATTTATTTTTGGACACCTATTTAGAGGAATGTTTTGGATTAAAAATTGTGTGAATGAATGTTTAAATATCCCATAAAGACAATGGTGTTTAATACACATGACTCTAAATTCATATATTCTGACAAAGGAATAGAAACAAGAATGAAATGACTATTCAATGAACTCTATAGAAAAATGTATTAGCAGAAAGGATGAATAAAAGTCATCAAGAAAAATCATAGAGTATGTGCATTCACCCTATAATTTCTATAGTGATTAGTGTATTGGATATAAATACAATAGCATATTTGGTGTGAAATAGAATTGTTTCAGCTAAGGGATGATATTGATCAGAAGAACCTCGTTCTTATAAAATACCAGATGTTAAATATATAAATGGGCTTGGATGTATTATGTGTTTTCAAATTGATTTTAAGAATATAGATATCTTATAGGTGAATTCCATAGTATGTTTTCTTATTAGATATGATGAATATAACTTTTGATATCAATATAATGATTATGAAAAGAAATAAGTAATCTAGAACTAAGATATTATTTAATGGATGAGTTTATGGGGAAATATACAAACTTGTATAAGAAGTAAATTTCAGATTGATAGACTACAATAGATAAAGGTGATCAGATAAAGGATACTATAAGGACCCTCATTCTTCAAAAATTAGGAGATACATTAAGAAATGGTGCTCTGAAATACTTTATACTAGATGTATAATGATTAGATTGACATCTATAGGATAAAAGATCATCAAACAAACCTCTAAAGGATAGAGAATGTTCATATGGACGAATATTTAATAAATCATTTCCAATAGATAAATATATTTAGGTATAGAGGAGATCCAATCATATTAGAAAACTAGTTCAGATGTTCGGAGTTTATTTTAATTTCCTAATTCTTAGGGAAATAGTGGGTTCATATTGTTCAAAAAAAATATCTACTCACAGGGACTCAAAAGAGTGAATGTTATCCATAGAATAGAAAATTAATCATTTATGTTAAAAAATTACTTTAGTGTGGATCGAACCATTGAATGTAAATAATGATATGAAAAACAGATTATTGGTTTAATAATGGATTTGGATGAATGTAAGAGGTATAATAAAAGGGTATTGGTGAAGCGTTATTAACTAAAGGAAGGGATAAAATTTTCATAAAAAAATCCCAACGGTAGTTAATCAAAAAACCATTCATAAAGTTCACAACATTTTTATTTCTAATTATCATCACAGAGAGTCGGTTAAAATAAATATGTAATTATTCATGGGTATTTGGAGGATGAAATGTACCAGGTTCCTCCCAAGTGATATGATTTTCATCTAAATGAGGGGTTTTTTTTGAATGTTTAAATGAATATCTTTTTTATTGATGAAATATATAATAGAGTGAAATAAATACATTGAAACATATGTTATTAAGGAATGATTTATTCAATTTTATTTCATTTATTGTTTTATAAAATGAAATGGGGATATTGGGATGAATATAATAATTTTTCTATATGTTTAATTATATATTTATTGAATTTCATGAGATCTATTGTAATTAGGAACATAAGTGGAAATAGTTAATTTTGTAAAAGATGATGAACCTTAGAGATTATTAGAAGATGATGTGGCTGATAATATATACGGATTTGAAGGATATAAATCTAGGTTTATCCTAAATGGAATACATAATGGAGGGCATCGAATGATTCAAAATGAATGGTTATAGACATGTCTCTTTCCCCCTTGATGGAAAAATCATACATAATGATGCATATGGACCATCAATGATAGAGATGATCATGACATGAAAATATATTTTTTACTTTATATTTTTCAAGTCTTATGAATGAAATTGTTTGAAATAAACTAGACAATATTTTTTTAGATGTAGTTGTTAGTCGTTTCGTATAAAATATTTGATGAAATAAATGGGGAGCTGTGAAATATATCATTTGATACTCAAAGGGGTCATATGATGCAACTTCTTATTCCAGTCATTATGATAACTTGAATGGTTTTTTAGATGCATATTTTTTAGAAGACATCGACTCTTGGAAAAGCATGGTCTGTTTTTATTAACATTAAATGGAATAATAGTTTATAGGAAGAATCATATGCTTCTACCTCTTAATTATTCAATAACTGAAGTTGAGTATGTTTCCACTTCTAAAATATTAAAGGTGTTTATATGGTTGGTACACTTGATAATGGAATTTGGAATGTTAGTAGACATTGGAAAATCATTCTATGATATTCAAAGATAAATTAAAATTTCTCACAGTTTATTGTTTTATACAATAAAGAGACACATTGACATAAAATATCATATTATAAGATGTTTTTTGTATGTGAGGAGTTATATATGAAGAAGGGTACTAGAATGAAAAATCACATAGATATAGTTATTAGGTTATATTATAATAATTCTTGAGAAAACAATGGGCCTTATTTTGACAAGGTTAAATTGATGGAGTGGAGAACACAATATACATAAGAATGGGGATGAGATCTAGGTGACGATTATAGAGTGATGGAATATCGACACAATTTCCATATAAGGTATTATTGGGTTTTTTTATAAAATATTCAGTTCCACCCAATAGATATTTATTGATGGTGAATATTTGTTGTAGATCACATAAGGAATGTTTCCATATTTTATAATATCCAATGTGGTTATGGTAGATAGGTTTCAATAAGAAGTCCTCCATAGGATAAAGTCTATTGGAAGGGGTTATTGGACTAATATTATTAGATAAAGGAATCATGCAATGAGTTTATGATGACACCGAATTGGGAATAGAAAATATGGTAATTAGACCAAATTCACCCAAATGGAGTTCACTGGGCTGGTACCTAAATGTATGAGTTATGTTCATGATAATGAATTCTTAGTGGTTTCATTGTATGGTTCATAAATGTATTAAATGTTTCCCTTGTTAATAGGATGTCTGTGATGAATCTTAGAGGTTGGTGCATTCTTTTTACCATGAAATTACATATATAAGTAAAGGGGGTGGCCTAACTCTATGATTTCATGATTCTTATACGATTATATAATGAATAGTAAATATTCTAATATAATATTTGCAGTTTTTTATGTTGAGAAAATGTGATTTATGAATTTTTTATTCAGTTTCATCTTCCATGTTGATAATATTTTTTGTTTTCTCACATGGATAAAGGACATTTGTATAAACCGCATAAATCTTGATAATATTATTGTTTTTTTCTATCTGTGAAGTGTGTTAACGATATTTTTGAAAAGATTCTGTGGGACTTCATCCTAGTTATATTGAAAAAATTCGAGGAGTTATTTGTCCTTCAAACCATTTTCTAGTTGTGTTTGGAGTGTTCCACTGTGTAGGGTGAGGAAATCCGATGAATGTTTGTCTAGTGTATATTGTGTATGGAATTTCTATCTAGAGGAATAGATAGGTTATATCTATTAGTTCCCAACATCATCATTATAAAGATTCTGGGCCTAAATGGTCTTCCAAGTGGACTACTTTCATGGGTGGAATTAAAATCACTTCCTGAGAGGTGTTCCATTGAAAAAAACTCATAGGTGGAATCACGTCGAGAAGCCCACCTACATCATCCTAGGTCACACATCCCCTCCTCCAAGACATTCCTAATACCCCAAGAAACCATCTAACCCTTCTTAAATATCCACAAACAAATTTTTTTATTTAAAATGACTTATATTACTATTAAAAATCATGACTCCCAAAATGATCCTTTCAGCAATTGTAGATATAATGTTTATAAAAAAGTTAATGACATGGAAATAAATGGGTAATTAAACAAAGATGTATCTCATTTTTCCTTTCACAAGTGAATGTTTCTATCTCTATGTGAATTAGTATTCTCCAGATTATATAATTTTTTCATATATTTTTCAATATATGTGAATCTTTCTTTTTTTTGTGAACTAATATAACAAAATCTTCTTTTCTTCTTTTCCCACTACTCTTTTTAATAGTTCATAATTCAGTGTGAGATTTCTATACTAAACCAACATCCCATTTCCTCATATTAGTATTCAATGCACCAAAATATACGCGAAACACCTTTTTTCTATATCTATATCTAAATAACTATTCTTTAATACTCATTTATTAAGAATTGGACGGTTATATTGGTTATTTACTTTTCTTGACATAAGGATATTCTTATGAGAATTTTAATGTTGAAAAAATATCCTTTTCTCTATTGAAATAATATATATATATATATATATGATGTAGTGTAGTGTTCTATTACACTCCACTAATTCCTAATTATTTTATAGTACTTGTTTTGTACATAAACAAATCATTCTAAAGTACAATAAGATTTGGTTACTCAAAAAATTTCCAAATCATGGTTGTTTTGAAATCTATTTTCCTAATATATCATTCACATTTAAAATCACAAAAATCACAATATTTATTTTCCTTCTCTACTTCTATTGAACTCTAAAAAATATCTTTTAATATCCCATATATCCCAGAATATCATGAAATTAAATTCACAATGATCATTTATTTTAAATGAAAATAATCTCTTCAGATAATTATTCTACATTTTCCTCAAATCATGATTTCATGAATCATCATTTTAATTATTTTATGGTGTCCCATAAGTATCATTTGAGACTGTAGAAAATTTGAAATGTTCATTTATTAAAATTTCAAAATTTAGGATATCTTATAATATCCCAAAACAATATATGTGGATCTAAAACATTGTATGGGACTAAAAATAACATATTACATCAAAAAAATGTTTTCTGGCATCAAATATCCTACATGGTTCATCTATTTCATATGAGATCATTCATATAAAACTCTATAGACGTTCTCCATGAATAATCAAAATACATCATATAATACCCATTAATACTAGAATCATGATAAATAATAACATGATATTTGAATTTTGAGTCTTATATTTCTTGGAATCAATAATATTCTCAAACCATACATGAAATCAAAATATATTATAGTAATCATTATATCATATGATCTTCTATGAACATTCAATATACTTTTTATTTGAAATTAAAAGGGTTGCACTCCAATATTTTAAATTTAATTCATCTTCAAATTAATTGGAAAAACATCTGAAAATGTTATAATTATCTGGTCATCTTTAGATCAACCTTCCACAATTCAACACTCCATAATCTCTTTCTAGTATGCATGGAGTTATTTTGAACTTTCATGAACGTCAATAGAATATATTATTCATGAATCTCTAGTTATTCAATTTTATAATATATTTCATAGAACAATAATTGAATATATTTTATTGCATCATGATGTAGATGATGAAACATAGTGTTGATTTAGGGTAATATCCATGAGTTTTTTAGTGATAAAATGTGTTTCGTAAATCCATGATCCCATATAAAATTATATTTTAGGATTAAACCTATTAATAATCATTATTAATTATAGTAAATTGGAAAAAATTATTATTTATCATCACATCACCAGGCCACCCCACATGTGTGTCTCTTGACTCCTTATTCCCATGTTTCCCAAAATAAGGTTTATACCTTCACTATACTGACCTCATTATCTAGGATTTAATCTTGGCTAGTTTCCTCTAGTGAATGAGCTATTTGGTCACATTTTTTTAGGGTTGACTATATTTTTTTGTAACAATCATATATTAACTAATCAAATATTCATTGTTTAAATAATTATAAAGAAAAAAATAAAAACTCAATTGTTGGACATCTCATGTTCTCTCTATCAAATTCTTTTCCTTCATGATATCACACATATAATTTTACATATCTCAAAAAAATTTCCATTAAATTCAAATATAAATACATAATAGAGATATGGAATAATTATTACATATCATCCATATAAATTCAATTCTTTAGAAATCTCAACCACCATTTTCCTACAAAATAAATAGCTGAACCTTTGTTTCTGATGAAGGAAATATTTTCTAAACCCAAAAACTAGGATAATTATTTATATATTCATTCTTAATTAAATTATCATATGTGTAAACTATTATTTAAAAAATATCATCATAAATAAAACTAGATTATTTCTATTTATCTTCAAAAATCCATAATCCTCTTCCCTAAAAATCTAATTTATCATATTGACACCAAAATACATTGATAATTCAATGTCATTGAAATTACATTACAAAAAAAATTACAAAAACCAAAAAGTGTGGTCAAATTTTTTAACATGAGATATATAAAGGTAGAAAATTATTTTTTTATAGTGATAGGTCATGATAAATTAGTGTTAGGATGGTTTGGTAGCCAAAATTTTCTTATTTTTCACTATTATGGTTCATACCATGGGAGGTCTTCCAAAGAGAACAGTATGTGGGATTCAAACATGAAGTAATAAATCCCTGTAGTGATTATGTTAATGTTACATTGGGATTTTATTTGTGTTATATTATTAATTATTTTTTTAATAATATCTTGTGTAATGTTGAATAGAAGGAGGCCCGACCATTCACCCTTATTACAACTATCTTCTACTCTTTGATCCATGGTTAATTATACTAGGTTAACTTATCTATTAGAGTAGGTTTCTTTCTCCTTACAGTTCTCCTCCTTATCTCCTCATTTCCATATAATTGTTTTGGTCATAGATTGGTATTTGGATTTTTATTCCACCAAATCAAGGTTAAGTTACATTGAATTAATATAAAATTCAGGTGAAGAGGCTAGAAAATGTCCTGGAAATAAGAGTGATCAATATTTCTTGTCATTATGATAGAGGTTAAGGAAGTAATATACAAGATTTATTCTCTTTATTACTAAATATTTCTATGATTTGGAAATATTTGTTGAGTTTTATACATTACTATTATGTGTATAATTTGTATGTGAATAAATAAAAATACATTTATAATTATGTTTTTATTGATCTTTCATGAGTGTAGGGATCTTTCATGGCCGTAATGATAATGGCCGATCAACTAACCTTTTATGGATGACATGATCATTATGTAAATTTGACAACTCTGTGGTTATGGTAGGATATTCATAATTAAAAAATATTTAAGTATAAATGAATTAGTTTTTTTCCATGAAATTAAAGTGAGTATGTGAAACTGACTCATGTGAGAGAAGTTTAGATTTTGATTATATAATAAATTATTTATCAAATAATTATTTTTCAATGGTGACATTTCACACTTTCCATATTGAGTTATTAAAATTGGTAACTCTATTCATGTTTTTTGGTTGGTTTAAAAATTATAAGACCCCATATATATTTTAGAAAAATTGGTTCTGACTTCAGTGAACTAGTTACGTTTCATGTGACTATGCATAGTCATTGACATTAAGTGGTGAGGTAAGTGGGAGTGATTTATGAGTTCATTCAATTAATCATTGAAGAAGTGGATTCATTGCGGGGGGTCATCTATAAATTGGATAAATGATTTTAATGTCTAGTATTTTGTGTCCTAATATGTGGTATTGGAGATTTATCATGGATAATTACCCATGTGAGTGGTGAAAAGTGATATGGATTGGTATTTAAGGATAAAAAATGATGGCATAGTCATGTAATGATCACTTTTTACCAATAGTTCCCCGAATCATGGGATAACTATGATGTTATTATTTCACCATATGGTTTCACCTATTGATTCTATTAGGAGAAGGCCTTATAGGAAAATCACTGCATGGGATGTGGAATATGAGATAGATCATGATGAAGAGGATTTAAATGTTTTGGTTTTTCAGATTGAGTGAAATTAACAATCATGGAAGGAAGAATGGTGACAATATGATTAAGGGTTTTTATAAGACCTTAGGAAGGAAAATTAATGTTCCTTGGATAGTGGGTAAATTCATCTATAATATGATTACTATGAGATATAAATTGATATTGTATGACCAATCCATCTTCATAATATTGGGATAAATTACCCATATGGTATAGGGTAGGTCTTACAAAATATTCACTTTAATATGATCATGGAATTATAAGATATACTATTAGTGAATCAAGATTAATTATTGGAAAAATAATGAAGTGCATGGGAAGTGTTTTAATAGAATGAACTATAAATGAGAGAGTTATTCTATGTGATGTGAAATTTTTTTTCTTCTTCATTCATTCAGTATAATTTCTATCGTATTGAGGTTATTCTTTTTTTCATAAGGATTAATTATCTAAATTAAATAAAAAATGAAAAATAATAACATAATTCACACAATTTTTAATAACACCATCACCCAAAAGCTACCCCTCTAGAGCATAAAATGATGTATGTGGGTTGATGATTCCTAAATCCAACCTCTAATAACCCACATGTTAGTGATTAGTTAAAAGGGGATATCATAAACATAATTGGAATGCATTATTCAACAATAAGATTACGAGGAATGTGAGATTAGATGAAACCACCAAATAACTCATCTTTAAAAAATATAAAAAAATACAAAAAACTGAATTTAATGTTGTTGAACTAGAACAACTGTATGAATGACACTACTAGTACCGAAATAAAATCTTCATTAGTGGATTTAATTAAGAAAACAAATAATTAATGACTATGAGAAGTAGTGATTGGAAACACGATCACTATCCACATCTTACAGACCTAAAAATAGTCTGTATAGATAGGGTTCTTCATAATAGGGGTACATGGAAGGATCCTCCCAATATCCTCTTATAGAAAAGTAAATAAAGCATAATATGGCATACTGAATTACTAATAAAAAAACTTGTTCCCTAAACAAGTATGAAAAGTAATGATACTCACCATGTCATTATCAGTAACACATAAGTGTAATAATATATACATATATATATATATGTGTGTGTGTGTGTGTGTGTGAGTGAAATAATGACACTATTACACCCCAGTGGTTTCACAATCTCAACCTGATGACACACTTCATAGTCCATGAATCTAATGAGAAACATCATTTAATGTAAATTGTATAATATTACATTCATTTTGAATAATTTAACCTCATCCTCACCACCACCTTAATATAGTAAGTGAGTAGTTTTTTGGAATCTACCACATCCCATACACCATGTAGTACACCACAAACAATCAGCTCTTATACAGAATATACCAATAATAATCCATATGATACTATATTTTTAGGAATATGTGTTTTCAAAATAACAATGTTATACTACATTTATATATACAAATAAACTAGATGGTGACATCCATTTGTAAATGAAATGAATTTATACTCCCAGATAAGTGAACAAGGGAGAGGGGAATCCAACCATCAACCCCTTCAAACATTGATTTTTGAGAAATATCCACATGATTTTACTAATTTTTGGTATCCCTACTGAAAAGGGTGAGATGCCATATAATTTATCACATTATAAGCATTATATATATATATATATATCATACCACAAAAAGGGAAACAACATATATTTAACCTCAACATTATCTCTTCTCTCTATGACACCCAGTTTCTACCTCTATGGAGTAGATAACCTATATGAACCAAAAAATATAAAAAATACATCCATTTAGCACTTCATATTACAAAATTACCAAACATTTATCTAAATTCATCCATCAAAACACCTACATAAGGGATAAAAATATAATATTCCCTTCCATTACATAATTCCAATAACTCGTGGAAAATTTCTAATCTACCATAAATGATTCATTAACCAAGAAAAAATTCCCACATCAGGTAGTGGGTGAAGAAATTCATGAAATAATAATCCCATATATTATGACTCAATTAAAATGGAATCTTTAATTAAAATAAAAACATGTTTTACTTCGTAATATGAAAGGAAATACAGACATATACTAACTCCATCCAAACAATTTCCATCCCCAACATCATCATGAATGTCATCACACATCCAACCATCACCGATGTCAACTTCTACCACAACCTCAGGAACCCATTAATGTTTATTTCCTATATAACACGAATCAATGTATCATATTTTATCTCATTATAAGTCTCTCCCTGAGTAATAATCATATGGGTTAAAGGAAATAATAAGTGGATAACAGATAATCAAGTCCCTAGAACAACAGCATACATCCTTCATACTAAAATAGGGTTTCTCATCCCTGAAAATTATGTTTAGTATTCAAAAATAATAATTCCTACTTTGAATGAGTTGATTCCCTCAACATATTTTAATAAACAAAAAATATTAAGGAATAATCCATTAAAAGCTATAAATTAATTAATTACACTTTAAGAATAACATCAATTCCATCCATATTAATATAAAAGATTAAAAAATTCAACATGCCGAAACATTTAGATCAATAGACATTTTATATAATTATATTCCTAACCTACATCCAAGAGAAATAAAAATTATGAAACACATAACCAGTAATATAAAGGGAATTATATAAAAAATCAAGGTGTAAAAAAGCATCAAGGTTTAGATACATAAGACTGCTACAACCTAAAAAATATTTCATTAATTTGAATATAACCTTCATTTATGTCATCACCACTATTAATCAATAAAAAAATAATGACAACCACAAAATATCACACAAAATATGAGAATAAATGTGTAACATCCAACCCCTCACCAGTTCTCTTTGGAAGAGGATGAGGTGAAACTATCCTTATGTAACATCTATAGGACACCAAAGGCTTTAATAAAGTTTCAAGGGAATAAAAGATCCTTTGGTTGAATTTACATTATATGAGAAAAACCTATGGACAAAGAAACACATATAAGAAAAAATATATGATTTATATAATGTAATAAAATATAAATCATACTAGTAAGAAATTTTAGAGTAAAAGTCATACTAAAAATGTATGATAATGAAACTAAAATGTTAAACATAACTAAAAGAAACTAACGTTGCATCAGCTCACCCATCACCCAAACCAAGAACTTATCCCCAACCCTATGTCCCAAAAACAATAATCATAATGAACCCCTAGAGAAGTATGAAACATTTCACTAACCTATGTCTTTATAGACAATATTTTCAATCAAACCAATGTTCCCATGTTGCGGGTGAGTATAAAACTCTATATTTAATCTCCAAGACATAGCAACACATTCCAATGGTAACAATAATAAGTTATCTCGCATTTATATAAAATAATAGGGAGATAATATAAAATCATTTTTCTGTAATAAAATACAGTTTGAATAAAAATTAAAAACATTAATTCCTTTTTCTTTCCAATAGTCATACACAACAATGTTCGACACTCAAACACCCATGCATGGAAAATAAATTTCCCAAAATTAATGGGTAGTTACTTGTCTCATCACCATGTTTTTCCCTGATGGAATCCCATGAGGCACATTGATATCTTCCCCAAATATAAGACAATAAGGTTCAATAAAGAAATTTCAATGACCACATTTTTACCACACATTCAATTTTATAAATTAATATACTTTCTATTAAAACTCATTTTATTTCAATATATTTATAATTCAACTTATATGAATGATTTCTAAAAAAATAATTCTCTAATAAAAAAATATTATTGGTCAAAAAATATTGAGATATTTTTTAAAGCCCAAAGCCTTCGATTTATAGAATGTGTTGAATGGGATAAAATCCACCTACATCAACATGTTTGAATTCAGTGAGTAATAGTACAACAAACCTCTAAATCCGAATACGAAACTCCTTATATTTAATTCATACCAATCCATAGAGATGCATTTTTGTTCCGTACAGTTCAAAAAAATATTTCACCCAATGTGACCTTGCCCCTAGACATTACACATGGAGTCACATAGTTGTTCCACATGGTTTAAAATTTTTTTTGACAATAATTCCCATGATTCTATCTAATTACCACTATTTGGCATTGTTTCCACTAGTCTCTCACATGGGTTTGAATAATTGTGAACCTTCACATTGACCCCCAGAATTATCATAAATTGATTTCCTGGTATAGTTTTTGGTTTCCCCTAACTATTCACAAACTGTGAACCGTTAAAACCTCAAAAACCACTAAAAATATTTTCGAAGATCCCAAAACACATCCCATGTCACTTCTAAAAAATGGTCTTTATCTGTGCTCAAAAAAGGCTTTATTAGTGCTGAAAAATAGTTGTAAAGTTCGGTGCTGATAAGGGGGGGTCCCCTTTATCAGCGCTTACTGAGCGCTGATAAAGGGGTACTTTTTTCGCGCTAAAAAGCGCTGATAAAGGAAACCATTATCAGTGCTAAAAAGGCACTGCTAAAAACCCCTTTATCAGCGCTAAAAGAGTGCTGATAAATGTGTGTTTTATCAGGGCTCTTTTAGCACTCAGAAATGGATCATTTATCTATGATTTTTAGTGATGATAAAGGTGTAGTTTATCTCCTCTTTTTTAGCTCTAATAAAGGCTCCATTTATCTGTGTTAAAAAAGGGCTGATAAATGCCCTATCTGCTGCTACAAAAAAATCTGCAGCAGCACAACCAAACACCTGCAAAAAAATTCAGCATCTCAATAAGCTAATTAGACCAAGTATACACATACAACAAGTATCCCCGTACACCATTAACACATAACTCATTAGTTAATTAAGTACACAAAGAATTAAATTTAGAATTCAGGGGTTGGGGGGTTGTTCAGGGGTTTGGGGTGGCTGTCCAAGGGGGGGGGGGGGGTAGGGGGTGTCCGGGGGGCGGGGGTGTCCGGGTGGAAAGGGGTGTCTAGGGGGGTCCAGTAGTTTGGGGAGTTGTCCAAGGAGGGTGGGGGTGTCTAGGGGCGGGGGTTTCTAGGTGGGGGCTGTCCATGGGGATGTCCAGGGAGTGGTCTGGTGTCCAGGGTGTCGAGGGGCTTTCCAGGGGTTGGGTGTCCAGGGGGTTGAGGGCGGTCCGAGGGGTTTGTGGGGATGTAAAAAGGGGTGGGGTGGTGTCTACGAGGGTGGAATGGGGGTGTCTAGGGGGATAGGGGTGTCCAGGGGGTGGGGGTGTCTAGGGGGGTGGGGCGATCCAGGAGGTTAGGAGGGGGTGTCCAAGGGGGTGGGGTGGTGTCCAAGGAGGGGGGTGTCCAGGTGGGGGGGGGGGCTGTCTGTGGAGTTTCTATGGGGGTGGGATGGTATCCGGGAGGGTGGGGGTGGCCATCCATGGGTGGGGTGTCTAGGGGTGGGGGGGTATCCAGATGGTGGGTGGTGTCTAGGAGGGGTGGGGGGGTCGTCCTGGGTGGTGGTGGTTTTCCAGTGGGTAGTGGTGTCTGGGGGGGGGGGGGGGGGCTTTCTGAGGGGGGGTGTCCATGGGTGTGTCTAGGGTGTGGGGGTGTCCAAGGGTTGAGGGGGATTTCCACGTGGTGGGGGTGTCTAGGTCGTAGGTCTGCTGTTGTTTTCACTTAAAATTGTGTCCATTTTAAAAAAAAAAGCGAGACACTTTGAGTGATATCGGCCACACTATGCCTCGTATTGAGGTGGGGTTGACTTTTACATGTCAAAAACAACCCATGGATCATTCTCCCATAATATCAACACAATATTAACATGTTTGGTCGGATTTCCGTACATCAGTTGTCGTTCTCACTTAAAATTGTGTCCATTTTAAATAAACAAGAGACCCTTCGAGTGATACCGGCCACACCGTTCATTCAATTGAGGCTGGTTTGACTCTTACACCTCAAAAAGGACCCATGGATAATTATTCTAAAGTATCAATATAATCCGAATGTGTTTGGTTGGATTTTCATAGGCTAGTTTTTGTTTTCACTTAAAATTGTGTCCATTTAAAACAATAGAGAGACAATTTGAGTGATATCGGCCACACCATGCCTCGTATTGATGTGGAGATGACTCGTACATGTCACAAAGGTCCCATGGATTTTTTTTCTTAATGATCAATACAATCCGAATGCATTTTTATGGATTTTCGTAGGTCATTTGTTGTTTTCACTTAAAATTTTGTCCATTTTAAACTAAAGAGATACCGTTTGACTGATACCGACCACACCATGCCTTGGATTGTGGCTGGGTTGACTCATACATGTCAAATAGTACCCATGGATCTTTCTACTATAGGATCAAGACAATCCTAATGCGTTTGGTCAGTTTTCCATAGGACAGTTGTTGTTTTCACTAAAAAATTTATCCATTTTAAAAAAGGAGAGATACTTTGAGTGATACTGGACAAACTGTACCTCATATTGAGGTGAGGTTGACTCGAACACATCACAATGGAACCATGGATTGTTCTACTACAGGATCAACACAATCTGAATGCATTTGGTCAGATTTCCATAGGTCAGTTGTTGTTTTCACTTATAATTGTGTCCATTTTAAACAAAAAAGAGACACATTGAGTGATTCCGGCCACAAAAAGCCTAAGATTGATGTGGGGTTGAATCATAAACATTGAAAAGGACCCATGTATTGTTATCCTAAAGGATCAACACAATCCAAATGCTTTTGGTTAGATTTCCGTAAGTTAGTTTTTGTTTTCACTTAAATTTGTATCCATTTTAAACAAAAGAGAGACTCTTTGAGTGATACTGGCCACACCGTGCCTCAGATTGAAGTGGGTTTGACTCATACATGTTAGAAAGGACCCATGGATTGTTCTATTTTAGGATCTAGAAAATCAGTATGCATTTGGTAGGATTTTTTTTGGTCAGTTGTTGTTTTCACTTAAAATGGTGTCAATTTTAAATAAAAGAGAGACCCTTTGAGTGATACCGGCCACACCGTGCCTCAGATTGTGGCTGGAATGACTCATAAACATCAAATAAGACACATGGATCATTCTCCTAATGTATCAATACAATCCGAATGTGTTTGGTCAGATTTCCGTAGGTCAGTTGTTTTTTTCACTTAAAATTGTGTCCATTTTAAACAAAAGAGAGACACTTTGAGTGATACCGGCCACACCGTTCCTCAGATTGGGGAAGGGTTAAATTGTACATGTTGAAAAGGACCCATGGATTTTTATACTATAGGATAAAGACAATTCGAATGCTTTTGGTTAGATTTTCATTGGTATGTTGTTGTTTTCACTTAAAATTGTGTCCATTTTAAACAAAAGAGAGGCACTTTGAGTGATACTGGCCACACCGTGCCTATAATTGTGGAGGGTTTTACTTTTAAACGTTTAAAGTGACTCATGTGTTGTTCTACTATTGTATCAAGACAATTAGAATGCGTTTGGTTGGATTTTTGTAGGTCAGTTGTTGTTTTCAAATATTATTGTGTCCATTTTAAACAATAGAGAGACACTTTGAGTGATATTGGCCACACCGTGCCTTAGATTGAGGTGAGTTTGACTTGTACATGTAGAAAAGGACCCATGGATTGTTATCCTAAAGGATCAAGACTATACAAATGCATTTTTTTATATTTCATAGGTCAGTTGTTGTTTTCAATTAAAATTGTGTCCATTTTAAACAAAAGAAGGATACTTTGAGTGATACAGGCCACACCAGGCCTTGGATTGATGCAGGGTTGACTCGTAAACATTAAAAAAGACTTATGTATTGTTATCCTATATTATGAACACAATCCAAATGTGTTTGGTCGAATTTTCATTGGGCAGTTGTTGTTTTCACTTAAAATTGTGTCCATTTTAAACAAAAGAGAGACACTTTAAGTGATACCGGCCACATCGAGCCTCTGATTGATGCGAGGTTGACTCATAGATGTCGTAATGGACTAATGGATTGTTCTACTAAATTATAAAGACAATATGAATGTGTTTGGTGAGATTTCCATTGGTCAGTTGTTGTTTTCACTTAAAATTGTATCCATTTTAAACAAAAGAGAGACACTTTGAGTGATACTGGCCAAAACATGGATCTGATTGAGGGGGGGGTTGAATAATACACGTCACAAAGGACCCATGGATTGTTGTCCAAAATGATCAATATAATCTGAATGTGTTTGTTGAGATTTACATTGGTCAGTTGTTGTTTTCACTTAAAATTGTGTCCATTTTAAGAAAAAGAGAGACACTTTGAGTGATACCGGCCTCATCATGCCTCAAATTAAGGCATGGTTGACTTGTACACATCAAAAAAGATCCATGGATATTTCTAATATATGATAAAGACAATAAAAATGTGTTTGGTCAGTTTTTCATAGGTCAGTTTTTGTTTTCACTTAAAATTTTGTCCATTTTAAACAAAAGAGAGTCCCTTTGAGTGATACTGGCAACACCGTGCCTCGTATTGAGGCCGAGTTTACTCTTACACATCAAAAAGGACCCATGGATCCTTCTCCTAAATGATAAATACAATATGAATGAGTTTGGTCAGATTTTCGTAGGTTAATTGTTGTTTTCACTTAAAATTGTGTCAATTTTAAACAAAAGAGAGACACTTCGAGTGGCACCGGAAACACCATGCCTCAGATTGAGGTAGGGTTGACTTGTAAAAGTCGAAAAGGACCCATGGATATATCTCTTATAGGATAAACACAATCCGAATTTGTTTGGTTGGATTTTATTAGGTCAGTTGTTGTTTTCACTTAAAATTGTGTCCATTTTAAACAAAAGAGAGACAATTTGACTGATATCTGCCACACCGTGCCTCAGATTGACGCAGGTTTGACTCATACACATCGCAAAGGACCCACTGATAGTTCTCTTATAGGATCAAGAAAATCAGAATGCTTATGGTTAGATTTTCATAGGTCAGTTGTTGTTTTCACTTAAAATTGTGTCCATTTTAAACAAAAGAGAGACACTTTGAGTGATATCGGACGCACCGTGCCTCGGATTGTGGCGGGGTTGACACTTACAAGTTGAAAAGTACCTATGGATCTTTATCCTATAGTATCAACACAATCCAAAATGTGTTTGGTAGAATTTTCGTAGGTCAGTTGTTGTTTTCACTTAAAATTGTGTCTATTTTAAACAAAAGAGAGACACTTTGAGTGATACCGGCCACACCAAGCCTCGGATTGATGCGGGGTTTACTCATACACGTCACAATGGTTTCATGTATCATTATACTATAGGATCAAGGCAATATGAATTCGTTTGGTCAAATTTTACATAGGTTAGTTGTTGTTTTCACTTATAATTGTTTTCATTTTAAACAATAGAGAGACACCTTGAGTGATACCAGCTAATCCGTGCCTCGGATTGAGGCGGGGTTGACTCTTACACATACCCAATGCCCCCATGGATTGTTATCCTATAGGATCAACACAATATGAATGTGTTTTCTCAAATTTCCGTACATTAGTTTTTGTTTTCAATTAAAATTGTGTCCATTTTAATCAAAAGAGAGACACTTTGAGTGATAACGGCCAAATTGCACCTCAGATTGAGGGGGGGGGTTGAATCGTACAGATTTCCAAGGACACTTGGATCATTCTCCAATAGGATCAAGACAATCTGAATGTGTTTGGTTAGATTTTCGTAGGTCAGTTGTTGTTTTCACTTAAAATTGTGTCCATTTTAAACAAATGAGAAACCCTTTGACTGATACCAGTCACACCGTGCCTCAGATTGACAAAGGGTTGACTCATACACATCACAAATGACCAATGGATCATTCTATTAAAGGATCAAGACAATCCTAATATGTTTGGGTTGATTTCTGTAGGTCCGTTGTTGTTTTCACTTAAAATTGTGTCCATTTTAAACAAAATAGAGACACTTTTAGTGATTTTGGATAAACCGTGCCTTGGATTGATGTGGGGTTGACTTGTACCCATCCCTAACACACCCATGGATTTTTATCCTAATGTATAATCACAATATGGATGTGTTTGGTCAGATTTATGTACGTTAGTTGTTGTTTGCACTTAAAATTGTGTCCATTTTAAAAAAATTAGAGACACATTGAGTGATATCAGCCACAGTGGGCCTCAGATTGAGGTGTGGTTGACTTTTACTCATCTCAAAGGACCCATGTATCATTCTCCTACAGAATCAACACAATCTGAATGCGTTTTATCAGATTTCCGTAGGTTAGTTGTTGTTTTCACTTAAAATTGTGTCCATTTTAAACAAACGAGAGACCCTTTGAGTGATACCGGTCACACCATGCCACGAATTGATATCATGTTGACTTTTACACATCATAAAGGACCCATGGATCATTATAATAAAGTATTAAGACAATCCTAATGCGTTTGGTGAGATTTCTGAAGGTCAGTTGTTGTTTTCACAAAAAATTGGGTCTATTTTAAACACATGATAGACACTTCGAGTGATATCGGATAAATAGTGCCTCGTATTGAGGTGGGGTTGACTCATTCACATCCCCAATGCACCCATGGATCATTATCCTAAAGTATTAACACAATAATAATGCATTTATTCATATTTCCGTATGTTAGTTTTTGTTTTCACTTAAAATTTTGTCCATTTTAAAACAATGTGAGATACTTTGAGTGATACTGGCCACAGCGGGCCTCAGATTGAGGTGGGGTTGACTCATAAACGTCTCAAAAGACACATGGATTGTTATCCTATATGATCAACCCAATATGAAGTCATTTGGTAGGATTTATGTAGGTTAGTTGTAGTTTTCACTTAAAATTATGTCCATTTTAAACAAATGATATACCCTTTGAGTGATACCGGTCACATTATGCCTTAGATTCAGACAGGGTTTACTTTTAAACATAAAAAAGGTCCCATGGATCATTCTTGTAAAGGATCAGGACAATATAAATGCATTTGGTCAGATTTCCATAGGTCAGTTGTTGTTTTAACTTTAAATTGTGTCCATTTAAAAAAAGGGAGACACTTTGAGTGATGCCTGATAAACTGTGCCTCAGATTGAGGTGGGGTTGACTCGTACATGTCTCAAAGGACACATGGAACATTATCCTATATGATCAAGACAATCTGAATGCGTTTGGTCAGATTTCTATAGGTCAGTTGTTGTTTTCTCTTAAAATTGTGTCCCTTTCAAACAAAAGAGAGACACTTTGAGTGATACTGGCTAAACCGTGCCTCTGATTGAGGTGGGAGTGACTGGTACATGTCCCCAACGTAGCCATGGATTGTTATCCTATAGGATCAACACAATCTGAATGTGTTTACTTGGATTTTTGTATGTCAATTGTTGTTTTCACTTAAAATTGTGTCCGTTTTAATCCAAAGGGAGACACATCAAGTAATACCGGAAAAACATGCCTCAAATTGAGGAAGGGTTGACTCATACACGTTTCAAAGGACCCATGGATCATTATCCTATGGTATCAAGACAATCCAAATGTGTTTGGTTTGATTTTCATAGGTCAGTTGTTGTCTTCACTTAAAATTGTGTCCATTTTAAACAAACGAGAGGCACTTTGAGTGATACCAGTCACACCGTGCCATGGATTGAGGCTGGTTTCCCTCCTACACGTCTCAAAGGACACATGTATCGTTCTCATATAGGATCAACACAATTAGAATGCGTTTTTTCAGATTTCCGTAGGTCATTTGTTGTTTTCACTTAAAATTGTGTCCATTTTAAACAAAAGAGAGACACATTGACTAATACCGGCTAAATTGTGCCTCAGATTGAGGTGGGGATGGATCATACACATTCCCAATGCACCCAAGGATCATTCTACTAAATTATCTATATAATAAAAATGTGTTTTGTTGGATTTTCGTACGTCAATTGTTGTTTTCACTTAAAATTGTGTCCATTTAAAAAAAATGAGAGACACTTTGAGTGATACCAGCCACAACAGACCTCGGATTGAGGCGGGTTTGACTCTTACATGTCAAAAAGGACCAATGGATCGTTATCCTATTGTATCAACACAATATGAATGCATTTGGTCAGATTTCCATAGCTCAATTGTAGTTTTTAATTAAAATTGTGTCCATATTAAATAAACGAGAGACCCTTTGAGAGATACCGGTCACACCGTGCCTCAGATTGTGACCGGGTTGACTTGTACACATCGCAATGGACCCATGGATCATTCTCGTAAAGTATCAATACAATCCTATTGCGTTTGGTTGGATTTCCGTAGGTAAATTTTTGTATTCACTTATAATTGTGTCTATTTTAAACAAAAGAGAGACACTTTGACTTATACCAGCTAAACCGTGCCTCGGATTGAGGCGGGGTTAACTCGTACACGTCCCCAACGCACCAATGGATCATTCTTCTAAATGAAAAACACAATACAAATGCATTTGGTCAAATTTCCATATGTTAGTTGTTGTTTTCACATAAAATTGTGTCCATTTAAAAAAATGAAAGATACAATGAGTGATACCGGCCACATCGGACCACGGATTGAGGTGGGGATGAGTCGTACAAGTCTCAAAGGACCCATGGGTCGTTCTCCTATAGGATCAACATAATCAGAATGCATTGGTCATATTTCTATAGGTCAGTTGTTATTTTCACTTAAAATTGTGTCCATTTTAAACAAACGAGAGACCCTTTGAGTGATACCGGTCACACCGTTACTCGTATTAAGACCGGGTTGACTCGTAGATGTCACAAAGGACCGATGAATCATTCTTGTAAAGGATCATGACAATATGAATACATTTGTTCAGATTTTCATAGGCCAGTTGTTGTTTTCACTTAAAATTCTATCTATTTTAAACAAAAGAGAGACACTTTGAGTGGTTCATCATTCTTGCTTATTGTTGGTACATATCATCTTTTAAAATGGGAAAATGACTCATTAGAGAAAGGTTGTTTTATTTAATAACAATTACAATTTTCCTACAAACATTTACATAAAACAATTTTTCATCTTTTGATCCCCTTAACCCCTCTCAAAAATGACACCCAATTGTACACGTCCCCAAGTCCAATATTCATGATATTCATGTACAATCTACCCTTAGGTATGCGGCCCACTCATTTCTGAAAGAATCTATATAGTCTTGTGAGTATGAGGATTTTTGGAAGTCAGAGTAGTACTACAAAATATAAAAATAAAGAATTAATAAATAAATTAAATGAACTGGTAGTTGTTTTTGATAATACCTCTTTAGTGATTCTAGTTTGTTGATGAAAAACAATATCTTTCATAAATTTACAAACATAATAACTGCAATAATTATCGTTTGTTTGTTTTGGAAATGTCAAAAAAATATTCATTTGGAGAATAAGTAACTTGTGTTGATATGTCTTTGGATAGTGAATTTTTTTTATATATACCCTGATATTTGTCCAAACGTAGACTTTCTCGCCTCCTTATGCTTAGCCCCTATCCTCATTCCTTTTTTAGACGATAATGATACACCACCCTATCAGAATAGATTCCTCAATAAAATATAATATAAATTATATTACTTGATTTTTAGATCTAAAATGTTGGATTTAGTGTCTTACAGATTCAAAAACTCAATCATGCATGGTTGGTTTGATGGATATCCTTACTTTGAATCCAAAAAATAAATCCTTGGAGTATCCATGTTCACCTCTATTAGCATCAAATGTTCCATAAAAATACAAAAAGGAATAAGTAATAAAAGAAGTGAAAATATAATTGATATGATTTAATTGTAGAGTTTTACCACTGCATGGTTGGTATTAGGAAGTGTTTGTCATCTATAATCTTGCTTTCAGATGTTTTCAGCAAGCTATTCACTATTTAATTCTTTTTTGATGGATCTAATTTCATTATATGTATTGATGTGGTATGAGGAATAACGATTCCGAATTTTGGCTCATTAAAAAATTCCTTCACTTTTTTTCATATATACATCTGTCATCAATATAAAATGCATTTAGTCTTAATTTTCACATTAGATTAGCTTTTAGAAAATCAATTCATGAAAACATACATCATATATATATTTACAACTGTGACACCTAGCCAACCGTTTTCAAGGATCTCATGTACATTTTCAGCAGCAATGAAATCATGACTTTCCTCTCCGTATATATTCACTTCGAAAACCACTGTATGACTACTACCACCTCTTAGCATCGTATCCACATGAGTATTCAATTCTAGTAAATGTGGATAGAGAACAGGTGGTGTTATTGTGCTTTCAGTAGCTCCTTAGGATCGGATGGTCGATCCTTTAGATGGTTTTGAGCCGACGTTTGTCACCCCCTTCCCTTTCTCCATCTATAATAGCATTCATTGGTTTAGACATTTTTTCCCTTAATTGTTAATGGTTTATCTTGAAAAAAAGGAAATAAATACCTCTTTGTCTGCATGTAATCTTACATGTTGTGACTGCCATGTAATGAATGTCCCAATAGCATTTTCGACCATATTATTATCATCGTCATCATGTGGAATAGGTAGCTCTTCATTTGGATCATGAGCTACAGAAATCGTCACATTCAAGTGATCTTTTAGAAGTGGTCTATTATGCAGTGTGTCATCGGGGATGTTGAACACTGTAGCCCCCGGTACAAGGTGATAGGCGGGTGTTGACAGATATAAATCACAATACTTATCACCCTGTTGAAGATTAGTACGGGAAATATATCAGTGTTTGTCTGATTCACATTTCATGAGAACAATTATTAGAATATTGACTACCACGGCTAAGACATCTCTTTGAGGGTAATGGATCGCCTCAAAGATGGTGGGGGGTCGGGGGGATCTTCACGTGCTGGTTGTTCATGAGTTGTGTCTTCTCCTTGCTTCCCACCCATAAAGGTTGCTAGCAACTCTCCGTGCCATTCCAATCATTCTTCAAGGGTTGCTAGTATTTTTATCATTTGTATCATTTTTTCTTCTCTATCATCCTTTTTTATCTTCTTTTCAAAATATACTTGGGGTGTCACCCCAAACTCCGCACCTCTGACATGACCATATTGTTCTGGCTACTTCAAAGCCATCAATAATAGGTCTGCACCTGCTACAGAAGTAGATGATTCCTGTGACTGTCAGATATAGGAAAATAAGTGATTATTTTTATGTAATATCAATTTAAAACAAATATTTTTATCATCTTTTCATACTTAAAAATATATCCCACCCTTGTTGTGTGTTCTCATCTACTAGATTACCTTCATTATTCACACGTTCCTCCTTCAATAGCACATGACATGGGATGGAAGTGTCTTTGGTTTTAGACTCATCAGTATATATATAAACGTAGAAATATAATTATGCTGTTGTTTATTGGAACCTAACAATATTGATGCAAATTTAAAATACGTACCCTTTCCTTTACTAGTGAAACATACCCCATCCTTGCATTACAATAGGGGTATGTTGGTTTTGATGCATGTTCCTTATTTTCAGTAGAGAGTTGTTGTTTCATAAATGAAATATTTACATTCACAATGATGAATACACATATCCTCAAACAACATATTATCACCCACAAAGTACCTGAAACTTCTTATCCCCATGGCCGCAAATAAATGCATCCCATGCTTCTTGAGATATTAGGTGAGTGTAGAAAATGGGTGGGTGCGGGTCTATTTTACCTTTGGAATCATTCATGTGACACCTTGTTAAAATAGTTCATAAACCTTGACGATTCCTTTCTACAAGCCTTAGTACATAATACTTGCATGAATCGCCTACTATAAATGTACTCTGCAAGATATTGAAAATTGTAATACATTGTTTCATTATTTTATTTTCTAGTATATAAACGAAAAAAATTAATAATGTTATTGTAATTTCTTCCCATATCACAACCTTCAGCCTGCACACAACATGGTCCCATGAATCTATTTCCATCGGCATGTGTTGCTGAGTGACAAATCCAATTTAAATATTAAACATAGCCTTTTTGGGATTCACATGTTGGCCTCATGCATTCCATCCAACATCAAATTTGATGCCTTTGCTTTCTTCCTTAAGAACTTTGTCTATCACCGTCAAACTACGACGCACCTGTTTTTTCTGTGACGTCGGTCCCTCATTCCCGACCATTTCATCGATATCAACATCATCTATACATTCATCTGAAATGGTAGTAATGACATGTGCTGATGGTTTTTGGACCTTAACACTAGGAGAAAAAACAGGTTCAGAAACTTATTATTGCTCTGCACTGTGAGCAGCCGCAGTAGGAGCAGCAGCAGCCGTAGTAGCAGAAGCTTGAGAGACTTGTTCATCCTCAAGGTTAGGAGCACCAGAATGCGCAGAAATCATTAATGCAAATGTGGTTGAATAGATAATTAAGATTACATAAATTCAGTAGTGATAAGATAATAACATGAGATACCATGATCTATCTTACAAACAAAATATAAGTTGTTTATTGAACACACTTTATTATTTTCAAAGGTTGAAGGGATTTGAAATCTCTATAGATTATCCAAATCCCTTCATTGTGGTCCTCTCTAACATACAAAACATCATATACATTGGGACTGTTGTGAAATGATTACGACGTACCACTGAAAGGATTTTCCTCAACTGAATTTTCATCGGACCCTTCAATAATTTTGGGTGATAACAGAACAATCGACCACTTTTAGTTTGTGGGATCTGGACCATATAAACTTTTATAGTTTGTAATGCCACTATAAACTGTTCTTCTATGTACCCTTATTTACTAAAATTAACTTTCAAAAATCCCCATTCATCTTTTTTAACACTACTATTATTATTAACCGATTTGCATTGAAAAATCAAAAATTCGAACTTCGTATAATCGAACTCCCATATTAGTTTGATAATGCCAAAATATGACATATTTGCATAAATTGGATTTCTGTCCTTAATACCAGAAACATGCATCGTTTCCGCCAGTAGTGTAACTCCACTATTTTTCATGGTATTATCTTCATCATGTTCATCTGTATATAATGTATAACTGTTAATTACATAACCACTGTAAGATAATACACACACACTTGCTCTGGAAGATATCCATTGAAGTCGTTCTAAAATTGAATTCATATTTTCACCCAACTGCTTAAAAATGTGGTCCTGAAAGCATCCTATAAACTGGTGATTTTGTGTATTTGATAACCATTTTTCATCCCTTGATGGATTCAACTACCTACGAATTTCTTTGTGAGTTTCAATATATGGAGAAACCTCCCAAATGTTACGCAAAACATAAAGGTGGTCCTACTCCCGATCTGAAATACTAATTCTCACAACATCTCTTCCTAAAATTCCCTCACCCTCAATGCGTCTAGTGTGACGAGATTTTGAGAGACCAATGATTTCCACATCAGATAGGTATTCGGTACAAAATTCAATGACTTCCACAACAACATATCACTCCACCATACAACCCTCTGGACGACATCAATTTTTTTACATAACCTTTTGAAATATTCATATACTCTTCAGCATGATACATCCATCTATAGTGCATGGGACCACAATGTTGAATCTCTCTCACCAAGTGAATCATCAAATGAACCATCATATCAAATAATGCTGGTGGGAAGAACATTTCTATATCACATAATATGATGATGATTTATTTTTCCATTGCTGGAAATTTCACCAGGTCTAAAACATTGCTACATATAGCTTTGAAAAAGAAACAATGTTTTGTTAACATATAATGAACATTCTTGGATAAAATTCACCGTAAAGCTATAGGAATAAGATCTTTCATCAAAACAAGGTAGTCATGTGATATCAAACCTTTTAACTTCAAATCATTCATTGACACGATGTTCTTGATATTTTATGAATACCACTCTGGCACCTTTACATCATTGAATAAGTTGAAAAACTGATATCTCTCCTCCCTAGAAAGTGTATATGCAGCTGGAAAAAGAAACATTCTATTTTCACCATTCACGGGAGCCAACTCTTCTTGTATTCCCATGTCAACCATGTCCAACCTTGCCTTAATTACATCCTTTGATTTCCCAGGGGCATTTAGCAACATTTTGATAACACTTTCACATACATTTTTTCCCACATGAATCACATCAAGAAATAGTCTGACGTATAAATAATTCCAGTATGGTATTTCCATATAAAAACTGATCTCCTTTTCCAACTGATTTTCATAATGTTTTTCAAAAATGATTTACCAAAAATAGTGTTTAAATCGTTTAGTTTCTCAAATAGTTGATCACCTATTAGTGGAGACGGTGTTTCTTATTGTTCTGAACATCCATTGAATGATGTCGTCCAAGATCAGTACTTATGCCGACGAGGTAGAAATCTATGATGTCCTTAAAACACAGATTTCGATGAATGTTTAAACCTAATTGATTTTTTATCTTCTTCACACACAGGACACCCTTGAGTTCCTTTAAGGCAATAGCCTGAAATTTTCCATAAGCAGAGAAATCATTTATTCCCCCATACAACATCGCTCTCAACGTGAAATATTTACTTTTATAAGAATCATACAACATAACAAATGAATCCCACAATAACTTCAAATCATCAATCAAAGGATCCATATAGACATCAATATCGCTACCTAGTTGTTTTGGTCCTTATATAAGCATAGATAACATGATGAATTTTCGCTTCATGCATAACCAGGGTGGAAAGTAATAATTTACCAAGATAATAGGACATGTACTATGAGTGCTGGTTTGAAAACTAAAAGGATTCACTCCATATGTAGATAAAGCAAGATGAAGGTTTCTCGCCTATTTTCCAAATTATTGATACTCATGATCAATTTTCTTCTATTGAAGAGACTCGGCCAGATGATGAAATTTGCCATCATTATTTCTTTTATCTACATGCCATGACAATTGTCTTGCAGTTTCTTCACTTCCATATAGATGCCTAAACTGTGGAATGATTGGAAAGTACAATACAACTTTTTTAGGATTGGATTAATCTTTCTGGTATCAAGAAGCACCACACTATGGGCATTGTGTAAGTGATTTTATCTCCTTTCAAAACAATATACTGTCTTTCAGGCAATCATATATTCTTTCAAAAATCATACCCATCGAGCGTAGAATTCATTTAGCTTCATATGTCTTTCTTGGGATCTCATTATCTACAAGAGCATGTCATTCAAGAGACCAAGTGGTTCCATAAAACTGAAATCACTCCATCTGTTGTCTACTTTCAATTTATACAACTTCAGTACAGCTAAAAATGCTGTATATTTTGTGAAACCAGCATAAAATGGCCTTATTGCACAACTCTTTAGATTGTCAAACATTTTTGGACAATCACGAAGATCATTTTCAATAGTCTTTTTCATTTCCTCAATAAGATATTCATCATAATTGACATCTATAATCACATCCTCTATACGGTCTTCTTCATTATCCATAGTTGTATTCATATATGATGATCCATAAAACAGAGTTTTAACCCAGCCAGTAGCTACATTTGCCTTTTCTCCTTGTTAATTCCAACATTTAGAACTCTGATCTATTCCGTGACATATGAAAGGTTCTTCCAACTTCCCTCGAGTAAGTAGTCATTAATAACAACAACGTAAACATGGATAAAGGATTTTACAAGGATCCTTTGTGTGATCCTTTGCAAACTTGATGAACTCTTTTACTCCATTCTCAAGATCTATTGTCAAACGATTAGCATCCATCCAATATTTATTCATTTCTATCCTATTTGAATCTCAAATATTATTATTTATGGTTCAAGTACACAAAACAAGACTTCCATATGTACTAGATGATAACCACTTCCTTATGAAAATAGAGATTAATAGAGCCTAGAAATTTCTTAATAAAGATTTGGAAATCAACAGAACCAAGATAGACCCCCCATCAAAATCAACACAGTTTCCAAACACATAGGGGTTCGCGGGGATAATCACATGTATCATATATGGTAAAAATCTCACGGAATCATCCTCTATGGCTCATCCTCCTCTATCAGGTCAACCCTTCTATGGTCAACTAGTCCATCCTTTTGTACATCACAAACCTAAAATACATATGGATGAAAACTAGTTGCCAACTCTATAAGTAATGAATGGATTCTCATAAACTCTACAATATAGAATTCATTAAATATAATTACTTTAGATGCATTATAGTTTCCTCAAATCACCCCTGTCCAAACACAAGAATAATCAAGAATGATACTTCTACCACTCCTAGGTATCTGCCCTATATTCAATATCATCATGCCTAAATACCCATATATCCACACATACACGTCACAAACACATAAACAACAATATCTACATCAGAACCAAAGTACCCATATGGATCTCAATAAGGTTACTCGACTCAAGTGGTGGTGTGTAAGAAATAATAAGAAAATATAATAATTATATAGTCACACATAAATCTCAACCTCCGTCTCTAGTGGTAGACCAAAAAAGACTAAAGGAAAAAACATTTTGAAATTCAATAGCTACTAAGGGAAGTTCACTATAATAGTCTTCCTACTTCAATTCAATAGCATAAAAGGATATCATCCCACTCAACTTTGGAAGAAGAGGTCTAGATCGACTAGACCTCAGGTCTGATTCTCTATGGAAAACATGGAATTACCTATTGGGGGTAGTGAAGGACACCCACCGAGGATAATAGTAAATCCATGTTTTATTAGAAACTAGTCAGTCCATTATTAGAATAACATATAGGGGAATCATTTGAGAACCAAAACATATCATATTATCTAAATCTATAAAAAATAGAAAGCATGGGAGGGGAATGAGAGACCTTACTCCCTCTTTATCCAGATAGATGTTACAATCTCTATCACATAATCCATGAGCTCTATTATAAGTTTCAGTAGATCTATATTGAGGGTTGATATGAAATAATGATTGGAACCAATATCAAATAAAACATACACTAAAGAAAAAGTAATGGAAATTGTTCCTCTCACTATCGCATGACCCACATCAGTTCTTACTGGAGATTAATCCACTGCATGAAGTTGTTTCGTTCCTAATACCTGTTTTTAGGATCCCATTGTTATTGAATAATATTACTATGATTTGGTACCTCTCAATATTATTGATTCCATTCCACTACACAGGGTAGTAAAAACATGTAAAACCCTCTTCAAGTGGGTTTAATGTCTGTATGAGATGTGAATATTCAATGCTTCCATGAAATAATGATTTGGAATCCAAAAATTTCCATGAGAAAATCCCCATTCAAATTCATACTCACATAAAATCAATTTTATAACATGTTTCAATTCACATTTACAATTCAAAGACACATATCAGGTTCATAAAAAATACAACTTACAACAAAAATGAATTTCTCTTATAAAATCCATATTCAACACATTCAAACCATTAATTATATTTGAAAACTCATTTTATTTCACAACTTTCATAGAAGACATAAAATATATTTAATAAACACCACAACAAAGATAACATGAAACATAAAAACATTCCCTTAGAAAAAAAAATTCTACACATGTGGATCTCAAAACCGTTCCAAAACATATTTCACACAAAAATGTAATCTTTATAACACATTAATGAAAATAAGAAAGAATATCAAAATCATATAATAATATAAAATCATTGAATCACATACCACACACTTGAAAAGTTATAGAGGTGGAGGTTCATGGGATGTGGTGCACAGGAGGAGCCGCTAATCAAAGAGAAATGGAAGAGTACAGTTCGTGAGGTGTACGGTCAAGAGAAGATGAGTAGAAGTAGGGTTTGTGGGGAGGAGGATCCACTAAAGTGGTTCGAGGGGGAGTATTAATAGAAGGGCTAGAAGCGGATGTATGGAAATATGAAGATCGGGGGCGACGGAGGTCTGGAAACACAATGATCGGGGGGGGGGGGGGGCAGCGGAGGGGACTCGTAGGGTTACAGTATAGTGAGAGGTTTATTTCACGATAAACTGAGGAAACTGTGCAACCAATTTTATAAAATATGGGACTACTGTTTTATCATTGCTAAAAAGCACTGATAAAGTCAACCTTTATTAGCGCTAAAATGTTTGCGCTGATAAAGGTAGCCCTTATCAGTGCTTTTTTAGCACTGATAATGGTCCCCTTTGTCAGCGCAAAAAAAAACCGATAAATCCTTCCTGTATGAGTGCTAATATTTTAGTGCTGATACCGGCCTTCTTTATTAGTTCTTTTCTAGTGTTGATAATAGTTCTCTTTTTCAGAGATTATTCAGCGCTAATAAATTTTACCATGTATCAGCGCCAAAATTTTAGCACTGATAATGATTCCCAGTATCAGAGCTAAAATTTTAGCGCTGATATATGGTTTCTTTATCATCGGTTTTTTCTTAGCGCTGATATAAGGTGACGCTTCCCTTACCCATTTTGGTAGTAGTGAGTATTATATAATAAAATATTCATAATGGAAGGGAAACTACTTAAAACCATGTTTTTTATATTCTATGAAAAATTATTCTTTTTTCCCTTATAAGTTTGATTATGTTTGTGTATTTTGAATATTATAGTTTATCACTCCAACATAACAAAATCATGTTCGCTTGTCACTTCCCAAATCATAATGTGTTTTCATAAGAATCATAATAAATTGACACATTTACCATGAAAGTGACTCTCCCATTTATCAATAATAAATATTTTCATGTGAATCAATATTCAATAAAGCTCATGATTAGCCTGCTCCCATGGAATAACATAGTTAGGATCAAGATGGCACATCTTTAAATAATATTCATGAAATAAATTGTACAATAATATCAACATTTGAAGGAAATTAAATCAATAAGAAACATTATCGATTCATTTTAGAATTAAAAAGGGCCAACATTTTGGGGGGACATTATATATTTCTTTACCAAAATGAAAATTCCCTAGCCTCAAATAGATTCTGATGAAGATATGATCACTGATATGAAATGATAATTTCCATAGACATTAGTCAATGTAGGATTTATAGAACTTATATTTTCCAAATTTTATATCAGAATCATATAACACTTCTCTATTGTATTTTTCACATGTCTTTGTCGAATAAAATAGGTGTCATTAATTTCTACCCATCAATGTAGAGAATTAGAATAAATTTCTTACAATGATTTGAAACTAACTATATGTCTTAACATTTGAAAACTTTTTATTATAATAGAACTCTACTAATAGTATTTGATACTCATATGAACCTCCAAAATCCATAATTCTATATCTAGGAATCTATTCTAGGATTTTTATAGTCCGTTTAAAAAATTACATCTATTTGGGGATGATATATTTTAATCATGGTCAACTAGGTTTTGAGGGATTTCTATAAGGATACCCAAAATTTATCTATAATCTTAAGGTCTCATTCTTAAACAATTGAAATTGGAAGATAATATAAATTTAAAACCTCCCAAATATAGAGTTTTATAATTCATCTACCGTATTGGATTCATGAATATGGAATAATTACACTGACTATGCATGTAAATCCACAATCACCCATAAAAATGATGTTTCTGAATTGTTATTATTTCCCCTTTGAAAAAATAAATTTTTATTTATTCTCATTTATTTATGGTATAATTAAATACTGTTAAATACTAGTTGGTCATTGGTACTCCACCTTGACCTTGAGATATTAAATTCATCTCAAAACATTCTTTGAAACTATTATCTTCATTATATATTAGTATTACTATATAAATATCACTGCATACATCTTCTAAATGAAAAAAATGAAAAACCAATATAGAGTACTGGTATGTAGAGAGATTTTTTTTGGAAAATTCAGTGGACCCTCAATCTGTTCTGTATAACATAAAAAATATGCCATCTAGAATCCACCCTTAAAAATAATCCCCACCATTGTGTTTCACATTCAAGTTTATAAAATTTTGATAGTATGTTAAAGAATATTTATCCTTATCAAATAAATATGGAATAAGAGAAACATGAATGAAAAATGTCACACCACCTTGCTCAAAAAAAGCAATATGAAAATATGTTTTGACCATCATTAGATATCTTTGATATGAATAATATTTAGTCAACTAATTATATGAAATCATACCCAATTCATCATCCAATTAATTTCATTATCCCAACATATGCATCAATTCAATGTTAATTATTTTATGGAAACTCAACCATATTCATTTATATTTATTCAAATGACCCTATGAGAATATGTGATTCAAGATTTTACTATCCATGAACACTCTAAACATTTCACCAAAATGACAACAATGAAATGTTTTCAATTAAGGTACTATAATAACTAACTCCAAACATTCTTTTGGTTAAATAGTCTCAAACACCTATAATGGTTGGGGCCCGTAATACAAATAAAATCTCCCTATATATGAACACATTCAAAACTAGATATGGATACAAAACAATAAACCATATAGCCTCACCCTAACAATGGTAACATAATTTTTTGTTTTGATGAAAGTTGAACCTAAATCACATGAAAATATCTCTTCATTTTTTCACTCTATTATAAAGGAATATATTTACTTGAAAAAAAATCATCAAAGAATAATTTTATAAAAATCATGAACACAACATTTGCAAAACCCTATATAACATAAGAATATATATATATCTCAAATGTGTTCTTTAGTAGTTTACATAAGACAATAGCTTCCACCATTTGAGGATCCACCAATTCTCTTTCCCAGAAATGATGTTTCTAAAGAAGCATGGCTCATTTATCAATAAATCGCACTCTGAAAGGTTAGTATAATGAAAATTTTCTCATATAATAATGGATATTGTGCCAATGGGTTTTCTGTGATTTTCTTCAGTGTGAGAATATAAAATAATATCATTAATGACATAAACAAATAATTATTCCAGAATCCATTAAATGATCTTATTTACAAATATTGATAAACATCATTGGGGAATTTTTCATACCAAATGCGATAACCATGTATTCAAAATGATCATAATGCCTTTGAAAAAATATCTCCAGGTTATCCTCCTTACAAACTCTAATTTGTTAATATCATATCATAAATCAATCATAAAAGAACTATTATCCTCCCCAAAATTGAACATTTTATCACCAATTCGTGATTGATGATATTGATTATTTTTCATAACCTAGTTTACATTACCGAAATATAACCAAGGGTAAAAATTTCCATATACTTCCTTTCCAGAATAATGGTTCTTACTATAGAGACATACATGGATGAATGGGTATTTGTCTTCTAACTCTTCTATTTGAAAATTTAATTCCAGTAATTTCTTGGTGTCATCCTATGTGACAGAAATAAAAAAGGGCTCATCCATGGTAAGCGATCATTCATAAATTCCACTTAAATTTTAGGTCGAACCCCAAAGAAATTTGACGGGAAAAATTCTGAAATTGATCCACAGTGGTTAGAATGAATCTATATTTGATTGAATCAATAGTTTCAAATAAAAGTATCACAAACCAGTAATACATAGTCCATCCTAAGGGTATAAATGTTCCTTCTCAACTTCAATTCACTTCCTAAACTTATTTAAATGGATTCTAAATGCCATCAGAAGATGTGAAACTAACATATTTGGAATACTAATCTATGTGAGACCTAAGGAATTATAAAAAACCCATGACTAAATTAATTTTAATGATTTAAATCTAAAGAATAGTTTAATATATAAAGAAAATTACCATCATTGATAGAAATGGAACATAATACTCACTTAAAATGGTTTACAATTTCATTGAACCAGATGTGTATAAACAATATCGACATGATGTATCATCTCAACCTAAAATCTCATATGATCTACAACACGAGCCTAAATTAATATTGTGGTACTCCGGTATCAAAAAAATAAGGGGAGTATAGATAAATATAATCATACATAATATCATTAGAGGACTTGATTTATCCCCCATGGTTATCTTCTTAATACTACATAGTTTATTATTGGGTGTTGCTAACAACACTTCATTTCTCTTTTATGGTTATGATGAAATATTAGGTGTTGGTGTGACATGTGATTTTCCATGGGTTATGTAGGTCATGGAGTGATTACTAATGTGTCTTGATAAACCTATACTAACATAAAAAAGCAATGAAATGATTGATCCATTTCTATTAGTTATCCTCAGATTCAACATAAAATAAAATTTTAGATATCCAACTATAACAATATTGTGTCACTCATGTTGGGGGATTTTTAATACTCACATGGTATGAACATAATATAGAAACTGATAATATATTATTTTTTTACTATAGTGAAGCGGGAAGGATAACGAACCAACCATTTGGTTCCCTATTGTATTAGCCACATCAGCATAATTCTCTATCTCTCATTATTAAATATGTTTTAGTTCCCACTTATACTTCTATATGTAATAGCTCTTACCCAAAATAATTTTCCAAAGATAAAATTTTCCAAAATCATCTCCTGGTTAACTATCTTCATATAGTTGTCAAGAGACAATAAAACAAACATGAAGTATATTACATGTCAAAAACCTACATGAATGATCCTCACAATAACGTTCCCACTGGAAGAATCATCATGATAAAAATTCATCATGCTCATGAATTAATATGAATAATCCTTCAAAGATATATTTTAAAATTTTAGAGTAAATATCTATTTCATTCTTCTATCCCTAATGGTGTGGGGATTAAATTTTCTCTCTAATAACTCCTCATAGTTTTCCAATGTTAGGTTCTGGTACTATTTAATAATGAAAATAATATCCCAGCATAGTAGATAAACAATACCCTATAGAAAAACATCTATCATTACATTATCATAGTAAGGGTTTCTGGAGAAGTCAAAAATTAACTTTATCTTCTCTAGAAATTCCTCATCATGTTCTAGATCTGAATCACCCAAAAATAATTGGGGATGTTTTTTGAAACTCCCTTGAGATGTTTTCATCATATGTATGTGGATTTTGATTTCCCCTATATATAGCTTCAAATTCATAGAAAAATTTCTAGATGAGTTTTTAATATGCATATTGTATAGGTTTAATCACATTCTCAGCTACATCCTCCAGTGGCTTACATTGGAAAAAATTTGGTACCATTCTATAAAGAGAACAAAAAATTATTGATATGTTTTTTTTGAAAATAATGCTTCTTATATCAAAATCCTAAAAAGAAATAATCATTAACAATAGCTTCCAAAAATAATGAATCATAATTTCAATACTGCAGTCATGGTGGGATGTCTCAAAATTAATGCAGGATATAATACATTCATTTTCCAAAACCACGATGATGAGATAAAAAAACTCTTATAGGGTTTTTAAACAATTTTTATACCAAGACTACCATGTTATCATGATTTTCAACATAAATGACTCATGTTTGTCCTTTTTATGTTGTAAAATTCATGATTTGACATTCTAATCCCTTTTTTACCTTCCCATGATTGTGAGAAAATAATAAAAAATAACATTTTTGAAATCTCACCCCTCTAACATTGTCTTGGGATGTGGAAGAGGGGGTAATAACCTTGGGTTACATCCACAGGACAACAAAGGCTATCAAAATGTACCACGAGAATTTAATATCATGGGGGAATAATTTTCCATGAGAAAATTAAAATATATGGATGATGAAAAAATAAATGAAACACTATGTGACACAAGTAATGTAATATAATAGAACAGAATAATGTAATAAATATTAGAGTATAAAAATGAATTAAAACATAAAAAAATGAAAATAGAACTCAATGAAACTAATAAGGAATCAACACAAGAATCACCCCAACCAAGATCCAAGATCCAACTCCATGTCCTAAGATATAGAATCATGATCCACATCTATCGAATTAGGACACATTGACATTACTTTTATCTTACTACACAATAGCTACAAACACCCAAAATATCCCATGTATGGGTGAGTATATAACATAGTAGGTAAATTGTAATCTTCCCAACAAGTTCCACTTGGAAAAAAAATAGTTTAGATATTACATATATAATATACAATGTGAGAGTATAAAAAAAATATTTCCATAATAGAACAATTCACAAAAAATTCATCTATTTCTATTTATTAATTAATTCTACATTTCATATCCTAACATATTTAACAAACAAAAACCATTTATTCTTAGTGATGGTATAAATATTTATTGGTGTTGACCATCCCATCACTATGTCAACATCTAATGGAATCATAGGTTCTACATTGACACTGTTGCAATGTCTGAATGAATAGTGTGGCACAATTCAATTTTGATGAACTAATGTCAACCACACATTCTATGATCTCAAGTAAAGACATTTCTATTGGAATCCAAGTTCATTAACTCAATTTAGAAAAAGCCATATGTGGATAATTTCAAAACCAAGTATTTAGTATATAAAACTAATATTTTAAAAAAAAATATAAGATTCATTCAAACACCTAGCCTCCATGTTCTAGAATGACTATAACGGGGGAAAATTAACTAACTTCATAATTATTGAAGACATTAAATAATTATACAAGAAACCTATAGATCCCTTGTTGAAAATTATTCCCTTCATTAGATCTGAAAAATATAACATTAAAAAAAATCATGGATACTATATTTATCCATAGGGGATTAGGTCAGAAATTTTATGTGATAGAATACGTGGATATATAAGAAGAAAGAGAGAAAATTGAGCATAACTATTTATTATGGAGATCCATCACACATTTATTTATAAGAAATTATTCGAAAAAAAATTATTCCCAAGGATTTATATTGAATGATATGAATTAGAAACCTAAGAGAATAGTAGGGAGTTGGATTTTCTAGGTGTTCATTTCAGTTAAAGATAATTTTAAGAGAATTTAACGCATGTCATATTGTTAGGATCCAATATTTTTCAAATATTTCACATACCATGTGAATGTTATTATCTTAAAACCAAATAGAAGAAAGGTTGTATCACAATTTTATTTATACCATTCAACAACCATGAAAATAAAACTAGACATTACCCAGGGAGTCATATAGTTGTTCCCCATGTTTTTGAAAATGTTATTTCAACTATGTGAATCCTACTTTCCAAACCCCCTCACCTCACATGACTTTCCCTATGCACCTACATGGATTTTTGAAGCCATTCCCCAACTTTTCACCTAACTAATAACTCTAAAAATCTACAAAAATGATTTCCCAGAGATAGTGAATGGTTTAAACTACCCATTCTCAAAACATTTCCCCTTATAACCCCTTAAAAAACAGTCTAAACCCATCTATATGTTCCTAAAACATAATCAATGTAATATAAAAATTAAAAATACATAATAAAATATTAAATTACAAGAAAATATTAGGGTTAAATAATGAATACCCTACCTCAATACATTCAATGTTATTCAATAAAGGGAATAAAAATAGGTATTGATCATCGATCACCTCTCCCATATGCGACCAGCCGTCCCAACAGATGCCACATAATGAACCCATCACCGAACATGTAAATGACTCCATGAGAAACAAAATTGATATATTTTTAGAGAATTGAAATATAGATTAAGAGAAAAAAATAATTAAAATAGTATAAAAAGTTATTAACATATAAAAACCCACCTCATAAAAACATGGATTGTTTTTGGGACGTCTGAAATCAATCCTAGTTAGAAGGTCTTCATGAAACTCTAAATAATGAACTTTTTCCACCACCGGTTTTGAGTAAAACATCGGGTTTTGTGGGAGTTTGAATATGTAAAAATATTTACAAGAATTTATCTAGACTGACATTAATGTAGAGAATGGGCCATTCATGACATGAATTTATTGAGTGTGAGACACATTAAATAAATAAATTCTTAGATTTTATAATCTTGGGATCAATTCCCATAATGAACTATATATTTCTGCAATAAACTAAATTTGATTAGATCCAACAAAAATATCCATTCATCCATTCATATTTTAAACTAAATGGATAACTTCCTTAATCAGACCCCAAAAACTACCCCCAAATAAGACCCAGAAAACCATCCCTATTGTGGGTACTAACTTAATGCTTTGAAAAAATTTGTTATTTCATCATGAAACTAAATTTATACTCCCAATAACAAAACAAACATACCAATATATTCCGCGAAGAACCTCATACATTGGAATCACATAAGGAATGGGATTGAAGGGACCACTCACTTACATCATATACCTCTCAAAAATTCATTCCCTCGAAAATTAAACAACACCTAGGAAAAGGGAAGGGAAAAGGGACATTATTGAAACCACCTCCTGGGATACCTTCTCAATAATTTTGAAATAAAAAGAGGTTAACCTACTCAATTTTTGGGACGAGGAATAATACAATGAAATACTCACATGAAGTGGATACCCTCAAATAGTAATAAGACAATAAATATTCTTCAAGGAAAATTAAACCAAGTCATAATCCATACAATGGTCACCATCATAAACACATAATTACAAAAGAATAATTAAGAATAAAAAAATCGGATACATAGTGAACATTTTTGTCTCTCATTTAATGTTTCACTCTTCTATACCATCAAGTCTCAATCAAACATGAACTATAGGAAAGACACACCCTCACAATAGCTCCTCCCAACAACTGCATATACTTACGGGCCACTACTAATTGGTAACAACATCATCAACATACATATTTATGCAATCAATGATGTTAGAATAATTATTAAGGTAATAGTTAACCTATAACACATAAAACACATCAATATTATGGATCATCTATGGGGGAATCTGAAACATGTATATAATGGATCCAACATGCACTAGCACCTTAAAAGAACCAAAAATTTAGTAGAAATATTACCCCATTGATCAAACATTTTCTAAAAATAATGAGGATTCCACATGTATAATACATGATCTCTAATATTTTACTCAATAAGCCTTCCCTTATGTTCTATATAGCATATATTATGGTCATTATCATCCTTCATTCACATATGAATCTCCTACATGATTTTTATCACATGTGGCACTAATCTCAGCCTGAAAATTATAGACCGTATGACCATAGTCCAGAATAATCAATAGAGAAATTATATTCCATTCAATGATTCAAATTGTGTTATTTAAATGGTGTATTGAAAACTATTCTTATAATAAAACACCATCGAGGGTACTTAATTTTCTCCTGAACCTTTGATATTTATGAAAAACGTAATCCCCAATTCATCATTTGTATGAAGATTTAAACTAGTATAACAATAGTCATACATATAAAAACATTAATTAAGAAAAAAATGAGATAAAAAACTAACTAAATATCCCTCTTAACCATTGAGATGAAATATATATACCTGCGTTTTTGATACTGTGAGAATTGATCAAATTTTTTTTTTACTTCCTAATGCTCGTGAGTGGTAAATTGGTCTTTTTTGCTTCAATTTTATAATGGATACTTTATACCACCTCTATATTGTTCATAGAATAATTTTTTACCCTAATATAGAAGTCTGGTGTAATTCTATGTTTTCTTAATTATAATTTATAATTTAATATTAAATATGTAATTAATTAATCATAAATTTATTCATGCTTCACAATTTGGAAATATCTTTTGAACATAGTATAAAATAGATCTTATGCCTTATTTTTTCATTCCAGAAGGGGTGTTTTCATCCTGTAGATGGAATACACTATTTTTAGGCACTAGGGACTAGCTTGGGCCCGTTTTTGTTTTTGTTTTTGTTTTTATTTTGTTTTTTATCTAAATCATTTCATCATTTTCATTATTTTCCTCCCCTTTCTTATTGCAGACGCCCCTAGAATATTCTACATTAATTTTCAAGTGTTAAATGGAAAATATATAGAGAGATAATGAGGGAAATATTGGGATAGTAGGTACGGAATAATAATGGTTCCTCCATGGAGCTCAAGAGGATTTGGATCATAGTGTGGGATTAACAGATCCCTAATCTGGGAAATTCTTGTAGGATTCATCACAATTATAGTAATTTATTATTTTTTCTCTAAATCACATTGTAATTTTTTTATCAAGTCCATATTTGGACTACTAAGGATCTATATGGGGTTACTATATGATTAAATATGGAAAATTGGTGGTTTTAGTCAAATTAAGGGGGAATCTATTTGGGAAATCCAGATCACATAGTATGTGATTCATTGAACACACCTCGTTCACTCTTCCTATTCAGGAAAAATTAATTCTCAAAACTATATGCCTTAAAATTAAAGTATGTTCCTTGTATATTTTCTTAGTGTCTTTCCAAATACATGTCCTGAGAGCTCGTGTTGTGGATCTTAGTTGTGTAGAGTTCACTTCCTAACCATGTGTAGGATACATGTCATGTAAAAATAATTCCCATGTAGTAAAATTTTGACATTCCATGTATATTTCATGTGTAGGAACCTCATTTGGTTTATATGACATGTTATTTTTTTCCCATGGTGTATATGGGTTTTACATGCCATGAATTGATGAAGTAAATTCTCCTATCGGACGTTGAAAGTACATGTCATGTCGTCAGGTGTTGACGTTATGAACTACTTACATGATTTGATTTTATATTTTTTTTCATTTATTTATGCCTTATAACCCTAATTGAATATAAGAGGATTCTGTTATGATTATTTTCCACAATTATAGTGATGGTGGATCCCATTAGGTAGTTGTAAAACTCCAAAAAAAAGTTTTACTATGAGTGGGAATTAATGGATATTTTCTTACACCAATTAAAAAATTTAGTTGTCTCATGTCAATGAGACACGGGATGAATTCAATTTGTGGTTCAAGGGTGTGATTTGACAAAATCATGGTATGTATTATTCATAAATTGATATCATATCTTTTTAGATTTTTTTTCATTAAATAACATAATGATCAACTATATAATTGTATAGTACTTGTGCCTTTAGAGTCATGGAAACAGAAAAAAATAGTGCATAAATGTTCTACAACATTCCCTAATGAGTTCTTATTAACTATCACCTTTCTAAGGAATATCATATTTAATATCCTTCTTCTTAATCAAGGTAATGGAAACATAATAATGGGTGATATCATATTCTAATTTTGGTTAAATAAGAGAGTTATCAATGATCACTTGAGAATAACTAGAACATACTGACATGAGGTAATGATATTAACAATTGCAAATAATTCCCTACATATCATAGATCATAATCATGATTATTATTATAAAACATGGAAGGTCATGAAAAGGAAACATAAATAAATCAAATAACCTGATCCATGAGAGAATAAAATTTCTATAAGAAAAAATATTTTGTAATTCACATAAGTATAGAATATAATATCACTAGTATTAAATGATCATTTCCCAGACTATCCTAGTGGAATGGGTTCACTTCACAACCCATCACAGTAGTCAAGGATCATACCCAATACTATCGTAGTGGATTAATTAATTTTTTAACTAAGTTCCACTCTCTATTCCATCACTATTTATCTCCTCAAATATCAGTCTTTTCCAAATTTATTGAAGGATTATATAAGTCCCACTCATCCTTTGTCAAAATGTGGCCATTTTCTTTGGTTATAATGTTACCATCATCCTTTTAAATAATCTATAACATAATTAAAACCATAAATATGTGTTTCACAATATCATAATTAATTTATTGTATCATCACATCAAAACTCATGCAATGAAAAGGGGTTTCCTAAAGACTACATCAGTTCTCTATATCATAGCCCCTTAAGAATAAAAGGGTTTTATAAAAATATCATAAAAATAACCATTAAACATAAAGATAAAAGTTAATAATTTTACTAATTGATCATATCCCTAAAAAATAAAAATTAACAATAATATATGTTATCATATATGATAATTCACTTATAATATCACTATGATATTTCATAATAAAAATAATCTTTCCATTGTGAAAATCACTTATAAAAAATTACATATGTGATATTTTGGATATAATTTTCAATTAATAGAACCCTAAAAAATTATATGAATGATAAAAAATTTGCGATATCGTGGTGGTGGGAAATTTGGCTCATGCTGTATAAGTTAAAAACAACATTTCTTCCACAATTTTTGGTAAAAAGTTAAAAACTATCATTCTCAGAAAATGAAAAAATGATTAGTTTTAAAACCTGTTGAATTTTTTTACATGTTTAAAAATAAATATTAAAAATAATAGGATGATATTCAAACCCTTACTTAAAAAATTATAAATCCTAGATATGCAAGAAAATTGATTTTCAACCAAATATGTAAATAAAGTTTATTTTACATAAAAACATTTTTAAAATATCATGAGTACATAATGTGAATAAAACGAATGGAAAATTTTTATTTTCATTAAATAACAATATTATAATAATAATCAAAATCTTATTAATAGATAGATTATAATATTTCATTTTAAAAAGCGTAGTAATAAACAATCTCAATAAACTATAACATTGTAACATAAAACCATTACCACATTGCTAAATTTTGAATAAAAAATACAATGAAAAAAAATATTATTATATGGATATTTAAATACAATAATTTTTCATAAAAATAATCATAAAATAAATTCATGAAAAGTATACAGACCACACAAAAGAAACAAGATGCGTTTATTGCATGTGTCCCTTAGAAATAATGAGGAGATGAAAATCCATGACCTTATATATGGATTTCTACACATTCATTGGAAACCCCTATGTTGTAAATATATATTTATAGAAAAATATTAAATAACTATCATAATATATATCATACTATATTTTATTAACTTTTAACCATTTATCAGCCATTTGATAACACCTTTTATTGAAACCACTATTGAGCATGACATGTTCTTCGTTTTTCATGTATATTCTAGTTCACTATTTTTGGTTTTTGTATTTCTATATTGGTTACATCATATTAATAATTTAAATAATAATATAAATTTAATATATATCCATTATATAAGTAGAAACAATCTCATAAGATATAGATGGAAAATTAATTAGACTATTTAAGGATACGGTAGGTTGTACGTGCAAATGAATATTTTTTCCATTTTTTGATGGGTTGAAATAATTAAAGGTAGATGATAAATAAGATTTAAAATTAATTATTATATCTTATATATCATATATATTAATTAAATCCATCCTTGTTAATTTTCAAGTAACAAATAATTGAAAATTGAACCCCATCACTTCCTGGAGGTGTTAATCCATAAATACGCATGATCGACATTACCATTAGCCAAATGTTTTCATGGTAAGAAGGTAGATATGGTATTATAATTATACAAGTATAATTATTTCATAATTATCATATATAAACATTAAATACCTCATAATATCCACTCTTAATATATGGAGATCCCAAAATCAATTGTATCTCTATATGGAGACGGTAAGCTACACGTACGTACTAATGATAACTTCGCATTCTATTTGATAGATTGAGGGTGAATAAATGTGGGTTCATAATCATAAAAAAATTATTTTGTTTCAGATAATAAATTTATTATTTAATTCTGAATATTATATATTTATATGAGGTTAGATAATAATCAAAAATAATTTGATCGGTTAAAAAGTGGCCTCTTCGTTGAAATTACAAATTTACATCTCTTGTTAAGGGATATAGTGATGGTATTTTATGATTAAAATCACATATATAATGTGAATAATGGATTTTATAATGGATTTTATTTGGTAATGGTCATGATAGATGGCTCAAGGTATTGTTATAAAAAGAAAAGTGGAGTATCCCATTATAATTTAGTGTAGGGGAACTCATGGAATTTAATAAAATATTAAATTACTAAATATTAAATATTATGTCCAAATAGATATTATTATAATATATAATTATTATAAGTTGAACATTTATAATAAAATTAAAAAAATTATATTTTGTGTAATCATTTTTTTCCTTATATTTTTGTTCATCCCTCCATTAACCATTTAGACAATTAGAGTAATATTAATTTTTTCTACCTCGTAGGGGTAAATATTACTAATATAAGATTAAAAGTCCCAATTAATTTAAAATGGACTATTTTTAGAACCATATATAATTATGTTTCATGAATATAAATTGTTTTTAATTTTATATAATTTAATAAATTATTATTTTATAAAAAATGTCATTAATGTAATTTTCAACTATATTCATTTAATTATCTTTACATGCTCCAATATAGAGTGGATATTATAAAATAATTCTCAAACCCCAATATATTATGTTATATAGATTTATAAAATTCTTCCAATACAAGATCATATTCAATGAATTTCACTTTTAGTAGATTAAAAATACTTTATATTAATATTAAATAAATTGATAAATACACTATTAATGTTGTACATGAATTTATGGTCATTATAAATTTTCTAAAAATTATAAACAATTTTATATCACGAAAAAGATTTAATTTATCTCAAAAATAGGCACTTATAATCATTCATATTAGGTTTTTTCCATATGTGGAATGATTATACTTATTTAAACTAAGAGAGTGACATTTTGTAACTTTCATTAATCTAAATACTATACAGGTACTTTTGTAGAAAAATATCCCAAAAAACACAAATTATATCTTAATGATATTTTGAATATATATAATTCATCTAATAAAAACTAGGATGAAATTTATAGCATTATAATTTTGGTTTATCTTGGATTAACTTGATTTACCAGGGGTGATAAAATTTAACATGATTACTATTCATATTGATAAAAAAATATAAAAGACCTATTTTTGAAATGTTTCACCTAACTATAGTATATATTTAAACAATTTTATCAAATTTTATACCTATTACTGAAGAAAATAATTTTAATATAAGTGGGGAAAATGCGATGAAACACGCTTTTATAATAATACATTTTTTACATAGAAAACTAGATTTATTCTTGTCTTAAGCAAAGTAAAAAAATTAATTGAATGATTAAAACACCTGATTCAATATATAATAATTATATTTAATTTAAATATTTCACCAATAGTGTTCATTATTAATTTATTAGTGTAAGAACACAATGCGTACCAAAAAATTAATTCACATTAAAAATCCATTTTAAGTATAAAAAATATTTTTATCCTACATTCAAACATAAAATTTATTCCACTGAAAATAATTGGATTTTTTATATTATAATAGAAATAATTTTACAATAATTTTTTAAAAATATGACTTTGTAAATTCCTATACATAATACCATTTTTTTAAAAAAATTAGTATTTTTCAATGTTCACTAGAAAATCAATGTTTTCAGAATATTCTTATAAATTCATCCTAGGATAATTTTATTATGATGAGTTAAAAATATGATGTTCAATTTGTTTAAAAAATATATAAATGTCCCACAATTTATTTGTAATATTATCTCATAAATGTTGATGATAATATTTTTTATTGAAAATGTACTTCTAAAAAATAAAATAAAATAACTGACAATTGATTGATTATTTACATAGAATATATCAATAAATTTATATTTATTGGGAACTATATTCATAGTTAATAAGGTGTTAAAACCAATTAGTGGACTCCAATTTAAAAACATGGTTATAAATGTCACAAATAATAATATATTAATAACATATCATTGAACGGAGTGTTTTGTGTTATGAAGTTTAGTGTAAAAAAATATTAAAAGAAGAAAAATTTTCTAATATATTAGGGTGTAATAGTGTACATGAAATGAGGGAACTAATACCCTCATTTGGTGTACCTAGGTATTTTCCCTAGTCCACGGGACATGATTATAACATAAAAAGGAAGATAGGTTGGGTGTTTTGTCCCACATAGTGTGAGATTTTTAACATATACGGGTCATGATCCATATCCCGCAACTAATACATAGGTGGATTTTCCACATTAGGACATCTCCTTTATGAGGTGGGCCTATTTTGAATTAGAATCCCTGATATGATATAGATGGGTTTGTTGGATGTGATTACACATTATATTAGTTTCTATATAGGGATCATAAGAGGGAGGTCTCTTCTTATTCCCAAGACAATATGTTTCGTTTATAGAATCCTCTACTATGTGACCATGAGAATGCATTATTGGATACCTATACATTTTTATTATATTAAATGATCCCAAAAATTATTCCTCCAAATATGATCTAAGAAACATTATCCCTTGTGGGATTCCTCATCTATCATTTATTTCAAAGAACCCCAAGAGGGATGGATCAAATTATGAGTAGAAATTGAGGATCCCATGTAGGATACCTCCAAAAAAAATTATTATAGGGTACCCCAATGGGTCCCGCATTACATGACCACCCGAGATATATTGAATCATGGTTTTGGGTAGAGAGGGTAGTGGGTGTCTCCATATAACTCATACCGTACTTGTATGCCTAAGGGGCTCTAGAAATAGTGAAGAGATTTGGAATTAAGAAATCCTCACTATTTAAATATACATTCACATGATTTGTATTTATATAGGAATGATTTCGAGATGTGCTTGCAGGTACATGGATAATGATCTGGATGCGATGTGACATATTACATGGATCTATAATGGTATATCCTTTGATCAGGCTTATGAGCCTATTTTATTGACTATTATATTATCATTTATTCCAATAGTTACGTTCTAGGATGTGTCTTATGATCCTATGTGATAGACTATTACATTAAATGATCTCCCATAGTTACATCCTAGTATCTATATTATGATACTTACAAGATTATAATCCTTCATTAAAAGAAGTCCCATTTATCGAAGGGATTCCTCCCTCCTTCAGAATAGAATGGTAGGTTTTCCTATACATCTTGGCGCCCCAATTCATTTGGGTCACTAATTTGATGCTCCATGTGATAATTAGAGAATTAAAGGTGGTTTAATTTCATTAGAGCACCATATTTACATATTCTAGATGATTGTTGATGGTCTCCTCAAGTGATTCATTTTATTATCCTACAGATCGATGTGGATCCACCTTTACTATTTTTTCAATATTATTATTGGGATAAGTATATTAATCTATTTTTGAAATTGATTGTTTGTAATAATCTAGTTTTATGAGATCATTCTATATAGATCTTCAAGGTGTCATCCACCCTAGGGTTCATCAATGTTCAAATATTGTGATTTTCTATAGACTAAGACCTATGACACCATCATATGAAAACATTATATGTATTTGGTGGTATGAAATCCATCTCGGTGCCATATTTATAAGATAAACAATTGATATATGTAATCCATCATTTACAGAAGATAGACAAGCATGGTTGATTCAATGGATATGAGCTATATCCTAGTATGAGGGTGTATCTTGCACATTGACATTTCCATTTCTATCCAAAGTTGGTACTATCAATTTGGATTTCCTAAACAAAGGGAATATTTGATTATACAAGACTTTAGTTCATGAAATCCAACTCAATGTCTTTATTCCATGATGTCCAGTCACATGGGTTCATTGACCCAAATAGCGACTACGAATTTGTCTTATTATCCCATTCCAATGGATTCTTGGATACTTTTACCATATTTCATGAGTATTCTTGTCTGGTAGAAGGATATAGGGCATAGTTGGGTGTGACTATTGATATTTATTCCTCATCCCTTTTATGTGCACCAGAGTGTGTGCAAAAAACTTATTTCCCATTTATGGTTTAGCATTGATGCACAATGGATAGCGATGGGGCCTAAGGTTTTTTAATCGAATGAAGTCGATCGTGTGGATTATTATGATAGTGCTAGAGTAGCATGGAAATGCCTTTTATAATGGGTATGTAGTTCAGGTTACATATTGTTTAAGATCCCTTTACTTTTCTTTTTTTATTTTACATATTTTTATGTGGTCAACCCGGTTAATGTTCTTTTTTTGTATGACATGTTTATTTGGGAATTAATTGTATTTTATTTATTACAAATTCATTTATATTTATTACTTCCACTCTATTAATATTTACTACCATAGATTATATTTATTTATTTACTATAATTATCTAACTCTAATATGATGGAATGTCCTCCCCATGGACAGAGTGGTATCAAAGGGTTTTCAATCCTATTTCTTTATTATTTAGGGAAATTAAGGATAGGAGTGTTAGTAATGTGTTGGATCAAATGATGTTATCATTCTAGTGCATCATGAAAACTGGATATAATAGGAATTCTAGGATACCGGGGATATGGTATTAATGTTCATAATAGTATATGTTATAGTTTTTATGATTTTCTCTTCAAATAATGATTATGTGGATCGGTTTTATTATTTACATGGGATTTTAGGTTCATCGACCATTGGTGAGAGGCCAATGATTGATTTGGACAACTGTCTTATTGAGGAATGGGGTGTATCATGCATCTTATTTTCTACATAAGTTCCATATGTTATTGTCCTATTTGTGTGTGATTTTAAAATGTATGGTTGGATCAACTATTTAAAGATTCAACTACAACCTAAATGTAATTTTCCCATATAGGTTCACAGTGTAGTTATACTAAATAATATTAATGTGAAAACCATGGCCTCGGTGAAAGAACAGAAACCCCGCCTTAACATAGCCATCAGGTTCGGGCCTACTAGATACCACCATTTTCACCGTAATCACATGGGGCCCACCCTAGGGACCACCCACATGCCTGAACGGGCCGTCTGACTAATTATTTTCCCCACAGGCCAACACATGTCATTTACAGTGTGCTTTTTCCTCACTCAAACACACCTTGGAAAACATCCCAGAATATCACCCATCCTGATCACTACTCAAAGACAAACACGTTTACCTATGGACTTCAAATCAAATAGGCTCCCGAAATGGTTGGTGCACCTTGTAGACATGAGTCATATCATGTAGTTATTTGACCCATTATCATTCTGCGGTGTTATAATCACCCCATTTAGAGCACAACATCCTCATTGTGGGCCCTACATCTCAACCCAGGTAGTGAACCACACTTAAGTATGGGTTCCTCCTTTCATACCAAATGTGACAATAGGGCCTTGGTGAAAGCACATACACCCCGACATAACATGGCCATCATTTTCTGGCCTACCAGGTACCACCATTTTCTCTGCAGACACATGGGGCCCTCCCTAGGTTCCACCCACATGCCTGAACGGGTCATCTAACTAATGATTGTCCCCACATGCCAACACATGTCCTTTCCAGTGTGTTTTTTCCTCTCTCACACACACCTTGGGAAACATCCTAGAAGGTCACCCATACTGATCACTACTCCAAGAATAACATGCTTAACTATGGAATTCAAATCAAAAATGGCTCCCGAAAAAGATGGTGCACCTTGTTGAAAAGAGTCATATCATTTAGTCATTTGACCCACTATCATTTTGGGGTGTTGAAATTGATATATATATATATATATATATATATATATATATCTTTTTCAATATAAATTCATTTGGATCAATAAAGAGACGTTTGTAGTGAGGATGATGGCTCATTCCTCAAAAAATAGATTTAGTGACACTAGTGGTTTGATAGGGCACATTATGCCTAAGGTTTGGACCCATCATAGGAACTTTTTACTTAGGATATTTTATTTAATGTGAAAGAACAATGTATTTGTTTTTTCCATGAATATTTATCAATAACATTATACATAACCGAATCATGTGTGTGGAACAACACATATCATTTAGAAGTTGTTATGTGTGTATTGTTGATCAAAATAGATCAACATTAGTAGTTGATGCTTTGTAGTAGGCACATTATCATTTTATTCTTTAGGTACAATTTTATAATGCTTCATAATAGCTGAAATTGGTTTTTACTGTCTATATTTATATGATATTTTATATAATCCACCATCATTTATGGAAGTCTTTTTGAACCATCAACTGTGATGTTGACATGTAACTGAATAATTTTAGTGAACATAAACATCATGTTTTTATTACATAATATCATTTCCTGGTGAGGTCAAACCCATATCCTTTTAATTGTAATCATGACTACCAGTGATTTGTCCCTTATAATGATTCATGGAGAGGATCTGTACCTAATAAGATAATTCTAGGTTGGGGAATTTTTTGTGAAATAATTATATTCTTACTGTTCAGACACAAGGGGGATTTTTCTGTGACTACATTGGTAGAGTGAGGTTAGATACCTAGAGACCATTAGTTATGACATAGACTAATGAAGGTCTACATTCGGGTTGATAATGGAATCCTTTCAATAGGGGTCATCCCAATTTTAGGGATTCAGTTTAGGCTATGATATTGGTTGTACATGTTTTTAAGACTGTTGCATAGGTGCTGCTCATTTTTGTGTCATTTCCACAATGATGTCTACTGTTTTTATTAATAAATAATGGTTATTATGTATGCAGATTTTTTTAAATGAGAAGGACTATCTATGTTCACAACCCTATTAACTAGTGTTTTATTGTTGATAATTTATTTTGGAAAACTGCGTCATCTGAAAGGTGGTTATAACATTCTGCCCTTTTTACCACATAAACTTTCATTACATTTTACAAAACCGAGGATCTTTAATGTTTAGTGTCTTGGAAACTAGGAAATTTAAACATGAAAACATAAAACATTCTTCTAAAACACTTGAATGGATTCTCCTCATGTTCATCCTAGGTTCATTACTGCATCACATAACCTGAGGACATACATCAAAAGAAAGGGTGAGAAAAAAGCACAGTAAGGGAAACAAGAGAAACATTTTACATGTGAACTTGAGATACTTCAATAAGGTCATGAAAAGAACTTTAAGGCATGATAATGAAATCTGAGGCATATCATAATAAAAATAACATTTTCAGAACTTGATGATGTGGCTACATCATTTAACATAGACAATCATGAACATATCACCAAGGTCCATCCCCAAGGTGTCATTTGAAAATTACCAAGGCTATTCACCAAGGTATCGTGAAAATTGTAATCTCTAGTGGTTACATCATTACCCAATGCATTGGAGTGCTATCAGGGTGCACCATTAAATTTTCCTTTATTATCATGTGAGCCACATATATCATCATCAAACATTTCATAAATAACCCATATAGCATAAAATAAATGGGTTTCATTTCATAATCACAACATTTTAAAAACTGCTTTAAAGACATGATCTTTACGTCACTTTAAAACCCACAGAAAAGGAAGGTGGGTCTCATGTATGTAAATCCCAGAATTTAAAATAGAACATTTTGGTATATATGTGAATACCCCTTTAGAAGAAAGATCTTTGAGTATTCACTTAATAATATAAAATAACATTATAAAAAGAGAGAGACATTTTGAGACGGAAATTCTACAGCATAACAGCTATGTTATGAGGTTTTAGAAGACATTAAAAAGAGAGGGAAAATGGGTCAAACATTCATAAATGACACATAAAACAGTATATGGACAGAATAAGAAGGATACATGATCATGGTAATGAAATTTCAAGGACATACCATTTGAAATGAAAAACATGGTAGGAAGACAAAAATTAGATTTCTCTTATGAAAGTTCGGCAGCCTAATGACGTTACTTAAAGTTCAACAAAAATGATTTGAAAAGATAAAATAGGGTCTCTCATCATGTGAACATATGAGTTAAGTATTATAGATATAGAGATAATGCCCCAACATAATTAAAAAGGAACTTGAAAGACTTGACATGAAAGTAGATCTTTGAAAAGAATGAGAAAGGTGAAAGAATCCCCTATAAAATTCGGCAGCCTAACGGCGCCACTTAAAACTTCAAAATTACTGAATTAAAGAGATCAAATGGGGTATCTCATAATATTAACATAAGAGTCCAGTATTATAGATATAGAGATCATACCCCAAAATAACAAAAAGGAACTTGAAATAATTGACATGAAAGTAGAACTTCAAAACGAGAAGGGTGAAGAACCACTTAAAAATTCGGCAGCCTAACGACGCCACTTAAAACATCAAAATACTGAATTGAAGAGATAAAATGGGGTATCTCATCATATGATCATAAAAGATCAGTATGATAAATTTAGAGATCATACCCCAACATAATAAAAAGGAACTTGAAATACTTTACATGAAAATAGATCTTGAAAAATGAGAAGGGAGAAAGAATCTGTTACAAAACTTTTGGCAGCCTAACGGCGCCACTTAAACATTCATAAAATGGAATGATGAGAGTAAGAGGAGGTCTCTCAACATATGAACATAAAAGGACATTATAATTAATATAAAAGAACAGCCTCCAACATAAGAACACGGAGAATAAAAGAAATGACATAAAAGAGGTCACTTGAAAAGAAAGAGAGAGGTCGGATCCCTTACCTTAAAATGTAACTCTTAAACCTCAAAGGTTGGGACCTTGAGGGCTTGGGGGCACCTTGGGAGGACTCCTTGGGAGGTAATGAGACCTGAAATTCGTTGGGGAAGAGTGGGGATTCGAATGGATGAGATGAGGTCTTGGTATTTATAGGGAAAGTGAGGGGACAAGGCATTAATGGCCAAGGGACACCTCACATGTGCTTTTCTCAAACCCATGTGCTCTCCCTTGGAATTTACCATGGAGTTAGGCCACATGGGGCCCCCAAAACAATAATTCATCACCCTTGGCCGGACAACCCTTAATATATATCATGACATCATCATGACATAGTTATTATGTCATTAAACATACCGAAACCCTAAAACTGTATTTTTACTATTCACTGAAAATTCATCTTTCTCAGAAAGATCCCAAAATTTCACCTTAATCAAATATCAATACTACGATTTCAAAAATGAACTCCATTTTATAAAAATAATTTTCTAAATATTTTTAATTTATTTTTTAAATAAATACACTATTCACCGAAAATTCATTTTTTCAGAAAAAACCCGAAAAATTACCATAACATAATATCGGTGCTCTGATTTCAAAAATGAAATCCATTTTATAAAAATAAATTTCATAATATTTTTAATTTAATTTTTTAATTAAAAAACACTATTCACCCGAAAAGATTAATACTTGAATAATAATTTATGAAACCGTTATTTAACCATTTTATTGAATCACATTACTTAATCAAGGTGCCTAGATTATTTTAAAACTTTTTTTAAGTGAAATTATTAATCCATTTGGTCACATTACTAATCCTAAGCGTAAAATCACTATTCACAATTTACTATTTATCAATAATCAAGATGATCTTATTAGACTCCAAATTTCGTACTGAACATAATTGTAGAAGACCATTTTTTGAAAATCATTACACATTTTAAATTATTTAAGGTTTACATAAACATTTTTTTTAAAATATCCTTTTGAAAATTCATAAACAAATATGCATACTATTTTTATCAGGTCATTTGAAAATTCGTAAACTTCATCATAAGAAAAAATCCAAATTTTTATTTAAAACAAGGATTACACAAGGAAGTTACGGTCTCGTTACATAGCCCCTTATAATACCAGCATAGGACCTAAGAGTAAGGTGTTCTAGGGTGATAGAATCTTTGGGCGGCTCAGTCAACATTGCCCGAGTATTAATTTCTATCAGTTTGAACTTCTCACGAAGGCGATTCCGTTCTAGCTTCACATGATGAAGTTCGCCTTGGATTTGGTCCAGAGAAAAGCCCAATGGTGCTACCTCCTTCCCATGCTCTGTTAGATGGGCTTCGATCAGTCCAAGACTACTAGGTGAGGCCATCAAATCTTCTTTCTATAATAATTAACCAATATTACTTATATTTAGGGACAAAAATCAAAACATTTTGTTCACAGCGGTCATATTGACCAATGGTCATATAACAGTCAAAACCCAATGGTCTCATTTTATTTATAATCATGTTTATTAAATAAAACATTTTTGTTGAGTATAAAAATAAAATAAAATAACACATGAAATTAGGAAACAAGATTTATTCAAAATTTCGGGTTGTACAATCTTCCCCCGTTAGGAAATTACGTCCTCACAATTTTTAAACTTGGGTTTTTAAATTTCATTGAAAGTCCCACATCAGAAAAAGAGTCAGTAACACCATTACTTTAAAAGAAATAAAAGGAAGTACAATGGCCACCCGAGTTTACTCATAGTAGGATTCCATGTAGGAAACATGGACATGGAGGAGAAAACAAAGGGTCACGTTCTAAAGGAGAGTGATAGAAAACATGATTAGGAGGAAGTTAACCACCAGAAAATCCCATAATTATGATGTGTGTAAGAGGTCTTTGATTACCTAGTAGGAAACGCAAACCAACAACATTTTTGTTTTACATTCCTTTTAATAACTTTGAGGAATTCATTTACAACATAGAACAAAAACATAAGGAAATATATCTACCTTCATGTAGAGTTTCATACATTAATAAGTTTCTACCAAAACTAATCTTTTCTCCAAACGATGAGCATTCAAAACTAATTGGTCTCATCAAAACACAAGAATCATCTTCTAGAGAATCACATAATCCATAAAAGATCAACTATCTATTTCTTCTATCTTTAATCATTATCCAGAAAATAGAAAGGGTAAGGTAAAACAACGGTTCAAAAAGAATCCCATAGGAATGGAAACTACTTTTAAATCTTCAAAGTTCCATGGTACTACAAAAAGTTCATCATAGACCATTCTTTAAATAATGGTCCTTAAGATTCATCAAAATAAACCAAACTAAGATTGAAACCCAAATACAAGAAAGATTTGATAACATAGTCTTCCAAAATAAACTTCATTGTTCATCTCCAAACAACATCAACCACTCCTAACATCTTATAAAAAATTAGCTAACCTAAACATATTTTACTCAAGATAGGTTAATCATTCCCGTAAGTAACCTAAATTACTATAATTTCACCTTAGATTCATCGATTCTTCAAAATATAATTCAACCTTACTCCTCAATGAAAATATCGTAGTAATCTATTTACCTCGATCAAATATGGTTCCCAAAATAATGAACTTCTTCCAAAATAATAATCATCTTTTAATCCCCTAATCATCTCTGTCGTATTAATACGGTAATCGTAGCATTTCCTATCACATTTGTTTTTGGGACATGTTCTTCCATTTCCCACCATTAACTAAGAATAGAAACTATAATTAGTGGCTAAATACTTATCCAATAATCATTAAAAGGAGACTATAAGCATAGAAGGATAAACTTATAGAAGGAAGGTATACCCTAACTTGTGATCCCCTAGGTTCCAATCTAGGTTATCCATGATCATATATTCATATGTGAATCTTTATTTTGTTCCTTTAATAATGGTTCATACTATGATTATGAATTTACCAAGCATATCCCCCGGGAGTGTCATAACCAAGAGTGCAGCAAGGCCCATTGTCGTGTACCAGTTCCCATTTGAGTCTAGCTCAAAGCGGTGTTTTCAGGTTTTACCCCTATGTACATCTGTGCCAGAGCCATCTCTACCTGCTCGTATCTAGACAGGGATGTATTTTCTTGGCAACCCATTACTCAATACTCACCAAAATACCAGGAAGATTTCCTTTATATAAACTTTTTTATAGGGTTCTTCCTAAAGTTTTCATATCCAAATTTACACAAATAACTAAACCATCCTTTGATACCAACTATAGCATCCCGCCCTTTTTACCACATAAACTTTCATTACATTTTACAAAACTGAGGATCTTTAATGTTTAGTGTTTTGGAAACCAGGAACTTTAAACATGAAAACATAAAACATTCTTCTAAAACACTTGAATGGATTCTCCTCATGTTCATCCTAGGTTCATTACTGCATCACATAACCTGGGGACATACATCAAAAGAAAGGGTGATCAAAAAGCGCAGTAAGGGAAACAAGAGAAACATTTTACATGTGAACATGAGATACTTCAATAAGGTCATGAAAAGAACTTTAAGGCATGAGAATGAAATCTGAGGCATATCATAATAAAAATAACATTTTCATAACTTGAAGATGTGGCTACATCATTTAACATATACAATCATGAACATATCACCAAGGTCCATCCCCAAGGTGTCATTTGAAAATTACCAAGGTTATTCACCAAGGTATCGTGAAAATTGTAATCTCTAGTGGTTACATCATTACCCAATGCATTGGAGCGCTATCAGGGCGCACCATTAAATTTGACTTTATTATCATGTGATCCACATATATCATCATCAAAAATTTCATAAATAACACATATAGCATAAAATAAATGGGTTTCATTTCATAATCACAACATTTTAAAAACTGCTTTAAAGACATGATCTTTACGTCACTTTAAAACCCACAGAAAAGGAAGGTGGGTCTCATGTATGTAAATCCCAGAATTTAAAATATAACATTTTGGTATATATGTGAATACCCCTTTAGAAGAAAGAGATTTGAGTATTAACTTAATAATATAAAATAACTTTAGAAAAAGAGAGAGACATTTTGAGACGGAAATTCTACAGCATAACAGCTATGTTACGAGGTTTTAGAAGACATTAAAAAGAGAGGGAAAATGGGTCAAACATTCATAAATGACACATAAAACAGTATCTGGACAGAATAAGAAGGATAAATGATCATGGTAATGAAATTTCAAGGACATACCATTTGAAATGAAAAACATGGTAGGAAGACAAAAATTAGATTTCTCTTATGAAAGTTCGGCAACCTAACGACGTTACTTAAACTTCAACAAAAATGATTTGAAAAGATCAAATAGGGTCTCTCATCATGTGAACATAAGAGTTAAGTATGATAGATATAGAGATAATTCCCCAACATAATTAAAATGGAACTTGAAAGACTTGACATGAAAGTAGATCTTTGAAATGAATGAGAAGGGTGAAAGAATCCCCTAAAAAATTCGGCAGCCTAACGGCGCCACTTAAAACTTCAAAAATACTGAATTGAAGAGATCAAATGGGGTATCTCATCATATGAACATAAGAGTCCAGTATGATAGATATAGATATCATACCGCAACATAAAAAAAAGGAACTTGAAAGAATTGACATGAAAGTAGAACTTCAAAACGAGAAGGGTGAAGAACCACTTAAAAATTCGGCAGCCTAATGGGGCCACTTAAAACTTCAAAATACTGAATTGAAGAGATCAAATGGGGTCTCTCATAATATGATCATAAAATATCAGTATGATAAATTTAGAGATCATCCCCCAACATAATAAAAAGGAACTTGAAATACTTTACATGAAAATAGATCTTGAAAAATGAGAAGGGAGAAAGAATCTGTTACAAAAATTTTGGCAGCCTAACGGCGCCACTTAAACATTCATAAAATGGAATGATGAGAGTAAGAGGAGTTCTATCATCATATGAACATAAAATTAAACTATAATGAATATAAAATAACATCCTCCAACATAATAACATGGAGCATAAAAGAAATGACATAAAAGAGGTCACTTGAAAAGAAAGAGAGAGGTCGGATCCCTTACCTTAAAATGTAACTCTTAAACCTCAATGGTTGGGACCTTGAGGGCTTGGGTGAACCTTGGGAGGACTCCTTGGGAGGTAATGAGACCATAAATTTGTTGGGGAAGAGTGGGGATTCGAATGGATGAGAGGAGGGCTTGGTATTTATAGGGAAAGTGAGGGGACAAGGCATTAATGGCCAAGGGACACCTCACTTGTGCTTTTCTCAAACCCATGTGCTCTCCCTTGGCATTTACCATGGAGTTAGGCCACATGGGGCCCCCAAAACAATAATGCATCACTATTGGCCGGCCAACCCTTAATATATCTCATGGAATCATCATGACATAGTTATTATGTCATTAAACATACCGAAACCCTAAAACTATATTTTTACTATTCACTGAAAATTCAACTTTCTCAGAAAGATCCCAGAATTTCACCTTAATCAAATATCAATACTCCGATTTCAAAAATAAACTCAATTTTATAAAAATAATTTTCTAAATATTTTTAATTTATTTTTTAAATAAATACACTATTCACCGAAAATTCATTTTTTCAGAAAAAACCCCAAAAATTACCATAACATAATATCGGTGCTCTGAGTTCAAAAATGAAATCCATTTTATAAAAATAATTTTCTTAATATTTTTAATTTAATTTTTTAATTAAAAAACACTATTCACCCGAAAAGATTAGTACTTGAATAACAATTTATGAAACCGTTATTTAACCATTTTATTGAATCACATTACATAATCAAGGTGCCTAGATTATTTTAAAACATTCATTAAGTGAAATTACTAATCCATTTGGTCACATTACTAATCCTAAGCGTAAAATCACTATTCACAATTTATTATTTATCAATAATCAAGTTGATCTTATTAGACTCCAAATTTCATACTGAACATAATTGTAGAGACCATTTTTTGAAAATCATTACACCTTTTAAATTATTTAAGGTTTACATAAACATTTTTTTTAAAATATCCTTTTGAAAATTCATAAAAAAATATGCATACTATTTTTATCCGGTCATTTGAAAATTCGTGAACTTCATCATAAGAAGAAATCCCAATTTTTATTTAAAACAAGGATTACACAAGGAAGTTACGGTCTCATTACATAGCCCCTTCTAATACCAGCATAGGACCTAAGAGTAAGGTGTGCTAGGGTGATAGAATCTAGGGGCGGCTCAGTCAACATTGCCCGATGAGTAATTTTTATCAGTTTGAACTTCTCACGAAGGCGATTCAATTCTAACTTCACATGATGAAGTTCGCCTTGGATTTGGTCCAGAGCAAAGCCCAATGGTGATACCTCCTTCCCAAGCTCTTTTAGATGGGATTCGATCGGTCCAAGACTACTAGGTGAGGCCATCAAATCTTCTTTCTATAATAATTAACCAATATTACTTATATTTAGAGACAAAAATCAAAACATTTTGTTCACAGCGGTCATATTGACCAATGATCATATAATAGTCAAAACCCAATGGTCTCATTTTAATTATAATCATGTTTATTAAATAAAACATATTTGTTGAGTATAAAAATAAAATAAAATAACACATGAAATTAGGAAACATGATTTATTCAAAATTTCGGGCTGTTACAGTGGTTATCAAATAAATCTGGGCATGGTTGAAGTCACTAATTTTGAAGTTGATTTCAAATGGTGAATTTTTTGTCAGGAATAACTAATTTTACATTGTCATCATTTCGTAGTTGATGGATGTCTCACTGGAACATGATTCGTGTCCTGTAATGGGTGGTATGGGATTGTACACAAACTGTGATGTGTGAGATAACAATGGTACTTGCCTATTTCAAATAGTAACTATTAAATATTTAATCATCCTATAATAATGTTCATGGAATATACTTAGGGTGTTAATGAAATGATGCAGAAATGGTTTCTAAAGGATTTTAATTCTGTGAGGAAACCCACATCATCTTAGAGGATACAATGAGTGTAGATTGGGTGTTGTAGCATGGTTGATCTGGAAAACTTATGCATATGTATTTATAGGAGGGAGAATATGGATTAGGTGGAGTGTCTGACATAAAATGATACAATTGATTGGTTTTAGGATCAATAATTTATATAAGTTAATACATGTGATGGGGAGTGAACCACTAGTTATTTAAGAGAGGTGACCCTTATCATGAGTTGAGAGTTCCACATTTTCATTGGAAATTGATCTATAGATGTGGGAACATGATATGTTTTGATTTTTCTGGTAGTTTTTCCAGTATTAGTGGTTTAAGACACAATAATATTTTTGTTCGATGAATTATGGATCATTTTCTATAGACTAGGGAGTTATGTTTTGGGGAAAAATAATGGTACTCTTATGGTGGGGAGAATTTAATCTTTTCTAGTTGAACATCTTCCTTATTAGTAGAGTTGTGGATGATATGAGACAAGTTGGTGGATATACAAGGTAGTGTAGTTGGTAAGATTCAAGGGGTGAGATCATGGCTACAATTTTACAACAAAATATTCTACGGGATGATAAGGGTAGCGGTATGGACGTTATAATGATCCGTTCCTTAATAAATCTGAAATTTGAGAATAAATTTTAAATTTTTTCATTTGATTGATAGTGATGGGGAAACAGGTATTTTCCCCTATAAAATGTTTCATTATAGTCATTATAACTAGAAATGTTTTCTTTTAATAGTGAATTTACCCTAGGATAGTAGTTTTGTGGAATAATGATTTGTGTGAATTTTCATAGAATAATTAATGTTCAAAATTTAATTAATTCAGTATTAATTTATTCATGTGTCTTTTTTTGATGATGTCATTTCAATATATCATATTATTAAAAAAAATTATCCTAATTTAGTCTAAAATGGGGTGGTGGGTTCTTGTGATTTTATAGACTAATGATAGGAACTAAGGCCTGAGTGAGACCCCTTTTTCTTTTTTTTTTCTTTTCTTTTTTTTCTTCTTTTTTTTCCTTCCTTTTTACCCTCCCACATTTTCTTGTGAACACCACCTAAGGGATTATATTTTCATAAAAAATGTTAAAATGGATATGAAGTGATAGATATAGATATATTGGGAGAAATAGAGCATGAGGAAGGTAGGTTCCATCCTGGAGGTCCTGAGGAGTCGAATCATCATGAAGCCGACGTGTAGCATGAATACGGGTGAAGCTACCACAGATTCCACGGAAAGGTTGTCATTATTTATTTTTTTGTGTAAACAAACACATATATACTTAATATCTTTTTTATGACCCTATTATGACTATTCTAGACCCCTTGGGGGTAAATTTATACTTAAATAGGGAAATCGGGTGTTTTGAGCAGATTGCAATAGTGGATCCAATTACATGTTTTTCTATGAACAAAAATCTTTATATTCTATTATTATTTTAAAATTAAAGTTTTAAACTATATGTCATGTACCTGAAGTATGCACCATTTAATGTTCCTTAGTGTTTGGAAAGATACATGGTCAAATTGCTGGTGTCGGGGCACATGGCCATGTCGAGTACACGGTCAAACCCCTTGTGATATAAAAGTCAAGTAGAAGTACACACATAGGTAAGAACACATTTATGTGCCATTTGTTGTATATTTATTGGTACCTAATGTATTTTACACTCCTTTTATAGGTTCTACACACTGAATGAATCGATTTTACAAACTAGGTCGGGATGAAGTACAATGCTTCGTTGGGCATTGAGAGTGCACTTCATGTACTTGGGTACACGCACTATGTACTTATCGCTTGCTTACCATTGAGATTTGTACATTTATTTACACCATATAGTAATTATTGGACCTAATAGTAATCTATTATGAGTATTTTTAAATTTTGATCATGATGGTGGAACTCTTATGTTATTTTGAGGCCTCTTAAATGGTATTTTAGGTCATGGGAGCATCAATAGATATGTTTATCACTTGTTAACAAATTTAGTTGTCTCATATTTTTGAAACATTTGATGATACCCATTTTAGGTTTTGGGGTTTCATTATTATACCTGGATTGAGAGATCCAATGTACTCATTTGGTGTACATTGGGACCATAAAAAATTGGCTGGACTAGATTATGAAATGAGAATGTTCATAGGATAGTTGTTCAGATCAACCTATAGTGAGATGTACAACTTATACAGTGCATGATACACCTCCCTAGACTAATTGTTAGGTATATTTTCCTTTGAGTGGGTATCCCTTGTTATATGTGTCACTTTTTCCCTAGAAATTCATGATATGTTAGGGATAAGGTCTTCATATGTTATTACCCATGATATAAATTTGTAACTATAGATACATAAAAGGATTTATATAATTAATCCTTATCCTAGAGGATTCCATGAAGGAACCATATACAAAATTTTACACTTAGAAGATCCCATATTGGACGTATATTTTTTCTTTTTTCCTGAGGATCCCAAGAGTGATTCCTACACATATGATTTAACGTAGAGTATTGACTATGGGATTCCTCTACCAGATTTCATATTCAAGGATCCCAATAGATATCCCACTTTTTGTTTATATACATTGAGGATAACATGTAGGATTCCTATCCAATGTATTGACATTATGTACCCCCTTGGTTCACTAGTAGATTACCCAACCTATGAAAGTGTTTCACAGTTTTTGGTATAGATGGAAGTGGGTGTCACCTTAAAACTCGTAAAAAAATATAACCAAATGGGGATATGGTAGTAGTGAAGGAATTACTCACTCATCCAACCTCACTCATTACCTATTCTTTCAAATGATTACTCTTTATGTGGATACGATTAGCATGGGTACTTCCCAGTACATTTTTGATGAGCCTGATGGGATGTGATACTTAATTGAGATGCTCATAGGTTCTTCATGGGACCCTGTTTATTAGCCTATTTAAGTTACTATTACATTGTTAGGGATATATGGAGGTAATTCCTCGGATCTAGTATTCAATCATATTTTATTTATATTTTCATAAAAGGGATTCAAATTGTAACTTTCTAGTATCCTTCATATGAGTGTTACAAGATTGAATGTTACTATTGTTGGAAGTCCCAATTTTCACTGGGATTCCTCTCTCCATTGGGATACATTGAGAGTTAATCATTTTCATCTTGTATCCCCTTTATAGTGGTGTAACATAGTGGATTATCTCGGTTATGAACATAGGTTTTTGAGTGGGAAATTTTTCCCGAACAAATTTATTGAGATATTCTAATGGATTGTTGATGATCTTTTCAACCAATGAATGAGATGCTCCTCCAGATGCGGGTTGAAACACCATTACTTATTTCAATATAATTTAACGGTAATTAGGCTATTGATCCATTTAGTGAATATATCTACTGAAATTATATTGATTTCGGAGTGAATTCCTTACATATCACCTTAGGTTCAACCTACCTCAGGTTCATCCAAGTTCCAATGTCAGGAATAATATTAGACCTGGACCTCAGATGAAGAATTAAGAATTTATTTGAATATATGGAGGGTTATGAAATCAAGATAATTCCATATATTCAGGATTTCTGGTTGATATTAGGAATAATTTTTTAACATAGTGGATCTAATTACGGGTAATACCATGGAATGGATTTTTATCCCAATGTTGTGACATAGACTACTCATATAAGTTTATAATACTAGAAAAATAAGTTATTTTCAATCATGATTAAAAACCTAATGATCAAATTTATTATACACGGCTTATGTCATACAACATCTCACTCAATTCCTAATTTCATGGACATCAAGTTGATCAACATCCCAAACCCATGGATCAACTTTTGATTTTTATCTTATTAGTCAATTATAGTTATTTCTCTTCAAGAATATGTATATTTCATGTTCATTCACTTATGGAATTATCTTATTCATTAACCATTGGGGTGTCCTACTACGATTTATTTTTCACCCCATGTATGTGCACCTTGTTTTTAATGTAGACCTTATGTCTATTTTTTGGTTGAACATGGATGAAAAATGGAATGGGATAAGGAATATGCATCCATGATTGATCAGTTATAGTCATGAGGATTATTATGATTAGTAAAGTGCATCTTTAATATTTCTTTGATACTGGTATGTGGTTTGAATCATTGATAGTAGTTGACACATGCACTTGTATTTTAATTTCATTTATTCATATATACATGAGTAGTCAAGTGTACAATCATTGTTGTATGTATGACACAGTCATTCGATCCTTTACTATATTTCATGTCTTACAACAAAGTTTATATTTATTACATCCACTGTCATATTATATATTATTAAATATTAAGTTTAGTTTTTTCTATTTTTTACTCTTACTCTAATATGAGGTAATATTATTCCCATATTCACACTGTAGGAACACACTATTGGTATGTAGCCTTCAGCATATATGGAACCAATGTTACATCCAAATAATATATGATTTTTTTTGAAATTATTCTAAATAATTTACATATCTTAATTTAAACAAAACACTATATTTTTCTTGGTATACACACAATCTGACGTTTAGCTTACATTAAATGCAACATTGAGTTTAAACAAAATATAACATTCGATCAATTGTTATTATATTAAACGATAGTTATCACCTAAATGTTGGAATATTGGTTATTGATGTGATTAATTAAACTATGGAAATATGGTCTAAAAATTATTTATAATAAATGGTTTTGTTTCCAATTAACATGAAATAAAACTATAAAACATTTTCAAATAATGGAAATATTTTTCTAAAACCCTATTTTTATGCACACAAATCAATTTTTACATAAATAAATTGTCCAAATCACCATTGGCTAATGATATTAATGATTTAAATATTTTATATATTCAATATAATTTTTAATAATAATCTTATGTATCTTATATACAAATGTTAATAATACATTAAATTATACACAATAAACATTATTTTTCTAAAAAATAATTTTGTCTACATTGGTGCACTAATATTAATATTAATTTCCACAAAATTTAGAAAATTTAATTTAAAATTAGAAATTAATTTTCCAAATTATCATTTAAAAATTATCCCACTATAAATATTTGGTACCTGTCTGCGATGTATCTTTTTTTGATATATATTGAAAGATACTAAATTTTAATTGAAAAATTAATTTTCTTTTAAATTATTTTTCTATTAAATTTTGTTTTAAATTGGAATAAAATTAACATTATACCAATTATATATATATATATTAATCCAAATTAGGTTATGTTAATCATTTTGATATTTAATATTGATATAAAAACATTCTAAACTATCGAACAATTTCTCTTAAAAAAATTTCTTTTCATCGCGTCTCTGGGATTAATGTTAAAAAAAATCATGAATATTATGTGAATATAACATTGAAAATTTTATTCAATAATTTTATTTAGAATAATTTATACTATTAAAAAATTTAATATAAATAATTTGACAAAGAAGTTCCAATAGTAAAAAATATTTATCATGGATAATGAAAAAAATGGTTTACCAATGGTACAACTAAAAAGATACAGATTAAAAATCTCCCAAAAAAATTTATAAAATACATTATACTGCCATATTTTGACCTTATCCTTACATTTATCAAGAATAATTCAATTTGGAGCCTTTGATCATGATAATAAAAAACTCACGCCCTATTCTTTTCATATCATTACAAGTTTTCCACTTACCGCACGTTTAAAAGGCCACCCATTCTCCACTCCACTTTTCTCCGTAAAAAATGTTATTTAGCCCAGAACAAACCATATCACTTCCCAAATTCCCTCCTCTAATAATATAATCCTTCTTTTGGACATAAATTTATCCAATAATGGATTTTAGGGAAAAAATTAATAGGATAGCTGAAGAAGATCTAACGTTCATCAATGAGAGATTTTTATATTTTTTATTCCTCCACCACATGAATTATTATTATAGAATGATAATATAATAACCACAGTATATAAAATATACTAATATTTTTTATTTTGGGGTTAAATCCTACACACATTTCCACTTTCATCAAATGGTTTTTGAAATAATCATTCATGTGTGTGACAGACGACCGTCTCACGACCAATGTCATTAGTTTTTCTATTACCACCTCTCACGGTGGGTTATGATGATTGATATAAACTATATGTAAGTGTGTGTGTTATATTTATGATATTATGTATCTAAATAGATTCTATGACCCACAGGCTTCCATGTGGTCTTTCATGATCATAAAGAAATACATCATGGGATGCTATTATGGCTCATGTGAAGCAGCTTCATTACGTCAAGTGGAGATATAAGGAGTCATTAATGTTGTTACCATTCAAGAAAAAGGTTGTTATAATTTATTTATAATGATTGTATCCACTACTTTCATGAAATATTTCTATAATGGAATGATACACCATTCATGGAGACTCAATGCTATGCTGATGGAATGTGTGGATTTCCTCATGTGCCTCAATTTCACTAACACACACGTGTTTCATGAGCTGAACATGGTGGTGGATGTGCTTGATAAAAAAGTATTTCATACTAATATCACTTGATCAGATACTATTCTAACAAATTTGGAAACTCATAATTTATGTGTTGTAAAAAAATACATCTTTCCACACTCTTGTAACAATAATTTTCAATAATAATTTCCTCGACCATTTTGGTCAAGGAACCCAACGAGAAACAAAAAATTACATAATAATACATATTGAATAATTATATCATATAAAACTTATTATATTACCTTCCATTGGGTATATGATAACATCGCTCAAGTGTATGATGGACTAACACCTCATGGAGAAATGTGATTTGTTTTTTATGAATTAATTATATAATAGATAATAAGTATAAATATATGTGATATACATGAAATAAACATGACATTAATTATAAAATTTTCATTTTATAAGAATAATATATCATTTTATTTATCTCTTTTTCCCTCACTCAATGATTATAATGTTGTTGGTGTACATGTGGACTACCACATTCACAAAAACATATGACTCACTTTTCATCACCACAAAAAATTAATTACAAGTATAATACTATTTATAAAATTAATTTTTTTGATATTATAATAATTATTAAAACATAATATATTACCTAAATCCTATACATAATGATCATTGATATATGGAAATGTTATTCATGCGTACATAGGGCCCAGTGTCTCTATGATCATCAAATACTTCATTTCCTAAAAAAACATCCATAATTTTTTTAAAAATTGAAATTTATGTAAATATATTGATATTATGTAATATTTATTATTACATATTTGATGGAACGTTGATTATTATAAGATTACTAAAAATAACAAGCCAAAACATACCAAAAGTTGTTATTATCTGAAACAACATTTTAATAATAAATTGTTAATAAATGAGTAAAAAATGTACATAAGTAAATCATATATGGTTTTATATGTAACACCCCGAGATTTTATGAAAAATATTTTTTTTAATTTCTCCAATGTCTTGTGTTGTACACCAAAAGAATCTTGCACAACACGCATCCTTGATTTTCCTTTCATTACACGCAATCGCGACCTTCCTCGATAGCGTGTGTAGTATGCAATAACGAGTTTCACTAAACAACAATATGCTATTAAAATATTATTAAAACTAGCCGTTATGAATAGTAATAACCACTTTTTGAAATTTTGTAATTTTATTTCTCAAAATGGAATTCATTTTTTGGATTCGTAATATCGAAATTAGCTTAGGGTGAAATTTTGGTGATTTTCGGATAACTTTCATATTTTGATGAATAGTGAAAATTACTAAATTTTAATTAAAAACAACTTTTTCAATCGAAATAATTAATTGTGATAAATTATTAATTTGAGTGGTTTTAAAGTATATTTAGAATATATTTTTAAAATATAATTCGATGTTGGTCATTGGATGTAATTTCACATTTAAACCAGTTATAAACAAGTGTCAATCTTTTGATAGTTATTATCTCTTAAAAACACGGCTTTTGTTTTGATGACAGGAATTAATTTTTAAATTAATTAATGCAACTGATATGTTTTGAATTTGGTAAAATATAAATCATTTTTGAGTTCATAATATCAAATATAGCTTAGGCCTAATTTTTTGTATTTTTCTGAAAACATTCAATTTTTGATAAATAGTGAAACCACTAAGTGGTAGTTAAAAAACTGAATTTTTCATAAAACATAATTTTACCGCTTCTGTGAGTGGAATTTCAAAAATCCGAGAGACACGGTTGATGTCAGTAAGTAAAATGTGGTTCAATGAGATGAAAATAATTTTTTGGTGAATAGTAACTTTTTACTTTTTTTACCACGGTTAAAAGTAAATAGGGTAATTATGGGTAGAAATGATATTATTATTACCCTAACACATGTCATAATTCTATTGAACAAGTGTAATTCGACCAAAAACAAACTTAGGAATAAAAGATGACCATTTAGGCCCACTTGGATTAGATTAGGACATTTATTATTAATTTATTTAAAGAACGGTTAAAAGAGTTAAAATCAAAGTTTATTTACTAAAACATTTTTAATATGGGGCTATACATAAGATAAATTCGACTATAAATATTCATTAGAAATATAAAAAGATTTCCTAAATAATGATATTTTATTTATAATTTTTAGACTATAAATAAATTAATTTATTTATGACACAACAATGATGTAGTAATTACCCTTTTTAAGGAAATGTTAACATAATTGATGTTATAAATGCTCAAATAAATGTAATTTGAGACTTTTTTTGAATTCCACTAATTTTATAGGTTACTATGATATATTATTGTTGACATAATCAACTTGGTTCGAATATATAATTCTTCTATGACTTTCACAAAAAATCATATAGCAAATAGTGTCAAAATTTACACAAAATAGTTTTTAAATCAAATATTATATTATTAATTGTTATTTTATTCCTAAAAATCTAAGGTTCGTCCAAATGACATAGATAAGGATATATATATTAATAATAAACAACTTGGGGTTCGTTTGGCATGTTATAGTAAGTGTATTAACCATATAGTGTAAGAAAAAAGAAAGACACGGTAAAAGTTAAATTATTTAACTTAGAGTTAAATCTAATTGATAAGGTTAAAATAATAACCTAAACTTGTCTAAATCCTATTGGTTGATAGGATTTCGACCCATCCCCACTTTAACTTTGAAATAAGACCCTTTGGAACCATTATAAACCGATTTTAACTTTAATATAAAATAATATTTTGAGATATTCCTAAGGTGCCCCTCTCCTCCCTTATAAAAGGGCACCTCCTCCCCCTCCTCCTCACACCAATTTGATCACTCAAGCTCGGCCAACCCCTGCCAAAATCCCTTCTCCACTTAAATAGAATAATCCTAGAGGTCCTGGTCTTCTTCAAAGACCAATCTTAGTTCCCTAAGTGGAGGATTCAAAGAGGCGTTTCAAAGAAGAGGTAATATCCATTACCGATCTTTTCAATTTCTTTCTTCTTCAACTTCTTCTTCTTTAGTTGTTTCATGATAAAGTAATAACATCAGTATTAATTAAATACTGATATGTTATTATAAATATGAAACAACCCTACTTCACCTTCTATCCATGCTACGGAAAAATGAAATCATCGCGCGTGCGTACGTACGGAATACCGTCTCCACGCCGTGGTGTAATCTATTTTCCACCACCACCTTACTTGGATTGGTATAATGGTGTAAATATTGAATCTATATGACTATTAAAAAGTGATATTGATTCTGAAATAGTAGACATACACTTCAATACAATTCCACGATCATAGGAACGATATCATCACCCGTGCGTACGTACGGAATACCGTCTCCACGATGTGATGCGACTCGTTCTACATGATCATCATTATATAGTAATTATATAAATGAATTTAATGAATAAATATGATATATGTTACACCAATACCATTCTGGATATAAGGTATCTATAACCTTAAAAGAAGAATAAGAATTTATTCGGCAAAACACGCATAAGAACAAAAGGAAATAAAGACCCGAGTAACAAGTAACAATGAAATATTACTAATAAGAAGCTAAGAATATGACCATATATGATATCATATCAATATGTATGATTATGGAATAAGTCAATAACATTATTTAAACCATTATACATGAGCTTCGGACACGTACAAAGCAAATCGGACCTAAGGTAAGGGAAATATCACAATCTCATTTTTATCCGAGATTGTTTATACTTTAGTATTTACTGGGGTGTATTTTATCATCCACATCCATGTTTATTCAATATGTAATTTTATTTCCATCCACCTACAATTTTTTAAATCCAATTTTACCCTTCGGTGAGTTTTTAGTAAAGGATATGAAAGGAATCTTTTGTCGTTTTTCGTACAAGGTACTTTTTGACTTTCCGACAAAAGTACGAGAAGAATGTTTTTTTAACTTATACGGAACGAATGGATTTTTACGGTTTTATAAAGCCTTATTTTCATGAAGCTTCCTCCGAAAGATTTCATGACTATTTTCAATAAAATATCTTTCTTTTAAAATTGCATGATGTTTTGTGAAAAGAAATTGATTTTGAAGAAGAAAGGATATTTTCCTCAAGAATTCATTTCATGTGTTTTATCAAAATTCTTTTCCATCTAAGATAACATAGGGTTCTGTTTCTATCCCTATTATTAAATTGATTTGGTTATGTTGGGATGGAATTATTTTTATGAATTCCTTTAACTTATATGAATTGTTTTATGATGTCACGATGTTTACGAATCCCATTTTTATTACATGGGTTATGCAATGATGTATGATTTATGATTCTGTGGCACACATAAGAATGGTATCATTATGAGATGGGTGGGACCTATATCTCCCTCCAATGCATTGGGTAAAGGTTTTATATCTCATGAGATAGACATGGCTGGAATGGTATGTTATACCGGTTCAGTGAAACAAGACTGAAACGAGGGTGACTCGGTTCAGAAAGGGACTTTGTCCACTAAGATAGTCTTGGAAATGAGTCTTGACTAACAAGAAATGATTCTCTATGATTATGTGTGTATGCCACAAAGTTTCATGTTTTAAATTATGATTATTGGGATTTCATTTCACTGCTATGATTTATCCCATGTTATGAAATTATTCTCTCTTTTGCAGGTTAAGATTTACAAAAGTTATGTTCTTATAAATATGATGTGATTGATTTTTCTTTTGTTTACCCTTACTGAGCATTTGAGCTCACCCTTTTATGTTTTCTTTTACCCAGGATATAAAGAAAGGTTTTAGGTAAAAAAAGGGAAGTTCTTTATGGGAGATATTGAAGATCTTTCACCACGATTAGAAGATTACGTTCCGAGTTTCCAAAGACACTAAACTATTACGATCCTTGTGTGTGTGTGTTTTTTTGTTATGTACTAAGTATTCCGCAAAAGAAATGTAATGTCAATGTATGTCAGGATACGGGTCACTACAGTTGGTATCAGAGGAAAGGTTTAGTCAACCTTTGGAAACTATAATGCGAAAACGTTAGTTTGATCCCTAGATATATTTCTAAAGTATGTCTAGGGATGTCCCTAAGGTTAATTATACGTATAGGTTATAGTACTAGAATTACGCTAACGATCATAGAATTAAACCTAAGATGTTATATATTGAAGGTAATCCCCCTTTATTATGTTGTTTTCCATAGCATGATTTTTGCCTCTCACACTATTCTTTTTGGGTTTTAGACGATGGCTGGAACCCGAAGGAACCGTGTTGATCAATGAAATGGACAATGCAATGATTGTCCTCCTGAACAAACAAATTTTATGGGAGATGGAGTGCAAAATCTTATTTCTATACTTACACAAGATACGAATCATTCTGGACTCTCAAATGAGTAGAGAAGGGAACAATATTCTATTGAGTCCTTCATGAGGAAACGTCCACCTTCTTTCAGTGGGTATTCTGATCCACTTGTTTCTGAACAATGGATCAGTACCACTGAAAAGATATTTTCAGTTCTTCAATGTTCTGAACATGATAAAGTCATCTTAGCAGTGTATCATTTGGAAGGTGATGCTGATCAATGGTGGAATCTTATTAAGAATACGAGGCAAAGGGATGAAATTGAGTCCATGGAATGGGACGAGTTCAAGAACTTATTTTTCAATAAGTACTTCCCTCGTATTCTTCGAACAAAGATGGAGAAGGAGTTTCTTGAACTAAAGCAAAAGGATGATGAATCTGTTGGTATATACGAAGCGAATTTTACAAGGCTTTCAAGGTATGCATATGGATTTATCATCCAACCTGAAAGTAAAGTTGATCGATTCTTTAGTGGGTTAAAACCAAATCTTCGAAGGGAATTAACTATAAGAGACTTCAGTAGCTATGTAGAAATTGTATGATGTGCAATAAAGGTAGAAATGGAAGTTGGGGTTACTTATCCATCTCATAGTATTGACAAGAAATGAAAGATGGAGTTCAAGGAGAAATCTCAGAATAATGGTGAAAAGAAGATGAATGTTTCCTTATGCTCAAAGTGTGGAAAGAAGCATGGTGGAGATTTTCTTAAAGGGACAAGTAAATGTTTCAAATGTGGAAAGGAAGGTCATTGGGAATTTCAATGCCGAAATGGTGGGAAGAAGATTCCTAATGATGCAAACAAAGGAAGGGATACACAGAATGAACCTACTACACTTCAATGATTTAAGTGCAAGGAGATGGGACATTATACCAATAAATGCCCTAATCCAAGGGTTAGTGATGATCGACATGAGCAACCACTTAAGGAAAAGGATAAAGGGAAGTCACATGCGACCACCATTGGTGATGTTGAATATGACAACGATGTGGTGGAATGATTAAATGTTTATGTAATGGGATTCCAAAATAATGTTGATTATTGGAATATTTATGTATTGGTCTATTGTGGTATTTAATAATTTTATGGTACCAGTAACCATGGAAAGTGATTGAGATATTTTTAGAAAAAATATGATATGCGCATAATGAAGGGATAAGGAAAAAATGAAATGTTTGATAGTTTTCATGAGCTCATGATTGATATAAGGACTAAGTGATATCATGGTTTGAGTATATAGAATTTTGAGGATTTTGGTATGTGGAAAGAGTTAACTTTTTACAGCATTCATGTTTTCACTAAGGTTTAATGGGTATTAATTTTTCAAGAGAATACATCATTAAGGTATTCACATGATTGGAATGTGACCAACAAGATATATGGGGGATAAATGATGGTATTCACATGCTTGGTTGACGACATTTCAAGTTATTGTTTTCTTTATACTATGAGATTGGACCGAAGTATTTTAGATAAGCCTAAAGATTGGAATGGATTATGTTAACCATAAGTTAGTATTGTTTAAGGATATAACTTTTTTTTGATATTATTTATGTGATGTTATAGTAATGTAGTTTCAGAAAAAGGATAACTTGCAGGACAGGGGACAACCCATCACGTCGGACAAGGCTGTGAGAATCGAACCCACAACCGAAGTGCGACTGGCCTTTATCGCCTACCACTGGCCTAAAGGAAGTCCCTATTTAGTAGAAACTAGTTTTATTATATTAAGCAGTATGATTTATGAAGTATAAGTCCATTTTAGGAACCATATATGATTAATCTCACTATAGAATGACTTATGTATATTTAATAACTTTTGCTAACCTTTTGTTTGAGACAGATGGAATGACACGTCATTCGATCACATGATCTGCTAACACTTCACGAATAAAAAATTCAACTTCATTTATTTAAGAGATGAAGTGGAAATTGTTCAATGCACGAACAACAGTGAGATTGTACCAAAATAAAGTAAGTATTTATTCAAATTCAAATTCATCAACTTTAGGGAAACGATCTTGAAAACCAAAAATGTTGTCCTAGTGCTCTTATATCTGATTAAAAGGATGGTACCTTAGATCATCACAAATTTATGGATTTGTGATTGTTGGATTTTCCATAGCCATGTTCTATACCACTCTCCATCAGAACATGATGGTTAGATTTTTCTTCCATATCCATATTTTCACCTATGTGGAAACCCAGTGATTAGTTTATTTGGGTAACCGTTAAGTTTCATACTTTCGTTTTTAAGGATTGGTTTTGGTATTCCTTTTTACGATGTGGATTTATATTAAAGAAACTTTCTAATAGTAAAAAATTTATAACCCCGACGAATTTTGAGGGCGAAATTCATTTTTAGGGGGGTAGAATGTAACACCCCGAGATTTTACGAAAAATATTCTTTTTAATTTCACTAATGTCCTATGTTGTACACCAAAAGGAGCTTGCACAACACGCATACTTGATTTTCCTTTCATTACACGCAATCGCGACCTTCCTCGATAGCGTGTGTAGTACGCAATAACGAGTTTCACTAAACAACAATATGCTATTAAAATATTATTAAAACTAGCAATTATGAATATTAATAACCACTTTTTGAAATTTTGTAATTTAATTTTTCAAAATGGAATTCATTTTTGGATTCGTAATATTGAAATTAGCTTAGGGTGAAATTTTGGTGATTTTTGGATAACTTTCATATTTTGATGAATAGTGAAAATTTCTAAATTTTAATTAAAAAAAACTTTTTCAATCGAAATAATTAATAGTGATAAATTATTAGTTTGAGCTGTTTTAAAGTATAGTTAGAATATATTTTTACAATTTAATACAATGTTGGTCATTGGATATAATTTCACATTTAAACCAGTTATAAACAAGTGTCAATCTTTTGATAGTTATTATCTCTTAAAAACACGACTTTTGTTTTGACGACGGGAATTAATTTTTAAATTAATTAATGCAACTGATATGTTTTGAATGTGGTAAAATAGTAATCATTTTTTAGTTCATAATATCAAATATAGCTTAGGCCTAATATTTTGTATTTTTCTGAAAACATTCAATTTTTGATGAATAGTGAAACCACTAAGTGGTAGTTAAAAACTGATTTTTTCATAAAATTTAATTTTAACGCTTCTGTGAGTGGAATTTCAAAAATCTGAGAGACACGGTTGATGTCAGTAAGTAAAATGTGGTTCAATGAGATGAAAATAATTTTTTGGTGAATAGTAACTTTTTACTTTTTTTACCACGGTTAAAAGTAAATAGCGTAATTATGGGTAGAAATGTTATTATTATTACCCTAACACATGTCCTAATTCTATTGGACAAGTGTAATTCGACCAAAAACAAACTTAGGAATAAAATATGACCATTTAGGCCCACTTGGATAAGATTAGGACATTTATTATTAATTTATTTAAAGAAGGGTTAAAAGAGTTAAAATCAAGGTTTATTTACTAAAACATTTTTAATATGGGGTTATAAATAAGATAAGTTCGACTATAAATATTCATTAGAAAGATAAAAATATTTCCTACATAATGATATTTTATTTATAATTTTTAGACTTTAAATAAATTAATTTATTTATGAAACAACGATGATGCAGTAATTACCATTTTAAAGGAAATGTTAACATAATTAATGTTATAAATGCTCAAAAAAAATGTAATTTGAGACTTTTTATGAATTCGACTAATTTTCTAGGTTACTATGATATATTAGTGTTGATTTAATCAACTTGGTTAGAATATATAATTCTGTTATGACTTTCACAAAAAATCATATATCAAATAGTGTCAAAATTGACACAAAATAGTTTTTAAATCAAATATTATATTATTAATTGTTATTTTATTCCTAAAAATCTAAGGTTCGGCCAAATGACTTAGATAAGGATATATATATTAATAATAAACAACTTGGGGTTCGTTTGGCATGTTATAGTAAGTTTATTAACCATATAGTGTAAGAAAACAAAAAGACACGGTAAAAGATAAATTATTTAACTTAGAGTTTAATCTAATTGATAAGGTTAAAATAATAACCTAAACTTGTCTAAATCCTATTGGTTGATAGTATTTCGACCCATCCCCACTTTAACTTCGAAATAAGACCCTTTGGAACCATTATAAACCGATTTTGACTTTAATATAAAATAATACTTTGAGATAATCCTAAGGTGCCCCTCTCATCCCTTATAAAAGGGCACCTCCTACCCCTCCTCCTCACACCAATTTGAGCACTCAAGCTCGGCCAACCAATGCCAAAATCACTTCTCCACTTCCCTGGAATAATCCTAGAGGTCCTGGTCTTCTTCAAAGACCAATCTTAGTTCCCTAAGTGGAGGATTCAAAGAGGCGTTTCAAAGAAGAGGTAATATCCATTACCGATCTTTTCAATTTCTTTCTTCTTCAACTTCTTCTTCTTTAGTTGTTTCATGATAAAGTAATAACATAAGTATTACTTAAATACTGATATGTTATTATAAATATGAAACAACCCTAATTCACCTTCTATCCATCCTACGGAAAAATGAAATCACCGCGCGTGCGTACGTACGGAATACCGTCTCCACGCTGTGGTGTAATCTATTTTCCACCACCACCTTACTTGGTTGGGTATAATGGTGTAAATAATGACTATATATGACTATTAAAAAGTGATATTGATTCTGAAATAGTATACATACACTCCAATACAATTCCACGATCATAGGAACGATATCATCACTCGTGCGTACGTACGGAATACCGTCTCCACGATGTGATGCGACTCGTTCTACATGATCATCATTATATAGTAATTATATAAATGAATTGAATGAATAAATATGATATATGTTACACTAATACCATTCTGGATATAAGGTATCTATAACCTTAAAAGAAGAATAAGAATTTATTCGGCAAAACACACATAAGTACATAAGGCAATAAAGACCCGAGTAACAAGTAACAATGAAATATTACTAATAAGAAGCTAAGAATATGACCATATATGATATAATATCAATATGTATGATTCTGTAATAAGTCAATAACATTATTTAAACCATTATACAGGAGCTTCGGACACGTACAAAGCAAATCAGACCTAAGGTAAGGGAAATATCACAATCTCATTTTTATCCGAGATTGTTTATATTTTAGTATTTACTAGGGTGTATTTTATCATCCACATCCATGTTTCTTCAATATGTAATTTTATTTACATCCACCTACAATTGTTTAAATCCATGTTTACTATTTGGTGAGCTTTTAGTAAAGGATATGAAAGGAATCTTTTGTTGTTTTTCGTACAAGGTACTTTTTGACTTTCTGACAAAAGTACGAGAAGAATGTTTTTTTAAACATATATGGCACGAATGGATTTTTACGGTTTTATAGAGACTTATTTTCATTAAGATTCTTCCAAAAGATTTCATGACTATTTTCAATAAAATATCTTTCTTTTAAAATTTCATGACGTTTTGTGAAAAAAAATTGATTTTGAAGAAGAAAGGATATTTTCCTCAAGAATTCATTTCAAGGGTTTTATCAAAATTCTTTTCCATCTAAGATAACATAGGGTTATGTTTCTATACCTATTATTAAATTGATTTGGTTATGTTGGGATGGAATTATTTTTATGAATTCATTTAACTTATATGAATTGTTTTATGATGTCACGATGTTTACGAATCCCATTTTTATTACATGGGTTATGCAATGATGTATGATTTATGATTTTGTGTCACACATAATAATGGTATCATTATGAGATGGGTGGGACCTATATCTCCCCCCAATGCATTGGGTAAATATTTTATATCTCATGAGATAGACATGGCTGGAATGGTAGGTTATACCGGTTCAGTGAAATAGGACTGAAACGAGGGTGACTCGGTTCAGAAAGGGACTTTGTCCACTAAGATAGTCTTGGCAATGAGTCTTGACTAACAAGAAATGATTCTCTATGATTATGGGTGTATGCCAAAAAGTTTCATGTTTTAAATTATGATTATTGGGATTTCATTTCACTACTATGATTTATCCCATGTTATGAAATTATGCTCTCTTTTGCAGGTAAAGATTTCCAAAAGTTATGTTCTTATGAATATGATGTGATTGATTTCTCTTTTGTTTACCCTTACTGAGCATTTGAGCACACACTTTTATGTTTTCTTTTCCCCATTATATAAAGAGAGGATTTAGGTAAAAAAAAGGGAAGATCTTTATGGGAGATATTGAAGATCTTTCACCACGATTAGAAGATTACGTTCCGAGTTTCCAAAGACACTAAACTATTACGATCCTTGTGTGGGTGTGTTTTTTTGTTATGTACTAAGTATTCCGCAAAAGTAATGTAATGTCCATGTACGTCATGATACGGGTCTCTACATTATATGTATAAATTTGGTTCTACAATTTATTTATAATTAACTTATATGTATTATTTAGGTGTTTTTAATGAGTTTAAAGGAATTCAAGACTTAAGGTATAACATTCTTTCTCACTTTTTTGTGAGGCACAAGTCATAGTCACCATTTATTTCATTCATATTGTGTATATACATTCCCCAAATTCATTTTATTATGATCACACAAAAAATTATGGGTATTTACATAGCCATTCTAGGATACTCATTTCATAGGGTTTAACATTAAAAAGTCAACAAATATGTAGTTGATTGTTCTCTGAATTTTTCTTCTTTGATACATATGTTTTGTTATGCCTCTATATTCATTTAATTTGTGTATATACAGACAAATTCACATGTAATGTCTGGAATTTTCTTTACCTAATGATACTTTATGTTTCATTTAATTTTATTCAATTATGGGGATTTTTTCAGTGTTACCAACTTAGTAAATGTTTTATGTTACATTCTCATTATTTATCATGATTGATTATAATTATTTTTCTGATTATAGTATCAAATAATCCATATATCATTAAACTAATTAATTTTATTAACTTCTATTTTTAAAATATGAATACAAATCTTATAATGATATTCCTTATCTTTGTGTACTCAGGTGTTCAATTGAATGTTTTTAAGAAAAGTCATCATTTTGGTTGAATCCCATTTTTCTTCCAAAAACATATTTTAAGAAAACAATTTCACAAATGCTTTACTATCAACCAATGAGTTTCAAAAGAATTATTTTACCATTTTTTGTCTTATTATAATTTTTTTTCTGAAAATAATATATATATATCATTTTCTAAACAATTCATGTTTCTATTTTAATGAATATTTGAAAGGTATATTTATTTTAACATGTATAGAATGAACAAAACTTCCTACCATCATATACTTTATTTTCTAATGTGATTAAATTATATTTTTTCATGGTTATTTTAATATAAAATGATCAATATTTTTTGTATTTTGTTTAATTAAAAAAGGATATTTTATTCAAGAAAAATTTTAAATCTTTATTAAATCTTCGTTTATACTATTTCTTTTGTTTTTTCAAATAATTATAATTTAGAAAGGGTTTTAGGTGTTAATAAAGATATTTTTAAAAGAAAATTTATTTCCATCATGGAATATTCTATATTATATTTCTAATTCATTTTCCATCTAAGATGTCATTTGTTGATGTTACCTGTGTGTTAATTGTGATATAAACTAAGGACACAATTTTAACTCTTTCATTGAATGGTTTTTTATGAAAATATGTTTTAGAAAATTGTTTCTATTCCATAGGTTATACCATGATTTAATTATTAAGAACCCACTTCTATTTCACAAGTTATAAAATAATGAAATAATGAAATTATTATGAAACCTATCACTTTTCTAGAGGTAATGATATTATTAAATTATTATGAAACCAATTTCATTTCCTGTGTTTTGAAACATTACAATAATATATAAAAAATATGGATTATTTTCACTATATTAATGGTGGGAACTATATCTCCCATCAATGCACTGGGTAATGATAAATGTTCTATGAGCTCATAGGGAAAATTGTATGTCAGCTCATGCTTTAGAGCGAGGTTACAGTGATGGTTAGACCTAGAATAAAAAATGGATCACATTGGTGGTTATTCCAAGCCCAATGAAGGTACATATATGGTTATCCAAATACTAACATGTCATAAATTCCGTTTTCACTATCCATGAAATAAAATTTTTGTGATTATGTGTATTCCATAATTACATGTGTTATGCCAAAGTTATTGCATCATGGATCATGTTCATTGATTGAATTATGTTTCATGACTGATAAAATACTAATATTTTTTACCTAGTAGATGATAATGATATTCATTATTCATTGTGTGTTTTTCAAATGTTGTAGTCAAGATCTAGGACACTTAAGTTCATGATATGATTATATATCTTGCTTATCTATAATTACTGAGAATTTGATCTCATGCTGTCATATGTTTCCTTTCCACAGGTTATGATGAAATCTGTTAGGTGGGGTAAGTCTATGAATATTACTCAATGGGAATATATTTAGGGGAAACATTAAAGATCCTTCAATAGTGAAGGATAATTTAATACAAGATTCAATATAAAATAAACTATTATAATACTCATGATTTTTTTAATGCAATGTTTATTCATCTTAAAATATATAATATCCATGTATGTGAATATGGGTTCACTATTTTTGGAATCAATGTAATGGTTCAGTTATCCTTTGGAAACTAGAATAATAAAACAATAGTGAGAATCCTATGGATATTTCTATGGATGTGTATAATGGTTTAACTGAGGACAATTATATGGATGGCCTAATGTATAGGAAAATATTTTGTAAATATTACTACGAATAGATCAAATTGTTTACAATAAAATTCTTCCATGTATGGATACTACAAATGTATGTGCCTATAGAACACATGTACCAAGGGGTAATAACACTGAAAATATTGCGTTGAGTTGGACTTGATTGTTACCAAGTAAATGAAAATGGGTTCTGTTTGACATAAGTTTTTACACTCCTAGGGGTTTCCTTGAAAATTCACTAACTCATTACAAACCATTAAAACATATTTAAATATATAACGACCTTAAATTACCTAGGATAAAACTAATGTATCATATATTAAATGGATGGGGTCATGATTTAGACACCGTATAATTACTTTTCCATATTACTGGGTTTCCAATTAAGATTATCAAAACTCACAATATAGTTTTCTGTTTTATTCAATGGTTTGAAACTAATGGAATGAGGTTAAATTAAATCTTTTAGAAAATTTTCATCTGAGAATGAAAATGTGATGATGATTATAGTGTAGGATATTGTGATTATTCAATAAAAAGTTATAATGGAACAAGATTAATAACTTTAACCTTAACCAAATCTTGCACTCACCAAAGAATATATAGGAACAGTTTCATTAGATTTCTATTATTGAAGATCATGGAGGAAAGAAGATTTAGTTTTTATTATGTTGAAAATGTGGGAATAATCACTTACAATAAAGTCTCAGTGGGCCCAAAATATTTTTTTTTGTGGAATATAAAGACACATATAATTTAATTACAAACTAAAAAATTAAAAAATTTATTAACATAATTTAAGAGAATAATTGTCTCCCTATGGTATCATAGATTATTGAATGTTTTAAATATTTAATATATTGGAATTATGAGAATCAATGTCCTATGGGAAAACATCACTGTAAAATCTCTAGTAAATAAATAATATGACATTTTCCTATTTATTAAGAATTTCGAATTAAATATTATTTTTACATTAAAGTGGATTCAATGTCTGATTTCATACTCAACATGAAATAATGGGATTCTTTGAAGTCATACGTTTCACACAACATAGATTATACCAAAAAATATAATATTATTATTATTTTAAATTGTAATTAATGCCTAGCCATTGTATTGGCCAAAATGAACAGAACTAACTAAAATATTATCACACATGTTATTTAAATGTTTTCACTTTTATACAAATAAATTTAGAGGGTTAAAATAAAAATGAATCTAATTTTTAGAATGAAATACTCTAATATTCATTAAATGGCTGATTTACCACCTTTTGATGGAGAACACATTCTAAAACTCGTTTTTGTCACTATAATATGTTTCATTTGAAAAAATAAACTTCTCCTTTAGAAGAGGGACATCAAAGATTACTTTGAGTAAGATTTTGGTATTTTTGTGATAGTGGCCATTTTTTAATGAGTAGTGAAAAATTCTGAATTTTAATTCAAAACTTATCTTTAATATAATATGTCTATAAGATTAGACTAACCATATAATTGGTTTAAATTTTTATTTATAGTATATTTTTATCATTTAATCCAATTTTGGCCATTTTATGAAATCTCACATGGAATTAGACATAAACACATATCAATCATTTGGTAGTTTTTACTACTTAAAAAGGTACTTTTTTGCTTTTGACAATGGAAATTGATTTTAAATAAATTTATATAACTTCTATGTTTTAAATTTGGATAAATGGTTTCAATATTTTGAATCAGGAGGTCCAATGTTTTTAAATAGGTAACTTTTATTTTTAGACATTATGAATAGTAACTTCAATAATTATTTTATTTATCATGGTTAATTGATAAATATGGTAATTAAGGGTAAACAAAAAATATAATAATAATATTAAAATTCCTAACACATTTTTAAACCCTATTTAATGATACATATCTGAGCATGGGTAGCCTTGGGACAATTTTGGCACACGATGGAGCCACTTGGAAGTGAAAATGACATTTTATAAAAATTAATTTACTATTAATGAAAAATTTAACAAAAAAAATAAATCTTTTATTAAACCAATTTTTATATAGGGTAATAAAAGTGCTAATTTTTACTAAAAATCGGCATTATTAAGATAAAAATATTTCCTACATCATGGTATTTTTTTTATAATTTTTAGACATCAAATAAATAAATTTATTAATGACACAATGGTTATGAAGTGATTACTTTATTAATAAAATATTTCAATAAATGAGATTATAAATAAAAAAATAAATTTATTTTGAAACATTGTATTCCATACATAAGTTTTATCGATGATTTTGACTAGATATATTTTAATTAATATTTTTTTTTAAATAATCACGTTGTGGATTTTTAAAAAGTCATGATATGAATAGTATAAAAATTGTCATAAATGGGTATTAAAATCATCTAATATATTATTAAATGAGATAATATTCCTAAAAATTTACAATTATTCCAACTAACACATATGAAGTTAAAATTTTCATTAATGAACCATTCTTGGGTATGTTGACATTTTATTGTACCTAGGTGACTATATAATTGAAGACATAGTAAATGTTAAATAAGTTTACTAAGTGTTAAAGCTAAAAGATAAGGTTAATTTTGAAACCAAAACATGTCTAAAACTTATTAGATGAGATTATTTAGACCCATATTCATCTAGTCATCTAAATATATTACTTTAGTGTAATTATAATTCGAAAATCAATTAATAATAATATAATACATTCAAACATTCCTAAAGTGCCCCTCCTCCCTCTTATAAAAGGACACCACATCAAACTAATTACTCAAACCTCTAAATCCCCTTGGCTCATCCAAAGTCTTCCCCAGTAATCTCCCATCATTCTCCCTTTCTCCTAGAATCCTTCCTCTAGGATTAAGTCTATTCAAGAAGGCCTTATAGCTTAAATCAAAAGGAGTTACCTTATTGAGGTAATGTATTCTATCATGCTTCATTCATTTACTTTACTTCTCCAACCTATTGTACTCTCTTTATTCAATTAATTTATACCAAAAAAAGTATCATAAATATTTAATTTTGTTTTTATGAGATGATTTATAAATAAACATACACACACCTATAGCTAATGGGTATAAAACATATTGTTTCTTTGGACAATGAACTACTGCCTCAGGAAACGATGATTTTTCACCCTTCTCCTACAACCTCTTATGGTAAACATTATGATGTAACTATAACTATATATGATATATACTATATTCATTTTACCTATATGCTTTATAATTATCATTTATAACATTCCTTTATTCCTTTCATTTTGTTTAAATATGATAATTTCATTTGAGGATGTTCGAACTACCACCCCCTCAAAGTGATATGACTCTTTAATTCCATACATGGAATATATAAATTATGGAATTTATGAACATATATATTATATTATATAGGAATTATAATATAAATATGTATTATTTAGTTTTTATTCATTTAAATCTAAAAAATAAATGAACGTAGCGTTCAAGCGTACGTACAACTTATCATCTCCATTAATGGTGCATTTAATTTCTTATATCCAAATGATATAGACTATTCTAAATAAATATATAATACATATATATGATATATAATATATCTAAATAATTAATATAATTTTGGAGATAATGTACTTTTGAACACATGGACCATTTGTAATTATAACAACATCATTTCTGACTCATGAAATGGAAATCAACAAAACGACAGATATGGACATGAATAATTATATGATTGTTATAGATAAAAATAATGTGATATAAAAGGAATAAAAAACAGGAAAATGTTTCTGAAAGAAGTACAAATTAACTTATGTTTATTTTTTAGGGAAATACAGATGGAACAAGAAATATTGGACACAATGTAATGGAACTTCTTAACCCAATTTCCATTCTTTGGGTTGATCTTCTACCTCTTAATTATGTCGTTCTACGATTATGTGGGAAATAAATTTTGATATCTTATCAGTAATTTATACTTGATTTATCTGTACTCATAGTGAATACACATAATCAATCTATTTTATATACAAAATGATCTTACTAAGGTACTTCTATGCAATCTATTTTTATTGAGGTATATTTTCATAATATACACCACCTTATTTTAAACTGTGTATAATAAACCCATTTGAATTATAATTTCATTCAAAGGGAATATTTTTCTATGAAACATTTAGTAAATGAAAAAATAAATTCTTTTAATGTATGCCGCAAAAATTAGTTCTCCACCGTCGTAATCATTATTTGGCTTCCACTATAAGACATAATATTTTTGAAAGGGAAAAGAAACTCGTTATTCCGTTTTCCGGTGTTTTGGGATTGAAAATGGGTTTTTAAATAGATTGAGTGTTTCAATATCATTAAATGATGTCTTCTGATTGGAAATTAAATGTTATTACAGAAATAGTGATATTTTCAATATTTTTGGTGTTGTTATTGTGTAATGGTACGAGGACATTTGACGAGTGGTAACATGATAAAACAAAAGATGGGTTGTTCTATGATAAACCAAGGACGGGTGGTTACATCATAGTCTCCAAAGCATTGGTTGTTGAAGTCAGTTTTATGGGAATTCGAGTTAGTGATTTGTGTGGAAGTCAGTCATATGGTTATTCCATTTCAATATGTTTATGTAATAGGTTACATTTATATGGTATATAATTATTTCTATGGGATTTGTGGAAATCTTTCAGTTAAAAAAAGGGTAAGCAATGATCTTATTTTCAGTGAAGTGATTTTTCTACTTATTAAATGTGAAAGTTATTACTTTATGATAAATTATTCATGGTTGACCTAATGTTTTGTAAAAATAATAGTTTTTCATGATTATGTATCCCTTACTGATCTTTTTACGCTCATCATAAGTTTTGAAATGTTTTTCACCGGACATAAACATGAATAGGGTCGAGGATGGGATCAATGAAAAGTCATTATGTCTAAAACATGGAACTAAACATGTTTATTTTTAATGTGTTTTTTAATATAAAAAAATTCCCAAGGAGTAAAAGTGTCAACTTTTAGTATTACAGTTGTTATGTACAAGTTATGACTTAATTCCTTAATGCTCTAAAAATGAAAATATCCTCAATGAAAATTATTAAATTAATTTATCATTATGTGATTTTTAATTCCATGTCCTTATAGTTGGTATTCGTGGTTAGTTTAGAAAAATTTTGAGGTTAGGGTCTTATTTAAGTATAAGTGACCTAAAAATAATTGTTAGGTTATATGAAAGAGTAATAGTTATTTTAGAAAAATTGAAAGGGTTTAAGACAACATGAATATGTATATCTTAGTGTTTACCCTCCTCATAAGATATTATATGATTATTTTGTAGATATAATCACACTGACTATTTTGGTTTTAGTAAATGGTTGGATCTAAAAGGAACTAATGTAATAATTTATGTAAATAAAACAGGGATGGTTTCTTGAATAAGAAACTAAATGAAATGAGAGCTTAGTGAGAACTCTTGTGGTTATTCTAAAACAACTATCCAGAGTCCTGATTGACCACCTGAAACTTGGTGACACATACAAGGCATCGTATATTTGAGAAAAGAATTCAAATAGGAGTTAGGCTAATAACTATAATGGTAAGTATATTCCAAAAGCGATGTGTCAAGAATGTGGAAAAAACACCTAGAAAAAGGCTTCGACGATATGGGAAATTTTTTTAGATGTGGTAGTGAAGGTCATAAAGCAATAACCTGCCATGGAAAAGGTTACATCCATTTGACTCCGGGAAAGGGAAAAAAGTTCTTTCCATAGAATCAATTGATTGTTTTAAATGTGGTGTGAATGGTTATTATAAAAATAGGTGTCTTACTAATATGGTTTTTGAATGGGATTACAATGAAGATACAAATATATGTTTACTACTTCCTAATTCCTTTTCCATTGATGATGAGGAAACTGAAAATGAAATAATAAAGGTATGGATTATTTCTTAGCTCATGTTTTGACATTATTGAAATCATATGACATTATGCATGATTTTTCATTTTAGAAAGAAGAATAATAGAATAATATGGAAAAACATGAATAAAATTTCAGGAAGAATGTTTGATTATTAAGATGCTAAATTTTAAGAATTGAAGAGTTATGTTTGATCTATGGATGATTATATATTCAAATGAATTAATTATAAGATTAATTGGGAATACTTTTTCTAGTATGTGTAAACCTAAATTTTGATATCTGAAATTGTTATTCAAGGTTCAATTATATTTTCTTTTGAGAATATAGTTATGAGGAAACATTTGGGTTTATACTCTCCTTGAATTTTAGGTAATTATAGGATATTACATTTTAGGATGAAATTCTAGGTATAAGATTACATTTTTGGTTAAAATATTTTATTCTTATGTTTGAGGAATTTATCTCATTTTTTGGAATGTTATAAAATTAAGTAGTATTTTAAAATGGAAAACATGTAGACTGTGTGAAAACCCATCGCATTTGACAAAGATATGTGAATTGAACCCCCAACCCAAGTGAGATAGGAATTTATCGCCAACCACTGGACTACATGAAGTCCCTAATTATTATGAAAAATTTATTTTATTTAAATGATTTTATCGATGAATAATAAGTTGATTTTGGGAATTTATGTTTTATAAAATGGATATCCCTAGTATAGGAAAATGATTTCTTGATTAAGTGACAAATAATATTTTGGAACACATTTTCTCTTTTGTGAAACACTATATACCTAATGAATAAACAGTACAATGGGATTTCATTTGTTGAGTAATGGATGAAATTTTATTTTGGAATAATCTATGTTTTTATTTTATACATATAATGATTTGGGATATTTATGGAAATGATTCACCTATCTTAGATAATATGTGATTAGGTTAATTATACTTCAGTATGATACATTAAGAGTAGTCGATGTTATTTAGAGATAAATGCTTTAATTTACAATAGAAGACTATGTGATTAAATTCTTCGATGTTTTCAGTTTGAGTCATAGTTTAGATTATGTTGAAGGATTTTAAGAAAAATTGTTTATTGAATGATCTTTGTTGAACTTTGGGTATTTATTGTTTAATTTTGTAGATTAAGAGTAATATTTTTTATAAAGGATTATCCTTTTTGGGATTATCTGATCTCGTACTAACCATTTTGGGTTTGGTTATTTTCTAAAGACAGGGGAAATATATACTTCATATTTTTTGGATTCTGTGATTCTCTATAGGTTTATTCCTGTACTTTTTATGTGACCAAGACATCTTGAATACTCATCGTTTGGAGAAAATATGGGTTTGTATTAGAAATTTAGTAAAGGATGAACGTATATATGACAAGTAAGTATGTTTCCTTATGTTATTAGTCAACATAATATGTAAATTACTCACCATTGTGCAATGTATATTATATAAAAAAATTATGTTCATAAACTTTTCATACTATGAAATTAATTACCATTTAATACATCAAATGTTTGTGGTTTTCTATTGGTTAACATTCTCCTGCTCATGTTTTCTATTACTCTCCATCAGAACATGATGGTTTTTTTCTCTTCCATATACATGTTTTATTAAATGGGATCCTAGTATGGGTTATCATAGGTGACCTTTGAACATCACTTTCTTTATTTTAAAGTGATAGTTTTATTGTCTTTTTTCCGATGTGGGACTTTTAATTAGGTTTCCAAGCCCAATTCTACATTTGTGAGGACACAATTCCCAAATGTGGGGAAGGATGTAACACCCTAGGTAAATAAAGTATATTAAAATTTAATATTTACTAATATTTTTGAATTAAATATTAATTTTACTTTAATGGGGATTCTATGTCTGATAGCATACTCAACACCCAGCAAATATTTTCATTGAAATCTTATTTTGCACACATCGTTGAGTTATATAGAAAAATAATCTGATAATATTATTATTTTTAATTGTAGTTAAGGCCTACCCACATTATTATCAGGAATGAACAAAACTAACTACAATATAATTTCACATGTTTGATAAATGTTTTTACATTAATCCATTAAATTTTAGTGGCTTAAAATAAGAATAAATAAAATTTTAATCATGAAATACTATAATATTATTTTCAAGATCAATTTACCTAATTTTTATGGAGATATTTTGTAATATATAGATTATTTCACATTTTTATTTTCTATTTGAAAAAAAAATAATATTCTTCTTTAGAAGGCAGACATCCAAATTTACGTTTGTTCGCTTTTGGTATTTTTCTAATAAAGTTTATTTTTTAACGAATAATGAAGAATGTTGTATTTTAATTAAAAATTTCCTTTTAATATAATTTTATTATATGATTAGATTGTCCATTTAATTGTTTTTCAAGAGTAATTAGATTATTTTTTACCATTTATTCCAATTTTGTCCATCGCAAGTAATTTCACTTCAAAATTGGACATAAACATATGTTAATCTTTTGGTAGTTTTTACTTCATCAGAACACGCTTTTTGGTTTTGACTACGATAATTAATTTTACATTAATTTCTGAAAATTATGGGTTTTTAATATGGAAAATTATTTTAATATTTGTAATCAGGAGTTCCAAATTGTCTAAATATCTAACTTCTATATTTAGACATTATGAATAGTAACTTCAGTAAATATTTTATTTACCACGGTTAAAGGGTTAAAATGGAAAATTAGGTTGAAAGAATAATATTATAATAATATTAAATTTCCCTAACATGTTTCCTAACACTATTTCCTGATACATGTTAGACTATGGGCATCCATAAATCGATTTTGGGACCCCGTTGAGGCACATGTATGTGAAAATGACATTTTATAAAAACTAATTTTAAGTTATGGAAATTGTAACAAAAACATATTTCTTTTAGTAAAACAATTATTATATGGGGTTATATAAGTGATTGTTTGGAATATAAATATTCATTAGAAAGATAAAAATCATTCCTACGTCATGGTAGTTTATTTATTATTTTTAGACATCATATAAATAAACTTATTTATGACACTATGTTTATGGAGTGATTACCTTATTAATGAAAGATTTAAATAAATGAGATTATAAATATTAAAATAAATTTATTTTGACAATTTTTTTCTACACAAGAATTTTATGGATGATTATGACTTGATATATTTTAATTAATTATGTTTTTTATAAATAATAAAGTTGTTTTTGGATTTTTGAAAAGTCATGATATGAATTGTATAAGAATTGTCAAAAGTGACTTTTTAAATAAATTAATATTTTATTAAATGATTTAATAGTACTAAAAATCTATTATTTGGAAAAATGACATATATGATGTTAAAAATGTTATTCATGATCTCTTTTTTGGTCTCTTGTAATTTTATAATAACTATGGTATACATATACCAGAAGACATAGAAATAGAAAAATAATTTTACTACAGGTTAAAGTGAAAAGATAAGGTTAGTTTTCAATCCAAAACATGTCTAAAAACTAATGTATGAGAGAATTTAGAACCAAATTCATATGATCTTCAAAATATATCACTTTTTGTATTTTAATTGGAAAATCAATTAATAACAAAATAATACATTAAAACTATCCTAAAGTGTCTCTCCTCCCACTTATAAAAGGATAACACATCTAACCCATTACTCACACCTCTCAAGACCCTTGGATCATCAAAACAATGATAAAATAAGCTACCAAATATCATAAATTCTTATTATAAGCCTTCCCCTAGGCATAAGTCAATTCAAGAAGTCCTTTTAGCTTAAATCAAAAGGAGTTACCCTATTTGATGTAATGTACTTTCTCAAACTTCTTTCATTTATTTTCATTCTCCAAACCCTAAACTCCCCTTATTAAATTCATTTATAAAAACACATGAATCATAAATATACTAGGTTGTTGTTATGAGAAGTATTATAAATAAACATACACACACCTCTGTCTAATGTGTATAGAATATACTGTTTCTATGGACAATAAACTACTACCTCACGATACGATGATTGTTCAAGCTTTTCCTACCACATCTTATAGTAGAAATTATGATGGAACTATAATTATATTTCATATATGTGATATTTATTTTACCTCTATGTTTAATTAATTCTTATTTAGTACATACCTTTTTTATTTTCATGTTTTATAAATACTATAATGTCATTTGAGTAAGTGTGGACTACCACCCACTCAAAGTTATATGACTCGTTCATTCCATACATGGAATGTATAAAGTATGGAATTAATGAAATTATATATTATATTATACTATAATTATAATATACCTATGTATCAATTAGTTTTAATTCCTTTAAATATGAAAAATAAATGAAATTACTATTCATTCGTATGTACGGCTTACCGTCTCCATAAACGATGCATTTCATTTGTTATATCCAATTGATATGGACTATTATAAATACAAAAATACTAGATATATATAATATATATTATATCAAAATCATTAATCTCATTCTGAATATAATGTAATTCGGACCACATGGATAATTTATAATAATAACAAGTTCATTTTTGATTCATGTACCGAAATCGAAAAAACATACGATGTGAACATCAATAATTATATGATTTTTATAGAAATATAATAAGTGATATTAAAGGAAAAATAAACATTAAAAAGTTATGATGCAATTATAAATTAACTTATGTCTATTAATCATGGAGATAAAGTACGGAAAAGACAATGTGGGCGCAAGGTAAGGGAACTTCTCAACCCAATTTCTATTATTTGGGTTAATATTTTACCTCTTGATTATTCCATGCTATGATTATGTGGGAAATAAAATTTAATATCATATATTCCATTTATACTCTTTTTATGAGTACTTATAGTGAATACACATAATTGATCTCTTTAATTTACAAAATGACCTTTGTACGGGACTTCGTCTCAATCTCCTTTCATTTAGGCTTATTTTGATAATATAAACCTCCTCATTTTAATTGGTGTATAATAAAAACATTTGAATTTTCATTTCACTCAAGCGGAATATTTTTCTACCATGAATTTTACTAAACGAAAAAGGGAATGTTTTTAATGTATGCAGTGACAATGAACTCTCCTCCTTCGTAATCATTTTTTGGATTCCCCTATAAGTTGTAATGTTTTTAAATGGAAAAAAAAAAGAAAACACTTATTATGTTTTTTCGTGTGGTTTGGTATTAAAAATGGTTTTAAAATAGATTTTGTGTTTCAATATCATGAAATTATATTTAGTGATATAAAATTAAATGCATTTACAAAAATGATGTTATTTTCAATATATGAAGTGTTCTGGTTATGTAATGGTACTTGGACATTTGAGGGGTAGTTATGTGATAAACCAAAGGACAGGAGGTTCCGTGATAAACCAAGGACGAGTAGATACTTCATATCCTCTAATGGATTGGGCATATAAGTTATCCATATGGTTATTCCATTTTGTGATATGTGTGTAAGTTGACAGTATGGTTATTCTATTTTAGTATGTTTATGTCCCACGTTACCATTATAAGATATATGTTTCTTTCTGTGGGATTTGAGGATATAATTCAGTTACAAAAAGTGTAAGCATTGATATTATATTCATTGATGTTTTTTTACTAATTTGAAAAGATGAAAGGAATTAGATTATGATAAATTAATCATGGATTTATTTTTGTTTTGAAAAACATACAGTTTTCTTTCTTTATGTAACACTTACTGAGATTTTTATGTTGATCCATGGTTTTGAAATGTTATTCACTGGACATAAATATAAATAGGGTAAAGTATGGGCTCATGGAAAAGTCAAGCTATCTAAAACCTGGAGCTAAAGATGTTTATTTTTTATGTGTTTTTGTTTTATAAAAAATGGATATAGAGTAGAAGTGTCTACTTATAGTATTAAAGTTGTAATGTATATGTTATGATCTAATTCTCTAAATCACTAAAACTAAAATTGTCCTCACTATGAATTATTAACATAATTCAATATTATGTAATGTTTATGGATAGGTCCTTATAATCACATATAGAGTCATAAAGGTTATACAATTAATGGTTTTTTATGTTCTCCTCGAAGATACTAAAAATAAAATATAAATGAATGATTTTTTTATGAATAAGATGAGGAAACCTAATTAATGTTTTAAGAATAATGTTGAATGATTGGAGTGCTTATGTATTGGAATTCAAGAATTATTAAATATATAATTGTAATTAAGTATATGTTTTTAATAATGATTTTATATTATATTTTCAATTATCCTAATAACATAGAAATGGGATTTTATGGAAATGTGATACACAGATTATGGGAAGATAACCCTTAATATTCTCTATATGTTGAGATAATAATATTTGTATATGGATATTTTTTATGTATAATAAAATTTGGATAGTACCAACTACATATGATCTCATTAATTATCTTTTGAAAATGTGGTTTATGTTATCATGGATGGAGTTTACTCCTTTTTTTATTTAAGGAATATATCCAATAATGTATATCTTTTTTAAGTATTAAAGATGAAAGTGTGTTTTAAAAAACTTATGCTATTTCAGGTTAACACCATGTTTCAATAGAATATGTGATGATGGTATTCACAAGTTTTGTATGTGACAATAAAGATAAATTTTATTATATATGTGGGATTAAAGTTATTTTTAATTTTACAAATATAGAACATTTAATTATATTTTTTGATTTTTGGAAAGGTTATAATATTAACCATTGGTGGAATAGTTTATGTATAATAGTAAACATGAATTTATATGTTATTGTAATAGATCACTATATGTATATATATGTCTATAGGATAACCTATTTTAGCCATTTTTTTGGGATGATAACTAATGATTGACAGAATCAATTATCATTATATTTCTAGATATTATGATCTTTTACTGATTCAAGAAATAAATAATCACCTTCATTTTATGATGAGATTAAGTTGAAATTTTGTTAGGAATAACTGGATGCTAAAATTGTGCATATGATGTGGAATTAAATTAGGTAAATATATATTCTCCTGAAAATTTTTTAAATTTAGGAAAAAGATCATGAAATAAAAATTTTTCCAGTTAGGAATGTTTTTATAATATCAATGACCTTTTTAAATCCTCTTTGGTATTTGATTTTCTAGTTGTTGTCATTATCTATATAACCCATTTTTTATTAGTGATCTCTATCACATTCTATAATTATTTACATTTCTCATGGATGAGAAAATACTCACTTCCCACCTATGTGGTCCTATTTTTACACCTAGTTATGAGTAACATTAAGTTACTGTTATGTTTTAAACTTTCCCTTTTTAAGGAATGTTTTATTATTCATATTTTCTGGTTTGGTTTATATAATTAAATTTTAGAATAATAAAGCATTGATTTACTATAATACTTACAATTGAGAAATTAATTTTAATGGTGTAGAATTTAACATCCTGATATTTTATGAATTTTTTTTTCTAAAATTTTTCTCTTATTGATGAATTGTGAAATGTACTGAAATTTATTTCAAAATAATCTTTTTGTTTTTTTATAAAAAAATTATATTTTATGTTGTTTGGCTAGTTAAATTACATAAATTATTCTTTTATTAATCCAAATGTTGTTATTTTAATAATTTTAATAAATAAATTTTCGAAATAAACATTGAAAACTTTTGATCATTTTCTCTTCAAAAATCATCTTTCTCGTCACATTTGTGAGATTAATTTAAAATTAAAGTCATTAACTTTAGTGAATTTTATTTAGAAAAATGGATATAATATTCAACATTATAATAATTTATATTATCTAATATGTTCAAAATAATTTTTTTACCAATATTAATAGATACAAAAGTTAAAATTATTTACTATGGTTACGGTAATAATGGGCTTAATGGGTGTTGAACTAAAAAGATAAGGGTCAAGAATGAAACAAAACATGTAAAAACCCATTTTATGTACATATTTATACCTTCTAACTTCTATTATAAATAATAAATTGTTTTCGAGCATTTTTAAATGAATAAAATGTAGGTACGCCTTGTTATTTTCAAAAAATTACAAATGTGCCCCTCGCCTCACGTATAATAGGCCACCCACTATCATATCTATATAAAACTGTAAAAAAATTGGTTGGGACAACACCTACCCATATAAATTAAAAAAATACCTCATATATTAATTAAATTCTTATATTGTAAATGAATCCTACCTAGGAAGGATTTTGATGCAATCTTAAGGAGGATACACAAGGAAGAGGTAAAATTCATCAATGATTATTCTGGTTTTATTTCATCCTCCACCTCTTATAATTATTATTAATCCATGTTGATATACTAACATCCATATATTATATGTAATTATATATTTTTATGTTAAGTAAATGACCTAAAAACATCTCATGTTCTATCAAATGGGTTACGAAATCATCGTTCATGAGTACTATGGACTACCACCTCATGATAAGATGTCAATAGTTTTCCCATTACCAGCTAAAATAGTAGAGTATTATGATGGTTATAAAGTTCATTTATGATATTTATAACAAAATTATACATTTATTCTATTATATGATATAATAATTTTTAATGTTCATTCCATAGGGGATACAAATTCAGCACTCGTGTGTATGGTAGATTACCACATCACAAAAAGATGTGATTCAATTTTCCGAAATACTATAAATTAAAGATAAGAATGATAAATATATGTGATATAAATGAAATAAATATTACAAATGAAATATTTTATAACTTCCCTTCTTAGATCACCTCTATGATGGTGGCCAGTTTGGTGGGTCACAAGACTACAAGTGCATCTCCCTGAATTCCAGAGTCTACCAACAGGTTGTGAGGGCCTAAGGTGTGTCCATAGAGAGAATATTCCCTTATATATTAGATTATTCACATTTATTAATAGTATATAATAGATAGTGGACGCATAATAAAAATTTAACAGAATATAAACATTAATAAATAACTGATCAAGTTGGAGAAGATAATAATTAACAATGTAATATATGGGGAAAACACCAATTCATACAACAGAAGAATGAATGACATGGTAATGATACCTGATGAAAATATGTAAACAAAACAAAATTATTTGAAATATTGTATTATAATAATGAAATGGGAAAAAATCCCCATGGGCGATCTCCAAAATCATCCCAAGCTCTAGTTCTATTTTAATCCCACAACTACCAAGTACAATAAATTTAGAGAACAACCATGATCCTGAAAAAAAAGGTATACTCATTTTCCAAGGGTACCCCGATCATAGTGTGAGATATAAATATCAGTAGGATTTTAGACATGATGTTTATCCCAATACAGAAAATTAAATATAAGTTATGATGTTTCATATATAAAATTAATGAACAATGAAAAAAATAATATTAAAAACATAGTCTGGGTTCTTAAATGGACTCTGGTCCTATACCACCTACGTCAGCCTAATATGTAAAAAAAATGTTTTTTAAGGAAGCAACAATAAATAAACAATGTCCAATAATAACATAAAAACCCAAGGAATGCAGATCTCTAACAATTTTCTTTAGCTTGGGGTCTAGATCTCATGTCATCACATAAGGATGTTAGTAAATTAAAGGACTCATCTCAAGTGAAACCATTACACATAACAATGTATAAGGATACATTTCATGAATTTACATGAAAATGAATCAATTTTAGAGGTGGAGTATGAACCCATCCCTAAGGTATCACTATAGTACATTTATTAAAAATACCCAATTCCATAGAGTTAGTCTAATGATATCTTTTCAAAATTCAAAGTATCACCCATTGTATGGTAATTATAAGTTCATCTAGGGTCTCACACGTAATGGATTGAGTATCAACCGAGACTTTTCATAGCCATATAGCTAATGGTTCAATCCTCAGTTACCCCTTAAGGAATCGGTATCACCAAATAGTATAATAGAAACACCTAGGGATCCCTTGCATGATGATCCTAAAACATCACTTCCTAAGTGCGTCCGGTTGTAACATATCGAGTACGGATAGTCCAATTGCGGGTTCTTAATATGGGAAAAATTTTCTCTCCGGATCACGATTTCATTTAAGTCAACAAGAGAGTCAAAAATCAAAGAGAAAGAAAGGTATTTGGAAGAATCTAAATTGAGTAATCCTTAAAAACTTTCATGTCAACACATAGAAGAAAATTTCCCAAGCTATAAATGGTTACAAGGAATTTAATACGGCTCAGGCCATAATGAAGGGGATAATATATAATGAAACATTCATATACATGGAAATATACACAAGACATCTGGAATCAACTTTCCATATACCAATATGTCATCAATAACAATTCATCACCTCAAGCTATCATGCCTGGCCAAGTTTCCCAATCCACCCACACCATGTAAATGGATCATAAAAGCAGAACCAAACAAGGATTATTGGGTTCATTAATAGGCATGGTGCTCATGTAACCTGAAATGTGTAATTTTATATGTAAGGTATATTGAATTTGAATAAACCTTAAGTATGAAATAGGTAGGAGGCACCACACATGGGATAAAATATTATGCTCAATCTTAATCAGTTTCAAGAGGGACCCATTTCGTAATTAATTTCACATTAATCAATTTAAGGAATCACTATGGTTCCACAGACAACACATAGAAATATTCCACAATTTATATAAAGTAATCTTATGCCATTTAGGTTGGACCACCCAAATGGGTGGACGATAGGAAAGCTGAACACACCAAATATGTTTCTCAACAAGATAAGGTTACAATGGAGAAGATAAAACAACCCAAAATTTTTGATAAATGATAAGTAGGCATTAGTGGATGGTTTTAGTGAGTAGAAATAAGACATGACATGAAATAAGTGACAAAAGAAAGGGGAATACAGTTGAAGGCTATACTAGTAATTCTAATTAACTACTAGGCTATGCACTTAGGAGGTTTCATGTCCCATATAGTATTTTTTTTCAAATTAAGAAACCTGATTTTGAAATAACCCAATGGGCCATATGTAACCATTCCATAAATCTAGATAAGGAATGAAGTAATAATGTATATCTTATGTAGCAGTTCCATTAATTTTAAATAAAATATAATATCATTTTGAGTTTTCATAGACATCACAGCTCAATATATGATTTTTATTATAAAACAATGATTTTGTTTATTAGAAAAATAATTTAACAATATTAAAAAATTATTCTAATAACGATAAACATCATTAAATAAATGAAATGAAATTTTTAAAGGAATAAAATTATTTAATTAATTCAGTTTTAAACAAAAGGGGTAATGGAAAGGGATCCTACCTCAATGAAGAATCAATTTATCATTCAGCACAAGAAATATTTATCAGCGAATAGTCAGAACTTCTCAACACACATGCACATACCCTCATAGATACATATGTATATCTCTTAATCCAATGCATGTGTTCCCTGTTCCATGAGGGAATACATACATGAAAGATATATATAAATTTATATTCATACCAATGTATATGTGAGCGATCTCTAAAATTTGGTCAAATCCGACAACACACATTAATAATAATCAAAATTAATGTGGCAAGGACCAATGGGCATCAAATTAACTACCATGGAGTTAGAAATTACAAGGTCCCTAATTATATAGTGATCGGCCAGAATGGCCCGAAGGCCTTCATTTTTTTTATTTTTTATAATCCACCATTGAAGGGATGAGGTGGAACCCTTACAGGGCCTGAAGTCTTAGAGAAAATTACATGAACAATAGATCTTAGAAGGAATCACCCAGACAAGACAACTTGGAACTGCTGCTCCCCAGCATGAGTCATGATATCAGCACTCAACCTTCGCAAGGCTGGTTGGCTAATTGTCCTATGCAAATCTGCAAAGGATTGGAACCGATGGCAAAGACATACCCTCTCATTCTTCCAATTCTAGTTAGCTCGACTCTAGTGAATTCACTTTCCCTGAATCCTCCTCTAAAGCCTTATCCCTTGTAGTCGGACTAGTACATCTGCGTCCATGTGGCCCAAAGGCTTTAAGGTGTCCCGAATGCCTTGAGAATCAACTGGCCTGAAGGCCTTGGGTGGCCCAAAATCCTTGCAGGACCCAAGGACCAAACCGGTGGTCCAATTTACCAGATGGATGAATAGTTTTAGCCTCTACAGTACCGAACAGTACCTACAACAGTACCAACTACAGTATTGAACATTATCTGCTGCAGTACCTGCTATAGTGCCTTCTACAGTACTACTACAGTACCCCATGGAAATAAGCCTCCACCCAGAATATAAATGAACATGACCCAAGAGTCTATCTGTAGACCCTATTGAAGAATGAAATAATGAAAACACACATTAACCCATACATAGTGTCCAGACTCACAATTTAGGGTGATGTATATACCAAATCATGGTAAAAATGAAGATGATTAGGAGAGGATGGACTTGCCCTAATTATTCAAGGGATAATTGAGTGGAAAATAGTGGAGATGATAGTTGGAGTGGGATCCAGGATGAGGTCATCGCGGGATAGGGTTGTTCATCCAATGGGTTTCTTTGCACTCATGGGGAGAGGGGGAATGGGAGATCCCCTTAGGTTTTTTCATAATCCCATTCAAATAATTATATTTATATTGTTATTATTATTATTTATAATAATAAAATTTAAATTATTAATATAATAATTAAACATTTATTTATTAATTTATTTTTATATAAATTTTAATTAAATTAAAATAATTTCATTAAATGATAAATTGCAGTGTTGGCTCTCGAAAAAAGGTCTGAAACACTGTTTTAAAAACAACTTGACCAGTAAATATATAAGTTTATATTACCTTGGATTTCTTATCATCTTGTTAAAAACATAGGATGTTACATCCTTTCCTCCATATAACTTTTAATCCTCGATAAGCTTTCAAGAATAACAAAAACATCACCCAGTCTACAAGGGTCATGGTGTCTGACGCAAACGGTCATGTTACATCTCCAAATTCCAAATTAATCATCATTTATTTACTTGGAAAGAGACATTTAATCCATTAAGATCCAATCCACTGCTCACTTCCCAATCAAAACATTTAAACAATGCTTAACTGATCCCATTTGGCTTGAGAGACAAATATTCCATCATCATTGGAAACAACTAACTAGTGGTCCTCCCCACCATTTGTCACATCATTATAAGGGGCCAACCCTATGCCATAAAAAATTCACCATTGGAATTTTCCATAAGGCATCACCATACACATTCTGTCTATGATTCTTGTGTGATTTCTAAATCGCAAAAAAAGGTCACTACCCCAATGACCCCAAAGCCCATTTTGAGCTACTATTTCTTCAAAATCCAGGGCCAACACAAATTGTTCTCATCACTCTTGTTGACATGAATGAAACATTCTATCAGTAACTACTCCATTGAACAAGAGAGACAAAAAATCAAGCCACTATGTCTGATCATTCATAAAGATTAATGTCTTCTACTGTTAGGGTTTTACAAACTGAACTTTGATACCTTCTTCCAAGGCATCAGTTGATTACAATGAATGCATTTATTTAATTCCATACATGAATTTTTGTGAAATTATCTGATTTGAGAATCCCAAAACCTGATTAAAAAGTCTAGGATAACCTCTTATTAGTTACAGTGGGGTGTATGGAACTACCCTAAGTTATTTTATACTCCATATTTATTAGTGATACATTGGTATAAATCCATGAAATCCAAATCAGAGCATTGAATCAGACCCATGAATCATCGTCCTGGTGGTCAAGTCAGAAGAAATAAATGTTGTACAAGAGTTCATCCAAAAAATTCCTACATGGGAATCCAACGGTCACTCAAGACTAACCAAGATTTGATAATAACTATGCATTTAGCATGAAACTGGATAGAGATTACCCAACAACTTTTAAAATTTTGTGTGGGATAAGACTGACACTCTCACAGTGCATCAAGGATGATGTCATGATAGGGTACATGATCTTCACTAAAATAGAGTACAATATGATGATTTTTAAATTTTAGAAGATGGAAATCTACTGAAGCACTATTGGTGAATACCTTAGAAGAAACTCGGATTCACCTGCTGATGCAACATCAATAAATGATCATTGATCCTTTACTACCACAGGCATCCTACGATCATCCAAGCATGACCACCTTTGACCACCCACCACCAATGAAGTCACTCAAAGGTTTCATACATCTCCAACCACACCAACATGTTGTTGAGAAAGAACCATCCTGACTTAAGTCACTCATGACTCAGAACATTAATGTCAGTCTAACCATTATCTAGTGGTCATACTTTGTTTTGATCCCTCCACCCAGAAAGAATCATATTTAACAGAACTGACATGACACTCCCCAACCTAGGAGTGTCCTAATATGAAAAATGAGGAGACAAAATAGCCTCTCAAAATTGTGAATGCTTAGAACATAAATAAATGAAAACATTTAACCAAATGTAAAGAAGACCAAATCCAAACAATTCGGGGTGTCAAAACACTCGAGAATATGGATCTAATACTGATCATTGGAATGAAAATTATCTCTTTATTCCAAAGTCACTCTACCCCAAATATGAACTGAGACTGTACTCAATAGTACAAGGATCAATGGTTCCACTGAACTCAACCAGTTCATCCCAACATTAAACACTCGATGACACCACATTCTTGAATGCATACTACCCTAAGTTCATAGAGAAACAAGATAAATTTTAACATGGATAACAACATAATTATTATTCCATCATTTTGGATAAGGGAGGCTCGTACGACCTACGATGTAGCTAACCAAGCCATAGACAAGTATTACCTGTTCAAAATGAGCATTACATGATGCTCAAGTCTGAAAAAAAATTAAAGGATACCATGAAAACCTATCCAAAAAGGGGGTAATATATAAAGTAAGATTCTTATAAGGGATTAGGGTAGATTAATGATAAAATAAATTCGAAAATACTCTACATTAGAAAGCATTTTATGTTCTATGGGTGTTACCTACCTTTGGTTATCCACTTACCAAGAACAAGTGTCACCCGTTGCAGCAGGTCACGCTAAAAGAAGTCACTAGACTCTAAAGATGATCATTTAATCCATTTCTAAAACAAATATAATATAAATTATACACTGAGACTTCCCTTAGAAAGATACTCAAAGAAGCATTATCTTCCTTTACATGAGGTTATTAAACAGAGGAAGCCGCTACAGGTTCCACTTCCAATCCCTTTAAATTCTAAACCATTTGATAATACAATAAGCATATGTTCAACTATCAAGTCATATAGACCTTCATCTACCAATCAATAATGTTCCCATACACTATACAGGTGACATTTGGCTCCCATTTAATTGCAACCAATCCATTTACCCCATCCAATCAATTACATCAAAACAAAACTAGCATGTCTTCACAAGAAGAAAACATAGTGAGGACATGATATATGTACAGAAGAAAGGAATATTGTACCTATGACGGTTTTGCAATAAGCGTGATAATTAAAACAACAACATGGTATATAATTCAAGGAAATCAATCATATCATCATGGAACCTTTGAATGATGCTACATGGCATGGAATATGGATGACACTTGAATCCCTATTTGCATAATATAATGCATATAATGTTCCATCCCATCCCTAGTAGCCCAAGAGTAAATACCATAAAGTCTATAAATCTATATGTAGTGTAAATTTCACCAATCACTCGAGGTGAAATCATATGAGCAGTAATATCGAAAATCCTGAACATCAATTCCCACCCTTGGAAACATGGTCATTTCCCATAAATGTGGTGATAAGTCCTAGTTTCTTTGGTACATGGGGGTAACCAAGAATTTGGAGTGCTGAGACTTCACGAAAAATGACATATGATTATTATAATTTATTTGGAAGATGGTTTGATTCTTTCCAAGTCCATAGATCCAAGAATATTCCATGGGTTCCCCTTCTACTTATTTCATTAGTTGTATAATTTACATATTAATCTAGACTCTCCTTTGACTGCACTAGGGTAAGGCTTCCATAACATCCACTCCACTTTCAAAAGACTTCTATATTGTGGATGATTAGAACTCTAGTAGGGAATTTTTTGTGCTCTGATAGTAGGATACTGTCCTTTTGTCACCTTATTTCACCAGGAATTTTTGTAAAAACTTTGGACACTTTTTCATCTCTTGATGAAAGGTTATAGGGTTTGACATAGGGTACTAGATCTGTTATCCAGGAAGTCACTTGGACCATAATACATGGGTTTTTATGGTATGGAGGAAAATCACATTCATAAGGAGTTATTCTCAAAAAAATCAAATAGATAATTAGTATTTCTATTGGAATGTATGAGAAAGAATTTGTAAGATCATAATCTAACTGATCAGGGACTACATGGGTCTGGGGAAATTGCTACAATCAATCAAATGCAACAAAAAATCAATAGGGAAATTTTTTATTCCTTGGATGATGTTGCTCAGCTATGTAATGGTTCCTATGTTGAGGTAGAATAGATTAGGGTATATAAAAATCATAAACTAGACTCTCCCTAGGTGTATCTGGATTTGGTGAATACAGTGGGAATAGATAATCCAAAAAGGATATTTTCATATATTAATGTTTGTAAATGTTCTGATGTTGTTGGACCTATTTTCATTGGACATGATCAAAGAGACCATGTGATCCTATTAGGGGAAGATTGCTCGGATGATCAATGACCATTATTGTATGGAAGTTCCTAGGATGGCCTTGGTAAAGGCCTTCATATATGAAGGAGTAAGAAGGGGAAGAAAGAAAATATGAATATGGGCAGTTGTATAGTGTGAAAGTGGAGGAAATACGGGGGTGGAAGTGTTAATCATAAATTAAAAAACCAATGGATACATGCTCAGTAAAAAAAATTGTGTCCAAGGAATTGGAGGTTGATCTCTCTAAAAATGTGTTTGTTAAAGAGGTTTGATTAAAGAGTTTATGTGCAAGGGATGAATGTGATCACTCTAAAGAACATGATCTTGAGTAGATGGGTGTCATGGTGAAAGATAGGTTTCAAAAATATGGAGGCTTTGTGGCTGGTGGGGATGGCCTAATTATTCTTTAGGGTAAGTAATGTATGGTGGGTAATAATTTAGATGGTCCCTTAGAAACTGAGGATATCTCACAGGGTGTGGTTGAGGTGGATATAGGGGTAATGTCATGACCCGTCCCGGTGGGCCTCGTGCCGCGATTCCCCAGGCCAGCCTCCAATAAGCTAGGGGATAGTGACTAGCACTGAGTAGGCATTTCACTAACATGGGAGGCATTGCCTATAAAACTGTACACTCACACACATCTCCAAGCCCACAAAGATGAAAAGTAAAAACTACTGAAAATGGAAATGCACGCATACACTAAAATCCCAACCAACAGAGTACGACAGGAAAGTAAAGTAAAGTAATCTAAAACAATGGGCCAAAGGTAAAATCCCACCAAAAGAAAGTCCGCAACAAAGTCCAACCTATAAAGAAATGTACTGGGACGGCAATCCATAGCCATAAGAACAGAACTCGGCCTGCCTGATCTCACTAAGCACCATCCAATCCTAGTCCACCAAGAATCCTGTCAAAGTCTCGATCGTCTACACAAGACACGACACGTGTGGGAAAATCCCATATAGGGGTGAGTATAAAAATACCTAGTAGGACACCCCGAAACCAAAAAAGAAATTCAACAAAGGAAAATACCACAATGGAATGATACAATCAGCTCTAAACAATATATGTTTGCAGAACATATAACAAGAATATCCAGATGTACTCATACATGATCGACTATCGTGAAACCATCACTAAGATCCAGCTCGAAAAATCCACTAAGCACGTAATAAGGAGAACACACTCCTATGTCTGAATAGAGAGGTACGGAGTACTTGTTCTGGGAGAACTCACGCCACAAGTACTTTAGAATATGATGCTCAGATGAGGATCACAACCAATAGTTATGGGGTGATTCCAAGAACTCATTCTAAACTAATTCGCTATGCAGAGGATCAGTGCCCAGGTAAGTTAGTTCATGTCGATACCAAGAACTCCACATAGGGTACCCATAAGGAATAGGAGATCCGACTCTAAGCCTCATAGAAGGGATTCCAACAACTCTATTCAGGAAGTCCTGCTGAATAGATCATACTATTAAACGTATGAAATGATACTAGAAAACTTCAGGGGAAAGACCAAGGGTATGAACCCTAAGAAAGATAGCCCAAATCATGGATGATAGATGGCTCAATACATGTATAAACAGGTTTCACGGCGTGTAGTAGGATCACACACTATGTTCCTTGACTCTTGGTACTGCCCCTCCAAATGAACCATGTCTCTAGGCATGTCATATAAAAAGTAACTACAGGGTGTGTAAAAGAATTACACGCCGTGTTCCTTGACTCCGGGTACATCCCGTGTGAAATGGCCCGTGTATGAAATCTAAGTCGTGTAGGAAAGTATATACAATGCATGTAAGTCAAATCACACGTCATGTCCTATCAACTGGAAAACACTCGTGTACCCTGGTTGTATGCCTGTACACAGTGTCTTTCCGTGTTTCCCTGCCCGTGTACCAGAACATATGGTATCCCGTGTATTTTGCTGGGTCTGGCCGGGGATGGGTATACACGTCGTGTCCTTGGCCATGTTACCAACCCATGTCAGTGTACTACCGGAGTACACGCTAGGTAGTCTGCCGATGAACACATTCCGTATAGCCCATACTACACGCCGTGTAGTCGTGACTTACCCAGAACCTTCATCTTCCTCCTCAAGCCTCGGTCAGATCTCTGTATCTTATTTCAGTTTCCTTTTTTCTGCGATACTCATGATCTCGGGTCACCTAGTCATTGTGATACAAAATCTGTGGGTTTAGAGCCTTCAATCAGCTCTAAAATCTGATTTCGGTCATCCTTGCGGAAATCGTTCGAAGAACGATATCTCCCAATCCACTATGATTTGTCCATCACCAACGTAGTAGCACTCCTTGGGGTTGTCCCGATTCCAGAACGTCAATTTGGGATCGTTGCGTCGCAAAACAGATGCGTAAGGATCCATCGTTCATGTCTCTATGAAGAACGTGTAGAACGCACACAAAGAACGTGAGAAATCAGGGAAGAAAGACACAAAAAATCGAGAGGGACAAACATCGATCAAAGTTCGTGTAGATCTGGGTTCATAACCGTTATAAGGATAAACAAAACCAAAATAACCTTCAAGAATCAATCACCAAAATCCCCACAAAATCCAATACCACAAACACGATCGATATGCATGATATTCTGTTCGTGGATTAGTCTGTGTTTGTCGTATGTATCAAGTATAAGGAATGGAAATCAAAATCAAACATCCTACCTGGACTCACGATGTTCGTTGGTGAAGATCTGGTGGTCGCGTCATCGTCGCTGGTGAAACATGTCAAGAACGTCGTCTCTTCGTTGGGGTTTCCTCCAGAGCCTTCAAAGCCTCCAAGAGTTTAAGGGTTATGTGGTCTATAACCCTGGACCCCTACGCAAATCACTATTTAAAAATATAAAAGATATTCACTTCAACAAGATTTAATAAATTTTTTTATTAAATATTTTATTATAGTTACGTCCAAGAACTAGATTTCACGACCAACCTGTGTCGACCGATGTTAGGCCTCTCCTAAGGTAAAATCGTTGCTCTGAATGCAACGGTGCCCTCAGATTTCAAATCTGAGAAACCATTTAGGATTTATTCAATTTTTTTAGGAAATCCCTATGCTTTCATGTAATTTTATTATTTAATTAAATTCAAACATTTGTTTTGGGCTCACTGGGCCTCGGAACGGCACACCGTCTCAATGCCCGGTCTCGAAATAATTCCCATATAATATTAAAATAATACATGAAAAAATTTGGGACATTACATTCTCCCCGCCATAGGGATTTAAGTCCCTAAAAAGCTTAGACAAAGGATACTAAAAAAGATGTGGATACTGCACACAGATTTGAGCCTCCCACTTCCACGTGCTCTCCTGGATATTCTCGTGTTGCTACTGGACATGCACCAAGTGAGTAATTCTCCCACGAATGATCTTCTCCTGCCGATCCATGATCTCCACTGGGTACTCGGCAAAAATGTTTCCCCATCATCGATATCCAGCTCGCCCCAGTCGATAACGTGCGATGGATCGTGCATTAACTTCAGTAGTTGGGACACATGGAAGACATTGTGTACCCGGTCCATCAGAGGAGGTAGAACCAAGTGGTACGCCACCACACCATCTCTACTTAGAATCTAAAAAGGGTCGATGAACCTCAGAGATAGCTTGCCTCCTTGGCCAAATCACGACAATCCCTGTCAAGATGAGACCCGAAAGAACACATGGTCTCCCTCCTCAAACTCCAAGGGCCTCTGTGTCCTGTCAGCATAAGACTTTTGCCGACTATATGCAGTCTTCATCTTCTCTTGGATGACCTGCACCTTCTCTGTAGTAGCTCACACCATCTCTAGGCCCATGAGTGCTGACTCTCCTGGGTCAGTGCAACAAAGTGGTGACCTGCAAGGTCGGCCGTACAAAGCCTTTAATGGTTCCATACCAATAGTGGAATGATAACTGTTGTTATATGCAAATTCAACCAGTGGTAGGTGATCCTCCCATCTACGACCGAAGTCATGTATGCAAGCTCATAGCATATCCTCTAGAATATGGATGGTCTGCTCTGTCTGTCCATCAGTCTAAGGATGAAATGTTGTACTCAAGCATAACTGAGTCCCAAAAGATTCTTGTAATCCCTTCCACAAACAGGATGTGAATCGAGCATCACGATCTGAGACGATCGTTAATGGCACTCCATGAAGTCAAACTATCTCTGGCACATAGAGGCATCCTAAGGTCTCTACTGAACTCTGCTCCCATATGGCTAGGAAGTGGGACAAATTGGTGAGTCCGTCAATGATCACCTAGATGGCATCGCGTCCCCTGGATGTACATGGTAAACTCATCACGAATTCCCTGTATATCCCATCCCACTTCTATTCTCAAACCTTAAGGGGCTGATTCCATCCTGCTGGAACCTGGTGCTTAGCCTTTACTTGCTAACAAGTAAGTCACTGATAAACAAACCCATCCACACCCTTCTTCATCCTTGGCCACAATAACTGACATTGGAGGTCCTGGTACATCTTTTCCACTCCTAGGTGCACCTCCAAAGGAGATGTATGAAACTCCCTCAGATCCTCCTCCCGCAACATTACTGGTACTACTATACGCCATCAGAAAATAACAACATGCTCCCCGCCTTTTGAATATCCATTAGTAACATCACCTACAGATATTTGAGCACGTAGAGTCTCACAGATAGCTTCCTCGAGTTGTGCTTCTCTGACTCGCTGTAAGAGTGGTGGGGTAACAACAATCAACTCAAGGTAATCTCCCTCCTCTCTATCCATGAAGGATAACTGTAAAGAGGCCAACTACCTTGTCACCTCATCCGGAAAATGAAAAATGGATTTCCTGCTGAGAGAATCTGCCACAACGTTCCCCTTCCCAGGAGTATAAACAATCTCAAAGTTGTAATCCTGGAGGAACTCAAGCCACCGCCTCTATCTCAAATTCAGATCCTTTAGAGAAAAGATTTATCTGAGACTCTTGTGATCAAAGTAGATGATAAACCGCTCACCCATCAAGTAGTGCCTACACATCTTTAATGTGAAGGCAACCGCTGCCAACTCAAGATCATGGATTGCATAGTTCTTCTCATGTGGCCTCAACTGACGTGAGCCACAGGTAACCACCACATTACTCTTCATCAGGAAAAAACCAATCCTGGTCCCTGATGCATAGCATAACACTACGAACTCGACACCCTCCTCTGGTAATCTCAAGATCGGGGCGCTCGTCAAACTCTATATCATTTGCTAAAAATCTTGATGGTATCTCTCGGTCCTCACGAAAGGCTTCCCCTTTCAGGTCAAATCTCTCATGGGTGCTGAAATCCTAGAGATATCCGGAATGAATCTCTGATAGTAGCCTACCAAACCAAGGAAACTCTGCACCTCCTTCATGATCAGAGGTGGCTCCCATGGAAACATTGACTCTACCTTGGCTGGGTCCACTGTTACAATATCTACTGAGATAAAATGTCCCAAAAAGAGGACCTGTTGTATCCAGAATTGACATTTTTAGAGTTTCCAATACAACTGGTGCTATCAGAGTGTGTCCAGAACCATCCTTAGGTTCCTTGAGTGCTCCTCCTCGGACTCAGTGTACACAAGGATATCGTCGGTGAAGACTACCACGAACCGATCTAGATAGGGATGAAAGACCCGGTTCATGAGTCCCATAAACACTGTCAGGGAGTTCTTCACGCTGAAGGGAATCACCAAGTACTCATAGTGACCGTAGCAACATCTAAAATTCATCATCGGTATATCCTCATCCCGTACTCGCAACTGGGGATAGCCTGATCGTAGATCAAACTTCAAGAACCATCGTGCCCCTCTTAACTGGTCAAAGAGGTCATAGATCCTCGGTAGTGGATAACGGTTCTTCACGGTCACCAGATTCAAGCACCGGTAATCCACACAAAGCCAGAAGCTCCCATATTCCTTCTTGGCAAACAACACTGGGGAAGCCCAAGGTGAAATAGTGGGTCTCACAAAGCCCTTCATCTGTAGGTATTCTAGCTGCACTTTTAGCTCACAAAGATCTTCAAGAGCCATCCAATATACTAATTCTGAAATTAGTGTCGTCCCAGGTTGCAACTCAATGTAAAATTCTATCTCTCGATGGGGAGGTAGTCCTGGGACATCCTCCGAAAAGATGACCTCGTACTCAGCCACTATAGCTGGAAACTGGAAACTCCTAACATCTATTGCGCCAAGGGATAGGCTATCCAACTAATGTGAAATTGGTTATACCATCTTAGGCACGAGTCCATTCTACACTGCCTCGGTCTCCTTTTCCTCGATGAAGGAGAACCTCGTTCCATCCCTGCAGACACACCACATCCTTCACCTAAAACAGTAAATCTCGGCATGAACTGTGGATAGCGAATCCATACCAGAAATGAAATTGTAAGGCCTCGACGCTACCACCAACAGGTTCCAACCAAAACTCTCACCTCCATGGGTCAGGTCACACTGTCTGCAAAGGTGTGTGTTCTCTAGAATTTCTCCAGTCCGTGTTTCTATGTGTAAGGGACGAGTCAATGGATCAACTGGAATCTCAAGGTCACAAACAAGAGAAGCAGCCAGAAAAGAATGATTAGCACTTGTGTCTATCAGTACGTAATCCAATGTAGAAAAGACACAAATTGTACCTCTAATCATTCTGGGAGTACCTGGGTCATAAGCCTCAGCTGCCTACTGTTGTCCCTACCTCTATCCACCAGCTCCCTGAACCTGGGGTGGACCTCTTGGGGGTGGTTTTGATAAAAGGTCAAAACACCGACCACCTCTAGATGCTCTCCCAGCTCCTCTACCACGTCTGCCACCACCGCGGATCTGTCTGCTTCACACGTTGCCTCTTCCTTGGTGGTCCATCCACTACTCCCATGTCAATAACACGGAAGGTCGGAAAATATCGAGCAAGATGTCCCCTTCCATCAAATGAGTAGCATCACCTCTCTCTAGGCTGGCTGGATACGCCCTGCGAACCCTACAGAAGGCTCGCTGCCAGGATCACCATCTGGTCTGCTGGTGTCCTAACCGAATGGAAGAATTTGGCCACTGCCTCAAGCCAGTCCTCTGCTGCCTGAGGGTCAGGCTCGCCTCAAAACCTGAGGGGTCTCTGTCTCTGAAACTCGTGGAGTGCGCTCAGCCTGCACTCTTCCTCGACCAGTACATCAGGCACTAAACAATGCTCCACAGGTGGTGAGAAAACTGGAACACCACCCAAAGCTAAAACTGGGGGATCTAGTCCATGTATCGAAGCCTCTTCCCTAATTGGGTCATCCTCATGATCGAGCTGCTGGATCCTTGCAGGTGTACGCCGCGGAGGCTTCCGGTAAAGAAACATGATGTATCACAGTCATTGAGTATATATGGAGAGCTGACACAAAAAGGATATGGAAACCACAACCCATTCCTATATTATTCATGTACCATTATTTTCCCCTAAAACTAGTGTTCTCATGTTCCGAGTCGAAAAGAAAGTTATCAGAGTCTTGGTGTTTGGATACGTCGGCCGCCCGCACCAACACTGGGGTCACTGGCCCAAAATCCGAACTCGAAACACTTAACACTGTTGCCCCAAACCAACTCACAGACTCTCGGTCCTAATGTAGAACCGACCAGCCTCTGATACCACTCTGTCATGACCCGTCCCAGTGGGGCCTATGCCACGACTTCCCAGGACCACCTCCAATAGGCCAGGGGATGGTGACTACCACCGAGTAGGCATGCTACTAACATGGGAGGAATTTCCTATAAACCTATACACACACACACACATCTCCAAGCCCACAAAGCTGAAAAGTTAAAACTACTGGAAATGGAAATGCATGCATACACTAAAATCCCATACAACAGAGTACAACAAGAATGTAAAGTACAGTAATGTAAAACCCTGGGCCAAAGGTACAAGCCCACCAAATGAAAGTCTGCAACAAAGTCCAACCTATAATGAAAGGTACTGAGATTGCAATCCATAGCTGTAGGAACACACCATAGCCGCCCTGATCTCACTGAGCACTGTCTAGTCCTAGTCCACCTAGAATCCTATCAAAGGCTCGCTTGTCTACACAAGAAATGACACGTGCAGGCAAATCCCGTGCATGGGTGAGTATAACAATACCCAGTAGGACACCCTAAAAACGACAAAGGAAATACAAAAAAGGAAAATACCACAAAGGAATGATACATTAATCTCTAAACAGTATATTTTACAGAACATATAACAAGAATATCCAGATGTACTCATACATGATCGGAAATCATGAAACCACCACTAATATCTAGCTCGAAGATTCCACTAAGCACGTAACTAGGGGAACACACTCCTAGGTCTGAAGAGAGAGGTATGAAGTACTTATTCTGGGATAACTCACTCTACAAGTACTTAAAAATACGATTCTCAGATGAGGATCACAACCACTAGCTATGGGGTCATTTCAACAACATTGTTTGAACTAATCCGCTAAGAAAAGGATCAGCACCCAGGTAAGGTAGGTCACGTTGATACCAAGAACACTACATAAGGTACCTGGAAGGAATAGAGGATCCAGCTCTAAGTCTCATAGAGTGGATTCCAACAACTCTATTCAGGAAGTACTGCTGAAGGAATCATACTCCTAAACATAGGAAATGACACCAGAAACCTTCAGGGGAAAGACCAAGGGTACAAACCCTAAGAAAGCTATCCAAATTCACAGAAGAAAAATGGCTCAAGCGACGTATAAATAGATTACACGGTTTGTAGTAGGATCACACATTGTGTTCCTTGACTCCGGGTACAGCCCATGGAAACGGCCCATGTCTCTAGGTTTTTCATAAAAAAAGTAACTACACGGCATGTAGAAGAATTACACGACATGTTCCTTGACTCTGGGTATTGCCCATGTGAAACGGCCCATGTCTGAAATATAATTCATGCAGAAAAGTATATACACTACATGTAAGTAAATGCACATGTCATGTACTATCAACTAGAAAACACCCGGGTACCCTGGCCGTATACCTGTACACGGTGTCTATCTGTGTTTCCCTGCCCGTGTAGCAGTACATGGCGTATCCCATGTATCTGGTCGGGTCTGGCTGCGGAAGGGTATGCATGTCGTGTCCTTGGTCATGTACCCAACCCGTGTTTGTGTACTCCCGGAGTACACGCCAGGTAGTCCACCGACAAAAACACGCTGGGTAGCCCATACTACACGCCGTGTAGTCGAGATTTACCCAGAAACGTCGTCTTCCTCCTAGAGCCTCAATCGGATCCCCGGATCTCGTTTCTAATGTCTGTTTTCCGCGAAAATCAATATCTAGGGTCGCCTAATCATCATGATGCTGAATCCATGGGTTTCGAGCCTTCGATCGGCTCTGAAATCCAATTCTGGTAACCCGTACGAAAATCGTTCGAAGAACGATATCTCCCAATACGCTTCGATTCGTCCATCTCCACTACAGTCGCACCTCTGTGGGGTTTTCCCATTGACAGACCTTCAATTTGGGATCTTTGCGTCCCACAATTGATGTGCAATGATCTATCGTTCCTATCTCCGTGATGAACGTGTAGAACACACACGAAGAACGCGGGAAATCGGAGAAGAAAGGCACAACAATTTGAGAGGGACGAACCTCGATCGATGATCATGTCGATCTAGTTTCATCACTGTTAGAAGGCTAAACAAAACCAAAATAACCTTCACGAATCATTCCCCAAAATCCCCTCAAAATCCCATCCCACAACCACGATCGATCCGTAGTCTAAAATGTTCGTGGATTAGTCCGCGTTCTTCATAGGAATAAAGAACGGGGAAAGGAAATCAAAATCAAGCATCCTACCTAGATTCACAATGTTGTTTGGAAAAGATCCGGTTTCCGCATCATCATTGACAGCGAAACCTGTAAAGAATGTTGTCTCCTCTCACTAGGGATTCCTCCAGAGCCTCCAGAATCTCCAAGAGTTTAAGGGTTATGAGGTCTGTAACCCTATACCCCTATGCAAATCACTATTTAAAAAGATAAGAGATATTTTCTGCAACAAGATTTAATAAAGTATTTTTATAAAATATTTTATTACAGTTACGTCCAAAAAATAAATTTCAACATCGACCTACGCTGACCGATGTTAGGCCTTGCCTAACATAAAATCGCAGCTCTGAACGCAACGGTGCCCTCGGATTTCTAATCTAAGCACCCTTTTAAGAGTTATTCCACTTCTTCAGGAATACCCCACACGTGCATGAAATTTAATTATATAATTAAATTGAAAATTTTGTTTTGGGATCACTGGGCCTCGTAACTGCACATCGTCTCAAATCCTGTTATCAAAATAATTCCCATATAATATTAGAATAATACATGAAAAAATCTGAGACATTACCGGAAATTTCTGGAGAACATCTCCTGGTCTTTGAGGAAGTAATGTTTGATGATAAATTGATTATTGATGCATCCAATGAGGTTGAAAATAGGATTTATGAGAGACTAATTCATGTGATCACAATCAAGGAGTGAGGTGATTCTATTGACAAGAAATATCTAATTCTAATATGGGGATTCATCAAAAGGAAGATAACATTTGGAGTAGTTCCTTCAAAAATAAGGAAAATGGAATATAATTTTGAAGTCATTATCAAGGATGATCATGATAAAAGGTAATAGAACATTAATTGAAATTATATAAGGAAAATGTCTCTAATAGGACCATATTTTCATTCAATAAATTTTTCATCTCCTATAGTGTTTTATTTTTTATGTTTTGAACTTAGTGGTTTCACAGTTTTCCCCGAATGTGTTTATTTCATAAAAATCTAACTTTTTGGGTGATCATTCCCATGAACAACTATTTACCAAGAATTGAGACGTTTCTAGTATCCTCTCTAACACCCCAAAATAGAATGACAACAGAAAATAAACCTCTTATGATACAACTTTGTAACATCCAATCCATGATCACCTTTAAGATGTTGGCCAGAAAGGTGGGTCACATGACCTCAAGCACATTTCCCTGCATTCCAGAGGATGTCGACTAGCATCGAGGGACTTGGATGTTTCCATGAGAAGATTATTCCCTCATATATCATAGTTTTCATAATGAATAACAATATATAACATATATCATATGGATAACAAGAATAGAGAACAATAAAAACATTAATAAATAATTGACCAAGAAGAAAAAGACAATAATTAACAATTTAATAAAATTTTCCAATTCCAGTTTGTTAAATTGATAAATGCATGAAATTTTAATGATACCTGATGGAATGAAATAAAAAATAAAGCACACATTACAATAATGTACAATAATATATAAAATACATCAATTCCCCTCCAGCGATCTCCATGAGAATCCCGAGCTGCAGCTTGATCCTTTTCCACTAATATCCATGTACATGAAATAAAAAAACCATACCCTATAAATATAATTTATACTCGGGTAAAAAAGGTACCCTAAAAGGGCTTGAGATACAAATCTCAATAGACCAACACCAATGGTTTCTAGCCTCATCCAGACCATGAATTACAAATTAAGATGTGTGTCATATAATATAAAAGTAGTGTGATAAAAATGAACAATATCAAAATGATCTGGGTTCTTAAATGCATACTTGTCCCATACCACTAACTTCATCCTAAGCCATAAATCTAAAAAAATTATAGTTGATCAAGGAAGAATATATAAACAATTTCTTATAGTAACATGGAATTTAAGGAACAAAGATCCCCAAGCTTGTTCATTAACATGGAATCTAAATATTATGTCATCTCATAAGTAAGAATGTAAATTAATTGAAACATCTCCTGCGAAATCACAATTCATAATATTACTGAAGGATGTATCACCATAACTTACATTAAAATATATTAATTTTAAAGGTGGATTCTAAGACCGTCCCTGAGTTATTAGTATGGTACATCCATTCAATATATCCAATACCACTAAGCATGTCAAAGGTGATAATTTCTAAAGTCCAATAATCGCTTGAAGATGGTAATTACGTGTCTATCAAGTGTATCACACATAAGGGACCGAGTATCATATGTGGCTTGGTGTAGCCATCTTGAAAATGGTTTAGTCCTCGATTACACCTTTGGGAAGCAGTATCACCCAATATATTATACAAATCCTAGGGGATCCCATGCCATGCGAGCCTGAAATATTACTTCCCCAATGTATCATGTTTTTACTTATCCATTACAGAGAGTCCAATTATTGGTTCTTAATCTGGGACCCATGTTCTCTCCGAGACCAAATTTTGTTTAAAACAAAAATTGGGGAAAAAATCATAGAACAAGATAGGTGTGAGGTTTAAGCTAAATGGAATAAGTCGTCAACAATTTCATGTCAACACATGAAACTAAATTTCACAAGCTAACAATATTAACAAGGGAATCCATATGGTTCAGGAAACTAAAAAGGGAATAATCAATAAAGCAACTTGTATAATCATAGAAATATAATCAAGAAATGCAGCATAATCCTTCCTTTTACCAATATATAATCAATGAAATTTAATCATCTCAAGCTATCAATGTTGAACCAGAGTCACAATCCATCCAAACCATTTAAATGGATCAAGAAAGGATCACCAAAAAAAGATTAATGTGTTAATTATCATACAAGGTACTCAAGTAACATTAAATGAGTAATATTATATTTGTGGCATATTTAATTCAAATAAACTTCATGTATTCAATAGGTAGAAATCCCCACACATTTCATAAAAGATTATGTTCATGCTTATTCATTATTAAAAGGGACATAATTTATAATTCATTTCTCACCAATCATTTTAAGGCATTACTATGTTTTCACACACAACCAATGGAAATATTCTACATTTTATATAAAGGCATCTTAGTCCATTTAGATTGAATAACACAAAGGGGTGACCGAGAGGCAAGGAGAACCCCCCCCCCCCAAATGGGTTACTCCATAAGAGAATGTCACAAAGGAAACAACAAAACAAACCAATAAAATTAATAAATGATAATTAGGAATCACAGAATCGTTTATGTGAGTGTCACTACGATGTGACATGAAATAATAGATAACAAAAAGGTGAGGAGGGTAGACTCCTACACTAGTAATTTTAATTAATATTTTTCCCACACACTTAGTTCGTGTATTGGCCCATCTATTAGTTTTTTCAATGGAAAATATCTTCTTTAGAAATATCCCAAAGGGGCACGTATAATAATTCCATAAATCTAGACATGGAGTTCTGTAATAAAGAAGAACCTATGAAACAATTCCATGCAAGTTAAATAAAATAAACTATCATTGTGAGTTTTCATGTACAACACACCTCAACAGAGGGGTTTTATTATAAATCCATGATGTTTTTTATCTAACAAATAATTTATGAAGATTTAATACACATTCTCAAATATATATCAACATCGTTAATTAAATGGAATGAAATTGAAAAGGATTAAAATTAACTAATTAATGTACATTTGAAAAATAGGGGTCCTGGAAAGGGATACTATCTCAAAGAAGAACCAGTTTAACATTTGACACATGATAGATTTATGAGTAACTTCTCAAAATGGCTCCAAAAACACACACATACCATCATATTTTAATATATATCCCATAATACAATCCACATGTTCAATGTTCCATGAGGTAAAATTTACATGTAGTATATATATTCATACATGATTATATGAATACATTCTATCAAAATCGGTAAAATCCCACTACACATGTTAATTGGAATCTAAATTAATTCCTAATAGACCAACACACCTCAAATTAATTACTAGGGAATCATAAATTACAAAATCCCCAATGATGAATTAACTAACAAAGAAGAAAAGAGGAAAATATTACCCAAAATTGTTGTTGTCCGACCAAAAAACTTCGAACTTCTTCTTATTCTGCATCAAATTCTAGAAAATGAGTGAACATGGCCATATATTCCATTCACCCACCCTATCGAAGGAAGAAACAAAGAAAAAAATAGTTTACACCATACCTAGGGTTTGGAGGCACCTTTTGGGGTGATGGATATAATGAATCTCTCCCTAAAATAAAGAAGATGAGGAGAAGAGGTCCTTACCATGAACATTCAAGGGATAATCATGGAAACAATGGTGGATATGGTGTTCTGAGAGGGAACCAGGAGGATAGAGTGGGAGAAGTGGGTATCACCCTTAGGTTTCTCCTTAAAATCCAACTAACAATTAATAATAATTATAATAATTATAATATTCACAATAAAATTAATATTAATGTTATTATTATCATTAAACATTTTATTATAATTTTATTTACAATTATATTATAGTTAATTTACTTTATTTTTATAAATGACACATCATAGTGTTTAGTCATTAAAAAATGGTTTGATACTCAGATTAATTAGTGGCACATCTAGTATACAAAAAAAATTAAATTCCCAATGATTTTTTCCATCCCAATCAAAACACAGGATGTTATATATTTACAAAAATGTAAGGGTAAAATTTAATTTTATATCTTACCTTTTCACTCACTTAAAGAGGATAACATCATTCATGTATGTGTGGACATCTACCTTCATGAAGTTATGTTCCTCTATTATTTCCCCACATAAAATGGATGAAATATATTATAATATTTTAAAAATTAATATGGAATCTATTATATTATTATCTTTCTGTAATGATATGATATTACTTACCTTCTTTACATGAATATCATTCAAAAAATGGAAACTTTACTCTGGCATAGATATGTCATAACATCTCTATGATCATATCATACATCATTTCTCAAAACCATTAACAATGATTGGTATTAAAACAATAATTTTTTTATAAATATAAAAATTATTTCATGATTATTATTTTAGATATGATGAAACTATGTAAAATGTAATATGATCGAAAATAACAAATCAAAACATACACAAAGCTATGATTTATGAAAACATGATTTAAAAAAAGAATTGTTAATAAAAAAGTAATAAAAGGACATAACTAAATAGTATATGGTATTATATATATAATTATTCAACTATAAAATATTTTTAATTAAAATATTTTTGTTATACATGAGTTTTGAATGGGTAAAAGAGAATTATAGAACTAAGGAAATGAATTTTAATCTCAAACATTATTTTTGGTGAGGCATAATCCATATTCACCATGTATTTCATTAATGTGGTTTTTATACTACCCTAGAAAGATATTTATTATGATTATCTAGAAAATTATTGGTATTTTCTTATCCATTTTTATCTCACTTTTATGGGATTTATAGTTCATATTTTACCAAATTGAAATGGAATTTTTTTTCAGTTTTTCTTCTTTCAGAAAATGTTATGTTATGAAGATATCTTCTTTTATTAGGCATATATACACACCCTATGAAATTTAATAATGAACATGGATTTATTTATCCACTTTATTTTTAATATTTCATATAATGTTACTCCATCTTGGGAATTACGATTCAAAGATAAGAAAATGGTTAATATTTTATGCTAAAATCTCTTTATTTGCCAGGATTGATTAAATTTATGTTTCTAATGATAAAAAATATTAGGATTTATCCCTTAAAAACAACACTAAATTTATTATCCTCTAGTTATTAAATTAGAAATATTGTTTTCCCTTTATCTTCTCTCTCTTAATGTACTCAATATTTCAATTGAATATTTTTAAGCAAAATCATCATTTTGATCGAAAACCCTTTTCTATAAAGACATGTTTTACAATAATTTTTTCAATTTTTGTAATATACACAAATTAATTAAGTACTAATATTGAAGTAAGTACACAGGTGTTAATTGAAAACATAATATGTTATGAATATTTTGGTCGGTATCCCTACAATAAGGTTTCTAGGATTATAAATATTCGAAAATTCAACGCATAATACAAATTTTATCCCCTCATGGATCATGTTTTGTTTATTTCATTTTGATTTATGTAATAAAAAATACGAATATTTATCAAATTACTCGTTATTTTTATCTTTTATATACAAGGTATGGTTTTCAAAGGTTATCATCAAGCTCTTATACACATATGCTCATGATATGCTTATGTATCTCACATTTTTACCCATAATGAGAATATGATCTCAACCTTTTTTATGTTTCATTTAACCTCATAGTGAATAAATGTGTTATATTGGGTTTCTCAATGAAGGGTTCTTAATGGGAATATTTATTGGGATGACATTGAAGAACACATAGGAATTATGGATATTTGGTTCAATGTTTCCGAAGGAACTAAAATATTACTATCCTTAGGTGGTTTTTTTTCTTGTGTAATGAATATAATTCAAAAAGATATAATATACATGTATGAGAATCTTGGGTCACTATAGGCATGCTTGAATCCTTATCATCAACCAATTTGGTTGCTCTTTATACAGTGATTCAAACTAAGACATGACTTGAAGTTACGATCATGATTGTATATCATTATCCTCATTACACCATAACGTCTCACCAAATTCCTAAGATACATCGATGATATAACCTTCACTAATTTCAACTCCTTGATTGAAATGGAAGTGAGATGATATAGTCAAGTAGTATATAATTAAAAATATAGTATCACAAAATCCATGAGATAGAGATAAACAGGTGATTAATCCAATCAAAATTTCATCACACTTTCTATGAGGAACATTTAATAAATATAGAAATCCACTTGAAATATTGGGTTCAGCCTTTATCTTCTAGAGACTTCTTATTGGGAAATGATATCTAAAACTGTACGCTTCAACCCAGACCCACAAAACTAATAACATTGAGTACATTAAATCATTATAATTCCAATATGTACTGTTATGGTTGATCAATAAAACTCATAGAGAACCACCTCTTTTATCACAAAATGTAACGCCCCGAACCCAGTTACCCAGAGTCTGTGCATTATTACATAACATTGGAATGATCACAAGAAAGATCAAATATCGAAAGAATGATTAGTTTAGTGGACTTGGAGACACTAGATATATTCATAAGTCTTAGATTAAATCATAAAAATTAAAACTACAACAACATAGTCTCCATAGTCTACACTCATATCCCCACATTCTTTCACAGCAGGTCATTCATAAATTACTTCTTCAGATCCTGGGAAAAATAAAACATTGAAAGGGGTGAGCTTAAATGATCAGTAAGGATAACAATATAGCAGAAACATTCATAAATAAACAAAAACATTTAAGGAAATGTATAACTAAAACAAAAACCATTTAAACTTGAACATCAGTATAATATTGAAAAGATAAAATGAAATAATTCCATTTACATATTCACATGGATATTATACTAGTCGAATAATCACATGCAATATCAATAACCACTTTCATAATGATGAAATGCATAATGTAAGACTATCATAACCACGTAGCCATGGCCTCGTGCCCAGACTACAAGTAATATTTTTTCAAGGCCTTGTGCCAAGACACTAGTTTGTCTCTTGAGACCTACCGATGCATCGAGAAGCTATAGAGAGCTCCACCCGTCACTTAGTAAGTCCAATGCATTCCTCATATGAAAAGTTTGAAACATAACATAAACATTCGTATTAAAACTAGGATATGAAATATCAATAATTTAACCACAAACCATGAATGGTATAAAAATATCACATCCACAGTCAAACATAACTCATTCGATACAATATGGAATGATGTATTGTGTCAGATTAACCCCAATCAAGAATAATTATTGATATTGACATCGATTAAAATAATCATAAGTCTATTGAGAGAAATATCCCCCATTTTCTTTAATACATTTAAAATTCACACTATTTGTCAAGATGCCATTTAAAATAGATTTTTGAATCAAATTTTCCCACACCACTTTGAAACTTTTAAAATGAATTTTTATTTGAAAACAATAATTTCCATATAAATAAATCCTTAAAACCATTTTTAAAACATGGACATTAATGATAAAGATTTAGAATAATAAATATTTAAAACATTTTAAAATGATATTTTAGTTATAGTTTCTAACCAAAAGAGAGACACTTGAATACAAATAATTGAAATAATAAAAACCATGTAATATCATGAGAATAAAGGGATTAATGATATACTATGTCAATGTACATTATATGCACCATATAAAAGTGATTTGGTGTATAACAACAAAGGAGTCTCAATGGAATGTAAATTGAGATTAAATCTATTTTAAAGGTTGTATCCTTATGTTATGGATAAATCTATGACATAATTATGTGTCAAAAATATAAATACACTCAATATGATTGGATATTCAGTGTAAAAAAATCAAAGGACACTCACACGTATTCATGTAAAAACAACACCAATGGATTAGATGTTTACCTCAAAAAATCAAGACTGAGTAAAAATTACTCTTATCAAGTACAAACCGATGACTTGAGAATTTATCAATGGAGTGATTTTGTGTATCAAAATTATATCCACAGAAATGGGAGTGGAAATTATGACATAATAAAATGAATAGTGATTCCACACATAATATTGGAGTAAAATAATCAATGTAGTATGCGTAAAGCCGAATGAGTGGAAATTGAAATTTCAAATTTCCTAATCGATTTGGTAACATACGCAACATACACCCTTGAACGAAGGATCATACAATGATGATTTAAATATATATAAATTAAATTATATTACACAATGAATACAATCATGGGCAGTACACACACCACATGTAATAAATAAGTTTTGAAGAATGGAAATATCATGGAATTAATAGTGAGATAAGAAACCCCTTACCTTTAACTTTTTCCTTGGTTGATGGTTGTTCAGACACCTATATAACAGTGAAATAATTGTTATCTAATTATATAATTATCATATACATTAATATCATATATGATATTTTAACATTGCTTTGTTAATAATATCTTAGTATTATCATCGTTTCGGGTGTTAACTTACTCGTTTTATTTTATATGTTTTGTTACACAAGTCATGTTTGTTATGGGTAGGTTTTATCTTAATCATATAAAAAATGATATCAAGTCCTTAAAATTATTTTTAATAATCAAATGAGAATTAGACTTGAATGGATACGATGGAGAATGAATCTCATCGCGTTCGTGGAGACGGTAGTCCGAACATATGCATGAGCGACAATATCATTCTTTTGATATTAAAATAATACATAATTGGATGATATATAATATAGAAAGAATCATTTTCATGTTATATTTATTATTTATATGAATTATATATCATTATTATACCTATCTAAATAATAATATATTGAATAACAATTATACCACAACGTGGAGACGGTAGGTCGTACGTACGCACGTATGGTGACATGTCATTCAAGGGATTGATAGAATAATGAATTTGTTTGTTCCATAATTATAATAAGATCACAGTATATAGAAGATACTGAAGTTATTATTTTAGAATGGAAATAACAATGAATGAAGAAGTATAAGAAGAAAGGAACTTTAAAGAGGGTGGTGAAGATGTTACCTCTTCTTCGGGTTCTTTTGGATTTGATAAAAAAGGATCGATAGGGTGGATTTCTGATCAAACTAAGGCCTCTAGGATGAAGTTAGGGAGTTGAGAGTGTATTTGGGCAGGGGTTAGCCGAACCAAACAGCTTTGAAGGTGTGAATTAATGAGAAGGGGGAGTGCCCTTTTATAAGAGGGGTGAGGGGCTCTTTAGGAAAAGCTAGAAATATTATTTTATAAAAACTTTATATTCAGTTTCTAATAGCTCCAAAGTGGATTAATAAATTTTAAGGTGGGGATTTGTCGAAAATAACTCAACCAATAGATTTTAGACCGGTTTTGGTCATTATATTATCCTTATCATTTAGTTTACACTCTTCGTTAATTAGATTGACATTTACCATGTCACTTTATATTTTTATATTATATAGTTAATAAAATTACCATATACATCCAAAAGACCCCCAAGTGTTCGATTAATAATACACCTATCATGATATTAGTCTTTTGGATGAACCTTATATTTTTACGAATTGAATATCAATTAATAATATAATAATTTTTTAAAAAACTCTTTTTATGTCAAATTTGACAATATTTAATAATTTATTTTCGATAAAGTCTTAACAACATTATTACTTAGAACCTAATTCATTTAATCAATTATAACATGTCATATTAACCTATGAAATTTGTTTATGTCATCAAAACATTCAAATTATATTTATTTTAACATTTATAATACTAATTATTTAATTCTTTCATTAATAAGGAAAATACTGCATCATTATTGTGTCATATATATATTTTTAATTTTTAAATGTCTAAAAATTATAAATAAAATACTATTATGTAGGAAATATTTTCATATTTCTATTTAATATTTATAGTCTAAAAGCCAACGTGTATAACCCTGTGAAAAAATTTTGTTGGTAAAAGATATATGCTTATATCATTTTTGTATTTATTTTAACTTAATTAATATAAAGTGTCCCTATCACCTACAAGTGGCTCCATGGGGTCTAAAATCCACCCAAAGATGCCCATGGTTATAAATGTATACACCAATAAAGTTATGACACGTTTTAGGGTAATTTTTTATTATTATAATATTATTTTTTAACCCTTATTTACCGGATTAACCCTTTAACCATGTAAATAAAATATTTACCAAATTAATTATTCAAAATGACTAAAAATAAGAGTTACCTATTTACACAATTTAGAAATCCTGATTCCAAATATGGAACCAATTTTTCCAAATTCAAAACATAGAAGTGGTAGAAATTAATTTAAAAATAATTCCCGTTGTTAAAACAAAAAGCGTGTTTTTAAGAGATAATAACTATCAAAAGATTGACACTTGTTTATGTCCGGTTTAATTGTGAAATTATGTACAATGACCAAAATTGGATTAAATGGTAAAAATATACTTTAAATATACTTTAAAACCACTCAAATTCATAATTTATCACTATTAATTATTTCGATTAAAAAATTTGTTTTTAATTAAAATTTATTAATTTGCACTATTCATCAAAATATAAAAGTTATTTGAAAAGTAACAAAATTTCACCCTAGGCTAGTTTCAATATTCTGAATCCAAAAATGAAGTCCATTTTGAGAGATAAAATTTATAAAATTTCAAAAAGTTGGTATTACTATTCATAATGGCTACTTTGATTGGTCGCAGTTTGTTAGAATCTTGAAGTTGCATATAACACACACTACTGTATTATTCAAAGAGAATCGTACCGTGGAAGCTTGGGGTGTTAAATTCTCCCCTCCTTAAGTAAATTGCGTCCTTGAAATTTTTAAAATTGGGATTTGGAATATAATGTAAAGTCCAACATCGGAAAAAGATCCAATAAAACTATCACATTAAAAGAAAGAAAGAGAAGTAAAAAGGTCTCCCGAGATAACCTACAGTAGGATTATATGTAGAAAAACATTGATATGGATGATAAAATATGTGTCAAGTTCTGATGGAGAGGGATAAAAAACATGATCAGGAGAAAGTTAATAACAAGAAAACCACAAACTTGTGATGGGACAAACGATCAATAGTTTCCTAGTATGAAAAGTAAACGAACAACATTTTTTTTGTTTGAAGTTACATCACATAAAGATGAGGAATTAATTTCTGAGATTGACTATGAAAATAAATAAATATACTTATTTTTAAGTAGAGTTTCATTATTTATTAAATTTCCACAACTAACTCATTTTTTTAAACGATGAATATTCAAGAAGACTTGGTCACACAGGAAGAGCCAGAATAAACTTCTATAGAATCACATGATCCACAAAAGATAAACTATATAATTACCTTGTCTTTAGAGATTAACCAAAATGAAAATGTTTAGTACAAGATCTAATGATCCCCCAAAAGGATATTCCTTTAGAGAAAGAAAAACTAATCTTAATTTCTAAAATCAATACCCCAAAGTTAAATAAATACCATTCAATAATCAATTGTCCTTAAAATCCTTCAATATAATCAAAACTAATATGGAAGCCCAAAACATAGAATAATTTGGTTATGTAGTTTTCCATGCCAAATTGTATCTCTAAATGACATCAACTACTCTTAAATTCGCATACTTAAAAGTAAATAACCTAATCATATATTATTTATTATAGATTAATCATTTTCAAAAATAAACCAAATCACTATAAATCCACTATAAAAACATAGATAAAAATCCACCATTACTCCTAAAATGAAACCCCATAGTATTCTATTTTCCTTTCATATATAGTGTTCCCAACAAAGTGAACATCTTCCAAAATAACATTTATCACTTAATAACCAAATCATTTTCCTATACTAAGGGTATTCATTTGATAAGACATAAGAACCCAAATCAACTTACAATTGATCAATAAAATCATTTAACTAAAAATAATCAGTCACACTAACCAGGGACATCACGTAGTCCAGTGGTAGGCGATAAATCCCAATCACACTTTGGTTGTGGGTTCTATTCCCAAAGCTTTGTCCGACGTGACGGGTTGTCACATGGTCCGCATGTTGTCCTTTTTCAAAAACAATATTTTTTAACATTACCAAAATGAGATAAATTCCTCAAAATAAACATAACATAATTTTAACTAGAAATGTTGTCTCATACCTTTCATTTTCATCCCAAAATATAATAACTTGTAATTACCTCAAACCCATTGGTCATATAAAACAAAATGGTTATTTATAACTATATCCACAAGGGAAAAGATAATAGTTCATCAAATATCATTCTCACATGGAAAACTACGAGGTTTCAAATACAAGTGAAAATTATTCCAATGTAATCCCATCAACAAGGAGCACAAATACATTTAAACATTTCTCCAACAATTTATTTCCACATAGATTCTTCTTTGACCAAGAAAATATCCTACAGAATAGGGCATTCACTCGGGTAATGGACAGGTCCCCTACATTTACGAAAAATAACTGTAAATGGATTTTTGGGACCATTTTTATTTTCTTCCATAGTAATCTTCATTTTTCTCGGCAATTCTTCACATTATGTCCGTCTTTCCCACACGTATAGCATTTTTTTGTTCCATTAAGACACTTTCCTGGGTGTCTCCTTCCACATTTCCTGCATGATGGAAATTTAGGATTCTTTTCTCCACGTTCTCCACTACTGGAGCTCTTATCATTCATCACCTTTATCTTCTTTGTAGAGTTTGGGGGTTGGTTATTATATATGTTGTTGATCATATTTTTTGAAAACTAATTTGGCATGAAAACGATATCTTTTACTCCTATCAACGTCCCATTTTTTCTCATTTCCACCATTGTTCCCACATTGTACATCATTCTCAAAGTTACTAGGACTTCCTTGGACTCCATCCATTGAATAAAACCAGAAATCATTGTGTGAGTAACAGTAGTCATAAAATCATTTATAGAATATCATGACACAATATTTTCAATTTGAAACACCTTAGGATTAACCAAGGTCATTTATTCTCATCTTATATTAAAATACTTCAAATTGGTTTGTAAATAAAATTTAAATTATCCTAAGAATATCCCCCGGGAATGTCGTAACCAAGATTGCAGCAAGGCCTATTGTTGTGCACCAGTTCCCGTTCAAGTGTATCTCAAAGTGGTGTTTTCAAGTTTTACCCCTAGGTACATCTGTGCTAGAGCCACCTCTACCTGCTCGTATCCAGACAGGGATGTATTGCTTAGAAAACTCACAAAATCTATATAATACCAAAATTCTAGGATGTTATTATATACTAATCCTCAAAGTCTATCTTAGGGCTATGTGCTCTAATCAGATTTTATCTAAATCTAGTTTCCAAGGTTTGTACTAAACTTCCTCTAATACCAACTGTAACATCCCGCCCCCAGTAACCCAGAGTCGGTTCATTATTAAATAACATTGGTATGATCACAATAAATATCAATTCTCAAAATACCTATTAGTTTATTAGCATTGGGAACACTAGATATATTTATAAGTCTTACATTACATCATAAAAATGAAAAATAAAACAACATATTCCCCATAGTCCACACTCATATCCCCATATACAATCCCAGAAGGTCATTCATAAATTACTTCCTCACATCTTGGAAAAAATAAAACATTGAAAGGGGTGAGCTCATATGCTCAGTAAGGATATCAATATAGCGGGAACTTTCATAAATAAACATAAACATTTAAGGTAAGGTATAACTAAAACAAAAGCCTTTTAAACTTGAACATCAGTATTATATGGAAAATATAAAATGATATAATGTCATTTACTTATTCACATGGATATTCTACTAGTCAAATAATCACATGCAATATCAATAACCAATTTCATAATGATGGAATGCATAATGTCAGACTATCATAACCACGTAGCCAAGGCCTCGTGCCAAGACTACAAATAAGATTTTGTCATGGCCTCATGCCAAGACACTAGTTTGTCTCATGAGACCTACCGATGCATCAAGGAGCTATAACGGGCTCCACCTGTCACTTACTAAGTCCAAGGCATTCCTCATATGAAAAGTTTGAAACATAACATAAACATTCGTATTAAAACTAGCATACGAAATGTCAACACATTAACCACAAACCATGAATGGTATAAAAATGGCACATCCACAGTCAAACATAACTCATTCGATACAATATGGAATATTGTATTGTGTCAGATTAACCCCAATCGAGAATAATGAAGGATATTGACATCGATTAAAATAATCATCAAACTATTGAGAAAAATATCCCCCATTTTCTTGAAAACATTTAAAAGTAACACTATTGGTCAAGAAGCCATTTAAAATAGATTTTTGAATCAAAGTGTCCCATACCACTTTGAAACATTTAAAATGAATTTTGATTTGAAAACATTAATTTCCATATAAATAAATCCTTAAAACCATTTTTAAAACATGGAAATTAATGAGAAAGATTTAGAATGATAAAACTTCAAAACATTTTAATATGATATTTTAGTTAGAGTTCCTAAACAAAAGAGAGACACTTGAATACAAATAATTGAGATAATAAAAACCTTGTAATATCATGAGAATAAAGTGATTCATGATATACTATGTCAAAGTACATTATATACACCATATAAAAGTGATTTGGTGTATAACAACAAAGGAGCCTCAAGGGAATGTAAATTTAGATGAAATCTCTCATAAACGACGTATCCTTAGGTTAAGGATAAATCAACGAAAAAATTATATGTCAAAAACGTAAATAAACTCAATATGATTGGAAATTCTGTGTCAAACAGTAAAAGGACACTCACACATATTCTTGTAAAAACAACACCAATGGATTAGATGTTTAACCCAACAAATCAAGATTGAGTAAATATTACTCTTATCAAGTTCATACCGATGACTTGAGAATTTATCAATGGAGTGATTATGTGTATCAAACTTATATCCACAGAAAGGGGAGTGGAAATTATGACATGATAAAATGAATAGTGATTCCACACGTAATCTTGGAGTAAAATAATCAATGTAGTATGCGTAAAGTCGAATGAGTGGAAATTGAAATTTCAAATTCCCTTATCGATTTGGTAACATACGCAACATACACCCATGAAATAAGGATCATAAAATTATGATGTAAATATCCATAAATTAAATTATATTACACAATGAATACAATCATGGGCAGTACACACACCACATGCAATAAATAAGTGGTGAAGAATGGAAATCTCACAGAACTAAAAGTGAGATAAGAAACCACTTACATTGTAATTTTTCCTTGGTTGGGGGTAGGTTATCCTCCTATATAATGGTGAAATAATTTTTATTGAATTATAAAGTGCTCATATACATTAATATCAAATATTATATTTTAACATTGCTTTTTTAATAATATCTTAGTATTGTCGTCGTTTCGGGTGTTAACTTACGTGTTTTCTTTTATGTGTTTTGTTACATAAGTTGTGTTTGTTATGGGTAGGTTGTATCTTATTCATATAAATAATGATATCAAGTCCTTAAACAACATTTTTAATCATCCAATGAGAATTACACATGAATGGATATGATGGTAAATGAATCTTATCGCGTTTGTGGAGACGGTAGTCCGTATGTACGAATGAGAGACAATATCATTATTTTGATATTAAAATAAAACATAATTGGATGGTATATCATATAGAAAGAATCATTATCATGTTATATTTATTATTTAAATGAATCATACACCATTATTATACCTATCTAAATAATAATGTATTGAATAACAATTACACCACAACGTGGGGATGGTAGGCCGTACGTACGCACGTATGGTGACATGTCATTCAAGGGATGGATAGAATAATGAATTTTTTTGTTCCATAATTATAATAACATCACATTATATAGAATATACTGGATTTATTATTTTAAAATGGAAATAACAAGGAAATAATAAGTTGAAGAAGAAAGGAACTTAGAAGAGGGTGGTGAAGACGATACCTCTTCTTCGGGTTCTTCCATTTGATTTGATCAAAAGGGCTCATTAGGGTAGCTTTCGGATCAAAATAAGGCCTCTAGGATGAAGTTAGGGAAGTTGAAATATTATTTGATTAGGGGTAGGCCGAACCAAAAGGCTTTTAAGGTGTGAATTAATGATAAGGGGGAGTGACATTTTCTAAGAGGGGTGTGGGGCTCTTTAGGAAAAGCTAGAAATATTATTTTATAATAAATTTATATTCTGTTTTTAATGGATAAAAAGTGTATTATTAAAAGTCAAGGTGGTTATAGGTCTAAAAACACAAAACAAATAGATTTTAGACAGGTTTTGGTCATTATATTAACCTTATCTTTTAGTTTAAACTCATAGTTAATTAGATTGACATTTACCATGTGACTTTGTATTTTTATATTATATAGTTAATAAACATACCATATACATCCAAGACACCCCCAAGTGGTCCATTAATTATACACATATCATTATATAAGTCTCTTGGCTGAACCTTATATTTTTAGGAATTGAATATCAATTAACAATATAATATTTGTTTTAGAAACTCTTTTATGTCAATTTTGACAATATTTAATAATTGATTTTTGATAAAGTCTTAACAACATTATCACTTCTAAAATAATTCATTTAATCAATTATAACATGTCATCATAACCTATGAAATTCGTTTATGTCATCAAAACTTTCAAATTATATTTATTTTAAAATTTATAATACCGATTATTTGATTCTTTCATTAATAAGGAAAATACTACATCATTATTGTGTCATATATATTTTTACATTTTCAATGTCTAAAAATTATAAATAAAATAACATTAAGTATAAAATCTTTTCATCTTTCTATTTAATATTTATAGTCAAAAATCCAATATGTATAACCCTATGTAAATTTTCTTTTGGTAAATGATATATGCTTATGTCATTTTTGTATTTATTTTATCATAATTAATATAAAGTGTCCCTATCACCTACAAGTGGCTCCATGGGGTCCCAAATCACCCCAAATATGCCCATTGTCGGAAATGTATCCACAAATAAGGTTAATACACGTTTTAGGGTAATATGTTATTATTACAATATTATTTTTTTAACCCTTCTTTACCAGATTAACCCTTTAACCATGGTAAATAAAATATTTACCGAAGTAATTATTCAAAATGCCTAAAAAAAGATACCTATTTACATAATTTGGACATCCTAATTCCAAATATGGAACCTATTTTTTGAAATTAAGTACACAGAAGTGGCAGAAATTAATTTAAAATTAATTCCCGTTGTTATAACAAAAGTTGTGTTTTTAAGAGATAATAACTATCAAAATATTGACACTTGTTTATGTCCGGTTTTATTGTGAAATTATTTCCAATGACCAAAATTGTATAAAATGGTAAAAATTTATTCTAAATATACTTTAAAACCACTAAAATTCATAATTTATCACAATTAATTAATTCAATTAAAAAATTTGTTTTTAATTAAAATTTACTAATTTTCATTATTCATCAAAATATAAAAGTTATCCGAAAAGTACCAAAATTTAACTCTAGGATAATTTCGATATTCTGAATCCAAAAATGAAGTCCATTTTGAGAGATAAAATTTAGAAAATTTCAAAATGTGGGTATTACTATTCATAACGGCTACTATGATTGGTCTTAGTGTGTTAGAATCTCGAAGTTGCGTACAAAACATGCTACTGTATTATTCCAAGAGAATCGTACCATGGAAGAATGGGGTGTTACAAAAAATGAATTAATATCCCTTAATAATATAGAAAATATTATTGATCATCAATAGATCATCCATTAATATAATCACCATAGACAACTCAATATCACAAAACATATACCTCAGAATACCAAAAATCATACTCCTCTATATAGTGTACTAAATATTATTGAACCATCATATGACAATGGTATCCTTTCCCACCATCCTTTCCCATATAGAGTTACATCATAGGGATCTCTCCTATCACTCTCTATGAATCCACATACACAAAAAAAAACAATAATGTGTGATATCTTATATAGTGAATTATCTAAAAATTACCCATTTCTAGTGCATAAGTAATCTGGAAGACATAGTCCTATAATAATTCCATCCATAATAAATGTTTTAAGTGAAAGTCATAATGAAAATACACATACCATGGTTCTTTTCCTCAATTGAAACCATAATGTGTTCAATGATTAGGTAGTATCTCCCCAACATAAATAAAAAAATTACTATAGACAACTCAAGATCATGGGATCTATAGTTATGTTAATGGGGTTGTAACATCAGCGACCCAAAATGAAAAAAACAATTTATCTCTTTTGTACCAACAAACTTCCGAAGATGAGACATGTAGCAACATATTAAGCCTCAAACAGAACATTGCATTTTGAAAAATAAAGACCAAGGTTCTGGGGTAAATTCTCCTTCAGATACTTTAAAGTAGTATGTAAATATTCATTTGATAATAATTTTGATTCCTTCTTATTCAAAGCTATAAAGGTACTCTCAATATATGTTAAATCAAGTATGAACAACTTATAATAGAAAGCAAGACCATAGAAAATGTTCACCTCTGTAGTATATGTTGGGGATCCATTCGATTTAACCTCCTCAATAAAAGAAGGGTCCATGGATACTCTACATTGGGATAAGACACTCTCTAATAAAAAAATTTCAAAGGCATAAATCTCAAGCAAAGATAGCTTCCAAAGTATGTGGTGGTGATTTATTACACTCAAAATATAACACATTTTCTCTATAAAATCCTCTTCAAATAAAAATCACACCAAAATTTCATCAATGAAAACCGCTATGAACATATCCAGAATCACTCATAAAATTGCATTTGTCACACCAAAGGGAATTACAATGAACTCATAATTCTATTTTTGACATCAAAAATATTTCATCATAACATCATCATCTTTCACCCATATATACTGATATCTTGACCATAAATAAATCATTAGGAACTAAATACATCAATTAATGTGATTGAATAAATCATCAAATCTATGGAAGAGGATAGTGATTCTTCTCTACTAAATAATTCAAGAGACGATAATTAATATATAGATGTAGACTACCATTATCCTTCCTTGTGAAAAAAAACAAAATCACCCCATGGTTACACACTATTGAAAATAAATCCTAGCCATAGAATATTATCAATATGTATCTAAAACTATGGAAAAAATGTATCCATCCAATATGGAGTCATCAAAATCATTAATTCACCCATATATATATATATATATCATAAAATTGACCTCCGAACAAGAGGGGTGTTCTATAACCTCTTCAGAAAATACATCAGAGTACTCTTCCACAACATTTATAAACATTATCCTCTACACCTTCAAAGACATCAACATCAAATCATCCATCATGGAAGACATGTATGAGGCATTCCATTAAACCGTTTGAGGTTCATTCTTGCTAAAGAGAATATTAGACTCTCCATTGACTTCTTATAACAAAATCTATATCCTTATTTAGTCCATTATATTCAATACTTAATATATATTTCCTATGATGGTGATGATGTCATATATTTGAATATACAGACATATGAAGTCCCCACATGAGCATTACATTACTAAAAATAGCTCACTATAATTACTTAATTAAAAAATAAGATTTTGTGTCGACACATGTTCCCATCACTACACTACAGGACTCTCCAAATCAATCCCTAGAGCATAGACTAGGATTCATGAAATTATGGATGGTGTATCTAATGAATCAAATAATGCATACACGATAGTATAAAATAAGAAAGGGGTACCACAACGAATGTCAAGATCACTTAGAACTAAAAACTCTAGATATTGAATCTCACTATGACCTACCCGATGAATTTTATGACACTAAAAAAGAAAAACAATATGGTCGTTCTCTTCTCACTAGGGAATAATAGAATCATAGGGTTTTTGTCTACATAACTTGTATTTATTCTATTGGTCATTAGCTAGAGCACTATACTACTGTTAACATAGTCGATACTACAACAATGGACAAATATGAAGTGTACTACAAGCTATATACTATATCCCTAGAAAGGTCAGGCACAATATCAACTGATGGTTGTCCCATCCATAAGAAATACAAACATATGATCCATTTATAGGAGTATGTAAGCCACTAAACTCTGGTAAATGACATGAAGGGTGTTGGGACATACTCTAAATAATTGAAAATACCTAATTTATAAAAAAATGGGATCCCTATAACACATCTACAGTATATGTATAATCCCAAAGACTTCCCTATCAAGTCGATTAGTCTTGGAAATATTCTAATCAACAAAATCTGCACTCCTTAGTACTGATAGATATGTTAATAGAAGAAATGGACTAACATGAAACCAAATCACCAAAAGTTAAACATCTTTGAAATGCCTCACCCTAGCCTCTACATCCCATAGTAGTTTTGAAGAACATTAGGGAAGGATCGTGAAATTTATCTTAAAAAAATAGTATACACGAACTCCCCTATCAAAGGGTGAAAAATAAATTTATACTTTATTTTTTTTAAATAATGGAAAACATAAAAAAACATATCACAGAACATCTCTGATGAAATAACCAACTCAATGTGGTCCCGTACATAGAAGAACCACATTTTTTTTAATTTTGCAATGATGCATCATCACTGAAAATGAATCCAAGGGATCTTTTTTGAATAAATTGAAGTGAATTATATCACCACCTCTATTAACTTTCCATGTATCAAATAAAACTAAAATAGATCCCCCATACATATAATGAATTTATTACTGAAACATTATGACTTTCCTCCTACATCAATCTTATCGTCAACCTCAAGAATATGATAATTAGTAGGCACGTTATTCATAACAAATTCAGTATGAAACTTATGGAGATATCTGCTTAGAGAAATACCAATAGAAGAAAACATAGTTTAGGAATCATAAAACTATAATATTTAATGTTTTATACTAATTAAATCATGTGAAACCCATCCATATATTTAACACATTTCAAACACTATCACAAACTAGAATTTTTTTGGATCCTTTCTTAGGTGTCTACCCTATAACCAGTATCAAGTCACTTGGTGTGTTCATTAGACATGTTGGTCCATACATTAAATTATAGGAGACCCTAAATACTCATTTCCTATTCAGTCTCCCATGTTTAGATCACATAATATTATCATTAGAAATTGTCTTCCTAGCAACCAATGTAGTCCTCACCATTACCTTCAACCATACTCCATCTTAACCCTCAATATTCCTATGATACCACCCTATAAAGACCCCCACCATTCAATGATACCCCTATTGGGATGAAAACCTAGGAACATGGATGATGACACCTGAATACCGCCTTTAATAGGCCATGATTTATTTATTATCAACAAGGGGATATCATATGCACATGTTGCAGGCATTACCCTCTAATTAGAATATATTGAATGAGTGATAAGAATATAACAAAAAAAATTCATACTCATAACAAATAAAATATCCAAATATATATATATAATATCATATAATTTTACTAAATATAAAATGGAAACTAAATATTCTAAAAAACATTTCATAGTAATAACAAATACGAAATAGTTCCCAAACAACTCCTTGAGATAGTAATTCCTAGTATGATCTATAACAAGAAAATGAATAACTAAAATTAGTTTATATAGATAGTTGTTTGAATAAAAAAATAAACACAATAGGATTATCCTCAGTGACTCTCATTCTAATGTGATAAAATAATACTATATCAGAGTGAATAACTGGTGTAACTGACTCATTTCATAAATATGTATGATATATTTCCAGAATACAATTTTTCAATGAGAAAACAACAAATAAAAGTAATAATATAATATAAAACATAATTATAAAATTGATGGTACCCTACTATAACTTCCACACATGTTTTTCACTTTCACCCCAACATCGATCACCATGATCCATTCCTCTATAATAATTCACATGTGATCAAGGAAACTATATAATAATCTCAACCCTTAAATTTCATAACCTCATCATAATCACATCTATATTGTAGCTGAGTAGTATTACATAAGACACCATAACATGTATGTAATATACTACACCTCAATCCATTAAATATCATACACAATAAACCTATATTAATTATTATGATACTACATGCAGAAGTACATGTGTTTAAAATAACCAAAAAACACTACATCCCTCTATATACTTCTAAAATAGGGTAACTGATTTTCTTACTAGTACATTGTACTACTCCTATAAAAGAGAGAGGGGGAGGGAGTTACCATCCATCATCCATTTCTAAACTAGATGTTGGGGATTACACAACCCCAGAGTCTACAAGATTTGGGTCACCTTACTGACATTTGACAAGAATCATTTGAAATAAATTGACATATATACTTTGTGGGTACATATATATATCCCAAAAACAACAATAAGGGAGACTAATAAGCCTTATTATCAACTACATATGTCATCTCCTAGAGGGCCATCTTCTGTAGCTAAAAACTAGATAACTACTAAGAAAATATGATAAATAGTTAACTCTTCTATGGAATACATAATATTTCATATTTAACAAACAAGTATCACAATTGAACCATAAAAAACCCAAACCATTGGGTTAATAATTTAATATTCCTTATCATTATATAATTATAGGAACTCTGAGATGTATCCTAACCTACCATAAAATAGTCATAAACCATGATCATCTCGCTATGCCTAAAAGTGGGAAAATAAATATTGGAAAAATGAAACCTAGAAATCTACCCCGAAAAGTAATAAATTAATTAATTATTAAGAAACCTACAATTCAATTCATCTGATGATGGTAGATATTAGTTTGAATCTGGTTTATCAATCCAAGTGTCATCCCTAACATTACTATGCATGGAATCTTTGATCCTACCATCACTTGCATCAAATGGGACTACATGCCACAGATTCTGCATTCATTTATTACGAGCCCAACTACCATCTTGGAATCACATCATGTCATAAATAAAGTCCCTCATTCAATGAAATCATACATTTATATAATAATTAAATAAGTAGTAAATAAGGAAACATAAGATAGGGACTAAGGAATCCGTCCTTCATAATCAAATGGTCTCTCTCCAGACCAAAAAATTACCTTTATCAAATTAAAATTTAATAAAATAATTTATTTAACTAATTCATTTAAAATAGGTTTAAACAATATGCATTATAATTCATCACCTATTATCAGCATAAAATTATTTAATCAATATTTAAATATATAATCAATTCAATCAATTACAAGGAATAATAACAATAATTTATCATGCCCCTTTATTTTGTTCGACAATCATTTTTTAAGATTATATAATTTACAAAAATATTAAGAATAAATAAGTTGATAAACTGAAAAACCTATATGTGGGAGAAAGATTTCTTGAAATTAAAGATCCAAACCATCAACAAAACATAATAATGTTTGATCACTATAACCCAAAACCAAAATTTATACCATAAATCTCTTTTATTCTTCATTAATATTAACCCACTATTACCCATTGAGAATGAGAAATATAACCAAAATATGTTACATAGAATAAAAAAATGGAACCATCTCATATATAAAATATTTAAAGTTTCATTAAAAATGTAAGGAATAATTTTCACAGATATATAAACACCTCTCCTACAATGAAATGGTGGGCCCTACGGATTCCACATCATATACATGCCACCAAAATTAAATAGAACTCTATACTAATTAAATGATATATACCGCCATATAATGAAAATTTTTAATGTGTGAGGTCAAAAATGAATGGTGGTGAAGCCATGAGATAGAGGGATGAGTCAAATTTGATCAACACAAATCAATCTCAAAATTAGTGTAATAAATCCCAATTTAACGGGCTTCAAATGACTCTAAAGAGAACGTTTTTGTATATAGAGAAGGGGAGAAAATTAAAGAAACCCCAACCCTATTAGACTAGAGAAAGAACATTCATTATTACGTTTCCATAATATATATGTAATCCCATTATAAAGGAATAAAGAGAGTGCTAGTATTGCTAATACACACACATGTATTGTCCTCTAATTACATTGGAATTTAAAAATTAGAAAATATTTTTTGAGAATATAATTATTTTATCGAGTGTGTCTCTAAATATAAATCATAGTAAACTTCATGAAATCCTAGGGATAGGAAAAAATAAGGGAGGTCTCCAACTCAATTTATAGTTTAATTATAGGGTAATCAATCAATAATAGATATTCTTAATCAATACGGTAAGGTAAATAACTCAACAGATATGTTGTGTAATTAGTTAACTCTGAAGGAAGTGCATCCAAAGGTAACATAAAAATGAAAATTTCATGGATAATAATTTATATATAATGTAAAATAATTGAAAACACATACAATTTATTCAATAAAATTCATATCATAACTCGATAATGCATAACAAATATCAGAATGTAAGAAACTATAGAGGAAAGACATTTAATCAAAAAACAAGCATGAAATTCATCAGGAAATAATATTCTTGTGAAAATAGAATGAATGATAATAACTAACATCAATATTTAATGAATTATCAATTAGTGGACATCATATCCCAGGAACATCATAACTCTACATCAATGAACATTCACAATAAAGTTTCAAATAAAGTAGTAAACCCGTTTAATGCTAACTTACAGATTTTTCTCATGGGACCTACTGATGGAAGTGGAGTAAGTATTTTGTAATTAATTTTTTCTAGAAAATGAAATTACAAAGTAGTTATTGATTATATAACATCATCATGGTTTAGTATCAAATTAAATAGGTAAAAAAATATATAAAAGGAAAATTATTGTTGAATAACATTACCACTTCTTCGGGTATCCTCTTTAGGTTTTCAACAAACCTTTCCCCGGATGGACATCTACCAAAAATAAGGATTCTAGGATTATATTATGGAATATTTAAAGTGATTATTTAAGGTATTTTATCAATCAATTTTTTTGGAAGGTATGATGTGGAGAGGAGAGGAGAGGGGTAAGATTTTTTGTGAGGCGAGTGATATACTTGTAATATTTTTAAAATATTCTATCATACCTAAATTTTAATCTTGTCAACAACTTCCTAAATAATCCATTATTTTACCTATAAAAGTGAAGGTATAAATATTCCTATATAATTGGTGTTGAAAAAATTTTAATTTAACTTTTTAACCCTTATTATTTTAGTTTAACCCCCAATAAATCATTTTTTTACCTTAACAATGATAATTAATTTTTTCTGTTTTAACTATTTACATTGGTAAATATTTATTTGGAACACATTTTAGATGATATAAATTGTTCATATTAAAAATATCTAATACATTTTTATAAATTAAATTATAATTAGTATCCAATATTAATTTCATATTAATCTCACAAACGTGATGAGAAGCCTTGTTTTTAAAGAGAAAATGTTCGAAGGTATACAATGTTTTTATATCAATATTTAATGTAAAAACCAAATTAAATGGACAGAATTGTATTATGTGATATATAATTTATCTATATTTACCTGAAATCCAATATTAAATATGGGTTAATATTATAAATTATTTATTAAAAATATTAATTTCAATTAAAATTTCGTTAATTTTCATGGTTCATCCAATGAATCTTTTCAAAAAATATCAAAAAAATCATAATAATATAATTTTAAAATTCTAATTTTAAAATTTACTTTATTATTTAAAATAAAATTTCTAAATGTGGTAAAAATTAATTTTCAATTATGTCCAATAACCCTTGACAAAACTATGCATTAAAAAATTGTGTTTTCTGAAAACATTTTTTTCTTATAATTAATCCTTATTTTATTGGTTATCAATAGATTACAATTACTAATGTGTAAACTATCTATTTTAATTTATTATTTAATACAATTCATACCCATCATTCCAATAGTTAGGTGATAATTGTCATATTAAATAATATTATTAATATTATATTTTGGTTTAGTAAAACATGGTCTTATGTGTAATGCAAGCTATCAAAGAAACTTAATGTTGCATGTAAAAAATTTAAACATGGTGTTATCATGTAATTGAATCTATTGAAGAGATATCATTTATTTAACAATAAATATATCATAATTTCTCGGGATATTTTTTTTATCTAATATTTTTATTGGGTGCCATATACTCTATCGATTATAATTTTATTATTTTTGAATTTTTGGGTGTTACATTATTCTCATCATAGATAAATTGTCTCCCTGCAATTTGAACACAATCAAGGGAAAAAAGTTTTAAAAATTGGAAATTATTTTTCTGAAAAACCACATCACAAAGGGGTTAATAAAATATATATTTTTAATATAAAATAATGGGAAGTATGAATGCCAAATAACTAAGTTCCCAAATAAGTGAATATTGGTGTGAAATGAATGAATTTACATGGAAAAAAATACTAAATAAATACATAGATTTATAGAGTCATTTAATAAATATAATTTGAGTGTTCAAGAGATTCTCAAATTAATCAAAACCATAAATCTATTGTGATTTAAAAGATCATGTAATTTATTGGATTTGATGGTAATAGGATAAATTTTTTATTTATGGATTCTATTAATAAATATGATAGATTATTTTACTGTCTAATTTTCCACTAAATTATTCATACTTGATATGTTTATATATCATAAAAAAATTCATCCATTTTTTTCTTCGATCATATTTAAATTTTTCAATTACTCTATGAGATGAAAATCTAATAATTAATTTCTCAATATTAAGGCAGTAATATTTAATTTTAATGGATTCTAATATCCATAAAATAGGGATTGTTCTTTCTATATGTCTCTAAATATTACCCAAAACCATTATTTTTTCACAATTTAAATAATATAATAAATTAATCATTATTGGTGAATTATAACACTGTTTTTTCATCATTAATATTTAATAGGGTAATAATTTTACTAATGAAAATGATATACTAAACAAGTCATCTCATAGGCCAATGGTTGGCATAAAAATCTTATTATACATCTGTCAGGGGTTCTTTCCCAACATTCTTTCCAAACACATCAGGTTTTTCCCAAGCATGTGAGTTATCCTTTTTATAATCTATAATAATATAAATATTATATATACCCAAAAAGAAGTTATTATGCACACCCTATAAGTAAAGATAATCATTAACTAACTTGTTTAATAATCTCTTCAACACAACCATTTTTTTCCATTTTCTTAAAATTTGATATTATTATCAATTAAATGACTTCAATGATCATATCAACACTAATGTTAATTAGTTCCATTAAACATATTCCTATAAAATTTTATATCATTGTTCCTAAAATACCATTTCCACTCAAACAAATTCTTTCCATAAATTTTTCAAAAAATTTCATTAATCTTACAACATTCTTAACACAAAATTTTATAACATATATGTTTAAGACATTGAACATATGATCAAACTTATACTAATAACCATGTTGGTTTTCATAACTATTATATTTATGAAGACATTTATACATCTAAAATTTAGAAGAATCCATATATGTTTTATAATTATTAATAACAAATACCATTTCTATAATACCTCTATAAAATAATTAAATCAATTTAATTCAACATATATTATTCCTTCATCTATGGTTTATCCAATAGAATAGGGAACTGGTTAGGGTAATTTCGTGGTTCTACACATTTAAGAAAACCAGCTATTAATGGATCCCTTGGATGATATTTATTTCCATCAATCATACATGTCGTTTTTTCATTCCAATTATTTTCTTTTTTCCACTCATAAATCATTTTCCCATTCCATTGACGCACCTTAATATCAATCTAATATACTATAGGTGTAACCTAGGTAATTTTTATATGTTATATATTCAAAATCTTTAAAATGATTTGTAATTAAAATCTTAATTATCCTCTGTATATCCACCAGGATTATCAAAAATTGCGAGTAGTAATTCCCTTTTTCATGTAAGAGGTGATGATCCATTCAAGCCTAACATAACGTTTTCGAAGTCATTACCCCTATTTAAATCAGTTATAAAACCACTAAAATGTGTAGGATCCAGACTAGGATTTATGTTTAGGAAAAAACTAATATTATATTCCATACTAAAACATTAGGATGTTCTTATATACTTATCTAGAAATATTAACATTGGGTTATGTTCCCTGACATATATTTTTCTTTATCTATTTCCCAAATATTCTACTAAACTTCCTTGATTACAAACTGTAGTGACCCTGGCCCCTACAAGCCTAGATTCAGTGCTTGTTTTTTCTATATTTTCAAAAGATATAATAAATTTATTCCCAATGGAATGAATATTTTCAATGTCCTGGAAAATTTGATACATAAATGAGTCTCTTATTTCAATGGAATAAAAAATTCACAACATATTTTTTTAATAATAACAATGTTCCATCAATCATATCCTTGCATATTAGTCAATGTAAAATTCATTGAATCCTATGGAAAGGAAAGGTAATATATTTGGTCTAAAATGATGTTTAAGGGTTAAGTATAGATGAATTTATCATCAATAATAGATCATAAACAAAATGCAAGGCTAAATAACTGAACACACATCCCATGTAATGAATACACAGAGAAGGTACTAAAACCAAAGATAATATATTTAATGAAATATCATGGATAATAATAAATTTTTAAATTTAAATAAGTTAAATAATATTTCATTTAATCAATAACATTACTATCATAACATAATAACGAGTAATATGTAATGTGTGGTAAATTAGTGGGACCACATTGTATTTAATCAATAATAGAGACCAAAATGTATCGAGAGATAATTTCACTATGAAAATACCATGGATTATAAAAACTAAATTCTAAATTATTAATTTCATTAATTATTATACATCATGTCTCATCCACATGATATGTCCTCAATCAAGACCATTCATAAGAAAAATTGAACTCCATGTCAAAACAACTTAATTGTTATATTACTAATTTTCCTCATGAAAACTATCGATGCATCGAGGGGATATATTATTTAAGGACCCACTCATCAATATCGGTCCAAAGCATTACTGATATATTGAATAGTTGATTTAATTCATGAATCCCTATTCCTTTACATCAAATATCTATATTTAGTAAAGTATATAGATTCAAAAATATCTCCACAGTCAATAAAATAACATTAAATTTAAACCAGCATATGAAGAAATTATATATAGTTTAAGAAATAAAAATAAAGTTGATGAATGATATATATATATAAGTGGAATTTAAGTTATAATGATCATAGTAAAATGAATATTTCTCTGGGAAATTAATTACTACTAAATTATGATATGATTTGAATGTCAATTAAATCCTTAGATTAAAAATTAATAAATTCTCTAGAGGATGAATATGGATGACATCAACTTGTAAAAATTTGAGTAATAATAAAAGAGTTTTCTCATTGATGAATTGATATACTATAAAAATATATTGGACAAAAATATTCAATGAAAATATCATTTTCATTTTGAAATTCAATTTTTTAAACAAAAAAAATTTGACAATAAATTTATACGAACATAATTTTAATAAATTATGAATTTCTTTAATATTATGAAAAAATAATTATAATAACATAGTAAACTGTAAAATTAAGATTCAAGGATATGTTAGTCATGAAAAAAGGTAATTTCATACATGCCTCACATATTAGAAAAACATTCCATTTGCGTGGTAAAAAACATAGAAAAGTGGGTTTTTTAGAAAACAAAAAATGATTAATTAAAAATGGTGTGTTAAAAGTAACACATAGGTAAAAAATTAAATAATAAATAATTCTTGGAATGTTAATAAAATTTAAACCCATTTTAGAAAACATTATTTTAGAAGAAAATTTATTTTTAACCAAAGAGAAAAATGATATAAGATTTTAGTAAAACATTTTCTTAATAATTTTATAGTCCCAATAGAGGTAAAATTATATTATTATTTGAAAAATGTCATGAATAACAAGTGGAGATGAAAATGAATTGGGTATCATTACACATTGATCAAATACTTTCCAGCAAAAAAAATTCAAGAATAAATAATCCTAATTGGAATGAGATTGTGAAATAAACCCTAAAATTTACCATAATGTTGATGTGAGGACTAATAAATGAATAGATTTGGTGTATTAACAATACATACACAAAAATTTATTTTAAATAAAAATTAATATATTAAATATTAATTATACATATAATCATAGATTATCAATAACGAAGGAGAAGTAATATAACCCAACAAAAATAAATTAAGTTATGGAATTAATTACCACTTGGAAGCTTTAAAGTCAAATAATATTTGTCAAAATAAATAAATTTGAAACCTAAAAAAATTAATAATTATGTATTCAAGTAATTTCATTTAAAATGGTTAGTATATACACTATATAAAAAACTAGGTTCATAACATTATATTATCCCTAAAAGAAATGAAATTGTGAGGGAATATCTTATCAACTTTGTAACATTGGAGCATAATACTTATGAAATATAGATGCTAAAATTTATATTTAAGTACACATTAAATAAATTCATGGGATTTATATACACCATATAAAATAATTAGGTGTTTAATATGTAATGTATCTCACAAATGTAAAAAGTGCAATGAAAATCCAACACCTCAAACCTCAATTTGGTTGAATGTGACAAAAACTCATGTATAGTGGTTTTAAAAATGTTATTAACTTATAAAATAACTATATTAATATTTATATTATCATATACATTCCTTTTATAACACCTTACCACTCGTTCTTTGACAATATCTCATTATTTTAATTATTTTAGGAGAGTATTGTATTGATTTATCTGGCATTTTCTATCATGATAGATCCGGTTCATGAGAATATTATATCTTTATATAAACCTAAAACTAATTAGCGTGAATTAATTATAATATTTATACCATAATGATAATTTTAAACCAAATAATGAAATGTGGTTATGAAAATTTAAGTATCTTATGATCATAGAGATGGTATGTTATACATACACATGAGTAACACTTCCATTTTTTAATGATCATTATGTAAAGAAGGTATGAATTTTTTTTAAAAGATAATAATATCATATATACCAAATTATTTATTTTCATAAACTTATATAAATTATCTACATGTTTTGGTGGTGAAAATTGGGTCACATTACTTTGTGAGTGGAGTAGTCCACACATAAACTAATGATGTTATCATCTTCATGTGAGGGAAAAAGTTATGAAATAATATGATACATATTAAACATGATTAATTATAAATATTTATTTTAAATTATAATTATTTCATGTATTTAAAATTAAATTATTATCATCTACCCTCTCATAATCCATTATAAGAAATATTAAATGAGAAATCACGTATCTTCATGAGACAATAGTCTACCGTACATAATCGTGACATTATTGTACCCTCGATGGATTGAAAAATAAAAATTTTATATTATTTAATTAATAAATATGTTTAAATATCTTATGAAATTAATATATATACTTTATATCCAACGTTATTCCCTATCGTGAATGGTTTTAATGGATGAATGAATTACATCAGTTCATGAGGTAGCGGTCAACTGTACACATGAATAATGATAGCATATCCCATTTGAATGAAGTAGAGATGTTTGAAGGTAATTAAATTATTATAAAAAAATTATGGAAGCTCATGAATTTTTTATATAATTATTGATTTAAATAATTGAAATAAGCTAATAAAGAAGTAAAATAAAAACACTCGTTCAACAACGTTACCACTTCTTAGGCTATCATCTTTAGGTTTCCACCAAATCCTTCAAAGGATGAATTTCTGAAAAGAAAAACTGAGGCTTCATGAATAAGAGGATAGATATTTTTATTTTTTTGTTAGTTCATGGTTGATCCAATGTGTTTTTAATGTTTCAATTATAGAGGATATGGTTACACCTTTCATAAGTTAGGCGAGAGGAACACATTTAATGTTATGAAAAGATTCAATCATACCTAGATTTTTATCACACCACAAGAGTTTGAAATGGCCCATTTTAGAAAATATAATGGATAAGGTATATATATAGTAATTCCAATGTTTATTCCACAAGTTGGTAGGTCATTTGTAACCCAAATCCTCTTAGTTTAACCCCTGGTAAATCAATTTTTACATTAACCATGTAAATTAATTTTCACTATTTTCAAATATTTATTTTGGTCAAAAATCATGTTGACCTTAAACGATAAGGTAAATTATTATGATTCCAAAATATAGAATAAATATAAAAAATTAAATTCACATTTATCTAAAATATTAATTTAAAATTAATCTAGTAGACATGATGAGAAAGAGGGGTTTCAATGAGAAAATGTTCAAAACATTACAATGTTTTTAAATAAAAATACATCCTAAAAATGATTTCAATGACCTAAATATGCTTAATTTATATTTTTTTTTAACTAATTCTACTTTTAATTATTTAAAATAATAGTTATAAAATATAAATTATTTAATAGAAAAGTAAATTTACTATTAAAATTTTGTATTTTTCACTATTCATCAAAAAATGAAACATTTCAGAAAAAATCCAATATTCACCATAAGATAATATTTATATATAAATTTTTGAAAAGAAATTTTATTTTTAAAAATAAACTTTAAAATAAATATTAATTAATTTTATATTAAGTTCTCAAAGCACGACTAAACTATCCATTAAAAAATGGGATTTTCAAAAATAAAACTTTTAAATAATCAATATTTTAGTTACATTCAAAAAATATAAATATATAAACTATATAAACTATATATTTTTATTAGTTAGTAAATTATATTAATACCCTATATAGTAAATAATATTTTAGAACTTTCATACTAAATAATAAAGTTAATAGTATATTTTTGGTTTAGTAAAATTCAGTCTTGCATGTAATGAAAGCTATCAATAAAACTTGTTCATGTGTGTAAAAAAATAAACCTTCTGTGTCATGTAATTTAAGATATTAGTGAGATTTAATTTATTTAAAACTAAAAAAATCATAATTTTTTGGGGTATTATATTTTCTTTTTATCTTGGTTTGTTTTCTCAAATATCATAACAAATACAATGAGGATATTTTTTTATTTTCGGGGTGTTATAAATTAATGAATATTTAGTGACTTAAATGGTATAAAAATTATTTGGAAATATTCTAGATTCACATTATATACATAAATGGGTCAGTCATGTCATTCCTAGTCTGAGTTAAAGGATCACTAAAAATGCATCACCTAGATCCTATGATCCTTGGATCAATGGATGTTGTAAACTAAAGGTTCAAATAATCAATTTATTAGCGATTGATCAAGTTAAGTGGAACCTTTATTATTTTGAACTACATAATATAGTTCTTCATATTTAATCACACTGCGTGATATTCCCTTACTCAAGTTGTGAGTAAATGTTATGGAAGTGAGCACCTCTATAACTCTATGAATTACACCTCCTAATGTGAATTATTCCTAAATAATGTTTTACTGATCCAAACTCCACCAACCCTATTTTTCAAATCACTTTAATATTTTTTAATGCATTAATGAATGGTTAGTGGAAATTCTTCTTCTTATTATTCTTATCGTTCTGATTCTAATTTAAATAAATCATAAATCAATAATTTAACTAAATTTAGTGATAAATTTATTGAAAAAAATTAAAGAATTCAGAAATATATAAATTTTCAAATAAAGTTCTTACAAAAATTAAAAAATAAAATGAGAATACTATTCTAATATATTATATTTTAAAATATAATATTTTCATGATTGATATTGATAATAGAGAATTCAATTTTAAAATGAAATTTGTTTTTTAAAAAAAATAATTTATTCAAATATGCTTCAGGTAATAAAGATGAAATATATTATTATTCAGATGTCAATTAAACAAATGAAAATATCCAAAAAAAAGACCTTAGTTTAAAAGAATATTATACTAAATTCTCTATTGGATGTAAAAGTATAGATAATTTTTTGGATAAAAAATGATGGGAAAATATAAAAATGGAAAATATATTAGTCTTGATTAATGATTAACATAAATTTATAAATATAAATTTATAAAAATAAAATATCGTTGAATCTTATTTATCACATATTTCAAATTTGCTGAATTTTTTAATTATGGATGTTATTTTTCATTACAATATTTTTAATATTTTTTCCTTATAAAGTCATATTATTCCAAATATATTTTTTATATAAAAAAACATATCCTTGTATAGTATGGGTGAAATGAGGTTCTTATTAAAATATTATCCATCATAATCTAGTTTATATTCTCATTATGATACATATTTTTTTTGTACAACATGAACACCCTTTATGTTTTCTAATTAAATTGTATTTTTTAGTGTTCATAAATCATAAAGTTTCAATTTTTCAGTAAGTGAACATGTCTCATACATCCTAAATTTTGTTTCACTGGGATATTCTTAAAATAATTTTTTAATTAAATTAAAATCCATTAATATTTCATGGGAAATAATTTATTTTTTCATAATTTTTTTACATTATGTTTATAAGTGTTTGATTTAAATTAGGGATAGTTTTCATCATTGAGATTAAAATTTTATAAAATATGATTCAAAATAAACAAAAATTAGTAAGTTTTACATTAGTTTGATCTTGTATCTTTGAACTCGTATATGTTAATATTTTTTTTAATCTATCAAAATTATGTTCAAATATATTTCAATTTATTTTAATAATTTTCTTGAGAATGAATCTATGAATTCATTTTTTTAAGAATTTGGTTTCTTTTTTATTATTTATCATCATGTTGTTTTTTTCTTTTGTGGTGTTTTACAGTGGAAAATGTTTGAATATATAAGTTATTAATTTGAAAAAACATAGGGTAATTATAATATTTAGCATGATTAAATTCTAGTTAAAATTTGTTTTTAAAAGATTTATTTTTTAATTTTATATAAATATAGTTTAAATTTTCTATAATAGTGATTTTGTATTCGGAAAATTATTTCTAAATTTAATTTATTAAAACTCTATTTTTCTTTATTTTAGAAAATAATATGATATTTCTATAAAAACCTATTTATAATTTCTAAAATGGGGATAATTGTCTTTAGTTTTAGTCTTTTCATTAACTTTTTTCAAGGGGAGAGAAATTTAGAAAGGAAATTTAGCAGGGAATTATAATTGATTTTTATAACCCTAAATATCCTGGTTTATATTTTATAAAAATGGGTACATTATTAGTTATTTTAAATAAAGATATTTTAATCTATGAAATTTTTTTTATAATTTTTAGTCTATTTATTATTTTTTAGGATTTTTAATTACATTACTTCAAATTCAATATATATAAAGTCATTGATCTACAAGTGTTTTATGTTTATAATGTTTTTATTTGAATTATATAACTATTATGCTTTTTAATTTGTAAAATTTTTCACCTATATAAAAATTTATTAAAAATTTATTTTTCAATTACGTTAATCCAACATGTCATTTATGAGAGTTTTGTATTACCTTTACTTGGATAATAGATTATATTTTATTAACATTACATAAACATAAATAATCCATACATAGATCTGAAATTTATTTAATTACCTTTACATGAGTCTTTGTGTAAAATTTAAAAAACCTTTGTAAATAGGTATAGATTTATGGAAAATTTAATCTTTTTTATTTTCATTACAAAAACTAGAAAACTTGAATATTACCTATATATATCATCTGGAATTTGAACATTATATTGTGAAATCTATATGAAATGGGAACTATAGACTTGGAAATTTTCAAATTCCTTTTTCATTTCAAAATATGAGAAGAATCACACTAAAAATTGTAATTACAAAAAATGGTTAGTTTTTTGATACCAAAATTTATTTATGGGTGTTATAATTTGTAGAATTTCCTATGAGAAACTATACCAAAACCTGAAAGTTTTCATTAGTTGTGGTAGAGTTGATATTGTATTCATAAGAGTGTCAAATTTCATGATATATAAGACCATGTCATAGATTTTTCTTTGGTGTTCATCATTGTTTTTATTATTGGGAATCAACTAACCCATTATTGGCATTATGATAGTTATGGTAGACATATTTGAAACTTGAAAATGATACTCAATTTTAGGATGTTTTTTAGTTTAATTTACTATATTTTTATAAGTAGATCTCAAACTATTTTATTATGTTTTAATATATTCTTATATGAATTTATGAAAATGATTATATAAAAATAATTTTTGAATTATATTGTGAATTATTAAACATATTATTTTATTATTCAAAGTTAAACAATAATATTCTTTATTATTATTATTTATAACCGTGGAATGCTAGGTTTGGTTTTCAAGAAATAGAAACTTTAATAAAATCATATAATTACTGAAATTTATGTGGAATAATTATATCTAAATATAGGTTAAATAATGTAAATTGGTGAGGGGTTTTAACTACAAAAAATAAAATCCTGAAAATTATTATAAGGGATATTAAATATTAAAAGCTTTATCATTTATACATAGTTATTGGTAATTTCTTAAGGATTTATTGATCTCATCAAGGATTCATAATATATTTTTCTTCTTGAAGCTCTATTAATAAACTATTTTACAACATTTTTAATTTGTTTTGATATCTATATGTGTTATTCACATTATCATAATTTTTATTGCCTTATTTTTTGATAAATTAATTTCAAAGAGTATTAATTCATATCAGAAATTCGCGTCCCTTTAAAAATGAAAATCTCATGAATATGTGAACTTGAAAAAAAATTAGGTACACCCTTGTTTTTCTTGAACCTAGTAAAAATAACAAGTTTACAACTATGCCTCATAATTCTTGGTTCATTACAATTCTTATAAAAGGATTTGTTATGTTGGGTTTTCTCCTAAGAAAAAGGTTTTCTTTCTATATATTATTAAATACCACTAATCTCATGATGTTTCGGAGTATTTTAAGAGAATATATATATTATTATGTACTAAACTAATATAAAAGACTTTATATTCTTATTATTTAATTATTTTTGACTACATATTTTTTTCAGTGCATTACATGCACTAAAAATTATTAATATTTTTTAGATGAATGGTTTTAATCAAATTTAAATTAGGTAATTTTTTAATGTGGTTAATGTTATATTCCTCTCCACTCTTGATAATATTTCTACATCATCTGGGACTAAAACCATCACCATTACATGATTGGGGAAATATAAATATAGATTATGGGAGTGTACAAGAGTTATATTGAATCCGATTATCTACATTTCTTGGTCAGCATATATTAAGGATTGTCAAAATATTAATGGGATAGAAAATGGGTAACTATCCACATTTCATGGTGGGAATTACATAATAGTTTCAATAATTTTATTCTACATACACTATATAATTAGTTCTAATGGGATTTCATGAATTAGATGTTGTCTATCTAGTTGGAATATAACTGGATATAATTGAGTTTTGAAACCTTATACTTGAATGTGTGTGTGTGTAATATGGATATGGAGAACCTGGTTAATTTTAATATATCTCTATGAAATATATCTAAACACTAGTTACCAAGACTAATTAAGGATGAGAAACTTAGTCCTACATTATTTACCTATCCAAACAAAAAATGAATTTATTTTCACAGTTGTTTCTTGAGTACTCAATGACCTGATATGTATATGAAAGTTATGTTGATTTTTTACAAATTATATATGAATTTATAAATATTATTTTCTATATTAGCGGAACTATAAGTGGAGACATATCTATTTTTAATATCACACTTAGAAACTAAACATTGATTCATATATATATATATATATCGTATTTCTGTAATATAAGTCATCAAAAATAGGCCCTAGTATTGGTGAGTGACTTGGAGGAGCTCAATAGTGGTATGGATATTGTTCTATGTTTTTTCTAAGTACTAGTAGGGGTTTCCCATTAGATATTTAATTTTTCATCCTATATATGAACATTAAAGAATCATCTGATATGAAAAAATTATTATGATGTATGACTATGTGAAATGAAAAGGTACTCATTTTTTTATTACAAGGTGTCTTATTTCTTAGGGTTGGGTTATTGTTTTGAATTTATATGATACATTTGTTTATTCTTTTATATATTTTAATATTACTTATTTTTTATAGTATGTGGTGATACAAGTGGTATATTCTATGAATAAAATAGTATCACATCATAATTCCTAGTTACCATCCCCAATCATAGGTTAATGTTCAACTAAGGACAACTAATGTCTTATCCAATGTTAGTAAATGATTACCTAGATCATAAAATTACAAAATTGTATCAAAGAAATCATTTAATTGTATTTATACTTGGTATATAGTATATAGAGCTATAATTACAAGGATTTTGTAACACTCAAAGCTTCCATGGCATGCCTCTCTTTGAATAATAGAGCAGCGTGTGTTGTACGCAACCTCGAATTCCAACACACCGCGACCAATCAAAGTAGCCATTATAAATAGTAATACCCACTTTTTGAAATTATATAAATTTTATATTTCAAAATTGACTTCATTTTTGGATTCTGAATATCTAAATTAGTCTATGTTGAATTTTTGGTATTTTTCTGAGAACTTCCAATTTTCGAGGAATAGTGAAAAATACTTAAAAACAACTTTTTGAATCGAAATAATTTATAGTGATAAATTATATGATTGAGTGGTTTTAAAGTATAATTAGAATATATTTTAACCTTTTTATCCAATGGTGGTCATTATAATTAATATCACCTTGAAATTGGACATAAACAATTGTCAATCTTTTGATATATATTGTTTCTTAAAAACCCGCTATTTGTTGTGACAGTGAAAATTAATTATTAAATTAATTAATTGAACTTATATTTTTTTAATTTTTTAAAATATAAATCTTTTTTTAATTAGGAATATCAAATAAAACTTAGGGTTATTTTTTGTTATTTTTCTGAAAAACTTCAATTTTTGATGAATAGTGAAACCACTAAGTGGTAGTTAAGAAACAAATTTTTTGTTCAAATGAAAATTTACCACTTTTGTGAATTTAATTTTAAAAATCTTACATACATGGTTTTCGTTAATAAATAAAATTTGGTTCAATGGGATGAATATAATTTTTCGTGAATATTAACTTTTAAGTTTTATTAATCGCGATTAAAGGTAAGTAGTGTAATTTAAGGTAAATATAATGTTATAATAATATGAAATTACCTTTACACAAGTCCAATCCTTATTGGATGAGTCATGGAAGACCAAAACAATCTATGGGACAACATGGGGACCCCATGGATCCACTTAGGTAAGAAAATGACATTAATAACGTTTTATTTAATGTAAAAATAAAATTGTCACAAACATCTGTTGTTTTACTAAAACAATTTTTAAATGGGGTTATATAAGTTAACATTTAGAATATAAATATTAATTGGAAAGATAAAAATATTTCATATATCATGATATTTTTTTATAATTATTCTACATTAAATAAATTAAATATTTTATGACACCATGATGTTGGAGCGATTACCTCATTAATTAACGATTTAAATAAAATGAAAATATAATGTATACTCTAAGACTTACACTTGTAAAAAACCCATTAGATGAGTATATTTCTAACCCTTATCACCTTATCCTAGAAATATATAATTTTGGGACCATTTAAATCCGAAAATCACTTTATAATAATATAACATTTCATGACTTTCTAAGCATGCCCCACCTCTCCTCTTATAAAAGGCCCCCACCACTACCACCTTATTCACACCATCAAATCCATTTGACTCGGCCAAACTCTGACCAAATACTCTCTCAACTTACCTATCTTACTTCTAGAATCCTATCTTTGGGCAGAAGTCTTCCCAAGGAAGCCTTTGGCTCAAATCAAAAAGAGTTGCCCGATTTTAATGTAATGTCTTCTCTTATGTTCTTTTTTTTATTTTTCTTCTCCAACCCCATAAACTCTTCTAATTACATTCTTTTGTAACAACACCAGAATGTTCAATATACTAGGATGTTGTTATGAGACGTATTTGATTTACACTTACACACACCTTCGTATAATGGTTAAAGAACATATTGTTTCTGTGGGTGGCGAATTACTGTCTCACGAAACGATGATTGTTCAATTTTCTTTTAACACCTCTCATGGTAGCCATTATGATGACACGATTTTTATATATGATATATATTATGTTTATTTATTCCTTATGCTTCTGTATCTTTCATTTATGGCATAATTTTATGACTTCCATTATGGGTAAACCCGATAATTTCATTTTAGGAAGTGCGGACTACCGCCCCCTCAAAGTTATTTGAACCGTTAATGCCATATGTGGGTCATGTAAAGGATGGAGTAAATGATATTATATATGATATTATACTGAAATTATCATACACCATTATATCATTATGATTTCATTCCTTTAAATACTAAATAGAAATTAATGTAGCGTTCATTCGTACGTACGGCTTACAGTCTCTATGAACGGTGCATTTCATTTCTTACATCTAAATGTTATGTAATATTATAAATTCATATATATAATGGATATATATGATATATATGACATATACATCGTGAATATAATTCTGTATATAATGGATATTTTACCACATGAGCAACTTGTAATTATAAGAAGTTTATTTTTTGACTCAAGTACCAAAGATCGAAAAAACGACCGTTGTTAACTTAAATAATTAAACAATGTTTATAACATGGAAATAAGTGATATAAATGGAATAATGAACTTGAAAAAGTTTCTTAAGCAAGTATAAATTAACTCTATTTTATTATTCAGGAGATTAAATAATGATCGAGTCATGTCGGACAAGAGGTAAGGGAACTTCTTAACCCAAATTCTATTCTTTGGGTTAATCTCCAACTTTAAAATTATGTCATGATATTATTATGTCCTATTTTTTATTTGTAATTTCATAGTGGCATTTATAGTGAATACATATAATAGATCTATTTTTTCTAAAAAATGATCTTTGTAAGGGACTTCATCTCAATATCCATTCATTGAGGCATATTTTGTTTTATACACAACTTTCTTTTATATGGTGTATAAACCCCTTTGACATTTTGGTTTATTCAAAAACAATATTTTTATACGAAGCGTTTTTACAAAACGAAAAAAGGAATGTTTTGTCTTACGTATGCGGAGACAACGACTTCTCCGCCATCGTGACCATTATTTGGGTTTCAGCTTTCTCTACAAGCCACAATTATTTTAAAATTAAAAATAATAAAAATGTTTTAATTTTCTTTTATTTTGGTACTGAAAATGGTTTGAAAGTGTTTTTATTATATCAATGTGTTGTATTGATATCTTTTGATTGAAATGTGGAAATGTTATGTTTCCTTTATGAATGTTTTATATGATACAATTATGTTATGGTTTATGATAAGTTTAAACCTGTTCATATGAAGAATTCATTGGACTTAATAAGTGATGGGTGGAGCCCGCTATAGCTCCTCGATGTATCGGTAGGTCTCGTGAGACAAATTATTGTCTTTGAAGGAGGCATTGAAAAAAATCAAATTTGTAGTCTTAGCACGATTCCATGGCTACGTGGTTATGATAGTCTGGAATTATGCATTCCATCATTATAAAAGTGGCTATTGATATTGCATGTAATTATTCAACCAGTAGAATATCCATGTGAATAAGAAAATGGAATTATTTCATTTTACTTTTTCCATATTATGCTGAATTTCATGTTTCAAAGGCCTTTGTTTTATTGATGCATATCCACAAAGGGATAGTCTGAAGGGGATATGAGTGTGGTATATGGAGACTATGTTATTGTAGTTTTTCACTTTATGATGTAATGTATCATTTATGAATGTATCTAGTGTTTCCAAGGATACTAAACTAATTGGTGTTTCAAGACTTGATCTTTTGTGATCATGCCAATGTTACGTAATAATACACCGACTCTAGGTAACTGGGGTCAGGGCGTTACAGATTTATGTATGGATTTTATATTTGTGCTAATAGAACACCTATATGGGTAATAACATGTGTTTCGATTTAGTTTAGATTATTGTTATTTCTTTTCAAAATTATTATTGAGTTTATTTTGATTATGAATTACGGTTAAGAATTATAATTTGGTTGATTACAGATGAAATGTGGTTGAAATAGTTTTGTGTACAAGCATAATACATAGAGTATAGTCCCATGTTTCTAGTAAATTCTTATATGTGACTGGTAAAATTGATTTTTAAAATAAAATAGGTCTAACAAAATAAAATTAAAACAATAAATTAATTAGTTTCTTCCAAAATAATGTATTAATGGATCATTGTTTTTATAGATAAACTATATGAAATTATAATATAAAAATCTCAATTTATTAACACAATTGAAATGTACATGAATGTGAGAATAACCCCAATGTTGTTTATATGTGAATAGAGACACTCTAAATATGATAAGGTCCCTAGAATTGGCTTTCTAGAATATATGCATCTTTGTGCTACATGGAGATAAATTGTAAGTGGACGCTTCACGAGGTGTGTTCTTTTTAGGAATATAATGACCTCGATAATAAATGGGGGGATTTTGGGCATTCTCTTAGGATATTACTATGAACCCCATAATGAATAATTTATTAATGGTATCTAAATAGAAAGGTTAACCTATCTTACACTATTAATTATCCTCTATTCATCCAAATTGTATATATTGAAATAGAGTAAGAAGTTTCATTATTTATGGTTTGTTTCTATCTTTTAGTTATCCCTTAAAGTATATTCATTAATTTTCTCTATATTTTCTATTTTTATCTTTGAATTTGAAGGAGAATTCCACGGAATCATAGTGGAATTGAATCATCTTGATTCAAATTTACATGTGGATTTAGTAGGATTTCATAGAAGGATAAATTTACATAATTGATTATCATTTATATAAAGAGACCAAAATTTATAAATTACAAGTCATCATTATGGTTCCTAAAATTACATTATGTTAGGTCTCTTCAGTGGGTTTCCTCCAAATATATTGACCATGAATTAATTTTGAAAATAAATCCAAAATCATTTATAAATAATTTATTTCCCTTTTGATGAGATAAGAGATAAAGCATTCCCATTATTATCTAGTATAGTTGGTTGTTCTTGTATGGATTGGGAGAGAATCTTTTAAAGGTGATGGATCTTGGTTTTTGGAATGTGGCCTATTATTTTAAAATTTTAATATGTAAATTCATTTTTTGTGTGATGTGAATGTAGGGTGTGTTTATATGAATGAATTTCATGAATTTTGAAAAATCTTGGGAAATAGTGTGGAATTTGGACAAATCGTATTGGGCCATGGGGGTGAATTTACACATATTCCCTATGGTGTTAATCGCCATTGTGACTGGAGTCATGTAATATAGATATTCTAAGTACTGAAGGAAAACAAAAATGGTTTCTCACCTTGGGTAATGAATTAGGTGACCTAGTGATGTATACATTGATGATATTTGACGGTTTATAGATATTTATGAGATATATTGAGGTTATGTTATGGGTTTTCATAGGATTTCATTTATGATGTGGGTTATATTAGAGTGATGTAGAGGCCCCAGCATATCGAGGTATGAATTAAATTATATTTTTGTCAAACATTGTGTATTATAGGGTTTTTCAAACTTTATAAGAGTTGGAAAATGATTGTGATTGAGGTTTATTAAATCAATGTTGGATATGAATGTTTAATTGAGAGAATACATCCCACTAGAAGCTAGGATTGTGTTTATTGTACTTATGATATATAGAGTAGGTGATGTGTAACCATCCATTTGGGTTATAGTGTTCATTAAACAAAACATTAATTTCCCAAAAAAATTGGTATGCCTCCACTGATGATGTGATTGTAACTCAACACCCCCCCCCCCCCCCGCACCCACACAATAAATATATTAATCATGGAAAATTTTTATGGAAGAATATTAATCCAGATACACTTCTTTTTCTTTCTCTAGATTATACAACTAGCCCTTGTTTTCTCTTAGATCCTTCCAAATATTTATCTCTACCACCCTCAATCATTAAATGAATCATCTCATGTCGAATGTATTGGAGAAATATAGGTATGAAAACCACTTTAAACCCATTATCTTTTATATTTATCATTGTTTCTTTATATTAAAACTAAAATCAATAAATTGATAGAGTTTGTTAAGTTCCCAAATATTTAATAAATGAGTATAATTCATTCTCTGATCATCCAAGTGTAGGAACCTAATACTATGAGTTAGTTTATACAAAAAAAATCATTTTCTATTTTATTTTAGTTCGAGGAATAAATATATTGTTTTGGATTAAGAAGTTGAGTGAAAGATACATTGAAAAAATCCAAATATGGTTTTCATGGTTTATGAGGGGTTTTAATAATCTGAAAAACTAATTATAGGACCATTGAAACCATTAACAATTATCATTGGTCACCAATATCAGTGTTTCACTAGAAAAGTAGTGAGGAACATTAAAATTGGAACCTAGGAGAGGTGTTCTATGATTCCCCTTATCGGACCTCGAAATATTGTTTCAAAAACATCATACATTATTTTCTATAATTGGTACAAATTGATAAGAACAATGATAAACTTTAATAAATTCCACATCAATTCATTAATTTTAATATTATTTCATAGATATAATCACACAATCCCATATCATAATGGTTTATTATCATTAGGTATTAGCTAAAAAAATTTATTCTCCCATATATTTGTGAATATTTCTTAATTATTAAAAAATATTATACCTCTTTCATGATATATCAAATGTTATACACATATTAATATACTGGGTAATGGGAAAACATAAATATAGGTGTGAACAATCACTCAATAAGATTAAATATTTTCAAAATTACATCAAGCGTTAAATAATAATCACTTGGAAAAACAATATCATTGGAGGATATCTTCTATAAATAATCTTGAAAATATAAGAGTGTTCATGAATGAATAATACATTGGAAGATAATACCAAATAAATAAACATAAAACATTTTATATGAGTGTGGATTCATGAGGTACTAATTATGGTCCATATAAAGTAAAATTGGAATATTACATGGAAGTTTTAAATAATCCTAATCTTATGAAGTCAAAAAATCATGAACCTAGTTTGTTTCATCATGTACATCCCCAATATTGTAAAAATAGACAACTTAATCATTTCTATTCTCAGTCTTTTGGGAATACCTAACTATATCATATCAAAAAAATCCTCTAAACATAGCTTACTACACTATGTTTACATGAAAAAAATGTGAAGCTATTCAATTGCATCATTTCTATGGGCAACATCATTATCAAATTAGATATAAAACCTAATCCAATTTCTTGTTGGACTATATATGACCATATACCTATCATAATTATAATGCATACACTTTTTTACAATAAAAAATCAATCATATATCATATAATTAATAGATCATTTTAATAAAGTGGGTTTCAAAACATTTCTTAATGGTATCAGATAAAATGTACATACGTGTGAGATTAGTTTGTTCTTAAAATTAAATCACCGAAAATAAGTACATAATAGGAGAATTTACAGTGTAATTCATTAAAAATTTCTCTAACTTTGATAGATATTTTTGAGATAAATATTAATATGAATTCAAAATCAGGAAATAATTTTTAATAAAACACATCTAATATTTTTTAAAAAAATAATGTTACAGTTAACTTACAAATGTTTCTTTTGAAAAGATACAATAAAAACCATTTTTTTATATTATTTGGGAATAAATATCAATGAAATATCCATGAATCATTCATAAAGTTATACCATTGGAAATGTAATGTTGTAGATAAAATATATGGACATAGAAAAAAACCCAACTAGATTTTAAAATACCATTCTTGAATCCCACATAAAAATGGATATTAAATTTTTTGTTTAGAAATATGTTAGTATAAATAATAAGATAAAATGGAATGATAAATATTTCAGATTTTCAAATAATAAAAAAATCATATATTAAATGAAATAATATTTATAAGGTAGTGAAAAATCAATCAAATACAATTATGATAATTCATAACAAAATTTCATTTTTTATTGAGAATAAGGTCTCATATGAAATAATTGAACTGAAAATCCATGGAAAAAGAGTTCATGAGAAAGAAATGTAAACTCCCAGAAACACAATGTGATGTACAATATAATTCAAAAAAATTTATTTTTTCCCAAAATTTTAAGTGCAATATTAAATAATAACTATTATAATCCAATAAATGAAAATGTATTTATAAAAAATAGTTACATAATTAGTGACATGTGAATTGAAAAAAACATGTAAATGATTAATTGTATGGATATTTAAATAAATTTAATTTCATTATTGTTATGATGAAAACACCCATATGTATTTTTTCACAAAACGTTAGGAAACTGTCTTTGAATATAGAATAAACATAAAATTATGATATTTGAAACTAGAAACCCCTAACTTAACTTTCATCTTCAATTAAATCCCTTTATCCTCCTTTATGATAATAAAAAATATCTTAATAACTCATTTAATAACATTATTAATATATATTATATTTCCCAAAAATTAATTATAATAATTTAATAAATATTTATTAGCTACATATTGTTGATTTCCAACATCATATATATATTGTCTCAGTTGATTCTTGTGAGTTTCGCAATGGGGATATCAATCCTAGATATTTTAAAAAATAGAATTAACAAATTATTTAAGTTATTTTAATATAATTTCATTAATGATTACAAAATTTCAAATATCATTCTATGAGTGTTTTAGTTGTGACTTTTTAAGTTGAAATCAATGACGTGCTAGTTTTCGGTAATTTGACAATATCAATGACTCATATTTTAGTATTCATTGATTTGTGTGTCATAATTTAACAACAATATTATTGATAAAAATTAATAATTATTATCATAGGTTTTCAGTATATATATTTATTAAAACACTCCATGTATTGTGATTATGAAAATTAATCATGATGCCCATAGTGTTTTTTGTCTACATGGATGCACGATCAGCATTTTAATTTTTATATAAATCTCAGAGGACTATGATATGTAATGATTTATCATTAAAAAATCATAAATTTTTAAAAAATATCATATTTATTCAGTAAGTAAATTCTTATAATTATCCATGTGAAATGGTGATGAAAATTCTATATGACGTTCATGGAGGAGGTATCCTATATAGACAGTTGAGTGATGTTTTCTTTTCCCAAAAAGTTGGGGAAGTCCTACATTTGTAATTATATTAATAAAAACAATTAAATTTGATTATGAAAATGAAACAGTTATTTTTTTCAAGGGTATAATTTATTTCTATGAGGTATAAAAATAAATAATCGAATATAAATGAGAATTGTGTGAATATGAATTTTTACTATACTCCATTGAACAACTCTTTGAAAAACTATATTAATAATTTTATATGTGGCATATTGATATGTTATTTATATAAATTAAATTTATATGTGGGTTAGGGATATTTTTGGGAATATTTTGGTAAAAGTAATATGGTTATTGTTGGAAGAGAAGTTTAGTTCTAAAGGTCCGTTATTATAAGTTAGGGGAGCATGATATTTTTATAAGAGATGAACTATTCAAGAATGTGGCTCCCAAAGTTAAAATAATGTAGAGGTGAAAATATATGTTCAATAATACAATAATATAGAGTAATAATGGAAATAGTATGAGATAATTTTATATTATTCCCTTAACATAAATTTTTACTATAATTTAATTACATCGAGGTAAATCATTTTGTAATACCGGTAACTTATTTTTCTAAATAAAAATGTAATTTTAAAAATAAAATAATTTTTGAATTCTTAATAAAAATATGATATAAATTATAAATACTTGATAAAAAACTAGGCATAGGCCTAACTACAATATAACTACAAGTATGCCTCTATGTGTACAAGAGGCAACCAACTAGTAGCGAGGGTCTATGTCCATCAGTGTGGAGACTATACCCCTAGTATAATGTCAAATGATAAATAAAAAATCATATAAAATAAAATATAAAACTATAGTGTACTTCAGAAAACTAGATAATGAAAATATCATATATTTCATAAGTGTAATTAATGGCTCCCATAGTTGTGAGAGAAAACACAATAATAATTGCAGTTGAAAGGTTCAATAAATAGAGGTGTCCCATGTAGCCTTTCTTGATCCACTACCAACTCCATGGTATTGCTCTCAATAATCTAATATATTTCCATTACCCTTCTCTAGATATCTATTCAATAAATTGACAAACAACATGAAATTACCAAGTAGGGTTTCCTTATTACACTCAATTGAATTCCACCAATATGTCCTTAAATATGTGTTCACAATTAAAACAAGTGAATTATATAATAATAATATATTCATAATAATAATAAAAATATTATCCAAAATCAATCTACTATACACTAACGAAGGCACAAATTTTTTTTTTGTTCTTACTTCAGCTCCATGCAATATGTATATCGATAAGATGTCAGTAGTAACCAAACTGTACATTGGTCTAGTTAAATTATCACAAAACTACATTATAAAAACATACGTTCTTGAGACATTGACTTCGAATCAACTATGGAATTATGATCACAAATTAACTAGAAAATGAGTGATGGATATTGGACATGAAACTCATAAGTCAAATATGAATTAAGTATCTTGATAACTTGTCTTCAAGTGTATCCACAACACGAAATTCCATGGTATCATTTCATCTCTACCATGGGCTCATGTCAATCTTCAACATCATCATATACTAAATAAACTACCCCTCTAAAGAATAAATATGTCCCGATGGTCTACCTATTCTAGGAATCATAAATTATATTTCCAATGAAGGATAACATATATACAAGGTAGATCGTATATAGTAATCATATCAATATGAGAAATAAATGAATACCACATAACCACATGTGATTATAATAAAACAGGGTCACATTTACTCTATTATCACTCATGGTAGAAAATATCACCACATATATCCTAGGATATAGAAACACCCACATGATATCATAATCAATTATGCTCCTCAATTATTCCAACACAACAATTATAACAGGGAAACATGTGTAAAAGAACCACTAAATGGTAACGAAATTCCTACCACAAAGTCATTGATGTAAATAGAATTGATAAACCACCATGTCTGGTTCAAAATATGGGGTTGAATCCCCAATAGTCATGAACACCCTCTCCTTGCACTTATTATCATAGGTGTCGACATGTCAACCCATAATGTTCTTCTCTGGATCCAAGATCCAAAAACAATTTTATTTCAAAAAGATATATAATATCACATGCAATGATACATTCTCTCTCTTTAATAAATTCCAATTTATCATATAGGCTAATTTATGTGCTTGTGTTCTTCTTGAGAAGAATAATTATAAAACCATAGTTGAAAATATATTTCTCTCATGTTTTAACCATGAAAAAATCTGTTAGTTATGTATAAATATTCTCTAGTAGTTCTATAACATTTTCATTCACTTATTTTTGAGGATTATGATATTATAATTTTCAGAATGATTCTTTTATTATTTTTCAAAAATTATCATTTCATTATTCGATATTAACATAATTTTTTAATTATCTAATGATAATTTCTTATAAATTTTCCACAGATAATTTAATGAAAATATCAGTTGATAAATACTGATAATTTTCCTTTCATAATATCATAATAATTATATTTTTACAATTATTTAAAAACTACCCTCAATTTTTAAATATAATTATTGCCTTTTATTTTTTAATATTTATACACTAATTATTTAATCATTTTTATAATTTAATATTTTTATAAATCATTCTCATAAAATTTAATTTAGTTATCCTCGTATAATTGTTTATTTATGTTTCTTCTGATAATTTAATGCAATTACCTTTTGATAATTTTAGGAGTTATCCCTAGATAATTTAGGTTTTATTATTATATTCAGGTTCTAGAATTTTCCCACAATTCAGAAGAGGATGAAATAAAGAAAATACACAATAAATAAACCAATGTTTTAAACTAATGTTACTGAAAACAAGTGAAATATAATATGTGGATCTAAAAAACATGGATCTTGGAATACAAACACCTGTACATCAAAGAAGACTTCATCGATTGTGTTAAGAGGAGCTCCATGGTCTATCAGACTCATCATGGTAAATAAAACCAAAAGCTGAATGGTTCTTCCATTTAAAATCCTAAGACACATTGAGGATACCTAAAAATAATAATCATTTTTTCATTTAATCCTAGATTCCATATAAACATGAATTAAGAAATATAAATTTCACATTATTAAGGTAATTACAACTAAAATGGATCAAATGGTTAATTTGGAATGAATTTGGATCAACATGTATAATTCAATTATGTTGTGTGATTTTCAAATGAGTTATCAAAAGTAAGGAGATAAAAAATAATTATTTAAAACTATTATTAGAATATAATTATTTAAGGAAAATGTTTAAAAATTACCCTTTACACAATTTAATTAAACTCTTGATTGTTGCAGTGATATGTCACGCCTAGGCTGAAACCACCATTCTGATTGAATGGTTGTTTCATATTTTCCATTTAAAAAATAATTGGGACAATTTACATTATTTCATAAAAATATCATGTTTGTTATATAATGAATTTAATATTATATTTATGTCATTATCAAGGCTATATGGGCCTCAATATACTGTGTTGATTCCATGCCTAACTATAAAAATATTCTATATAATATTCATAAGTGCTAACAACAATTTTACCATTATGTTATGCCACATAGAATATGAATATTATATTTCTTTCGCACTATAAAAATTTCAACCTTGAGATGTTACACCATCAGTCCTCCTTGAAAAAATTTGGTCGTTGAGCTCAAACATTAGAATCTCGCTTTCGTATCTCCTACTAGATCTTTCCATAATATAACCAAATAAAAAAACTAGTAACATATTCCCTTGAATTTCATTCATAAATTAGTCAATAATCTAAACTATTTATAATAACCCTAGGTTTTTCATAAATTAATATGACATCATTTTTTTAGGATACATAAAAAATTAGACAAAAAAATTCCCAAAGAACACCTTAGTCTTTTGAAATTGGAAACATAAACACTGGTACATAACCATGAAAAAATATCCCACAGTAGTCTATTTATGATAAGATCGCTTCGTAGGCACATCATACAAAATACATATCTTCATAACCGGGGGAATGAAACCAAAAAAATCTGATCTCATCTGCTTAATAAGGGTAAAAACAGGAAACATGTCATTATAAGCATGAAAATAGGGGTATGAGAAAGTGAACATAACATTATAATATCTTAAAATAAATATAAAATATCCCAAACAAGGATATTGGAATATTTCATGGTATTTCAGATAACATGAATCATAAGAAAATAAATAACATAATCTAAGAAACCATATAATAGGAATAAGGCAATGAATTTTCAAATACATAGACAAGTGATATAATCCACTCTTTGTGAAGAATAGTTTCTAGAACCTATCAAGTAACATGAAGGTAACCCCAATTACTGTATGAGGCCCACCACCATAACTATTCAGAGTGTTTTCGTTATAACGGTTCATGATTTGGAATCATCTAATAGTGGATCAGGTTTCCCCATCTTCCAAATTCTAGGTGACTAGACCTATGGGGTGGGACACAACAACATCCTGAGTTACAACCCCTTCCTTGTAAATGATTTAGTTTCCCCATAATCCCATAGTGGAGAAATCATGTCAACTTATTTCACATCATTATCTCATAAGATATAAATCCATACCCAATGCATTAGAGGGATATATATATCCCACCACTCTAAAAATAATATCAGGCATACATGTTCCATAATATAATAAAGCATTCATTATATCATATCCCAAAAAATGGCTGTTTTTATTATCATCCTATCATAATGTAATGAATGGAAATGGGTTTCATAAACATTTAAATATTTATTAACCTATGGAGAAAAGGAAGGATTTATAATCATTGCACAGAATCCTAACCCCCGAAATGATGTGGGTTTCACAAGCCAAAAACTCCTGGAAGATTAAAATATTACATAAACATAATTCCTTCAAAACATAATCCATTAATAGAAAATGTATGAATGGAACCTTGGAATTATATCCCAGAACGGAATGAGTGACAACAATATATGACATCTTTGAGGGAAATTTTTTTTGAAATATCTTTTAAAAACATTTCTTGATGAAAATATTCATTCATCTCTGAAAAAGGTTCGTGAAAATATAAAACCATTTGAAAACAATTTTTCTATAAGTAAGCATTAAAAAATATAAATAAATATTTGAAAATATTTGGAAATATTTTACTTTGAAAACATATATAGAGATCTAGGAAATGCTTTCAAAACAATTTTCAATATAACCATATAAAAGATGCCTGAATATATTTTGAAAACCTAGTCACTTGAAAAAACATGAAAGAAGGTTGAAATTTTTTTATACCCTTTTCCTTGAGAACCTAAAAAATAAGCATTGAAATTATTTCACAAACCATTCCCCATGAAATCATAAAATAATATTGAAAACATTTTGAAAGAAAAATTCCCTTGAAAAAAAATAAAATAAGATTAAACACTTTTTGAAAATTTTTTTCTTGAAAACCATATTAAAACAGAAAATATCTAGAATTATAGGAATAAATTTTCATTAAATAAAAAACATTCTAATATATTCAATGATTCTTCAATGGAATGAAAGTCAGGACTCTAGGTAAATCTGTACATGTCGAACATTCCTTTTTCACCTAAATTTTTAAAAATGTGACTTGAAGATAAACAGAAGATAAACATTTTTATTGAAAAATAAGGCTAAAATTATCTTCTAAATATCAGAGTATAATAGTATAATATTATTTGGGAACTTTTTAGAAAACATGGCTTTGAAGGAATACAGATTTCTGACATAATAAAGAGGTAAATTCAAACTTTTATAAAAAACATTTTCTCTATTATATTATATATAATAGTAGAGAATGGTAATAATACATTATTATATCTTTAATAAACGTATTATAATAAATATCTTCAATTTCCTTCAGATATGGATAATATGATTTCATCAATGGATGTTTAACCAAAAGCAATCCCAATAAATGATAGGATTGTTTCAATAAACTATTAGCACATAGTAACTTGAGATACTATTCTCTATGTAATAAAAAATTACATGAAGCATTAAATATCATTAAAATAATTATATACATGATAATACATATCAAATAAACCTTGAAAAAATAATTTACCTGCATAACAAAAGAAATTTCAGAAAGAAAGAAAATTGAGACAATACAATCTTATAATTTTTGTAACTTTTGAAACATAAACCTCATGAGAGACAGATAATAATATGGATATACCCAGAGATTTTATTATAATAGGAATAGAAAACATTCATGGTCATAATATAATCTAAATAGTAATAATTGTGCAGTGAATAAGGCATGTATCCTATATAACTAAAAAGTGAAATGAAATCCCCTTACATTGTGTCTTGACTCTCATCGTACTCATTCAAAGAAACAATATATTAACTTTATATTTATTTAAAATATTTTACAAAATCATATTATTATATCTAATAAAATATATAGTGTTATTATGAGTTTATGTTACCCTAATGTTGACAATTACATGTTAAGGTTAGGCTTCAGGTATAATTCTCTTTTTTACCTCATGTATTAATTTGTTATATCATTAGTTCTTATACACATATCATGATTTAAAAAATTTAAGAAATGGAATTAATATCATTTATATTAATTATATATTTATTATAGTAATATATATAATATAAAAGTATTAAATTTAATACACCATTCATGGAGACGGAAGGTCGTATGTAAGCATGAATGTTGTTCCCATTTTATTGTCGTATTGATAGAATTAATGAAAATGAAATTATATATATGTGTGTATTTAATATCAATAAATTAGTATTATTATTTCCTATATATCTTATAAATTTACTTGAAACATCCTTAATACATTTCATGTAGTGTTTGAATGAATCGCATCACTATTTAGGGGTGGTTTTCTACACTTCCTCAAATGAAATTATTAAATTTACAGAAGATGGAAAAACGGTATGTTATAAAAAAACAAATTTTATTATAAAAAAAGAATAAATTTATAAAATATCATATAAAAATATATTTTACAAAAAAAAATTGACCTTGTTAGGTGGTAAATGAAAAATTAACAAACATCATTTCAGGAGGTGGTTGTTCACCATACACATAAATTGTATGTTCGTTACCCATTAGATGGAAGTGTGTATAAGTGCATGTCGAAAACATATTGTGAAAATAAAATAGTATATTTAGGCTACTAGATTTTTATAAAGGCCAATAATATAGATATTTAAGAGATTTTATAATGGAAAATAATTGATTGTAGCTTGAGGAGGTATGTTACATCTTCTTTGGGTTACTCATATTAGTTTTCACCAAAGGGATTCATTGGATTTCATTCTTACAAATGGGAGGAATCAAGGAGAAAGTAAGGGATTTTTGGAAGTGTATTATGAAGATATTTTCTGATCTAAATATTTTTTCTAGTTGTTAGGAACATGGAGGGGTGGTGGCCTTTTATAGGGAAGAGAGGGGACATGCTTGGCATTTTTAAAAGCAACTTAGGTATACCCACGTTGTTACCTAACAAATTCATCACGAACCATAAAAATTAAATAATAGATGTTTAATTACCAAAATACCTCCATAAAATCAGTGGTAAAATGTTTCTAGATAATCTAGTCTGTTTTGTTTAAGGTTTGATCCCTATTTATGTTTAATTCTTCCTTAATTTATGTAATCAATTTTAGTCACATTCAGTAATATTTGTGGTAAAAAAAATCTACTTGTTATAGACTCTAAATTATTTTGATTCCAAATATTGAATATATTTTTTCAACTTCAAATAACATAAGTGTTTGAAATTAATTTAAATTTGATCCTATAGAGGGGACAACAAAATGGATTTTTAAAGAAAAAACCTCTAAAAGATTGTTTGGTTTTTTTTATCAATTTCAAATAGAAATTGAGTCCAATTAACTAAATTGGATTCATTGATAAAAATAAGACATAATTCCAAATTACTACCAATTTAAAATATAAATTAACACTATAAATAATTTAGATGAAAAAAGATGTTTTGAATTAAAATTTTGAATTATTTCATTATTCATCAAAAAATTAAACATCATAGAAAAATACCAAAACATTACCCTAAAATAATTTCTATTTTTAAGAATCATATATTAAATTTATTTTGACATATATAATCGTTAAATGTTCCAAAAATTGGATTTAAAATAAGTTCTCCATTAAAAAGAGGTAAAAATTCCTTAATAAAAATATAGTATTTTATGAATATAATTGCTTATGTTTTTTCATAAGCTTGTCAAATTTATTGGATTAATATCACAAATATTTTTAATGAATAATATATATATATGTATATCAATTAAATATCACCCCCTAAGTGTAATTAATTTAATTTATTATGGTAAAACAGATTTGTGGGCATAAGAATAATAATATTTTCCATTACATTCAATCGGTTTTCGTATTAATTTCTAATTAATTTGTGACAATTGAATTTATTATAAATTTGTGTAAAAAATATAATTTCATAAGTTATAAAAACAATTTCATAATTTCTAATTTAATGTGTAGTTTATAATATTTTAATAATATATTATTATTGTTGTACAGTCTAACATGTCAAAGAAGCCCCTAAGGAAAGTCATCATTGTCTGTAACAAAAGATAACCACAGTATTCCATGTAGGGAATGATAAAATTTATGTTTCATGTAGTGCATGATTAAAAAATGATTTGCATATAATTCAAGAAAAACATAGTCTCTTGATTTAAAATAAAATGTTTTTAGTGTTGTGTGAAACAAGAAATATAAAATAGATTAAATTAATTTAAAGAAAATATATCCCATGTCTAGGGGTGTTACACTACTCATTCCACATAGGATGTATATATATATCCAAATATGCTTCCTTGAAATCTATGGCATGTTCATGATTCATCATGTACCTCTATAGATAAGACACATAATAGTTTTTTTGGTATACCTTGATAATGAGATGGGAGATCTCGATGATTTGAAATTATCTTTACCCATTTAGTGATGGAGAAGGGTCCCACAACCTATAGTCCCTACTTTAAATGATTGCACATATATGAGTGAGCTAGTTGAGGAGTCACTCTAGAAAAAACCTTATCTCAAACAACATACAAAAAAAGTATCCTCCTACAATTATTATATGATCTCTTCCTTATCTGAGTATAGATAAATATCTTTTGAATCAGCTACATCCTCTTCATGGTCTCTTAATCCAAATTGTGTCCCAAAATAAAATATCAAATTATTCATTCCAAAACATTTGGGACCAATATGGCCACATTTAATGATCCTAATTTTTTTTCATCTAAATCATATCATGGTAACTAATTTTTTATGAAAAATCATTGAAGGCCATATTATCATCCAAAGGTCCACCAGATTATTGAATTAATGTTCATAGAATATCCTTTAGAATTTATATATTCTTTATATACTATCCATCTATTTTAAGATAGTAAATTGTGATAAATATCATATGAATCACTAGACATTTCTGCCAGACATTCCTAATTTTTTTGAGAAAGATGGATATCTATCTAATACAATTATCATGGGTAATCCATGTAAGAGTATTAATCTCATGGATGTATTGATTTAACAAATCGTCTACTGAGTGAGTCTCTCTTGTTGATAATTACTGATATAACTTCATTAACCCATATCCAATCACCTAGATAGTATCACGACCACATGGGTTCTAAGGTAAACCCTTAAAATGTCTTCTGTGACTTCCTATCACATCCGCAATGGCAGTAAAACTGGCTAGATCAGTCCACTAGGTCATTGGTTCTCCATATTTACCATCTAATAGTTGAGGAATTACAACACAAATCCAATGATGTCCCTATTTATCCTCACCATCATAAATATGTCATAATTTTATTGTAGAACAATATTGAACCATGATGTAAATTCCATATTGAGGTATAGAAGACTCTCATCATCTCTCTTCTGATAGATGTTGAGACTACCACTCCTTCATGTACCATGACCACATCATCATCATACAATGACCATCTGGATATTATGTTTAATCCAGCTAGGGCTTCATTTATCACAAAACACATTATGTCTAATTCCTATCCATTCATCAAAATATCCAAAAGTTAGGATGTGATCACTAAACTGTTAAACACCATCGATATATAATAATCAAAGGAATTCGTCCTCTAATAATCTAAAAAACCCATAAATCACCTCAAATATTCTAAAGGATGATCACCAATATCCTCCTCAACCTGTGTCTTATTGGAAAGAGTTTTCCCAATGACGTTAACACTCCCTAGAGAACATCAAATATGAATTTCAATAATCTAAAAATACTTTAAACAGAGTATATTTCTCATGTTTGGATCCTGTTGTTGAAAATATGCTAGCGGATATTGTGATCACTATATAAAATAAACCTCTCTTAAAAGAGATAGTTTCATCAATACATGAATTTTTAACACATAGCTCTCATCTCCTAGTCTTGTGTAAGGTAGATATGGTTCTAGTGTCATAGTTGACGTGACCCATAGTCCACTACCAATTCTCCGTATAACTGAACTTTACTAAACCCAATGAATTTTACATCACAATATATATCTTATTTGATCCCTTGACTATGTAGTATCATCACTATAGTTTTAGTCCACTTCATTTTCATCTCAATTAATTACTCTTCAAACTAGTCCATCCATTGTATTCTTACTCCATTCTTCATCGGTTGATTCATAGGTGTTGATAATCTAGAGAAGTCCATGAAAAAAACAATCATATAAAATCCTTCTAAATACAGAAGTTTCTTCATTTCAATCATTTTTCAGGGCTATATCCATGAAACTATTTCCACTACCATATCAAGTTCCACATATATTCCTTTTTCAAAACCCACATGTCCTAGGAACATCACCTATAATTTCTAGAAATAAATCAAAGGAATTTAAGAATAAATTAAATCTTCTCAAAGCATACTCATGAATATTTCAGGGTTCCAAGCATGACACTATGTGTTGAGTGAGAATATAAGGATTTTATAGATAAACATCAGGATGAATGAGTCTAGGTATTTGTGGAATATACTTTTCATGAGTTCTATGGTAATTTTCAAGGAACTAATTAGTCCAAAAAAATCAACATTTACTCAAACAACCTTTATATCTTCCTAAAGGCCATATTTTAAAATCCAACCACTCTCACACACAATTGGTCATAACATGATTGAAGATAATTCATGGAAAAACATTAGGACAACCATAAATGATCAAAAAAATATCTGATCATATGAAATCGTTATAGTATATTTTCTTTCACCTACTTCAAAATACAATAATTAAAATTGATATTAATTCTATTATCCTCCTTATAGAACAACATAGGTTCACCCCAAGGTGAATCACTCTGTCTGGTAAGTCTCTACTACTAAAATTCATCCATTTTCACCAGTAACTCCATCATCTTTTTTTGAACCTTATGTTAAGGGGGAATGGAAATGGGATATACACTAGATTAAAGATCAATATTTATGTCAAATTTCTATTAAGAATAATTCGGATGAAGTCATCTAAAAGAAAATATTAATATAGATCTGAGAATTGTGGATGAGTCACGGGGGATGACATAAATCCTATATAAAGTGGGAACCCATTCATTTATGTTGTGACCATATTGATATGAGTCATGTCATGTCCAAACATCCTTCACCCAGTTCCCTATCTATGTTCATCCTCTTTCTCTCACTCTTTAGTGAATTAAGTGACAACCATATATAATAGATATAGTTGTGGGATCGAAATATGGTTAGGTATTATATTCTAATAATTACATAGAATTTTTTCATATCATGAGTTTCCATTGATGTCCATATTTAGAAATGACCAAAGGAATCTCTTGGAATCACTGAAGATAGTTCACTCTCATGAAAAATTGTGTATCAAGGGAGACTAACATAGAGGATAACACAACTAGTATGTAAAGTATAACAACTATTCATTTAGATATGAAAACATGGGGAGAAATAGTATCATATAACTTAGGAGATATGGTTCATATTATCACTAATTTAAATATAAGCGTGTATGGACCCTCTCTACTATCTTCTAGAGTCAGATACATATCATACACATGGTCTTTTCTAATTCCCCGAACAATCAGCTATGTTGAATGACATGTCTACACCCTCAATTTAGATCCTTGGATAGACGCTTAGAATAAAGACCAATATTATCTTATTCCATGGAAGAAAATAATACATGATTCTCTATCATATAATTGTTATATATGTCCTATCTTCCATGAATTTTGGAAATGACTCTGGATTATTGTGGAGACACTAATGTAGAATCCTAACATAAAAAATATGAAGAAATATCTGTTTATTACCAAATGATTTGAAGAATATATACTCCCTTTATCCTAAATACTATTTAATTTTCACATATCACATATCCTTTTATTTATACCATAAAAAATTTACTCATGGCAGTAGGAGGAGTTCAACCTGGTTGAGCATCGATGTTTCATTAGGGAAAAAAACCCAACCCTCCTCTATGATCTTCCCAATGGTCATATCCTTTCATAGAAACAATGTGTATAAATATAGGTCAATATTTTCAACCATATATATAGTTTTGGGTCAAAGTATGATGAAAATATTCATGGATTTTTTAGCCTAACTACCAGCTAGATGTAGAGAAAAGTGGAAAATCACAATAAAATGAGTATAGTGCGTTAGGAATGTCACAGTGCCACGATGAATCTCTATGAACAATAATTCTCACCTGATATTTATCATGTAGGGTATGAACTATATGAAAAAAAATGTTTTTTGGGGCCTTTCATCTGATTCCCAATATTATTTTAGTCTGGCCAACAAATCTCCATCAACACATGGTGGGTCCCTATTGTATGTTCAATTTTAGATTCCCTTATTGTCTTTATTATTCTTTACACAGTCCACTATTTTGTAAATTATGTCTGCGTGATCCTCATTGTCTTGTGGTATTTTGTTATCTTAATATAATAGAGTATGTTGTGGCTAGAAATACATATATTAGTCTATTGTGGATCATGGTGGCACTTAAAAAAGGCTCACTGCCAGCATTACTAGGGAAGGTGTGGGATCATGCACTAGAGAACCCTCTTGCTAAATATGTGCTCTCAAAAAAAATCAATGAGGCATCATAATTTTTATAAGATGTAATGTTAGGGACATGAATATATCTTATCTATTATATGGTATCACATATGGGTTTCCATATGGTTTACCCACAACATAAAGTATTCTCCTTCATGCATTAACTCTAGTCTCAACCTTTCATGTTATTCTTAGTCATCATATATACAAAAACATATTTTTATTATTTCAAATAATTATTTCCATATAGGATATAACATGATAGTAAGGAAACATTTATATATATCAAAAAGATAAATATCACCAAAATATATCACAAATTCGGGTATCTAATTAAAGAACAAATATACTACGAAACAAAATGTATAAATTTGGTATGTAAACCTATTTTCCTAGTCATGATGAATAAACACGCCTAAAATATTATAAATCACATATCAATAATATGTGGCACTCCCATGGTGAATTTAATCAATGGTAACATAAAAACATATTGTCCTCTACTTTTGGGAAACTAGATGGTCCATTATACAATGTAGGTTGGTCACTATCATAATTCCTTCTCTAATGTCACAAAATTATTTTATCTAATATACCATATCCCATATAATATCATTAATAATAAAAAATTAATTGATTCATAGGGATCATACACAATTTTTTGACAAACCTATGAAAAATACTGAGTTTGAGAATGAATTCCACATAACATCATATACTCCTCCATGAAGGAAAGAAAATTATGATTAATAGTGACAGTTTGGGTCCATCAATGGGCTGAAAACACCCTTTGAATCATATCATGACATCAATTATAACTGATAAAAATTTAATAATTGACTCTAGTGAACATGTAGAAACAAATTAATTGAAATGGAACAGATGTCATAAATGTAATAAACAGAGCCCAAAGTAGAAAGGAAAACCAAAGAATAAGTATTGATAAATGATTAAATAAAAAATGGGGTTCAAATAGAGTCTGTCCCAGACCACTACCTTCCTTTTGTTCCTCTACTAAAATATTTACTATATGTCACTTTACATTCACCAAATATTTAGTACAAAAATCCACCGGAGTAGTGAAATTTCCATGTACATTGCATATACATGACTCTTTAGGCCACCACTAATTTATCCATAATTAAGTGGGACCATATAAAAAAATTACTCCATAATATAATAAACTTTCAACATGAAAATAAATATACAATCCAATGATGAATTGTTATGTTCAAACTCGCCACCACAAACCCACAATCAAACCTACTTTACATCACGCTAGAAAGATATCAAGAAGTTGTTAGTTGGGACTATTAAATACAAAGATATAGGGAGAATATTTTTAAAAAGCCTCCTGGAATTATAAATTCAAGACACCGATGACACTCATTTAAGTGTCCCAACATGACATGAATCTTGAAAATAAACTAGGCGTTATGTTCCCAATATATGACATGAAACTTTCAGGTCAACTAGGCATCGAGAAAGCAAAATGTTTTTATGTTTATTATATAAAAAATATGGTGATCCATGGTATCATAACATATACACCCCATTTTATGTTCTTCCATCACCATCATTACAAATCATGTGCACTAACCCTCTAAAGGATAAACATGTCTGGATGGTCCACCAATTCTAAGCCCAATAAATGATACCACTAATCCAAAGAAACATATATACAGGGTTTATAATTCCTAGAATACATATTAATATGAGAAATAAAAGAGCTTCACATAAAATCATGGGATCAAAATAATACATAGATATAGTTACGCTTGTATCAATAATGAAAAAATACATAACCATGAGTCTTATGGGCTACACACACCCATATAAAACCATAATAAAAAACTATTATCTGTCAATCCATCAAATATATAATAACATAATAATATCTATAAAACATACCCCATGAGGTAACGGACTTTCTACCTTAAATTCATTGATGTCAATAACTAGGAAAAACCACAATGTATGTCTAAAAAGAAAATGTGGAAACCTAAAAAGTCTTGATCACCCACTCATTGGCCTTTTTATATTGGTTTTCAACACATTGATGCCCAATGTTCATCAAGGGTTCTTAAAACCATAATTTTAATTTTTGTTCCAAATGTAAATAAAATATAACATGTGGTGATTCATTCTATCTACTAATTTTATTCACTTAAATGATAATTATTAAACAAATTTTTATTATAAATATCACTCATTATTAAACTATGATAATTTTTTAGAAATTCATTATAATTTTTCTCTGATTGTTATTTAAGATTATACCATGAACTTTTTTCATTATTATCAATTGATAATTTTAATTATTATCCATTGATATTTTTTCATGAAATATCTTTTGATCATTGAGTATTAGTATCTATTTATATTTACAAAGTGAAAATATATTTCAATTAATTCATTCATTATTTTATGTAAATATCTTTTGATAATTCTTGATAATTATCATTTTTTAATTTTTAAATAATTTGATTTGGATAATTTTATATAAATTATCCTTTGTAATTCAACATAATAATCATATTATATTTATTTATATTCATCATTTGATTTTTTTTATAATTTTAAAATGTCACATTCTTTATAAATTATTCATAGATAATTTAATCAAATTTTCATTGGATATTTCCTTATTTATAACATCTAATAATTTCATTTTTTATCATTTACAAAAATTTTGAATTATCCCTACATAATTTAATTGTTATCAACTTATTTAAATTCATCCATTTTTCAAAAAAAAAATTGGATTGGGGAAAACAATAAAAATAAATAAATTTATAAAAGAAAATGACTGTTGATTATATATGATGTAGCAGAAAAAGGGGGAAATAAGAGGACATCACATTGTGTGTGTATCTGGGTATAACTACGCTGAGAAAATTATGGGAGGCTTCACTGATCATACACATTTGTGTTTTTGGGGATCTTTGAATCATCCTGAAAAACAAAACTAGAATAAAAAGAGTTGTCCAATTACGAAACCTATGAAATTTATGAATTTACAAAACCCTAAATCTATTATTCTGATTTATTATGTGACTCATGTGATGCTTCAATATCGAGTCTTTAATTTAATCTCATTAAATTGTTTCTAACATAAACGGTTTAGATCTCTAGATTTATTATAAATTCATATTAACCAAACTGTGGACATTTTAGTGTATTTTGTTCTTATGAGGAAAAACAAGAAATATTAAAAATAGTAAAATAATAATATAAGTAGGTTAAAAATTAAACTTAGAGGTGATTAACTAAACATAAAATTAACAAAGGTTACAATAAACCAATGGTAAAACCTAAATTTTATACCTAGTATAGTTTACATATTATTCATTTGAAACACTATTCGGTATATATTAAATTATTTCAATACAAATATTCTCTTAAAATAATATATTTATTATTTTAATTATATTTAAATCGATCTCAAATTGGCCTCAAAATCTCCTATAGATTACATTCGAAACACCAAAAAATTTCTATTGATTATTAAAATGTTTTAACATGTATTTTACCCTTACATGAATCCAAACAAAAAATATAATTTATATGTTTATTTTTAGTAACTAACGTGATATTCGGATAGAGAAACTTATAAATTCTTAACATTATAGGGTTTCATTATCCATTAAAAATGGGAATATTAAACTCATCATATAATTTTATTCTAAAATTGGAAGAAATTTATTTTTAAATAATAAATGTATAATGAATATAATAGTTTTTTTAAAAAAATATCTTACATTCCAAAATATCAAACATAGGTTTCAAATTTATATAAAATATTTTTCGATTATAATTTTACTTATTTAATCAAACTTTTTTCAATATAAAGGTTTTATATAGTTGATGTCTTGATTATATCACGATGATGTCATAAAATTTATATTATTATTAAATACATTATTTTATACTACTATCCTTAAAAATAATATTTTCAAGAAAAATCCAAAAAAATCATCCCTATATAATATTTCCATGATGAATCCAAAAATGAAGTTCATTTTTTCAAATTAAAAATTATAAAATTTATGAATGTAACATTTCAATGGTATGATAAAATATAATGAAAGGTAAATAATTTTTAAAATATTAATTATTGTTATTAAAATTATTGATAAATTTATAAATAAATTTGTGTTAATATGTTATTTATATCAATAATATATGTAATCTTTATATAATAATAATATTTTTTTTAAAGGTGGGTTCTGTTCAAAAGACCATAACTTAGAGCTTTATTCAAAAATAGAAAGTCACAAACAAGTTACAACAGACGGAAAGAGTGAAATTTTCTAGAGTCCTTAATAAAAGAAGGGATTAACTCTGGCGGGATTTCATTCATCCAGGTGATCTCATGAGAGACTCCCATGTTGGCAATCCCATCCGTGATCATATTAGCCTCCCGATAGGTATGTGTGGAAATAAAGTTGAGGTCGTTGAGAGTAGCGAGGCAATCTATCCATATGGGGGTGAGAGGCCATGCCAGTTGGACGTCACCCTTCCAGATGGCTTGCACAATGGTAGTGGAATCGCTCTCTCTCCAGATATTCTACCAGTGGAAGAGCTTTGTATAGGATATAGCATGAATGGTAGAATGCATTTCGGCCTCCAGCGTAAAATTAGTTCCGCAGCTTCCAAAGAAACATCTGAGGATCCGGTCCTGATGGTCTCTGAAAATTCCCCCGCATCCAGCCAGACCATGATTTCCCTTTGAAGCTCTGTCCACATTTACCTTAATCCAACCAGGAGAAGGTTCCTTCCATAAAACTTCAAAAGTGTATCGAGGTTTTGAGAAAATACCTTTGATGCCAATTCGTTGAATGGTTTCAAAATCTATGACAAAATTATCACAACAATCCTTTTGGATCGTAGCCGCTTCCTTCATAGCCAGCAGAATCCTCATTTTTCTTGCATTAATATTAAAGGAATTATTGTTGAAAAAAGAATCATTTCTACCATACCATAAAATATGCATAAGCTTCGCAACAGTCATAAGGAATAGATTCTTGATTTGGGAAGATCATGGGAATTCCAACGTACTTTTCAGTTGAGAGAGAATAAATGTATCTAAAAGCCATCTGCATCCAAAAAGGAGAAAAATGTAATGCCAAAGGGCCATAGCAGTATCGAAAGATAGAAAAAGATGATTGATTTCCTCACGATGTTGTTTGAATAATCTACATTTAAAGAAGAGATTAAAGATGTAGTATTGTAGGAAAACATCAGTTGGAATTTTTTGATGTGCAATACGCCACATAAGAGTAAGTTGAGAAGGATTAATCTGGGATTTATTGAAGTTAGAAAGCCAATGAAAATTTTCGTCCTCATTAATGAATTGATAGCGATAAAACTTTTTAGAGTCTAACAGGCCATTTTGAGAAGGTTCCCAAACAAGAAGATTCTCATTAGAGGTGAAATAATAATTTTCCACAATCCCCTTGATATGATACGAAAGTTGAGAATCAGGGGAATTGATCATCTCCCTAATAGATCAATTTAAAGTATTAGGGGAAAAAGTATTAGGCTTATCGGAAACGAGAGGGTAGCCAGTCTAGTTATCAAACCAGAAATTTAAAGATGAATTTTTACTAACAAGCCATGTAGAATTCTCCATGATAGAGTGAAAAAAAGATTTGATCGATGGCTAGATAGAGGAAGTAATATAATTAGAAGAGCTAGACTTAAGTTTATCAAGGAAGTAGTTTTTTTAGGAATCTCAGGGAAAGAGAGTTATTATGAATGAGGGACCATGTGAGTTTGGCTTGAAGGGCCTCATTAAAAATGTTAAAATTCTTAATACTGATTCCTCCATTTTCAATAGGTTTACAGCAAGTGGCCCAAGAAACTGTAACCAATTTCTTTTCCAGAGTACTTCCACTCCAAATGAAATTTCTGATAGTTGTATTCAGACTTTTTATCAGCCCAAAAGGACATTTTTAGACCATCATGGAGTAGATGAGCTTAGAGACAATAATGGATTTAACAAGGAAAATTCTTCCAGCCATTGAACGAGATTTACCTTTCTTTGAAGAAAATTGCTTTAGAGTCTGATCAACAATTTTATGAAAATAAAAAGCTTTGGGTCGACCCCAGAAAAGGGGAACACAAAGATATGTAAAAGTAAGGGATCCTTCCTTTACCCCTAAAACATTGGTGATATGAGTTTTCCTATTAGAGGGGAAATTTTTAAGTAAATGAAATATTTTTTCTAATTAATGCATTGGCTGGAAATCTCCTCATAGTGAGAAATGATGGATTTGAGGTTATTGACATTTCTTTTGTCTCCCTGAAGGAAAAGAATAATATCATCGGCATAGAGCAGGTGAGAGGGAGCATGAAGATTTTTAGAAGAAATGATAGGTTTGGTTCTGCCTCCCTCAACATTGAGGGAGAGCAGTCTACTAAGATAATCTTTAGCGATATAAAAAATGATAGCAGAAAGCAGATCTCCTTGCCTAACACCTTGGATCATTTCAAATATCCCCTAGGTGAGCCATCAATAAGAATAGAGATGTTTTCAGAGTTGAAGATGATTTTAATTTTATTTATAAAGGATCATTGAAGCCAAAACTGGAGAGGACCTTAAAAATGAAAGTCCAGTCAATCGTATCAAAAGACTTAGTGATGTCTAGCTTAAGATCAATATTCCCACATCTAGTATTTCTGTTCAATAAATTAGTGGATTCAGAGGTGAGGAAAATACAATCTTGTATAGATCTACCTTTAATGAAACCGAAATATTTCCAGGAGACAATTTTGTTGCTAATATTAGAAAGCCTATTAGCAAGAATCTTAGTAATAATTTTAAAAAGAGAATTTAAGAGGGAAATGGGATGGAAGAGATGAATTTCATATGCATTATCAACTTTAGGGATTGACATGAGGAACTGAGAGTTGAGAGCGTGTGGAAGAACACCTTTTTCAAAGAAAGATTTAACTAAATTATAGACATCATTTTGAAGGACATCCCAATGTTTTTGATAGAAACCATTTTTGAAACCATCGGGGCTCAGGGCACTGTATGGGTTAAGACCAAAGACAATGTCCTTGACCTCAGAATCAAGAGGGATGCAATTAAGCAAACAATTATCCTCAGAAGTACCCATACAAGGAATAATGTTTGGAAGGATATATTTGTTATATGAAATTTTCTTTACCTATATAAAAGTAAAACATATTATTTATGAGTTAATAATTTAATTTTATCAATGTATTTATTTCTGAAAAAAAATTATTTTTAATTTTACCATATTATTCATTGATAATAATGGTAAAAACTCATTAAAAATATATTTATAACAAAAAAACCTTTACTTAAACATACTAATTTGGTTTCATTTTTTTATTTCGATAATATAATATTTATATTTTCACTAATAATACACTACAACAGTATAATAATTGAATACAAGTATATCAAATTACCATATTTCCAATGACCATAGTTATAATAATCAGATTTCATTCCGATATATAGTCCTACTAATATCACTCATTCCTTTATCAATTTATATGTCACATTTCTCATTCATTATTTTGGATAATACCTTCCTAATTCATGAATTTCATTACCATTTCATGTTTACATCCACTAACCATAATTTATAAGGATTTAGTTGATTTATAGGGTCTCTGAGATTCCATTATATTATTAATTTTTATTTATTTTCCTAATTTAATTTTAATACTTTTAATGGATTAATAATCCATCATATGCAGTATAGGTTATAATTTATTTTTGTGAAATGTTTAATTTACAAACAATTTGATTAGTTTCATATCCCATTTTTTATTTTTATGTGATATATTAAACATGTTATTTATTTAATTGAATTTTGAAACAAACTATCGGGGTGTTACATTCACCCCACCATAAATATTTCTAGTACTCATAATATTAATCTTCATGTACTAAAAAATATATATGGGTATTAGAAAGAAAAAACATGAATCATGATACAATTTCTAATTATATTCCTTCCATAATATCCTAGGTATGATTAGAAAACCCATATTTTCATTCATTGTATCCATATCAAAAATATTGAGGTTCTCCACAATCATTTTAGCTAAATAATCCTCATTACTAGGTTTTAAAATGAATATAATCATATTAATTTCCCAATAAATTTTATGGTTATCCTCTAACTAATATATGATCATAGTTTTATTTTAAATATTACATGTTACATCACTATATTGGAAATTAAGGAGGACTCTATATGGTCATAGACAATCAATTTACAAAATAAAATTAAAATATTTTAACGGAATAATAACAAGACATGCCTGAAGAATATTTCCACAAACATAGACTTAGGATAATGTTTTGAAATAACTTCATGTATTTATTGATAATTCAATATTAAATCGTTGGGTTGTGTTTTTATACTCGTTGATAACATATAATATTTACTATAATGTCTAAAAGGATAATCTAATAGGACACCCACATATATGTGGTGGATGATAAGTCCTCTATAATTTTCATGATACAATTCACATGTAATCATTCCAAAGGTTCTTCTTTATTACATTTGTCATGGAGAATATTGGTGTCTATTATACACATTATCCCCCACATATGGGCATAAATTTTCAAAATGACCAAAAACATTTCATTTAAACATTGAAGAATGGTTTTTGAATTAGTTGGGACCATTATTCCCCCAATTATATTGGAAAACCTATTTACTAAAAGTCACTGATTACAAGCATGATGATGAATCCATACACACTTGATACATTTTCTTACTTCATTATGATATTCCCATTGGATCTTATTGCCACATTCAGGATGCAAAGGAATCCATATCTTATACAATACAAGGTTTCTAAAAATAAATATTTAACAAAACTCAATTTATCACTTACTTTTTTTATTGTTAAATTTAACTAGGTAATTATTTTTAATAATATATCATGATAGCTAGTTATTCATAACCATATGGTCCTTGAAAATAATAGTTTTCCAACATGGTCACACATTGGGATAATCACTGCGTTTTCCATTATATTGATTATTAACATGCTTCACATGGCCTCTATCCATTAATTTAGATATTGGTATTATTATTATTTATTATACATAAATTTATAAAAATTTAAATGGAAGCTAAAAATATTTTAAAACATAACTCATAAGTTGTGTGTATAACCTAAAAAGGTAATTCATGGTTTTGTTATCTTGGTTATTCACGACCATAGACTTATTTTGTTCTATAACCATTCTAGTTATGTATTAAAACATTATAAACTATTTAAATACTTCATAATTTTTTTAAATAAATTTTGTGAAACATACAAAAAATATCCCCCAGGAGTAGCAAAAAAATATGTAGGTAAGCCCACTTTTCATGAATAGGTGAAGATCCATTTAATTCTAAATAAACATGATTTATGTTTATAAACAATTATTTCATATATTTTAGATTCTACACCCAATTTTTAAAATTTAGACAAGTATTTCACAATAAATAAGTAATAAACTCTATATTTTACGAAAAGTTTAGGATGTTTTCTACATATACTCTTATTCGTAGGGCTTTTCAATAATTCATATACTCCTAATCCTTAAAAAATCATCCTAGTTATATTATATACTAGTAAATGTAAATCCAAACATGAATATAATTTAAAAAAATAAACTTTTTGAAAATTAAATCTCACAAATATATGATTAATCCGGAAAAAATGGTTCAGTTCCTTTAGAGATTTCCTCCATACAATTATTATTTTAAAAAAAATTAATGTTTATTTATATTCAGATTGTATTGGAACCCCATATTGATACAAAATATGTTATAATCATCATCAAGACACGTGGATGGGGGAAAAATAATAAAGGATGATCTTAGACAATCAAAAAAGGAGAAAATGAAAAATTATGTCTTCAAGAATTAAACCATAAGTATGTGAGGAAACATGACATTGAGAAAATATTTTAACAAAAAAACATTAAAGAAAAATATTTTTCCATAAGTCATAATATAAGAAAGAGTAATTTAAAATAATTGATTTTATAATGTGTAATAAGAGATAGGAATATTGAAATAATTGTTATGATCTTGGGATAATAACCTAGGATTATAACATAGAAATGTTGGATAAGAAAAATACTGACATTATGAACATATATTACTGCATAATTTCCTTGATTATTATTTTGAACAAATCTAACAACATAATATCCCTACTCATTCTTTGAACGTCAATATTTTCATTGATTCTATACTCATTATTGTGAGCATATATTACTACTTCATGCATATGCTAAACATTGTGACCAAATCTGGATACACTGTATCCATTATCAACATCATTATATCATGATATAAAAAACAATAAACAATTAATTGGACAGAGATATATTGGACCCAACCCAATACATAATTATAATCTAAATTCATATATTCTGGAAACATTCTTGAACTATTTTCTCACAATGAAATCTTAAAAATAAAATAGGTTCCGTTATATTTTTGAATGGTATTACATAAAATGACCTCATGTGTTTGATTGGTTGGTACCTAAAAATCAATCACAAGAAAGGAGTATTCCATAAGGTAATATATAACGTGATTCATAAAATATTAATCCAATTTGTAATGATATTTTTTATATATAGAATAAAATTGAATAAAACTAATGAAAATCTATTTTATAAAACATTTTTATCATTATCATAAATAGATGAAGTTACGGGTCACTTTCAAAAATTATGTTAGATAAGTAATCAAAAAATAATTAAATTATTAGGATTGTAATATTAATAACTTTTCATTGAAAATTTCATAATTTTCTTATAGGAAATATGGAGTGTATAATAAAAATTATGATAATGAAAATGATTTTCTTCAATATTTTGAGATAACTTTGTTGATACCCATATCATGAAAAGGATAACAAAATTGTATATTGACAATAAATAATGGGAAATCAGATGATTTCATTAGATAATATATATTTTGGTCTCCAAAATTAAAAAAAATCATTTTCAGATATATATAATATTGAAATTGAATATAAAAATCCCTCAATTAGGATGATGATTATTCATATTAATGATTATTTTTTAAAATAAAGATGTTTATCAAGGAAGAATTGTTGAAACAATAATGTGGGAAGGATTTCAAGGGAAATAAATAAAAATCCCTGAAAACATAATATGAAGTAAAATATAATTCAATCATAAGGTAGTAATTCCCAACATTTATGAATTAATTACTAGAAAAATAACCAAAATTAAATTTATTTAAATTTATTTAGAAACAAATCTTATGGATTTAGAAACATATAAATTGAAAATATACTAGAAAAGATAAACTATAATGGATTTAAAAATCATTTTATTTCATGATACATATGAAAAAATAATCAACTAGTCATTATATACAAAACATAATATGAAATAATTTAGGAATATATATTTTTTTAAGGAATGAATATTAAGGCATGAAATACTTAACATAAATCCCATCATCAATGAAATTAAATCAACCTACTAAAAAATAAAAATAACTAAATTAATAAATTAATTCATAATATTAATAATATGTATTATATTTTCTACATAATAATTAATATAATTTCTGATACCATAAACTATTTTCTATTATTTAATTATCTTATCTGATGCATATAAAAAAGATTATTTTGTGTGAGTTTAATAGTGGGGAAATCAAGACTAATTTTTTTATTAATATAATCATTAATTTATTGTGTTATATAATTTAATATAAGTTCCATAATGATTTATAATGTAAATATATAATTCAATGAGAGTTCTAATTTTCATTTTTTAAGATGAAAACTTTAAGGAACTTATTTGGAGTGATTTAATGATATCAATGGATTACATTATAATGATCATTTTTTTGTTTCATCATTTCAAAAAAAATTTAATAATATATATTTATATAAAATATAATGCATATTCATCAAATGTAAATTACAACAATTCATCTAAGGTGGTGATGAAAATGAAAAATATCATTCATGGGGGTTGTATTCTACAAGTATGCAGAAACAAGGTTTCCATTTTCAAATAAATAGTAATTGAGGAAGGATGAAAATGATTTAGATTTTCAAAATATTATTTATCTCAAAAAATAATATTTATTTATCAAATTCCTTCTTATAAATATTTTTAATATTCATTAATGATAATGAATGATGTTCTTCTTGGAGGAGGTAGACTATAAATACACCTGAGCGTAATTTTAAAATTATTATCTATTGGGAGGAAGGTAAAAAATAGTTATTCCTGGAAAATAATAAAATTTGATTATTATTATGATATTTATGTAATGGTTTTATAATTTTTTTAATATATTTTTAGGATGTGGAATGATAAATAAATAAATAAAAATTAAAAAATTGTGGATAGACATTATTATGTTACTCTTTAGAAAATCTTCTTTTTAAATTTGTATATACTTTTTATGGGTGGTACATTGATGATAAAAAACATAAAGAATGTTAATTTTATTTTCCAAGGGGTATTTGGGTAGTGATTGGTCTTAACTAGTGGATTAAGGTGTGAGGAGTAGTCAGATAGTGAACGGATCATTTTATAATTGAGAGGAGTGGAGTTTTTGAAATAAGATATGGATATTCAAGGAAAATCTCTCCAAAAATGGAAAATAATGGATATGGGTATGAACTAATTTAAGGTAATCTCATACACATAAAAAATGATAATATATATGATATTTTATGTCTTATACCTTGATATATCTTTTTAAAATAATTTACTTTTACTTTGGTAACTCATTTGATAAACTCTATATCTTATAATTATAATAGAAAAATAAATTTATCATACAAAACAATTTTTATATGATGATTAAAAATATTTAATACATTTTATAATACCAAATTTTTAAAAATTATGAAAATTAAAATTGTAATAATAAATGTATAATGTAAAAAATAGTTTTTTGTGGAAAATTATAGGATTCAAAATTCCAAAAAAAAGTTTCCCAATCTAAAAAAAAATTCTAAATGATTAATTTTACTTATTAATTTAATATTTGATCATAAATTGATTAATTTATTTTTATTTCATTTGTTTATAATGATATTAACAGAACAATTATATATTTTATATGAAATATTTTTCTTATTCACCAAAAAACCATTATTTTCTAGAAAATCACCAATTTTCAACCTAATATAATATTTAAATGATGAATCTAAAAAAGGTATTAATTTTCTAAAAATAAAATTCTAAAATTTAGTAATATAATATTTAAATTAAAACATAACATATATTGAAAAAATATTTTAATATGAAAATTACCTTTTAAAATGTTAAAGAATACATTTTATATTTCCTATTAATTTCAAATTATGTTACTGTTAATCTATTATTAAAATAATAAATAATTTAATACTTATTTAACCATAATAAATCTATTTTCTTTTCATAAATACTCATAGCAGGTAAAATGATAAAATTTAGTAAAATACATCGTTAAGCTAAAAATGTTTATATTCATACTAAATGTCTCCAAATATGTATTAGAATATTGATAATTTATTTACCTATAAATATTATTAAACAATTTTGTACAAATCGTTATCTAGTAGTGAATGACAATGTTATGATCAAATAATCAAAAAAATAGAGAAATAGTTCATTAAACATTCTCAAATTTATATTTAAATGTCATAACTCAAATTAAATTAAAAATAATTTTTTATATTTTAATAATTTAATTGATTCAATATATTTATATAAATATAATTCATTTAATTTTATCTTATTAAAATTTGATAATAATATTTTTAGTGGATAAAAATATTTTTTAAATAAAATTTTTTAAATAAATATTATATTATTTTCATTATTTATTATTTCAAAAAAATGACATTTAAATTTGTTACTAAAAATTTCTAACTTCAATATAGATATTAGATACATATATTTCACAAAAAACCATATCTCCAACGACCATATTACAAAGGGGAAATTATCATTCCAAAATATCAACTTAGGAAAATCATTCATTTCATTCTCAATTCATAAGTCATAACTCTAAATCCTTATTTAGGATAATTATTTTTTTAATTTCGTAATGTTTATACATTAAAATTTATGTTCTATTAATGTTTATTATTAAGGGTTAATATGGTCTAGGGTATCTCTTGATTTTAAATATATTATTCAATTTTATTTTTCCCCTTCTAATTTATTCACATTTAATGGTTGTAATGAACCATGGTGTGTAATACATGGTTTCATGTATTTATTATCTACTTCTCTATTTGATGAAATTTATTTTATCATGGATTCAATTAGTGTTTCTCATGATTAAATCAATGAGACATATTATTTATTTAATTGATAATTCATAAAATATCTTTGGGTGTTCTATGTTCATGTTTCAGATTTGAATTAGGGAGGATTTTTTGAAAATATTTGGGTTTATTATAATGTTGTTAAATAGTTTTACATTGTAATATATTGTTCAATGATCCTCATTTTTTTACATTGATATAATTATTAACTTCTTTATTATAACCCATGTGATATGGGAGTTTATTTGGGATTAAGTTTCATTATAATGGGGTTTTTATCATGTCAAATCTATTCCAGTTGTAAAATGTTGTGTGAATGGATATACTAGAATATTATTATAATTTGTGAGACTAATTACATAGGTAAAAAATCATTTACCATCCGTAATTATTTTTGAGGTGGTGGTTATTTATTCACTTTTACTCATTTTTATACTTACGAGGATTATTTTTCCATGTATGATTATTTCATGGTATAAATATAATAATATATCATTTATTTGTTGAATTATTTCAATATATAGTGATAATACATTCATTGTTTCATTGATTGTATAGATAGTTATAATTTGTTCATTATATTTACTGATTATTTGATTGAGATACCATGTTCACTAAGGGTTCTTATTGTTGTGGGGATAAACTATTATGTTATGGTGATAACTCATTCACCCTTCTTTATTATGTTGTTTATAACCCATTCACGTTTATTATTAATACTTTGTATTGATAACTCATTCACCCATGTATTCCTATGGTGATAACTAATTCACAATGATTATTACTTGTATATATAGATAACATTTGTTCACTTTAGTATTTATTATGTGGGTAGTGGTAAATCATTTACTTTATTAATTGATTTGGGGATGTTGATTCTCTAAACATGGATTTTATTCATTGGAGTGTTGATAAACCATTCATCTATAATTATTATGTTATATTGATATCCTGTTTAACGCTATTATGATATTAGTGATAACCCTTTCACCTTTTATATAATTGTGAATTGGGTCATAACATGTTCACCCTTGTATGGCTATAGTGATAAGACAATCACCCATGTATGCAAATGGTGATAACACATTCACTCAAAGTTGAGAAGATTGGTGGTAGTCCATTCTATCATACTATAATATTATTGGTGAAAAAACATTCACTAGATGTTTTGTTATGGTTCTAGTGGTTCACATTTATTTTTGGGTTAGGGATAACCCACTCACAATTCATATTATTCTGAATTGTTGTAATATCTCATTAACATAGCTTTTATTGTGGTGTTGTCCCATTCAATATATGAGTGTTTATAGTGAAAACCTATTTACCTATATTATACAATAAGTGGAGATGACTTGATCTCCCATACATAATGTTGGTAGTCATACTTAATTCTCATATTATACTATGATTATAGATGATAACACATTCATTCTATTATTTTTAAACTATATGAGTATTTTTTTTCTTTAAAACAATGGAAATGTAAAGTATATACATTCATGATGGTGGTTATTAAGCCCCATGATTCAAGAAATAAAAAGTATTTGATTTTTAATCTCAACTCATATATCACATGAAAATATTTTTACCTATAGTTATTTAAGGGATCCATTGATGGTGTCCATCTAAGTATATTACTCAGACTATTAAATTTCAATTTAATGTAAATTCAGTCATTATGATCCAAGATACTGTATTAAAATTTTTTCTATAGTGTAAAGTTGAGCGAGGATGCATGATAGGATTTGGTGACAAGGTCATGAAATGCCTAATGATTACATTTTCATACATGTATCCCATATTTTTTTCTATTCCGTATCAAATTTTTTATAATATTATCCCATTGGGAGATTCACTCTTCATATAATCCATTTATTACATTATAGTGTTTAATTTTTGTTATATCAATATTATAACATTAATTATGTATATTTTTTAATCATTATTCAAATTATAATTTTTAGTTATTGAACTAATGGAATATTCACCCCACAAATTTAATCGATCCTTTATAATATTCCATAACCTCTTATGTATGTGGAGGCACACCTAGTGTTATATAGTAACTTAACTTCCATACTAAACAGATAGACCGGTCTAGGCGTGATACATATGTAACTAATTTATGGGGACTAGTTTGAGGTAGTGGTGAGGTTTTGAGTCTAAGTAACAAAATGAATGGTTATTAATTGGTTGGATTGGGAATGATGTTCTGTTATTCATCATTTTCATACAGAAATATAGTGGATGATCTACCAAGAGTAAGATAAAGGGTTAATAACAAAGTGATTGGTTTTACATTGTGGTTTTCTTGTTGAATCAATTAAAACTAAGCCTTATAGACATATTCACAATGTGTTAGGTGAATTTTGAGATAAACCATCACTAATGGGATAGAATAAGTGTGGACCAATATTATTATCTATAATGACTTATAATTGAAATGACGATAGTTCATTATACAATGTTGATTTATTTAGCGACCATAAGGTTATAGATTAAAATACATTGTCCTAAAGGCTCTCTTAACAAGGATAGGATAATCATGGGAGATGGGATATTCCTAAATGGTTCTTAAATACCATTAGTATTGGAATATATCACTCAGATAGAGAATTTATCAATATCATCTAAGGTCTATAAGAATGTGGCATCAGGATACTCTATGTATGAGCTGTGTTAAGATGTTATCCAATATATATGATAACAAAAATATATTTCATGATTATCATTATTATTCAGCTAAGTCATTTTACATGTTTTAATTCACTACTCATTATAATGAAGGGATGTTGCGACAATGATTATTATTATGTTAATCACCAGAGGGCTTGAGACATGTGTGTCCCAACCATCAAGAGAATATGTCCATATAGTGTAATGATACTACTTATCCTAATAAGAGTTGGAAATATTAAATTATGGACACTATATAATTCAATGATATTGATCAGTTGGACATTATCCAACTATACTCATGTTATGAGTTGGGTAATACATATGAGGGGTATTTGAGATTTTATGATTTAGTATAAGGTCAATTACACATAATCCATTGTGTAATATAATTAAGATTATTAGAGACTAAATGAGGTGAATTTATTACAAGTATCTATATTTCGTTGCATGATTTTTCAAGGACTGACCATAGTTAAATAGGATAGAATATAGACACATTATCCTAATGATATTTCAAGTCTTGGATATGATACAAATGATATATGGGTGGTAATATAATAGGAATATAGATTACATGATCTATTAGTGTGTAAGTGTGGTGGATATGGATGAGTGGGTTCCAACCAAGTAATCCTGTGAAAATATACACCAATGTAGGTCCTAAATAATGAAGGATATTTTGAAAATATATCACACATTCTAACACACATAGTTATATGTATTATTTTAAATTCTAGATGTCTTATATCAAATACATTTAAATGAAAGGTTCTTCGATGTTATGTTAAAACATTTCCTCAGAATTGTAGATGCATACAAATATATATAATATGTTATATTAGAGGTATTTTTTGGTTTATAACGTATTTTTATATTCACACCCTATAACCACGCATCTATGAATTTGTAATCATATGTTTGACATGTATGTTAGGGAAAGGGGAACTAAAACATGTCAGTTAATTGAAGGAACCCATGGTGGATATAGATATTAGTCTAAAGTGGGGAAGAGGACCAGTAGTGGTTTCCCCTTAGTTGTTTTATTTTTCATCCAAAAAATATGTTTTGTTGGATCTTCTAATCAGGTGTTCTTTTTTAATATATGATTATGTTTTATGACATGGGACTCATTTTTTATTAAATTTTGTTTTAATTATTATATTTGGATTTAATATGATGAAATATAATAATTATACCCTTCTAAATGTTGTTCTTATTTATTTATTATTTAATGTTGTGATACTAATGTCATATCATCTCTACGAGATAAAATTAGACCGTCACCTCTGGTCAGTATACTCTATAATATGAGGAGGCATTCTTGAAGCTCAATGTCATCTAAAATCGAGCTAGTGGATGGTTACCTAGGACATCCTATAAATTTAATTACACATTTATCATTAAAAATAATGTTTATTTAAGAAAATATTCTTTTTGAATATTTTAAAATAAAAAATTTTATATTTTGTCTTAATTATTATTTTTTATCAATATTTTAAAATATTAATTATTTAGGAAATATTTCTTATGAAAATAATTTTTCAAATGTTAAATTATCATTTATGTTATTATAAATATTGGTTTACAAACTTAGGATTTGTTTTTATTAATTTGTTTAATGGTGTTAAACCATTAGGTGTTTTTGGTTCTATTTTAGGAAGTCCAATGTATGTCTAAGAGAACGTGTAGATAGAACATAGTGAGTGATGTATAGAAAAAATATTAAGGGTAAATGAGGGTCAATATACAATTTTTACAATACATAAATTTTTCATAGTGTTAGGAATAAAATTCAAGTAGTTCTATAGTTAATATTTATGGTGAATATTTTTGTAGGTTTAAATTTTATGTTTTGAACACTTTTTAGGTGACACAAAATTAGATTCATTGGTATTTAATGTTTCATATATAATGAAGATCCCTCAATGGGAGAGGTTGTATTAAAAGAATAGTTTGGATTATAGTTTTATAATAAGTATTCCAAAACATTTACCCATCTCAAATACCTCATATTCAATTTTTAATCACCAATCACCACTTATCCTCCATAAAATTTGGCCCCAAAAAATGGATACAGTGGTTATTGAATTATTATAGAGGATCCTATTAATTATAATTTCATATGATTTTAATAATAAGTTATAATGGTCACACATAAAATAATACTTTTCTTATATTAATTCCCTTATTTTGATTTACTATTTGGATTTAGTATTTTGGGACAAGGGCTTTATCAATGCATCAAAAAATACCTTCGAGATGATAGGGATTTTTCTCAAGCATTCTTCCATAAAAATTATCACAGAATTTTGATATTTTTCATGAAAACATCACTTGTGAGATTGAAGATAAAATTAGTTGACTTCTGATTTTAATTAACTTAGTGGAATTTTCAAATCCATCAATTATGGCTTAGTCAATAATGAATTGATTTTCTAACTAATGGAAATAAAACTATCAAAACATTACATGATTGGTAAGGTGATTTTTGGATAATAATAACATTTGGATAACTCTATGAGATATTTATTATGATGAATAATCATTAGGGTTTCATGTGATATTATATTTCATTAATTATAAATCTTCGTATTGCTTCAGTGGGTATATATTGATTTTGAAAAGTTTATTATATAATTAATTAAATTTTTTAATTAATGTCCTTGTTTTTGTAATCAAGCAAAAAAATCATGGCGGTAACATAGATGTTGATTTTTGAATAAAATATCCAATAATTGCAATTTTTTCCCCTGGTTTTTATATAAATCATGAAGGTATTCCGGGAAGGAACAGTAAAGTAAAGAACATCTTGGTATGCCTAATATGTCATGGATTTTGTAAAAAACACTCATCCTTCCAATATTTTAAAGGGTAGAAAAAAATTATACAATATGTATAGAAAATATCTTGGTTTATGTCACTAAGTAAACTTCTCAATGAAATATTTGTTGTGTTCATTAGGGTATTAGGTGACACATTCTCGAGATACTGGTTTATTTTAATAGGTAAATTAAATCATTGTATATACTTAATCGTGATATGAAATTTATTAATGTAATATCATGAAGTTAAAAATATCATTTAAAATTTTATGATTACTAATTGTTCTATCAATTTTTCTAATATACCATTGACCAAATTAAAAAAATATTTATAATATCTTGAGGAAAGAAGAGGAATAAATTTTGTATTGTCAATGTTCATTGTTCATTGTATTCCATTTTATTTTTATTAACATTTTTATTGGTGTACAACACCATATTACTTTTCGAACAACCATATTTTTTTATAATAGAATATGAATGTTTGAAGAAACATTTAAACCACTAAGCACCGACTACATATCCACCCAAAAATAAAATGTCTGAATCCTCTAATAATCATTGGTGATTTTGTGATTATCTATCAACATATAACTCATTTTATCATGGATGATATTATCATTTTATAATCATAAGAACCCAAAAATATTCATTATGACATGATTCAAGGGAAATATGTTTGCATCATACTATTTCTCCCATAGTGAATCAAAAATAATTCAGGTGAATATCAATTGGTGTTAGAGTTAAACATCCTTCTAATGGATTTTTTTTATTTATATTTTTAAAATAAATTATTTCTATATAGAGAATAAAATTATTCCCTAAAAATGGAGTTCCCATGTTGAATAGAAAACAATTTAAATTTTGGAAATATTCGATAGATATATATCATTTGGCATTGGGGTTAGAAATTATTAACATAATTCAAAATTTTGTTAATCTATATTTAATATAATTAAATTAAATAATGTAAATGTTATAATTTCTTGGTATACTATGAGTGAGTGTGTAATATGTTACTCTCATCCCACTCTGAGATATAGGTTGACATAAGTTATGAGTTACCAAACAAATATTCCCTAGAACCATACTCTCATTTGAAGTGAAAAAAACAAAAACATTACATACTATATTTCATACCAACACTGGATTCCCAATAAATAAATAAATATATATATATAATTAATTTACATTATTTCCATGAATTAAACACTGTATTTTATAAATAATCTAACAATTCATTATATGGGTTTCTTAAAGTCTTTTAGAGTCAAATATATATGAAAATGATTTCACAATACTATTAATAATTTCTCCTTGTTTGACCACACCATTATCCCTTTTATACATATCATATGTATTACTCATATTCGAAACCTAGAGAATGAAAACATTAAAAAAAAGGAAGCCTCAATTTCTCTTTAAGTAAGAACTCTTCCACATGTCATCAATGGTTAAAATATAAACATATTACGAAATGTAAGAAAGGGAGAAATATATTACGAACAATAAAATGGAAGAATAATAGTTTCTTATTAGTCATGGTAAGAGGAAATTTAATCTCAAATGAAAAAAAACCACTAGGGAATATGATTTTCAGATAATAAACAAGATTCATGGAGCATAATCATGAAAAAATTACATTCAAATATTGATTTAATTAAAACATACCAAAACAATGAATTATAAAAAATATAATCATAGGAGAATATTATATAGTGTTATGGGAATCAAAATCTGAGGACCCATTTTATGGTGGCTTGTGCAGTACATCTAAAACCACATTAGGGACTTGAGCATCAAAACACATGGCTGAATTGTGAGCCATGTATCATAAGTACAAGAACATTTTTTTCTCATAATATTTAAAACCATAAACATTGAATTAAGTGGTAATTCATGACCCCAACCATAAAAATCCATACATACATTCCCATTAATATAAAAAAATCATTATATCATGAAATCCCATGAAGGGGAAATCTTTCTCAGATGTTTTCTAAATTATTCTACATAAAGTGATATAAAAATTAGATTGATTGATACAAAAAATTAAATCAAACATAAGAATTTTTCTATAATGTAATATATAGTGGTATTCAAAAATTATATACTTAAGATTAAAATAATTTATAGTTAAATATTAAATTAGAGGTGAAATTTAAATGATATTGTAGAAAAACTTTCATAATATTATCCTAAAAAGGTGAATAAGTTATGAATCGTTTTGAAAAATGAATTTTGGGAAATTAAAATGAAGTATTTTTAGAAATTTATTTGTGAATAAATTTAAATAATGATCTATGAAATAGAATATTTTTCATCCATAGAAAATGTGTTTAATAAAAAATTCATTTATGGGAATGGAAAACCAATTCAAGATTTAAATATATATCATTACCATAACCAACATTTTAAACATTGTGTATAATTGTCTATTCAAAAATATTTAACGAAAAATTAATATATTCCAAGAAATGATAAATATTTGAATTCAGAAAATAATAAAGTTGAAATTTTTTTGGATGTATAAATATTTTAAAGAAGAAAAATTTCTTATTTGGGTTGGATGTGATTTATTCTAAATAATGAAAAATTAAATGAAGAATGAAATACATCGAAGAAGAAATAAATTGATTGAATATTTTTTTACGTTGAAAAGTAGAAGAAAATTTTATTATAATGTCCTCATAATATATGAGAAACGATATTATAAAACCATAGTCAAATATGAATAATTATTACTCTGCAATAGAAACTGATTCATGAAAACCCATAATTTTTTGTCTGGATTTCCATGAAAAAGAATTAACTTATTATATAAAAAACATCAAAATCATATTAACCTGTTTTTGAACCTAATTCATATCTATTAACATATATATTTTTCATTCATAATAATTTATTACATATTTTTTAGTTAGATGTATTTTATTTCAGAAATAAGTTGTTACAGTTTTTGATTTTTCCACACATGAATTAAAATTTCAATGTTTAATCATGTTCTTTGATAAAAATTTCAACATTTAAATATTATAAAACGACCTATAATTTATTATTTATAATTATTAAAAATTATTAAATTTCATTCCATGATTATTTCACTCATGATAAATGAAAAGGAAATCATGGATGAGCTTGTTATTGTTATTTTGTGAAAATATAGACTTTTATATTAATAACAACATAAATATAAATATAACCTATCCAGAATATAAAAAATTTAAAAAAAAATTATTTTATTTTAATTATTTCAAAAAATCATCAATTTTGGGTGGTGATGAAAAATTTAATACGGTTTTTAAAAAGGTAGTAGTACGCACATAAATGTTGAAGACAGTTTTATTTTTTCTAAATAAAAAAGAAGAAATAAATTGATTTATCTTTTAAAACTAATAATAATTTTATAAAAAAAAATTCATTAAATTACTCTTTTTGAAAACCATTAAATGAAATAATGAAAAATAAATATCATCATTCATGGTGTTGAAAGAATGAACATGACATGAACGATGTTATAAATTTTCTATGAAAGAGGGGAAAGGTTGAAAATAGTTATTACATTAGTGTATAAGAATTTATATAAAATAATAACACTGATTTTAGTCAATTATAATGAGTTAATTAGAAAAATTTATAGTTAGAATTAGAATAATTGGAAAATATTATTATATCAAAGAAAAGAGAAATGTAGAATAATTTGATATCCTCTTAGAGACCATCTTGATTTATAATAGATTTGGGAAATATATAAGGGATAGACATGAAAAATATTTTACAGGGTTATTAGGGATATAAATTAGGCATACAATATGGTATATTAATAATTATTTAGAATGTTTTAATTTGTGGTGGTTGGATCCTTTTTTAAGTCAACAAAATGAAATTTCTATAAATATTTATAAATTTATATAAAGGGTGTGTCATTATTCAATCATGGTGGATACTAAAGTCGAAAATAATTGGGAGGGGTGATTATTGGTTGATCTACCTCTTAGAAATATGAATAATGTATATTATTTTTATATATTAATGTATTTAACCTTTAATTTAACTGCATGCAGAAATTTAATATTAAAATGATAATTATTCTTTAAATATATATTACTTATTTTTTTGAAAAATTATAAATTTCCCTTCTTAACATATTTTAATATAGTAATTGAAAATATTAAATTTTTTAGTTTGATTAGGGTAATTTTTATATAATAAATGTATAATTCATGAATCTAGTTTTAGGAAAAACATTACTTAAGTTATAAAATTAAAATTATATGTTTCTAAATTAAAATTAATATTTGAAATGTATAATCTCACATATTAAAAAATATATTTTTTAAAGGTATCATAAATTTTTACTTAATTATTAAAAACTACTAATATAATAAAATTCAGATTATTTTTTAAAAAATTATTTTGTTATTCTTTTTTAAAAAATATAAACAATTCATACTAATCTAATGTTTTTATATTTTATAAATAAATGATGTTTATTTTTCAAAATTACTCTGAACAAATTTAATAATTTAACATTTAAATGGAAATTCCATATATAATAAAAACTATTTAATATGAATATTCAATATTTCAAATATTAACTATTTTTTATTATTTTCAATAAAATTATATTTAAATTAGAGTTACTTTTTTATTCATATGAATAACCATTTTCCCATCAATTAAATATAATATAGCTAGTTTTTTTAAATTGAAATAAATAGAACTTATAAATATTATATTAAATAAATTAATTATTATGAATAAAAATGATCTTATAGTATATTAGCTATAATTATTCAATTCCATCAATTAATATGCATAAAAGTTGACCATAATTTTATTTATACATATATTTTATAGGGAGGATACCACTATTTATACCCTCTATATCAATAGATGTTTTAAAATGGTTATATTAATCATAATAAAATGTGTTGAAATTTTTTTTGTGATGAGTGGGAAATAAGATATTCAAAATAGATTTTTTTAGATAATTTGATACTAAAATATTGGGGTATAACACTTCCCTCAATCTAAATAACTTTTTCACTCAAAATTTTAATCACTTCTAATAATTTAAATTAACTATGGTTGTGACTCAATATATAATTTATAACTACCAATCACTAGTAAGACTATAGAATTAATGTATTAATTTATAAAAGAAATATATTGATATTTGTGGATATTTTTTTAAAAAATTTAATCCTTATTTATCTATGCGTATTATGAGTTTTTGGCCACATTATATCCACTAAATGATTTTTATTATCCTATTTTCTACCAAAAAACTAACCAAAATTGTTATGAAAATGACCAATAAAATTCAAGTAAATTTCCATTTGAAAATTAAAACATTGTCTCAAGATAAATTCCACTATAAAAACATAAATTTTAAATATGATACATTCTATTCATCTATGAAATTATTATTTCAACCATTATATCATTCAGGTTTACATTATTTTTCATCACAATTTTCATAATATTTATATAACCTTTCTAGTTATATATTACATCATCATGTTCCAAAATAAATCATTTATAATAGTGAACAATGGGTACATGACTCACAATATAATATCCCTAATGATTATTAATCAAGATTAGTATTTAATCTAACAATTCATGCACTAAGTGAAAGTTGATTTAATACTCAAACAATCTTCTTCAATTTTATTTCGCATAATTTTACCTATGCTAGAGCCAATATCAACTTTTTTGTATCTTAATAGATAAGTTTCATTCTAAAAAACAATAAAATTTATATATTATTAAAATATTCAAAAGTTATCCTTGAATTAGGTTATTACCTTGGAGGTTTTAAATATTATTTCTATTCACAATCCCCAAAAATAATTTAAATCATCCAAAAAAATAACAAAACCCTACATTAATACAAAACTGATGCCTCAAACCTTCACTCGTGAGTGTAGTGATAAAATCACAAACATTACAAACAATATTTTATTCAAACTATGACCACCCAACCTAAAAATATCATTTTTAACAGCATTTATATAATTTAATCATTTATCTTATCATTTGTATCACAATCCCAATAACCAAAGGTTTAGTTCCTTTGAGGACAATCAATTTAAGAATATTATTATATAATACTTGTGAAAAATTATATATAATCCAACCATAATATACTCCCACCAAGAATTGTCATAATTTATACTCATATTCATAACATAGGTAAAAAAACCTAAGAAATGTATGAGCTTGAATTTATAGTAAGACAAAATCACATCTTCATGTTCTAAAAGGTTAAAACAAAAGGATTAGTATATGTGGAATCCTAAATAGAGGGTGAATTTAGAATTCAATTTAAAAATATGTGTTTCTAAAAATAATAAGTCAAATTACCAATAGTTTAAAAGACAACATAGTTAACTAATATAGTAGGTGAAGAATATAATCTGAGACCTCATCCAAATCTCCTAAGGCACTTTTTTTAAATAGTACATTCATGAGTATTTTGTATAGTGTTTGACAACAATCTCATTAACTAGTAAATATAAAGTCAAATAGTAACGATACATACATGATAACATCACTAAAACTCATACCGTTATTAGTAATGCAATCGGTAAGAAAATTGGCCCCAAGATTTGTATGTTTACTGACGAAACTGGTTGAAGAAAAAAATCCAACAAAAAACCACTATGTAGTCTGCTTTAAAATGAGGTTTTGGGAACTACTTCTAATGGCCTAGAAAATAATTATGGGGCTACACTATATCCAACGATTAAACCAACCCTATTTTTTTCAATTTATACAACATTGTTAAGGCCAGGAATCTCATCATAAAGAGAGGATTCCACCATGTAAGGATCATTCAAATGTTCAAGGATATCACTAATTTGGTAATGAACATAACTGAGTCATCTATAAAACCCACCCAATATGTACAACCACATAGTGAATTGAATCCAAGGAATAAAAACCTATATCATGTGTAACAAAAAAATGGTAAACAACTATATTACAGTTTGGAATAAATAAAGAAATCCATGAGGCAAAAAAAGTCATTCTAAACAAGAAATACCATACATATAAAAGAGCCCAGAATATTCATGTACATATGTGACCATATATCACCACACAACCATCCTATTTTGAATTCAAACACCAATACGAGAAATCATCATGATAAACAATGTCATTCCCTTTACCTGAGTCCAACAAAACTACATCTATAATTATCCAAATGAAAAAGTAGGGTGTCCTCACAAATCCCTATAGGATTACAACGATATATTTATATATATATTATAAAATCATTCATTCATTATCTAGAGAAATAAAATATATAATTTTACAAATTGTTTTCATAATGTAAACACATTTTATAAATCATCCTTTGGTTTTCATAAAATCATATCATGTTCCCCTAATATAGGAATATGTCTACAATAAAATATAGAAAGTGATCATATGAAAACCAATCATGGATAAACCATAAGATAAACAGGTCAGACAATAACCATGAAAATAACATCATGTTTTAAACCATTCATAAATGAAAAAACACACCATTACAGTTCTAACCAATTGGTATATCTTCTATGAATTAAATAAGTTCCCCAATCCATAACTAAGGGTGATCCAACCAATATAACTGATTATGTCATTATATACACTATAGTGCTAATAAAACACTCATGGTATTACAGAAATAATGAGTGATAAGTATATTCCCAATCAACCCAAGTCCACCTAATGTATTTCATTTATAAAAAATAATTTCAAAATCATAACATCCTTTTATAGAATTTTATAAAATACCTACTATACACAAAACCCTTTATATATGTAACTTATTTTAAAATGTGTATCATTTCCAAAAATTTCATTCCAATTTCAAATAAATAAGTTTTAATGGGATACCCTATGAAATTAAATAGAATATATGTCAAATCACTAATTAGTACTACTTATATAGATTCTCCTACCACACAAATGGAGGAAACCAAGCCACGATTGAAAATGTTGATTTATAAATAGAATATCATCCTCCAAAATACAAGGCTCTTGGGGAGAGTTTTAAGGATCAATAGAAAACACCAACTGATACCAACATAATCGACAAACATAGACAATGTCATAATGATGAACAACGAATGGTAATAAATAGTATGTCTTCTTACTAGGGATATGTGATAAAACACCCATAGGGTTATAATGGTAAAGTGAGTTATATGGATGGTGTTCAATCACCCAAAATTAAATCATGGGTTGGGATGAAGACTTGAACATAGAATAGAGGTGAGTTTGGGAATGATGTTTGATAATAACAAATAAACCTATAAAATTCTAGTTGTGAATCTCTTTCAAATAAAAAATTATATGATTTTAAAAAACATGTTAAAGAGGAATAACCATGGGTTTACATAATTATGATCGACCGCTTCACATTGAAAAAATATTTCACCACATCTAATTTTTCTCATTCAAAATGGGACTTATTTTATCTTACCTATAATGGATTCATATCATTTAACAATTTTATGGTGTGTATATAGATACCATGTAGTTTTAGTCTAGATTATATAGAAAAATATAGAAACATCTTAGATACATTCTAGACCCAAGTAGAAACCCCTTAATATTTTTTCTAAAAAATATACCCATACTTAATAACATCAGGAAAAAAATACTATGTTGTTTGTTATGTTTGTTTCCTTGATAAAATATATTAATCCCCATAGATCATGAAATGAATCTAAACTAAAATGGACTAAATACTAGAATTGATATGTACATAATGAATGTTAACTAAATGTAACAATCTCCCAACCAAAAAACACTTTCTATCCCCATAATGTCTTTATGATCATGGACTAGAAAAAAGGGAACGCCACTACTTCCACAGTAAAAAAATGATCTCTCTAATCTCTTGGATATTGTATCTTCTCTTATATAGTAAAAAGACCATGGTAATTTCATTAACATGTATTATATAAACTTAATGATTCATAATCGAAATTGGATTCTCATCCAGAGTGGCTTCAAGATGATGATAAACATTTTCCCATTCAATTAAATAGAATAGATCTGGTGAATATAAACTCCACTAAGAAACATGAAACATGTTTTGGATAGAATTTAAAGGAGAAAAAAAGTTTAACTAATTTTCCACATTTACAAGATGATCAAAAATATTAAAGGTTACATGAAACCTTATTGATGCCTTACATTACACACACAAATGATTATGTCCCGAAAAACATGAAAATCTGAGAAAGAACCTATCACAAACTGGAAACTATAGAAACTAATGAGAATGGTCTATATAGGATTTATAATGAATTTATTTCTTGATAAACCTTTATTGGGTCTACTAAAAATTTCTATTAACTCACGAGAAAGACTTGGCCCAACCAAGGACAACCCTCTCAACTCTTCACATCATATGGGATATTTACAAGGATTCCCATACAAATATGTAGATTGATCTGGACAAATTGATTCTTAATAACTATTGTAAGAGGAAATAATGACCAGTGAAATTATTTTCTAATGAACCCCCGAAATAAAGTACACATTCCTAAAACATATCCTCAAGAACCTAGATAGCTCTATTTTTCTATCCATCCATCATTGGAAGATATGTCATCCTCAATGTAAACTAGGAAAACATCACTTATTGAAAACATTTCCAAAATAAGGTTGTTAACCCAGGATCCTTATTAGAAATAATCAAATATGGAAAGTCATAAAGTCTCACTACTTATTACACAAAAATCCCCAAGGTTCTCCAATGTTATCATCCCCTTGTAATACAAGAAAAATGACCAATCTCTAGAGTTGATTAGTGATTACTAAAATTTCATCCTTATTGCTAGTAGCCTACGGTAAACCATTGAAAAATTCAATGAAAATTCCAACCCACTTCCTTACAGTAATGGACATGGATTATAAAAAAATATTAGGTCTCTATTAGTCTACCTTAATTCTCTAGCACATGTGACACCATTAAAAACTGCAATTTAATATCTCATAATTGACTACCAACATTGATATCTCAATTCGTGGTACATATTGGTAGTCCCGGTAGGAATGAAACAAAAAAATGGTGTCCACAATCCATTAACTCCAATATCATAGAACGGGGAAAATCCAACCATCTTTAGAAACCAAAATATTCCTTGGGATGTTGAGAACAATCACTCTAGTTCTTCCAAACAATTAATATATTACTAAATCTATAAAACTGAGTTTTAGGTACCCAATCAAGATAAAACTGATCAAAAAACAACTTGTCAAACTTTTTGAAATACATTTACACCTTCACACCAACTTCTTCCACTACCAAGATCATATTAGTAATAAAACTCATCAGGGAAGATTCTTCTAATAATTACTTCGACGTTTGAGTCAGTAATCTCATGCACAATGCATCGGTGTCTGCATTACCTTTTCTAACAGTATTAACAATATCAAAATAACAAGTCTACATATACACAACCAAGTCTCACTGTTAAAATTTTATATCCCTTTCAGTGAAACTATTCTGTAGTCTCTTGTGATTACAATATACTATAAATATCTCTCCAAATATGGGTTCATGCCATGTTTTTTGTATTTTCATAACCACTAAAAACACAATATTTTTGGATGGTTAGTTCCTCTAATAATGGTGTAACTATAAATAGAAATACACCACCAATTGTTTCCCGGACATTAGGACACACCCCCCACCTATGCTCAATGCATTTTTTAACACATCATAACATGAACCTAGTTCTAGAAGAATAAAAATTAGACCATAATTCATCCTCTTATTTTGACCCACAAAATATCGCTAACATTTTTTATAACACTAAATAATTACACCCTTATAGGTAATATATTTCATTAGAGATTACAGCCTTTAGAAGCCTTTAATGAAACACCTCTAATAACCAACCAACCCCATGAAACATTATATTTAAAACCCAATTATAGGATTCCCCCAATATATAAGTTCATGTATCTTCTCAAGATCCTCATATACACCCCTCTAAATTATAACATTGAACAAAAATTTCAATTCTTGAATCAGGAATTCACTGTTGAAAAAAAACCATACAAACAATTTTCCCTCATGGTTTTGAGAATGACATCCAAATGGTTCAGGTGATCCTCATCTGAATTGGATTATATAAAAATATCATCTATGAACATGATAATAAAACTGGTCCCAAAAGTGAAGATATATTTGGTTCATTAATTCTTTAAACATCACAATATAATTATTGATACAAAAGTACATAAATAATAACTCAAAATGACCATATTGGTTCCAAATCACATCCTTAAGTAGATCCTATTCATAGACACTAAATTGGTGGTACCCTGACCAATTGTCTAACATTAAAAAAATACCCGCTAAATTGATCAAATATATCATCAATACTATTCGTGGTATATTTATTCATAACTATGATAGGATTTAACATTCGATAATATATAAAAAGTTGGATTATCTAACCAACCATGTTCGAATAGAGGGTAGGAAAATCCCATACTGAAATAGTAGGAAAAATAAATCCCATATCCTTATGCTTTGTAATTTGGAACTTAGGTTCCACTGACTTAGAATTTTTCATACAGTAATATGGTATTGAAATCAGAATCATACGAGCTATTAGGTCATTAGTAAACTCTCTATTTATGGAATAAAACTAGAAACTCACAACATAAAGACCTTATGGTATACACACATCTCTATTGGAAGAATACTACTCAAAAAAGGGTTAACTAAATCATGTATCATCTCTAAAAACTGACATGATATCACCCCATCATTAGGAACAACATTCTCCTCTCTCATAAACCATGAATACCACTCACCATATAAGATTTGAGTGACTCCTTTGGGAGATAAAAAATAAAAAAATTAAGATAAAAATTAATATATCCCATGACCCTACCCTCAAATCTAGGATTAAAATCTTGTAAAATATATCAATATCATTAACCAATCAGTCCCATACCAAAAAAAGTTAGTTATCATTTCTTGACATCTGATACATTTCAACCCATATATATATCTCTTTTCCAAAGTCCTGGAAAAATATAATAGGAATGAAATGATCTCTTAACATAAGAACAAATAATCAAGTAACTTTTATTATATTAAAAATGAGTAGAACCTATATCAAAAAAATCTACTTCCATAAAATATTGAAAAAACATTGTACTTATAAAATTAGTCATTTTAACTTTAAATTCCTCTAGCATAGACTCTGCAACATAAATTTTTTTTATCATTGCTACTCTTTATGATTTACTTTAATCATGAATACTCTCCATTTCCTAAGGGTAATATCATCCAACTTTGGATTCATCCTAAAAACATAAAACCCTTTTTGACATTGGATCCATCCTTAATGCCTTGGGACATCCTTTCAAAAAAATGTAAGATAGAAAAACATTCAATTATGATGAAAAGTATTGAGAGCTTTTAATAATTAAGATTAGTATAACTAGGTCTTCCAAACTGAGAAAATAAAACCTATTGATATCCCGATGAATCCCCATATACTAGTAGTGAAGAAAACTAGTTACGATTCTGCTTCCTTTTCTATCCAAAAGTCATGCCCCAACCAAAAACACTACATATACCTGATCTCCCTAATTTATTACCATTATAATGAATCTGGATAAAACTAATCGTTGAATATTTTATTGAAGGAGACCCAGGTAAGATCCTCATGCAATGTATATAAAAAAAGTAGTCCAATAATCCCCCTCTTTGCCGCTCTTGAAAATACATGGGAAAAACCACATTAGTATTCCCATGAGTTTTTTGAAACGATAAATATCCTCTCAATATTCTAAATCCACTCCTTATATTCCAAGGTTCCATTTCAACCAAAAATTATAGGTTGATGTTTCTTAGAAAATTATGAGCCATTATCTACTAGTCGTCCCCAGCATCAGACACTTGGTTTACAAAGCTTGGGAATAGTTTGGGTTAAGTATTCAATTAATTAAGGGTCCACAATAGGCCAAACTTATGGAACCTCTTTCAATGATTCCTCACTCTTATTTGGAAGATTGATCCTTTGATTAATTTTCTATTAAATACAATACATACCTTTTAGTTTATAATAAATTTCCAATGTTATAATGTCGACTTCTACAAATCCATATTTATTCTTTTAAACAACAATAATTTATGAAATCTTTAATTCTATAAAATTATTTATATTATTATGAATAACCTTGTTCATTATAATAAACTCCCATATATATTTTATTCAAACAATCTCAACCACCAGTTACAAAATTGGAAAACAATCCCAGAGTAACCATGGTAACATGGATTTAGACAAGAAAGTGATTTGGCTATACCCTTTTCCTACACATAATATCGTAATTTTGAAAGCCCTAACTATTTTCTACAGAAAGAACAAAAAACAAACATGAATTCCCACAAAAATTCAGTTGGGTATTCCGTTTGATAATAATCTCTATTGAACCATCCTTAGTTATCCAAACATGTCACTCGAGATGGTCTACCACACAGTTAGGTGAATCCAAGGGACACAAAACCAATATCATTTGTAACAAAAATATGGTATAAAATTAGATTTTATTGTACATGAAAGATAAAATTCCATAAAACCAAATAATTAAATCTAGATAGTATAGTGAAGGAAGATAAAATATACCTTACAAACCAGGTCCTTGTCCCACCATTTGTTACCACCCCGCTATCCTACTAAAAAAATTAATACAAACAACAGAAACTATAATGATATCGAATGTCAATCCCTTTAAATTGATCTTAAAAAATATCATCTATGACCACCCAAATAAAGAAGAATGATGTGAGATCAAATCCCAATATAATACAACATAATAATCAAAACATGTTCGAATATCAATAACGAATTATCATTATCTTTAAAAAATCAATTTATAATGAATTTTCATAAGGTAAAATCACTTTATAAATCAACCATTGGTCTCCATAGAAACAATCCATATTCACCATCTCTATAAATTTTATTGTAATAAAAGAAGGAAGGAACGAATAAGAAGACCAATCGTGGATACCATAAAAGATAAATATTAAAGCGAATAAACATAAAAATAAAATCTTGTGAAAAATCGAATCAAAAAAGAAAATTCATGCCTTTTTAGGTCTAATAAATTGGTATACATACTAGAGAAGAACGAAATGATCACATATAGGCCAATAGTTGATCCAACCAATGTAACCTATAGGGGAATTACACACACTAAATTAAAATTAAACGACTTGTGGCATTGAACACACTAATAGTAAAAATTCCATTCATGATACATCTAGGGATTCCCAATGTGTTGTGTCAATAAAAATAAAATTCAAAAATGAAACCAAACATTAAAATATTTAATAATGTACCTATTGTGTGTTGAAATATTTTTAAACAAAAATCTCATAGAAACATGTATCTTTTCTTACAAAACCACTAAAATGTCAGGTAAATCAATTTCAGAAAACAACCCAATGGAATTGACAATAAAATAATGTCATTCAAAAATTATAAACACATAAATATATTCCCCTACCTCATGATGGATAAAAGCTTGCAGCTATCAACACTAGAGATAGGTAAGTAGTTGATCGAGCTTGGAAAGATAATGATTTAGGAGAAATAGCATCGAATCAATATAAAACAAAAACTAATCAATTCCTAGTCCAAAAACATATCCAAATACACTATATAAATAAAGGTAGATAACATATATGAAGACCACCTTCTTGGGAGATGCTGTACAACAACCATGGGGATCAAAATAGGAATGGAGTGATCTGGATGGAGGGAGATCCTGCGAAATCACCCTAAATTTCCAAAATTTTAATGTCGTGTTCATGAAAGTAAGATATTGAGTAGGTAAGGAATGAAACATAATAAAAACAATTAAAAAGAAATTATTCATGTATTTAATCACTTTAAAATCAGAAATTACATGATTTTATATGTATTAATAAAATATTTCCTTGGCAGGATTTAATCCTAATCAACCAATCCATTTCAGAAAATTATTTCAAAGATTTTAATTATTCACATTTTAAATGGGACTCATGTTATCTTCCCAAAAACATGTTCACATTATATAACTTGTTCCCAATATGGATATGTCTAGTGGTATGTCCACAATCAAGTTTCTAGAAAAAATTCCTAAACCATCTCAATGATTAATGAACCAAAAGAGAACCCACTTAAACATTAAAAACATATATAACCAGAATCCACCACTAAAAGAAAACATACATTTATAGAATTTATTTAATTTTCCCCAAAAAAATATATTCATACCTATATCATGAGAAACATTACCCGATAAAAATGGTGTAAAGACTATTGTTCACAATTTACTAATGGAAGAAAACTAAATGTTACAATTGTGATCCTTAAAGACAAACCCACAAACCGATGGAACATATTCCTTATAAAATATTCATCAATGTTGAATTTATTCTATCCTCAAAATTGATATAGTCAAAATACACAAAGTCCCTAGGAGGAGGCTAGAATTTACCATCAATGTTATGGAATATCGAGATAAGTAAATCCTGGAATGAGTTTATGTGGTGACAAGTGTAAAGGGAACTACAATTACCCATATTAAAAAACATATGACCAAGATAAACATAGAGGATAAATAGGTATTTATCTATGTTACTACAATATATGAATTATATATATCATACACCTAGAAGGTGGAAAAAATTTATGGTCAAAGTGGTGTATTAATGTACCCTCAAAGAAAATCAATTGGAGAGAAAATTGAGTATAACGAACATCAAACATATAAAATAGGGATTTCCACATAGCCATGGTTATGGAATATTTTAAAAAAAGATTAATCAAATCCTTAATAAATAATTTATAAAGAACCCATATATTTATTATAGAGAGTCATATTGATTGAAAGTAGACATACATGATGTATTTCCATGGGAAATACTCCATATCTGTTGTAATAAAATGGAACTTCCCATTATTTTTATAATTATATAATACTAGTAGAACCTATAATTGATCAACCAGCGACATCATTTAAAAATATCTCAATGTTAAACATTTTAATAAATATATGATTCTATATCAAGATATCATTGTGTAGAATAAAGTCATAAATACTCAATGAATTATTATTATCAATAGGTATGGATTTATGAGATACATCAAATAACATTTTAATAAAAAAAATCATGTGAAGTGATAGATCAAAATTTTCAAAAATATTAAAATTATTAGTTTCAATCCTATTTTAAGTCAAAATTTATATGAGAAATTCTATTCTAGAAAGGAAACTCAATTAAGAGAAAATGCTTGAGTAGTTGGATTTACGGGCTGGCCAAACAAAAGAGTCTAGATACTGGATGTTTCCTGATATTTTATAACTAATATATAAATATTTAACAAATCCAATAACATCATATTTGTCATTAATGAGAATCTATATACAATGGTATTATAGGGATTCATTGATATTGTTACTGTTCTTAATTCCCAAACCCATGACATCATAAGCCTAAAAAAATACTTCATGTCGCGTTTATCCCAATCCATTAAATGATACTCCCACTCCCAAAAAAATTATTATTAAACACATTGATAATTTTCTTCATGAAATAAGTGAATCTATATATAATAATATAGTAAAAAATATAGAAATTAATCAATTTTGTATGGAAGACTCTTCCACCTACATATATATAACTATTCTAAGATGTTGGTTTAATCCTAATCCAGCATTAAATATCTATATGTATCAAGATATTAATATCCCAAAAAAAAGAAATATAAATGAATGTGAAAGAAAGACCCCCCAACAATTTATAGTGCTTCTAGAATATCAACCCTTTTATTGTCAGGGATGTTCATCCCAAAATAGAAGAGAGTCTTATTATAGATTATCTATTAAGCAGAAACATTATCAATGTGAAGAAGAGTTTCGCCAAGTAATAATATTTCTTTCTTATCTCCCTAAATGAAAAAAATTATATCATCAACATATAATAGATTATATGGATATACAAGCCCTCTGGCTTTCCTAATAGTTTTCGATATTCAATTGTTAACTAGTATTAAAAGAATCCTACTATGGTAATCCTTAATAAAAATTATGGAAGAGGGAGTCTCACCTTGTCTAACTCACCTTGATCATGTAAATTACCTTTTAGGATGACTATTTTTTAGTTTAATGATATCATTCAATCTCTGATGATTTTTCTCCAACTATTGAATATCTCATATAATCCAAATTTATTTTAGATGCTATAATGAAATCCACAATACATCGTGTCAAATTAAAATTCAACATAATGTTTAAAAGTTACTTTTCACCCATTAATGATTATTTTTTATATAAAAAACAATAGGATATGAATTTTTACTATTTTATGATCCTTTCTTTGATAATTCAAAACTACTATAAGGAGATCACATTGATAGACAGAGTGTACAACCTATTAGAAAAAATATGTCCATTAATTTAGTAAATAATATCGATAGTACAAACTAAGGAAAAAGTAAAGATTTCACATTATTTATCAATATTAGGTATCATGGTGAGAAATTGGAAATTGACCCCCTAGGGGAGTGATCAATATTTAAAAAAACAATATACTAGAAAATGAAATCATTCTGAATGATATCTAGGTATGTTTGAAAGAAAAATTTTGTAAAACCATGTGTTCTAGGGCACATATTGACTTAATTGTAAATATTTCTTCCTTAATTTCTAATTTTATAGTCACATAGATTATCATGAAATTTTCATCATAACTTACAAGCTTCTTGATAATTTCATCCATCAATTAAGTGTTTTGGGAAGTTCTATTGAAGATATTCATATAATAGAAGAAAATATTTTCTGAGAGAGATTTCATGCTATCCAAAATCTATTAACAACCTATTGAAATTTAAAATTTATTGATGTCCTTATATTTCCATTTTTGGAATTTATGAAAATGGAATTTATATACAATTTTTTACCTAATTATGCTTGTTGGTCACTCTATGAATTCACTTATAATGAATTAGTTGATTATAAGGTGTAGACAAGACATAAAAAACATGTACCAGTTCAAGATAAAATTTATTGTAGGTATTTTATTCATTTATATGTTGAATAATTTCCTTTAGGGAATAAATATATTTATACTAGGATATAAATATTTCCCAACAACATCATTTCAATTTCCAATATAAAAATCCATATGTCAGGAAATAAAAAATGAAACATTTATACAATCAGTAGAGTCACCTGATTCATTCAGAATATTAACTAATTTTTTATGAAGTAATAAATAAATATTGAATCCAAAAGGGAGGGTAAATTTAGTATTTTCCACCAAACTGATAATCAAAAATAGGTTGATGGTCCAGATTAAGCCTGGATAATGTTATTCATGTGATATACTCCCATCGATTGAAGGTATAACCATTACTAAATTAGTATTATAATTTATTAGATAAAATTTTATTCATATTCTTTATATACTAGGTTTATTTGACACCAATAACAATAACCACCACTATGTTATTTCTATCAATGAAATTCAGAATTCTAGGGAGGAGAAGAGTGTATTTACAACTCTCAGTCTCTCATCCAGACTCAATATGGAGTTTATTTCCTTGGGGAAATTTCATATCCTCATGATCCTTTTATTTAGTGAGCCAGTAAAATTCCAAATCCTTTTTTATATCTATATAAATTGTGGTAATACATGAATCTATAGAAATGATACACTCTTAGGATTTTAAAAAACCTGTTAATCATCTCATCAATTGTGGAAGAAATAGACAGGTTTGATAGTGAATATTAGAAAATAACATAAAGAGTTTCAACCATAAAAATTTAGTATTTATTGTCCATTGGGTGACAACACATATTTTGAAGGATAAAAATTCTTGAGGATAAGATAATTTTCTTTTAAAATCTATGAAATATTTTATATTAATGCTTCTAAATTTTAAATCATAATTCGTTTTCTATATTAGGATTATCTAACCACTAAAAATTAAAGTAAATGATCATAAATTTTATTTGGATATGATTTTAGGATAAAATATTTTCTTTTTTCACCGTGGTTTTAATTTGGATGATGAGCCCTTAAGAATCCCTTATTTCTATTTTTCTAGGATCCTATATGGCTATTTTAGAATTAGACATTTCTATGAATTCACCACTATCATATTCTATAGCCTCAGTATTAGTATCCAAGAGGATGTTTTGAGAATTTGGATAAAAATATTTTATGGTGCGAGTAGTACAAATAATGTTCTTCTTATCAATAGAATAAGTAGAAACAGTCATACTTCATAAGATGATATCCATAGAAAAAATGTATAATCTTTGCCTCCTATATTTTTGTAATATTATGAACATTTATGTTATGTTCCCTAGGATAATTATTAGAACTAGGTGGAATTTATGAATCCTTATCAACCTATTCATTATTAAAATCATAATCTATGCGAATTTTCAAGGACATCAAGCTAGATTTTACTGATTTATTAAGGATGCTTATATAATTTATGATTTCATTATCAATTTCCGATGAAATTAATTTATCTCTATATCCCACAATCATAATGTCCTCACTATTTATATCTTTTCAATGTGAGGATGGAGAGATCACATACACTATATTATAATCATTCATATCTTATTCCTATTTAAGAAAACATCCCATGACTTCATAACCAATATGATCATATTGGAGGGACCACCCTATACAATATGATTTTCATATCTCTGGGGATCATACCATTTAGAGGATTATTCCTTTAAAAATGTTGTCCCATTGTAATGACCCAACAATTTATTAATGAAAATTACACTTGGTCTATTTAAATATCTTTTTATGGTTATGTAAAACGTAAGAAAATGTTTGGTTCTATGTTTTGGATTTCAAAATACCATTACGAATTGTGACCATTTCTAATAAATCTGTTGAATAGTGATCACATGATTACTATAAATATAGGGCATTTGAGAAATCCAATTTACTCAGACAAAGGAAGCAATTGACTTATCCAGTAGAATTTCCCCATATGAATCCCATTTCTCAGTGCTCGGAAAGTAGGCGATGTAATTGGGCTTCACTCTTTACCAAGCCCATGCCGAGCTTGAATACGTTAAGCTTAAGTGGAACCGCCTATGAGAGAAGTGGAAGTTGATATAGATTACCACTTGAACAAAGTTATTTGATCCACCTCAAGAGTTTATCAACATCGTGCACCTTAACCTATGATCTTATGAAAGTGTTGTAAGGGGTTATATAACAAGTCCCTATTACTAAAATTATGTAGATTTTTCATGTATAGAAAATATAGATTATTTTTATTATTTTTACTTTCTAAATAGTTTTTAAAGCACAAATTCTTTTTTTATTTAATATTCAACTAAAAAATATATTTTTATTAATTAATATATTTTTAAATTAAATAATATATTAAAATAATATTCCTATTACTAAATCACTCTTTATTGAATATAAATTATCAGATAATTTTATGAATGAAATTATAATTTGTATTATGGTTTGAAATCTAATTTTGTCAAAACCCATGAATATTTGATAATTGAACATTTATATTTCAAAAGTAAAAATTCACATATTTAAAAAATTATTTAGATAAAATGAATATTATTTTTTGGAATCAGGAATTCTAAATTATACAATGGTTAATTTTTCATAATTTTCTGAGATAGTCGAATTTTTGGGAAAAAATTAAATACCCTTAAAATATATAATGTGTTTTATGCCATAATAATGACCTAATAGTGATGTAATAAAATACTATAAATATTATGATCAGACAATATATTTTTTATCATTAAGATAATGTGATTTTGGGTTGGTTTTATTTATTTTACAAAGGTTTAGTGGACCCTTCCAATATTATAAAATATTTTTGATTTTTAAATTGTTTTCCTTAAGAGTGAGAGTCACCTCCACATAAGCAACCCTATTATTTTAAGATGCTCTGCCATTGTCCTTATAAAATATTTTTTTCTAACAACCATTTTAAAAACCCATGGGAAAAAATCATCGGTTGGTTTTTGGTTTTGATTAGTTTATTGTGAGGTGTCCCAAACCTAAATAAAAAACAATTCCTTCTCCTTTCCAATATATACCAACCCAAGCACCCACTTCCTATTCACTCAAAGCCTTTTTAGTTTGGCCAAAACCTTATATACCCTCTATAGAATCCTCCCAATGTTCCCCAATCTCCCAAGAAGCCTCTCTCAAGCCTCTACCAAACTTTTGGGATCGCACTTAAAAGTAAGGGATTCTTACTTTCCCCATTTATTTCTATCTTCCTTAAATTAAGATTCCCTTTTATTTTCAATTATAAATGTGGTAGTACGATTTCTAAACTCCCCCATACTTCTCTATTAATGTTTGAATATTGTTATATCCACTTTACCTCTCATTAATTCTTCCATGTATACTCATTACCATGCCGAAATTCCGTAAGAAATTTATCTCTCCTCATTTACATTCTAGTAATTCTTTTGCATCATGAATCTAAATTCCATTACCTTTATTTGGAAATGAATCTATATGACTCCCCTTACAGTCAATTTCATGTACATATGAAGAGACACCCCTTTTTCTCTCATTATATATTTTTTTGAAGTCTCACGTCACGTCGTTATGCTACCAAAATTTCACTGCAATTTTCCAAGCATAAATCATTGTGTGGTGAATACCATGAACATTTCTCTATCAAGGTTATTAACATTTATTCACATTTACATATTGAAGAAATAGTTTCATGTATAAATTCCACATTCCTTAGTCATTAAATAAATTATGATGTTTTATGAATTCATGTTCTATGATCTTGTGGCACACTTATGCCAAAAATGAAATGTTTAAGAATGGTGTGCCCTGATAGTGTTCTCATGCATTCGGTAAAGTATAGTATAATGATATGAAATTTTCAATGAGTATTGACTCATGCTAATTAAAGTATAATGAGGTTATACTCATTCTTCATGTGAAATGAGGTATTAATCATGCTTCATGTGAAATGATACTTGGCTCATGATAATTCCATATTAAGTGTTGTTGCCACATTTCCATGTTATGATTATAATGCTTTTTCATGACTTTCTGTTCATGTTTCTCTTGTGCTCCATTGATACACATTTTTTTAACATGTATTATATTCCTCATGTTATTCCATATTTATTCCCTAACTGGGATTTATATCTCACCCTGTTTATATGCATGTCCTCAGGTTATCCTATGCAATGATAAGTATTAGGGAATGTAGTGGTCATGTAAAGGATGTTTTCAATAAGATGTTGTTTTCTATGATTTATGTTGTTATGTAATGATCCTAAGACCCAAATACATTATACCTATTGATCTTCTATGTTGTATCATGTGAATTGTTTATGTAATAAATTATGCTTAATTATATAATCAAGAACAGGGTTGTTATAACCATTATTGTTATGACCTATTCTGACCTCTTTCCAAGATTTATCATTAGTTGGAGGCATAAAAATATTCTATATAACACATTAGTTAGAAATGGAGTTTCCCGAAAAAATTCATAGAACACAGAACTGAAAGATATTTTCATTCTCAATGGTAAAGTCTATATTTCTATTTTTAGAAATTATAGTTAGGAAATCAAGATATTTAGTATCAGAATTTGTATTCACCAAAATGCATGAAGATAATCTCAAATCCTACTCTAATTTTTTTAAATCCATTTTTATATGGATTTAAATATATCAGGCAAGGTCATTAAGAATATTCATATTCCAAAACACCCATCTTAAACCATGGAGTATGAAATGTATTTGAGCTATGTAGAATTTTAGGGTGAAGGGATTAAATTTGGTATCAAAATATGAAATATGAAGAGAAACATGATTTATATTAAAATTAAAAAATCATATATAATTTCTTGAGATTATTTTTGTAACAAAAGACAATATGAAAATAACCATTTATTATATGTATAAGGTTTTATCAACTAATAACCTAGTAATTTATTATCTTAACATAGATATCTATATAATATTATGGTCTAAACCCTTTATCATTGGTGATTTAACCATGAAAATTTATCCTACATAGAACTTGTCATTTCAAAATATTATTATCATCCACCACTACCATGAATCCTAAATCATCAGATTTTTGGTTCTTATATTCCTTTGATGGATAATCATTGAATTGATCTTATAACATAGATATTTCCTCCAAAAAAACCATTTACCATCTGATAAATTATTATTTCTATTATCCTACATCTATTTTGAAGCAATCGGGTCAAAGACTAATGAATCTACCTTTTACCTCTTATCTATAGTATAGGGACACGTCCTATCCTAGATAAAAAGCTTGTACATAAGGTAAAATTAAATAATAATGTATTAGGATGTCTAGATTAATGAGTAATCTTCATCACCAATATTAAAGCCTCTAGTGGTCACCATTAATTCACTTTTTTTAAAAAAAATGGTAGTAGAATATATTAGGTATATAGAATTTCATACATTAATGTAATTTCATGGAATCGCAATCAGTACATAGTTTAAATAAATTAAAGTAATTTTTAAATTTAAATTATTATATCCCACCAAATTGTATATATATATATATCATATATAAATTCTAACTATAAATGTTTCTTTCCTAACACTGGTTATAAAGAACTCACTAAATATCTGAAGTTTTAAAAAAACTAAACGAACTAAAATTAATTCATGGAAGAAAAAAGTAAATCATGTTATTGAATGATTTAGTATATTATACATTCTTGATAGATATATTTGTACAAATTATTCTCCATCTCATACTTTACATTGAATTTGGGAAAATAGAGTGTCGTATAAATGTTAATATCTTCTGAATATGATTGTGACACATGTTTATTATTATATATATACATGATTGATCAATTTATATTTATGAGGAACTCATCCCACATTAAACTATAAAATGTAATCCTAAATAAATCCCCATACATATCATGAAATACAGTATTACTTAAATTCTTATAAATCCCTTCTAAATTAATTATATTAAAAATAAATAATTAAGTATTTTAGGAAATGTAAAATTTCAATCCATCGTGATACGGTCTTCATTGAGGCTTAACATATCTAAATTTTCATGATTGATTGCCTCCAATTTTATTAAAATTGGTTTCTTGTTGTATTTTAGAAATAAAATGATCAAGCATCCACCAATTCCATTGGTATGTTTATATTTCTTTAATTTAATCTATTGATATTCATGTTCCACCAACCTTATCATAATATGGTCGATAACATTATGTGTGTGGTTGATCAAGGACATAGATAAGTTTTTTTGGATAATTGGGTGACATTTTTAGTGTAGCTTCTTCATATTGTAAATCTGATAGTTAGGTTTTATGCAATATTTTTTTCTCATGCTATTATATGGTGGATTCATGGTTGATCATCAGAAAATGTTAGTAAATCCACTGTTTATTCATATGTCTGATCTATTAGGTCACTTACTCTTCATTGTAGATTGGATATAGAATAATTTTCTTTTTATTAAGAGATCAAATCCTTTTTCCACTCTATATATCAGTTTTTGATGCATTATAACTTTCATTCAGTATATTTTTTGAAAATATTTGTATTCATAAATTGTTGGGTAACCTAAAACATATAATTCATTTGAATCATCTGAATTAATACATTGGATCACCATAATAATAAAATGTCGGACTAATAAAAAAATTCACTTATTTTATATTTTCCAAATTCATTGTGGGAAAATATTTAAATTAAAATACTATTATAAAACATTTAAAACAATTTCATTTTAATGATCACAAGAGCTACTAAATTTATTCCCCACTTTTGGGATTAGCAATAAAAGTATTTTCTGAGATATAAAAATTATTTCAAAATGTATTGTAACAAATATATTTCTAAAAATTAATAGATTATATTTCATTAACAGGAAAAACTAAAAAAAACAACATATTGAATATTCATTAGAAAAATATATTCCAAATAGACATGGATTCCAATTTAGTGAATTGATTCCAGGCTGTTATACGTCTCTATATGTGAGTTTTCATTTCCTTATGAAGGTCTAAGAGTAGGCCTAGGATGAGAATAGGGTACTAAAATTGTAATTTCATGGGCCATAGTTTAATTATGTTTCTAAACCTAAGGTATTCTGAAACCAAAAAAGGTGTTATTTAAATAATAGTTGAGGTAGGAACTACAGAGGTTTAGGTTGTTGGAACTAAATGTATAGGAAATGTTATAGGCAAGACCATAGTAGTGAGAGTATTATACAAATAAGAATCCATGAAATGAGTGAATTATCTTAAATCTCCATATATATTCATTATATATATAAATTTTTGTTTTTTATTTTTACATTTTTTATAAAAAAAAATCTAAAACATTGGCTAATCTATCTTTAATTTGAAAAAAACATGTTGTTTGTTGTCATCATATGTCCAACACATAAGGACCTAAATATTTTCAATAAGTAATTATTTTTAAATATTTTAATTAAATATTAAAATATGTTCTTCCACATTGTTTCCCAACCATTGAAAACTTTATTAGAATAACACCTTATTAACTAATGAGTTTTTTCTATTTGAGTTTGAAAGTAGAATATCATCATATATATGGTGGTCAAAAAACATGTTAAAAATTTTTACTCTCAACTTGAAAATACGTATTATCATATTATATTGAATTTATTCATGATAAGGAGGGGTGAATGATGTAATATGACGTGGTTCACTCGATGAAGATTCCCTTTAAAAAAATAGGGTTCCTATGAGCTTGAGAAATCATCAAATATTGAAAAGATGAATGATGATTCCCTAATTTTACATTCATCAATTGAATATTCTTCATGATATATATCTTGAAAAAAAATAGTTTGGATGTTATTAACAATGGAGGATATGAGAAAATATATACCTTCTTCTCAATATATCGGAATTCTAGTGCCAATTTTTCTAATGAAATAATTTAACATGTTTAATAAATCCACTTTACACTCATTCAAGTCATCACTCAAAATATAAAATGATGAAATGCATCATGAACAGGTGAAGCATCATTTTACAATAGTGATTTACTATTAACCACTTGAACATATTCTAATAAACATATCGTTATAATCAACACATATAAATCAAACGTAGGACAACCATTTCATGGATCAAAGAATCTAGATGGGTTTTATTCACTAATTTTAACTTGTTTATAAACTTCATATTCCTACTTAAGAGTTATCCAAAAATATTACTTAACACTTGTTTTTCACTTTTTCCCAAGTCACTATACTACTTTGTCTTATTATTCCAGAATAAGAGACAATAATCCTTTTCAACATATCAATATGATCCACAAATATTCCCTCATCTATAAGTCATCTAACTAGAATTAAAAATCTAGTATTTGGTGGAAAACCCATCATCATGATCTTAATTACAATATTCTCTACTAACAAAAATTATAGGGAATTATTCACTTTTTTAAATGGAATAATAAAACAAAAGTTTCCCCTTTATCTGCCACTGATGGATTCCCTTCTTCTTAAATGTATATTATTTCATAAACTAACTGATTACACCTTCATCTAGATTCATATTTATCTAATTTAGAAACAATATTTTACTTTTATTTTATCGGTATTAATCATTACATCCAGTATAAAAATAAAATTATCCTCCATTTGATACTAATGAATCATGATTTTCATAAGTTCCATTTGAATAGTTCTTTTCTCCATGACATAATCAAAAAATTATTCAACAGAATGACTCATCACATCCTCACATTCACTTATAGACTCTTTATCCAAATCAAGTATTTTCTCTTATTATATTAAAAGAAGGGATAAATGGGTTTTGGGTGATCTATTACAAACCACAACCAAATCTTCCCCAGAAGATTATTAAAAAATCACATTAGGTTCATGACCTGGTTTAAAATTTTCCATGAGCTTCATGAAAATTACAATAGAATAATATTTTTCAAAAATATCCTCAATTTAATTATTTTTTTCATTATCTAATGGTTTTAGTATAATTTAATAATCTTATATATAATGTTATTTATTATTGTCTCACTAAAATATACACATTTATTTTCCTCCTAAGGATGAAGTTTGATAGAATCTATTAGGGTTAATATAAGCGTTGGATATAGTAGATAATTAAAATGATCATATGGATTACAAAATTCTTCAATTTTCCTTATCCAAAATAATAATCATACCATTAATTGTCCAAGACATGAAAAAATAATGACGCATCATTATGAAAAATTATCCTTCTATAAGGGAATTTAGGTGATAGATAATCATAAAAAATATCCTACAGTCTTCATCAATGTTCATGTCATGCCGACTCATTAGGTTAAAATTTCAATTTTGTTTTTAAAATATATTTTCTATCTCAGAATGGGAATCATTGATAAATTTTTGGATTTAAAATTATTTAAATTCATCTTAATTTTACATATTAAATTTTTTTTCCACTTCTAGGTTGAAATCACTATCTAATTCCATATTTATAGAATAGAAAATAAAAATCCATCTTTTCACCAACTAAAAACTCTATATTAACATAATCAAATTATCCTCAAAAGATTAAACAACCTACAATTTTCACTGAACTGACATGTTTATCCTTGAATCTATATAGCTTTAGAAACCCATTATCTTCTTGATTTTAGCCACTTCATTTCTTGTTCATTCGTGAACATAACCATTCTTCTCTGTAGATCTATTTTGATATTTTTAGAATGCATTGTGGATCTCACTATGGTTTTATTTGAAGGAGGTGACACTATAATATATGAAAAAATAATGGTAACTTCAATAAAAACAACTAAGTGGAAATATAGATTTGAATAGTTCAAAATATGAATTTCCAGGATATTCAGATTTATCATGCAATAGATTATATATGGAGTTATTTTTTATTATTTAATGTTCATGGTTTAAGAAAGACTAAATAATAATTAAATTTAGGATGTTTTGACTCATTTAGGTCTTGAAAAAGTGAACAAGATCCCAAAATAGAAATTAGGGAAAAAATAAATTTTAAAATAGAATATAAAAAATATGATAGATTTAATTATTATATAGATTAATTTTTATAGTTTAAATTAGAATGGTATCTCTAAAAATCTTATGAATAATTGATAAATGGTTTAATATTAAGGATTTCTTGATCCAGAACATGACAATAATTAGAATTGATAAGGAAATATTTCTATCTTAGAGACTCATTGTAGGTTAACCTACAATTGGATCAATCTTCTATCATATTTTCATGACAACATAACTTAATGCATGTGTTAATACGTCATAAGATTAATACATGATATTTCTCAAAAACATATTATGATTTGGGACCAAATCTAAAAAAACAACCAACCTAAACATAAAACATTATAATATCAATATTAATAATAAATGTCACATGTTATCTTAAAATTTCCCTGAAACATACATATTAAACATAATAAAATTAATAAATACATCTTTTATAGGATTAAAGTGAAACTAATGTGAAACATAATTCCTATAGTCAAAAACAATATATAATAAATCATTCCGAATTTATGTCTAGTTTATAATAATATCTCTAAAATCAATGGACTCGTGAAAATTTTATAACATTTTTTAGTTTCCATGAATTCATGTTTGATACCCCCATTTCTAAAGTCAAATCCCAAAAATTGATTTCTGTTATGAATTTATTTTTTCTTGGTGAGAGACACATGTTTCATAGTGATAATAGAGGATTTTATATTATAATAGTTTATTTTAGAATTTCATAACTAATATCCATTACTTAGTAGTGTTTGTTTTATATCAAGAATATTTTCATAGAAAATTATTATAACTATATAATAACATTTTATAGAAGATAGTGCATCCAAATTTAAATTTTTACTACACCACGATACTACATAATATGAAAAAAGTTTCATATTTGAGTAGTTATTTTTCTATCTAAATTATAGTAACAAAAACCAGCATCATACTAACTAACAAATCCAAATGAATACACACTACAGAAATAAAAATAAAAAATTAATATTATTGAGGTATTTAAAAAAACTATTCAAATTATTTAAATTTTAATCCATGTTATTTACTAGAAAACATTACACATACACATGATAAAATTTATGCAATATAGTAGTTATGTGTATCAAACTCTGAATCCTGCCTCTATAAATAGTTTGGTCATCTCGGTTTCCAATTTCATCCAAATATAATTCATAGATAGTACTAATTGGATTTTTTTGATAGGCACTACCTAATATGAAACAAATTAAAATATATCTTTTGTATTTCTGTTGAATTAAAATAATTACAATTTTTTTAATGTGTATTAAAATGAATAATTTTACCTAGCCCCTTAAAATTGTATTCATTTTTTTTAATCATTTACCAAATTCATTACATAATGAATTTATAGTTGATCAAAAAATAATATCTTCAAAATTTATTTATATATCTAAATTATCTTTTTAATTTCTATTATTAACTATCATATGGTCAACAATACTTTTTGAAATTCATTTCAAATCATGAAATATTTAAGCATATCATACCATGTTCTAGGTGCCCACATTAAACTATAAATATTAGTCATAATTTTAGAATCATTTTTTGGTATGTGATGATTTGAAATTGAAGGGTTTCTTCAGAACAACATTCAAAAAAACATAACCATTTTCGAATTCCCGCATAACATACATATGATAGAGTTTAAAATTAATATGAGCTATTTGTCATATGATAATTCTAATTAGTTCACATCTATCCAATCCTAAAAATTTATATTGAAAATCAACACGTACCACTTGAAAATAACCCTATACAGTCAGCTGATTTTTTTTCTAACCATTATTCCATATTTATAAAACATGTCCCCATAATCCTAATTAGTTACAACAATAAGGTTATATTTGGGTCACTCTACTAATTCCTATAATTTTTTATTTATAATTAATTTATTTTATATTATATGAATATTAACCAATATTCACAACAAATTTATTATATAAATTTATTATGTTACAGCTCAGAAATATATTCTCGATGTTCAACATTGTTTCTAGGAGAGTATATTTTCTCATTAACTTCTTCCATATAACCTATAAAACATAAAACTTATGGTATATAATGGTCTAAATAGTTCTTGGGATTGAATTTTCAGGTTCCTCCAAGTCTTACAGATGATCATGTTCTTTAGATTAGTGCCTATGTGGAGATTTTGAAGGTGTAATAGAAATATGTACAGAGGTATTATAGGTACTATATGAATTCATAATTGAGATATAATTCTCGTGATCTTATAATGAAAGATTATGTTTATGTGGATCTATCATACAAAAAATACCTATGAAAATTATTTAATAATATTTTCTTTCTATTGAAGCCTATGTATGATTTCATTAAAGTTGAATAACCTAAAAAAATTAATTCACCACTCAATATTAAACAAATTTTTAGATTCTATTTTATATCATTAATAACAACATTATTAGAAGAAAAATTAATGTAATTAACCTCCATTTTTCTAACATTTGATAATCCATAATGAAAATTCATTACAAGAAGATTCATTAAAACAACATTGATTATATAATAAGTTGAATTCATGACATCTATTAAAATATATAGGTATTTCATATTTATAATTTATAATCCTTGAAATTTCATTGAGTGTTTTGTTTCTCCTTTCATTATACCCTTTTTAGGTATTTGAATTCAGATAAATTATCTCTATATTAATGTTTTTGTCATAAAATATAGATTACTTTATTCTCAAATTCACTACCAGGGTCCCTTCTCCTGTATTTTATAGTGTATCTACTAAGTTTCACTATACATTTTTCTTACATAGAAAAATTGTAAGTAACTTCACTTTTGTTCCTTAATAAAAACACCCACATGGATATTGAAAATCCATAAATATCACATTTGTGTTATTAGATTCGTATATAATAGAAATTATTGATGGAAGAAGATATATATGTGAAATTTAACTTGGGATTATGATGTATAAAAATTTTCTTTGGCATGAGGTTTTTTTATTCACTTTTGACATTAATCAAAAACCTTTTCTTCTACGAATTAAAATTTTGGTAGATCACAGAAAATCAATTTTCTATTTTATTGTTATGTGAAATTATATTTTAGTGTAAAATTTCCTTATACCGCAACTACTATTATCTCTAAAAATGAACTTGATGAGGAAAATGTTGGAGAAATTATAGAATATAAACCTACTAAAACAAATATTATAATTTCACAATGTAGTTAAAATGAAATTGTGATTATAATCAATAATAATAAAATAATTTCCCTTACATTTACCATAGTATATATCATCACACAACTAAAAAAATTAATTGGTTTTTATTTTCAACCATCGATAAATAAAATATTATAAATCAAAACATTTTAATAATTACTAATTTGAAAAACGAAATTTATTTTCCTCTTTTCATTGTCTTAAAAAGTGACATGTCCTCCATAAAACATTAAACAATTATTGAAACTTGAGTTGTCTTAAGTCATATTTCAATAACCACCACTGACTAGATACCATAAAAATTTACTCCAGCTCTTTAATAATCATTCCAATACAGTGTTCCATGAAATAAGGTCGATATCCAAACATAATTCCATCTATAATAGTAATTAAAATGATTTGGGAATAGAAATTTGTATCAATGTATTAGTAGTGATAGAATTTAAAGAAAAATATTAAAAAATATTCTTAATTAAAAGACAATAATTTAGTCCAATTCACGTATTCTGTTAGTCTTTAAAATTGAGGTTTTATTTTTATAAATCGGTATGAAGAAATTATTTTATATAATACTTCATTTTATATGAAAATTTTATATATCAGTGCTAAATTTATATAGATTTAGATTACCCAATATTATATTCCATGATAATTTTCCATAATAAAACTATTATTAATTCCATTTGATATTTTGATATTCTAATTTAAAATGAATGTTCTCTAAAAATTTAATGAAATTATTTTTTAACATAAAATAACTATTTTATCACTATCATATAGAGCATGAATATTCCTTAGATTTTTTAATTTATCTTTATATTCAATAATAATTTTTTAATTCATTGAATATTACTCATAAAATTATTCTTTTCTCATTTTAGATAAATCTAAAAAATTATCACCTAAATTTAGAGATTTAGTGTATTCCTAAGATGTAGTGGCCATGGAAAAAATGAGAATTCTTCCTTAAAATTCCTCTGGAATAGTATGAATCACTTCGTTTTATTATGAAGCACACTTGGATTATATCGTTTACTTAAATTATTTTTTCTCTAACAACATTTTTCTTTTTATATTTTACCTTTTGGTATTCAACCATGATGTTCTCATTTCTCTTAAAGTCAAAAAATGTAATTTCCCATGAGGGGTTTACTTTTTTCTATTCCCAATTGTATCATATATTTCTTTGTATTTACATTTTCTCAAAAAATATATTCTTGGTGATCCTAAAAATATCTAATATAGATTAGACATATCCTCATAAAATTTTGACTCAGATTAAAATCCCCATTAATCCATCAGTACTTCTTTCAATTTTTACAAAAATAACTTAAACGAGAAAAAATTATTTTCTATTCGACATCATCATTGACTATTTAATATTATTTTTCATACTTCATATATTTTCCTGTTAGACCCTTGAGTAATATCTTGTTGTTGTCACATGATTCGTTGATTAAAAATATATAATTTTTACATATGTTAGTTAGAGATCTCATAATTCATAGAAATTAATATTTTCCATCCAAATTATATCCATGATAAATCATTATATTAATGATCTCATTAAAAATGTATATCATTTCAAAAATTGACTCATCATGTATCATATAAAATGAATCATATTGAATAGTATTTGTTTTTAATCAATTTTCATTAACATTATTTGTTCATTAATATGAAATGTCAAGATGACCCGGGATTTTTAAAATAATAACACGTTAAATAAAAAAAATACATTCAATTTCGGATAGTACATTGAATAATGCATTCATAGATATCTAATTATAGTCCTACAAATATTAAATTTCATCATTATACTCTTTTCTAGTACTTTTAAAATCTCATTATTTATCTCCCAAATTATCCCATATATCAAATATCTTTCATTCATGATATATTTTTAATTTTATTTTCCATTCATCATAGTTTAAAATATAAAAATGGGCTTATATTGGACTCTAACTATCATGTATAGAAAAATACATAAATAAAAATATACATATCATAGAAATCAAGATATATTCCTCATGACATGATCAATGTCCAAGACAATAAAAATCATTGGAACATAATAATAGGGAGATCTAATTATGTGCTCATATACTAAATGTTTTTTTGAGTGGATTTCTCAAGATGGGGGTTAATTGAACTCCTAATGTTAAAATTTATATTTTTAAAATAAAAAATTTAATATACCCTTAGATTAAACCACAATTAAATTAAAAAATATAATATGTATATGTAATTTGAAATGTTATAATTATTTATAAAAAGAATAATAAATACCTAGAAAAAATATATGAAATTAATTTTGGTCGGTTAATTATTCTACTCTGAAAAATTATTATATATATCACATATATATATATTAACAATGAAATTTTATTTTCAATGACATTTTTTATTAAATAATCAATATAAATAAAAAAGTTTAAAATAATTTCCTACAAAATTAAAAATAATCACTAAAATAGTAAATTAAATCACAAAACAAAATAAATTAAAGAAACTAGTTCGAAGATGGATCATAGAACTCTACACTTTATTACAATCCACTAAAAAATAGTTTATTAAAAATAAAAATATATCCATAAATATTGTTATATGTCAATATAAACAATAAATATTAGGATAATGATGAATTTCATTCTTGGGAATTGCCGAAATAATTATTTATTTTTCACTATGTGTAGAATAGTTGCTGACCTAGGTTATTCACCTTGGAGGAAGTGAATTAAAGAACAATTTCAGGACTGAGAAAACACAGAAATGAAAAAATTGAGTAAATTATGGAAGGTAATTTGTTGTTTTTTTACTAAAATAAAAATAAGAAAATTAAAACATAAGAATGGGAAATGATTCCATGCTTATGAATTTCAAAATATATTTGAGGAATAGTTCTATTTATTTTTTAAAATTTGACATATAAACATAACTTATCTAACCCTCATTTTTAATTAATAATTTATCATTACCCAAAATATTATGATTCACTTAATTATGATCTCATTATATCTTCATCACTTGAACTGTATAGTTATATACATGAATACAAAAATAAGAGTTTAAAACCTATGACAATAATTGAACATCAAATCGTCACACCATGTGTGGATTATCATTCCAAATTCTTTTTATAGTTGAAGGACAATTAGAACCACATTTAAAATAAATAAATATTATTTAATTGTAAATTTGGAATATATTTTTATCTATAATTATATCCTTTGTCTTTTAGAATTCTTAATTTATGTTTTCCTCTCATGAGTTCAAAAAAATCATCTTCGAGTGTAAAATTGTCATCAATTATGTTTCATAATTTTTAACGAATCAGTTAATTAATCATATCATATTGATTTTTAGTTAGTTTTAGGTATTCAATATTAATTATTTGAATAATGTGTAAATTAAATTAATAAATTATTAATTATGGTTTCATTGTTCGATGGTTCATCTATATGAAGTTTTCCATAAGAAATGTTCAAGATGAGTATCACCCAATCTCATCATAGATATTAGTGTCCATGTAAATGAACAAATTGGTGAGGAATATAATTGAATAATATATATATAAAATAATATATAATTTTATTTTGTAAAATTCTTGTACCAATTTAGTGAAGAATAAAATTCTATCACAGAACATATCATTTATTGGAGTGTTAACCTTCTTGCAATGTTAATGAAAATAGAGTAAAACCATTTATCGAATTCCAAAAAAAATTCAAATTCATAAACTAACCCTATATTACTGAATAATAATTACTTATAAATTGGATAGGAGGCGCGGGTTATAATAGAAAAAAATTTGAATATTCCAAATAAATTCATTTATTTAGGTACACAATTGAACTTAAAAAAATATATAATTATCCATGAATAAAGATGAATAATTATTTTTTGTTGATATCCATAAAGCTCGAAATAATTTCCATGAAATCAAAAAAATTATTAAAATAAAACGGCTAAAAGTGTAAGGTGGTGTACATTATATTCAATAAATATTGTTGTTGACATAATGCTTAAAATTTAACCCAACAAATATGAGCTCCTACTTTTATTTTGTTGTAAAATGTAGATAAATTATTGTGTAATTTTTCAACAAAACATTATTATGAAAATTGAAAAATATATATTTTATTATAAAATCGTTGTAGGTAAATTAAATGAGTCAAATTTTATTTTTATAGAATTATCATATTAGAGCTCAAATTTTAAATTACAATTAAATATTAAAAAAATTAAGTGGGTAAATTCAATCAATTATTATAAAACAAATATGATTTATTAACTCCCTCACACTTATCATTATACACTGTTAAGTGAAAGTTATCTACAATATTTATCAATTTAATAAAAAATAAAAAATGAGTGAATTTAGTGGATAATATATCATACATCTCCTATGAAAATAAATCTCCTTCAATTATATTCTATCTCATTAATATTTATTAAACCGTACTAAATCATCTACTTCATTTTTTTCCTTCAATTAATCGTCTTGTTTTCTCAATATATCCTTTATTAAATCATCAATAGTAGCTTTGGTATTTACTTATACTTCCATGAATGGAGGAGATTGATTTTGTTATGTTTTTATTAGCCAAAACTCCAAATGTTTGATGAATTAATTATTGTATCACATGTAATATTCTCATAATTAAGCATTTATTAGTACATTTGGTAGTTCTAAATATTTTTGTATGATCTAGCATACCAAAACCTGAAACTCTTCCAATTGAGTGTTGGACCATGATTATAATCAAAATAATTAATCCTAAAACTCTTTTTTTATAAACATTATAATGAAAAAAAATTAACTAAAAACTGAACAAAATGGTCATGAGTATAAAATGTAAAATTAAATAATGAAAAAAGTAAAATATATAAAAAATAAATGAAAAGTAATATTAATTTTTATATATAGTTGAATTAAACATGTTCTTCCACAGAAATGATGCGTGTTTGGTGAATGATGTTATGGATGTTCTCAAAAAAGAGTTACAATGTCTAGTATAATGGAAAACATAGTTTATTAAGATGAGGATAAATTGTATTGAACAATAAATTCATGTTTGAAAAAAAGGAAAAAAATTAATGAGAAACTAAAATTGGGGGATTTATGCTTCTTTTTTGTTAAAAAAATAAATAATGAGAAACCAAATTTTGTTGGGGTTTAATTTAAGGATTAAGAATTAAAAAAATCAATATCTAATGAAGTGTTATTTTTTAAGGAATACTTCATTTAAATAAACATGAAAAATATATCACAATATTTTAATTAATTATTAATAATTATCCAAAATATTAAAATTCACTAAACTAAGATCATAAAATCTATTCAAGTCTCAAAACTTATGGAAGCTAACATGACCATAAATATAATAGTTTTAATCCTACATTAAATATAAAACATAAAATCACATCAATGGAAAATTATAACCATACTTAATCTTATATAATGTGAATTAGTTGATTTTTGTGAATATTTTCGAACAATATATTTTTATCTCCATTTTACTAGATATAAAAAAAATTGTTTTTATCCAAAAATTCAAATATACATGGATTCTCATATTAATTTTTAGTTGATTTAGTTTATTAATTTTTAATATAGCCAAAAATATTAATAAATTAATTTTTTTCATGGATTTATAATTAATCAATTTAATAAGGTAGAAAAAAGATCTACTACTTTATAATTAAGCTTTCATTGGTGAACAGGTCATTTATGTGAAGTTTTTCATAATAAATTAATTGGATGTGTAAGATCCAATCTCAAATCAACACCTACTATCCAAATGAATAAATAAAATTTGATAAGAATATAAGTAAAATAAAATAAAGGGAATATAGACTTATATTTCTGGAAATTAAAACAATAATATGATGAGGAAGAAGGAGGTGGAATCATATGAGATATCATTTCTTGAAGAGATTTAATTTTTATAATGTATTGTGAAATGGAGTGAAAAACATTATCCTCTACACCTATTCTGTGAATACATAATACATCCCCTACATATGTAAATAAAATATATTTATTAAGTGGATGTTGGGATTGGATTATGAATGAAAAATTCTAATGTTTTAAATCAAGCTAATAATAATTTAAATTTTTTGGTATGTAATTAACCATTAAAATAATTGGATTTTAGGTGTAACTAGTTGAATTAAATATATGGAATTTGGTTCTATAATTGGTGGAAAATAATAGTATAATCTAACAGATAAGGAAATGTTTGGATAAAAATAGTGAGTCGGGTCCATTCATAGAATCATATTTATCATTACATTCATGAATAAATTGATCCCAAAAAATGTGATTTCTTACTATAATGATCTAAATTAAATTTTTTTAAGGAATTAAATAATATTTTTACATAAAATATTGTGACAGAATTCATCATAAAAAAATATTTTATTAGAAAAACACAAGAGTGAACTTACGAGGACAAAAATAGAAATTTCATGGAATAATTAAATTCATGGACAAATTTTATACTTTTAAAAATAATTAAAAAACTTTATATGTGATGAAATTATTCCAATTATCATAAATAAAAAATTCATCGAAATCATGCCTCCTTAGTTATAGAAATACAACCCACAGTAGTCCAGGATAGACAGAACCTCTTAAATAGTCATTCAAAGGATAATGAGTGTAAAGAATAAAAGTAAATATTGTTGGATTACTATTATTCAAAATGATGGAAAATTGATATATATATATATATATATATATATATTACCCAATAATAACTCACAATTATATAAAAAATATTGATGGTGATGTGATATAAGAAAGTTTGATGCGCCCCAATCTCTAATCGAATTAGGTTGATTAACAAGGATCACTTCTCTTTATATGATCTTGTAGTATGATATAAAGAAATTAAATATTTAGTATCATTTAAACATTTATTTTTCAATGAATATATAAAAATATAGAGTCATTGGAATGTTAAGATATATCATTTATAGGTGTTTTATACCAGTATCTACAACTACTTATACGATTGATCCTACTAATGTTATAGTATAATACTTATTAATTATCTATTAGAAGACAATAATTAATATATCATAATACCAGTAATGAAATTTTAGAGTCATTATATGCTCCAAATTTATCTTCGTAATATATTCATATGAATTGAATAGGTATTTATTATTTATAATGAAATGTTCAAAAAATCATGAAATATAACTCGTATAAACATGAGCTTTATTACTTCACATAGTCGGTTTCCTTTGATTTCATTATGAAAAGTTTCTTATAATGTTTTACTACTCATGTAATCATGTAGGTTTTTAATCATTTAGTAGGTTTATTCATCCTTCATGTGATTAGTTGATCTTCTCGGTCAACCCACTCTATCTTTATAGGATTGATAACAATGAATGTGTGGTTGATCACAGGTATAGAGAAATGTATATTTTTTGTGATTAAATAACATGGTCATTAGAGTTCAATAAAAGGGTTGTTTGGAAAATTAGGAAATGTTCAATTACTTGTCTTCATGAGGTTTTTTTATGATTCGTCTTCATTCATCTTTATCTTTTGGTGAGCCCAATATTTATTTATTCAATAAATCTACACTTTCGCAAAGACATCAGAGTCGATTGAAGACAAAATAATTTTTTTTGGTCAATTATCGGACTATGTATTCAATCCATATTTCCCGAGGTTTATGCATTAAATCTTAGGATCTATTCAAGGATCTCTTATTTTTTCATTAAAATTAGTTTTCTAATATAAAACATTTATTTCATTATAATCATAACAATTATGATTTAAAATTATTGAATCAATGAAATACTAGAGTAAGGAAATAGTAACCAAATTTGAAAACATTAATATTAGATAATTATTTTGTTAAAAAGAACATGTAACAATATGGGTTTCCATTTTACATGGTATCATTGAAACATAGAATAATATGTAATTAGGTAACAAAAATAATACTTGAGAAACATTAAATGTTCATTCCTGAATCAATTTCTCAGGACCATTTTTATGGGGGATAAACTTTTGCTTTAATTTAATCATTAACCACATTAACATTATGTGTAATGGCCCATTTTTGACTTGAGGATCATAACTTGGAACCAATTTTTTTCTTAAAAGATTAATAATAATAACCAATATATTAGATATATTTATAATACCCAAACCATTACCATCTATATATATGTGTTCTATTTTATTTCAATCATCCATCATATCACTAAATCCAAGGGAAGAAAATTTAATTTTATATCATTTATAAATGGTATTTCAAAAAAAGATATCAAAAGTAAATATGTTTATAACAATATCTAGTAACCCAAAAAGAGTATTTTATTAATAAATTTAGAGGTTGGTTTAAAAAATACCATGTAAGACTTAAATATTTTTTACTTAAATAGGAAATTTAATGTTAATGGTAAAATAGTATTATAAAAACATTTATTAACATTGTTATAAAAAGAAGAACTTCTGTGTCATTTTTGAAAAAATAATATTTGAGAAACTAAACTAAATTAATTCTAAAAGAATATTTGATAATATATTTCATTAATATATCCTTCAAAACATATAAATTTCAAATAAATGAAGTGTATTGTGGAAGGTAAAATTTACAATTTTAGAAGAAAATCCTTTTCAGAATTAAAAAAATATATATCTCTTTGAACCCCACATAAAAAAATAGATCTAACAATTAAATTTTAAAAGATTTAATTTGCAATTAAAGGATAAATTTAAATAATAAATATATTTTCTAAAAAAATATTAATGTAGAGTATTAGTGAGAACAATTAATATTTTATATAATGAAGAGGAACCAATTCGGGGAGTATGGGAATTATTCATAAGAATTTCACATTTCAAAATGAAAGAAAACTAAAAAAGAAGGTAAATTTGATATGAAAATGTAATATATTCACATAATTGGGAGGAAATGAATTATTAAATCATCATAGGATAACATAAAACAATTTTGTAAAACCACGGTAAAATAGGAAAAAATTTGACTAAATAAAAGAAGTTGAGTAAATAAAATCTCCTACCTTTTCTATAAACATTCATGAAGGTGATTTTAATTCAGATAAAATTAATATAACCATCTTAATAACATATTAAAAAATATAATTCTTATATAATTTAAAATATATTCCTCAATAATAATAATTTATTATATATTTGTATTCAATTATAGTTTATTTAAATATTGATTTTTTACCAATTTTGTTAGTTCCATGCAGTTTTTTAAATTTTTATGTTGACCCCCATTATCTAATATAATGTTCCTAATTAATAGACCATATAAGTTCCTTAAATTTATTCATTATTATTACTTACAATGTTATAATTTTATTCCATGAGTTTTTTAGTCATGGCTTATGAAGACGCAATGGGTGATGAACTTTTTTTGGTATTTTTTTATAAATGAATGATGGAATATTAATGAAAGGAAAAAATATTAATATATAATATTTGTAAAATTAATAGTTTCATAATAAAATAATTTATTAAATTTATTATAATATTCATTCTTATATGGTATTTATGTAAAGTGAAATATATCATTATATGGATGTATTTGCCCACACTTACAGACAAATGGTGTATTCATTTTCCATATAACATAAAGAATGTATAAAAATATTTCTATTTTATAGATCATAAAAATAATATAAATAAAATATTTATTCATTAATGATACCATTTTAACCATCCATTTAAGGAGGTTACAGAAAATAAAACACATCATTCATAGTCTGTATTCCGCACATAACACAAATGACATTTTTTATTGTTCATAAGAATGTGGATGGTAGTGAATGATTATTCCATTAGTATAAAAACATTTCAATATACCAATAATAATTTCTTTTTATATAATAATGTTTAAAATTTCTTTAAGAAAAGTTATTATAAAATGAAATAGAAAAATTATTATTAAGTAGAAAATAATTATATAAAAGATTTTGATTTCTTCTTGCAAATCATCATTATTCAGAGAAGATTTTGGAAATATATAGGGACCATTAGATCCAAAAAAATGATTTTATTATTTGGTAATGAAATGAGGAATATTATTTGGAATAATCATAATTTTCGGTGTAACTTTTGGTGGTGGTGGGAAACTTCTGTATAAGTGAAGGGATTTAAATTTCCATAAATATTTATAATTTTATATTAAAATATTTTCCTTTTCAAGGGAAGGTGTATCCTAAAGAAGAAATTATTTAGTTATGTTCACTCTTGGACAAGACACCTATCATCCACCCAAATAAAGGACTAGGGTTTGAGAAATTTATAAATTTTCTCATTAATCTATCTTTTTACTATAATTTTCATATACCGTGGTAATAATTTTTACATTGGTATATTATTTTTATAATGAAAAGTTAATTAACCTTACTAAAAAATTTGGATATGGTGATTAAAAATCTTAAAACAAATTTTTAAATTTAAATTAATTATGTGAAAATAATTTTATTATAAAATAATCACTATATAAAAAATAAAAAATATTTCAAGAATTATTACTTAGGTTCCAAAATATAAATTGTAGGATTATAAATAAAACTTAATATTTGTGAAATAAATTTTTAATTTTTAATTACATATTTTATTAGGATAATATTTCATAAATTTTTAGTTCATCCTTATATGAAAATTATATAATAAAATACATGGTATTTATAAAAATAGTGTTTTTAACTATTCACTTAAAATTGAATATTTTAATAGAGATACTAAAACATCAACCAAATATAATATTTGTAATTCATATATATAAATAAAGATTATTTTTTACATTAAAATTATAAAATATAAGAATTTAAAATTTAAATCGATACGAAATATATAATAAAAATTATTGTTTTAGAATAGTTACTTCGTTAAGTATAAACAATTCTTATTCTTATTTTATATCAATTTCCACTTAGATTATTTATAATATATTATTCTTTAAAAATATATTTTATCATCATGTAACCATAATACACAATTTCATGAAAGAAAAATTCATGACATACAAAAATATAATTTAAAAAATTCATATTCAGGAATAAATGATGTTATTAGTTGTTTCGATAAACTAACTGAATAATTTAAGTAATTTATTTAAAAACATGTTTATTTTTATTTCTATTTAGATTATATATTTCATTTATCTCTATTTATACTCACCAATTAAATGACTATTTTACATCATTTATATTTAATATTAATGAATTGTTTGATCATTTATTTTGGTTTATTGTTACTTGTGAAACAATATATTTAACAAAATATTCATTTAAATGTAACTTCATACTAAAATCCCATGATGTTACAAAAAAATTGAATTACTTATAATGTACACCTAATGAACATCATGAAGGATAAAATAAGGTTATATAATAATAATCATAAACATGTCAGGATAAACATAAGGATTTTTTTATAGAAGATTCTAAATCAGTGTAAGAGTTTCATGTCTTTGTGGAAAACAATTAACTCTATTTGGTCATTGATATATTTTATTGACTACATATCATTGGTCAGTAAGTTTATGAGAATCATTAAATATTGGTTTAATTCCAAAATTTTCCCCCTTTTGGATCAATACATGGATGATTTTTCAACTGAGAAAATCAATATCATATTAATAGTGTATTGAAGCAGAAGAGTTACATATTTGAATAAGAAAATATAGTATAAAAATGAGATGTCTATTGAGTCTTTTAAACTATTAAAAATAATTAATTAAATGAGTTATCATATAGAGAAGTCAAAATCTAAAGAAAATGTACAAAATATCAATTTATATGTTCAATTTTTACCTAATGTCATAAAAATATGAAAAGGTAATTAGAAAGAAAAAATAAGTTTAAATTATATATATGTGGAAATGTTGGACCTTTTTTACTAGTTATCTTGAGAATAAGAATGAATAATTAGAATAATAAGATGAAAAATCCCAAATATCAATGTAGAAAAATAGGATTTCATGAATTCAAAGAGTTAGAAAATTATCTAAAGTCAAGTGATATACCAACATAATAATGAAAAGAAATTTTATTCCAACACATTATATATCATCATGTGATGAGGAAGGTTAAAATTAATAAAAATACATATAGGTTGATGCTGATTAAGATTTGATGGAATAATCAACGAATTCTCATGAAACATTTAGTGACGAAGAATGAAATAATAAAGAATAAATTAAATTAGTGGAAAGTCTATGAGAGTTATAATTAATAATTAATTTCATGTTTATCTAAAATGAAATTAAGAATGTTGAATATGAAAAAATAACATCTTAGAAGGATAAAAATTCTTGGAAGAGGTCCCTTGATATTTAAAATATCAATTTAGATAAAAAATATAATTTGGATATTTGAAAAAATTGTAAATATCAACTCTATTCATGAGGAAAGAGATAGAATATTAGAAATCATTATTTTTAATTTTGTTTCCATGAATTATGTGGTTCAAATAATTAAAGAAATATTCCGAAAATTTAAAAAAAAAGTAGAATAAAAGTTAAATTGTGTTAAAAAATCAATCAAATAAGTTTTAGAATACACTAAATTAGAGGATAATGTTTTTTAATACACAAGGAATCCTGATAAATTTCATATGAATTAGTGTATAATCACATTAGATGCTTATTTTTTAAAATAAATTATTGTGTGAAATAAAATAATTGAATATAAGTTTCCACATCCCCAAATAAAAGTTATCAGTCCATTCTTTCATAAAAATAAACTATTGATTATTCAAAAAACTGTATTTGGAATAAAGGAAGTGTGTTAAGTCTATGCCTATGTGATATTACAGTCAGAATGAATTATAGTGAATAATTGTTATAATATAGTTTAGTTCAATATAATGTTTCTAATTTTATATATCCACACAAATGTTTTTGACTAATTGGATTGAAGTCAAGTAATAATGAAATTGTTTATTACTTTTCATTATTATTTTAGTTCAATTAATCAATTTTATTTCATATAAATTAAGTCTTAATATTTTGATAAGTATAATAATATTTTGTGGGTTACTAAAAATTAGTGGGGGAATTTTATCAAAATTTCTCAATATGTCTATAGATCAGAATACAAAAATTATTACTTTGGAGTATATATTTCGAATCATGGAATAAAAAATAAATATTTCAATCTATACATAAACTGAAAATTAATTAGAATATTGGATGTTTTATTGTTTAATTTAAAAGAACAAAAATTGTTATAAGATATACATACAATAAACAAATTGGTTACAAGACACTATACGACTATGAATATTCTCAATCAATGTTTAATTTGAAAACATTTAGTCAACACATCTCTTGAGATGTCACTTGAAAATAATCCCCACTATAAAATCTTAGATTGGTTTTGAAACCCATGTTACATCCGGATGAAATGAATATACTTTAGTAAATGTGATTTAATATATAATGAAATTATATTTCTTGGATATACACTAGGATGAAGAATCAATATATGTAACAATAAGAAACAAATGAAAATTTAGAGCTGTTATGATTTTATTTTCATATAGTACCATCTTATGAGATTGAAAAATTTTCAAGTTTATAATTATATAGTTTTAATGAAAAATTGATAGATAACATTGGAAAATTAAAAAAACAATAGATGACTACATTTTCACTAGCATATACTTTGACTTGTGACTATTGATACTTTTGAAGAAAAATTTCCTCAAGTCATATTCATCATATTTATATTATATTATTCTATAACCAATAATATTCCACTTATAAAAAACAATTAGGATTTTATTCAAAACAATAAAAATATTTTTTGGATTCTTCAAAACTACCTTAGAAAATGATTCTTTAAACTTTTTGATTTTTAAAACAAACAATTTATTCGAAGCATAATCAGTATCCAAAGGATTAAAAATGCGACCATTATAGACATAGTTTCCATTAAAACAAACCCAAAATAATTATTTCAAATGTGTAATATATGATTGGCCAAAATTAGTGTGTCAATTATACTCAAGATACTAATGGTTTTTGTGATATCTCAAACAAAAATACCAATATCCCTATATGAACATTTCCACTACAAGTTGTATCAGATAAATCATACTTATACCCATATAATACATTTTCCTATAAGAATTAGTGTCTAAAATAAAATTAACATTGTTAATTTAGTATAGGAAATATAATATTTTCTTGATTCAATAAAAAACAATGACTATGTTGAGGAATACAACACAGATCATTCATCTTGAAAGTGAAAAACTCACATGTCCCTCATCTAAGTGGTTGAAAAAATATTATGTGACTCATATAATAAAGGAAATGAATTCTATTTGTGAAATTAAATAAACTCTCATACGTCATTACATGTCATGTGAGCATAAAATTCCAATCTTTGTGATTCTCTAACAGATAACATGATTACAAACAATCCCAACCACCATTGGTTATTTTTGTTTTCATGACATTTATAATAAATGTATCAAGGTATAAAAGGTTCTAATTTTAGGTATCTCCCCAATCTTAGGTAAAAGTAATTTATTATATGAACATACCTTATATTATATTGATACTTGTATGAAATTCCAAGAGATACACTTATAAGTTCAGTCAAAATAATATTTTACCAGTAATTATCTCATGATTCCACTACACACACTTTTCTTGATATATCATAACAACTGATACAAATCCATTATGATCATCAACTAGGGATAACTAAAAATCAAAATTAGATGGAATATTTTAATTTCACCATAAAAATAAATAAAATTACAGAACACATTAATGAATGATAAATGTATATTTACATTGTTATAATGAAATTATAAATAATAAAACCATTGTATTGGTCACTAAATTATCATATGATAAGATACTCTAAATTACCCTTATACATAAATCAATCTAATGATTTTATAAAGGGATATACTATATTATCATTTTTACCCACCCAATAGATTATAACATCTCTTCAGTCAATTATCTGTTCAATAAGTTGGAATTTCAAAAGGATGTGATCTGTCCATTAGTAAGACAGGGGGTTCATAGACTAATAGATATCTCCATCGTTATCCCAGTAAATATTTATTTCTCCCTCAATTCTAGGAACGACCTCTATTTCATACATAAAATTCTGGATCCAAATAGCACCCTCCACAACATTTGATTCAATGATACATCATACCAATAGTTTGGAATCATCTATGGTGGATTTTTTGAATATCTATAACTTATGTCACCACTATTTATTTAAAAGATGAATCTACATTCACATTTTATATAATCTGTATCATATTGGAAGCTATCATATGTGTGATCCTTTATATAGATATTATCTTCTCATCTAAATATGAAGAACATATCCTTTATCATTATCATGAGAATAATAATGTCATCCATATAAATATATTAACTATGCCTATTATTTTATATGATTATACTAGTCTAAATTAGGGTATAGATATAATATATTCATGTAAACAACATCTAATTCCTATGATTTTTTCTAGGAAATTTTGTTATATACCCTTTCTTAGAGTGTTCTATGTTCAGCCACATCATAAATTTACTAATGTAATTTTCTTGATTCGTTTTATGTATCCTTTTAGATCTATCTCTATAGATGTTCATAACTAGCGTGTAAGAAACATAACCTATTTCATTCATTGACATGAATTTTCCAAAAAAAATCATTACAAAAGTAGTGTTGGGATATGATTTTATATATAAATTTTATCATCTAAATAAAATATTAGAAACACTATAACACTCCCTCTAATATTCTTAAAAAAAATAGGATTTATCTTTGTTTTAAATGAAACTAAACCATTTTATTGTATTATCAAACTAGATATTTAATCTTTGAGAATCCTTCTCCACTTTATAAATTGACTATTGTATCTATCATATGATAGTAGCCTCATTTCAAATTTATAACCCATTGTAATGTATAATCCAGATTTTATATAATAAATATAACTATAGGAAAAGGTTTTTAAAATCGATGTGATTTTTCACAAAAAAAATTAATGTTTTTATAGTTAGAATTATCAAAATATAATTTATCATTAAATCATGTGTAAAGGATTCATCACGGATAATACTACGAATTTACATATATCCTTTTACAACCAAACTTGATTTATAAGTATAAAATTTTCCTTCCTTATTAGTCTTTTTACAAAAAAAAACCCACATGATACCAGTGTGTCTTACCCCTTTTGGGGTATCAAACTATTTCTAAACAATCCTAGAGTATATAGAGTCTAGCATGACACAACCCATCTGGTCCCCTCCTTGGATGAAGGTAGGCTAGGTGTTCCTCAACATGCCTACATTATATAGGATAGAGGATTGTGATTAGAACCAAAAAGGAATAATATTTATAAAACAAGAATTGTTTTATAAAACCTACAATAGATATAAATCACCATCCTAAACATGACATCACAAAAAATTAATAACATATCAACATAAAATATAAAAAATGTATGTGTACCTCTTCTAGACATCACCTGGGTTTCTAATACAAATTTCATTATAAGAAAGAAACAAATAAAATTTTTGACATTATAAAATGTCACTTTACCATGAGTGATTGGGAATAAGGGGATACCCACACCAAAATAACTCATTATGAGCACGTCCAGTTATGAATCTCATCATCCCCACATATCTCTTGCTCAATTTACTCCATGCCCAATGATATGGAAATATAAGAATGAATCATGTAAAGAAACAAAATTGGTGTGGACACATATCTGATATAGGAGTGGGTATAAAAATACCTATATGGACTCCCCAAATATAAAAGAGTTATAGGGATGTAGGTCATCACATAACCATGGGATGAAGTGTACAGCCACCCAACTCCATTAAGGGAAAACGACATCCATAAAAGAGGCTCTGACTTCACTAACATTAATTTAATGACTCTATATCATTAACAAATAAGTGATAACCTTAAATTTCAACTCATTCAAGCATGAATGGATCCAAGGCCTTCATTTTTTAATTATTTTTGATAATACACATTTTAAGGGTCAAAGGGAAACCCTTACATGGCTCGAAGACTTAGTGAAACATTACACAACCTGAAGGCCTTAAGGTAATTCATCCCAAGAAAAGTACATGGAACTGCCCCTCCCTAGTATATATCTTGATGTTAGCTCTCCACTTTAAAAGGCTGGTCAACTAGCTATCATCTGCTGAGTTGAACATGCATGCTACCGATTGAAAATGTGATACCATCTCATTATTCCAATTTTGGTTATCTCTACATGGGTGAATGGACATGATCTGAATCATCTTATGGATCCTTGTTCCTATAAAATAAGTATGGTTTCAACTACATTCCCTATGGCATGAAGGCCTTGATGTGGCTTGAAATCCATAAGGTGACTTTAAGGCCATGATGTTCCCTAAAAGTCTTACTGGCTCGAAGGCCTTGGGTGTCAATAAGGCCTTGATGGACCAGGGGACCGAACCAATAAAAGGTATGAATAGTTATGGATACTACAGTACCTTAATAGTTGTATTTATAGTAAATTGCAAATATGCCTCTGGTCAAATTTGATCTTGGGACTCTAGGATGCACCTAAAGAGTCCACTCCAAGAGGGATTATGTTCGTGTGCTCAACTCATTATAGGGAATGATTATTTCATGAACAAATCTCATACATCAATGGAAAAAACCTACATGCCCACAAATCCCACAACAAAACACCTTTTTACCTATCTAAAACTAAATAAATCGACCAAATTGAAATGGAACATAGTAAGGAACTACAATCAATATCACCATATCAAAAACTAGGGAAATAGTCAATAATAACCCATACCATGGGATCCCATTATCCATGATCCACTCTCTATACACTAACATCAGCAATATCCAATTACAGAGCGAAATATCAAAACTCACAGGTGAATATATTTTCCTACAACAAAACCTCTATCCAAAAAATTAAATATAAATATCCTAGGAACCATGTCCTGAAAAAATAGTTAAACCTTATAGGGGCATTGAATCTTGGGAATGATACAATTCTCAAGGGGGTTATCAACCCCATTGATGGGTGACTTATACCCCATAACATTGGTGAGTTTCCTTTGTAATTAAACTTGAGGTAATATCTTTCTTCATCCATGCTAGGACCCAAAAGTGGGTCCTATAACCTAGACATACCCAAAGGCGGAGATAAAACAATCTCTATGGTGAATCCTCACCCAGTCATCCTAACATTATAGGAGTGGAACACAATGGGGAGAAACCTAGTGCACCTTGTGCACCTAAAGTACCTAATATCCCATAATACACACATGACTCAAATACAACAACAATTATACCACTAGTCCCATGACATAATGGTGAAGCCATACCTCTCCAATTATAATAGTTCCTTTAAGGTAGTTACTGAACCCAATAATTTGAATCCAACATAAAACTCAAATTTCTCAATCATCACATAACCAGTATAAAATTTACTGGATACCACATATCTCATTATATGTGATATTCAACCATAAAAAACAAAGTATTGAAAAATAATAACTATCCTCTAAATCATTGATGGAGAAATCATCACGAATAAGTAGTTCACATACCCCATATATTTGGAGGAATAATAATGTCTCATAAAATTATCACCCACATAATAATTTCATTAGAACCGGCGATATAGTAAAAGAGGACAATCAAAATTTCTATTTAATCACCTACTCCATCTCTCGTTATAACTTCGTATATACTATAGAGGAGAATGAGAATTTAACGTGCATAAAAAAGCCACAATCACTATGGAGTAATGAGAGTATATGAATAACTTCCCATATTTCCATCCAATAAAAATGAATGCACTCAAAACATGTTGAATAAAATGTATATAAATCTTCTTGATTTCTATTTCAAAATAAAATAACCCTCAAGGGTACCCTTATTTGCAGAGACCATGTGAGAAGACATACCTAATCTCTTACATTCATGAAATTCCATCCTTCAAGGATCCACAATTAACAACAGACTCTCAATGAATGGAAATATCAAAATAAATTAATGTGTCTTATTCCAGAGCATAAAAAATTTCCCTAGTGGATTATTAGTATCACAATTACACTCCACCATCATCAATATCTATCACTAAATCCATAGGGTTAAAACCCACATCTACCCCCCTAATAATCTCCATGAAGACCTATGGTAGAAAAGAGGACCCAACCATCTCATTCTATATTGAATGATACTTTTAATCTATTTAATTTTATAAATTTGTATCCTATGGGAGCAAGTACACAAATTCCCCACAAGTGAAAGGTTGTGTCTACTATGGGGTATATGAAAAATATACCCAGCACCTTCTTAAGGTTTTTCACCTCCACAGAACTCAGTGTGTAAATTATAAATACATGGCCTTCTCATGGAACATATTTTTTTAACCACATAGGGGATTGTGTTTTTTTACCAAACATGTGCTATACCTATACATTACATGTATCTCACTCAATGTGTCTAGCCAAGTATGTGGCCATACCAAAAGCCATGTACTCATAGCTTCTACAGATAATATCAAAATGTGTAATATTTCATGAGGACACCTTACTCAACTTTATGATAATTGAAGAACTATATGTTTTTGGACCTATAAAATCATGCCATCTGATCAGGATTTCTAAATTCAAATCCCCTATGAACCACCTGAAACCCAAATTTCACAACAAATCACACATTAAAAAGTACTAAATCCATCCCGAAAAGTAAAAATTTCATAATAAAAATTTAAATTAGAAAATAAATTTAGATGAGGTTAAAATAAAAATAACAATCCCTTCCTCATGATGAATCATCATAGCCTTTGGTTTAGTTCTATAATTTTTCAACATTAAGTCCCAATTTAGCATTTATCGAGCTCATATAACATAGATCTACATCCTGATCCCCCTTCCCCATTATGTGTTCAAAACCATCCATTAGTGAACGTCCCCTTATCCCCTTCCATTGAATAGTGAGATAATTTGGTATGGGTCGAAAATAAAAAAAAATTAGATAAGATACCCATAAAAGACCTGACTCGGGGCCCGAAACCCAAATAGTGTTTATGGCTCACCTAGGTAAAATTCATAATTATAGACTCAACCATGAACTAGGATTTCCCATTATAAGATCCTTTTAAGATATTTGAATTTCCACACATATGGGATTAAATAATATTTACTAAATGTATATTAAATACTCTTCAAAATACACTCTTCTCATAATCTCATTTAATTCATGCACAGAAGTATATGTACCATCATGAGAACAAATGAACCATCATAAAAGTTTTCCAATGACTATTTATAGATTACATTACTATTCATCCCATTTTTGCAAGTTGGGGACTGAAAATAAAAAAATAAATCTAAATCATTTTTGTTTGATAATTGAGGTCCCTAAAGAGTCTACTTTAGATTCCATGGATTTTAACCATTTATTTGATTCCAAAATTGTTATCACCTAAGTCTTATGGAATTTTTTTCATTCTCTAAAAATTTCTTTATGATTATTAGTTATAATAACTATATATCTCATTATCTCTTCTAAAATTCAACTACACCATTATGTTTATAGTGTGAAATGAGTGGGTCCTTCTTCCATATATCATTATGGAACCATATAAACATTGTACTAATAAAAAATTCTTGAAAATTAGTCTTGACCTTCTTTTTGTTTGAGTTTTCTCTAAATCACCCCTCAAATTTTGTGTTCCTTCTTAAGATGACCACAATTTTTTTCCTCAAACAAAATTGTTTTGGTAGGATTATAGAAATAGTATACAACAAATTCCCAAGGATAAGAGATAATAATTCATGGTCATTTTAAGATTCAAGGATATTTAAATCAAATAATTTTATCAATGCTTCTCACCCCAATATTATTATAAAATTCCTAATTGAATTTTTTCCACCCCATATCTTATTTAGTGACATTATAAGTACTTATGGTACTATGTGGTTTTGGAGAAATATTGAAGTCTCTAGAACATAACTTCTTATTGTAGTGTGATTGTAACATAGACTCATTACTGATCAAACCATATAAAAAAATGTTACATTTGTCATCCCATTCACATAGGTCCATTATATTGTTCTTTCATGAATGAGTTTTGAAATAATTCCAAAATCCCAAAAATGATTAATGAATTCATGACTCATGTATTCACTCATGATCATGTCTAAAAATCTTTATACATTTCCCTAGATAATTTATTTAATAGTACAATTGTTTTATATTTTACTAAATTTCATACATTTTTATAATTAAAACCCCATATATATACTAACTAAATTTAATTGTAAAGGAAAAAAAATACTTATGACACTTTTATCTTTTGCAATCATTGGTCTACATATATCACTATGTATAAGATAAAATAGTCCACTATCCCTTTCATCAATTCTACCAAACATTTATTCAGTCAAAATTAAATGTCAAAAAATAAACACAATGTTCAAATGAGTCATTATTGAATGGTTCCAAAATACATATTTTTGGAACCTAAGAAAGTGTTTTTTTCTTATACATATCCAATGAGAGAATGAAAAAGGTAGGTTTTATCGGAACCAAACATGGACTTCTTATTCTAAATATTTCAAAAATAGATTACCTCTATATAGAATGTGTACAATGTTTACTATATTTTATTCCATAAAACACATTATTTATATATATATATATGCACTAACTATTCTCTTGATACTTAATGATAATATCATCCAGTCCAAATAAGATTCCAAAAACCAATTTCAATTTATTGTAGGAATATGATAATTGAACTCTTATTCCTGTATTAATATAATTGGAAAAAGTAAATAATGTTTCTATTTCTCATCTATAAAATCATCCTCTTTTACTAATATGGATATCTTCTTGAACTGTTATTAAATCCATTTTATCTATGAGTCTATGTTTTTAATCACAAATATATGATGCACCCCCGGTTCCTAATACCCAACTTTTATAGTTAGTGAAATTTACTTTTATATTATTCACATTCTAATTAAAATAATTCTTCCCTTTGATAATATTTATCAACCTTAGAAAACAGTCTTTATCTATGGTATTGACCATAACTAAAAGGGATCTCGACATGATTATCATAAAGTAATCAATAACATATAACAAAGACATATCTATAGGAGAGTGCCATTTATTATATATTTTTTTCTAGAACATTTAAAGAAATTAAACCCACTAAAAATTATTATGCTATACATCATATTTATTTATTAATCCGAAATGAATATTTAATTAAGAAACTCACTAGTTTAAGCATGTAAATAAGGCATGATAATACTAGGTAGACAACAACATTTTTAATTATATCCTATATAAATCATATATATCTGACTGGATAAATTATTATTCCAATAGCATAAACTCTATTCATATTGTATCATAACTGTTAGGGTTTCCCCTCCAGTGTAAACTAAATAAAATTCCACGAATAAGGTACCAAACTATTGGGGTTACTTTATTACTTTATTTACATTCCTAATATAATTCAGTGCCATATAACTATTTTCATTGTGCATACTGAATAATCGATGTCTGGAAAACTACATCATTAGAAAGAATCTCTTATATATAATTTTTAAAGGTTTACTTATAAATATCACAATTTTAATATAAATATCATGTGTTTTAAACACATTGTATCTATTGATACTTTTATTGTCTTATGTTTTATCACATTCTTGTATGATTAAAAGGATTTACTTATAAAATCCTATTCCATCTAAAAAATTGTTATTTTTACACCATATTACTATATAACTCTTTACACAAGCCATAAGTTTTTGTTACAAACTATAAATATTAATAAAATCAAATTCACACATATCTAAATACATTACATTCCTAAGGTACACAAACACTTTATATTATATAATAACATTATCAGTGATTTGAAATCACTATATGACTAATACTGATGTGACGGATATCCAACCCTATGCCTTTCTAGAATAAGGAATAAGTGTTTGGGATGGTGGGTACTCTGACCGTAAGTCCCTCCCTTGGGGAAACATTAATCAATATTTAATTCTATTCATGATATCTTCAATTCCTAATATTCACAAACTATATTCAATAACTATTTATAAGCACATTGGTCTTAAAAAATATTCCAATGTATATGAGAACTAAATCTTATAGATTCGTGTCTACATGTAATGTTGGTCTCTATCTTCTTGGTGAAATATATAAAATAAATATTTTATACCCAATATTTAAATTTCATTAATAATTTACTAAAAATGATTATTAAATTATTTAAACTAAGATATAATCATTTTATTTATTTTAAAAATATGAGATGTCATCACATGGGACAACAACCAAGATCAATGGAAGGTCATATGAGAGAAGAGGAAGATATTTATAAAGCTAGTGTATTTATTTAATGGTATTACTAGAGGGTAGAAGTTATAGAAATAATCCACCATGTAGGGTGGAATTATTGATAGTGGTCTTACATCGAAGTGCTTTAAGGGTAATTCATCAAATCCCATTGAAAATATGGGGAAATAAATAATCATTTTTCTATAGTGATTTTGGAAATTTTAAATGCTTTTTATGTTCACCATATATCATTTAATATCCCTTCCCATTACATTTCTTTTATAACAACCCATATTTTATATGTGTTTCAAATAAAATAAATATAAGTCATTTAAATTGTTACTTTACAAGAAACGCCAAGTCTAAATGAACCAATGATATAGCATACCTTTGAAAAACTAGTTTTTGGATCAATAAGGATGAATATGATTAATTAAATAATGAAATATATTTAAAAATGTTCTCATAATTTAAAATTAATTTATTCATTCCCTATAAATAATAATTATGTTTTTAATAAAATCATATCATTGTTAAAATGCATGTTTTTAAAATGAAATTTAATTTTCATGGTGTAATGAGTTTTTATATAAAAAAATCTATTCATCAATATTAAAAAATGATATTATTTAAATTTATTTATAATTTAGGAAGAAAATCATTAATTATTTTTCTAATGTATAGGAATGAATATAAAATAATTTAACTATAAAAATAATGATTTTTTTATAAAAACAGTTTATGTGTAATATGTGTTTTTATTCAAATGAAATAAAATTTTAATTATTTATAAATGATTTAAATTCAAATTATATATAAAATATTAAATAATTCTTTTATCATTCATGTTATGGTTTTTACAATATATACAATAAGAATAAATCTTTTTTCTCAAACATCAATTTTTTTGAAAAAAGATTTTTGTGCCATTTTTCAAGAATATTTTAAAATTAAATTATCCACAAATGAAAATTGAATTTTATAAAATTTATTAAATATTATTATTTATATTGTATTTTTTAAGGATTAAACATCCATTTATGGTAAAAAAAATTAAAAAAAATTAATAGATACAATATTTAAAATTAAAATGGGTTTAATATGGTATAAACCAAGAGATAAGATTTATACTACCACATAAAACTTATTAATTCTTAATGGATAAATATATTTTGTCCCTAAGTTATTATATATTTTAATCTTTATCATTTTTTTTTACTTTTTAAAAAGACAAGGACATTATATTATTTAAATATTTTATGTTATTCTATGTGCATCATCTCCCTCACATATAAAAGGAAATATCATCTCCTCACATATTCGTGAATATTAAACCTTCAAGATCCAAAAAAAATCCAAAATAATATAATGATAACTTAACCTATCCTAGTTCCCTTGGTATTCTCCCAAGCTTAATCATTCAGGGATAAAGTTTAGTACCAAAGTAGGTCTCTCAAAGAAGAGGTTGAAATCATAACCATGATTTATCAATTTTATTTGATCTTCTAGCTTCAATAATTCTATTTAATCCTTCATAACATGATGAATATAGTGTAATCAATATAATGGGATTTTATTATCAGCATGAAAAAATCATTTTATCCCCTTTTCTATTAAATGGGAAATGAAAGTATCACTAGTGAGTAAGCGTTGACTACCGGCTCCATGTAGAAATATCATTCATTTTCTAGAACCACCTAACATTTATGGTTATAATGATTGATTTAATACAAGTTTATGATATTAATCATATAGTTTTGATTATATAATGATAATAATTTTTATAATTTTTTTTCATTTAATTAAAAAATGAAAACAACGTTTATGTGTAAGTACAAGCTACCTTCTCTATGAATGATGTAATTAAATTTTATTTCTATAAATTTTATATATTATTATAAATATATATATATATATATTATATCTCATATTTATGTCATTATTAGTATTTATTAAATTATGGAACCATGATCCAAAAAAATCTAAACCGAAAAAAAAACACGAAAAATGAAACAAATATCGCTCAAAATAGTGATTTTATTTTTAAATTGTTGATAAATGTGGGATAAAATGTTATAAGTAAAACATTTATGCTATTAAAATATTCAATATAGTAATTTTATAGAATTATTATAAATTTTATTTTATTATATAGTATTTTATAGTTATTACAATGAAATTTTAGCATGAGGTAAGTGTTTTATGTCACAATATAACATTTTGCCTTCATTTTTTATTCCAAAAATATTAATAATGAAGTTATTTTATATATCACTAAAAATATTAATTCATATATTATGATATAGTTATTTTAATAGGTTAATATTTTTCATTTAATTCTATTCTATCAATGTATTAAAATTTATGAATAAATATTTTAAAGTAGAATGGACTTTTTTCTAATTTGGTCGGCAATATTTTATTCCATGACTATTTTTATTAACATGTTTCCAAGAAAATTTTCACTATTCTAAACTTTTTTATTAATGTAATTTTTATCCTTGATTAACATTAAATTTAATATTATTAAATGAAATATACTTGTATTTTTAATAACAATATGTTTTTTTAATAATGTTGTGTATAGAATGTTTTTGAACAAATACAACACACGCAACTATTCTGACACCTATCACAACTAATTTCCTTGAAGCAGCATTTACTTTTTTTTGAAATACTTATGAATTAATGTTTTTTTAATATTCAAAAAATATATTTTCTAAACAATGGATTTCAAATTAAATAGGGGTTTTTTTCTAAATAAATATTCCAATGATATTTTAAGTTATTTACATCTATGATGTCACGACCCGTCCTCAAGGCCCATGCCGTGAGAACCCCAATCCCGCCTTCCATAGGCCAAGGGCTGACAACTAGCACGAAAGACGTAAATACCTATAATGGGAAAGCATTGCCTTTGGATAATTAATAAACACAATGGACTACACAACTGAATTATGCACTATGCAATATTTTATACAAAAGTAAATGCTGAAAAGGAAAAGTGGCAGGAAATAAAATCCCAACAGTAAGTACAGTACAACTGAAAAGCTAGTACAACAGCAGTAACCTAAATATCAACCACTGAGTCATCATTCATGAATCCCACTTGAAGGGTGGGTATAGATGGCTTTCACACCACCCCAGGTCTGTACGTCCTCTCCGTGTACGTCTCGCCAAGTGGTCCACCTCCAGGTACCGTCCAGCTCCACAAGTCTCCTCCTCGATCAGTGATGTTTGTCCTCTGCATCCAACACAACGTAGTGCTGGAATAGCCCATGCAGGGGTGATTATATGACACTCAGTAGGGACCCCGAGACCCTCAAAGGTCTCCCAGAATCCATGAAGGATAAACCACAGAAAAAATATACAATCTTGAAGTATCAACCAACTCTACTTAGGTATATTCCCATACATATACATAAGTCATCAATCCCAGTTCGGCTCCAACTCTCGAGCCCAAGCACAACCCAGTCCACACAGGAAAGAAGTCAGTCACATATATGATAATGATTGAAAGTCTAGACTCATCCCACACTGGTATACATCATTAATATATCGATAGAGATGATCAAATGTATTCACTGATTCATCTAGGCTGTCAGACCTGCGTAGGATAATAGACCAGCTAAGCTATCGGACCCACGTAGGATATTATACCAGCTACTCTGTTGGACCCACTCAGGATACTAGTACAGCAGTCAAACTGTCGGACCCACTTAGGATACAAGTACAATAGTCATCGCTGTCAAACCCACGGAGGATTCCAGTATAGTTGCCGTCCTTGCCGAACCCACAGAGGATTCCAGTAGAATTTTTGTCACTATCTTACCCATGAAGGATTCAGTCCAGTCTCATTATTGTCAAACCCATGGAGGATTCAGTCCAGTCTCATTACAGTCGAACTCGTGGAGGATTTAGTCTAGTCATGTTGCTGTCGAACCCATAGAGGATTCCAGTACAGTAGACGTCGTAGTCGCATTCAGCTCTAGGGTTCCCACACACAGCACGCTTGATTCCGAGAGGGTCCACTCCTCGAGCCAATGGGTCAATAAATCAACTATCACTAAGTCCAGAGTTGATGTATCCCGAAGTTCCATCTTGTCAAAATAAACCCAACGCGACAGACGTCAAGTCAATCGGGCGCCCAGTCAGGAAGCTATTAGCATTTTCGTTCTAGGGGCCTGGTTGGCAATACGCTCGTTCCAAACCCGGCTGTTTCCCAAAGTCGTTCAGAACTCACTTAGAGTGTCAAAAAAGCATGACTTCTTCGCGAGGGTCCCAGTTCCACAGATGGGACATCGATCAAATGCACGATCTTAAAGTTATTCTCGTTTAAGTGAATTGGGCCTGGCCAGTTAAGCCCAGTGGGCTGGTGGGTCAGTGCGACCTGATTTGGTGGGTCCGACCCGGCAGGCGGGTTGGCCCAGCCTGGTGGGGCACGACCCGACCCAGCCCGGCCCGGCATGGCACAGCCCGGCCCAGTGTGGCATGGCCCGGACCAGCGTGGTGCGGCCCAGCCTGGCGTGGCACGACCGAGCCCGGCTGGCCGAGCGATGCGGGGGGGCACGACCCCCTACTTTCCCGAACTGGCAGAGTCGAGCGGCGCCTCCCTCCTATCCAGCCGGCCGAAGGTGGACGGTCTTCCCTGCACGAGCGTCCCACATGGGTAGGTAGTTGTTCCCCCAGCGCGGCACCCACCTGGTGTCGCGGGGTCTTCCCAGCCTGGCTAGCCGCCTTCTGTCCTTTTTTTCTGCCGAGCGGCCCACGAAACATGGCCCGCAGTCCTCCGCAACACGGTGCCCTCGTGGCACCGTGGTTTCATCGGTCCGGTCATCATTTGTCGGCCGGTTCTTTGTTAGTGGAGCAGCCTGCGGTTGCGGGTCGCGGTATTTCCCTCTCCATGCGGCACCTGGTGCCGCGGTCCTCTTCGGGTTGGCATGTGGCCTCTGTTGCCACCACCGCCTTTGGTCTTCGTCGTCCCCGATCATCGCCAACTCCGATCGCCACCACCTCTTCCATCACGGTCTCCATCGCAAATAAAAAGACACTACTGAGGGTTTTCGGGCCATGTTCGTTCGGCCCGCACCCTCCACATTAGGTGGTAAATATTGGCCATAGATGATCACTTGCATTCAACGAAAACGAAGGTATAATTTTCTCAAATTAAATTATACAAACACCTTACCTCGAATTAAGGTTTGTTAGTAGATGGAGATGTGGGGGGGTGGGGGATTAACTCATTGACATCAGGGATGAAGTAGCTAGGGGTGGAACTTCATCGGCGTTCCTTGTGGGTGGCTCCTTCCCTTTGACTTGACCGAAGATCGAATGAGATGATCATAATTCTTCGGTGGTTCTTCGTTGGAATGACAGTGTTATTCATCAAGAGAAGATCTCTATTCGTAAATTTCCAGAGCATCCCCAACACAACAAGTTCCAACAAAAAAATATTATGAGCTATTATTTTATTCTCCCACAATTTTTTTCAAATTAAATTAATAATTAGAGGAGCCAAAATTAAATGTTCATTAATTGATGGCGTATTTGGCACATTCAGGAGAGGAGGGTGTAATAGGGAGAGGCTCCACCATTAAGAGAGAGGAGCTGTCAAAAATTAAATAAAGGGGAGTTAATGGGGAGTTGAAGGGCTAGGGGATCGTGTGGTCCCCACCACACATTATCCTCTCATTGAAGGTCATGTGGGTGTGGGCCCCACCTCTAACTCCCCCTTGTAGTAAATAACCAACTCTTTAAACAATAAAATTGGGTACAACAATTTTATTTAATTTATTATAAATATCCAAAATTAACTTCTCCTCCTGAGAAAACGCAACTACGGTAAAGGTCCCCTTAAGCGAATATCGAGGCTGCAAGTTCATCGGTGCCCTCAGATTTCAATTCTGAGCACCGATTCAAAAGATAGAAAAACCCCCACATACGTTTACGGAACTTACCTGAACAAGACTTCAGAAATTAATTCTGGGCACACCAGGCCTTGAAATCAGGCGCCATCAAAAACTGCAGGCTAGTAAAATTCAAATGTATTTAGGAAAAAAAATTCTTTGAAATTTCCAGGTCTTTACATTGCTCCCACCTCTTGGATTTACATCCCAAAAAAGCTACAACACACACTAGGGGACCAAATTGATGTACTAAACACGCATCTGAGCCTCCCGATCCCATGTGCTCTCCTGGAGATTCTCGTGCTGCCTGCGGATGTGCACCAGAGGAATCGACCATCCACATAGGATCCTCTCTTGTCGATCCTCTATCTCCACCAGGACCTCCGTGAATGTCGCCCCATCATTGATTTCCATCTGCCTGTGGTCAATGATGTGGGATGGGTTATGCACGTATCTCCTCAGTAGAGATACGTGGTAGACATCGTGCACCCAGTGCAACTGAGGTGGAAGGGCTGTGAAGTAATCAACCTCACCTACTTTTTTGAGGACCTGGAATGGTCTGTTGAAATGCGGAGATAACTTTCCACCATGGCCAAATATCTGTAGACCTCATTAAGGTGAGACCCGTAGGAAGACATGGGCACTGTCCTCGAACTCCAGTGGTCTCCCTCTCCTATCAGCATAAGACTTATATTTTCCTAGTGCAGTCTTCATCTGCTCCTGGATGATCTGCACCTTCTTCGTCATAGCCTACACTATCTCAGGTCCTACAAGTGCTGACTCCCCTGGGTCAGTCTAACATAGAGGTGATCTACAAGGTCAGCCGTACAGTGCCTCCCTAACTCGCTGAAGTAGTAGAGGAGTGACTGTGAGGGACTGTAGAAAGGTTTATCTATCCCAATCCACATAAGATATCTGCAACGCGGTCAACTGCTCTGTCGCCTCTCCTAGCAGTTGAATGCTTGATCTCTTTCTGATATCATCTTCTACAATGTTCCCCTTCCCATGAATATAAAATATCTCAAATTCATAGTCCTGGAGGATCTCAAGCTAACATCACCGTCTCAGGACCAGGTCTTTCTATGAGAAGACACACCTGAGACATTTGATATTAGAGTAAACTGTAATCCGTTCACTCAATGAACTATGGGTGTGACTAGCCATTTTCAAAGAACTCGACTACACCCTTTTTCTCTTATGTCCTACAAGAGCTACTAATATTTCTCTTTTGCTGAAAAGAGAAATCTGGTCTCATCCCCTGGATAAACCACGTTCTCTGCCTAATACAGTCTATCCTGACATGAACAATACTATTTCATGCCATGGACGACGTCGTAAGGCCTCAACGCTACTACCAAGAGATCCAACTATTACTCTCACCTCTAAGAGTCAAGTCACACTGTCAATAGTAGTGTGTGGTCACTGGGTCTCCTTTAGTATGAATCACGAATGTGATGGTTAATTCAACGGTCTTAACTAGAACCTCTCATTATCAACCATAGGAAAAGGGTAAAAAAGAAAACATCACATGGACAAGTGTCTTTTATTTCTGTATCTCAAAGTAAAAAGACACAAAGTAACCACAAACAATGACATCAACAAATCTTGATGCATCATGAACAAAAGTATCCATGCCTGGAGCTAGTCCCGCTCCTGTACACCTTCTCCCAGAGCACTATGGTCAAACCTCTGCCTCTTCCAGGGAGGTCCATCTACTTCCTACTGCTCATATGCAGGGTGTGTCGGGCAGTCTCGAGCCATGTGACTCTGCCCTCCGCATGCATATAATTGCCTGATCCTCGTATAGATGGCTCTATTTCGTGTGCCCCACACAACCAAACTTGTATCCTGAGATCACCCACCTGATGGCCTGATCTGCGGGGTCCCCTACATCAATTGTCTACTGCCATCTACAGAAGACTCCACTACATGCCGTCCCATGGAGGGTCTCGCCGCTGGTGACTGATCAGCAAGAAAATTCTCCACTAGAAGGGCTCTCTTCAGCACCCCCACCTACGTTGGGATGTTGAAGGAGATCATCGAAGCCCTAATCTAATTCTGGAGTCCCTGCTCGAAGGTTCAGGTCCTAAAGAATGGGTCTCAAACCATATATATGGAGTAGAGTGAGAGTTCAATGAACCTCGTTGAGTACTGAGCTACTGTCATGCTGCCCTGCTATAGATGAAGTGACTCTTGAATTTGCACCGCACGAAGGGTGGCTGGTATAAACTCTGCTCGAAACAGACTCTCAAAGTCTATATAGAGTAGAGATACCTCGTCATGAACCTGGAGAATCAGGTATCACCATATGCATGCAACTTCATGCAGAAGACTCGCAGAAAGGATCACCATGAGGTCGTCTGGTGTCCCTACCGATTTGAAAACTCTGACGACAGCCTCCAGCAAATCCTCATCGGCCTGGGGGTCTGTCTCTTACTGGAACCAAGGTGGCCTCTATCGCTGGAACTTGTGCAGCACACTCAGAAGGTGTGCACTCTCTGCTACTATAACTGGTGGTATCGGTGGCCCAGTAGGTAGTGGTATCGCTGGTGCCTCCACTGTGATGGGGCCCTGCACCGAGGCCTCGTCACCCGGCGGGCTACCATCTCGTACGTAACTCGGAACCCTAGCTGGCTACCTTCATGGGGTCATCCTGAAAAATAAAAGTAGGGTTTCCATGGTCAAACAGTATACCTGGTGAGCTAACACAAAGTAATCATAAAGAAATCTTTTGAAACACACTTGCAATTAGTGATTTCGTGCAATAAGTCAGAAATCAGAGGTCAGAGTCCTAGTGTATGGATACGTCGGCCGCCACACCAACATTGGACTCACTAGACTAAAAACCACACTCAATTCTCTTAACACTGTTTCTTAACAGAAAATAATTATCAGAGTCCTGAGTTCTACTGTAGAACTGACTCATCTGATACCAATTTGTCACGACCCGTCCTCTGGGCACATATCGTGTCTACCTCAGATCCGCCTTCCATAGGACAGGGGATGGAGAATAGCACCAAAGGAGTAAATCCCTATACTGGGAATGAATTTCCATAAGAAAAGTAACAAAAACAATAAAGTACGCAACTGAAGTAAGCACTAAGTAATACTGTATACAAAATTAAATGCTGAATGGAAAAGGGTCCAGAAATACAAACCCAACAGTAAGTACAGTACAACTGAAATTCTAGTAAAATAGCAGTAAAGTAAATAGCAACCACTGAGTCATCCTTCAGGAATCTCACCTTAAGGGTGGGTACAAATGGCCTCCACAGAACCTCGGGTCCATCCGTCCGCTCCGTGTACGTCTCGCCAATTGGTCCACCTTCGGGTACCATCCAGCTCCACAAGTCTCCTCCACGATCAGTGATGTCCGTTGTCTGCATCCAACAGAATGTAGTGCGGGCATTTCCCATTCAGTGGTGTGTATACAATTCTCAGTAGAGAACCCAAGGCCCCCTAATGTATCCCAGAATCCACGTAGGATAAACCACAGAAGAAATATACAATCTTGAATTATCAACCAACTCTACTTAGGTATATACCCATACATATACATATGTCATCAATCCCAGTTCAACAACAACTCTCGAGCCCAAGCACAACCCAGTCCACACAGGAATGAAGTCAATCACATCGATGATAATGATTTAATTTCAATACTCAGCTCACACAGGTATACATCTTTCATATAGAAATACAGACGATCAGATGTAGTAACTGATTCATCTAAGATGTCAGACCCACGTAGGATAATAGACCATCTATTCTGTCAGACCCACGTAGGATACTAGACTAGCTACTCTATCAGACCCACTCATGATACCAGTATAGAAGTCTAACTATCGGACCCACTTTGGATACAAGTACAGTATCCATCATTGTCGAACCCATGGAGGATTCCAGTAGAGTTGTCGTCGCTGCCGAACCCACGGAGGATTCCAGTACAGCTGTTGTCACTGTCGAACCCATGGAGGATTCATTCCGGTCTCATTGTTGTCAAACCCACGGAGGATTCAGTCCAGTCTCGTTGTTGTCGAACCCATAGAGGATTTTTTTCAGTCTCGTTGCTGTCGAAGCCACGTAGGATTCTAGTACAGTAGACGTCGTAGTCGCAGCCCGCTCTAGGTTTCCCACACACAGCACGCTCGATTCTGGGAGGATCTCTTCCTCGAGCCAAGGTTTCGATACATAAACTATCATTATGTCCAAGTTTGATGTATCCCGAAGTTCCGTCTCATCAAAATAAACCCAACGTGACAGACAGTCCGTCAATCGGATGCCCGATCTGGAAGTTATTAGCATTTTCATCCCAGGGGCCCGGTTGAAAATATGTTTGTTCCAAACCCGGCCTTTTTCCAAAGTCATTGAAACTCACTTATGTTATCGGAAAAGGACCAATTCATCAGGAGGTCCCTAGTGCCACATACGGCGTGTCGATTGGAGGCGTGGTCTTAATGTTATTCTCATTTTAGTGAATCGAGCCCGACCTGTCAAGCCCTGTTGGCTGGCAGGTCGGCTCGACCCAATTTTCCGTGTCCGGCCTAGCAGGGGGGTTGGCCCAGCCCGACGGGGTGCGACCTGGCCCGGTGGGATGTGGCCCAGCCCGGTGTGGTGTAGCCCGACCCGGCAGGGGGTGGCCCAGCCCGCGGCTGGTCACGGCTCAACCCGGCTGGCCGAGGGATGCGGGGGGGCATGGCCCCCCGCTTTCCAGAACCAGCGGCGCCGAGCAACGCCACCCTCCTATCCGTTCAGCCAATGTTGGTTGGTCTTCCTGGAGTGAGCGGTTCACACGGGCAGGCCGCTGTTCCCCCAGCGCAGCACCAACCTGGTGTCGCAGGGTCTTCCCAGCCTGCCTGCCGGTTCATCCGCTGAGCACCCCGTGGAACGCGGGCCACGGTCCTCCGCAGCGTGGCTACCTCATGGCGCCTCAATTTATTCAGTCCGAGTAGTTCTTCAGCGGCCGAGCGTCCCACAGTTGCAGCTCGCTGTATTTCCCTCTCTGCACGACACCCGGTGTCGCGGTCCTCTTTGGGTCGGTGCACGCCCACTGTTGCCTCCGCCGCCTTCGGTCGTCACTGTCCATAATCGTCGCCTACTCCGATCACCGCCACCTCTTCCAACACGGTATCCATCGCAAATAAAAAGAAACTATGGAGTTTAGTTGGGCCATGTTCGTTCATCCCACGCCCTCTACATTAGGCGTTATCAATTGTCCATAGACGATCACTTGCATTCATCGAGAATGCAAGTATAATTTTATAAAATTAAATTCTATAAACACCCGACCTCAAATTAAGGTTTTTTGTAGGTAGAGTCTTAGGGGGGAGGGGGGGATTCATCTAATTGACGTCGGGGAAGAAGGAGTCGAGGATGGTGAGTCGTCAGCATTCCTTGCGGGTGTCTCCTTATCCTTTGACTTAGCCGAAGATCGAAGGAAATGATCGTCGCTCTTCGGTAGTTCTTCGTTGGAAGTATGGTGTTCTTCGTCGAGAGAAGAACTCTATTCATAATTTTTGAGACCTTCCACAACACAATAAGTGCCAACAAAAATAATTTCCTAATCTACTATTTTATTCTCCTATATTTTTTTCAAATTAATTTAAAAGTTAGAGGATCCAGCATTAAATGTTCATTAATTGATGTCATATTGGAACATTCATGAGAGGAGGGTGGAATGTGGAGAGGCTCCACCATTAAGAGAGAGGAGTTTTCAAACATTAAATAAAGGGGAGTTAACAGGGAGTTGAAGGGTTAGGGGCTCGTGTGGGCCCCACCACACTTTATCCTCTTATGGGAGGTTATGTGGGTGTGGGCCCCACCTCTAACTCCCCTTTGTAGTAAATAACCATCTCTTTAATCAATAAAATTGGGTACAAGAATTTTATTTAATTTATTATAAATCCCCAAAATTAACTTCTCCTCTCGAGCAAACGCAACTATGTTAATGTTCCCCTTAAGCGAATACCAGTGATGTGAGTTCATCGGTGCCCTCGAATTTCAATTCTGAGAACCGGTTCAAAAGATAGAAAAACCTGCACATACGTTTACTGAAGGTACCCAAACAAAACTGCAGTAATTGTTTCTGGGCACACTCGGCCTCATAATGAGGCGCTGTCAGAAACTACAGTCTCGTAAAATTCCAAAGTAATTAAGAAAAAAAATTCCTTTAAATTTCCGGGTCTTTACATATGATAACATCTTCGATGTTACAAAGAATTCAATGGGTAATATTATCCTATTATTATGTACCTATTTTTTCTATACATTTTGTTATAATTATGATGTTAAAATACTAAAAAACCTATTTTATTTTCATGTGTTATGTTATGAAGAAATGATAAATATTTAAAGATCTTGTGTCAGACATATGAGGATTATGATTATGTTTTGGGTGAGTTTGTTATAACCCTATAATGAACTTAGTTTTGTTTAATATTTTATGAGATCCTAGGATAATTGAGTGGTTATCACATTTAAAAAATAAGGTGTATATATAGTTATCCCAATACAAAAAATGGTGTATAGGGGGGTTATCCTAAGACTAATAAGGGTACACTAGATTTCATACCAATCCCAAGGCAGGTATAGAGGTGTTAGACCAAGGCTAACATGTTATGAATGTATTAGTGTATAAACATTACATAATATATCTATGATAATAATTACACTAAACATTATAACCCTCCTTTATGACAATATATTTGGCCAATATTATTCTCTAACAGATTATTTTATTCAATTATTTTTGGAATGATGTCTTTTGAACTGACATTCCTTTTCCATGAGTCTAGGTTAAGATCTTTGAATTTGTCTGTATGATTTTCAAATGTAAAGATCATGATATAATACCCTTCATATCATTTTATTATTAATATTGATAAATTATTAACATATTCTTGGTTTACCCTTATTGAAAAAATAATATCACCTTTTTAGTTTGAATCCTTTTCTAGGGGATATGAAGGAAGGTTTTATAAATTGTTTCTCTAGGAAGGGAGAAACTTGTGTGAAATTTTTGGTAGATGGTTATGAAATTGTATGTAACAATTATTTATGTATATAGGATTCTAAAAACACAAATCATTTATATTTAAATCATGGATTATAATGATATGTAATGAATATTACACAAATAATATGTAAATTTATGTTTAAACTCCTTGGGTCACATAAAATTTATTCATAGAAATGCTTAGTTATTTTTTGGATAATAAGATGAGAAAACATTTGTGAGAACTATTTGGTTAATCCTTTCTACAGGAGACCATTCTATGATTTGGTAAATAAAGGAGCATGGGTTTATTAGAAAATATATCATTTTTAGGAAATGGGGAAAGGGATGTTGTTATGGCATAGATGGACATGTGGGTAAAAATAATACAAGGGGTGGATTTGGTAATAACTTAATGTCCACCAATGAACAATTAGTGGCCCTAAGACTACACACCAAGATATAAACTACTAGGGATATACGTGGGTATATGCATGTTTTAATTAAGAACAATTATAAAGGATTTGAATAGTTGATGACCTGGGAAAACTTTCGTTGATCCTATGGAGACGTAAACTAAAAATTACGTGTCATGATTTTGAAAACCTATATATTATTTCTATGATTATATGGCCCCTAATTATTATTATTGCCTCAAAAAATATGATTTCATATTGTATTTTTTGGCTATAAATAGAGTTATATATTTTAATTCTAAATGTGATAGAAGATAAAATTATTATTCAACTATGAAACTGAATGTTATGGTAGATTGAATTAAAAGTATCATCTCAATAATTAAGTAAAATTTTCATTATTTGAGTCTTGATAATATTGAATATGATAAAAAAGGCAACAATAATATACTGAGAAACATGATAGACAATTAAATGACTATTCTCTTGGTAAAATTTAATTTTATAGTTGATTGAATGAAAAGTATCATTTCTATACCAATGTAATTATATCAATATTTGAGGAAAGATAAGATTAAAAATTTTAAAAAGAAGGAACATATATATATTGAGTCATTCATTGGGTAACATTAACCTTCTTTTATTGTTCCCATTTATCCATTATTTTTAGCGATGGATTAGAACCACTGAAAATATATTTTTCATTCTCTAGAGCACATAGTATGAAAATTATATTTTGTATATTTATTACTAGGAATATGAATTTGATCAATAGTGGAAACATATAAAGAAAATATTCTAATATGAATAAATTCACACTATAGATTTAGATGAGTTTAAGAGGATATTTTTTAGTATGTTCTTCCCTTATATTCATTTATAGAAAATAGAGAATCAATTCCTTAACCTAAAAAAGAATGATGTTGAATTTATTGTTAACTGTAAAGAAAAATTTTAACACTTCTAAGGTATTCATCGTGTATTGTCACCCACACTAACGGTAATATTGATAGACTATTTAGTTTCTTAAAAGCAAATATTGAAAGGTTTTTTGTCATACGAGAATTCTGTATCCATAAATAAATAATTCGATACTCCCTAAAGGTAGAAATAGTCATTAAAATCATTAATAAATATAATTTTATTGATGAGAAAAGGAATATAGAATTTAAAGTAAATTATAATAAAAAAACAAGGATGGAAAAATATGAATAATTCTTTATACAGTAAGTGTTGTGAAAAAAATCTGACAAAATTTCCTTGAGGGGGGTATTAAATGATTTAATTTTGGAAATTAATTTCATCCTACAGTCAAATATCGACTTGATGGTAAGAATCTAAAAAATTATATGATTGGAGAGAGAGCATCACCAAATGCACCACCTATACACCAATATTTCAAAAGAAAGGAGTGTGGGAATTATATTGACCAGACCACATATCATGATAATGCTCAATTCCAGTAAACTAAAAATACAATATATAAATGGAATTCTCATAAAATCATTGTTTTCTATATGGATTAAAACATTAATTTGTTAAATATTATAAATAACATCCACAAAATAACTTTTAATATATTTTTTGATTTTGGATCTATCCGATCATTTATATCTTGAGAACATTCTAAGGATATCACATTACCACCTAAAAAATTAGATATTTAATTGGTAGTCCAAACTCTTAATGGTACGATTATTGCATCTTAATTTTATTACCATTCTTCAATAAATGATTGTGGAATGGTTCGTATGTTAAATTTCATTATTCTACCTCTACTGTAATTAGATACTATTTTTTGTAGGATTGGATTTCTTTATATAGACCCCATTTCAATTGTTGATAATGTGAAGTCACATTTGATATACTGAACCATATTGAGGTTTTATATATTTTTTATGATAAATATGAACACCAAATGGATGTTACAAAAATTTTATGGCTCTCCATTCCTATTAAAAGGAGGTTTTCATCTAAATTGATTGGCATGGAACTCAACATCAAAAATATTCCTATTATTTGAGAGTGATTTGATTTCTTTAAATAAGTGTTTTATATTATTCCTTTTAATTTTAATTTTTAGATTTTAGTAGAACTCATATAAAGAGACACACCTATTTTAAAAAAAGCAATTAGATTTTAACAAATTCATTTTCCAGAATTAATGTGGCAACTACAATTGTATCGTAAAACTGGATTAATTTGGCTCAGTGAATCACCATGGGGTGCACCAATTTTTTTCAAAATGAAAGAGAGGTCAATGTGACTCTTAATTCATTATATAGAACATAAAAAATCTTGGTCTAGAATATTTTTCTTATATATTATGTTAATTATTTTTTCGATCAATCACAAGGAGCCCAATTGTTTTCCAATATTGATATTCAATATTGATATTATAAATTGAGGGTCAAAAGTGAATCCATAAACCTGAAAACATTCCATACGAGTTGTTGACATTGGGAATTAATTGTGATTTCATTTGGTATTACTAATTTCTAAAATATATTCATGAATTTATTGAATATATTCTTTAGAGATTAAATTGATCATTTTGGGATAGCCTTTTGAAATGATGTTATAATATATTCTAAGTGCCATGAAGTTCATGATGAACACTAGAGAATTATAATAAACAACCAAATAAATGAAAAATTTTATTAACAATTTGCCCAAGATTGAATTTTTTTCTATATAAATTATCAATTTTTTTCATATATTCTCAAGATGTGTTCTATCAATGGATCCATAAAATATGGAAGTAATTGAACATTGGCCAAGACCAACCACTATGATTATGATTCATATATATTTTTTGATTTATTTAGTTTTATCTATGATATTTGAAAAATTTATCATAAAAATATATTCCAATCAACCTGTTAAACTTGCAAATGGGTAAATTTACTTTATACAAAGGAATGTGGATAAAATTCCATGTAACTAAAGAGAAGGCTATTAAATTCACCTAGGAAGAAACTACTCTGTAGTGGAAACATGTTTGATATTTTCAGTTATGAATCAAATAAGGGATTGTGGAATGTTATAATATATATTGGAATAGTGGTATATTATTACACTCTTTAAATTTATGTTCCTACCAAAAATTTCAAGAGCAATTACTATGAGTTACCATCATTAATATTTGAATTAAAAATGGAGGAATTAACTTTATGTTGAAACTTATGACATATATAGTGATTATAAAATTTTAATATGTTAAAGAGGATATTTTTGGACTTGATTATATATTATGCAAAATCATTAATTTCCCCCCAGGAATGATAAAATGGTATATTATCCTTTTAGTCGAAAGGATCATGCAATATTATTGATGATGAATACCACAAAAAAATCTAATATTTAGTTATTTTCAGAGGATGGAAATTGAAATACTAATGGAAAGGTCGAAATATTATATTTATCATATTATTTTTTAACCATATATCTATGTGAAGATTAAATTATCACTGAAGGAATATGTTAATCTAGAAAACAGGGTTAAAATTAATCTCGAGTTTAACCGTGATAGTGATTGAATGATATAGTTCCGGAACAGAGTGTATGTTTATTTAATACCAAAATTGAAGATAGATACTTAAGTGTATGTATCTTGGGGTTCGATATGTCAGAAACTTAAGGATGATAGAAAAAAAATTTATAGGATCTTACAAACCTCATCTATACCATAATGTAGATTGTAAAACATCAACGTTGATTTCATCATCCCCAAAACATCTAAATTTCATATTGATATTTGGGTTGTATTTTATTACCTTATGATATTAAGTCATATCATTGTTATTAGATAATATTTATCACTTAAATTTAGATAAAGTCATTTTATTCTATAAAATATTTATGAAAAAAAATTGTTTTTCTATATAAATTTGAGTGATTGTTATAATTAAATTCTTGAAATTTACTAAAATTTATTTTCAAAAATATATTTCATCATTAAATTCATCTTTTCACTATTATAATAGGGTGAACTATATAAAATTTTATTAAATGTGTGATGTTTCCATGAATAGTGAAAAATTATGATTTTCATTGAAAATTGTATTATCATTTAAATTATTAATTAAATTAATTATTTTTTTCACTACTGCTAAAATAAAATTAGTTTCTTTTGATTAAATATTGTCGAAAATTGAGTTTTTAAATGAATTATGTTATTTAATTTAGTTTCCGCACATTTTATACTAAAAAAGAATATTTTTCTTAAAAAAACTATTAATCATTGTCATTTTCTAGTTTAAATTCAAGTTAAAATATTTCAATTATATTTTCCTAATTTTAAAATATGGATTACATGTTTTGAATTGTGATTTATAAATTTAGTAAATAGTTTACTCTTATTTTTCATCAATATGAATAGTAATATTAGTCATTTTTCTATAGTAAATGGTAAATCAATTAATTATGGGTTAAATATAAAATTATAAGGATTATAAAATGACCCCAAACCTTCAATATTTTTTTCAGTATTCAATTTTCAAAACAAAATATTGTATGAATATATGTCCTTTTTTAAATATTTTATTTAATGAAAAGTAAAAAACTTCAGACTATGGTTATTAATAACAATAATATTTGTACCATGGGTTTAACCAGAGTTTTTTTAAGTTATAAAATTTATTTTCAGTCTTAAATTATTTATTTTCACATTATTAATTTATTTTTAATTATTATTGAATAAATAATTACCTTCCATATTTACACAATGTTGACGGAGTAATTATTCAATTAATGGAAAAATAAAATATATCATATTAAATACTAAAAGAAATAAAATTTGACACACACCATGATATAAATGAATTTTAAATATGTAAATTTCATTTCATATATTTAATAAAATATTTTGTTTTAATTTTACTTTATGTATTGATGTTATTAAAATAAAAGTAATGAATTGTTCTAAATATTTTTTATTAATAATATTTTATTATTAATAGTATTGTATTAAATGATATAAAAGTCCTAATAAGATTATGTTAATCCACTAGATTATGATATTATTTATTATATCAACCATAGTCCATTTATGGGCTCTTTTTTAAATTTATAATAAATATATTTATCCTCAAAGAGTAAATATCCATTGTGTCATGGTAAGTGTGAAAGGGGTAAACGAGGGTTTTAAATGAAAATATAAGCGAACACACATATTCCAAACACACCTATTTTTTACGGATTTATTTCAATCAATAATCATATTAAATTATAAATAAATCATTTTCATAAGTTCCAATTTAAGATTAATTTGAATTAATTTCATATTTTGGGGGATTATAAGATTTCTCCTCTCTTCTCTTATAAATGGAAATATTTTCTTCTTAGTTAATCACACATCAAAACCAATTTTTTTAAAATGAAAATTAAAAAATAACTTACTATAATATGTTCCCTCAATATAGATATATTTTTTAGGAATAATAATAATATTATAGGTCTTAATCTATAATGAAAATGGATGGTTTCCAAATAATATGTATAGTTTTTATGTGCATTTTTTTGTTTCATTTGTTATTCCAGATCTGTAAAATATTCCCTTACCACTCCTATACTATAACACCAATATATTCTATATGCGTTTTTGTTTTTATTCTAACAGGAGAACCTATATCCATCTCACATTCAATCAAATGTGAAATGAAACCGTCGTTCAAGTGTATAGAGGATAACCACCATCCAGACGAATGTATTTAGTTTTCCATCACTGTATATCATGGATATATTATAATGATGAAATTAAGTTTCATATATTACATTTATTAAATATTTATCATTATTGAAATATTAGATAATATTTAGCTTCCTACCTTTCCTATCATTGAAAAATTATGACAACATTCCTGCATATGTGTGGACCACAACCTCCACAAATCATTGTGATTCATTTTTCAACACCACATAACATGGATGAAATATATATATATATATATATATATATTTAATTAAGAAGATATTTTGGATAATTTTAATAATTCTTTAAATATAACACATTTCTCTCATTTTTTAATAATTATCGCTAAAAAATCGAAACATTACTCATGTGTACATACGGCCTACCATCTCCATGATTGAAAGGTAATTCATTTTTAATAACTATATTTTATGGATGGATTTAATGGTATAATTTATATATATAATTTATAATTATGTAATTATCATTATTTTTGAGGTAGTTGAGTAATGATCACTAAGACCATAGTTTACAAACCCATGTCATTTTGGGCTTATCAACAGAATATCATCAACACATCTTATATAAACACAAAAAACTATATAATCTTATATAAAATATTTATGAGTGATACAAAAGGAATAATAAAATTTAAAGTGGTTATTAATAAAGTAATAACTATCATATTTTTGTTATTCAAGAAATAAAGGAATCTATATGATGATTCAAACTCAATATAATGAGATTCTTTAAAAATTCATCTTTTAATGTTTCCCTTAAAACTATATTTTTCATCCATATCATTATTATTTAAATAATATTAAAATATTGTTTTTAATATTATCCAATTATTTTTTAAGTAATTTTTTATAATTTTTCCTTTTAAAAAAATAATTGGAGAGGATTCTTTTCTTATTTTCCGAATGACATTCTTTGAAATTTCAAAAAAATGTATGGGAGGAATGTTTTTTACTAATATTATTTGAGTTGATTTTCCAGCCATCATGAAAAATCCTTTATTTGAAGAACCATTAAAATTTTTACACTATTATTTTCAAATAACATGTTTTATTCTATAATTATATTGATTTTTAAATAGGTGATTTTTAAATGGAGAAGCAATTTTCCTCGTGAAATGTTTTTTTGATGCAATCTCATATGTGTCATGTTAGGTTTCTGGGAAATTATTTATGATTAAATTTTTTTATAGACCAAGGATTTTTGGTTTTCTTATATAGGATTTACGATTGGTTATATGATATCCATCCAATGAATTGGGTATAGAATTCAACACATTGTTATTCCAAATATGGGATTAAGACAACTTATAAGGTTTCTCCAAATATATAGTGGTAATATACTATAATTTTTATTCCATAATAAACATTGATATTTCATACATAATTTTCTATTATAGTTACTCTAAAATAATTTTCAGATGTTAACCATAATGGTCTTATGTGAGTATCTTTTATGGTTACTCAAAAATTGAACCATGATTGTTATTGTATATGTAGATGTAAAAAATTATAACTTTAAAAAATTATTTTAATTTGATTTCTAAATTTGGAAAGAAAAAATTATGATTTTATTTGAACATAAATATTTATAATTATCTTTTTTAGGAAACATTTGGCTATAGAATATGCTTTATTGGGTATGAATTGTGTTTATTTGAACCAAATATTTAATTTTCAAAAGGAACATTTTATAGGTATTCATGGAATGACGGTTTCTTTCCATCCATTAATGCCCTTCTCTGATATTTTCTTTTCCAATCCCATGTTTCTTAAAAAATCATAGGGTTTAAGGATTAGTAATTTAAAATAATAATAGATGTTGAAAGTCTTAATGATTTATCAAAAAAATAAATCATGTTTTATTTTAATGGTATTATATAGGGTAAAATCTGATACAGATTAGAAGTGTCGACCATTTAATTTATGGGTTTGGAATGTTATATCCAGGTCATAATTGTTTAAAACTATAAAACCAACGTATATTTGAGAATTAAAGAATTTAATTATAGTTTAAATACAATATATTATGTAATTTTTAAGGTTAGGTCCTTATAATTTGTATCGGATCAATGTTTAGAAAACATTATATTTTTGATGTTGTCATGTGAGATTGTCTTAAGGGTTTTGTACAACATCATTTGTTTAGTTGTTCGAGGATAATTATAAGCTCAAATTATTAAACACCCCTATTGTTGTTTAAAGTGATTTATTTTTAGGTGATTAATGATTTTTTTGGAGATTGGATTTAGTTGTTTAATTGACTTAGGCATACAGGATTTGAATCATAAAGTATTATTGATTTTATCACGATATTATCTTTAAAAGGTATGTTATCATTTTTTCAGGAAATAATTTATTTTCTATATTAATTATGTTCTTTTATATATATTTATTATAAATCATTAAGATAAAAATGGACCTCAAACAAAATTATTTTCCCAACTAGATGATTCAATCATCTCTCTCATGGGAAAATATTGGTCAATGATTTCAATGCCTTTTGAACAACCAAATCACCTACATAAAACTATTTGATCTACCCAGTCAATTTTATTTTAAACATAATTTATATCGTTCAAGGATTCACATTTATCAAATTTAAAATTAAAATTTATCCATCTCATTAAAAAATAAAAAAACACTTACTACTTGACTCTTTATTTTATTGACATATAGACATCATGGTGGATGATAAAATAGATATCAACATCATAAATGAAGAAACTGAGGTCTATATTTGAGGTATGAATTATGTTCATTTTCACTAATTATGAAATGTTTTAGGTGGATATCAACAAATCATAAGTATATATTTCATATCATTAATTTAAAGAAACAATTTACTAAGGAATAAGACAGTAATATAAAGTAAATTGATTAAAAAGGATGTTGAGTGAAGTATTTTTTTATAATTTATATTCTGATATATTCTAAATATACTGATAATAATAAAACATCTAAAGGATCATATATAGTAGTTTTGGTTTTCAAAATTTATAGACAAATATTAGATGCATTCGACATTGTCCAAAAAGTGGTTTTTTGAAAAGGAAATAAATTTTCGACGATATTTATTGAGTATTGATTAATTTTTGAGGTACACATAACCATTAAGTTAAACTTGTGAAAAAATAAATTATTTGGGGAATAAAGGCTTTAAATTCTATGGAAATAATTTTAAAGGTATTGATAAAATTTTTGGTTTATATGACTTTTATTTTTGAGGTAATTATGTGTCATTAGATTTTTCAAAATGCAAAAAGAAATGTTTGATATGTCCTATGAGGTTAAAAAATTTCTTTAATGTTATATATATATATATATATAATCTTTTATGATGGTCCTCACATTTCTAGGATGGTTATATTTCTTATAATATTATAGATTTAGAAAAATTAATTTTAAGAAAAAAGTATAAACCACATATCGATAATAACCCATCATATCTAGCAATGCCACGATGCTTAAACCTGAAATTAAATAGTGATATGGATACATTTCCTACCACTAACCAATGTGACATCTTGAATAATATGGAATTGTTTTTTAATATGTAAATGATAAGATATATAATGGTTATTTCAATATTGGGAACATATTTTCAACCATATATGTAACAATATAATTGGAAATATATTTGGTGATAAATTGATTAATGATATTTTATAATAATATCATTATTATTTTGGGGAGAATTAAAAGATTATTGTAAACAAAATACTATTGTATTTTGTTTGTGAAATATTTCATAATTTATCTTTAAGAAGAATATATTATTTTTGATGTCTTTAGGGTGATTCATATTATTTAGGGAAATTATTACCATATCATGGATATTACATGATTTGAGAAATTTATTTTTTGGTATGAGACAGTCAAAGTAATTGATCTTATATATGGAAATCATTACCATATCTTGTTATGTAAGTACATATACATATAAATATTCTCGATCTCTCTCTATTAGTCATTGAGAGTTAGTTTTCTATTATATTTCCAAGTTTACACTTCCACAAATTTTTTCCTTCATGGAAACCTATTAGGATTTATTCTATATGACCATTATACTCCCCTTCCTCTCTTTTTAAGTAGAAGCTTTATCGAGCCCTCTTACAATGTGGGATTTAAAAAAAGGTATTTTTTGTGGTAAAAACCTAGTTTTAATGAGTGAGTTCAAATTTAATAAAAAAAGTTATCAAAGGGGGAGAAGGTAATAACCTTGGATTTTAAGATGAAATACTATGTTTCATAGTGTACGATATACACAACATTCAGCTTAAAAGAGAAAAAATATTATTATTTGAATTTGAACAATATAAGCTAGCTATTAAATTATAAAAATTAGTATTATTAAAATATAATAAAATAAAAAATATTCTTGAATTTTTTTAAAGTATTAATTAATTCTTTTTTAATAAGCACATGATTTTTACTACTGTATTTTTAATCATAAAAACATGCTTTCAAAAAAATTGGTCAATTTTTTTAAAATTTAATATTATAATTAATTTATAGATATTTTAGAAACATTATTTTAAAAAATTAATTCCATTTATAGTATCCGAATTTCAATGTTATCCTTGGATTAATTTTTAGAATTTTTAAGAAAAGTTTAATTTTTAAATGAATTTAGAAAAATAATGATTTTTATTAAAAATATTATTTTATTTTAATTATTTTATAAAGGTAAATCTTATTTTAACTTAGTGTTTAAATTTAATTAGTTAATTTGGATTAATAATAATAAAATTATTATTTTTGATATGAATTTTCTAGTTGAATTTAGTTTAAAATATTTTATACGTAAAAGGGAATTTTTTCTTAAAAAACGTTTTTCCTTCTTTTTATTCAATTTAATTTTAAATTAAATTATAACACAAATTTGATTATCATTTTTGAGAAATTAAATCCATTTTTAAAATTAGGGGGTCTTAATTTATTAAATATTTCCATATATTTATTACTAATATGAATAGTAACCATTCAAATTTTTCTCAGCATGGAATAAGGTAAATCAGGTAATTTGGAGTTTCAAATTATATAATAAATAATATAAAATGACAAAATAAATTGCCTAAATTTTATTTTTTTAATTATAAAATGTTTATAATCATCCAAACATTTGAATATCTAGCATTTTTTACCATTTTTGGGTGATTTAAACCTTTAAAATAATTTTTCAAAGTAAAAAATATCCCACTCTGGTTTTTAACAATTATAATATTTTTAATATAAGGTTAACAAAACCACTTATTCAAGTATAAATATGTTTTAAAAATGTAATATATTTTTATTCATCTTCGTATTTTATTTTTTATTTTTAATAAATAAATATATACCTTAAATATTTAAACAACGTTGATGTCGTAATTGTTTAATTAATCAAAAATAAAAAAAAGTGATATGAAAAATAATATAAGAAATAAAATTTGAGATAATTAATTTGATACATAAATTATATACATGTAAATTACTTGTTGTGGATATTTTAAAATATTTTCTTCTAATTACATCTATTTTTTATTTTATTAAAACCAATGAAACAAATAGTTCTAAAAATCGACATTAATGATATAATATAGTAAATAATATTTTACAAAATGATATAAAATTAATAAAAATAATAGATTTGTATAAATGGTTATTTTTTTATTTATACTATCCATAGTTATATATTTATTTTCCTTTTTTACATTTATTATAACAATATTGACTCTCAATGTGTAAAAAACATTGATGTCACAGTAAGTGTGGAAGGGTTTAATGAGGTGTTAAATTAATAGATAATGGTTAAAACATATTTAAAAAATGTCTAAATTTTAATTAATAAATTTATTTCGATCCATATTCATATTATATTAATAATAAATAATTTTTTGATCCATTTTTAATTTAAAAAAATTATATTATAATAATATTTTATGGAATTGTATGTGTTTCTCCCACATCTCATATAAAAGGAAATATCTTATTCCCATTTTTTTCACATATCAAAACCATTTTTTAGGCACAGAACTAACAAAATACCTTATTATAATCCTTTTTATAATTCTAGAGGTCTTTTTTAGTCATAATTCTAATATTATTTGTATTCCGGAGATAAAAAATGGGGTTTTCCAAAGAAGAGGTATAGTTTTAACTCAATATTTTTGCTTAATTTCTAATCCCACCTCCTTAAAATCAAAAATAATAATTATTATATAATAATTATATTATATTACCTATAATTATGTATTTTTAGGTTAATTTCACAAATTATATCCATATCTTATTCCATTATATAGGAAACCAAACCATTGTTCGTGTGTAGTGGGAATACCGCCTCTCAAACCGATATAATTTGTTTTCCATCAATGTATCCCATGGATAAATTATAATGATTCAATTAACATTTAAAAATTATATAATGGATATATTTTTAATTCTGTAAAAAAAATACCATTTATGAGCTTACCTTTCGGTTCACTAAAAACGGATAACTTCATTCGTGCTTAATTGTGCACACCAACCTCCACATTCATTGTGATTCATTTTTTCATCACCACATCACATTGAAAATATATGTAATTATATTTAAATAAATAATTTTATATTTATGATATTATTATGTTTATTTAATGACAAAATAATATTTACCTACTTTCCATAACGATTGTTGAAAAATAGAAATGTTACTCCTTAGTAAGTATCATCTAACATCTCCATGATTATATAGTTGTTCATTTTTCATAACAGTATTTAATGGTTTTATTTAAAGGAATAATTTATATAAATAAATTATAATTATTTCATGACAACTATTTTGGAGATGGATGAGTATTGACCACATTGACCACATTCGACGTACCTACATCATTTTAGACTTATGAATGGAATACATTCGAAGCATTCGATGCGAACATAAATGACCAAGTTATTTTATATAAGATATTAAAAAGTGATATATGATGCATCATAAAAAAGAAAAGGATTATTATGAAATTAAATAATTAACCTTTGTTTATTATTTAGTATAATAAAGAACGTGTGTGATGAGTTGGAGTCAATGTAAGAGACATCCTTTGAAAATTTATATTTGAATGACTCCCATAAAACATATTTTTGACTCTATATCCATATTTTATAAAAATGTTTAAAATAATTATTTTACCATTATATTTTTATTTTCTAAAGTAATTTTTACTCGTGATGGACTTATTACAAATAGTTTGAGATGAATATATTTTTTCAATTTCCAAACAGCATACAAATGACTCCTCTAATAAAAGTGTAGAAGGAATGTTTCATTGACATATTTTCCATGAGTTTAATATATCAACAACATGAAAAATAATTTAATTCAATATTAATTTACATTTTTACTAGTCCCTTTTCAAATATCATTTTTCCCTCTTAATTTTTCCTACTTTTAAATAATTGATTTCAAAATGGAACCTTTATTTACCTCAAGAAATGTTTTGATGATGAATAATTTTATATGTCATGTTATGGTCATTGTAAAATGATTAAGATAATGTTTAGTTCTTTTATAGAACAAGGTTAGGTAGATCCTTTATAATCCAATGAATTTGGAGTTCATAATATCACCCCAAATCATTTGGTATGCAAGTCGTCTTTATGGTTATTCTAAATATGGTATAGAGTACATCAATTAGGCTTCTCTAAAGCCTTGAATGGATTATACATTGATGGTAAATATATTTTTATCTATGATGGAAAATCAATTTTAATTTCTAGTGTTAAACCATAATGTTATTCACTGAGTATATTTGATAGTTCATCTAAGTTTTACTATGACGGATCTTTTTTATGTGAGTGAAATTTATATCATTTTGAAAAAAGTTTTCATGTGAGTTTTAAATTTTAAAATAAATTTTTAGGATTTCATTTCCTCTTAATGATATCTACAGAAATTTTTTATGAAAATTTTCATATATAGGAGATTATTTCATTGTTTAGAAATAATATTTTTTAGAGAGAAATTTTTATTTTGAAAAAGGAAAATTATTAGAAGTATTCATGGACTTACGGTTTATTTATTTCTTTGTATGTCACATACTGCAACTTTTCTAATCATGTTGTGTTTTTAAAATGTTCATAATTTGATTTAATGATTGGTAGGGGAAAATAATAAGACAATATAAATGGAATGATGATCTTTCATAAAAATAAAACATGTTTCATTTTGATGGTTTTATATTCTCTAAAAAATTGTCACATATTAGAAGTGTCCACATTATAATTTATGGGATTTCAATTTTGGAATTCTGAAATAATTATATAAATCCCTAAAAGTATAATATATTGGGGAAGGAAAGGAGGTAACATATATTATACATACACTATATTATGTATGTTCTAAGTTAGGTTCCTTACATTTTTGTCAGATCAAGGTTTAAAAAAATTTATTGATTAGAATGTTTTCATGTGAGGTGGTCTTAAGAGTTATGGATAATATCACAAGATTATAAGTATAAGGTTTATTATAGGTTCAAATGATTATACATCTATTTTGTGGTTATAAGTGATGTATTTTGAGGTGATTATTTATAATTTCTGACTATATTTATAATAGAAATCATCCTACAAACAAATAATTTTATGGATTATGTATTATGGATATTATATGAGTATTATCTTTTAAAGAACCATTTTCATTTTAACAAGAATTAATTTACATTATGATTTAATGTTGTAATATTCTATATATTTAATATCTCCCATTAATTTTAAACGGAAAACTATCTCAAAAAAACATTCTTATCCCTACTAGATTATTTAATTGTTGTTGTCATGGAAAAATGTTATTCAAATGATTTTGAAAGTTTTTTGAACATCCTAATCACCTGTAAGAAACTATTTTATCTATCTAATAAATTGTCATTTTTACAAAAATTATATGGATCATGGAAAATGTTTTATTTTATTTAAAAATATCAATTTTTCGTCACTTTGGAAAAGGTAAATAACCCAACGGACCCGACTATTTATCTTTGGAGGATATAGATTTCATCGTGGAAGGTAAAGGAAATACCAAAATATTAAAGGAATACACTGATATATGGATAAAAGGTATGAATTATCTTCTTTTTCTCTATATATGAATAATTTTATATTAAAACTAACGAATCCAAATGAAATACTTCAAATCATGGATTTATAGAATCAAATATATAAGGAATAATAAATCAACAAATGGTTAAAGGATAAAGAAGTATGTTGAGTGAAGGATTTATTTATTATTAATATTATAATATATTCTTAATATAAATAAGATCATGAAATTACTAAAGGATATTATATAGTATTTTTTCAAAATTTGGAAACATATTTTATATGGATTTGTTACATTTGAAAAGTGGTGAAGTGAAATGTTGGTAATTGTTTTGAGGCATTTATTCAGTTTTGATGAATGATTTATATTCATGTAAACCTTATGTTAAACATGTTAAAACAGTTTATTTGAGGATTATTGACTTCACTTTTGGTGTAAATGTGGTTAAATATGTTGGTAACATTCAAGGATGACATTATTTTTGATTTTTTTGGTAATTATTGGTTATTACATTGTTTGGAATGGAAAATGAAATGTATGAAACGATATTTCAGGAAAAAAAGTTCTTTATTGTTGAATATATTATTGTTATGTTTAGCATGTTTCTCATCTTCATAATAATTTTATAAGGATTATATTAATATTTTTGTTTAGGAAAAGGTATACTCATTGGTTTCTAAACAACCCATCACATCCATCGAGGGCACAGTGCTCGAAACTGAAACCAAATTGTGTAAAGGTTGAATCGTCTACCACTATCCTGCCTGATGTCTTTGTGAGTATAAAATTATTTTTCATTATATAAAAAATATAACAGATAATGGTTAAATGCATTTTTTGAACAATTGATTCATGATATAGATAACAATGGAATTACAAATTGATTTTGTGATTAATGGATTAATGCTATTTTAGGAGAATATTATTATAATATTAGGGACCATAACAATATTTAGCATAACAGAATACTGTGGGATTTATTTGAGATATAAAGATGAATTTTCCTCTGAAAGCGTATATGTTTTTGTCATGTCCTAGGGTTATTCTTATTATTTATAGAAATTGTTACAAAATATTTTAGGTTATGTGATTTGAACAATTACATTTTTATGATACATTAAGTGTGATTGATTTTATTTGGTGATAAATATTAAATTTATCTTGGAAGGCTATGTAATTGAATCCATATGTTTTCAGAAAAGTATTTTTCACATCCATGACTTATTTTAAAGTTAAATTTCATTTAATTTCCATTAATGCTTTGTTTTGGGGGTTTCCCACGTTTTTTGAGGTAAGGGTGTGATTTCATGATTTGGGCCAAACCGTGTGCCCATTTCCAGATTGAGAAACCAATTTTGTGTTGTTATAACTATTTAATTGTTTTAATATTTTTCACCTATTATAATCCAAAAATGTCCACACCTGACTTACTAAAACCCCCATTTCAATTTATTCTCTTTACGAATTCATAATAATGGTGGATTTGGGTCTTCATTTAAAGAATTGTGCCAGCCTGAAAGCCCATTTCCAGTTATAAAAAAATGATTAATTAATAACATATTTAATTTTAAGGATTTTTCGGTGATTCTACCACTATCACAAGTCCACTAAAACCATACACACACCCATTTTCATTCCTCTCTATTTAGAGCTCTCATTCATTTTAATTTAGTGCAGAACATCCTAGGGTTTCTCAAATCGACCACATTTGAAGTGGTAACTTATTTCCTTCTTAACTCTCTCAATTCATATATTTTTTCCACGATTCTAGTTCCTAATTTGACACTTACTCCTCCTATTCAACCCTATATTCATAGAATCGCTTCAAGTCACTCAAAGTGTCTTTTGAACTCCATTTGAAGATGGATTTTGTGGAGGAACTTAAAAAAATCTCAAGTATGTGTCTCTCCTCCTTAGTTTCTCCCCTTTATAAAAAGTTTCATTCAGTTTAATTGAAGTTACAAATGACTAGGTGGTAGGGTTTCTAACCAAGTGTTTAACATTGGGTTTTCTTTTTCAATTCTTGTGGTTTTAGGTTCAATCTATGTCCCTCTTGGTGTGGCGGTGGGGAGACTTAATTTTCACACGGTGATTCAAGGGTTTCCATTGATTTGGTAGGTGATTAGACTAGTATGAAATAATTGTGACCTAGATGAAGTTTTTCTGCTATATTCATGTTTATTCCATTTTAATGATGCTGAAAAAATTGGATTTAGTGGAAATTATAAAAAAAATGATTTTTAAGTTCCAATTTTTGGTGAAATTGGGGGTTTTCAAATAAATATTTTCTCGGTTCATTAAGGGATTCCCTATAATTATATAGTTGATTTTATTGAAATGTATTAGGGCTGAAAATAATTTTTTGTATTTATATCCCATTTGGTTGTTGCTGAAAAATGGGTTTTAATAGTGTTTGTAAAGAATGTGAAATTTTGGTGCCACTTTTGTGGGAAAATATAGGTTTTACAAAGTTATCACTTATTTTTTAGAATTGGGATTCCCTAAAATTAATTTTTTTCATTGAAATGTGTTGGCATACCTTTAATACTATGGTAACAAAGAAGTATGCAAATAGTGTACATGTGGGATTCTTAAGGGGTTTTTTGAAAAACAATACGGGATTTTGAGAAATTGTTTCATTAAAAATCAATTTATTTGTTGTGTGATTTATGTGGTATAAAATTTTATAGCTACTATACTGGGTGTATGTGACCAGTAGTGGTGTTTTTCATAAAAATGGATATGTGTTGCATGCTGAAATTTTTTGAGCACAAAGGGGAAATCCCGGGTACCTAGGTGGGGAGGATGTGTATTAGTACGGCTAGTGGACCACATCAGTTTTTTCCAAGTTCCACCTATAATATGGATAACGAAAACTCTAAAAAAACTATGTGGATGATAATTGGGGACCACTAGGCTTTGGGTATGTTCCCTGGTAGTGGCTTGTGAATGAGAACAGATTTTAAAATGGTTATTCCACACTAAAGTACAAGGTGCATGGGGCCCGAGAATATCTAGTGCCTAGGGGTGTTCCCAATTTTTTTGCTCATTTTATTTGTGGAATATGAAATTTTATTGGGGTGTTTTTGGCAGTACATTATGGTAGGTAATATTTCTATTAAAATTTGTAAACATTTTGAAAATTTTATCTTGGAAACTATTTTCAATTGAAAGTAGTATTTCTTTGAATTTATCACTACCTTTCATTACGTATTAAAACTGCTAGCTTTTTTACATTATATTTAGTGATAATTGGAATCATTGGGTGGTATCCTATTTTTCCTATTCTCACACGCTACTTACTCCCCTTGGGTGTATGTAGACTTTATTAATCTTGACTCAAGTAAAGGGAAGGCTATGGGTGATGGTGGTTTTTGGTGTTAGTTCCCATCCTTGGTGCGAAGTTGTGGAGACGACTTCTGGGAGATGATCCCTTGTCATAAGGAGTTAATGGGGTTGTCTTTTTTATTGACTTTATTTGTATTTAGACTACTAGTATATTCTTCAAAACAATGCATTCAATTCATGATTTTTTTTCTTACGACTTTTAGTGCTTGAAAATTTTATATTTATACTCTGGATTCTTTTAAATGTTTTATTCTTTCATACTGGGGTAAATATTTTACAAACCTGAATTAATGATACCCGGGAAATTTTTCAAGCCCATGGGGATAGGGAATTCCCTATGGACCTTTCCACAGGCTGGGTTTGGTTCTAGTAATTGTGGTGACTAGATTCGGTTCATGTCAAAATAGAATCATAGGAGGTTAATATTGTTGGGTTATATTACTATTTATGGGTGATTTGGGATAGATAGGAGCTTGGACTATTAGGAAATTAGGTTTTGGTCATGCATAGGGTGTGTTTCCCACACTTATCATGTGACACCATAAGTCACCAAGGGAGGTTGTAATTTAATGATTTACTTCACATCTAGGTGAGATGTATGGGCTGCAGACCACAGGGGAACATCGGGCAGAGGAGGGGTAGTTTTTTCTTTAATTACTGGAATGTGTTTAGATTGTTTCTATTTGATGTATTTGATTAATATTTTCATAATTTTGGTATTTATTATTGTTTTGTGACTATAGAATTTTATAGCAGCATGCCTCCCCGGAAAGCTCCCATGCACCCACGGGAGGAAGCTGGAGAGAGTTCTCCCACACCGATTGATCAATGTCTAGTCAAGGATATGGTCTGAGTTTCCCAAGATATGGGGTAGGGACCGACTCCTTCTCCTATTCATACTAGGGAAAAAGGGACGAGTCCTAGAAAAGATAAATATCATGGGTTTTTGAAAAACAATCCTCCTACCTTCTGAGGTAGCTTAGAACCCCATGAAGCATAAGAATGTATCAAAAAGATCGAATGTATGTTTGAGTTCCTAGAGACACCAAATCAGCTCAGGGTGAAGTGTTCCTCCTTTCAGATGGAGGTTCCCAACCATAAGTGTTGGGATTCAGTGCTTCAGACTGGGAAGAATGAGCAGATGCACAGGGGATATTTCAAGGACGTCTTCAATGAATAGTACTTCCCTTAGGTCTTTCTATATGACAAGTCTAGAATGTTAATGGACCATGTTCAGGGCAATCTTTCTACGATGGATTATGCCAAAAGTTTTCCTAAGTTGGTTCGGTATGCCCCTTAAGTCATATTGAATGAACAATTGAAGGCTTATAGGTTTGAGAAAGTCTTGCAAGCAGGGATATACTCCGAGGTTTTCTTGTTCAAGATGAGGACTTATGAAGAGGTCATTGACCAGGAATGTATGGTTGATATTGATACGAAAGGAAAGTATAATTTCTCTGGTTCAGTATTAGTATTAGGAAGTGGTAGATCCTTAGATAAGAAAATGATGTGGGAGGAATAGGTGAAGAAAGGAGATGATTATTCAGGCCACTCTTCCAGGCAGTTTTCTTCTACAACTTCAGATTTCAGATCGGTCGTGTGCAATAGTGTGGGATGCCCGAGAAAATATGACTAGAATACCCACTTACTCTGAATCCTTGTTACCAGTGTGGAGATTGGGTCCATTTGCAGCACTTTTGTGGGGTGGCACGTCCACTTCCGAGTGGGGCAGGGTTAATGGCTTCAAGAGGAGTGACATCACTATCCAAGCCACCAAGGACAGGAGGATCTCGATTTCGAAGCTCTGGTGGTATGTTTAGGTCATCTTCGTGGTAGATCCAGTTCATGGAATAGACAAGTACTAGAGGTCATCCTCAGCCATAGACTAGACATCACCATGCAGTGAATCAAGCACCAACAGGGTCAGAGGCGGGACCTTCGACAGTACGAGGTACTGTTTTGACCACATCTTTTGTAGTTGATACTCTTTTTGATACACGAACCTCTTTTTCATTTATTTCTACACTTTTTTTGGAAATTCTGAAATTTCTAACTGTGTTTATGACGTTCACGATGGGTTTGGTGACACCGCGGGGAATGAATTAGGAGCAGGGCCTCAGGTGCCCCTCTTGTGCACTTTTCATGTCAGGGGTTGAGATGGAGTGGGACCTCCTGGTTCTAGATATGGAAATATTTGACATAATACATGGCATGGTTTGGCTAGTACACTTCCTTGCACACATTGATTGCTACAGGAGGCGAGTGAGTTTCCTGACACTTGATGGAAGTCATCATGTTTTTTAGGGAGAATGGGATCCCCAGTCGGGTTGTGTAGGGCCCCCACTCCAAGAGTTGAGAATTATTACCATCCAATTATCATCGCTCACACTAGAGGATGATGGTATTTCCTATGAAGTTTCACTACCTCATGTAGTGAATGAGTTTCTAGAGGTATTCTCAGATGATTCCTCATGTTTTCCCTCGGAGAGGGATGTGGAGATTTTGATTGATCTGGTACCAAGAACAAAGTAGATATCTATTCCCCCATATCGCATGACCCCATTGAGATGTGGGAATTAAATATATAACTATATGACTTAAAATCAAAAGGATTAATTTTCCCGAGCGACTCTCCTTGGGCCACTCCTATGTTGTTCGCAATAAATGTCGATGTATCCCTCCAGTTGTGCATTGACTGCCGGAAGCTAAATAAGGTAACAATGAAGAACAAATACCCCATTCCCAATATATATGATTTTTTTACCAGAAGAATGGTGGAAGTGTTTCTCAAATATATAACTATGCTCAGGGTATCATCATCACAGGGTGAAAGAGTCATATATCCCAAATACAACCCTCATAAGTAGGTATGACCACATTTAGTATTTGTTCATGCCCTTTGGACTGACCAATACCTCAGCTATCTTTATGGAACTCATGGACATGATGTTCCTTCAGTGTCTCGATTCCTACATTGTGGTGTTCTTGGATGTAATTCTAGTATACTCTAGCTCTGAGGAAGAACACGAAAATCACTTGAGGATCATCTTGGGAACATTCTGGCATCGCAGCCTCTATGTAAAGTTATAATGGTTCACTTTATAGATTAGGGAAGTGAGATTTACGGGGAATGTGTTCTTTGGGCAGGGGGTTTCAGTGGACCCTAGGATTATTAGTGTGGTAATTTCATGGGAGAACCATAAGACTGTGTTTGAGATCAGGAGTTTCCTTAGTTTTTATGGTTATTACAGGCAATTCATTCTGGATTTTTATTGGCTTGATTCACTGACGATCGCGCTCACCTGAAAAGGGGTGATGATTTTATGGAGCCCAAAATGACAAGAATAATTTGAGGAGCTGAAGAGGTGGTTCACTACCACCCCTGTGCTGATTTTTCCAGAGGCTAGAAAGGATTATGTGGTCTATTATGAGGCTTTAGGTATGGGTATTGGGTGTCTGATTATACAGGATAATCATGTGGTGGCCTATGGCTCTTGCCGACATTGACCACACAAAAAGAGCTACCTGACCCATGGCATGGAATTAATATCAGTGATCCATGCTTTGAAGAAATGGAATCACTACCTATTTGGATACAAGTTTGTGGTCTACTTAGATCACAAACTATTGACATATATCTTCTCATAGAAGGACCTCATCTTGAGGTAGCGTTGTTGGATCAAGTACTTGCAGGGGTTCAACTTCGACATTTCCAATACCCCAGGAAAGGGTAATGTGGTTGCCGGAACTTTTAGAAGAAGAGTCCTAGTACAGGCTTTGAGGATGTACAGTTATGAGTGGACATTGATGGGGCTCTTTTCTCATATGTAGGTGGAGACTAGGGAACAGAGTGGAGATGCATTCTTGGAGAGAACCCAGTTGACTCCTTCTCTGTTGGAGTTGATTCGGTGGGAATAGACTAGTGATGAGATTTTCCAATGGTCAAAGCTATTTCTTCATGGTGGGGATACATCCTTTGATTGGTCGTCATCTCCTTAGGGTATCATTCACTTCAAGGGTCGTTCAGTAGGGTCGTTATCTATATAGAAGGTGGAGGAGGAGGATAGCCACTAATCTTAGTGGACTATCTATCCTGGTGCCAGTAAGATGTATTATGATGTCTGTCGGCAGTTCTGGTGGCCTGGTATGAGAAGAGACATAGTAGACGTTGTGTTGAGATGCTACACATGCCAGTGGGTGAAAGCTGAGTATCAAAGGCCCTCTAGTTTGCACCATCCATTACCAATTTCTACCTGGAAGTGGGAAGAGTTATCCATGGACTTCATTGTTGGCTTACCTCATACACCTCAGGGTATGAATTCCATTTGGGTGGTGATTGATCATCTGACCAAATTATCCCAATTCATTCCAATCAGAGATACAGCTAAACGGGATGAGTTGGACCATTTTTATCTTTAAGAGGGGGTGAGTCTCCACGATGTTCCATTAGCATCTGTCTCAGATAGAGACCTCTATTTCACATCTCAGTTTTGGTAAGGCCTTCAGAAGGCCTTGGTGCCTCAGATTCAGATAAGCACGACATACCATCCTCAGACGAATGGTCAGACAAAGCGGGCGATTCAGATTTTGGAGGAAATGCTCTGTGCATGTGTCCTGGACTTTGGAGGTTCATGGTATATCCATTTGGGGATGGTTGATTTTTCCTATAATAACATTTACCAATCCTCGATTCGCGTGACACCTTTGGAAGCACGATATGGTTGTCCTTGTCGGTCCTCCCTATGTTGGGTTGAGGTAGGTGAGACCTCACTACTAGGGCTGATTCTGGTGTAGGAGATGTCTGAGAAGGTAAAATTTATCATGTAGCACTTGTGTACAGCTTAGAGTCATCCTAAATATTATTTTTACTAGAGGTGTTGAGACCTAGAGTTTTCTGTGGGTGGTAGGATATTCTCGAATGTGGCCCCTCGTTTAGGCCATTGTCGATTAAGGATGAAAGGGAAGCAAACATTGGGGTATGTTGGGCCCTTTGAGATCACCTAGAATATTTTCAAGGTGGCATACAAGATTTATTAACCTTCTTAATTGAAATACATCCATAATGTCTTACACATATCCCATTTGAAGTAATACAACCCGAATCCATCGCATGTGCTGTGTTGGGAAGAACTGTAGATAGAGCCTGACTTGTCTATTGTTGAGAGGCCAGTGAAAATAGTGGAATCCCAAGATAAGGTGCTTTGATGGAAGCCAATTCCGTTACTCTGGCTTCTTTGGCAGCATCAGAATGATACACATGAGAAATGAGAGTGAAAGTCATGGGTCTATTAATAGTACTCGTTCTTGTTGTCCAATCAAGCTTTAGGTTGACTTTCTGGGGTGTAAAGTCTTTCATAGTGGGGAGAATTTTCACATATATTACTTATTTTAATTGAAAATTTCATTTCATTTACATTCATTCTTCATTTTTTAGGTTTCCCAAGCTTTTCTAGAGGAAAGGGTGAGTATTAAGTATTTGGTCCATACCATGAGCCCATTTCCAGATTTGAAAATCAATTTTTTTCATTTATAAGTATTTAATTTTTTAATATTTTTCAACCATTATAATTCCTAAATTGCCTAACCTAACCTATTAACATAACCATTTCAATTTGGTCCCCTTAGGAATTCATAATAATGGTGGATTATTTTCAATATTTAAGGAATTGGGCCATCCCGAAAGCCTATTTCCAATATAAAAAAATCATGATTAATAACTAATTCAATTTTACGGATTTTCAGTTATTCCACCTCTAACCTAATTCCAATTAACCCAGAGGCACGCCCATCCTCTTTTCCTTCACATTGGAGCTCGTATTCTTCGTAATTTAGTGCAGAATATCCTAGGGTCTCTTAGATCGAACAGATATGATGAGGTTACTTATTTCCCTCTTAACTCTCTCAATTATAACTCTTTTTCCACCATTACCATTCCTAATTAGACCCGTCCTCCCCCACTTCATATCTAAAATGAATATATGCCCTCCCAATCAGTCAAAACCTATTTGAAACCCAATTTAAAGGGGGATTTGGTGGATGAAATTCAAATAATCTCAAGTGTCTATCCTCCTTAGTTCCTCTCATTTCCATGAAGTATATTTCAATTTCATTGATGTTCCAAATAAAAAAGTAGTTGGTATTTGAACCTTGGTTTTAAACATGGTTTTTCTTGTTCAATTATTGTGGTTTTAGGTTCGATCTAAGTCCCTTTTGGTGTGCTGGTGGTGCATCTTCATTTCTGCATGGTGATTCAAGGGTTTCATTTGATTTGTTAGGTGATTTCTTTTAGTATGAAATCATTTTGACATAGTAGCTATGTTTATGGAATTTTCATGTCTATTGAGGTTTAATAATTCTATAAAAATTGGTTTTATTGGAAATTATAAAGAAAATGAATTTTAGGTTCCATTTTTTTGTGAAATTGTGGGTTTTTCATATAAATCAGTTATTGGTTCATAAGGGCAGCCCTATAATTATTTAGATGATTTTATATAACCATATTAGGGATTAATATAATGTTTTTAATGTTTTTATACTTTTTTCTTTTCTGAGAAATTAGGTTTTAATGGTGTTTGTAAAGAATGCGATGTTTTGTTACCAATTTTGTGTGAAAATGGAGGTTTTACAAAGTTATCACTTATTGATTAACATGGGTCTCCCCTAAAATTGATTATTTTGTTTTAATTAATATTTTTTCGGCTATTTTTACTATTTGGTAACTTAAAAGTGTGCACATAGTGTATAAGTGGGGTTTTTATGGGGTTTTGTGTGCAAAAGAGTACGGGATTTTGAGAAATTGTTTCATTAAAAATCAATGTGTTTGTTGTGTGTTTTAAGTGGTATAAAATGAAATATCTACTATAATGGGTGTATGTGAAAATTAGTGGTGTTTTACATAATAATGGATATGTGTATCAGGATTAAATTTTTTGAGCACAAAGGGGGAAGGCCAGGTACCTAGGTGGGGAAGATGTGTACTAGTATGGCAAGTGGACATGATGGGTTTTGTCTCTATCCCATCTAGCATTTGGATAACAAAAACTCCAAAAAAACTATTTGGATGATGATTATGGACCAAGAGGTTATGTGTAGGTTCCTTTATAGTGGCTCGTGCACGAGAATGGATTTTAATATGGTTACTTTACAATGAGGTACGAGGTGCATGGGGCCCGAGACTATCTAGTGCATAGTGGTGTTCTCAATTCTGTTTCTCATTGTATTTGTGGTATTTGACCTTGTATTTTGGTTTTTCTGGAAGTACATTATAGTAGCTAAAATTTCTATTTAAATTTGTGAATGTTCTAAAAAATTTATCTTGAAAACTGTTTTCAATTGAATGTTTCATTTCATGGAATTTATCACTACTTTTCATTGCGTATTAAAACTGCTTTCTTTTTCACATTATATTGCATGCTCTTTGGAAATATTGGGTGATATACTATTTGTATTAGGCTCACACCCAATTTACACACATTGGGGGTAAATAGGATTTTATATTCTTGACTCGGGTAAAGGTATGGCTATGGGTGATGGCGGTTCTGGGTTTTAGTTCCCATCATTGCTGTGAAGTTGTGGAGACCGCTTATGGGTGATGAACCCGTTTCATGTGGAGTCCGTTGGGATGTCTTGTTGTTGTTTTTATCTGTATATAGACCACTTGTATTATCTTTAAACCAATGTATTCAGTTCTGGTTTTTTTCTAAGGCATGTTTGGCTCGAAAATTCCATATTTATATTCATGATTATTTCTAAAATTTTATGTTTTCAAACTCGGCTAAATCATTACCAAACCTAAATTAATGATACACATGCATTATTTCCAGCCCGTGGGGATATGGAACTCCCTTAGGGCCTTTCCACGAGGTGGGATAGGTGCTAGTAATAGTGGAGACCAAATTTGGTTCGTGACCATATTAGTCTGGAATATTTTTGGGAAATTTTTAGGAAAATTATTTATCAAATTATGTACATTTAATTTTGGGTATTATTGATGAAATTGGAGATTAAAGTGGATTATTTTCATTGGATGTTTTATAAATTTTTTTAGATTCATTTTATAACATGCTAAAAAAATTTATTGCCTAATGAAAGGAGGATTATATTGTTATTATTTTCTATATTTTTTAGTCCATAGAAGTTGATTCTTGTGGCTCATTCATGGATAAATTTTCATGAATAATAATATTTTGGAGAAATATATGAAATGGTTGTTTCAATTGACTAATGAATGAAATTATACCTGAAAAGTTAGTATATTTACATATTTGTTTAGTCTATATAGTAAAATACTTCATTTACTACATGAAATGGATTTTGATTACAAAATGGTATTCATTTAATTTTCTCACGGACAATCAATGGTTTTTTACCAATAATTGATTTATAATTTTGTTGTGGTTAAATTTCTCCTGGTCATATTCTCTATGAATATGTATATGTCCTTGGGAGATTTTTTTCTCTTTCATATCCATATATTCACTTCCCATTAATGTTTTTACACATGTAAACCAAGTATATGTTATTTTTGATAATTGACAAAAATCCCTTTATCACTTTCTAAGTGGATATTTTATTGACCCTTCTTACAATGTGGAATTTCAGAAACATTATTTTGAGAAGTCATACCCCAGTTTCCCATATTGAAATAAAATTGTGAGGTTTATAATTTTTAAAGGGTGATATGTATTTAATATGTTGATAATTTAATATTCAATACTATGTTTTATAGAATACATGATATGTGAAACCAATCTTAAATAAATAATTAAAAAATATTATTTAAATGTGTTACTATAACCTAGCCACTAAAATTGGTGTGAAGAATGGTATTTACCAAATTATTAAATATATAATGTTCCTAGTCATTTTTGAGTTATTAAGGAATTCTCATTATAAAAGAACATTATTTTTACAAGTAATTTTATTCTTCAATGTTATGTTTTCTTAGAAAAATGGACTTTCTTTATATTTTTGAGTGAATAATGTAATTAGTTTTTAGAAATTTCAGAAATATTATTTGAAAAAATGAATTTTATTTTTGAATTTAGAAATTTAATATTATATTTTAATGAATTTTTGATAATTTTATGAAATGTTAAATTTTTCCATGAATATTAAAAAATTACAGATTTTTATTGAAAGATGTATTTTATATTAAGGTTTTAATGAAATAAAATTCAATTTGGTATTATATTAAGAATTAAATTAGTTTCTTATAAAAATAATAATATATTTATGGGTTTTTAATTAAATTGTATACTGTATTTTTCGATAAAAACATTTTATACTTAAAATTATTATTTTTAGGAAAAAAATGTTTTCAATTTAGTTTTTTCAGAATTAATTTTAAATTAAAATTTTATAATAATTTTTTTGGAATTTTTAAAAATAGATTTCATGTATGTGACTTTGTGGTCCAACTTTATTTAATAGTTCTATTTTTTTATTAAATATAAATAATTACCTTTATAATTTTTTTACAATGTTAAATGGAAAATCCTGTAATTAAGGGTCAAAAAGTATTTGATAATGACAATAAAATTACCATATTACATAAATAAATTTTATGTAATAAGTATAAATCACCCCTAATAATAAAATGTTTTAATATACAACATTTTCCATTTGGGTGTGATTATCACCATTATAATATTTTATTTAAAGAATTTAGAAATGTCACACTCATAATTTTTATAATTATAAAATTATGAACATGGGTTATCCATAAGATGTATTATATTATAAAACTTATTTTGAAATAAAAAAAATTTATCTTCACCTTTTTAATTTTTTAGTGAATAAATAATTACCTTAAATCACTACAAAATAATGATTTATTAATCATTCAATTTAATAAAAAATAAAATAAACTGTATTTAAAATATTATAAGAAATATAATATTGAGTGGTGAGCATGGTACAAAATTTTTCTAGATGAAAAATACAGATTAGGGATAAAAAATTATACTTTTTTTAAATTGAATTTATTAAAATCAATGAAATTAATAGTTCAAAAAAATTGACTTTAATGAATTATTATAATAAAAACTAAATAATTAAATGATAATAAATTCCTAAAACTCATATTTATCCTTGTGATTATTACTTACTTTATGAAATTATCCATGTTATATTTATTGTTTTTTTCATTTAATATATCTATATTTACCATCAAATAGTAAACAACCTTATTGTCATGGTTAGAATGAAAGACATTATTTGTGTGTATGCATAGACAACCACCTCCATGAAGTGATGTAATTCTTTTTTCATCGCCACAACTGATGGATAATATATATATAAGGATATCTCAAGAGGTAATATTTTATTTACGATATCATTATCTTTATATAAATATTAAATAATTCATATCTTGAATCTATAACTATCATTGAAAAATGGAAATGCTACACATTCATACGTACAACATACTGTCTCCATGATTGTAATATAGTGCATTTTTCAGAACCCTATTTAATGGTTATATTTAACATTATAACTGATGTTTAAAGTGATAATTATTTCATGAATTTTATTTTATATATGGTGAATTAATTAACACTTTTACCATTGTATGTATACCTCTGTCATTTTTTAATTGAGAACTTATTATAATTAAAACATTTAACATGAACATAAATGATTATGTAACTAGATATAACAATTTAATAATTGTTAAAGAAGTATAAAAAATGAAAAGGTTCATAAGAAAATACATATTTAACCATTTTTAATTATTTATTAAGGAAAATAAGGCGTGTAACAAGTTGGAATCAAGGTAAGGGACTTTCTTTTAAAAATTATCTTCAAATGTTTATTTTAAATCAATATTTTCCTTCCATATCCATTATTTAAAAAAAAATATCTTAAAGAAGGTTTTAACGATTCTACTATGATTTTAAAACATAATTTTTACCCATATTTTACATTTTTATAAATGGTTTCAATGGATTATTTTTGTTGTGTTCCAAATGAGGTATTATGGGACTTTTATAACAAAAGTATAGAACACATGTTTTGTTTCAACATATAAAAAAGTGTGTTTTTCCACCATCATGACTAATATTTTGTATGAATATTACTTTATAATATTACAATTCTCTTTTCAAATAAAATGATTCCCTTTATAATTTAATATATTTTTAAATAAGTGGAATCAAAATGATTTTTTTTCTCATGAATTTTTTTTATGATAAATGTTTTTAGGTATCAAATAACATTTCTTGGATGTGGTTTATGATGATGGGTGGTTTTTTATAGTCCAATTTTAAGAATTTTTTACATGAAAAAAGGTTGATCTATGAAATCACTCCAATGCATTGGTATAAAAGTCAGCTATATAGTTATTCCAAATATGGGATAGAGTTTAACAGTTATGATTCTGAACAATGATAATAGGAATATACCAAAATGTTTATTATTAGCCTAAATATTATAGATAATCAATGAGTATCGATAATGGTCATTCTATCGTAATATGTGGAGGTTAAATGTGATGATATTCCATGAGTAGTTGTGATGGTTACTCCAAATTTAATTTTCATAATTACTTTATATATAAGAGTGAAAATTATAACATTGTGAAAATGATTTCCTGGGATTTTCAAATAGACAAAAATCCATTATTAGTTTATTTTTAAATAGTAATTTCTAATTAATTTTTGATGATAATTTTTTGAGAGAGAATATTATTTCTTCGATATGAAATGGATTTATTTTTCACCAAATGTTTGTTTTAATAAAATAAAATTTTTGTAAGTATTCCCAAATCAAGGGTTTCTTTATTTATATTTATGTCTCTTACATAGATTTCGGTTCCCATCCCATTTTTCTTAAATATTGTTCACATGGATTAATGATTTATATGAAAAAATGACAATAAAATTTAAATTTTGTGGGTATTTTTCATAAAATGAAAACACGTTTTATTTTTAAGTTTTTATATTTTTAAAAAAATAGATAATTATTTGAAAGATCAACCTTGTAATTTATAGGTTTTTTATGTAAGAATTGTGACCTAATTTTCAAAAACTCAAATCCTGAAAGATATTTATAAACAAAATGATGTGATTTTTTCTCTATAGATAAAAGATTATGTAATATTCCATGCCAGTTCCTTACTATTGATCAGCTTTCTAGGATACACATTATGTAAGTGGTAAGGATTTATGGGGTACTATATTCTATTATATCTTATTAAAATCAATGGATTACCTAAAATTTATGATGAATCTTTTAGAATGTTTAGGATAAAGAGTTGTGTTTTAGTAATTCTAATAATCTTTATATAGGTTATTTTCTTAGAAGACCATTAAGACCCTATATAAACCAAATGATGTGATTTTTTCTCTATAGATAAAAGATTATGTAATATTCTATGCCAGTTCCTTAGTATTGATCAGCTTTCTAGGATACACATTATGTAAGTGGTAAGGATTTATGGGGTACTATATTCTATTATATCTTATTAAAATCAATGGATTACCTAAAATTTATGGTGAATCTTTTAGAAAGTTTAGGATAAAGAGTTGTGTTTTAGTAATTCTAAGAATCTTTTTTATATATTTAAAAAATGTTTGGGATTAATTATTTTTTCTTATTTAATTCCCTAGTACCAATATATTTCACAAGGTGATTCTCTTAGAACATTATAAATCTCTCTATTGATGGAAGTGTATAACTCTAATGTGTTGGGACAAATTTTAGAAGAAAATTATATTCTAACCTTAGATAGTATAGTATATGGTAGAGAATCTTAGACTCATTAAGAAACACATAAAGGTATATTAGATTCATGTAAAGAGTTATGCTGATGGTCATTGGTGAGATCTAGAATTCAATGATGGTGAGAAATAAATACTTTAAATTTCTCGTTGAAAGAATGTCCTGAGATTTATTTATAATGGAATGTTATACAATATGTATATTACTCCCTTTGATATTCATGATCTGGTAGTGATTGTATATTATCACTTGGTGCTTCCACCAAACCTCTCTCAAGGTCACGATGTCTCGCATATATATCTTCTCATAAGGAATATAAATTTTCCTTCAAAAGTACAAAACTCATAGGTGGTTTAACTATAGAATGACATTTCCAGTAAATATAAATTAGTATAGGTCTTCCATCATAGAGATAAAGTGGTACAGAATAGGACAATATACTAGATTAATGTTCTCTTGACTAATTAGAAATTCAAGGAAGCTACATGGGAACTTTAGGATGTGATAATGTTGAGATATACGTGTTTCTAATATCAAGTTCATATAACCTAGGGATGAAAATTCATTCTAATGGGGTGTATATGGTAACACCCTGTTATTCTATATGAATTTTACTTTACATAATCATGAGTAATTTGATATCATTGGTTACACACAACCCTCAGTCTAAATGAATCTGTGATATAGTATACCTTTATAAACATGCCCTTAGGCTGGTTGTTTTGAATATAAGTATACATATTATGAAATATTTATTGATTATTTTTCATAAATTCATATTTATTTATTAATTAAAAATAACTAATAATTAAATTTTCAATAAAAAGTCATTTTTTGATTAAATGTCCAATATTACTAAAGAAAAATATTTTTTTTTACATATTGTGTATTTTTATATCAAAAAATATATTTATCTCATAGATAAATTTATTTTAGTGTTATTTATTTAAAATTTATGAAATAAATTTTGTTACATTAGTTATAAAAAGGTCAGGAATGAAGATAAAATCTTCAAAAGGTAAAACATATTAATTATTATAAAAAAAATTATTTATGCACTATGTTTTTATCATAATAAATTAAATAAACCATTATTAACTAGTGGATTTATTTAATTTTATACATTATATAATGAAAAAAATTATAACACATCAAGTGGTTTTTAAAAGGCATAAAATTTATATAATTCATGTTATTGGGATATAAATGTTTTTTCTATAAAATGTTTTTGTTTCATTTTAAGTGATTATTTTAAAATTATTTATTCAAAATTATATAAATTTAATTTTATAAGATTAATTCTTCATTTCTAATCATAAATTATACATTTATTAATGATAAAACTTTAAGTTTTCCCATAATGAAAAGAAAAAAATAAACAGTGTTAGGATGATTTCTGTGAAAATGGATTTAATGTTGTTTAACTAAGAGAATAGGATAATAATTCCACGTAAACAAGAATAATTTTATTTTTTCAAATATATTTGGACCCAATGGTAATGTATATTGGATTCATTATCCATTTTATTCCACTTTCGAAGGACAATGACTCTATATAATTTAAAATTTTTCAGTAATTTTATTTGTCTCATCCCCCTAACTAATAAATTGGAACCTCCACTTCTCCCTTATTCAAAAATTTTGAGCCTTATATATTGGGAATTACATTACCCGAAACCTTCCAATATTATTTACCAATATCCTATATCCACATGGTTTCACTTTATACTAATATATCAAGGATAAAGGAGAAATCCAAAGGATTTCACTAAACGAATAGGTACAAATCATAACTGAGATCATTTAATTTCATTTCTTATTCCTATTTATATATACAGAATGTGTCCATAATAAAATAATTAATATAGTATCATAAATATATTTATATTTTATTATGGTTATGTAAATTCAATTTCCATCAAATTTTCAATCAAATGGTAATGGAAATTATCTCTCTTGTATATGTGTAGACAACCGCCTCCACGTAGTGATATGATTAATTTTATATAACTGAATTATAGTGATTGATATAATGATGTATTTATTAAATATATGTGATATTTATGATATAATTATGCTTTTATAAATATAATTTAATATTTTTCTTTCTTTCTATCTCATCATTGTAAAATGAAAATAGTTTTCATTTATACGGACGAACAATAGTCTCAATGAACAGCGTAATTCGGTTTTCTATTTCTTCATTTTATTATATTTATGTATATGTATATAATGAATATTTATAATTTATATAATAGTTATAATTTTTTATTTTTTTAAACTATCGTCAATATGCTTTGGTAATAATATCTTAATCAAACCATAATGGAAAAATGAAATAGTGATCACCCAAAACATTGTTTTTATAAAATAATTTTTAATGAATGGGGTAAACATTATATAAGAAATCCAGGATTGAAATTATATGTAGTGAATATAATTTTTTTTAAATTATAATAAATTTAAATTTATTATACATGATTTAAAATAATTAATTAATCAATTCAAACAAGAGGACAACATTTTATGTTACAATTTCACTTGTTATAAGGATTTTTTTTGCTTAAATTTATGATGATGAAATTATATTTTATATCTATAAAAATTATTTTATTTTACATTAATATATGTATTTATGGATGTTAAATATTTTCATTTCATTTTAATCTCTTTATATACTGAAATATCTAAAATAATGTTTTATTGAAAAATAGACTTTATTTTTCTATTTAATCAATAATCTATTCATCAAGGACCATATTATTGTTAAAATGTTTCCAATTTTTTTAATTTTTATATAATGATTTAGTATATTCATTTTTACCCATTTTGTAATTTTAAAAGAAATGTCTTAAAATTAATAATATGGGTATTTTCTGAATAAGGTACATTTTACCAAATATCATAATGAGGTCATAATTTTAATATATACCACAGGGGAAACCTTTCCCACTAACCAGGATAATTTTTACATTCAAACATCCTTTGAATCTTTACATGTTTATTTTTTATGAATTAGTTTTTCTTATATTTGAGAAATTTTTATAATTTAATTAATTTATTTCAAAATGAAAAGTTTATATTCCTCAAGAAATATTCATGTGATCTTTTAAATACATTTTTAATATATGATAAAATCCTTAGATGTTACTTATTTTTCAACGGGAATATGATCCTATTATACCATCTTTATTCATTCATCAAATGTTTTTTTATTATGATTTTTAAATATCAATGAACCCCATTTTGTTTCCCATGTTTTACGTCAAAACGAATTGATATATATTTTCATGATATTTTGGTATAAAAATGAATGGATTGTTATTATTTGATTTGTGATTTTGTTATATCCATCCAATTAAATAAGAAAATATTAATATTTTATAGGATCTAATGGTATATGAGATGTTATCCAAATCCCAAAATTGTGTACATTTTTTGTTATTCCATTCCTCAAATGGGTACACCTGAGGTTATCCCTTTCCCAACAAGGGTACATGGGCAGTTTCCCACCGACCAATGTAAGTACACTTGTATTTATCCCAATACTAACGTGTCATGAATATTTTTGTGGGTAACCTTGTCATATTATATCATTGATTATGATTATGTCACACTTTATGCAAATATTTTATGACATGATCTTATGATTATTTTATGATCTCATGGATCATGTTCTTTGATTCCTTTTTTATTTATATGTTATGAAAAGCTAAGAATTATTGAATGAAACATTATTATATTATATGAATTGTTGGGTATTGTAACACCTTGCCCGTACCTCATTTTCTTGAGGAGGCGGTGAGGGTTACTTGGCCTTAAGCAACATTCCCAAGGCGCCAATGGCTGGAAATAAATGTCAAGGGCTTCAAGAAAAAATTAGGGAATGATTTTTCCTTAAGATAAAACCAAACACTATATGATGCATGTCAATAAAACGACCAAACATGTCTTCCCAAAAATAACCAAGTTGTTCCACAATACCACCCAAAAAAATACAACTAGACATGTCCACCAACATCAGAGTACAAGGGGAGACTAAACATCAAACTCCACGAGCCATGACACCACCACAGCTCCATACCAAGATCCAAGATCCAAGCTCCACCAAGAGATCACAATGCACCACTAAAGGTGGGGGATGCCTTAAATTTTCCCACGTCGCGATATAAAACATCTGGAAAGACACCAATGTTCCAAAGTAGGGGGTGAGTATTTAAACTCAGTAGGATTTCCCGAAATAACTTCCCTACACACGCCACTAGGATAAAACTGTTATCACATTTATACAAAACAGTTTATATAAATTAAAACACAAGTGCAACCATTTTTATAAGCTAAATGTGCCCTTACCAAGCCATCACAATCAAATCAAGCAACCAAGGGAAATCCAACCAAACATTCCACAAACCATTTCATCATTTCTACGTTAGCACAAAAACATCCATCTTGCAAAGAAATTCCCAACAAACAACCAATATGGTGGGACTTCAACCCAACCCGTTCACTCATTCACACCAAAAGAATAAAAAAGGTGGGACTTCCGCCCAACTCATTCACCCATTCACAAATAGAGGTACTTCCCATCCACTACTCATATGGTTGTTCTTCTGACCACTATCCATCCCATTTTTATAGTGAGACTTCCTGACCACTTCCACACAACATTTCAATCAAGCCTACAAACCATGAACACACCAAGGTCACAACAACATGCAATTAACCAAGTTCCATTTCATATCTATCCACCTAAATAAATCACCCATTTATGGAAAATCATTTCCCATGACAATACACATTTCAATAAATCAACCTCTTTGTTAAAAACAATTTCCATCAATCATTTTCACAAATAAACCATAACATTCCATTTTGAAATCCACAACAAGAGCATTTCACCATAAAACCCCCATTTTCCCAGAAATCCCCAAATGGATGTTCAACCAACTTTTCACATCAAAACAAAATCAATTTCAAGCCATACAAATTAATTGTAACAAAAAACCACTAGCTCTATCCAAGTGGAGTCGAGAGAGAAGCCACCTCTCTTTAGGGTTCTCGAGGAATCGTCCTCCAAGAAACTGCACATCAACACCAGCGAGCACACCACCTAAACATCTCTAGATCCCTTTCCCTAGCATCCATAAGACTCAAAATCATCATCCAAGGAAACCAAAACCCTATATCTAAACACAAAAAGTGTAGATCTAGAAAACCAAGAAATATAGGGATGTAGATCTAGAGGAAAACCCAAGGAAACCCAGATGAGAGACATACCCTGGAGAAACCACCTTCAAACCGCCAAGAAAACCCTTCAAAATTCTTCCAAACCGAGTGGGAGAGCCCCTACAAACCTTGAAAACCAAAAATCCCGAGTGAGGCTCGAGTGGGAGGAGGATTGGAATGGAATGAGGCAAGCCCGAGTGAGCCTGGGGTTTAAAACCCTCTTTATAAGTGGTTGCACGGTTAGCCTGCACGGTTTGGAAAACCGTGCACATGCTACTGCCTCGAGAGCTTGGGTCCACACGGTTTCCTGGAATGGTTTGGCAACCCGTGCGCATACCGTGTGAAGCATATTATCTCCCTTTCTTGGTTTCCTATATAATATGAATAGTTGCCACTAACCGTGCTCAAACTGAGCACCCCTTTAAAAGCCTCCAAACACGTACAAAACCATTCCAAAATCTCCCAACCTCTTCCCAACTCATCCCATGAACATTAAACACATAAAAATGCATAAAAAAAGGCCCCATACCTCAAACCGGTGGTACTACATTCTCCCCACCAATAGACTTTCTGTCCTTAGAAAGTAGTGAATCCGCCCTTTGTTTTAAGAGCTCGGGACACTATTTGACTATATCTTTATCCCGCTCCCAAGTCTCCTCTTGAATCTGACCATGTTGCAACAAAACATGAATTAAACCAATGCTTTTACCATGCAAGACTTTCTCTTTCCTATCCACAACCTACACTACCATGTGCACCAATAGAGCATCTGATTCTATCTCAACATGATCCCATCGAATCACATGGTCACGATCCAGCTGATACTTTTTCAACTGTGACACATGAAACAGATTGTGCACCGCACTGATCCTAGGTGGAAAATCCAAACAATAAGCCACCTCAAAAACCCGCTCAGGAATCTCTAAAGGTCCAATATACCTTGGAGATAACATTCCCTACTTTCCAAACCGATGATGTCCCTACCTAGGAGAGATCCTCAAGAAAACATGATTACTCACCTCGAATGACAAAGACTGTCAAAATTGATCCACAAATGATTTCTGATGACTCTGAGCCATCTCTATTCTCTTCCGGATCAACTTGATCTTCTCCATAGTCTCCTGGATAAGGCTCGGTCGAACCATGGAGGACTCACCCATTTCAACCCAACATAGTGGAGAATGACATGGCCACCCATACAATGCTTCAAAAGGAGCCATATGTATGGATTCCTGATAACTGTTATTGTATGAGAACTCAACCAACAAAAAGTTCTCCTCCCACGAGCCACCAAAATCTCTGACACAAGCCCACAACATATCCTCCAGAGTTTGTATCATCCTCTCGAATTGATCATCCTTCTGAGGGTGTTACGCCGGGCTCATAGTCAACTGTGTCCCAAGGGCTTGCTGTAAGGATTTCCAGAAATGATATTTAAACCTTGGATATCTATCTGATACAATCGAAACTGGAACACCATGCCTCTTTACCACCTCCCAGATATAGATTTTTGATATATCCTCCACTGTATGAGATTCAAAAATCGGGATGAAATGGTCTGACTTCGTTAGCTGATCCACTATCACCCAAATGGCATCGTGCTTTCTAACCGTTCATGGCAGACCTATAAAAAATTCCATCACTATCTACTCTCACTTCCAAACAGGGATTGGTAAAGACTGCAACATTCCTGCTGGCCTCTGATGCTCTACCTTGACCTGTTGGCAAGTCAAGCATCTGGAAACAAACTCAGCCACTCTTCTTTTCATACCATCCCACCAGAACTGCGCTTTCAATGCATTATAAATTTTCTGAATTCCCGGATGAAAAGACCACCTGGAATGATGATATTCCTTGAGAAGATCCTCCTGACCAGCAACTGGTACAACCATCCGAATCTGAAAACACACAACTGAATCTCCATTTATTTTCCAACCATCAATGGTAACCATTGAGTCTTGACCCCATGGTCACACACTCAGAATTAGATATAAGTGACTCTTTATCTATGACAAACAAGTCAAAAATCCATAAATATGGAAAGAAGACCACCTTATCGCCCTGGTCTTTATATTCCAACCGCATATTGGTTATAACCGACATCAACTGCCATTGGTCTGATGCCATTTTTACCACCTGAGCATATGATTTTCTACTTAATTCACCTACCACAGAATTTTCATTACATGATTTGTACATTAAGTAAAAATCAAACATCTGGATATATTCCTTCCATATCCTTTGACTCAAGTTCAAATCCATTTGTGAGAAAATTTTCTTCAAGCTATTATGATCTGTATATACCCTGAATTTCTCACCGAAGAGATAATGACACCACTCCTTGAAACCATGGACCACTGCTGCCAACTCCAAATCATGATTTGGGTAGTTCTTCTCAAGAACTCTCAACTTCTGTGATCCGTATGCAACCACATGATTCCCTTTTATGAGAACGCACCCCAACCTTAATCCCGATGCATCACAATACACCAAGTACCCTTTTCCTGGTTCTGGAAAAACCAAGATTGGTGATGATGTAAGATGACCCTTTAGCTCTTCGAAACACTGCTCATTTAACTGGAATGGAACATTCTTCCTTGTCAAAGTTGTCAACGACGAAGCCAAACATGAAAATTCACAAACAAAACGCCGATAATACTGAGTTTGACCAAGAAAACTCTGTATCTCAAACACATTCTTTGGCGGTTTCCATGAGATAAAAACCTCTATCTTTCCTGGATCCACTGAAAAACCTCTTTCAGAAATCACATTGCCAAGAAAATGAACAACCTGTATCCAAAAAGAACACTTTGATAATTTGGCATACAAATGTTGATCCCTTAAGATCCCCAGCACTATCGTCATGTGTTGTTCGTGCTCCACCCTTGTCTTAAAATACACCAGAATATCGTCTACAAATACCGCCACTAATGAATCTAGATAGCTTTGAAATATCCGATTCATTAATGCCATGAACACTATGGGTGCATTCGTTAGACCAAAGGGCATAACAACATATTCATAATGGCCATATCTACTTATGAAATCTGTTTTAGGAATATCGTCCTTCCTCACCTTCAATTGATGATACCCCGAACTCAGGTCGATCATGTAGAACAACTGGGCTCCCCTCAACTAGTACAAAAAATCATCAATTCGTGAAAGTGGATATCTATTCCTTATCGTAACTGGATTAAGTCTACGATAATCAACACATATTCTCAATGTTCCATCCTGTTTTTTCACAAACAACACCGGCGCTGCCACAGAGACGTGCTAGGCCGGAGAAACCATTTTTTTCTAACTCTTCCAACTGGACTTTCAATTACCGCAATTCATCTAGTGTCATCCAATAATATGGAAGTGATATAGGACTGACCCTTGGAAGGAGATCAATCATAAACTCCACCTCTCTTACGGGAGGTATCCTACATAATTCTTTATGAAAAACATGCATGAACTGATCCACCACTGCTGGAAGAACATTCTTCTCAACACCGTCTACCGATTCCAAGGACAACACCACCAACTGATACGATAACGTACCCACTGCTGGTGCTAACAAACCCGTTACACCCTGCCTTTCATGCCTCTCTCCTTTAAATATATGTCTATCACCATCGTGTGTCAAAAAAGACACTTTTTGTGCATCATAATCAATGTGAGCCTTAAATGCCACCAGCCAATCCATTCCTAAGATTTCATCATACCCATCCATCTCAAGCATTGAGAAATTCTACACTAGCTCCACCTCACCCACAATGATACAATATTCTCTACACAAGAATGATCGACACTCTCTTCGACCCAGAGGAGTTTGATGTTTTAAAACTGAGGGCATCATTTATACCCTTAAACCCAGTAAATAAACCACACGTGCAACAAAAAAATAGTGTGAAGAACCTGTATCAAACTGTACTTGCATCAAGGTAGAATTTAAAAGAATAGTACCTAGTACTGTGGATGGTCTAGACTGATCATCTAACACAGCCTACTAAGCTCCAAACACATGTTTTCTTACCACACTCTGCTCTTTATTTCCCGGGTGAGGCGTTTTCATATACCGAGAATCACCATGACCCAGTTTACTTTGCTAACGAGGGGTGTGCGGTTGTCCGCATCTAGTTGAAGCATACGACATCTCTGATCCCTAAGGAGTGTCACGTGCACCAGACCATTGAGAATTCTGAAAATAACAATGTAGATTCCCCATCTTCTTACAATTATGACATGCTCGAGGTTGTTTCGTACAATCACACTTGATGTGGCTCGTCGTACAACACTGAAAACATATCGGCTGGCTATGGGGATTTGGAGAGAGATTCACCGATACTGCTATTAGATTATATGATATATTCACACTCTAGGAAAAAGTTTCCCTCCTTCACTGGAACCCTGCATTAGAGTTCCCACTATTCCCCATGGGTACCACCATGCTTCCTCCGCTCGGAGCACCCAACAGATCCCGCTCAGCCACCAAGGCTCTATTCACCATCTTCGTGTAATAATCTATACACAACACTGGTATCTTTGAATGGATTTCTTGACTTAACCCCGCTTCAAATATCCTTTCCTTCAACGACGTGCAACCCACATCCTCAGGGGAAAACCACACTATGTTCATAAATATAGCTGCATACACTGTCACGGACATAAGCTCTTTCTTTCAACTAAAGAAATCAGTCATACGCTGAATTATGAACGTATGTGGGTAGAATTGTTTATTAAACAATTCCTCAAAGCCTTCCCACGTCATACCCTGGTATGTCCCCTTTGGACTACCAACTCCCACCATCTAAGGGAAAGATCTTCCAATATATACATGGCCATCTTTACTTTTAACACTATCGGTGCTCCCAAGAACTCGAAGATCTTGTTCATTTTGTTTAACCATGCTTCTTCCCTCTCCGGCTCTGAATCACCCCTGAAGATGGGTGGATAATTCTTTTGAAACTGAACAGCATGATCCATATGCCTTGGTTCATCCACTTTGTTCCCACATTCCATAGCTTGGAAAGCTTACACTATACTTTGCACCAGCTACTGGTTCACCTGAGGCTCAGGTGCTATCACATTCTCAGCATCCTCCTCTGGTTGTTCTCTATGACACCTAACTAGTGCCATTTATATAAACAAAAAACAAAAAACCATGAGTCTCACATCCATAGACATCATGAAATCCCATTTCAAATCACATTACACAATACCATCTCAACAAGGCTTTCAACCTTTTCCACATGTTCCATGTTTCATCATTTTGAAAACCAAACCATTTTCAAAATACCAACTTATTCACAATAGAATTTCACAAAATAATATCACATCATAAATTATTATACCTCAATGAAATATGAATCCTAGTGGGATGATATTTCTACCATGCATGTCATGCTCATCTCATTGGCTACACCCACAACAATGAGATAGCCATTGCCTATAAGTGTCTTCAAAACACATGTGTACCCAACTCTTTGGTAACTTGAATTTGAGTATAAAAGGGTTAGATACGTCGTTTTATACTATACATTACATTTTCTCCAAATCCTATTCCTTTTTACCATCCTGACTCAAGGAATATACCACAGTGAATGTCAACATCAAATCTGAGAATCAACTCCAAAGGACCGGAAAAACTGATAACACTTGTAACACCCCGCCCCTACCTCATTGTCTTGAGGAGGTGGTGAGAGTTACTTGGCCTTAAGTGACGTTCCCAAGGCGCCAAATGCTGTAAATAAATGCCGAGGGATTCTAGAACAAATTGGGGAACAATTTTCCCTTAAGATAAAATGAACCACAATATGATGTGTGTCAATAAAACACCCAAACATGTATTCCCAAAGACAACCAAGTTGTTCCACAATACCACCCAAAACCAATACAACTAGACATGTCCACCAACATCAGAGTACAAGTGGAAACTAAAAAAAACACCATGAACCATGACACCACCACAGCTCCATACCAAGCTCCACCAAGAGATCACAATACACCACTAAATGAGGGTGATGCCTTACCTCGTCCCATGTCATGATATACAACATCTGCAAAGACACCAACGTGCTAAAGAAGGGGGTGAGTATAAAAACTCATTAGGATTTCCACAAATGACTTCCCTACACACGTCACTAGGATAAAATGGTTATCACATTTATATAAAATAGTTTATATAAATTAAAACACAAGTGCAACCATTTCTATAAGCCAAACGTGCCCTTACCAAGCCATCACATCCAAAAAAACAAAGGGAAATCCAACGAAACATGCCATAAACCGTTTCATCATTTATTTTTTAGCAAAAAAACTTCCATCTAGTAAGTAAATGCACAAAAAACAACCAAAATAGTGGGACTTCCACCCAACCTGTTCTCCCATTCACACCAAAACAATCAAAATGGTGGGACTTCTGCCCAACCCGCTCACCCATTCACAACTAGAGGTACTTCCTGACCACTAATCATATGGTGGTTCTTCTGACCTCTATCCATCCTCTTTTTATAGTGAGACTTCTCGCCCACTTCCACACCCAACCAAGCATAAACTCACCAAGGTCAAAACAACATGCAATCAACCATGTTCCATTGCATATCAATCCACTTCAATAAATCACCCATTTATTGAAAATAATTTGCCATGCCAAACCACGTTTCAATAAAACAACCTCTTTATTGAATACCATTTCCATCAATCATTTTCACAAATCAACCATAGCATCCAATTTTAAAATCTCCACTTTAAAATCCACAATAAGGGCATTTCACCATAAAACCCCAATTTTCCCAAAAATCCCAAAATGGATGGTCAACCATCTTTGCACATCAAAACAAAATTATTTTCAAGCCAACCAAATTAATTGTTACCAAAAACCACAAGATCTATCCAAGTGGAGTCGATAGAGAAGCCACCTACCTTTAAGGTTCTCGAGGAATCGACCCACAGGCAACTGCAGCTCAACACCGGCGAACACACCCCCAAAACCTCTCTAGATCCCTTTCCCTAGCATCCATAAACCTCAAAATCATCATCCAAGGAAACCAAAAACCTATATCTACATACAAAATCTGTACATCTAGAAAACCATGAATGATAGTGATGTAGATCTAGAAGAAAATACAAGGAAACCAAGAGGAGAGACATAACCAGCAAAAACCACCTTCAAACCGCCAAGAAACCCCTTCAAAACACTTCCAATCTGAGTGGGAGAGCCCCTCAAACCCTTGAGAACCGAAAATACCGAGTGAGGCTCATGTTTGAGGAATATTGGAGAAAAATGAGGCTGGCCCGAGTGATCCTGGGTTATAAAACCCTATTTTTAGGTGGCGGCACATTTAGCCCGCACGGTTTGGATAACTGTATGCTAACTGTGTGCATGCTACTGCCTCGAGATCTCGGCTCCACATGTTTTCCTCTCACAGTTTGGAAAACCATGCATAGTCCATGCAAAGCCTTCTGTATCCATTGCACGGCTTCATGGAGAATCTGCAGAATTTCCACTAACCGTGCTCAAACCGTGCACCCCTTTAAAAGCCTCCAAACACATCCAAAACCATTTCAAACTCACAAAACCTCTTCCCAACTCATCCCATGCACTATAAACACAGAAAAATTCATAAAAAATGCCACATACCTCTAACTAGTTGTACTACAGGAATGAATTTAAAATTTTATGCTCATATTATTATACCCTTATTCTCATTTGATTCATAAATAGATCACTGATTTATATCGCCCTTATTGACCATTATTGAGCATTTGAGATCATCCATTAAATATGTTTAATTTTCCAAAAGATATGAAGAATTTTTTTTGTATAGAATGTATAATAAGTGTTATTATTATGATGAAATTAATGGGAGATGATTTAGATCTAATATGTTCAGTTTTTTTATTATTAAATGTTTCAATGGACACTATACTTTTAGGGTTAGGGTGTAGATCCCAATGATATGTAAATAATATTTATCTAATAAGACATAATTTTTTTATGGATTGCTTGGGTCACCTCTATGTGGACCTTGAATATAATTCTATTTAACTACCACAGATTACATTGATATCCAATGAGATTTTATATAACCCAAATAGGATACTCTATTTTTTATGGCATGAAATACCATATATGTTATCTTAATAACATAAATTGTTCCATCCACACTATATTATGTTAATAGTTTACTATAATATCATGTCACGACATAATATATATTGTCACGTATGTGTATCATAATATACATTCTTGATATTATGTAAATGTTTTAATATAATGTTATTGGAGACCACTCAAAATTATATTATCATTTAATTTAATTTATTTTGAGGAAAAATAAGTAATAATATTTCAATCATGTTCTTAGTCATATGATGTAAGAAACTTATTGATCCATCAAATAAGACAGATCTAATTTGACTGATGTGTTTTTGGATATCATCAAATGATCATGGATAGTAAAAGAACACTTGTGTGCCTAACCTATCATCAATGTTTAAATCATCATGAAAAAATGAAAAATATAAATACTTTAATATATTGATATTATTATGATATATCATGAATCTATGATGGAATATGAAAAAATAAACCACTTAATAAGTAGAAAAAATTAACCTACCTTCGATGGGATTACATTGGCCTTTGGATCCATGTTCATGTCATGAGAATTTACATATACTGAGAGGGGTGATAGAATCTTTAATGCTTCATATGATTGATGTTATGATGAGGAATGATATTTAGAAGTATTTTTATGAAACTAATGATCATAAAAACAAGATTTTTTTTTAATCCCCTTATAAATTGATCATCAAAACTCTTAATTAAATGATGTGTGTTGGCCAAAAGAAATGTATTGGATTCCAATTCATGGTATTTTTGTGTTACTCCCATTGGAGATTCCATTTAATTTAGTCAATGTATATTCAATCAATATTTAATCAATTCATAATGGATTATAAATGGAATGCACACCCAATATTTGGTGGAATGAAGTATCAGGTTTCATCACATTAACATTATTCTACTTTGGAACCAAATATATTGGGACCCATGATTATAGATACATTGACACCAATGTATCATTAATTTATATATTACATAGGAATATTATTTTAGTGAAAATATAATTAAAACATATGAAAACATTTATAATGAAAACAAAAAATACATTAAATGACAATTTTAGGATTGTTGGAATTTTATTTAAGTTGTGAACAAATAATATTGTATATTAATTTCATAGGAATATTATTATTATGAGTTTCTAAAGAGTTCTTATTAGGACGAATCACAGGAGTTGTCTTCTTTTAGTAAATCTTATACAAAACTTTCCTTGTATAAATAAAAAAATGTTTTTGACCAAATGAATTTTTTTTGTTTGGTGGAAATATTTCTCTACATATTTATGTTCATAAATATCATTGTTTTTATCAGTACAATTTTTGATGTAAATGGCCCATTCCATCATTTCATATAATATTTTTTAAAAGATTCAATAGTTTAAAAAAATATGTTGGAGAAACAAATAGAGAAGCACTGGTACCCAATGTAACAATGGTTCTTCAGTATAAAATTATATATACCAGAAGTTATATAGTTGGTTCATACATGGTACATAATTCATGGTGGGTTCTATATAAGGGGGACGTCTTTGGGTATCTACTATGTACATGATTGGAACCCAGTAGAAATGTAGTATATCCCATATTAGTTCATGTAAGGGTTTCATTTATTTATGATAATGTAATGGTGATATCAAATTCCTCACCTCATTCTTTTCCATTATTTATTCCCTACAATCTAGTTTTATTAGGACTCATTCCTTGAAAAAAAAATTGTATTCTATCTTCCCATATTCCTACTGGTGTTTCCCCGTCTTTTCTCAAATTTTAAATGGGATAGAATCAAGTATATTATAATAATTCCACCATAATATGGTTTAATCAGGTTGATGATGTGGGATTTATCTCAATATATCTATATGAGGCTTGGGATAAACATTTTCATGAGGTTTCATGTTGGTTTGATGTATATTTTTCATTGGGTGATTTATTTAATGGCTTTAAAAAAAATCAAAATGAAATCGATTAAAGGGGGACATTTAGGAATTTTCTTATAGTATTCTTAGATATGCATCAAGTGTGGTTAGCACTTCATTTCATTGGATTCTAATATGAACTAACTTTTTGGTGAGTTTTTTAATTTATTATATCATATGAATTATTTATAGGGATTCATGGAATATTAATTATAAATTTTTATAAATTAATATCTATGTGTACATCAATAATATAGGGAAATGGGTAGGATGAGGGTGATCTGGGTAAGCCTGCTCACTGAAGATGAACATTGATAGATAGTTTTCATTACTTAAATAGGGGATAATTCTATGACTAAGGAAGACCGACCCCAAATGTTCCAATTTATATGAGAATGGAAGTGTATCATGATATGTTAGTGGGGGTGTGGGGTTTATTAGACCTGAGTGATATCATAGGGGTGGAATTAATTATGGGAATCAAACCATGACATAGAGAAGTTATGATGGCGATACTAAATATGTTCAAGCATACCTTTAGTTATTTGGTGACTCTAATTAAAATGTGGGTTATTTATTAAATAAAAAAGAACCACATGGTGAATATCATAATTTTAGATGATACTCTAATACCCTTGAGGGGTCCAACATGACAAAATATGACTTTATATTGATTGATGGTCCAAGGGTGAGTCCAATATTTAATTATTTTACTGGACCCTTGAGGGGTAGATTAAAATTTTTGGGAGACCATCAGAGTGGAGCTATGATTATTGGGAAATATCATGAGTGTTCTGTGAAACAGTAAAATGAGTTGAACCTATAATAGATTAATGATCTAGTCATCTATTAACCTTATTTATTGAGGTGGAGTCTGGTTTAAGATAGATATATGATTTTTTACTTAGTCACTATAATGTTAGGGAAATTTATTTGTGATTACAGTAATGTTATAGGAGAACAATGGTATTATTGGATCTAGAGAAATGAACTACCAAGGGTTGAGTATCACGTGGTTGATTGATTAAAATTATACTATTTAAGCTTGGTTGGTAGATTATTTATTATGTATTAGGTGCATACAAGCACTAAAATGGTTTTATAACGATTGACCTAGCTAGGGATGGGTGATCCCAAATGATTATTTTATATTACTAATGCTTGTGACATAGTCAAGGATATTCAATATGGGATAGAAGATGTATTTCATTTTGATTAATTAATGATAAGGTGAGATTGAATATAGACAATGGTTATGATGTGGGTCAGGTGTTACCCACTATTTTTATTTTTATATTCCAAATGTTTGGGTTGTTTTGATTTACTGGTTGAACGAATAATTAGATGGAGGATGGTTATTTAATGTATTTGATTACTAGACGATTTGAAACATGAATCCATGGAAATATAGAGTTTGTCTCTTGATGAAATAAGGCTATTAATGATCTAATTAAGGTTTCCCCAAATAATATGTAATATTTTTTTCACCTAATTTATTACTGGTGATGACACCATCACTAGATGTGATTTCATGTTTAGTTGATCTATTATTAGTTATAACACTTTCACCTGATTTGTTATTTGTGATTACTAATTCAAAAAAGGTTTTATTACATTAATATAAAGTATTACTCATGATATCAGATTCCCTGAATGTAATATAACATTCAATTTATCCATTATTATAGATATCATGTCCACATCAGGTGATATTTCACCCACCTGATCTATTAATTTTCATAGAACATCAACCAAATTTGATATCACCATCATCTGATCAATTATATTTTATACCTTATTCTACATGCATAATGTATTTTTACCTAATAGATATCAATGATTCTTCATTAAATAATTATTCATAGTATTCATCATACCATATATCCGACCATATTATATTGGACATGTATTATTATAAGGCTAAACATTTGGGGTACCTAAAATTTCAATAACCAGTTGAAGGGTATATTTAAGATATAAAACATTATCTAGGATTATTTTTCTCATTTTTAGGTATTATTTTACACATTTTTTTCCAAATAGATTTTTTATTACATCAGGATCATTTTGGGGTAATATAAAGAATTTTGGAATCCCGTGGGGTTGTGCATGGTGGGTGCATAGTTAGGGAAAACTGTTTGGTTTTCCCCTTCAAGCAGTTATCCAAGTTTTAATAAATAATAAAGGACATATGATTTGAACAAACCACATTCCCTCCCTCTCCCAATAATGAGAACATGGATACAGGGGGGTTTATAGAGGTTAAAGGGTTTTCAAAACTATACAATCTCTTAGGAGAAACTATTCACCCCAGATAGTAAGGGTTCACATTTAGGGTGCCTATTTTGTCACTCTGTGAAGCCTACCCAGAAAACCCAGAATACGATATTTTAAACCCATTAATATTTAATTAAAAAAAACTCATGTTTCAGAACCCTAATCACCCTTATTCTTCTTACACTATTTCCAACACTTTTGGCGGATCCAGAGAGGGGTCCATGTCTCCTAGAACCCCTTCAATTACAAATAAAAGAACTTGTGTAAGGAATAATCCACTCTTATGGTATGTGATATCTTCCCTGTTTATTTTCCCCAATATATCTTGAATTTATCTCACAATATAGAGGTTTTAATCAATTTTTATTGATGGATTTAATCCAGGTTTTAATCTATCTTACTTTTTTGGATCTCGATCCCTGGTTTTGATCCTAGATCTACTCCACTGTTCTGAATTTGACTATTCTACACCAAATTGGGGGATAATGTTTGGAGATTATCCAACTATGATCCTAAGGTATGTGGTATAATGGATAAATACCATAGAATTTATAATGATCATATTTTTTTAGTTATACCATTTTGTTTCTATGTCGTAGTATTTGTATTAAATTTAAAAAATTTATTTGATTCTCATGTAACTGTTAGACCATCAACGGATCCCATTGGCCCCATTGAATATTATGAGCTCACGATTTATGGAGTTTTATGGGGAGTTCTAATTACCTTGAAGTAATGAAAAAGAGAATTTATAAGGAGAGATTATGGGTCTTTGAAATTAAACTAAATCCTTTTTTCATGTATGAAAGTGAGATTTAATGGGTTATTTATTATAGCCTCAGTGGGTTAATCAGTTGTGAAAAAAATGAATATGTTTAGAATAATGGGTAAATTGTATATGTCATTCTTGGATATAAAATATAAAAACCATTGTTTTTTTAAAATGAATTGGTACACCATGTAGACAATTATTGATAAATGAGTAATGAATATGGATCCATGATATGATAATATATAAATTTAAACAATGATTTTTGGGAGAGAAAGTATACTACAAGTACCCATGGGGTGTCAGAGTGATACTCTAGGCCCCTAATATATATTTATTAATTCTTGTGAAAAATGAATTTGGGGTTAAGGAATGATGCTTCAAGTACCCATGGGGTTCCATACTACTGCTTTATTCCCCCGGTGTATATTACTTCAAGCATGTGAACAATGAGTTATGGGTGAGGGAATGATGCACCAAATACCTACAAGGTGCTAGAATTTTTATCTAGGACCCATATATATATATATATATTTGTATATGAATGTGAAAAATGATTTGTGGGTTACGGATTGATTTCCAAGTACCCTTGGTGTGAAATAATTATCCTCATGGACCGTAATTCATGAGTTATATAATAATTAAATAGAATAATTAATACCATGAAAGAGGTAATATATTAAATACCAAAGGTGTATGGTTTAGACTCAGACATAGGCCAAATAAGGTATGAGACGGTTGAAAATTTATAATAAATGTGATACCTCTTTAAATTTTCCATTTGACATTTATTCTATATAAAAATTTATACAATTTCATAGACTAGATATTTCATTAGATTTCATTGTTGTTTCCCAACAACGTTTTACTCACACCATACCCGGACCTCATTATTTGTAACCAAATATACCTCATGTTTGTATGATAGGATGAGGGGAAGATCACTATGTTAGATGGATGAGTTGGGATTTGGGATGTAGCATAGATGACGGAACCAGACCTGATGCTATAACTCACTTGGTAATTTTTAGTTTGTATCTAATTTTTGTTTTCATTTAAATCATGGAACATTAATGTAATGACATATATACTACTTTGTTTTATGGTCATTTTTAATGTTTCAGATATAATCTTGCATTATTTGGATGACTATTCATTATTTAATAATCTCCGTTATATCACCTATTTATTTCCATTTTTTACTCCCTTGATAACGATGGATTCCACATTAGATACACACTACTTGTAAGAGGCGTGTAACATATAATAATTCATTCTTGAAGTCATGTGGATAACTGGATTGGGGAACCAGTACATGGAACCCAGTTTGGGGTATTACAATGTGTTATCATAAAAGATTAATTCTTTTATTAGTTGCCTTATTAGATGGGAAATGCGGACAGGAGACCAGTGTGAGTCAAGACTTTTTCCAGAGATCATTCATGGGTGTGTCAAACCCATGTGTGGGGGAAAACCTATGTAATTAGGAAGGGATTATATTTCTTGATGTTTTTTTATTTTTGGAAAATATTTCACCTTCGCTGATTCACTTTTTTTAATTTTAATATTTATTAATATTTTACTCATGCTAGGAATGGAATGAGATTTTTTTGTATGAATCATTCAGGGAACTCAGTAATTTATGTGACTTGCGTCATTATAGGAATTCATGGAAAATCATGTCATGAGTTGGTTATGGGAGTTGAATTTTTTTCAATATTTCAGTATTTTAAGAGAAATTGTTCCTGATTATGAATTAATAATGGATAAAAGATTCTAAGTATTATAATTTAAAATATATAAAATGGGTTTCTAATTGGAAAAATATAAATATATATAATGGATTATCATGTGTTATCCAAGGCCAAGGTTTGGGATGGTTAATGTGTTGAAATAGTGTGTTGGTTTTGTCCACAAGGTGGTGTGTAAGGCATTAGATGTTATGAATTTATGTAAATACATCGTATTTTAATATGTAAATGTTTTTTATGTTTCCCAAGACATTTGTTTAATATTGTAGAGACATGACTAAAAATATTTTTATTGGTATGACGACCAGAGGAAAATTCAGGAAATGTAGCTCCAATAGCGAGACTAGAGACTCCGGTTGTTCTGGGAAAAAGGGTAGGAGGGCAGTTTTGTGAGAGCTTGTTATTGATTTATGTAATTCATGGAGAGATATTGAGGGTATGTTGTGTGGAACATGCCTGATTTTATAGGTGATGTTTACTTGCAACCCCCTTTAATCTTCAACGGAGAATGAGGACCTGAGGTAGTTGAGTTCTGTATTGAGTCTATTAAGACAATTATTGAACATTTAGAGACTCCTCTAGAGAATACTGTCATGTTGGCTGCTTATGAGTGATTATTACAACAGAAGCTTTTGTGAGATATTTAGGATCAGGATTAGTAGTTGTAGTGCATGGTATGGAAGGCCTTCCGAGATATGTTCTTGGAGAACATTTACCAAGTGACACTCACATATGAGAGGGAGAAAGAGTTTATATTTTTGACTTATTAGAGTATGTTAGTGATGGGTTATGTTGTTCAATTCACAAATTGTAGTGCCTTGTCCATGAACTTCTAGGGGATGATAAAATTGCAACAATACATTTTTTGGATGGAATTTAAGGTTGTATTATGTTTTAGGTTAACATATTTCAATTGAAGATGTTTGTGGAGGTGGTCAATTAAGCTCTCATTTCCCTGGGGAACCTAAAGGAGGATTCCATTGGAGGATATTTGGATTCTTCTAGATGACCACAATATATGCCTTCTTCAGGTTTAAATCATCACTATGATAACGTTAACCATAAAAGTGGTAAATAAATGACGTAAGGAAAAGGATTGAATACCAATTTTAGTAATAGATTGGTCTTCCATCAGTTTGGTAGTGTTGGTCACATTTGTACATAGTGTCCTCAACCACAAGTATAGATCATGTGGTGGGAAGGGAAACTTACAGAGCTAATGTTTGAACTGCTGACTGATGGGTAGTGAGTGAGGATCTCGAAAAAACATGATAATGGCAATGTTTCCTTCTACCTCGTACCATTTGGGTAGTTGGAGATCTACTAGATATGGTTGTTGAGGTAGAGTACATGGTACATTAGGAAATAGTCACCTATATTTGTAGATTAGTGTAACATAGGGGACTCGGACTACAAAATAGGGAATATTGGTATGTTAGTTACATGGGATTCATCATGCACATAGGGATTTCTAGGTTGTTCTATTAATACTAAGAGGTTATATTCTTGTAGATTCCACACTTAATATAATTGTTTTACATAGGAACCTCATATTATTTTATATATTCAAAAATAATGAATTATTTATGTTATATCGGTGATTTTATGAGTGAGGCTATGAAGATCAACACACTGCTAGGTATACGGTTGAAAGAAATATATCTATGCAAAGGGTATTACCTTAAGGTCGGTGAGTATGATTTCCATTCATATCTCTACGTAATTGATGTGGTAGGATTTTAAAATAGTATGGGTATGGAATGGTCTGTATCGTACCAATCCCACATTTATTGTTACCATGTGAGATTAAACATTATATCTCTTGAGTGTAAAGGTTAAATTCATCTGGGAGAATGGGATATCTATAATGGTCGTTTAGGTATAGTTCATCAGCAACTATGGGAGCTCACCACCCATGTTTTTAGCCTTTTGTTGGATGATGTATTATTCAAACCATGTGCCTTTTCACCCATAGTTGATCTATTTTAGGAAATATTTCCTTAGGGATACTTAGGGATGCCACCTGAGAGATATGTTGACATTACAATTAATCTAATTCCTAGAGTTGAACAAGTTTCTATTCCACCATACATAATTGAATGAACAATGATTTAAGAGAATAAGAAATAGGTAGACATATTTATTGATTATGTATTTATATATATAAGAATATCACCATGGGGTTATCAAGTTTTTTTGGTAACAAGGCTGACAAGATATTGTTTTTATGTGTTGATTACCAAATATCGAATGAGATGAATATTAAAAACTAGAATCCTCTTCAGTGTAACAATGATATGTTCAACTAGATGGGAGGTGCTTGTGTGTTCTCTATCATTTTTTTGTAACAATGTCATCATCAAAGGTTTATACCATCTAAAATTCTTGGGGACTTCTAATACAAGTACGTGTGGCCTATATGTGTTCATTTTGAAGTCATTTAGATACTTCGACATTATTTACAGAATTGGTGAAATGAATCTTTCATTCACACTATGATTAGTTTTTGGTTTATTTGACGATTAAATCTTGGTGTACTTTAGGACTCATGACGTTCTTGACCAACATCATGACATAATTTTTAGTTCAATAAGAGATCATAAGCTGTATTCCATGACAGCTAACTGTACATTCTGGATTGACAGAGTACATATATTTCTCCGCATCATCACCAATGAAGGTGTTTTAGTGATATGAAAGAAAATTTAGGACTTTTTTCCTTGGGATCAAACCAATAATGTTTTTGATATCCAAATATTTTTTTGGTCTATTATTGGAGAATAATCCATGTTTTTTCTCACCTATCAGATATTCTTTTAGGACAGACAATGATGGGCATCAAATTTTTGTGGTCGAGAGTCTGTGAGAATTCTTTTCACGACCTAAATATGTTCTTGACTACTACAATGGTTTAGATCCTTCACAGGATGGGTGAGGAGTATATCATGATTTTTGAAGTATATGTAATAAGACATGTTGTGTTGTTAACGTAGAGTGAGTGAGCCATGGATTTTGTATATTGATAATTGATAAAACACTATTTTATTGAATATTTTATTGATAATAAATGATATAATTTCCTCACATTGTGTTAAATATGTTTAATTAGAAAGTATTTTGGATTAGATCATTCATTTGTATATTAGATGAAAATTCCAGTTTTACCCTTTATATTCACTGTAGTATTTCAGAGATAAATATTTTTATATTTATTATTTGAATTTTAAATTTTGTAAAAGTGTTCCTAACTTCATTATCTACAACTTTTATTCAGGACACTAGAGCTAAAGAGTTCATTTGGTTGTTCAAATGTGGCCATGAAGTAAAGGTTGGGCTGGGCTCGCCAGAATGGAGAAGATTATTTATTTCGGCCATAACTCCTTCATATTGACCTGTATTGAGCCCAACGTTGGAGAGGAGATAGAAGACCCATATACTAACATTTGATCCTTCTTGAAGGACGACCAATTCACGCATTTTGTTAGTCAAATGGGCGGTTCAAGTTGGAATAAAATATTTGGCCGAATTTCCACATTCACACTTGAAACCACTTGTAACCTCTCCCCCCCTCCCCTCTATAAATTGGAGTTTTTCTCCTTTGGAGGGGTTGGGGAGTGCATTGGGAGATTGGAGGCAGAGGAGAATTTGTTTCACCCAAATTCTCCAACCATTGTAAGAGGGGTAGCTCTTGAAGCAAGGATCCCATCATCGAAGCCTCCTTCTCTTCTTCATTTTGTAATGTTTTCATTTCTGTAATAAAATTCTTTGTTATTCTTTTATTTATTATCTTTTCTTTTGTTTTGTTTAAATTTATTCTTCTCTTAATATTCCTCTTTGGGCTAGAATTCTTGTATAGAATTGTTATTGGGTTATACCCATTATAAACCTTTGCACATGAAAAACGCGTCTACGATGATTACGCCACCCATGGAAGAGTAGTCTTTTAGTAATCGATCTATCTTCTACACTGACCATAAGCTAATCATAGAACATCAATCAAAGCAGGGTGCTGCGATTTCAGGTTCCGAAGTTAGCCTAGGGTTAAATTCACATCATCTTCATGGTAAAGTTAATTCTCGTAGGGTTCAGGATTTAACAAATTAAGGGATCATAATTAAGTGAATGTTAATTTACATGATAATGATTAATAATAAAGTGAAGAGGTAGAGTTTGATCGATTACTCCTTTTAAATAGATTTCTAAAAAAAACATCTTCTTGTTGTGTCATTTTAATCGAAATTCATTTCAAAACTAAAAACAAAAAAATTTATACAATCTTCTTCCAGCAAACTTCTTCTAGATTCATCAACTATAACAAACCCCAATCCTTTAAAGTGGTGTTTTTATTCTATTCAATTTTTTTTATTTTTTTTAGAATGCCTATAATAAGTTGTTAAATTCACTTCCTCCTTTGAGAGACGACCTTGGTCAGCCACTCTGCTGCACCTAAGTACCCCAAATTACACTAACCACAGAAAAGGAGTTTCTTGCTGTCATATTTGCTTTAGATAAATTCTGTTCATATTTATTGGGCTCTAAAGTAGTTGTTTTTTCTGACCATGCAGCTTTGAGGTACCTCCTAAAGAATCCAGATGCAAAGCCACGACTTATCCATTGGATGCTCCTTCTTCAGGAATTTGATATTGAGATAAAGGACAAGAAGGGATCAGAGAATTTTGTGGCGGACCACATGAGTAGGCTTACTCACACACTAGAGGATGACACCTTGGACCAGGTACCACTTCGGGACACTTTCCCCGATGAACATCTCTATAAAATCTCAGGTATGCATCCTTGGTATGCTGATTTAGTTAATTACATTATTTCCTCTGCAATCCCAGCAAATTTGAAGAAGCATCAAGTCCAAAAATTAAAAAGTGAGTCTAGGTTTTATGTGTGGGATGATCCTTACCTCTGCCGCATGTGTAGTGACCAAGTTATTAGGAGGTGTATTCCTGATCATGAGTTTGAGTCTGTTTTGCAATTCTGTCATACACTTGCATGTGGTGGACACTTTGGACCCCAACGGACAGCTAGGAAAGTTTTGGACTCTAGATTATATTGGCCTAGTTTATTCCATGATGCCCATGTGTTTTGTAAGTCATGCTCTCGTTGCCAACACACTGGGAATATTTCTATGAGGTATGAGATGCCCCAACAACCCATACTATTCTGTGAGATTTTTGATGTGTGGGGCATTGATTTTATGGGTCCTTTTCCAAGTTCATATGGTTTCTTGTATATTTTGGATGCTGTTGATTATGTGAGTAAATGGGTGGAGGCCAAGGCCACTAGGACTGACGATTCTCATGTTGTTGTGGACTTTGTCAAAGCACAGAGTTTTTGCAGGTTTGGAGTACCAAAGGCCATCATCAGTGACCAAGGGACACACTTTTACAATAGGAATTTTTCTTCCCTCCTTCAGAAGTATGGGGTGACACACAAAACATCAACACCATACCACCCCCAAACAAATGGTCAGGCTAAGGTTTCAAATTGTGAGTTGAAACAAATCTTGGAGAAAACCGTGCAGCCAAATAGGAAGGATTGGAGCAAGCGCTTGGATGATGCATTGTGGGATTATAGGACAGCATACAAGACCCCCATTGGTATGTCCCCATTTCGGATTTTTTTTGGGAAAGCGTGTCATCTCCCCGTGGAAGTTGAGCATCGGGCTTATTGGGCTATAAAGAAATGCAACATGGATTACGCCCAAGATGGAATCCAAAGGAAGCTGCAAATTCAAGAGCTTGAGGAGATTAGATTATCATCATATGAGAACTCAAGGCTCTATAAGGAAAGATCAAAATCAGCTCATGACAAAATGATCCCACAAAGGGAGTTTCATTTTGGAGAGAAAGTCCTTCTCTACAGTTCACGACTGAAGCTGATGCCTGGTAAGTTGCGTTCCAGATGGTTAGGTCCTTATGTTGTGACTAATGTTTTTCCTTATGGTGCAGTGGAGATCACACAAGAGGACACTGGAAGGATCTTTACAGTCAATGGGCAACGTTTGAAGAGATACATTGAGGGACTTCCTACTAATGCAATGGATTTTATCACACTGCATGACCCCATCATCACTTGAGCACATCAGGCTGTTCCTAACCCTTTCACTTTTATATTATTTGTCCTATTTAAAAATTCTTCATTTCATGTTCATATATCATATCATTGGTTCACATTGAGGACAATGCAATATTTTATGTGTGGGGGAGGGAACCTTTTAGTTTAGTAATTTCAATTGCCTTCCTATTCAAAAAAAACCAAAAAAAATTGTGTGTTTTTTAAAATTTGTATGATTATTTTACAATTTTCTGTGTGTTTTTGAAACTTTTGGGCAGAAATGATTCTCATCACCATTTTTAAATCCATATCAATAAGTGAAACAATTTTCCCCTTAAAACTAAGCTTAAATGAATGCTGAAATGACTTTTTTCAGGTACAAATATTTAGTAATTTCATGAAAAGTACGCTGAATTTTGAATCCCATGCCAATCTCACTGTATTTATATTTGAAATCACATTACTGTGAGGCTTCTGAACCATTATTTTCATATTCTTTACATTCACCTCACTTCTTGAGAGAACCAAACCATGCTTGATTTAACCAGAATTTGATCTATTTCTGTCAAAACTTGAGGGTTTGAGGTACATATGTTTAAATGATTGAGGCATTTGTTTGGTATTAAAGCCCCTATTTCAAAGAATCCTTTTTTAATGGACTACCTTGAATATTTAATCCTTGTATCCCTTAGAAGCCATGCACATCCTGTTAGGTTAAGCCACATTACAAGCCAATTTTCACTATCCAACCAACTCTTGAAGTGAAATTGCATAATCTAGTTGAGCTTAAATGTGGGGGAAGTTGTCTTGTGTTGTGCCACCACATTATGTGATACTTTGGGTGGAAAATTAAATTCTGAAGAGATGTGTTTGCTTCTAAAGAAAGTCATTATATTGAAAGCTGTTCCTTTTCTGGAGCTTTCATGACAAGTGAAGCAGTGCCCATCTGGAGCTTTCAAGAAAATCATGTTTGAGAAGATTGACATTTTTTATGCTGAAATGATGAATAGTGTAAACCTTTCATGACATTTCATGATGATGGAGCTGAATTGATACTACGGGGATTGAAGAAAAGACAATATTTAAGTGAAAATTAGATTAATGCAATTTTGCTTCAAAAGAGTCAAGCCCTCCTCATTCAGCCTCAGAGTTTTTCACATCTTAATCCTACCAACCAAAAGCCATAGAACAACCCTGAAAAGTCCTAATGATAAACATATGTCCTTGACTCACACCGGGTAGCAATGTAAGAATCTATCAAGCCTATGGTGACCCTTGTATGAGTTTGGATGAGAAAGACATTGCAAAAAAAATGATATTTGAGTGATGAGAGAAAATTCAAGCGAGGTAAGTGTTTTGTGAATGGGAGGATAAATGAAGTGGAAATATATTGAATGATATAGATGGAGAACATGAAATAATGTTTTTAATGAGGCATGATATCTTTTGATTCTTGGTGGGAAATTGATTGATCTCAAGGATATGTGTTTTAAAATTGGTTTTGATTTGATATTGATGTTTACTTGACATGAGGTTTTGCCCAGGAGTGCAAAAGGGTAAGTGTGGGGGAGTTGATAAAACACTATTTTATTGAATATTTTATTGATAATAAATGATATAATTTCCTCACATTGTGTTAAATATTTTTAATTAGAAAGTATTTGGGATTAGATCATTCATTTGAATATTTGATGAAAATTCCAGTTTTACCCTTTATAGTTCACTGTAGTATTTCGAAGATAAATATTTTTATGTTTATTATTTGAATTTTAAATTTTTTAAAAGTGTTCCTAAATTAATTATCTACAACTTTTATTCAGTACACTATATCTAAAGAGTTCATTTGGTTGTTCAAATTGGGCCATGAAGTCAACGTTGGGCTGGGCTCGCTAGAATGGAGAAGCTTCTTTTATTTCGGCCATAACTCCTTAATATTGGCCTTTATTGAGCCCAAAGTTGGAGAGGAGATAGAAGACCCATATCCCCAGATTTGATCCTTCTGGATGGCCGGCCAATTCACGCGTTTTTGTAGTCAAATGGGCGGTGCAAGTTGGAATAAAATATTTGTCCGAATTTCCACATTCACACTTGAAACCACTTGTAACCTCTCCTCCCCTCCCCTCTATAAATTGAAGCATTTCTCATTTGGAGGGGTTGGGACGTGAATTGGGAGATTTTAGGTAGAGGAGAATTTGTTTCACCAAAATTCTCCAACCATTGTAAGAGGGGTAGCTCTTGAAGCGAGGATCCACTCATCGAAGCCTCTTTCTCTTCTTCATTTTGTAATGTTTTCGTTTGTGTAATAAACTTCTCTGTTCTTCTTTTATTTGTTATATTTTCTTCTATTTTGTTTAAATTTATTCTTCTCTTAATCTTCCTCTTTGGGCTGGAATTCTTGAGTATAAGCGTTATTGGGTTATACCCATTATAAACCATTGCACATGCAAAACGCTTCTACGATGATTACGCCACCCATGGAAGAGTAGTCTATTAGTAATCGATCTATCTTCTTTGCTATTCATTTAATTATTTTGAATCATTGAGATACTATAATTCACTTAATATTATCCATGAATTGTGTTTTTAAATTGTAAGAAACTAAGCAAGAAATTGAACAACTAACACAAAAACACGCGAGGTCGGGATTTTGTGTAAATTGTGAGAGCGCGATCTTAATCAGTAATACAAGACCACACGGGATAAATTTGTAGTGTTAAAATATAATCCCTAAACACAATTCATCCTCATTTATAGAATGGATATGTGCCTTAATTTACCACATACCATAAGATAATCTTAGAACATCAATATAAGCATGGTGATGCGATTGCATGTTCCGAAGTTAGCCTAGGGTTAAATTCACATCATCTTCGTGGTAAAGTTAATTCTCGTAGGGTTCGGGATTTAACAAATTAAGGGATAATAATTAAGTGAATGTTAATTTACATGATAATGATTAATAATAAAGTGAATAGGTATAGTTAGATCAATTACGCCTTTTAAATAGATTTCTAAAAAAACATCTTCTTGTTGTGTCATTTTAATCGAAATTCATTTCAAAACTAAAAAAAAATTATACAATATTCTTCCAGAAATCTTCTTCTAGATTCATAAACTATAAAAAAAACCCAATCCTTTAAATTAGTGTTTTTATTCTATTCTATTTTATTTAATTTTTTAGAATGCCTCTAATAAGTTGTTAAATTCACTTCCTCCTTTGAGAGACGACCTTGGTCAGCCACTCTGCTGCACCTAAGTACCCCAAATTACACTAACCACAGAAAAGGAGTTTCCTGCTGTCATATTTTCTTTACATAAATTCCATTCATATTTATTGGGCTCTAAAGTAGTTGTTTTTTCTGACCATACAGCTTTGAGGTACCTCCTAAAGAAGCCAGATGCAAAGACACGACTTATCTATTGGATGCTCCTTCTTCAGGAATTTGATATTGAGATATAGGACAAGAAGGGATCAGAGAATTTGGTGGCGGGCCACATGAGTAGGCTTACTCACACACTAGAGGATGACACCTTGGACCAGGTACCACTTCGGGACACTTTCGCCGATGAAAATCTCTATACCATCTCAGGTACGCATCCTTGGTACGCTGATTTAGTTAATTACATTGTTTCCTCTAAAATCCCAGCAAATTTGAAGAAGCATCAAGTCCAAAAATTAAAAAGTGAGTCTAGGTTTTATGTGTGGGATGATCCTTACCTCTGGCGCATGTGTAGTGACGAAGTTATTAGGAGGTGTATTCCTGATCATGAGTTTGAGTCTGTTTTTCAATTCTGTCATACACTTGCATGTGGTGGACACTTTGGCCCCAATAGTCATCTAGGAAAGTTTTGGACCCTGGATTATATTGGACTAGTTTATTCCATGATGCCCATGTGTTTTGTAAGTCATGCTCTCGTTTCCAACACACTGGGAATATTTCTAGGAGACATGAGATGCCCCAACAACCCATACTATTCTGTGAGATTTTTGATGTGTGGGGTATTGATTTTATGGGTCCTTTTCCAAGTTCATATGGTTTCCTGTATATTTTGGTTGCTGTTGATTATGTGAGTAAATGGGTGGAGGCCAAGGCCACCAGGACTGACGATTCTCATGTTGTTGTGGACTTTGTCAAAGCACAAATTTTTTGCAGGTTTGGAGTACCAAAGGCCATCATCAGTGACCAAGGGACACACTTTTTCAATAGGAATTTTGCTTCCCTCCTTCGGAAGTATGGGGTGACACACAAAACATCAACACCATACCACCCCCAGACAAATGGCCAGGCTGAGGTTTCAAATCGTGAGTTGAAATAAATCTTGGAGAAAACCGTGCAGCCAAATAGGAAGGATTGGAGCAAGCGCTTGGATGATGCATTGTGGGCTTATAGGACAGCATACAAGACCCCCATTGGTATGTCCCCATTTCGCATTGTTTTTGGGAAAGCGTGTCATCTCCCCGTGGAATTTGAGCATCGGGCATATTGGGCTATAAAGAAATGAAACATGGATTTGGCCCAAGATGGAATCCAAAGGAAGCTGCAAATTCAAGATCTTGAGGAGATTAGATTATCATCATATGAGAACTCAAGGCTCTACAAGGAAATATCAAAAACAGCTCATGAAAAAATGATCCAACAAAGGGAGTTTTATGTTTGAGAGAAAGTCCTTCTCTACAGTTCACGACTGAAGCTGATGCCTGGTAAGTTGCATTCTAGATGGTTAGGTCCTTATGTTGTGACTAATGTTTTTCCTTATGGTGAAGTGGAGATCACACAAGAGGACACTGGAAGGATCTTTACAGTCAATGGGTAACGTTTGAAGAGATACATTGAGGGACTTCCTACTGATGAAGTGGTTTTTATCACACTACATGACCCCATCATCACATGAGCACATCAGGCTGTTCCTAACCCTTTCACTTTTATATTATTTGTCCTATTTAAAAAATTCTATATTTCATGTGCATATATCATATCATAGGTTCACATTGAGGACAATGCAATATTTTAAGTGTGGGGGAGGGAACCTTTTAGTTTAGTAATTTCAATTGCTTTCCTGTTCAAAAAAAACCCAAAAAAAATTGTGTGTTTTTCAAAATTTGTGTGTTTATATTACAATTTTCTGTGTGTTTTTGAAACTTTTTGGCTGAAAGGATTCTCATCACCATTTTTAAATCCATATCAATAAGTGAAACAATTTACCCCTTGAAACTAAGCTTAAATGAATGCTGAAATGACTTTGTTTCAAGTACAAATATTTAGTAATTTGATGAAAAGTACGCTGAAATTTGAATCCCATGACAATATCACTGTCTTTATATTTGAAATCACTTTATTGTGAGGCTTCGGAACCATTATTTTCATATTCTTTACATTCACCTCACTTCTTGAGAGAACCAAACCATGCTTGATTTAACCATAATTTGATCTATTCCTGTCAAAACTTGAGGGCTTGAGGTACATATGTTTAAATGGTTGAGGAATTTGTTTGGTATTAAAGCCACTATTTCAAAGAATCCTTTTTTAATGGAATAACTTGAATATTTAATCCCTGTAGCCCTTAGAAGCCATGCACATCCTGTTAGGTTAAGCCACATTACAAGCAAAGTTTCCCTATCCAACCAACTCTTGAAGTGAAATTGCATAATCTAGTTGAGCTTAAGTGTGGGGGAAGCTGTCTTGTCTTGTGCCACCACATTATGTGATACTTTGGGTGGAAAATTAAATTATGAAGAGATGTGTTTGCTTCTAAAGAAAGTCATTATATTGAAAGCTGTTCCTTTTCTGGAGCTTTCATGACAAGTGAAGCAGTGCCCATCTGGAGCTTTCAAGAAAATCATGTTTGAGAAGATTGACATTTTTTATGCTGAAATGATGAATAGTGTAAACCTTTCATGACTTTTCATGATGATGGAGCTGAATTGATACTACGGGGATTGAAGAAAAGACAATATTTAAGTGAAAATTAGATTAATGCAATTTTGCTTCAAAAGAGTCAAGCCCACCTCATTCAGCCTCAGAGTTTTTCACATCTTAATCCTACCAACCGAAAGCCACAGAACAACCCTGAAAAGTCTTAATGATAAACATATGTCCTTGACTCACACCGGGTAGCAATGTAAGAATCTATCAAGCCTATGGTGACCCTTGTATGAGTTTGGATGAGAAAGACATTGCAAAAAAATGATATTTGAGTGATGAGAGAAAATTCAAGCGAGGTAAGTGTTTTGTGAATGGGAGGATAAATGAAGTGGAAATATATTGAATGATATAGATGGAGAACATGAAATAATTTTTTTAAGGAGGCATGATATCTTTTGATTCTTGGTGGGAAATTGATTGATCTCAAGGATATGTGTTTTAAAATTGGTTTTGATTTGATATTGATGTTTACTTGACATGAGGTTTTGCCCAGGAGTGCAAAAGGGTAAGTGTGGGGGAGTTGATAAAACACTATTTTATTGAATATTTTATTGATAATAAAAGATATAATTTCCTCATATTGTGTTAAATATGTTTAATTAGAAAGTATTTGGGATTAGATCATTCATTTGAATATTTGATGAAAATTCCAGTTTTACCTTTTATAGTTCACTGTAGTATTTCGAAGATATATTTTTTTGTTTTTTTTATTTGAATTTATAATTTTTTAAAAGTGTTCCTAACTTAATTATCTACAACTTTTATTCAGTACACTATAGCTAAAAAGTTCATTTGGGTGTTAAAAGTGGGTCATGAAGTCAAAGTTGGGCTGGGCTCTCCAGAATGGAGAAGCTTCTGTATTTCGGCCATAAATCCTTCATATGGGTCTGTATTAAGACAATATTTGGAGAGGAGATAGAAGACCCATATACCCACATTTTATCCTGCTGGAAGGCCGGACAATTCACGCGTTTTGGTAGTCCAATGGGCGGTGCAAGTTTGAATAAAATATTTAGACGAATTTCCACATTCACACTTGAAACCACATGTAACCTCTCCTCGCCTACCCTCTATAAATTGGAGTTTTTCTCATTTGGAGTGGTTGGGACATTAATTGGGAGATTGGAGGCAGAGGAGAATTTGTTTCACCCAAATTATCCAACCATTGTAAGAGGGGTAGCTCTTGAAGCAAGGATCCCCTCATCGAAGCCTCCTTCTCTTCTTCATTTTGTAATGTTTTCATTTGTGTAATAAAATTCTTTGTTCTTATTTTATTTATTATCTTTTCTTCTGTTTTATTTAAATTTATTCGTCTCTTAATCTTCCTCTTTGGGATAGAATTCTTGAGTAGAAGCGTTATTGGGTTATACCCATTATAAATCTTTGCACATGCAAAACGCTTCTACGATCATTACGCCACCCATGGAAGAGTAGTCTTTTAGTAATCGATCTATCTTATACCCTCTTCATTTAATTATTTTGAATAATTGATCTACTGTAATTCACTTAATATGATCCATGAATTGTGTTTTTAAATTTTAAGAATCTAAGCAAGCAATTGAACAACTAACACAAAAACACGTGAGGTCGGGATTTTGTGTAAATTGTGGGAGCGCGATCTTAATCGGTAATACAAGACCACATGGGATAAATTTGTAGAGTTAAAATATAATCCCTAAAAAAAATTCATCCTCATTTCTAGAATGGATATGTGCCTTAATTTACCACATACCATAAGCTAATCTTAGAACATCAATCAAAGCAGGGTGCTGCGATTGCATGTTCCGAAGTTAGCCTAGGGTTAAATTCACATCATCTTCGTGGTAAAGTTAATTCTCGTAGGGTTCGGGATTTAAAAAATTAAGGGATCATAATTAAGTGAATGTTAATTTACATGATAATGATTAATAATAAATTGAAGAGGTATAGTTAGATCTATTACGCCTTTTAAATAGATTTCTAAAAAAACATCTTCTTGTTGTGTCATTTTAATTGGAATTCATTTCAAAACTAAAAACAAAAAAAATTATACAATCTTCTTCCAAAAAACGTCTTCTAGATTCATAAACTATAACAAACCCCAATCCTTTAAATTAGTGTTTTTATTCTATTCTATTTTATTTTATTTTTTTGGAATGCCTCTAATAAGTTGTTAAATTCACTTCCTCCTTTGAGAGACGACCTTGGTCAGCCACTCTGCTGCACCTAAGTGCCCCAAATTACACTAACCACAGAGAAGGAGTTTCATGCTGTCATATTTGCTTTAGATAAATTCCATTCATATTTATTGGGCTCTAAAGTATTTGTTTTTTCTGACCATGCAGCTTTGAGGTACCTCCTAAAGAATCCATATGCAAAGCCACGACTTATCCGTTGGATGCTCTTTCTTCAGAAATTTGATATTGAGATAAAGGACAAGAAGAGATCAGCGAATTTGGTGGTGGACCAGATGAGTAGGCTTACTCACACACTAGAGGATGACACCTTGGACTAGGTACCACTTCGGGACACTTTCCCCGATGAAAATCTCTATACCATCTCAGGTACACATCCTTGGTACGCAGATTTAGTAAATTACATTGTTTCCTCTGAAATCCCAGCAAATTTGAAGAAGCATCAAGTCCAAAAATTAAAAAGTGAGTCTAGGTTTTATGTGTGGGATGATCCTTACCTCTGGAAAATGTGTAGTGACCATGTTATTAGGAGGTGTATTCCTAATCATGAGTTTGAGTCTATTTTTCAATTCTGTCATACACTTGCATGTGGTGGACACTTTCGACCCCAACGGACAACTAGGAAAGTTTTGGACTCTGGATTATATTGGCCTAGTTTATTCCATGATTCCCATGTGTTTTGTAAGTCATGCTCTCGTTGCCAACACACTGGGAATATTTCTTGGAGACATGAGATGCCCCAACAACCCATACTATTCTGTGAGATTTTTGATGTGTGGGGTATTGATTTTATGGGTCCTTTTCCAAGTTCATATGGTTTCTTGTATATTTTGGTTGCTGTTGATTATGTGAGTAAATGGGTTGAGGCCAAGGCCACCAGGACTGACGATTCTCATGTTGTTGTGGACATTGTCGAAGCACAGATTTTTTGCAGGTTTGGAGTACCAAAGGCCATCATCATTGACCAAGGGACACACTTTTGCAATAGGAATTTTGCTTCCCTCCTTCGAAAGTATGGGGTGACACACAAAACATCAACACCATACCACCCCCAAACAAATGGCCAGGCTGAGGTTTCAAATCGTGAGTTGAAACAAATCTTTGAGAAAACCGTGCAGCCAAATAGGAAGGATTGGAGCAAGCGCTTGGATGATGCATTGTGGGCTTATAGGACAGCATACAAGACCCCCATTGGTATGTCCCCATTTCAGATTGTTTTTGGGAAAGCGTGTCATCTCCCCGTGGAAGTTGAGCATCGGGCTTATTGGGCTGTAAAGAAATGCAACATGGATTTGGCCCAAGATTGAATCCAAAGGAAGCTGCAAATTCAAGATCTTGAGGAGATTAGATTATAATCATATGAAAACTCAAGGCTCTACAAGGTAAGATCAAAAGCAGCTCATGACAAAATGATCCAACAAAGGGAGTTTCATGTTGGAGAGAAAGTCCTTCTCTAAAGTTCACGACTGAAGCTGATGCCTGGTAAGTTGCGTTCCAGATGGTTAGGTCCTTTTGTTGTGACTAATGTTTTTCCTTATGGTGCAGTGGAGATCACAGAAGAGGACAGTGGAAGGAGCTTTACAGTCAAGGGGCAACGTTTGAAGAGATACATTGATGGACTTCCTACTGATGCAGTGGATTTTATCACACTGCATGACCCCATTATCACTTGAGCACATCAGGTTGTTCCTAACCCTTTCACTTTTATATTATTTGTCCTATTTAAAAATTCTGCATTTCATGTGCATATATCATATCATAGGTTCTCATTGAGGACAATTCAATATTTTAAGTGTGGGGGAGGGAACCTTTTAGTTTAGTAATTTCAATTACTTTCCTGTTCAAAAAAAACCAAAAAAAAATTGTGTGTTTTTCAAAATTTGTGTGTTTATTTTACAATTTTATGTGTGTTTTTGAAACTTTTGGGCTGAAATGATTCTCATCATCATTTTTAAATCCATATCATTAAGGGAAAAAATTTACCCCTTGAAACTAAGCCTAAATGAATGGTGAAATGACTTTGTTTCAAGTACAAATATTTAGTAATTTCATGAAAAGTACGCTGAATTTTGAATCCCATGCCAATCTCACTGTCTTTATATTTGAAATCACTTTCTTGTGAGGCTTCTGAACCATCATTTTCATATTCTTTACATTCACCTCACTTCTTGAGAAAACCAAACCATGCTTGATTTAACCAGAATTTGATCTATTCCTGTCAAAACTTGAGGGTTTGAGGTACATATGTTTAATTGATTGAGGCATTTGTTTGGTATTAAAGCCCCTATTTCAAAGAATACTTTTTTAATGGCCTACCTTGAATATTTAATACTTGTAGCCCTTAGAAGCCATGCACAGCCTGTTAGGTTAAGCCACATTACAAGCCAATTTTCCCTATCCAACCAACTCTTGAAGTGAAATTGGATAATCTAGTTGAGATTAAGTGTGGGGGAAGCTGTCTTGTGTTGTGCCACCACATTATGTGATACTTTGGGTGGAATATTAAATTCTGAAGAGATGTGTTTGCTTCTAAAGAAAGTCATTATATTGAAAGCTGTGCCTTTTCTGGAGCTTTCATGACAAGTGAAGCTGTGCCCATCTGGAGCTTTCAAGAAAATCATGTTTGAGAAGATTTACATTTTTTATGCTGAAATTCTGAATGGTGTAAACCTTTCAGGACTTTTCATGATGATGGAGATGAATTGATACTAGGGATATTGAAGAGAAGACCATATTTAAGTGAAAATTATATTAATGCAATTTTGCTTCAAAAGAGTCAAGCCCTCCTCATTCAGCCTCAGAGTTTTTCACATCTTAATCCTACCAACCGAAAGCCACAGAACAACCCTGAAAAGTCCTCATGATAAACATATGTCCTTGACTCATATCGGGTAGAAATGTAAGAATCTATCAAGCCTATGGTGACCCTTGTATAAGTTTTCATGAGAAAGACATTGCAAAAAAAAATTGATATTTGAGTGATGAGAGAAAATTCAAGCCAGGTAAGTGTTTTGTGCATGGGAGGATAAATAAAGTGGAAATATATTGAATGATATAAATAGAGAACTTGGAATAATTTTTTTAATGAGGAATGATATCTTTTGATTCTTGGTGGGAAATTGATTGATCTCAAGGATATGTGTTTTAAAATTGGTTTTGATTTGATATTGATGTTTACTTGACATGAGGTTTTGCCCAGGAGTGAAAAAGGGTAAGTGTGGGGGAGTTTATAAAAAACTATTTTATTGAATATTTTATTGATAATAAATGATATAATTTTCTCACATTGTGTTAAATATGTTTAATTAGAAAGTATTTGGGATTAGATCATTCATTTGAATATTTGATGAAAATTCCAGTTTTACCCTTTATAGTTCACTGTAGTATTTCAAAGATAAATATTTTTTATATTTATTATTTGAATTTTCAATTATGTGAAGGTGTTACTAACTTAATTATCTACAACTTTTATTCAGTACACTGTAGCTAAAGAGTTCATTTGGTTGTTCAAATTGAGCCATGAAGTCAAAGTTGGGCTGGGCTAGCCAGAATGGAAAAGCTTCTATATTTCGGCCATAACTCCTTCATATGGGCCTGTATTGAGCCCAAATTTATAGAGGAGATAGAAGACAAATATCCTCACATTTTATCCTTCTGGAAGGTCGGCCAATTCACGCGTTTGGGTTGTCAAATGGGCGGTGCAAGTTGGAGTAAAATATTTGGCCGAATTTCCACATTCACACTTGAAACCACTTGTAACCTCTCCTCCCCTCCCCTCTATAAATTGGAGTTTTTCTCATTTTGAGGGGTTGGGACGTGCATTGGGAGATTGGAGGCAGAGGATAATTTGTTTCACCCAAATTCTCTAACCATTTTAAGAGGGGTATCTCTTGAAGCAAGGATCCCCTCATCGAAGTCTCCTTCTCTTCTTCATTTTGTAATGTTTTCATTTGTGTAATAAACTTCTATGTTCTTCTTTTATTATTATTATCTTTTCTTCTGTTTTGTTTAAATTTATTCTTCTCTTAATCTTCCTCTTTGGGCTGGAATTTTTGAGTAGAAGTGTTATTGGGTTATACCCATTATAAACCTTTGCACATGCAAAATGCTTCTACGATGATTACGCCACCCATGGAAGAGTAGTCTTTTAGTTATCGATCTATCTTCTACCCTCTTCATTTAATTATTTTGAATCATTGAGATGCTGTAATTCACTTAATATGATCCATGAATTGTGTTTTTAAATTGTAAGAAACTAATCAATCAATTAAACAATTGACACAAAAACACGCGAGGTCGGGATTTTGTGTAAATTGTGAGAGCGCGATCTTAATCGGTAATACAAGACCTCATGGGATAAATTTGTAGAGTTCAAATATAATACCTAAACACAATTCATCCTCATTTATAGAATGGATATGTGCCTTAATTTACCACTGACCATAAGCTAATATTAGAACATCAATCAAAGCAGGGTGTTGTGATTGCATGTTCCGAAGTTAGCCTAGGGTTAAATTCACATCATCTACGTGGTAAAGTAAATTCTCGTAGGGTTCGGGATTTAACAAATTAAGGGATCATAATTAAGTGAATGTTAATTTACATGATAATGATTAATAATAAAGTGAAGAGGTATAGTTAGATCGATTACGCCTTTTAAATAGATTTCTAAAAAACATCTTCTTGTTGTGTCATTTTAATCGAAATTCATTTCAAAACTAAAAACAAAAAAAATTATACAATCTTCTTCCTGAAAACTTCTTCTAGAATCATAAACTATAACTAACCCCAATCCTTTAAAGTGTTGTTTTTATTCTATTCTATTTTATTTTATTTTTTTATAATTCCTCTAATAATTTGTTAAATTCACTTCCTCCTTTGAGAGACGACCTTGGTCAGCCACTCTGCTGGACTAAAGTACCCCAAATTACATTAATCATTTGAGGGCGCCCACGACAGCGCTCTTTCAATAATAATGGCCCCATGAATGGAATTATCCTACACAAAATCTTGAGATTTTTGTGGTGGTTTATTCTTTAATGTTCTAGAAAAATTACCTTTTGGTTGAAAGGTTTATTGTGAATGTCAACCATAATAGAATAAAGTGTATGAACTCATAGTGATATTTAAATATTCATAAGTGAATATGGATTGACTATATGTAGTCATTTTACATTAACCTAGACAACATTGTTGGGAAGGGAACCAGTGTTGATGTCGCTTTGAGATGAAAGACACAAACTCAGGCATTTTATTATTATATCTCAAAGAGGAAGATGGTGATGTTACTGGATGAAATGTGCATAGAGTTTCATCTGGGCAGGGAGAAGATGACCCTCATGTCATTAATAGGTGATTCCACACTTTTAAACTTGGTTATAGAAAGGTTTATGAGGATCAAGAGTGTTTATAATTGAGGAAATGCTTGTTGGTGGGGAGCCACATTATGATTGGTATATAAATGAGTATGATGTCATCTATGTGTGGGGATGATTAGTAGTTACTACTTGTATGTGGGATGATATGATGTAGGAGTTCAGCACCATGAAGTGGTTTTGTGTACACTGGTATGACTAAAATTTAACACGACCAAGGCCTAAAAAATTTGTGTCGAGGAATAATAAATTAAATTACAGTTTTTTGACATGATTCCACACCTATCAGTGTGTGGAGGCTGGGAATCAATGACCTAGTAGTTTACAATATCAATTTTACATTCCGAAATGGAACTAGGATGACGTTAGAATGTATTTTTTTGGAATGTATTGCAAGGATGCCTTGGATGAATGTCCCTAAATAGATTATTTTCAAATAATTTATGAATTTAGCCTATTTATTTTCAATCATATAGAAATTATATATTGATTAGTTTCACAGAGTATAGTTCAGATCAGGATCCACATTTAATTCATTCTTTTGGAAGTATTTCAAGTGGAGCTTGGTATGAAAGTGTTTTTTAGTACAACTTTTCACCCATAGACATATAGGTAATTTAACCATACTACATAGGTATTAGAGAAAATGAAATAATAATTTATCTTGGATTTTGGAGGGTCATGGTATAACAAATTATTGATGTTTGAGTTTTCCAATAATAATAGTGATTATGTGACTGTATAAGTGGAATCATATGAGGCTCTTTCTGGTGTTCCATTAATATCACATCTATGTTGGATTGAGGCAGGTGAACCAGAGTTGTTGGGACCAAGTCTCGTGAAGAAAAGGATCAAATTATTTAGAAAAATATTGATATAGTGAATATTTGATATATTTCTTATACTAATCATATCCATTTTACTCTTGAGTTTTTTGTGGGTGGTATTGTATTTAATCAGTTGTATATGAGATTGGGACATAGTATGATTCAGATATTGGGAAACATGGTGCCTAGGATTCAAATCCCATTTGATATTGTGTAGAGGATCAGACTGGTGGCATATCAATTGTCACTCACATAGAGGTATAGATAATTCCATTATATATTTCCTGTTTCACATCTTCATTTGTTTCACATAGATCCTTCTCATCTGACCTAAATTGGCAAGGAAGATCTTAAGGTATCTGGGCCTTTTGAGGTGCATCTAGATCAGGTTGTGGATCTCAGTGAGAAAGAGTTATGGGGAAACACATTTTTGGTAGTCTAATTATTATTGCAGCATGGTTGTGTTCAAGAGAAAACATAGGAGAGGGAAGAAGAAATGTGGGTCCAGTGGCCCCAACCATTTTCCCCAAAGGCTTAGCGAAGCATGTGATCTCCTGTATGATCATTTATTTCATAGGGAAATTATAATATTCCAACAATTATTATGGCTTCTTGCATTCATTTTAGGTATTTTTAGCCATGTTTTTATTATTAATTAGGTGGGTTTTTATTTAGTTTTTTTTCTAGTGAATTTAGAAAATTTTAGAAGCCCATGATGCTATGAATAGTTAGGTCATGGTTAGGGAAAACTATTCCATTTTCCCCATGAAATTGTGCCCCTCTTTTTGGGCATGGGATAAGGGAACACAGTTTAACCAAATTTTGTGTCCACCCTCCCCAAACTATCCATCATGGAATATAGTTGTTTTTTCATGGATGTCTCATAGTTTAGAAAGTGGGTCAACCACCTTGGAGAAACCTATCAACATAGAATGTAGGGGTTCATGTTTATGGAACACATTTTGTCGAACAATTCATCCTTCACAGGAATCCTTAAAGGATGGATTTTAGAACTAAAATAAGGTAATAAAAAAATTATAAAACCCTAAATTTATAACCCTAATCAACTGTATCCGACATAAAATCATATCTAACAAATTGTAAGGCTCTATAGAAGGTTATAAGGCTCTTGAACACCTTCAATTGTGAATTAGTGAATCGATGGAAGGAATTAACCTTTCTTCTAGTATGTGATCTCTTCCATTTTTATGTTCCTCTCTCTCACCATCCTCTCCCACTGTAGAAGGATTAATACCCCTTTTATTGGATAAATCTATGTTATAATGGATCTTCTCTTTTTGGTACTTGATCCTATGTCTCGATCCTGGATCTCCTCTGTTGTTTGGAACTCTTTCATTCTACATCGAATTAGAGGATGCGGTTTAATGAGAATCAGAAAATTATCCTAAGGTTGGTAGTCAAGTTGATAATTCTAATATTCTTGATCATTACCATATTTTTTAGTCATACAATTGTGTTTCCACATTTTTCAATTAGTTTTAAATTATAAAAATAATTTGATTCTCTTGTCATTTTGAGACCCTTCACGGATCCAATTTGAACCATTTATGATTTTGATACTGGGCCTGATCAAAACCCTTGGGGTGTGCCAATTACCTTAAAGATATGATAAATTAAAGGTTCATGGTGGAATTGTGGGTTTATGAAATTGAACTAAATAATTATTTCACGTATGATAATGGTATTTAAAGTGTTTGTGGGATTAACCTAGAAGGGATAATGAGTTGTAAAATAAATAATGACGACTGAATTAATGGGTAAATTTTTCTTAGTGTTCTCTATGATAAATTTGGAGAACCATACTTGTGTTCCATTAATGAATTGGTACACCAATTTGAAAATGGTTGATGAATGATTTATGAATGTAAAAAATTTATATTTGTATATAAAAATTATATCAACGAGTTATGAGTGAGGGACTGATGCTCTAAGTACCCACATTGTTCTAGACTACTCTGCTAGGCCCCTGGTATATATTTAGGCATTCATGTGACAAATGAGTTGTGGGGGCGGGACATATTCTTCAAGTATCCTTGGGGTGGAAATCATATTATCTTGGACCCTGATATATATTTAGGCATGCAAATGTACAATATGTTTTTGGTGAGGTATTGATGTTATAAGTACCCAAAGGGTACCATAATACTATTCTAGGCCCCTGATAAAATTATATATTTATATATTAATATGTGAATAAGAATAATTAGTTGTAGATGAAGGATTAATGCCCAATTACACATGGGGTTCCAAACGAATGATATAGGTCCCTGATGCATTAGTGAAATTGGAATAGTATTGAATAATCAAATCTCATAAATAGAATAAAATGTAAAATCCTAATGGTGTATGGTTAAGAGACTAGAACATGCTGAAGTAGGTCTGATGCAGTTGGATAATAAACAAAACATTTGACACATTTTTACGTTTCCATTTGATCTTTAATCATGAAATGAATTCATATGCTATTATTCCGTAGTTATTGATTTACAATTCATTGGTGGGGGCCTAATGAGTTGTACTCAAACCCTAATGGTGCCTATTTATGGGTTCCCAGATATACATCATTTTTATAGTACATGATAAGGGAAATATCCCTATGTTATATGGATGAGTTTTGATTCAAGATGTAGCATGGATAAGGGAATTACATATGATTTTAGGACCCTCTTTAGATTTTTCTATGTTTTTTTATTTTTTGGGGTTTCGTTTGACAAACAAAAATTGTATGGAATGTTATATATAATACTTTTATAGATATTTGTTTTCCATATTTTGGATATAACCAAGTGTTTTTTTATAATTGATTATTTTAGTATCTTTTTTATATTTAACATCCATTTTTTATTGTCATTCTTTGTTAAAGATGGTATATTCACCTAACATTATATATTAGACACTCACTAGTCGGCAACCTCTAGCATATGGGTGTCATGAATGAGGTCATGTGGTGAACCGAATTGAGGAACCAATATGTGGAACAATGGTCGGGGTGTTTCAATATTTGAGTTTTCCTTCAGGGCGTCTTCTCAAGTACTCAATGCTATGACATGTGTATTCAATTGAATGTATTATTCTATCAATTTGGTTACATAAATTAATTATAATTTATATTTATTATTATTAAGGACGCCATTATTGGTAGTTTAAGGAGTTTAAGATCATTTCCTTCACATGCACCTTGGTGGACATGAATTTAATGACCTAACATGGAAACCCACCCACATGATTCATCCAGACACCACAATTCCCCAAGTGCACTCCTCTATTCTATAGGCTTTTTATTACTTCAAATAGTCTATAAGAAATGTCCTTAGATTATATTCTCTATATTTTCACATATAATAAAAAAATAATTAAGACAACATAAATCATATTAAAAAATATTTTTAATTATAGTATAATTCCAACCAACCATAATATATAAATTTCAACATACTATATCATAATTTAACACATACATAACATCCTAATTGAGAAGAAAATAGTGTAATAATTGAGTAAAATCCAAATTAAATATAAATAAATTATAGGGGAATTTATATCTAAAACAAATGGGTCCCTCAATGGACCTATCTCCCAATGATCATCTAAAAAAATCAGAACCCTTAGACAACTTATAATAAAGGTGAAACATGATAGCATGAACATGCACTTGGGTCCCATAAAAGGTGTGAGATAAAAATCTTAAAAGGGAACCACCAATGGGTTTCTACATATACACCAATATATTAAATATTTTTACATATTAAATAAAATCAACACCTAGTAAATCACATATGGTTCTTGTATTCTAACATCAACACAATAAAATATGACCTATATTCTACAAAAAATGGCACAAATCTGGTTAACTACAACAAAAAAATATTGGAATACAACTAGGGAAAAGAAAAAAATAGATCCATATTGGATCATATAGGAAATAGATAAAGGGAAATGAAAAGCTAATATAGATTTTAGCATATAAGATGCTCATCAAAGGAAAGGAAAGAATAATCTCGACAAATTAATATACAGTGAATTTTGGTCCTTTCATGTAATAATGACCCTCCTATTACATGATAAAGATAAAAACATGGGTGGTATAATTTCCATACCTTGATTGCAATGGACTATGTGAAATCACATCCTAAACTATCTCATTGTATCCAAGGAAATATATTGTAATTGGATCCTGAGGATGGAATAACAGATCCAGTCTTCTATATGAGATAAACCCACAACCCAAGGTAGGTGACATGACAAGAATATATATATATATATATATATATATATATTAGAAGCAGATTCTATAGAGGTAATAATAGGTAAAAACATTAGAAATTATCTAAAAACCAAAAAAATGTATGTCCCATGGTTAATTTCATATCATCATGTTGTGAAACCCAACATGGTCCTCTAGAACATATGGAGAAATATAACCAATGTTTCATTACACTATACTACAATAATTATATTTCTATTAATCATCCTTATCATTGATTAACAAACATTTTTACAATATAGAATTAATGAAACAAATTATTGATAAGACCATATCCTAACAGTCATCTAGTAACAAATCTATACAATGTTATTTTGTAGAGAATAACCCACATCATCTAAACATATTCCCATGAAAACAATATAAATTATATATTAATTTTATTTAGGTCATGGTGATAAAAATTGTGATTATCTTCAATCTCATATGCCATAATTAACATATAACCAATCTCATCAATCACAATTATTTACCAGAAGTAAAACAGAGGTATAGTTATAAGTAACTCACTTAATCCCCCCACATATATCACTATCACCCGTGATGACACCCCAATTTTTTATAACTATGTGGGTCATAAGAAATTCCATAATTGAGTTTCCGCATAGGTATCACCTCATTATGCATGGATAAGTGAGGATATGTACTCATCATTACCTATTAAAAAGTGGATCTCCGACAAATCATACACATCAACCTAAACATATGATATTCCATCATAAAAATATAGTATTTCATGCCACAAACTCTCTATACGAGGCAACCAATTAAGTCTAATTCCTTAAAAAATAAATTCCTCCCATGAAAGTAAGATAACAGCCCCCAAAATTCATATTAATATATATCTATCACTGTCAGTGGGTTATAGGGTTTAAAGAAGCACTAAGATCATTTCTAATAAATTTCAACATGTAATAACTTAATGTAATCACCTACTAAGATCCTCACAACACATAAGACCTAGTACCCTATCATTAAACATTGACTAAGTTTGTTTATAATTAATTTAAATAAATTAGTAACATTATGGGGTTTTTTCACAAAACTCAACAACATATTCCTTAGTGGAAAAACTAGTATAAAACTCAATATTCTCTAGTACATGTGTGGAGAAATAATTCACTCCAATTTAGATTTACTCAAGCATATTACTAAATTTTAAGGTCACTAGAACCCAATAAAAATTAAGAAAAATATAAACCCAAGGCACATGTATGCACATCTCATATAAAATGTGGCATATAGTGAAATATTAAAGGAACCACCTACCATGGGATTTTATTATTTAACTCATCTTATATTACATATTCATCTAGATTTTCTCTCTTAAGATGGAGAAATTAGTAAAATAATCAGTAAAAAAGTGTTTTGATTGAAGGAAAAGAAAAACATATGAAATAGTGAGATTAAACGGACATATTACATTTTACATAATAATATGTTCCTAATAATTTATAGGGGTCATCATTTTTCAATGATATAGTGATATTATATCTCCTAAAGTAAAGTTGGAAAGGAAACAATTGAGGATAATAGGGGGCATATGTATTAGGGTAGCTTTAAATTAATTTTTATTAGGATATAGTGGTTCGTTATATAATGTAATAGGTGGTAAAGGAGAAACATACAATATAATTATGAATTTTATTTTTTCCAAAAGTTCTTGATGCAACCCATATCTTTGGAAGAATTAATAAATCTTGATCATGCATTCTTGCATGACCTGGCGAATCTTTATGAATTCCACCCATTTAAGGAACTAACATAGTTAAACTCACATTATATATGATGTGATGGTACCGTTATAGAAACATTCCCATTCTAAACAAGTATAAACTCCTCCATACTTTTCCCAGCAACCGAGTAAACCATTAAATCACTAAAACATTCATAAAAACTCTGCAAGTGATGTTTCAACCTCTATAAATCCAATCCACATCCAATATCTTGAAACTTCTCCTACTCTAACACTCAAAAATAAAATAAAAACTAAATTCACTAACCAATAACAGTTCATGTCATTATAATCATTTATCCATGTGGATTGTAATCCCCAAGAATAATTCCTGGTGATTTATTGACACTCTAAACATTCATCACAATGTGATGGAACTGTGCATTTATAATTTATAAAATAATGAAAAAAACAACTCACTCACCCATTCAAGACACACTAGATTTACTCTGAAAATTTATTGTAAAATACTAAAAATATAAAACAATATCCATGAAACATATGAAACATAGAGAGAATATTTCCAAAAAAATTCCCCCATTACTTTCTAAATCCATAAATAACACTAGAAACAACTGAAGAACCTATATATATGTTGTTTCCCTAACACCGTACATTTTTCACCTGGCCATAAACTCTAGAAAACATTTCTTATAAATACTCACTGGTTATTAAATTCAATTCCTAAAACACTATAATGACCTCAATCACCTAACATATCCATGAACCAGAAAACTAGTTGGTTTGATGATTCCCGTCACATGATTATTCATATATTCATGTAATTAATATCGACTTTCCTAGACATTGATAATTTATTGTCACATGACTGCAAGATCCTTGATAAAAAAATGAATCGACATCCCCTACCAATATGATATACTTTTGTCTCATATGATGTCCATAAGTATTAAACAACCCTTGACTAATGAATCAAATCCTCAGTCATCAATATTGGTTGGTGACATGAACTTTCAACTAAGATTAATTCCACATCAAATGGAAAAATAGAATTTATCCCAATTAATACCAACTAATATCTCAAATACCACAATTATACTCATTGTAATGACACATTCAACCCATAGAGTTCTTAGAAATATAATATGAAGTTCTAACTTTCTTCTCGGAAGACATTCCCTTCTAACTATGATCTATGGGAACATTATGATACATTGCTCCCAATTATATTGAGACCAAACTATATGCTATTATATGAACAATAAAATTAAACAAACAATATTACACCAAACCCTAATATATTTTTCCTCATCCTCTAAAATTTTTACATATTTATATTGGAACCTAGAATATATTCCTAATGACATTCCTCCTTTATGAACTCACTATATGGTTATCTAATGATTTACAACATTCCCACTTATAGAGAGGTTTTATTGCATAACTATAAATTAAAATAATCCCTTAACTCAATATCCATCAACGTCACCTTCTCATATTGATATATCTAACACATGGTCACACATTAGTGAATAATCTCTATCATTAAAATTCCACTCCGTTGGGATTCAAATCTCTCATCTCTAAGAATTTCACATCATTTCGCTCCTCAATAAATCTATGCTTCATATGTATTTCATAAATCTAAAGAACAATAACATGATTCATGTTATTTTATTTTCAACCATTTTTTCCAAGATAAAACCAATATCTGAATCATTTAATTCACCCATTCCCAGAATTTAAGTGCATCCTTCATGATAACCCAATTGTGATTTGGTAACTAACATAACCAATTAAAAACATATTAAACATTGAAAAATTAAACTTGCAATTCATAAGTATCTCATATAATTTATACCATCTACCCATGCAATCCTTATAAAAGGTTTCATCCACCTATACACCTAGTACAACCAGAAATGCTCCACTAATATAGGTCCCAAGGAAATTAGGTAAACACTTTCCTCATAAGGACTATAAGTTTCAACTATATAACTTACTAACAAGACCGAATCGAATTTTAAAACAATAATAACAATCATCCATACCTTATTACTACCCTTATCACATATCGATATCCATATATCTTCACCAAAAGGAAGAATCACATAACATCCCAGTTTGGTCAAGGGTCTACGTCCATTATATTCCCTTAAAACAAAATAAACCATGTCCATAATAACTATCTACCATTTCTAAAAGAGGTATTAACCCCCACAATGATATTTCACATGCCAACATGATCCAATAGTGTTATTTTAATAAACCTAAAAATCTCATCCCATAATAGGAAACCTTCCTGGTATAAATATCATATACCATCCATACTAAGAAATACAAATATAAAACCTTCTCGCAACAGGATTATTATCCACCATGAGTATTTCTGTATAGAAAATAAACTAAAAAACCGAAATATCATTATTATAGGCACAATTAAATAATACAAGAATAGTAATATATTTAAGTGAATAAAAAACAAGTTATTTTAGAAATTTTAATTAACTAACCCCCAGTTCACAAAGGGCTTATTAAATCATTTTATTTTAAAAATTCCATTTAATAAAACAATTTACTACAATATTTTCATTTTAAAAAATTATTTTTCCACGATAAGGTTTTTTAACCATTTCTAGGTATCCCAATTTTAGGAAAAATAACTCTTGAATGAATGCATCAATCCACCATGGTTCAACAAAAAACATAAATAACCATCTCAACTAAAAACATCATAATTGTACAAGAATATTAGTCATAAAATTAGAAAACAATAATAATAATACCATATTAATAGTAACATGGGATTCCAATGTACACGTATTTGTGATTTCCAAGGTAATGGTATGTAATAACCTCTCACTCAATCTAATTCCCTTTACCAAAACCCTAAATTGTAAAAATTCCAAAATAATGCTCACATGAGAGATTGTAATGCCCTATATGAGGAACCCCCCCAATGTAATGAGTCAAAACATCACGCTACACTATGAGAATCTCCACGTATGTCATAGTTTTCTTATATAATTGGAAATATATAAATGAAATAAGGATAATATCTCTCGGGGTCATCATATACAAATAAAAAAAATTAAACCAAGATAAATAATTTAAGTATGTTCAAGAAACAATTGTGTAATCAAATCCAATAAATATATATATCAATATATTCTATAAAAATGTAACTGATGTTTGGAATCTAAACATAAAATAGAATAACTTATTAACAAATCCATATAAAAAATAATTTTTGAAAACCTTTAGTACTAATATAAAAAAAACTCAAATCCCACTTAAGACTGACCTCCCAAAAACCATCCTACTGTGCCAGATAGTCCATTTTATAACATATAACCTTAAAGTGATACATGAATGTCTAATTATATACCAGGGTAACTTTATAGTGTATTATAACTATATATAAATATGTTACCACTTAGGAATTTTCTTTAGATATATCACAATATACATTATATGTATGCATGGGAAATAAACACGGGGCACATAAACAATAGTTCCATGTTATTGATTACTAACTAGGACAAAAAAATACTTGTAACATCCCAGGTAAATAAAGAATATTACCTTTTCATATTTATTAATATTTTTGAATAAAATATTAATATTAATTTAATGGGAACATTATGCTCGATGGCGTACCCAATACGCAACAATGAGTTTCTTTGAAATCTTATGTTGCACTCTAATAATAAAATAATATTATTTTAAATGGTAGTAAGCACCTAGCCGTTGTATTTCCTGGAATGAATATAAATAACTATAATATGATTATATATGTTTTTTAAATGTTTTTACATTTATCCAATAAAAGATAATGGCTTAAAATAAGAAAAGAATTCAATTTTAAGCATAAATACTCTAATATTCACTAAATGGTTGATTTATCGCCTTTTGATGGAGAATCCTCATTAAATGTAGTTTTGATCATTCTTATAAATTTATTGGACCAAATAAAATTCTTCTTTAGAATCGGGACATCAAAATTTACTTTCTGTAAATTTTTGGTATTTTTCTGATAAAGTTCATTTTTAATGAATAGTGAAAATGTTGTATTATAATTCAAATCCTATTTTAAATAAAATTTATTTATATGATTAGATTATATTTTTAATTGGTTTTAAAGTGAAATTAGAATAAATTTTTACAATTTAATCCAATGGTGGTCATTGTAATTAATTTCAGTTTGAAATTAGACTTAAACTAGTGTCAATCTTTTGATATATATTGTTTCACAAAAACACGCTATTTTTTTTGACAACGGGAATTAATTATTAATATAATTAGTGAAAGTTATGTTTTGAATTTTTTAAAATAGACATCATTTTTCAATTCGGAATATCAAATATAGCTTAGGGTGAATTTTTGGTATTTTTCTGAAAAACATCAATTTTTGATGAATAGTGAAACCACTAAGTGGTAGTTAAAAACTGATTTTTGGATTAAATTAAACTTTACCACATTTGTGAATTGAATTTCAAAATTCTGACATACATGGTTGTCATTAGGATGTAAAATGTGGTTCAATGGGATTGAAATAATTTTATTGGTGAATAGCAACTTTTAAGTTTTATTAATCGCGATTAGAGGTAATTAGTGTAATTTAAGGTAAAAATAATATTTTAATAATATGAAATGAAATTGACACAAGTCCTACCCTTATTGGATGTTTCATGGCCGACCGAGACAATCCATGGGTATACTTGGGGACCCCATGGATCAACATAGGTAAGAAAATGACATTAATAACCTTGTATTTAAAGTTAAAATAAAAATGTCACAAACATGTATTGTTTTACTAAAACAATTTTTACATGAGGTTATACAAGTCATATTTTTGACTACAAATATTATTAAAAATCTAAAAATATTTCCTACATCATGATATTTTTTTATAATTTTTAGACATTAAATAAATTAAATTATTTATGACACCATGATGATGCATAGATTACCTCATTATTTAATGATTTAAATAAAAAGAAAAGATAATGTAAAATCTAAGACCTAAACTTGTCAAAACCCTATTTAATGGGTGGATTTAGAACCCTTTTCACCTTATCCTCGAAATATATAATTGTGGGACCTTTGATATTCGAAAATCATTTTATAATAAAGTAAATTTTCATGTCTTTCCAAGAGTGCCCCTCCTCCCTCTTATAAAAGGCCCCCACCTCTACCCCCTTACCCACACCTCTCAATCCTTTGGAATGACCAAAATCATCTCATTTTAACTCTCCACATCTCTCTCCTCATCCTAGAATCCTTCCCTTTGGCAGAAAGCTCTTCAAGAAACCATTTTTCTTCAAACCAAGAGGTGTTACCTGATTTAAAGGTAATGTCTTCACATGTGTTCTTTTGTTTTATTTTTCTTCTCCAACCCCTAAACACTTTTTATTCCATTATTTTGTAACAACGCAAGTATCTTCAATATATTACGCTTTTGTTACGAGAATTTTTAAAGCTACACTTACACACACCTACATCTAATGGTTAAAGAAGTTATTGTTTCTGTGGATGGAGAATTTCTGCCTCACGAAACGATGATTGTTCAATATTATCTTAACACCGTTCATGGTGGCCATTATGATGTCACTGTATTTTATATATGATATATATGGTATTTATGTTTTCTATATGCTTCTGTATTTTATATTTAAAACAAACCATTATGCTTTGCATGTTGTGCAAATATGATAATTTCATACGAGGAAGTGTGGACTACCGCCCCCTCAAGTGATGTGACTCGTTCATTCAATACATGGAATGTATAAAAAATGAAATTAATGAAAAAATGTGACTTATATAACATATATATTATACTGAAATTATAATATATATATATATATATCTCTTTTATTTTTAATTCAATTAATTTGACAAAGAAATGAAAGTAGTGTAACGCCCCGACCCTAGTTTCCTAGAGTCGGTGCATTATTACATAACATTGGCATGATCACAAGAAAGATCAAATCTCGAAAGACCGATTGGTTTAGTAGCCTTGGAAACACTAGATATATTCATAAGTTTTACATTACATCATAAAATCAAAAACTACTACAACAACATAATGTTTCCACAGTCCACACTACAATCCCCTCATAATATCCCTGCAGGTCATTCATAACTTACATCTTCACTTCCTGGGAAAAATAAAACATAGAAAATGGGTGAGCTCAAATGCCCAGTAAGGATAACAATATAGCGGAAACTTTCATCAATAAGAATAAACATTTAAGGCAATGTATAACTAAAACAAAAGCCTTTTAAACATGAACTTTCAACATGGTATGGCATAAATAAAATGAAATAATGTCATTTACTTATTCACATGGATATTCCACTAATCGAATAATCACATGCAAAAATAAATAACCTCTTTCATAATGTTGGAATGCATAATGCCAGACTATCATAACCACATAGCCAAGGCCTCGTGCCAAGACTACAAATAAGATTTTGTCAAGGCCTTGTGCCAAGACACTAGTTTGTCTCATGAGACCTACAGATGCATCGAGGAGCTATAGCGGGCTCCACCCGTCACTTATTAAGTCCAATGCATTCCCATATGAAAAGGTTTAAACATAACATAAACATTCCTATTAAAACTAGCATACGAAATGTCAATACTTTCACAATAAACTATGAATGGTATAAAAATAGCACATCCACAGTCAAACATATCACAAAACCTTCAATACAATATAGAAGTTTTGTATCATAATAAATCAACTTCAAATAATCTTAAAATCCATTAAAGGATGTTGACATAAATGAAATCAAAATTCTTTTTAAAGAAATATCTCCTTTTATTTTGAAATCATTTAAGATCCATATAAAATAAAACATTTTCTTTGAAAATATTCTTATAAGCTTGTAAGGAAAGCTTTGAAGATTTTATAACGGCGTAAAATATCCGCACCCGCCGTACAAGTTAAAAAAAAACATTCTTACCTCAATTCTGTCGAAAAGGTTAAAAAGGACCTTGTTTTGAAAACGACGGAAAGATTCCTTTATAAACCTCTTATAAAAAGTCAAAAAAAGGTATAAATGACTTTAACCCATATTCTTGTAAATAGTAAAAATGTTTTGAAATACATTTTTAAGAAACATGGATGTGGATGATAAAGAGATCCCAGTAGATTATTACATATAAACAACCTCGGATAATGAAGAGATTGTGAAATAACCCTTACCTTGTACTTTTCCTTGGTTGGGGTAGGTTAACCTCCTGTATAATGGTGAAATAGTTGTTATTAAATTATACAAGAATCATATATATTAATATGATATCATATATGATCTTTTAACATTGATTTGTTAATAATATCTTAGAATTATCGTCGTTTCGGGAGTTAACTTACTCATTTTCTTTTATATGTTTTGTTACATAAGCCATGGTTGTTGTATCTTATTCATATCCAGAATGATATACAGTCCTTAAACATCATTTTTAAATCATCAAATGATAATTATACTTGAATGGATACGATGGAGAATGAATCTCATCGCGTTCGTGGAGACGGTAGTCCGTACGTACGCACGAGCGACAATATCATTCTTTTGATATTAAAATAATATATAAATGGATGTTATATCATATATACAGAATCATTAACATGTTATATTTATTATTTACATGAGTTACACATCATTATTATACCCATCCAAATAATATTATATTGAATAACAATTACACCACGACGTGGAGACGGTAAGCCGTACGTACGCACGTATGGTGACATGTTATTCAAAGGGTGGATAGAATACTGAATATGATTGTACCATATTTATAATAACATCACAGTATATGTGAGATACTGGAGTTATTATTTCAGAATGGTAAGAACAAAGGAAGAAGAAGTGGAAGAATAAATGAACTTAGAAAAGGGTGGTGAAATCATTACCTCTTCTTCGGGTTCTTCCTTTTGATTTGATCAAAAGGGCTCCTTAGGTTGGCTTTCTGATCAAACTAAGGCCTCTAGGTTGTATTGAGGGATGTTGGGAGAGTATTTGGGCAGAGTTTGGCCGAACCAAAAGGCTTTGAAGGTGTGAAGAAATGAGAAGGAGGAGTGCCCTTTTATAAGAGGGGTGAGGGGCACCTTTGGAAAAGTTAGAAATATTAATTTATAATAAATTCATATTCGGTTTACAAAGGCTCCAAAGTTGACTATTCAAAGTATGAGGTGTGGATAGGTCGAAAACAACTCATCCAATAGAATTTAGACAGGTTTGGGTACTTATATTAACCTTATCTTTAAGTATTAACTCTATGTTAATTAGTTTCACTTTTACAATGTCTCTTTGTATTTTTATATAATATGATTAATAAACTTACTATATAAATCCAAGCGACCCCCAAGTGGTCCATTAATGAGGAACCTATCATAATATAAGTCTCTTGTCCGAACCTTAGATTTTTAGGAATTTAATATCAATTAATAATATAATATTTGTTTTAAGAACTCTTTTATGTCAATTTTGACACTATTCAATAGTTGATTTTTGTGAAACTCCTAACAGATTGATTACTTAGAACAAAGTCAATTAAATCAATCCTAATATATCATATTATCATAGAAAATTAGTTTAATTCATTAAAAGTTTCATATTATAATTATTTGGGTATTTATAAGATCAATTATTTTTATTTTTCACTATTTTAGTAATTACTGCATCATCATTGTGTCATAAATAAAATAAATTATATAATGTCTAAAAATTATAAATAAAATATCATTATGTAGGAAATCTTTTTAGCTTTCTAATGAATATTTATAATCGAAAATCCAACATGTATAACCCTATGTAAAAATTGTTCTTCTAAAAGATGTAATCTTATGCCATTTTTATTTTTATTTTAACTTTATTAATATAAAGTGTCCCTACCACATACAAGTGGCTCCAAGGGGTCCCCAAATTGACCAAAGGATGCCCATGGTCGGGTATGTGTCCACCAATAAGGTTAGGACACGTTTTAGGGTAATTTTTTATTATTATAATATTATTTTTTTAACCCTTATTTACCGGATTTACCCTTTAACCATGGTAAATAAAATATTTACCACAGTAACTATTCAAAATGTCTAAAAATAAAAGTTACCTATTTACACAATTTGAACATCCTGATTCCAAATATGGAATCCATTTTCCTAAATTCAAAACACAGAAGTGGCAGAAATTAATTTAAAATTAATTCCCGCTGTCAAAACAAAAAGCGTGTTTTTAAGAGATAATAACTATCAAAAGATTGACACTTGTTTATGTTCGGTTTAATTGTAAAATTATGTCCAATGATAAAAATTAAATTGAATGGTAAAAATATATTCTAAATATACTTTAAAACCACTCAAATTCATAATTTATCACTATTAATTATTTTGATTAAAAAAAGTTGTTTTTAATTAAAATTTAGAAATTTTCACTATTCATCAAAATATGAAAGTTATCCGAAATGTACCAAAATTTCACCCTAGGATAATTTTGATATTCCGAATCCAAAAATGAAGTCCATTTTGAAATATAGAATATATATGATTTCAAAAAGTAGGTATTACTATTCACAACGGCTAGTTTAATTAGTTGTGGTGTGTGTTAGAACTCGAGGTTGCGTACAACACACGCTATCGCATTATTCGAAGGGAAACGTACCGTAGAAGCTTGGGGTGTTACATTCTCCCCTCCTTCAAATAATTGCGTCCTCGCAATTTCTAGGGTATTACTGCATAAAAAGACTCGGGTGGTTCTTCATCATAAGTTCCTCGGGTTCCCACGTTGCCTCTTCCATTTTATGATTTCTCCACAAAACTTTTACCAGACGCGTCGTCCGGTTTCTCAGTACTTGTTCTCTTGTATCAAGAATCCTGACGGGCTCTTCGCAATAAGACAGATCGGGTTCCAGTTCTAATTCCTCATAGGTGAGTACATGCATTGGGTCAGGCATGTATTTTCTCAACAGAGATACGTGGAACACATCGTGAACTTTGGAGAGACTTGGCGGCATTGCCAATCGGTAAGCTACAGCCCCAATTCGTTCTAGAATTTCGAAAGGTCCGATGTACCTGGGACTCAATTTACCTTTCTTACCAAAACGTATGACTCCCTTCCACGGAGATACCTTTAGGAAAACATGATCACCGACTTGAAATTCCAAATCCTTCCTTCGATTATCGGCATAGCTCTTCTGCCTACTTTGAGCTGCTTTGATGTGATTTTGGATTACCTTCACCTTTTCCACCGTTTCCTCCACCAGTTCTGGGCCTACAAGTTTTCTTTCACCAACATCATCCCAACAGGTTGGTGTACGACATCTCTTTCCGTATAACGCTTCATATGGTGCCATTTGTATACTCGAATGGAAGCTATTGTTATAGGAAAATTCTACCAGAGGTAAATATTGATCCCACATACCCTGAAAATCAAGTGAGCAAGATCTCAACATGTCTTCTAAGGTCTGAATAGTCCGTTCTGATTGTCCGTCTGTCTGAGGGTGGTAAGCAGTGCTCAAATGAAGTTCAGTATCCAGGGATTTCTGAAGACTTTTCCAAAATCTTGAAGTAAAATGGGGATCACGATCAGAAACAATCGATAGGGGAACTCCATGAAGTCTCACAACTTCATTAATGTATAGTCTTGCTAGACGTTCCAGGGGTAGATCTTCTCTTATAGCAAGAAAATGTGCTGACTTGGTAAGACGATCAACAATAACCCATATTGCATCGTTCCTTCTAGGAGTCTTTGGTAGCCCCATGACAAAGTCCATCGTAATATTGTCCCATTTCCACTCTGGTATGGGAAGAGGTTGCATGACTCCTCCAGGCTGTTGCCTTCCAGCTTTCACTTGTTGACAAACCATACACCTTGACACAAAATCAGCAATCTCCCTCTTCATGTTGTCCCACCAAAAATGTTCCTTCAAATCTCTATACATTTTGGTGCTCCCAGGGTGTATAGAGAAATTGGAACTACGAGCATCATCCAGCAATTCCCTTTTTAGATCAGGTATATTGGGAACACAAAGTCTCTTCCCGAATTTCAAAATTCCATCTTCATACACAAAGTCTCTCAATCTCCCATCATTCACAGCTTTAATCTTCTTTTGGAATTCGTCATCATCGGTCTGAGAACTCTTAATCCTTTCTAGTAAAGATGGTTTGGCAACCATTTGAAAAAGCATTGATGTTTCACCTTCCCTGGTTATTCCCATGTCCATTTTCACTAGATCCATGAAAATTGGATCCATTTCAATTCTCATATTGTTCAAAACTCCATGGTCTTTTCTACTCAAAGCATCTGCCACCTTGTTTGCCTTCCCCGGGTGGTAGTGTATCGTACAATCATAATCCTTGAGTAATTCAAGCCATCTCCTTTGCCTCATGTTGAGTTCTTTTTGTGAGAAAATATACTTCAAACTCTTGTGATCAGTATAAATCTCACATTTTTCACCATAGAGGTAGTGCCTCCATATCTTCAAAGCAAAGATCACAGCTGCTAACTCAAGATCATGAGTAGGATAGTTTTGTTCATGAATTTTCAACTGTCGTGATGCATAGGCAATAACTCTATCATTCTGCATAAGGACACAGCCAAGTCCTTTCTTTGATGCATCACTATAAATAACGAACCCATCATTCCCCGATGGTAGAGTCAATATAGGAGCATTGACTAATCTTCTCTTCAGTTCTTCGAAACATTCTTCACACTCTTTTGTCCAAACAAATTTAACCCCTTTACGTGTGAGCTTCGTTAATGGGTTAGCCAATCGGGAAAAATTCTGGACGAAACGTCGATAATAACCTGCCAAGCCAATAAAACTACGTACCTCAGTTATACTCGTAGGTGCTGGACATTCTTGGATTGCCTTGGTCTTAGAAGGATCAACAGAGATTCCATCTTTAGAGACAATATGGCCAAGAAAAGAAATCTCCTGAAGCCAGAATTCACACTTGCTAAACTTTCCATATAATTCATGCCTCCTCAGAGTCTTCAAGATAATGCGCAAGTGATTTTCATGATCTTCGTAGGTTTTGGAGTATACCAAGATATCATCAATAAATACCACCACAAATTCATCGAGATACTCCTTGAAAACTCTATTCATCAGATCCAGGAATACAGAGGGTGCATTAGTCAATCCAAACGGCATTACAGTAAACTCGTAATGCCCGTACCTGGTTCGAAATGCTGTCTTCGGAATGTCTTCCTTCTTTACACACAACTGATGGTATCCAGATCGAAGGTCAATCTTTGAAAAGTATTGAGCTCCATGCAGTTGGTAAAATAAATCATCAATACGAGGTAGGGGATACTTGTTCTTTATCGTTATAGCATTGATCTCCCTGTAGTCGATACATAACCTCATAGATCCATCTTTCTTTTTAACAAAAAGAACAGGGGCTCCCCATGGAGAAACACTAGGGCGAATAAATCCCTTATTACTCAATTCCTCTAGTTGTTTCTTTAGTTCGACTAACTCTACAGTGGCCATTCTATAAGGGGTCTTCGATATAGGCCTTGATCCAGGAATCAAATCAATAGAAAACTCAACTTCTCGTTCTGGAGGATGTCCAGGTAAATCTTCCGGAAATACATCTACAAATTCTTTCACAACAGGTACATCCTCTATTTGAACATTCCTTTCCTCACCGATAGTTATTTCATTCTCTTCCTCCCCAATAATTGAATTAAGTTGAGCTACTGGGGGTGGGTCTAAATAAGAATTAGGTGGTGACGATTCTGCTCTAAAAATAAGGTGTTCCTTATCATTATCATCAAGAATCGTAACCTCTTTCTTCTTACAATAAATCTTCGCATCATAGTCCGAAAGCCAGTCCATACCGAGGATTATATCAAACTCAATCATAGGTATGACGATGAAATCAGCAGATAAAGAAAATTTATGTGCTCTAATGGGGACTGATTCACAAAACTTTGTTGCAACGATACTTCCCTTAGGAGTTTTAACTGACAACTCCCTTATTAAATCAAATTGGAAATATCTAATTTTCTTAGCAAACTGGGAAGATATGAAACAATGCAATGATCCAGAATCAAATAATGCATTTGCTAAACTTGAGGAAACCATTAAATTACCTGCCACCACGTCTTTCGGAGTTTCTACCTCAGCAGTAGTGATAGCATAAGCCTGGCCTTGATCCCTTGGCCTTTTCTGAGGTAAGTTCTCCTGACGCTTAGGACATGCATTTTCATAATGCCCCATCTCCCTGCAATTGTAGCACTGAACGTTGGTAGCTTCCTTCTTCCCCTTGCAATCATGAGCTTGGTGGCCTTTTTCACCACACTTGTAACAGACTCCCATTCCCTTCAGGCAAGCACCGGGGTGTTTCTTCCCGCACTTACCACAAGATGGATATTCAACCTTTCCCTTCTTCCCCTTATTTCCATTCCCAGATTGATCAGCAGGTCTCTTCTTCTCTTGCTTTGCTTTAAAGTCATAAGACTTAGAAAATTCCTTTTCGGTCTTGATAGCACATGAGACAATGTCTTCGTACGATGAAAAGGATTGTGAGACTAATGCTCGACGGAGAAATGGTTTTAACCCATCAAAGAAACGATCAATCTTACTTCTTGGGTTGCGAATATAATCTCCAGCATACCTCGCTAACCTTGTAAAGTTAGCCTCATACTTTGTGACATTCTCATCCTCCTTTTGTCTCAGACTCAGAAATTGCCTTTCCATATCTGCTCGATGGTCGCGAGGAAAGTATTTTTCTAAAAACAGATCTTTGAACTCCCTCCATTCCATGTTTGATACTTCATCATCTTCCTTAATGTTTTGAATCAATGACCACCATTGATCAGCATCTCCAGTGAGGCGGTAAACTGCCATGGTAACTTTTTCCCTTTCACTACTCCCCAAAGCCTGAAATATTTTCTCTAGGGAAAATATCCATTGCTCAGCTACTAAGGGATTTGTACTTACATTGAACGTTGGTGGTTGTTGTCTCATGAATCGATCTAACATTGATCCTCCACGCTGCGGATCAGGGTGCTCCATATGGGTAAGGTTATTATTCATAACCTGAGTAAGTTGTCCCAGTACGGTGATTAGCTGATCAGCACCAGTTGCATCACCAGCCCCACTATAATTATCTTGAGCAGGAGGGAAATCCCTACATGGAGTGCGTGCATTGATACGGTTTCCATTTCTTCCACTAGGCGCCATTTCTAAACAATGGCATAAACTAGATCAGTTTATGAATCAAAATACATAATCCCGTACTTATAAAACACTTAACATAAATTGAAATATCTATGGATATAATCCATAATCATAAATATGTTTTCTTTGAGGAAGTATATACTCATAAACCCTTCATAATGATTTGTAAAGAAAGTGAGAGTTATCCTAAGCATATCCCCCGGGAGTGTCGTAACCAAGAGTGCAGCAAGGCCCGTTGTCGTGCACCAGTTCCCGTTCGAGTCTAGCTCAAAGCGGTGTTTTCGGGTTTTACCCCTAGGTACATCTGTGCCAGAGCCGCCTCTACCTGCTCGTATCCAGACAGGGATGTATTGCTCGCAAAACTCACAAAGTCTCTACAATACCAAAATTCTAGGAAGTTCTTCTATACTAATCCTCAAAATTCATCTTAGGTCTACGTGCTCTAATCAGAGTTTATCTAAATCTAGCTTCCAAGGTTTGTACTAAACTTCCTCTGATACCAACTGTAACGCCCCGACCCTAGTTTCCTAGAGTCGGTGCATTATTACATAACATTGGCATGATCACAAGAAAGATCAAATCTCGAAAGACCGATTGGTTTAGTAGCCTTGGAAACACTAGATATATTCATAAGTTTTACATTACATCGTAAAATCAAAAACTACTACAACAACATAATGTTTCCACAGTCCACACTACAATCCCCTCATAATATCCCTGCAGGTCATTCATAACTTACATCTTCACTTCCTGGGAAAAATAAAACATAGAAAAGGGGTGAGCTCAAATGCCCAGTAAGGATAACAATATAGCGGAAACATTCATCAATAAGAATAAACATTTAAGGCAATGTATAACTAAAACCAAAGCCTTTTAAACATGAACTTTCAACATGGTATGGCATAAATAAAATGAAATAATGCCATTTACTTATTCACATGGATATTCCACTAATCGAATAATCACATGCAAAAATAAATAACCACTTTCATAATGTTGGAATGCATAATGCCAGACTATCATAACCACATAGCCAAGGCCTCGTGCCAAGACTACAAATAAGATTTTGTTAAGGCCTTGTGCCAAGACACTAGTTTGTCTCATGAGACCTACCGATGCATCGAGGAGCTATAGCGGGCTCCACCCGTCACTTATTAAGTCCAATGCATTCCCATATGAAAAGGTTTAAACATAACATAAACATTCGTATTAAAACTAGCAAACGAAATGTCAATACTTTCACAATAAACTATGAATGGTATAAAAATAGCACATCCACAGTCAAACATATCACAAAACCTTCAATACAATATAGAAGTTTTGTATCATAATAAATCAACTTCAAATAATATTAAAATCCATCAAAGGATGTTGACATAGATGAAATGAAAATTCTTTTTAAAGAAATATCTCCTTTTATTTTGAAATCATTTAAGATCCATATAAAATAAAACATTTTCTTTGAAAATATTCTTATAAGCTTGTAAGGAAAGCTTTGAAGATTTTATAACGGTGTAAAATAACCGCACCCGCCGTATAAGTTAAAAAAAACATTCTTACCTCAATTCTGTCGAAAAGGTTAAAAAGGACCTTGTTTTGAAAACGACGGAAAGATTCCTTTATAAACCTCTTATAAAAAGTCAAAAAAAGGTATAAATGACTTTAACCCATATTCTTGTAAATAGTAAAAATGTTTTGAAATACATTTTTAAGAAACATGGATGTGGATGATAAAGAGATCCCAGTAGATTATTACATATAAACAACCTCGGATAATGAAGAGATTGTGAAATAACCCTTACCTTGTACTTTTCCTTGGTTGGGGTAGGTTAACCTCCTGTATAATGGTGAAATAGTTGTTATTAAATTATACAAGAATCATATATATTAATATGATATCATATATGATCTTTTAACATTGATTTGTTAATAATATCTTAGAATTATCGTCGTTTCAGGAGTTAACTTACTCATTTTCTTTTATATGTTTTGTTACATAAGCCATGGTTGTTGTATCTTATTCATATCCAGAATGATATACAGTCCTTAAACATCATTTTTAAATCATCAAATGATAATTATACTTGAATGGATACGATGGAGAATGAATCTCATCGCGTTCGTGGAGACGGTAGTCCGTACGTACGCACGAGCGACAATATCATTCTTTTAATATTAAAATAATATATAAATGGATGGTATATCATATATACAGAATCATTAACATGTTATATTTATTATTTACATGAGTTACACATCATTATTATACCCATCCAAATAATATTATATTGAATAACAATTACACCACGACGTGGAGACGGTAAGCCGTACGTACGCACGTATGGTGACATGTTATTCAAAGGGTGGATAGAATACTGAATATGATTGTACCATATTTATAATAACATCACAGTATATGTGAGATACTGGAGTTATTATTTCAGAATGGTAAGAACAAAGTAAGAAGAAGTGGAAGAAGAAATGAACTTAGAAAAGGGTGGTGAAATCATTACCTCTTCTTCGGGTTCTTCCTTTTGATTTGATCAAAAGGGCTCCTTAGGTTGGCTTTCTGATCAAACTAAGGCCTCTAGGTTGTATTGAGGGATGTTGGGAGAGTATTTGGGCAGAGTTTGGCCGAACCAAAAGGCTTTGAAGGTGTGAAGAAATGAGAAGGAGGAGTGCCCTTTTATAAGAGGGGTGAGGGGCACCTTTGGAAAAGTTAGAAATATTAATTTATAATAAATTCATATTCGGTTTACAAAGGCTCAAAAGTTGACTATTCAAAGGATGAGGTGTGGATAGGTCGAAAACAACTCATCCAATAGAATTTAGACAGGTTTGGGTACTTATATTAACCTTATCTTTAAGTATTAACTCTAAGTTAATTAGTTTCACTTTTACAATGTCTCTTTGTATTTTTATATAATATGATTAATAAACTTACTATATACATCCAAGCGACCCCCAAGTGGTCCATTAATGAGGAACCTATCATAATATAAGTCTCTTGGCCGAACCTTAGATTTTTAGGAATTTAATATCAATTAATAATATAATATTTGTTTTAAGAACTCTTTTATGTCAATTTTGACACTATTCAATAGTTGATTTTTGTGAAACTCCTAACAGATTGATTACTTCGAACAAAGTCAATTAAATCAATCCTAATATATCATATTATCATAGAAAATTAGTTTAATTCATTAAAAGTTTCATATTATAATTATTTGGGTATTTATAAGATCAATTATTTTTATTTTTCACTATTTTAGTAATTACTGCATCATCATTGTGTCATAAATAAAATAAATTATATAATGTCTAAAAATTATAAATAAAATATCATTATGTAGGAAATCTTTTTAGCTTTCTAATGAATATTTATAATAGAAAATCCAACATGTATAACCCTATGTAAAAATTGTTCTTCTAAAAGATGTAAGCTTATGCCATTTTTATTTTTATTTTAACTTTATTAATATAAAGTGTCCCTACCACATACAAGTGGCTCCAAGGGGTCCCCAAATTGACCAAAGGATGCCCATGGTCGGGTATGTGTCCACCAATAAGGTTAGGACACGTTTTAGGGTAATTTTTTATTATTATAATATTATTTGTTTAACCCTTATTTACCGGATTTACCCTTTAACCATGGTAAATAAAATATTTACCACAGTAACTATTCAAAATGTCTAAAAATAAAAGTTACCTATTTACACAATTTGAACATCCTGATTCCAAATATGGAATCCATTTTCCTAAATTCAAAACACAGAAGTGGCAGAAATTAATTTAAAATTAATTCCCGCTGTCAAAACAAAAAGCGTGTTTTTAAGAGATAATAACTATCAAAAGATTGACACTTGTTTATGTTCGGTTTAATTGTAAAATTATGTCCAATGATAAACATTAAATTGAATGGTAAAAATATATTCTAAATATACTTTAAAACCACTCAAATTCATAATTTATCACTATTAATTATTTTGATTAAAAAAAGTTGTTTTTAATTAAAATTTAGAAATTTTCACTATTCATCAAAATATGAAAGTTATCCGAAATGTACCAAAATTTCACCCTAGGCTAATTTTGATATTCCGAATCCAAAAATGAAGTCCATTTTGAAATATAGAATATATATTATTTCAAAAAGTAGGTATTACTATTCACAACGGCTAGTTTAATTAGTTGTGGTGTGTGTTAGAACTCGAGGTTGCGTACAACACACGCTATCGCATTATTCGAAGGGAAACGTACCGTAGAAGCTTGGGGTGTTACAAGTAGCGTTCATTCGTACGTACGGCCTACCAGCTCCATGAACGGTGCATTTCATTTATTTTTATCTCCATATGTTATGGAATAGTATAAAATTAATATGTAATGGATATATATGATATTTAAATCACTAATACTATTATGGAGATGATTTACTTATAACTACATGGACAATCATTTTCAAACAAGTTCATTTTTGACTCATGTACCGAACATCGAAAAAAACGTCTGATATGAACTCATATTATTAACCAATTATTATAAAATTATAATATATGACATAAATTGAATAATAAAATTAAAAGTATAACCATAAGAAATTAAAAATTTGCCAATGTTTATTATTCAGGAATATAATGAAACGAACAAGACAAGTCGGACTTGAGGTAAGGGATCCTACCTCTCTCTTTCTTTTTAAGTACTCGCTTTTATGCCACTTACATTAAACTCCTATTTATTATGTTGGGGGATGTTCTTTTATATTCCTATTGCGGTACTTTTAAGTTAATATGATTAGATACCCTATTTTATCTCATCAATCCATTTTTGAAATTTAAAGTGGCACCGTTAGGTTTCCGAATTTTCATAAGGGGATTTTTCATCTCACTTTTATTCCCATGATATTCATGCTACATTTTCCACTATTTCATTTTGTGTGGTGTATGTACTACCCATGATTATATTATTTGTGTAATATAATTTTATTTATGGGTATTCACATATTCATTGTATGACCCTTCTTTCTTGTGGTGTTCGTTTCGAAAGTTACCCAAATCGGTAAGGGAACCTTTCACCCTCCACTTTTTAAAAAGACTTCTTTATGATGTGTCTTTTAATTTACATCTTCTTATGTTGGGATATGTTATTCTATATCCTTATTGATTTAAATTTTTTGTCCAAGTGATGAGATACCATTTTCCACCCTCAGCAACTCATTTTATAAATTTCAAAGTGACGCTGTTAGGCTGTCGAATTCTTGCAAGGGAACTTCTTAACTCAATTTCAATCCTTTGGGTTAAACCTGTACTCCTTGAATATGTCATTATATGAATATGTGTGAATGACCTCTGATTGTTATACACTTAATATCTACTTATATTTGGTGTATTCGTTTTTCAAGCATAATTATGTAATTGATTTATCCTTAATCAAAGGATACTGTCTTTGTAAGGAAGTTCGTCTCAATCTCCTTTCGATGAGGCATATTTTGTTTTAGTCACAAATTTCTTTTATACGCTGTATAAAACATCTTTTAATTTTTATTTGATTCAAATGAAATATTTTTATATGAATCGTTTTACTAAACGACAAAAAGGAATGTTTCTTTTAACGTACGCGGTGACAATGACCTTTTTCGCCGCCGAGAGTATTATTTGGTCGTTGGCTTCCTCAACAAGCCATAATGTTTTTTAAAATGAAATAAATACCATATAATATTTTATGTATTTTGGTATTGAAAATGGTTTTTATAATGGATTTGTTATGTCAATATATTTATGTGATATATTGTGATTGAAATGTTGAAATTTTTTCTTTCCATTATTTTTTGTTTTATGTCTTATGATTTTATAATGGTAATTGGACATTTGACGGGTGGTTACGTGATAAACCATATGAAGGGTAGTGCCCCAAATACCAGGATTGGTGGTTACGTTATTACCTCCAATGAATTGGGTATGGGAGTCGGCCGTATGGCTATTCTATTAAGTGATATGTGTGGAAGTCGACTGTATGGTTATTCCATTTAAGTATGTTTATGTCCCAAGTTACCTTTATATGTTATGTGTTATTTATATGGGTTTTATGGTAATCTTTTGGTTACAAAAGGGTAAGTAATAATCTTTTATTCAGTGAATATTATTTACTACTTCAGAAACGTTAAAAGTATTACTTTGATAAATTATTCATGGTTACTTGTTGTTTTGAAAAACTAACAGTTTTCCTTCTTTTTGTATACCTTACTAAGATTTTTATGATCATCCCAAGTTTTTTTTTTGAAATGTTCTTCACAGGACATAATGTGGAATAGGGTCAAGGATGGGATCAAGGAAAAGTCATGTTGTCTTAAACATGGAACTAGACAAGACTCTTTTTTTAAGAGTTCACGTTTTGAAAAAAAGGAAACTCTGTAGAAGTGTCTACTGTGTAATATTTTGAGATGTAATAGTTATGATCTAATTCTCTAAAACTCTAAACCGGAAAAGATCATCAATGGGAATTATTCATCTAATTCAATATTAAGTAATTTTTAAGTCTGAGGCCTTATAATTGGTATCAGAGGTCGGTTTAGATAACTTTATAGGTTAGAGTGTTGTTTAAGCTTAAGTGACAAGTTGTGTATAACCACAATGGGTAGTATATTCGATGGAGTCATTGTGTTTTTTTTAAAGTTAAAATGAGTTTGAGATAACTTGGATAACTATATCTTAGTGTTTATCTTCCCCATTATTATATTATGATTTTACTGATGTGCTCACACTGACCTTTTTAGTTTTAGTAAATGGATAGAACTAGCAGGAACCAAAGTAACAGTGGATGTGAAGGAAACTGTGACAGTTTTCTGAGTGAGAAACTGAATGATATGGGAGCTGCAATGAGAACTCTTGTGTTTTTCCTCAACCAACTATTTGGAGTCATGATTGACCACCTAAACCTTGGTGATTTTTATAATTCATCATATATGCGAGACACAAATCCCTACGTAAGTTCAGGTAATAATCATAAAGGTATGTGTGTTCAAAAACCTATGCATCATAGATGTGGAAAGAAACACCTAGGAAAATGTTTCAAAGGGATTGAAATATGCTATAGATGTGGAAATGAAGGTCATAATGTGAGAACCTTCCATGGAAAAAAGGAAGCATCCAGTCGACTCAAGGAATGGGAAAGAAGTTCTTTCTGAGGGATCAATTGAATGTTTTAAATGTGGTATGCACAGTCGTTATACAAACACATGCCCTACGAAGATGTTTCGGGAATGGGATCACCAAGATCGTACAAATATTCGTTTACCAATACCTAATTCCATTCCGATTGAGGATGAAGAAACTGACAATGACCAATCAAAGGTATGAATTATTTCGTAACTAATGTTTTCCTATTTTGGAATCTAAGGATATGATTCATGATTTTGTTTGTAGGGATGAAGTATTTCAGAATAAGTTGGAAAGGAATGGTTAATGGATCATAAAGAATGTTGAATGAGTAAGAAGTCAACATATAAGGGATTCAAGAGTTATGGTAGATTTTCGGATTGTCAAATTCATAAATGTATTATGTCTCTTTTGATGATGGGGTTACATTTGAAGACTTTTTATAGAATGTGTAACCCTGATGTTTGATTTATGAAAATTTTATTCAAGGAATAGTTATCTATTCTTTCATGGACATAGTTATAAAGAACCATTTGGGTTTATATGATCCTTACTTTTGAGGTAATTATGGGTTACTATATGTTATGATGGAAAATGAAAGGCATGAGATAAAATTGAGGTTAAATTATGGTATGGTTATTTTTCATGATTTTATCTCTTTTTTGGGAATGTTTTGAGAATTATATAGTTTTGGAAAAAGGAAAACACGCAAACCGTGTGAAAACCCATCGCATCGAACAAAGTCGTGGGAATCGAACCCACAACCAATGTGCGACTGGTATTTATCACCTACCACTGGACTACGTGAAGTCCCTGGTTAGTATGATGAATCCTTTTTAGTTATATAATTTAATGAAAAAAGAATAAGTTGATTTTGGTTTATCTAGGAAAATATTGACCTATCATGGAGGATATATGATTAGGTTAATTACCTTTCAATATGAGACTTTAAGAGAAACAGATGTTCTTTGGAGATAGATGTTATTTTTTTGTACCTTGGAAGACTATGTGATAAAATCCTTCAAATAATTGGGTTTCAATATTAGTTTGGATTACTTTGAAGAATTTTATGGAAAATTGTTTATCGACTGGTCTTTGTATAACTTTGGGTTTTGTTGGACAAAATTTGGAGATTAAGAATATATTTTCTTTTTATAAAGGATTATCCTTTTTGGGTATTATCTGATCTCGTACTAACAACTTTGGTTTTTATTTTTTTCCAAATAAATGGGAAATATATAGTTCTCTTTTTTGGATTAGGTGATTCTATAGAAGTTTATTATAGTAATCTTAATATGAACCAGTCTTCCTAAATACTCGTCTTTTGGAGAAAATATGAGTTTGTGTAAGAAATCTAGTAAGAGATGAGAGTCTAAACGACAAGAAAGTATCTTTCCTTGTGATTTAGTTAAGCTTATAAATAAAAATCCTCAATGAAAAGTAACCCAAAACAAAAAGACTTTATGTTAATTTTTCTTACTGGGGAATCAGATACCGTTTAGCCCATCACAAGTTTTTGATTTTCTAGTGGTTAACTTTCTCCTAATCATGTTTTCTATCACTCTCCATCAAAACATGACCCTTTGTTTTCTCTTCCTTGACCATTTTTTCCAACATGGAATCCTAGTATGGGTTAACTCATGTGACCTTTGTAGTTTCCTTTCGTTCTTTTAAAGTGACAATTTAATTTACAACATTTCTGATGTGGGGCTTTCAATGAAGTTTCCAAGCCCAATTTTAAAATTGCGAGGACGCAATTCCCAAATAGGGGGAAGGATGTAACATCCCTGGTAAATAAAGAATATTACTTTTTCATATTTATTAATATTAGTGAATAAAATATTAATATTACTTTAAAGGGAACGTTATGCTCAGTGGTGTACCCAATACGCAACAACGAGTTTCTTTGAAATCTTATGTTTCACTCTAATAATACAATATTATTATTTTAAATGGTAGTTAGAGCCTAGCCGTTATATTGGCGGGAATGAATAGAAATAACTCAAATATGATTATATATGTTTGTTAAATTTTTTTACATTTATCCAATAAAAGATAAAGACTTAAAATAAAAAAAGAATTCAATTTTAAGCATAAATACTCTAATATTCACTAAAAGGTCGATTTATCGCCTTTTGATGGCGAACCCTTTTTAAATGTAGTTTAGATCACTCTTATACATTATATTTGACCAAATAAAATTCTTCTTTAGAATCAGGAAATCAAAATTTACTTTGTGTAAATTTTTGGTATTTTTCTGATAAAGTTCATTTTTTTAATGAATAGTGAAAATGTTGTATTTTAATTCAAATCCCCTTTTTAATGGAATTTATTTATATGATTATATTATCTTTTTAATGGGTTTTAAAGTGAAATTAGAATATATTTTTACAATTTAATCCAATGGTGGTCATTGGAATTAATTTCACTTTGAAATTAGACTTAAACTAGTGTCAATCTTTTGATATATATTGTTTCATAAAAACGCGCTATTTGTTTTGACAACGGGAATTGATTATTAAAATAATTAATGTAACTTATATGTTTTTAATTTTTTAAAACAGACATCATTTTTGAATTCTGAATATCAAATATAGCTTAGGGTAAATTTTTGGTATTTTTCTGAAAAACATTAATTTTTGATGAATAGTGAAACCACTAAGTGGTAGTTAAAAACTGATTTTTTGTTTAAATTAAACATTACAACTTTTGTGAATTGAATTTCAAAAATCCGACATACATGGTTGTCATTAGGATGTAAAATGTGGTTCAATGGGATTAAAATAATTTTTTTGGTGAATAGTAAATTTTAAGGTTTATTAATCGCTATTAGAGGTAATTAGTGTAATTTAAGGTAAAAATAATGTTTTAATAATATTAGATGACCTTGACACATGTCCTACCCTTATTTTATGTGTCATGGCTGACCAAGAAAATCCATGGGTCAGCTTAGGGACTCCATGGATCCACTTGGGTAAGAAAATGACATTAATAACCTTTTATTTAAAGTTAAAATAAAAATGTCACAAACATTTATTGTTTTACTAAAACAATTTTTACATGTGGTTATACAAGTCATATTTTTGAATATAAATATTATTAGAAATATAAAAATATTTCCTACATCATGATATTTTTTTATAATTTTTAGATGTTTAACAAATTAAATTATTTATGACACCATGATGATGCAGTGATTACCGCATTATTTAACGATTTAAATAAAATGAAAAGATAATGTAAAATATAAGACCTAAACTTGTCAATGACCTATTTTATGGGTGTATTTCGAACCCTTATCACCTTTTCCTCGAAATATATAATTTTGGGACCTTTGATATCTGAAAATCATTTTATAATAAAGTAAATTTTCATGTCTTTCCAAGAGTGCCCCTCCTCCCTCTTATAAAAGGCCCCCAACACTACCCCTTACCCACACCTCTCAAGCCTTTGGATCGACCAAACTCTGCTCATTTTATCTCTCCACATCCCTCTCCTGATCCTAGAATCCTTCCCTTTGGCAGAAAGCTCTTCCAGAAACCCTTTTGGTTCAAACCTAGAGGAGTTACCCGATTTAAAGGTAATGTCTTCACATGTGTTCTTCTGTTTTATTTTGCTTCTCCAACACCCTAAACTCTTTTCATTACTTTATTTTGTAACAAAACCAGTATCTTAAATATACTAGGACGTTTTTATGAGAAAGTTTAGAGCTACACTTACCCACACCTTCGTCTAATGGTTAAAGAACATACTGTTTCTGTGGATGGCAAATTACTGCCTCACGAAACGATTATTGTTCAATTTTCTCTTAACACCTTTCATAGTGGCCATTATGATGTCACTTTATTTTATATATGATATATATGGTATTTATGTTTTCTATATGCTTCTGTATTTTATATTTAAAACATACCTTTATGCTTTCCATGTTGTGCAAATGCGATAATTTCATACGAGGAAGTATGGACTACCACCACCTCAAGTGATGTGACTCGTTCATGCAATACATGTAATGTATAAAGAATGAAATTAATGGACATATGTGACCTATATAACATATATATTATACTGGAATTATAATATATATGTCCCATTTTTATTTTTAATTCCATTAATATGACAAAAAATGAAAGTAGCGTTCATGCGTACGTACGGCCTACCATCTCCATGAACGATGCATTTCATTTATTTTTATCTCCAAATGTTATGGAATAGTATAAAATGAATATTTACTTGATATATTTGATATTTAAATCATTTATACTATTCTGGAGATTATTTACTTATAACTACATGGAAAATCATTTTAAAACAAGTTCATTTTTGACTCATGTACCGAACATCGACAAAAACGTCTGATATGAACTCACATTATTAACCAATTATTATAAAATTATAATATGTGACATAAATTGAATAATAAACATTACAGGATTATCTTAAGAAATTATAAATTGGAAATAGTCTATTATTCAGGAATATAAAGAAACGAACAAGACAAGACGTACTTGAGGTAAGGGATCCTACCTCTCTCTTTCTTTTTAAGTACTCTCTTTTATGTCACATACTTTAAGCTCACCTTTATTATGTTAGGGGATGTTCATTTATATTCCTATTGTTTTATTTTTTATTTTAATATGTTGAGATACTCTATTTTATCTCATCAATCCATTTTTGTAAATTCAATGTGGCGTCGTTAGGCTGCCGAATTTTCATAAGCAGATTTTTCATCTCACTTGTATTCTCGTGAGATTCATGCTACATTTGAAACTATTTCCTTTTCTGTGGTGTATGTACAGCCCATGATTGTATTATTTGTGTAATATAATTTAATTTATGGGTATTTACATCTTCATTGTATGACCCTTCTATCTTGTGCTGTACGTTTCGATGGTTACCCAAATCGGTAAGGGAACCTTTCACCCTCCTCTTTTTAAATAGTATTATTTATGTTATGTCTTTTAATTTACATCTTCTTATGTAGGGATGTGTTCTTCTATATCCTTACTGATGTAAATTTTATGTCCAAGTGATGAGATACCATTTTCCACTCTCATCAACGCATTTTATAAATTTTAAAGTGACGCTGTTAGGCTGTCGAATTCATGCAAGGGAACTTCTTAACTCAATTTCAATCCTTTGGGTTAAACTTGTACTCCATGAATATGTTATTCTATGAATAAGTTTGAATGACCTCTTATTTTTTTACACTTAATATCCACTTATAATTGGTGTATTATTTTGTCACACATAATTATGTAATTGATTTACCCTTAATCAAAGGATACCGTCTTTGTAAGGTACTTCGTCTCAATCTCTTTTCAATGAGGCATATTTTGTTTTATACACAACTTTCTTTTATATGCTGTATAAAACACCTTTTAATATTCATTTCATTCAAATGGAATCTTTTTATATCAAGTGTTTTACTAAACTACAAAAAGGAATGTTTCTTTTAACGTACGTGGTGACAATGACCTTTTCCACCACCGTGAGTATTATTTGGTCTTTGACTTCCTCAACAAGTCGTAATATTTTTTAAAATGAAATAAGTATCATATACTATTTTATGTATTTTGGTATTGAAAATGGTTTTTATAATGGATTTGTAATGTCAATATATTTATGTGATATATTGTGATTGAAATGTGGAAATGTTTTCTTTCCATTATTTTTGTTTTATGTCTTATGATTTTATAATGGTATTTGGACATTTGACGGGCCATTACGTGATAAACCATATGACGTGTGGTGCAATCAATACTAGGATGGATGGTTACGTTATAAACTCTAATGCATTGGGTATGGATGTTGGCTGTATGGCTATTCCATTAAGTGATATTTGTGGAAGTCGACCGTATGGTTATTCCATTTAAGTATGTTTATGTCCCAAGTTACCTTTATATGTTATGTGTTATTTATATGGGTTTTATGGTAATATTTTGGTTACAAAAGGGTAAGTAATGATCATTTATTCAGTGAAGAGTACTTACTACTTCATAAAGGTGAAATTTATTACTTTGATAAAGTATTCATGGTTTATTTGTTGTTTTGAAAAACTAACAGTTTTCCTTCTTTGTGTTTCCTTTACTGAGATTTTTATGCACATCCCATGTTTTTTTAAATTTTTTTCACAGGAGATAATTTGGAATAGGGTCAAGGATGGGATTGAGGAAAATTCATGTTGTCATAAACATGGAAATAGACAAGACTCTTTTTTAAGAGTTAATGTTTGGAAAAAAAAGGAAACTTTGTAGAAGTGTATACTATGTATTCTTTTGAGATTTAATAGTTATGATCTAATTCTCTAAAACCGTAAACCTGACAAGACCCTCAATGGGAATTATTCATCTAATTCAATATTAAGTATTTTTTAAGGCTGAGGCCTTATAATACTGAACCCAACTACTATGACCTATATCATTATAGTCATATATCAATGGATTTAAAGATATTAATCCTACTATAGGAGGAAAAGAATATTAAAACCCAGTTATATGAATACCAACATGGGAAATGAAAAATTGAGACATACTTTGGTATATTTTAGTCCCATCCTAAGAAAGAAAACATGAGCCAAACCTTGGTGAATAGAGTAACTGAGAGTCCCGTCACATGATAGTGATCCTCTAAAAAAAATTGAATGAAAATAATATACGTGGTGGAACAATCATAAACCATTTCAAAAGTCCAATTCTGAGCCCATGTTGAATTATCTCATAAAATTCAATACATGATATATGAAGACAGTTATAAGGTGGTAATTACAAATATAACCACCTAAAAAAGTAGAAACCCCAACACAATGTATGTATCAATGTAAATTTATTATCAACTAGAATAAAAAAATACTAATTCATAATATTTTATTACTAAATTCTATTAAGATCTATGAGCATCATTTTTAGAGCATTTTATAAATGGAACTTCATTTCTCATTACCTGGGAAATTTTAATGCGAATATTTTGGCCAAATAAATCATCTATTTGTCGAATAAATTATATTAATTATTGTAATTTGATATTTTTTGATATGATTTATCACATTGATTTGATGATTTTATCGTTTAAGAGAAATGGATGAATCCTAAAAGAGGTTTGATATTTTTTCAATGAACAAAAAAAATATATGGACCAAGCATAATGGGCCTTAGGAAAACCCAATAAAAATAGACCCCACTATTCAATACCAATGAAGATAAAATTTTATATTTAGAAAAATAAAAATATATGGATAATTTCATTCAACTGTGTCCAGGTCTAAATTTGATTTTTCTGAGGACATCCACGGATCCCATGTTGTCATTTAATTTGTGGTCCAGATTTGAAGGCCCATAATATCATCCCATCATTTCAATCACAACATCCAAAATGTAGATCCAATTTTCATGAAATTTTTACATAATTTATAGGAATCCTTTATTAATATATATCTCTTCTATGACCATCAATGATTCATCAATCTATAATGACTTATTTTCACTCCAAGAGGGAGTGAATCTAGTCCTATTATGGTGTTCAACTTAAAAATGTCCAATTTCCTTTATTCTCACCCACTTTTTGACACTCCCAATTAATTGGTTGGTAATTTACAATTTATGGGTCTACCTAAGTCTCCTAATATATATATAAATGGATATTATGGTGAAGGGTTTAAGGCTCCATGTTTTTCATTCAATTGAAATTTTGTGCTTCAATTTTTTAATTGCATCTTCAATTTTCCCCATTTAATTATTTCATTCACCATCATTTATTAAAAAAAAAATTCATCTTCTTATCTTATTTATTCATTCCAATTTCTGTGTGATACAATTTTATCAATTTTTTCCTTATTCGCACCAAAACATGTGAATTTTATCACACAATGGTGGAGTGATCATTAATTAAATATTATTATTCTTCAATTTTTATACTTTAAGTGTCCATCCCACATCCATTTGTAGAATACCATAAATACAGGGTTAAAACTCATATGGGTTCATCCAAGGGAGTGGAATGTGTATGAATTGGATGTAATTTATCCTTTTAATAATTCTTACTAAAAAATTTTATAGAAAATTACATTCAAAAATGTACATTTTCCTTTGATCTCACTAATTTTAAGGCTACACATCTTGAATGATAAAAATTATGTTCTAATTTGTAGTGCCCATGAATATGATCATCTATGTTTATAGGTGATTATCCTTAGGATATTAAAGACCCAAAATAAATTAGTGAGTTGACAAGTTCATATATTGTTGACAAAAGCAGTCAAATTTAAGTCATGGAGACCATTCAAAGAAATTTATCAAATCCACCCCAACGACAACCTAGAATCGACTAATATTATTTAATTGCTTCTATTAAAATATTTAGGTGTTTAAATATTAAATAAATTTCACTCTCTTAGGTAAATTATTATTTTGGAATCATAATAGAAATCAAAAACAAAGTTATCCACTTTACATGAAATTCCTCCCTAGAATGACTATGTCAATAGGATTCTTCTTCGGACTACTTGGATTTTATCCATACATCTACATCAACAAATGCTTCTACCAATACGTTAAATTTTGATGAAACCAGTAATATCATATATATGAAATTGATCCTGATGTGGGACTGTATATTTACCCTTCAACATAATCTATACAACCGACAGAAGTTATGACCCATGGATCAACACACATAAACTATGGTGTAAGACCCAAAATTTTATTTTAAAACCAAAAAAGAAAGGAAAAATGGGAATTATAATGGTACAACTTGTTCCATGGGTCTCTGAGCCTCAACCACATCCTAGATACACAAATATAGTAAATATATAATAAAAAAATAGAAAACAATCCCATATCCAATAACTCAACTTGTCCATGATCATTACACAATATTTTTTAAGAGGATAACATACATAATATATAGTATCATACCCTAACCAATCATACTATGGTGTACATTTGATCAATTACTAAAAGTGAAAAACTCTACACAATAATCCTAAATTATATAGGTTACAATCAACATATAACATGTATCATTTGAAACACTCATTTTACCCCAAGTAAAAAATACTAGAGGACACAAGGATACTATATCATCATTACCCATGTATCCCTATCACCAATGAATATACTATAAAATGTAACCAATCCCTTGGGTGTTTTTAAAATTTTCCATGTACCAAATCCTAATCAGTTCAATTTCACACTAAACTTCATATTATTGGTATTTTTCACCACTTAAAGGATAAACAAGAAAGGCGAATCACTCACCATACCTTTCGGTAATAGGGATTTGATTAATATCCCACACATCAACCTACCCATTGGTCCTACCATTATTAAAATCTAGTAAATTATAAACAAAATGTAATTTAAAATTTTACCCAATAAGTCTCACTCCTTATAATAATCAATTCCTCTAAAAGGAGAAATTTTCAAACCCATGGAAACTATATTACTATCACGTGACCACTAATTTTGGGGTTATAATGATTATATACAAACTAAGAGTATTTCTCTTGTAATTCATATAGATCATTCCTTACTATAACCAATACCTAGTGACATTTCCATTAAAAATACCATATACCTTCTCAAAAAATCTCAACCTAGTCAACTCATATTTAATTTCATACAATAATATTCCTAAAGCACATGTTATACCCAAATCAAGAATGTTATCCATGAAAAAATAATTTTTGATGTACATTAAAATACTAAGGACATGTGTAACACACTTAATTTATTCCCAATATGATTTACTCTAGATAATTACTCAGTAATAATCTTTGTCAGACAGCTCAAAGAATTCACAAACCCAGAACCCATGAAATTCACATACACATAACATAAAAATAAGAAGTACTTAGTGAAATATGAAAGGCTCCACCTACCTTGGGAATATTACTGTTACATAACATGAAATCACAACTTGATCAGGATCTATTTTATTAAAATAAAAACATAAAAAACATAAATTATGTTTATATAAAAATAATAATGAATCCTATGGATTAACAAGAATAAATAATCATTTTCCTTGACTTTGTCTTAAGAATTATCCTACATTAAATGGAATTAGAAAATTCCTAGAGATAGTGATTTGGGAGTTAATGAAGTAATGTGGGAAAGGGAGGAATCATGATGGTGGTGTCTTAGTTTCTTCTTTTAATAATCTCAAAGGGATAAGTGGGGTACACTTTTAAAATATTAATTAATGTATTTCTTTTCCTTACTAAATGATTTTTATTGTGTTATGCCCTAGGAGGTCGTAATTTATCACACCATATAGGGTAACATTACAACATGATTATATGGTACATATTTCAACACACGAATCCAAGATTGAATAATGAAATATAGATCAAACAATATTTCTTGACTGAGTGCTTTATGATAGAAACCTCTCCTCATTGGAACCAATATTAAACAGCCTCATTTGATAAAGTTTTATATTTCTTCTAGAATAAAACATTTATGTTTAACCAGGATAAAAAATTACAATATCCCCTTTAAAAATCAATAAAACACTAATACATTGAAACACAAATAAAAACAGATCCCAGGAATGGCCAAATACCAAGAATTAAAATATGAATCACAATTATAAAAACAACTCTACTTTGGGACAAAAAATTCAAAATACCAAGGAACTCACTAACTCATAAAGACATGGGATGATTCATTGAAGAACTTATGTTTGTAATGTATGTACAAAAAATTATCCTATCATAAGTTATCAAACTATAGGATTTAAATTGGTATAGGGAGACATGTTTGTGGTGATGTTGAGGACAAATAACATTTTTTCTTCTTATTTTATTTCTAGGTGCTTCTTCACTATACATGATCAAAAAATTAGGATATCATTAATTAATATATGATTGTGTGGCCTATGTGGGTATCATTTTTTGTATTGTAGTTATTATTTCCTAATCATGGTATTCTTTACAGTATAATTCCATTTCTTAGAAAATTATTTTACATATCATATATTTTTGTGACTTATTTATTATCGTACGCCACGATATAGAGTTTATAGCCCCTCCAACTATTTTCTTCCAACTTTGGATTTGAATCTTTTATCATTTTTATATAAGTACGTACACATGTTGCCACAATGTGCATAGGAATGGTCCATGAGGATAGTGACATTGGGACATGGATGCTACAAATTGGTATTTAAGTGTTTTTTGGTATTATGATTTGGGAAAATGTAAATAGAGTTAGTGGTTGTCCTGACATGGGATAAATGATAGTATTCTTCAATTAAAACACCAATATGATTTGAGATTCAGTTTTTATAGACTTTGGAGTGATGTTTTTTTTCATTATTTAATATTATTTTTTAGTTTATTGTGAATAATTCATGATATTATGGTACCATTTATTCTCTATATTATAAATCAGGGGGAAAGGCTTGTGTTAATGTATCATACTTGGGATATAGGTTCACTTGAAATTTTCATAAATGTTTGTAACAGAGGAAAAAATTTTAAAGAAATATGATCAGTTTTTCTTATTTAAAATGTAAATTATAATTTACTTTTTGTTTTCTGAAATTAATTATTATTGTTTATCAAAATAACTGGAACATTTTTTTTGTTAAATCATGGAAGAAAATCATTTTATAGATATATTAATGAAATATTCAAGTATATGATGATGATAACCATAAATTGGGGGATATTGGTACATGGATACCCTATATTATGAGTTACATAGAGTGAGTTCTATGAATATTCATTTAAATGTGTATTTAAATTTTTGGATTCCTGGTATATGATCAAAAAGGTTTTATAATCTACATAAAATGTGAGGAATCCTAGTTTTGATGATATATGAATCAATTATGAGTGGGTCACGTGGGTTAGTAGAGTTGTAAAGAACTGTTTTCTCTTTCTATGAATATAGTTTTCATGTTTTGGTAGCCTAAAAATGGGGTTAGACTATTAATAGGGATGAATTATAGACATAAAAAAAACATAGATTATTCATGTTATTCAAATGGTGAAAAATAGTTTTGTAGACATGTGAAATTTCCATCAATGAGACTTTCCTTGAGTGTATTTTGGGAAATAAATCACATGGGGAACTTCTATTGAGAAATGAGGCTGACATGGATTAAGGGGATAGAAATGTGATTAGGAATAGAGGAATAATCAATTTTTGATACCAATAATAATTGTTTTTTGTTGAGTTTAGAGTAACACTTGAGTGTTTTCATCATGGTTATTATATTAATTAAATAATGTTGTATTTGTGCATAATTAGAATGTTGTTATTGATAACTCTCTTTCCATTGGTATTATAGGGTTGTTTCTCACACCCACTTCATTTAGATCATTCTAGATTTGAGGAATTCTAATATTTTCACTAACAACCATGGGTGAACATGTTTGATTATAGTGGTATCTAGTGAATTATCACACTTGAGTCTCATAAGGTATTGGATGGACAAAAGAATGGTCTAACATAGTGATAATAGATTATGAAATGGATTATTTGGATATCCCTTAAATAGTTTGATATGTTTATTTCAAAGTCTATGATTCTCTAGATATAATTGTGTATAGAATAACTGGGTAGAAATAGTGGATTAAGTATTGATTGATGAATAATAAGAGGCCCTCATCAAATAATGGTGAATAAATTCATGGGGTCTTGAGGATTGTGTATAAATTTGTATGTAATGATATTTTGAAGGATGATATGATGCCTTTGAATAATATAAAACATAGTTATCTTTCTAATGAATTTATTAAAACATTAATGAGTTGAGTGTATTAGCATGATTATTGAGGAATCATGGGAGTTACTCAACTTCAATGAGTTGGGTGATGATGAATTATGTAATTTATATAGAGATGATGTGAGTCTGATGAAATTATTAATTCTATATTTTTTGTATTGGTTATTGAGATAACATGCTATAAAATGTATTAAAGGGGACTTAGATGTTTTTTTGGTGGATCATCGATTAAATGTAGCAGTGGTATCATGGATTGTAATGGTAGCGACATATCCTAGAGAGAGAGTCGATGTGTATATCAAATGGGTTAAATAATCCTGACTATAGAATGAAAATATTTGAGTATTGAGGGAGTCGAGAGAGGTCAATTCTTAATGGTCAGGGATTAGATAAATATGATGGTAGAGAGTACATTATTAACTACTTGAGGGTATGATCCTTATTTCTTTAAATTATAAATTAAAATTGAAAGAAACATGTGTGTAAAACCTAGCCCTGTTTTGGTTCAACTACATATGGATAACTATATATGTCTCCACAATATGTATAGAGAGTAGAATTACCATAGTGTGAGTATTGATCTCAATGATTATGTATTTCATTGTATATGGAAACTAACACATAATAGACAAATGTAATTGTTTAGTAGGATAACATGGTGGGACAATTCCAATGTAAGATAGAGATTATGATGAATTTAATGATTAAGTATGGTTTCATGGTATAGTTTGAGTCTTCATAATTCACTATGAATTATGTGCGGGCATGATTTGGTAGTTGTTTTTGTACAATTTCAAATGACCAAAGTTCTGATCCTAAAAGGTGAAATCATTTTTTAATGTATGTATTCATTGTTTTGGGGAATTATAATTGTCATCAAGTTTAGGAAATCATCATAACATATGTAAATTTATCAAATTATATTATTTTTGATCCATTGAGTGATTTACTGTAGTCAGTATAGTGAAGTGGTGGTTATTATATTTCATGTCGTAAAATTTAAGTTGACACACAGTTTGGATCAAGAACATCATTTTAATTATGACTAGAATGTTTCATGGAATATATAAAGAGGCATATCAATAATAGGAATTTTTATTGGTTGTTGTTTTTTGGATGCACTCAATTACAAGATTAATGTATGGGTATAGGAGTTCTCATCAAAAAAGTATGACTCAACAAATTTATCATTGAAGAAAAATTATTCTTCTCAAGGTTGAGAGGTGATATAGTGGGGAAATTATAATTATATATTCTATCAGTTATCTATGGAATAAGACAAGAGTCTAAAACCAACAATATGGGAGATAAGGTGAATTTGATTTTTTAGATTTTTATTGAATTTATGTTGATCTAGTATTTAATACATGAAATTCCCTTATAAGATTGGATTTATTAGAAAAAAACATTCTGAGGGTTGGTTGATTGTAAGAGAAGTAGTGAGTGTTATAATGTACTGAAGAGTCTATCAAGTACCCATTAAGGTGGTGTTAGATTTGTGGTGTGTTTAAGGAGGTTATATGTAAAATCACATATGGTACCATTTACTCGGTGTGGCTATGTATCAATTATATAATGTGTTTTCCAATAGTGGAGGTGTTTTTGTGCATATACTAAGTACTTGATAAGTTCCCAAAAGGTACTTGATCAATCCAATACGTGTTTTTAAAGGGGGAATTTAATTTTTCATTTATTTTAAATAATAATAACCCCCTTTGGGATACATCATTTTAAAATGATGACTATAATTTGATAGTGACCTCATCTCCACAGTAAATTCCTTAGATTCTTCCCTTATATCAAGAAGTTTTTGGAATAATTATTTAGGTCTAGTTGAGGTATTCACTATTCCTAATTCAATATTAATTATTCCTCTTAATTTTTTTTATTTTTTTCTTATTGAATTAATTAATTTTGTAAAATTACACTAAATTATAATGAAATCATGTCAATGGTATGGAAATTTTCATCATGGAGTCTAAAAGAATTTTAGGAGGGACATTTAAAAATGATTTAAGGTTTTCTAGGTGAACGTATGTCAGCATAATGTTTTTTATTCTATTTATACTAAATTAGAATGAATCCCTTTTTATATATAAGGGATAATTCATAGATTATTAAAATTTTACTCTTATAGGTGCATCAGGTGTAGTTTTTACATTATTTTATTTTACACTAATATATGGGTGACGCTTGGTGAGTTTTATTGTATTATTCCTTGATTAATTAAGTCTGTAATTAATTAACGTATTAGTTATAAATGTTTATAATTATTTTAAGAGATTCCTCATATAATATATTGAATTATGTTGATGATCATAATCAATGTGATAGGGTTCATTAAAGTGAATCTAGGATGGATAGTAGAAGTCACATAAAAAGTGGATAACTCCATTATTGAGGAAATGTTTCTTGGATTTTATTAATTTATATATAAATACTAGTGTTTTATGTTTTTTAACAATGTTTGTGTGAGTTTATTCATTATAATAGATCATCAAGGGGGTTAGTGTGGTTATTGTAACTTGCGCATGACCTAGTGGATTTATATTGTAAATATCATTCATGTTCTCCTGGACCATTAGTCACACATACAATCTATTTAAATTGAATGTTTTGTTAAATTTTCAAGAATCGCATGTAGGGTGTCATACATTAATCGAATGCTCTGGTAAGCTAGATAGGCTTGACATGAAAGTGTATAATAATTCATGTCAGCGATGTGATATTGATAATTATCGTTTTTTGTTCCTTGATAGACACTTTTGGGGTTATATTTACCATAAAATGTGACCTTTATGTAGGAAAGGGGGGTTATAAAAAATGAACTAATAGTTATAATAATTCTTTGAATGGAGTTTCATCTTGGGTGTATTAGTAACATAACCATATGTCGATTGGATCTTCTTGGTGTTAGAGTGTCGTTTGGGATAATAACAAGCCTTTTGACTAAGTCACTAGATGAGGGTCGAATAGTGTGTTTGGGTTAAACTAATGGAATTAACGAATGTTAGGCTAGTGTGATTGTGAAAAGTGAGGTACCAGTGGTACAGTATCACATGGCTTACAGATAATGGATTTACACTATGAACATGGAAGGAGAAATTTTTTTTATAGCTTAGGGACCTAAAACCACTAAGATAATATTTATATAATAATATATTGATCCTAAAAAGAATTATTTATAATGGATTTGTGAACATAGTGACACTTTTTATGAAGTTATGGATATTTACAGAGGGATAAGTGTTTGTTTTGATAAAATTTATTTTGATTGGGGAGTGGTAAACTATAATTGAGAGCTATGATTCAAGAAGATTGAAACACATTATTATGATTTTCATTATGATTATATTTGTGTTTTTTTTGTTTATAAGAAACTGATTAACCTAATGGATTGAAAAAAAATAAAGTTGACATATTTATGATCAATTAAGAATTTTATACATGATTAAATACCTTTAATGTGGATATTACTAGAGGAAATAATCCTACCTGTGATCTTTTTAATGTTTCTTCTATTAAAAGGTAATATCTTCTTAATTTAATCTATTATTATGATACCTCATTTTCCATTGTAATTTCTCATTAACCTAATATTTTATTTGTTATACCTCATTCTGAAAAGTTGATATATCATTTTTTTAAATCTATTTTGAGTGATACCTCATTCACCATAAGTGATATCTCATTCAACATATATATTATTAGTGATATATCATTCATTTTAGGTGTCATTTAATTTTTATAATCTATTTTTAGTGACGCGTCATTAAAAATATCTGATATATCCCTTAGGATATATATATTTATTGATACCTTATTCAGAATATGAGATATTATATTTAAAACCCTGATATTGGAGGTACATCATTAACCACCTATTAGAAGAATCTACCCCACATATGGGTCAACTATAGTATGGATGCCCAACCATATTGTGAGGTTATAAATTTTAAGAACTATCCTAGTTTATTCATATCAAAAAGTTAGTGTGGGTTAAATCTAAGGGTGTATTCATGATTATATAATGGCGAAGCAAGTGAATGCATGAAATTTTTTTTGGATTTATTTTCATTCAGTGTATGCACGAACATTTGTATTGGTTTTTATTAAGGACTCCATTATTTTTGGAATACATATTTTCATTATCCACCATAAAAATTTAAATTTTAGGATAGAAAACCTTATATTTCTCATGAAAATTTGATAAAATGAACCAATTCAAGTGAGTAATGTGTCAAATATACTAGGGAATGGGGAGATAGGTTTGAACTGATGAAGAGGACTATTATTAGTGCCATATTGATATTTTATTTTATTTTACATGAATATTTCCTATGATATTCCCATTGGTCCATAATTTATGGATTTTTGAATATATAATATATATGGTTGTCATTTATTATATAATTGTGATTAGTTTTTATCATGTTATTCTTTATTCTATAATTCAATTTCATACTCAAATATTACACATATTTTGGTTGTTTATGTTATTTATTTTTTTCCATTATACCATGATACTGATGGTATTGTCTCTCCAATAGTTCTCATATATCCCTGATGGATACTTAGAAGCCTATGGTGTCTAAGGTGGATATCTTGAGGTCATAGAGAACCCCATATCAAGCAATGAAGATGACAAAGATGGTATGGGGATGTTAAACTGTCCAATTCTTTAAAAATATAAAGGATTAAACTATTAAGGATGTGAAGTGGATATCATGTTAGTATATAGGAAATATGGATAATGTATTGGTGTATTAGAATGATAAATATTTATAACTTCATAGTTTTTCAAATATTCATTATGACTTTTATATGGGAGATCATAAAAATACTAATGCATTAGAATTTTTTATCAAATGAATATTTTTTAGCAGTCTAAGAATCCAATGTATATGAAAAAAATAAAAATTGAAGATGATTATTTTTTGGCATCATAATCCACTAAAAATGTTTACGGTGAATTCAATGACTGGTGACAGGTTATTGGAGGCCACATATCCATTGATGTTGTGGTGTAATAACCCAATTTACATTGATTTATAAAATAATTTGGTGAAACATTAAAGGTTGGAATATATTAATTAAAATTAATACATAATGAATGAAATGGTGGAATTTAGTGAGATCATCCTAGAGTATATTTAAATTAATGGAAATGTATTAAATATTTTGAAGAATCCATTTTTTAAAAATCCTTTCATGTATGTGGGAGTGTAATTTGGAGTGTTTTATATCCAAAATCTTGGTATGTCCTTCATTTTATTTCACCTTGTTTAATCCATTTATTTTATAGGGGTGAATATAATCTGATATATTCTACAAAAGTGAATGAATTAATTATCACATGGGTAGTTATTTATAGAGGAGAAAAGGTTATGGTGAATTTTCTTTATCAAGAGATAAGAGGATTTTATTATTGATGATTTTTTTGTCAGATCTCAATATTTGACTCTTTCTTTCTTAACAAAAATAATTTATAAGATCTATGATATTGTGAATGATCTCATGAAATAAATTAGTAAAGGGTTATTTATGAAGCCATAATTTGTGTCCTAGTAAATATATTAATAATATTTAGAATAAGTGTTAGAGAAATCCAAAAATAGTACTTTATTTTACATAGTGGTGTTTAGATTGTTTTTACATCCTAATATTTTGACAACTAGACTATTAAGGTAATAATTCATGAGTTTCTCATGTGTTTTAATATTATATAAGTTTTTAAAATATTCATTGATGGAGAGGATATAAAATGAATAAAAATACATTTAAAATGAATAAAATAATTATATGAAAGAAATTACTATAAATTATTCTCTAAGAAATCATTTTATGCTTTTCACTCAAGAAAAATCAGGTGAATGTCTTAAAAAATATTTAATCCATAACCCAGGGTTTCTATTAAAATTTTTTTGGTTTAACTAGAAATAATGGGGAGGGAAACCAACTCATGGTTACATATACTACTTCATGTTTCATAAAGAAAATTCACATGGTTTTATAATTCATGTTTTCTATATATTAAATGGTAGAGTAAAAAAATTATAACACTTAGAGAGAAAACAACATCGCTCTGAAAACATGGTAATAGGCTCAATAAAATTTTAATTTCAATCACCATTGTTCAAAGAGATCAATTTTGGATATATTTAATTCTTTATAAAATAAAACCATTAAATTGTCTATATATATCTGCATCATAGTCTTGGTAAAATTTATATCATGAGGAAAATACAACCTAAAAAATTTATTATAGTATTTATTTCAAGCCACTGTTATCATAATTTCATTGAATAAACATTCCACACCCTAAAAAACAGAAAAATAATGTGGTTGTAGATTATCATAATTTAATCTTCATATTCACTTTGGGTGGTGTGATAAAAAATAATGGCTTCAGAGAATAATAATCATAGGATCATTCTTGGGAAAAAGAATTAAATGTTTCAGAGAATAAGATAGTGTACATGTCACCAATATATTGTAGGTTGTTTGAAAAGGTGAATGAATATCATTTATCCTTTTAAATGATCTTTTTTGATCATATTCATCTATATTAAAATTAAAATACTTATAGGAATCAGTGACCAACTTATTTCATCATCCACCATGTTTTTTTGTTATAAACTAAAAATGTGTGATCAAAATTCATAGCCACTATGAACCAAGAATATTATATCTAATTAAAAAATTTCTTAAACAATATAAAATTCTTCTGAGCTCATGTAAATAATAATCACCTAAAATTCATTATCTTAGTTGATCATTTGATCATTAGAATACTCTATGCACCAACTATTACGTGAGTATAGATTGTTTTGATTGAAAATTTATATGTCAAAAATATTAACACCCACCCACCCCCGAGTGCTTTACAGTTTCTGTCTAGGAACATGATAAATATTTGTTGGAATGAATTTCTATAAGATAAATGGATTTGGTGACTTCTAATACATTTTTTTGTGTGATAATTTTGGTTTTCCTAAATTTCAAATTTTAAAATAATTCATTAATATTGATATAAAATGAAATAAAAATGTGGATCGATTCATATAAGCCTTATTTTGGTGTCTATCAAATTGAAGGGGATTACCTATGGAATTTAATGGTTTGTGAAATTATTTAAAAATATATAATTACATAAATTAATGATTTTTAAGATGTATTACTGATATATAATGTTTTTTCAAAATTTGTAATAATTTAATTTAACAAATTATTTTGACGTTATGTTATGCATTAATTAGAATGATAATGAAATAATAAGTTAGATTAGTGGACTTATGTAATGATTCAAATTTTATTGGTTATTTTATTTTATTATTTATTTCAATTAAAGACGATGGGAATGTTTTTATAATATGAATATGAACTTACATAATTTTCATATTTATGGGGATCTTGGGAAATCATTGAGTAAATCATAATTTTCTATTATAGTCACCCCTACATGTAAATCTTGAAAAAAAATTTGGTACTTTATTATTAGTATATATTAATTTTGTGAGTATTCATGTCTTAGTGAATTAGATGAAAATTAAATTCTTTTTTTGTAGAGAATTGTGTAGAAGGTGTAATTAGTTTTCTATTGTTTATTTATATGAGGTTATGTTTTTAAACTAACAGTCATTATACGGTTTTATATATGACTCATATTAATTTACATTCATAGCTCCACTATATCTTATATTTCTATATATGTTATTTTTTGTATGTCTTTTTTATAGAAAATTTCAATCAAATTTTATTCTTAAATTTTTCCTATTTACCCATTAGTGGTTGTGAGATGGTGTTATACGGTATGTCAAATTTACCATCAATGGTAGAGTTATGTTTGAGTAGTAGGTTTGTGTTGATATACTAAAAACTAAATCAATTTTATCGATTAGGGTCTAGTAGGTTTAGAGATTTGATAGACAGAGCATGGGAGGTAGCCTATAAAAATTCAAATTCATCATATTAATAGTGTTCCCATCTCTCTAGTGATGTACTGAAAATATAATATATATATATATATATATATATTGACTTAGAATGATTTGTCCTCATCTATTTTTTCCAATTATGGTTACTAGTTCATATTGGACTTTGATAATCATTGCATCATGCATCAAAAATTATCATGGTATAAATTTCTTGGACTATTATTGAATAAATCTCGTTATTAATTTTTTTTATTTATAAGTTTAGTTTTATGTTTTTCAAAATATAGGATTTTCTTTTTTTGATGGATTTTTTTTTTAAAAAAAGTTATTATATTGGGGCTGTTAATTTTTATTATACATTAAAAGGGAAAAATATATTTTTATCCCTAGTACATCTCTATAAAATGTGGTTTTTATTTTTTATAGTGTCTATATTATATGAAGTGTTTTTCTTTTTAGTAGAATGCATATAAATATAAAAAATATTAATATTAAAGGGTGTATTTATCACTATTATTTATTATTATTAATTAATATTTTGATTCTATAAAATAAGATGGGAATTTTTCTACATTAAAATTGATCAATGGAAATAATATTTATGTATAAATTGTTCACTTTTTATGACATTATTTTTTTTATTAGTGGTAGGATATATAGATTACATTTCTTTTTTATTGATTTGTTTTTGAAGGACATTTCATAATTTAGTTGGAATTTTTTAAATGAAATATTCTATTTAAAAATTTTTAAATGAATTTTTTGAGAAAAATGTGTCTTCAAGAAAATATTTTTCTAGGTTGTACTTTAGATATGAAATGTTGAGAATTTTTTGTTGAGATGTTTTATTTTGGACTCACATTCCAAATTAATATTTACACACATATGTCTCTATTTTTTTAAGGACCCATTCACTTTCAATACATATTCATTATTTATATATCTAGTGGATTTAACAATAACTAGTAATCCTACAAAGGTTCTCTTTCATCCGATTGAACTAGCTTCCCATATTTCAACTCTCTGGTCTTCATTTTAGTTCTAAAAGTGTTGTTTACTTGTTTTTTTCTATTCTCCCAATATCCTAGGGGAAGCATGATGTTGTTTCCATCATCTTCATTATTTTTTTGGATCTTGGTACAAAGAAGTTACAATTCATGATGTATAGTGGTGTAATAGTCCTGTATGAAATATGTTCCTCATCCTCATTATCATAATTTTATTAATTTTTGGATATTCATTCTATTGGGGAATAAAACCAACTCCATGGATCAGGTGTTTAGTCAGGTTATGTTTTGGTATCTTAGGAACCTAACACAGATTTATAAAAAAAATTGAAAAAAAATATCATGTTTCAAATTAACACCTTGAAATTTAAGAAATAAAATTAAACTAAAATAACATATTTACTTAGGAATTTGTTGAATTTTTTTCTATTTGTATTGGAAATGATTCATAATGAATTAGAAAATACATATATATTAGAAAGAATAGAATTTTTTAAGAAATTAAGGAGTGAAATTTTTTATGGTTGATCTTGTTTCATTTATTCAAGAAATAAATAAGTATTTTCAAAATGTCCATGGGAATAGTCCAATTATTTTTTTGGGAAATATAGAAAATATAAACTGTTTAGGGGCCAATTTTCATTTATGAAGGTAAAATAAAGTGTATAATATTAAATTACTATTTCAAAATATTCATTTAGGATTTTTTTAACCAAATATATTAGAAAATTATGTTTCAAAACATATTGTGTAAATATGAATTTATGTGATGATTCTTTCAAATTTTAAAAATATATCATATTTAATTTATCCCATCACACAAAAGTATAATTTAAATAAATATATATAAATTTGGAAATTATTATGGGTTTTGTAACTTTAATTTATAACAATTTTTCAATATCACTTGGAATGGAATTTTATAAATATCACTTCATGGTATAGGGTATCACACATTGAATTATTTTCATAAGATTTAAAACTATTGCTGATGTTATTACCTAGTTAGAAATTTTAAAATTGAATAATGGAAATTAAATAATTTCATAATTATCTAATTTCAATAAATAGTGGATTTCAAAATGATTAGAATGTGTCTCTTTTTTTTCACATGGTTTTTTGGAATTAATAAAAATCTATATACATGTTGTGAAATAGTTTTAAAATATATTTTTGGTAAAGATTAGTTTTGGAATTATTTATAGTAATATTAATTAGAATCGATGGGAAAATATTAGAACATTGGTTTCACTATTGGAAAAAAGATTTTTTAACAATGTATTTATCATGTCAGTTATTATAAACTAGTTTGATAAATTAGTTTCACATTTGCTAAAAATTAACTAAAATTAAATCTCATGTTTGTGGGTTTCAACATTGGTTATGAAATAATAGAATTAGAATGATTATTTGTTATGTTTTATATTAAATAAACTAACCATAAATATATTTTAAAAGTGATAGTTATTTTATCTTATTTTAAATTTTTATCTAATCATTCAATTTCAGATGAGGTCGACCCAAATTATCTTCCCAAAGCTCTTATTCCCATTAGTCTATTTCATTCATCCTATTCATCATAATTCTTGTGTCTTCCCTCACACCTCACTATTGTCGTCAGTTTCATCATCGTTGGCACCTTATCATCCATATTTATCCTCTATCACTACTACTCAATGTTATTTATTCATGACATGTGTTTATAATTCATAATTTATGCAGAATTATTGTTTTGATAATTTGATTAATCGTTTTATTTATTTATTTTTGATTAAATTATTTTCTCATGGTTTGTTATAAATAATTTTAATTTACCAATTTATAGGTTTTTATGGTTTGTTCGTTCATTTTTAAGGTAAGTTAAATGTGTTTCAAAAAAACTAAAATATATTTCTAGAGAGAATTGAATTTTGGTGTGTGGAATTAAATATTATTTTCCGAGTGTTCATTATATATTCGAATACATCTCTTAATACCATATGATTATTTATCCAAGTGATATAATATCCTTAAAAGAATATAAAATGCGTAGTTTAAAATCTAATAAGGGGTGGATTTTCTATGTTATTATAGTAGTACTATAGTAGTTACTATAATATTCACACTATCATTGGAAATATTCAATTGAATTGGGCATATAGAGAATATATTTGGGCCTTAGGATCATTTGAAATTTAGGACTACAAAGAGATTTAGGTCATATATACTTTGTTAAACAATAAGAAATTAGGTTAATGGATTTCTAGAAATTAATGGGATATTGGGATATAAGTCATTAGGGACATGAAGTAGCCAGACCATACCAAAAAGGAGAATTCCCCAGAGGATGAATCATAAAATTTAGTAGCCACCATAGTGGAGATAATTGAATAGGGGTTTATGGGAGGGACATAAACAACTGTGAAACTAGGACTTGGAATTTTGGATCTCTCCATGGGACTATGAATCATACATCTCTCTTTTGGGCCATAAATTTTTATTTCTTATATAGGATTTTTAAATTCTATTATATAGTATAATGGATTTAGTTTTACATGTTTTGGGAATTTAGGAATCATTCTCATTAGTTTTTTTCTTAATTTTTATGAATTTATGAATTTCATGATTATATAAGATTAGGAATGTGGCTCTTCACACTTCTATTATTATTTTATATGTTATTAATTTAGTGTCATCTATTTAGTACTCCATCCATTAAAATCATCAGAAACTATGAATATATAATAAATAGGGGATTTAGAATAATTTATTTTGATAGTAAACATCATGTGTTAATAACCATTGGATTTGGAATAATATTTTTGAATGTTTTCACCTATCATTACTTTTTTGAAACTCTTGTTTTATTCATTTCCGATGTCAAGAATTTTTTTGGAATATTTTTTTACATTTTACAATTAACAATAATAAAGGAAATTGTATAAAAATTTCACCTAGTGAATGAAATACTTTCTATCATATTATGTATTCTTTCATATTTCAATTATATAATAAAAAATTTGAGTAATCACATTTTATTTATTATTTAATATATATTTAATTGTATGATTTTCATATTTTTTAAATAATTATTTTTTAATTTTATTTTTAGGATAATTTTAAATCAAATAGTTGAGTAACATCATGCTTCTATGAAGGATTGTACACAAACATCTTCTTAAGGGCTTCCTTATCCTTCTCCGTAAGAACCTTACACTTCCATAAGGGTATAGAAGACTTCTAGGGATGGTAAATATGGTAGAACATGTTTACCAGAATTAATAGTTTCTTATATATTGGACTCGAGGATATATTTCAATATTTATGATAATGATAATGTTATGGGTCTAAATTAAAAACCAACTAAAGAATTTTTATGAAGTGGAATCTTAGGGGGGAAGTGAGATTTTGGATTTTGTTATTGAAAATGTTTCACAAATTTATAATATATCAATTTTTTGAGACAATTTGGGTAAAAAAATTTCATTATTTTATATATAATTAAAATATATTGATAACATAGGTTTTTTCATTCCAATTAGAAGAAATTTTATATACCTAATATTGGATATCTAAATAAAGAAAATTTATTTTTGGTTCCAATAAGACGCTGTGATTTTATATCAACCCTCATGTCATATTTTTTTTTTGAGACAAGATAAAATAGAAAACAATTTCATATAGGTCCTACTATATATAAATATACAAGGAAGTTGTTTTTTGGAAGTAGATAACATTAAAAAATCGGTAAGTGAAATGTTAGACATTAAAAGTTTATTATTAAATAATAATGATCACATTAATGTTTTTATCCTTAAATTATAATAACGGAGGAGATGTCATTGTAATATTCAATCCAAAAAATGTATACCCACATAATTTTTCTCAGGGAGGATAAATTCTAAAAGAAGAAAAATAATGGATGAAAAGCTTCAAAAAATACTAGTTAGACCTTCAGGCTCCATAGAGGTTAACTATCCTCCCCCAACCATACCAAAAAGACATGAAAATGGAAGAGGTTCCAGATGAGGAAAAATGGAAGTTATCTTATAGAATATTTGAGGGTTATAGATAATATGTTAATGAGAATTTATTTAATGTATTTCTGCAATTTATGTTATGTCACCTCTTTCTATATATTGAATCACAAATGAATTTTTCAAATATTCTATACAATAATTAATCAAGGAGAATATCCGACATAATACCTTCATACCATTGGGTATGAAGGTAATTTTAGATACTACATTATACAATACCAAACACTTAAGTCAAGTGTGAGGATAAGAGGTCAGTGTATCAATAAAAAAAGTGTTTGGTCATTTGGGAACATAATTATAAGAGGGTGTATATAAAGGAAAAATGAAAATTTAGAATCCAAAATTCATGATATGGGTTTGATGCTTGAAGATAATATTAGAACATCCCTAATGATGATGTCTGTAAACATGAAAATTCAGTTTCAACTTTTACATACCACTAGCCTACCATTATCTTCATATCACACTCCTCCGCCTCCACATGTATATCCAACTCCTACACCTCCTACATTATATCTTCTGATCTGTTGTGTGTCATATGTTGATGTTCATCGGTATCATACAATTTTTTACAGGATTATATCTTATATTAGAGATATCATTCATCATCAATAGATAGATATTTATTAGCATATGATCACACTAAAAGATATTATAGATAGATCAATGAGAGCGACATTTACTATCTATGAGGACACTATAGTTGGAAAATATTTCATTCATTTTTAATTTTATCCATTTAGATATTTCTGGAAAATATCCCCCATGGTATACATAGATTATATCCTCTATTTCATATTGGTGGTAGACAAGTTTAATTATTTTAAAATTGATATTATTAAATATGATTTTTTACAGGAATGTAGAAAATATAAATTCATAATAGTTATAAAAGAACATTTACAAGTCATATTGTCTTCAGATATTACTTATTGTATACTTTATAAAATATTAGAAACATCATATTTATTATTGGGATATTATGAGATTGTAATAGATGCTAACATCTATTTTTGTGAGCTGAGTGTGACGATTTTAAAGAGAGATATCATAGATCTTATAAATAGGGATTATTTGGGTAGCAGAGTAATTTATAAAATATTCTTTAAATCAGTTCTCATATTTTTTTTATTTTTTTTATTTTTGAAAACTTAATATTTTTTTATATAGGGTTTTATTTTACACATACTATTCAGTATGACATGACATCTCTATATATAATTATTGAGCCCAAATTTATTTCACCAATAATGATAACAATGATGGACACTAAAAGAAAAATATATGGTTATAAAAGATTCCAAAATAAGGAAATTAAGTGTTGGATGCATCCTTAACATGAATGGTGTGGAACAAATATTTCTCAAATTTTTTTATCTTAATATAATAACCACTCACATTATATATTTTTTATAGTAGTTTCCAATTCATACTATGTATTTTTTCTCCAAAAGAGAAGACAACTTACAGTTTATGATCTATACATGGCAACTTGTGAGTAAATGTTTTCAACAAACTGATCAGATATGTTTTATTGTTATAATACTTATATATTATAGTGAAATTTTATTTTATTTCAAACAAATATATATATATATATATATATATCAATATAAATTAGAGAAATGTATTTATTTGGACATGCAATGGGAAAAAGGATTGTAAATATCAAACATGTGTGTGAAAACGTCACTTCTTAGTTAAAAGTACTATATTTTGGCTGAATGTTCTTATAATTCTATTTTGAATTAGAAAAATATTTTTTAATAGAATAATCATTACCATTAAGGGGTAAAATAATATCTATCTAATGTTCTAAGTTTTATTTTTTAACTAATTTCAACCAAGATAGTTATAAAATTCTAAAGTGTCAAATGTTATCATATCATTCCCTTCAATTTATCTTATAATTATATTCAAAATAAAAATTAAATGCTTTCCTTTGAATGTATATATTTTTAACAACCCCATCCCTTATTTGGAAAAATATTTAAATCACCTATAATAAGTATGGTAATATTAGTTCATAGGTTTGATTTGGGTTTAGTTTATTTGTATAATATATTTTATCATCCAAATTTATTATTATAATTTTGAAATTATTTGTTTTTTTTCTATAATTTTTTTCCCTATTTCTGTTATTTTTTTCTTGTTTGTTTTGGTTTTTGTACATATCAACAATTTTATAATCTTTATTTTAAACAAATTATTTATCATACTAGTTACTATAAAAGGTATGTGAGATATTGTTCAAAACATTTTTTATAATGAATTTAATAAGGATTATTCAATGTCTATTATATAAACCAATGAAAAAACCCTTCCTATTCTAAAATTTTTTAACTACTTTATATGACAGTTTATGTAATAAACATTTTTAGGTATATTTTTAAATAATAGTTAAAAATAACTAATTGGATAAATATTTTTACAACTGTTCAAACAATGATGTTTCTATTTACCTAATGTTAAAAATTAAACAAGGCTGATATAAAAACACATTTTTTAACCAGTGATTATTATGTGGTACCTTGGTTAGAATAATTCTATAGTTTGGTAGTGGTTAGAATAGCCTAAGGCGGAGCATGTAATATCACTATATTTTGTTTTTTAACATTTTTTCGTTTTATTATAGATACAATGTAGGAATACATAATAAATAAATAAGATTGATTAAAACACTCTATTAGTTTATTAAATTTCGTTTAGAGATAGTGGAGTTGTGCACTAATATTTATCCTTTGGTTAGTATGACCAATAGATTCGTTCATGATATGGGACCAAAATATTTTAATTTAGTGATTTATCCCCATTGTTAGATGGGGGATTCATGGATAAATTTTAAATTGGGTATAATTCATTAGGGTGACAGTTGACACTCAGAGATCATGACCAGTTTATTTTATTTCATTAAGGTTTTGTGTTTTATTACTATGAAAGAAGGGTTTTATTTGGAAAATAATAAATATTACTTCATCTAAAAACATTTGTATAGTGAATATATGATTGATGCATTGTATGGTGATATGAAAGTTCAACTTTACTATAATCCCTCCATAGGGAAACATTGGAAAATTTGGTATCTGTTGTTACGTGTATACCTAGCTTAAATTATGTATTTCATTTTAAAATATCTTTCCCTAAAACTAATTAAAATTTTTAGTTCTCTTAGAGGTACATTCTGGGTTGTTTTTCGATAGACATTGCTTTTTTGTATTGATTCATTTTTTGTAAATTTTTTTTAGTCTCATTGTTTTTCATTTTAATTTTCCCTTGTTTTAATATTCATTACATATGTTTTGAATGTTTTAATTTGTATTCATTAGTTTAGAAAATGAATATTTTGGTTTTCATTATATAAATGGGAATATTTGAGTAAAATAATTAATGAAATTTTAGATTCGATAGTTTTATCATATTTTTTGGGATAGATTCCATATTGCACTAGTTAATGTTAGATATATGAGTTTATTCCTCGATGTGAGTGTTCCAAAATATGATTTGTGTTCACTATGTAATTTTATTAATTTTAAAACGTATATAGAAGTGGGAATGGTTTTATAACATTTTGTGGTTTATTAGTTGTATATCAATTTCTAAATATATTGAAAAAAAATTGGGACACTATCCATCGATATATGTTGCATTTAAATCATGGTATTGTGTTGATAAATGATTTATATTTGCCGATTTAGGAGAAAATGATATTTAGTAGACTTTCATGTTTTTTATTATAAAATATTGGGTAATTGAATTTTATTTTACATTTTTTAAAAACAATATTCATTTAGAGCAGGGATTCACTTTTTATTTAGCTTTCAAAAAATGATGGGATGATATTTAGATTGGAAAATTTGGTTATTTTTCTATGTTGTTCATCTCTTTCATTATGTGTTTTACTTAAGTAATAAATACATTAGGCATGACTAATAGGGTCATCTTTGGAATTGTTCGAATCCTAGACCACATATTAATTATGTGGGTTCATGTATTGTAAAATTCAGAGATGTTTTTCTAATGGGAATAATCAAAATTATATATACTATAGAGTGATTATTTCAAAAAAAATATTTATCACTAATGAATGTGATTATCCTTGTTGTTAGAGGAATCCTTCTTAGTGGAAAATATAATATAATACAGATTTTATATTTTAGTGAATAGCTTAACTATTTTGGAAACCCAGTCGTTTTAATATAATAATATTCAATTTAACTTCATTCTTATACTATGATATTCTTATAGAAACATAATAGTTTATAATTTTGTATTGGTGTGTGAAAATGGATTCATATAACACATTTTTTTTTAATGTGAAAAAACCCTTATGGAAACTCATATAGATTTTAAAAAATCCAATTTTTTAAATTTATTTAGATTATTACACAAGTTGTGGGTATATTGATTTTCAAAATAGAATATTCAAATTGAAAACATGATTTTTTTTGTAATAAAGGGATGTTCGTTGAACCTGAATGCACAGAGTTTCATTTTAATGCATTAATTTCAAATAATTTAAGAATATGTTTTTCTATGATAAAAAATCAAGTATTTTTACATTATTTTATAGAAGTATCTGGTAAAACTCCCAAGGTTGTGTATTTAAAATGTTCCCAGTTTTTATTCTTTTTGAATTAAATATTGATAAAAAATCTACAAGAATCTCTAGATTTTGGAAAAATATATTTAATTTGAAATTTATTTTGTAATTTTTTATATTTTTTTCATATTAATAATTATTTTCTGGATATTTTCCCACAGTTATCTCTTAGGGTTAATTTAAAATATTTTTCTTACATAACTTTATTTCATTCATTATGGTAATATCATCACATGTGGGATATGATATATTGTAATCCAAATATAGTGAAGATATACATAATCATACATTAATTCTATTCATTTCTTCTTAAATGGTCATATAAGAGGATAGTGGTTTCACTCCATATGTATCATTTCATAGTGAACAAGAACACTTGATGGGTGATAACATAGCTTATTATTTATCTAGTAAGACAAAATTATTAATAAAAATTAATGATTCTGGTTTTTGGAATGAAGAGAGAGGATATGTATATATAAAGGGTTATAACAATCTCATTTAAAGGTGGTATTAAAATTTTGGACTTGTTACTGGATTTCCAAGGATCAAAAATAGTTAATGTGTATTGATTTATGGGGACACAATTTTATTAGGATGGTATATTCTTTTTGGTGAGTTCAGACCATTTTTAGAGGGTGTTCAGGGTCAATAACTGTTTTTAATAGTATAAGGGAATGTATAGAGGAATTTTATTGGGTTTTTAGTATATTTTGGTGGATACATTTTTGTTAAATAAGGGTTAATTTATAATAGTATCATGGAAAATTGTTTATATTATTTCATTTTTTTAAATAATATAGACTAGTTTTTTATTTTGGTGTTGATGGTCATGTTGTTTTGGTTTCATTTAATGTTTCTACAGTTCTTGGGAGGTGTGCATATAGTCGAATGGGCATAGAAGTGTAATGAAAAATGAGCATCCCTCCCCATAGGTGGTTATATAGGTTACATAGTTGGGCATAAATTTTTTTAACTATTTAATGAAACCACAAAACCATAAAAAGTATATCACCCCCCAAATCAAAATCTATTTTTATAAAAAACACCGCTTTTCACCATTCACATTGTCCCAAACATAGAATAGGGTGTTTCCATAGTGATATTTTTAGATTACTTGTATCAAAAACCTATATAATAAATATTATAAGGAGTATGAGTATTTTATTGAAGTTATATCTCAATCGTATTTCACAAATTCTTATACTTTTTCCCCTATTTTAATTTTTTTAGAGATTGAGTCAAGGGTTTCATTAAGGCATGGTAAACCCATATAAATTATTATTGATTTTTTATAGGAATATTAATCAAGGACTAGATTATTTATATTGATGGTGTTTCTTTTTTAATAGACATTGGTATTAAATATTTTGAGAATTTCCATTTTTATCTTTTTTGGTTGATATTTCGAAAAATTTCATTTTTTGGAAATTTTTTGTTTTACATTGGTTGGTGTTATATTATAATGGTTAGGACATACATGAAAACATTAAATATTATAAGGTGTTAAATCTTCTTATATTGAATTACTAATTTAAATATTATTATTTTTTACTACTTTAAAAATATTTCAAAATAAATATTAATGAAATGTGACACTTTTTCTAGGTGAGTAAATTTTAAAGGGATTGAATATTGATTTAATATTTTTGTGTGTGTCTTTTTAAAAAACTCAGAATTATATAAATTTTATTATAACTTAAGATTGTAAATATATTTTTATTAATTTTAGATAATGTAATTATATTATTTTACTGATGAAATTATTTTTATGTTGTGATTTTGATTCCATATCAGGGAGAATCTATGACATGTTTAGTTGATGGATTTATATATATATATTGATTTTGGTCATTACTGAAATATTTTGTATTTTATATAATTTTTCATTATTTTTTAAGGTTTCCATTAAACTTTTATTCGCTTACTAGGTTTTAAAATAAATTTGGCATATGAGAATTCATTATGGAAATTCGGAAGAATTGTTGTAGTCACCTATTGAATATATATCATGGCGAAAAAGAATAAATTTTTATTATATCTTCAGGAATTCAAGAAGCTGATTTCTAGTTATGGTTTCTCAGAATTTCATATCACCATCTTTTGTGGAGACAAGTGGAGGATGAGTCATTGTGTTTTTATTAGTTATTTATATGAAAGTGTATTTTTAATTTCAATATTTTATTATTATTATATATATGACATTTATGAATTTACATTCATGTTTCAACTACACGTGATATTTAAGGTTATTTTATTATTATATTTGTTGTTTGGATAAAACATTCCACATATAAATTTTAATTATTTTAATTTTACTATTTATCATTGAATATTTGAGAGGAAAGGCAAAGGTCTCTGGAATATTTTGAATCAATATCGAGGGAATCATTGAGTAGTAAGTTAAGGATTGGATGTTACACTCCCCAAAAATAATTTTTATTCATAATGTTTCTATAGGCTAAAAAATTAATTAATGCCCTTTTTTCAATATATTTATAATACTTAGAGACACAATCACTTTTTCACGATTGGATGCATAATATTCACACACAAAATATATATTTAATTTAAAAAACACTTTCAGTCCCTTTGGCCACACAACACATCATATTAATTCAATATTCATTTCCATAGGAAACAATTAATCAATGATCATTTATCAGTATTTTCATAGAAATACTAACTCATTTTCATTTTTATATAGTTTGAAAAATACATTATACAAAGAATGTAGTTTTATTTCTAAAACCACATATTTTATTATTTTGAATGCATAACACACCATATTTTCAAGTGGATTATTCCTATGTGTCATATTTTAATCGTACCCCATTCTTATACGTTTTCATAATAATCTATACATATTTTCATTTCATTTAATTTCTTATGCATGTTTTTTATTTAGAAAATATTTATAATTTTATTAATTTTTTTGGTAATTCTAGAAATACTCTATGACAGGTTGATCCATATATCATTCATAAATTCTTGAAATCAACTAGAAAAAATATACATATTTATTTATAGTACTTCAAGCTTAAATTGTCTATTTTGGTCACTTGAGACTTATTTTGAATCTTAAAAAATATATTTAATTCAAAATAAACACTAATGGGTATTAAAAAAGAATATTATTTTTGAATGATGTGAGATTCATTTTGATATGTAAAATATTAATGTGTACTCATTTCCAAAAAAATCAATATAATTAGATCATATTGTATTAGTTCCTATTATTTGATGCACTTCTGAACTGAGAAAACATTTTTATTTATAAAAATAATCATTCATACATTTTTAAAATGATACATGGGGGATTTACATGATTTTAAAAAATAAAATTCAGCATTTTTTAAATCATTTTCCATATATTTTCTCAATAGTAAAATTTGATTTTCATGGTTTTTAATTTTTTAGAAAATGATTTTAACACAATAAAATGTTTTAATTTTACAATAGAACTTATAACTACATTGATTACACCATCCATCAAATTGAAATGTCATTATTTATTATTGTACACAAGTTAATAAAGTATCTTTATAATTTAATTTCATTACAATCAGATCTCATTTCAATATGTTATGTTAAATTCTTGGATCATTCTATGATTTTTTTAACATATAATATAGTTTTAACTTTAAAAACATAATATATATAATTCTTGAAATTTAACTTGAGATATTTAATTATGTATTCTCCATACATGTCTCAAATTAATTATGGAAATGTGTTCCAAAATTTGTACTACAATTAAATATATTTTCTAAGATAATCAATTGATTTATGTATGGTCTATTTAAAAATATAAATGTGGTGGGTGGTGATATATCATAATAATATTTCCCAACCAGGTATATAGGGTAGTAAGTCTCAAATTTACATCACCTCATGACATCGGGGTAACTTGAAACCTTTCCCAATAAATCCCAATGCACCACAGAGTATTGATGCTTCACATAGAAATCAAAGGATATTTTAGAAAATGATAAAAATGTTACATATTTTTAAAATTTTCACATCAAATATAATACTAAACTGTTGTCACAATAAAACAATTAAAAAATTAAAAAAAAATTAATAAATAATTATACATGTATATAATTCAAGTAATTAATAAAATTTTATATTTACTATAATAATGTATTATCTTTTCCAATAATTTTAAAACAAATGACAATTCAAGGATGAATAAATAATGATGAATTATAACCTAACCATAAAATTAAAATATTTTATATGATATAGGTATATGTAAGTTCTATTAAAAAAATAACTCCAAAAATATCACATATTATTGTGAAAGCTTAGAATATAAAATCAAAAGGGAAGTTTTTTAAGATTTAAATTATAATTAATCATATAATACTAATAAAATTATGATAAAATTAAAAATATATAAAATAGTTCATATGTATGTCACTTTTAAATTTAGTGATGAAAAGATATTTCTATTCTTGTGTGGCTCCAGAAATCATGGAATTTAATATTGTTGTATTCCAAAAATTTACCCCATGAAAAATATTCATGGATGCATATATTTTTTACCAATATTCATTCACTATATGTAAATATTCATAAGGAAAATCAAAAAACTATACCATTTATATCTTCGTGTTTTTTAATACATGTAAAAGGTAAATAAAATATCATTCAGTTAAATTTTTAAGACAATTTGAGATTATTTTCCTACTTCTGATCATTTGATGCATGTATTTAACATAAAAATATTGTTATAAAATATTGTTGTTTTTTATTCATTAAAAATAAAAATGTAATTTTTTATTTTAGATAATGAGAATGATTTTATTCCATATAGAAAAAAAATAAATAAGACACTTAAAAAATAAAAAACAAAAAAATGTCAACACTGACAAAAAAATCTATCTAACTAATAAAAAATAATCATTGGTCTTGTACCTATTGTATCTTGTTTCCATTCAAAAATATATATCCCTTAAATTATAATTTTAGTTAATAAACTGTTTTGATACACACTATCTAGATGAAACCAAAAACTACAATACACAACATAATCCTAAAACAAACTACAATTGGGGTAAAAATTAGTGTAACATAATTGCTCGATGAAACAGAAAAAGGATAACCTGGACCATGAAGACCAAACCAATGCATAATAGATTAAAAATATAGGATATCAATATTAGGGTCATCTAACTATACACATCATCCAAAACACCTGAATCAACCCACTCGCCATTAGTATATCTTTATTTTCGATAAATACAGTGTCCATCCCAACAAACCCTGTAGATAGTGAGAATGTATAGCCACAAAAAAACATGTTTCAGGTTCACCATTACAATAACAATCATTCTCCATCATAGGATTTTAGAATTTTTTAAATCCAAAATTCAATAATAACAATGGGAACCCCAATCAGAATTGTTTTTCAACAAAACACAAAACCACTGGTTGTGGAACTGACTTTCAATCAAGAAGATAACTAAAAAACATTTGAGTAAATAAAAGGATATAACATAAACTACTAATAAAAACTCAGAATAGTCCTAAAAATAAATTAACCTCACTTTGGAAGTATTCCTCCAAAAAATAATTGAATAGGGTCAACCTAAGAATCTAAGGATAATATCAATAGATAAAACAAATTCTAATTGGAGGTCATTATTAAATATCATAATAAATAACATTTATGAAATTTGATCACTAGAGATAAAAATAAGAATGAATGATGATCTTTGTATAGAGATTAATGTACACTAAATCTATCATCTTTTCAAGGAATCCCATTTTAGATGTATATCATTTCTGTTACATCCAAACCACCTCTATAAAATTACTACAAACGAACAGCTTCTCCAAGTCATCAATCTAAGCTAACCATCACCTTTAATGTTGAAGAGACTATATATAATCCACCCTTAAACACTACAATTTATATTTTCAAAACATAAGATGTATATAGGTCCCAAAAAAACATATAATTTCCACACAATCACCCTACCTACTGCATTTTGAGAATGAATAAAATAATTCATATCATGGTCCAAATGTCCCATTAAAAGAAACCATATATGATATGGTGCATGTTATTAAAATAAAAAATAGGTTTAAATAAAAATGGGATTTAATTCATTTTAGGCACACTATATATTATATTTTCAGGTATAATATTTCTAGATTTTATAAATTATTAAAATATCACTACCTTATATTTTCTTGAAAATTTTATGTTTTTTTGTTTTAATCATGTGATGGTTGTTTTTAACTTATAAATTGTTTTTATCTTAAAACATACTTCTATTTATGCTGGTCATACAATTTAACATACCTATTTTATATGATAATTTCATCCTAAAATTAGAATCCTAATTATCAAATTATTTCAAAATGAAACAATAGTGTAAGAGTATAATAAAAATAAATCATGTGATCTATGTAACAAATTAAACATTTTTTTATAATATTACATTACAAACAAAGGATTAATATATATTATATTATTAATAAAAGTGTTCCAGAAAAAATTTAATAAAATTACTAGATGTTACAAATTAAATGGATCCTAGTCTACAAGAAATGTCAATACATTGATAAAAATGAAATATATTAAAAATAATATATGCATATTGAAATGAGAATATAAATAACTACGGAATAAAATTACGTAAATGGTAAATGAATAAATTAATTGATATATATATATATATAAAGTATTAGGTCTATTATGACATTATAAATATGTAATTTATTGTATATAATAATTATTATTATAATATAAATAACACAATAATTATAATAACCTTGCCATTAGAATAATAAAAATGATTACTATGGTAACTCATAAGTAACGATATAATAAAAATAAATCATAAATATAATATATAAATTTAAGTATAAAAATGGGAAAATGAATATTCAACTCATGAAACTCAATGAAAGTATGATTTTAGTTTTTAAATAAATAAATTTTAATTTTTTTATGAAAAATATAATTTTTTATAAAAAATTAAAATATTTTAAGTAACTACTTTTTAATTTACATAATTTTTATGTTATTGAATTATGAGAAAATACTAAAATATATAAGTCAATATTATGATTCCATATAAATATAGTATCATAATATATTGAGGTATGAATGCCTTTTGTGATTTATAGAAATTGTATTGATGATTCAATACCCCAATTATTATTAAATAAAAATAAATTTTCAAATATATCACATGTTTTACCACTACTTTTATAAATCATTTTTTGTTCAAACATTATATTCAAAAACCCTCCTCCTTTACTAATACATATCTCTCTTCACAAACTATTTCACTTAACATAAAAAATAATTCATTACAAAATATATTTTAAAATATCTTTTTAAATCCTATTTTAAAAACATTAGAAGATTTTATATCACAAAAATTTCATTAATTTGGGGCTTAAATCACAGAATAAAGAAATAATATTTGTGGTGAAGGTAGGGTAATCCTATTAAAAATAATTTTTTCATCTTCTTCTGATTTAATCTAACACCCCTTTATATATTTTAAAAATGAATGGATTAAATTGTATTATCTAACTTTATTAAAATTATAAAATAAAATAATTATTCAAATTTACATTATAGTATAATTTAACACTCAAATATTAATTTTTAGTTTAACCGCCTATAAGATGATATTATTGAAAATTTTCATCATGTTTTTTTTGAAAAAACTACCTAAAACAAGTGTATTATAAAAAAATTTATTTTCAAAAGTTATAACTAGCTTGGAAAAATAACTAAAAAATAGAACGCTTAAAATTTTGGAATAATGTGAACTCTCAAACATTAAAACTCTAGAGTTTGTTACCTCATTATACAAAGAACATTGGTCATTACAATCATACTAATACAAAATCAAATATGTGAAACAAACATCTATTAATGATAGAGATAATACAAATGAAAATAATAATGAAATAAAAATGAATAACATGTACTGAAAAAATATTAATTATGTCTTAAATTATAAAAAATCAATGTCATTTAATTTTTTAGAGTGTTTTGGAAATTCAATTTGAATTCGGACTCAATGTAAGGGGTTATTATATAAATATCCATAATTTTCATATACTAGATCAATTGTAACCATATTCTTGTATGAGTTTTATATTCTAGGCCATCAAATTATACTATAATGGTTTTCCCTTGTTTTCTGAAAATGTTATCTACTTTAAATCCTCATTAATTCATATTTCATATCCTATTATGATGATAGTGGAGAAACCCTATCTAACTTTTTTCTCTTTTTATTCATGTTTTATTTTTCATTATCTACCATATTCTATATTTATATAAATCGTTTATTATATGATTATCAGGATGATTTTTCTTAATTTATAGATACTAACTTTAATTTTTATGTATTTTTCTTACCATATAATCTAGTAAAAGATATTCTTTCAGAATTCCTCTCTTTATGTTAATTATTTCACTATGATATTTATCCTCTCATTCATGTAATTTTATTCATGCCTTAAAGTATCATTTGACACCCATTATTTACTATTCAATTATTTTTTTAGTATATATATGATTCATAAGTTTCTTTTTTATGATTATAAAACATGTTAATGATTTATATCCCCTTATTTTTATATCCATCATCATGATTGTGATTGTTCTATTTTTTTATTTCATTAGTCACCCATATGAATATAATTGTTACCATGTGACATAGGGGCTCAAAATTATATATCACCTGAAATTATTGGGGTTTTATTTTTCTTCTAATATGTTATTTATGGTGTTGTGGTAGTCATCCAAGAATAATATGTTAACATATCTTTGAAAAGGGACATGAAATATGAATGTAGTGATGTGTTATATGCCTGTCTTATTCTTATATGATTCCTATATTCCTATGATATCATATTTCATATTCTATGGTTATATCTAATAATCCCATTTTAATTATTTAAATTATATATGATATATCACTGTAATTATGTTCTTTAGGGGTTATTCTAATTATCCGTAAACCATGATTTTAGCACACCCTCTTTTTTAATTTATCCCTAGGGATTCCCATGAAGTAATATGTGTATTAGGGGATTTAGAAATTTTATTATGAGTATTTAATCACATTTAACGTGGTTTTTTAAAGGATTTAATTTTATAGCTAATCTATAAAATATATAAAAACAATATTTTGCAGGATAGTATTATTATAAGTTTTTTATTTTGAAAATATGGTAAAAATATTTTAATCAGTTATAATTCCTAATTTTTGGTATCATAAATTGGTTATGTAATTTTTGTTAATCATATTAGATAAGAAAATGAGAAATTTACTATAAACATCATAGGATAAATATTAGTAAATTTAAAACATCAGACCATGTGATCCTAAAATTTCTCTCGAATAAAACTTCCATAAGTCTAGAATTGTGTTACCAACCACCAAGGGATAGAGAAATATTACTGGTGTATCACAGTAAACCATTTGGAATGGTTTCCCCTTTCAAATATTTCACGTGACCCATCCATGAAATTGATGTCCATGAACCCGATGAGATTCATTCCCTATCGTAATAATTCAAGAATAATTTTCATTTTATGATTAAAAATAATTTTTAATAAATTAATATCATTCGGGATATGAATCAAATACATCATATTCATAGAAAACATGGCTTATGTTACCATGTATATAAAGGAAAATTAATCAGTTAATACCCAAAAATAGATACTACTAAAATATTATTGACAATGCAATAATAGAGGATCATATATGATATCATATTTAGGTATGTGGTTATTTTATAATTTAATAACAATTGTATAACTATTATAATGGAGTTTAACATACCCTAGACTAAGGAAAAGTACAAGGTAAGGGATAATTCTACAATCTCTTCATTATCTGAGGTTGTTTATACGTGAGTATCTAGTGGGACATCTTTATAATCCACATCTGGGATTCCGAATATGTATTTCAAAACATTTTAATTATTTCCTAGACTATGGGTTAAAGTCATTTATACCAATGTTTTACTTTTTAAGAGATGTTTATAAAGTAATATTTCTTTTATTTTCCAAACAAGGTCCTTTATGACCTTTTCATCAGAATTAAGGAAAGAAGATTTTTTTATCTTATACGACAGGTGGGCTCTTTTCCACCATTCTAACATCTTTGAAGATTCCCTTATAAGATCATAATAATATTTTCAAAATAAATTTTTTATTATAAAATTTCATGAATTTTAAATGATTTCAAAATATAAATAGATATTTCTCTCAAATAGTTTTGATTTCATCAATGTCAACATCCATTGTTGGATTTTACACTTTTTTATGTTTATTTATTACGATTCAATCTTACAAATTGTATTAATGGTTTTGTGATATGTTTGACTATGGATGTGATATTTTTATACCATTCATGGTTTATGGTTAATGTATTGATATTTCGTATGCTAGTTTTAATATGAATGTTTATGTTATGTTTCAACCTTTTCATATAAGGAATGCATTGGACTTAGTATGTGATGGGTGGAGCCAACTATAGCTTTTCGATGCATCGGTAGGTCTCATGAGACAAACTAGTGTCTTGGAACAATGCCTTGACAAAATCTTATTTGTAGCCTTGGCATGAGGCCATAACTATGTGGTTATGAAGTCTGAAATTATGCATTCCATCATTATGAATTTGGAAATTGATATTGCATGTTATTATTCGACTAGTATAATATCCATGTGAATAATTAAATGGAATTATTTGATTTATATTTTCAATATTATGCTGAATTTTATGTTTAAAAGTCTTATGTTTTATTATTATACATTTCCTTAAATGTATATGCTTATTTATGAATGTTTTACTATATTGTTATCCTTACTGAGCACCTGAGCCCCCCTTTATCAATGTATTATTTTTCTTAGGATGTGAAGAAGTATATTATGACTCACTAGCATGGATAGTCTAAGAGAGTTGATTGTGTACAAAGGAGACACAATTTTGTTGTTTTTCATTTCATGATGTCATGTAAATCATATGTATGTATCTAGTACTTCCAAGTATACTAAACTTATTGGTCATTTGGGACATGATTCTTTGTATGATGTCAATATTATGTAAAAATGCATTGAATCCTCGTAAATGTGGTTAGGGAATTACAATTAGTATGAATGAAAGTTCGGTACAAACATTGGTTACTGGATTTAGAAAAACTATCATTACAGAACATTACCCTAATATAGAATTTCAGGATTAGTATTTAAGAACTTCCTAGAATTTTGGTAATTAGATATTTTCTGAGTTTTCCGACAATTTTTCCTTGTCTGGATACAAGAAGGTAGAGGCGGCTCAGGCACAGATGTACCTATGAGTGAAAACTCTGACAAGGAGTTTCAGGATTGACCTGAGGTATCCTAGTACACGACAATGGGCCTTGGTGCACTCTTGGTTACAACACTCCTGGGGGATATGCTTAGGATAATTCTAATTTTCTTTACAAACCCTTATGATATATTTATGAGTATATACCTCCTCAAAGAAAACATTTTTTTGATTATGGATTATATCTATAAATTGTTCAATTCATGTTAAGTGTTTTAAAAGTTTGGAATTATGTTTTGTGATTCATAAACTAATCTTGTGTATGCCATTTTTTTAAAATGGAACCTAGTCAAAGGAATGGAAATTGTGTCAATGCACGTAATCCATTTAGGTATTTCCCTCCTACTAAAGACAATTATAGGGGAGATGGTGATGCAACTTGTGCTGGTCATCTTATCACCATACACGGACAACACACTCAGGTTATGAACAATAACCATACCCTTATGGATAACCCTGATACACAAGTTGAAGGAACAATTTTTGACCTCTTTATGAGGAAATAACCACCAACATTCAAGGGGAATAAAAATATATTTGTAGCTGAGAAATGAATAAGTTCGATAGAGAAAATATTTCAGGCTTTGGGGAGTACTGAAAGGGAAAAAGTTTTCATGATAATTTATTGCCTCACGAGAGATGCAAGTCATTGGTGGTCATTAATTCAAAACACAAAGAATGATGAATAAGTATCAAATATGCAATGGAGGGAGTGTAAAAAGATTTTATTAGAAAAATAATTTCCTCATGACCATCGAGAAAATATGTAAATGCAATTTCTAAGTCTAGGGAAATAGGAGCATGAAAATGTTGCAAAGTATGAGGCTAACATTACAAGGCTAGCAAGGCACATAGAATATTATATACATAAGTCTAAGAATAAGATTTAACAATTATTTTATGAGTTAAAAACATTACACAATCAATAATTAGTCTCACAATCCTTCTCATCGTATGAATATATTGTCTCATGTGCTATCAAGAAAAAAAAATTCTCTAAATCTTAAGGATTTAAAGAAAATCGGGAGAAAAGAGATCTTTTGAACAATATAGAAATGTAAATAAGGAAAATAAGGGAAGTTTTAATAACCATCCTATGGTAAATGTGGGAAGAAACACACTGGTACTTGCCTAAAGGGAATGGGAGTTTATTACATGTATGGTGAAACAGGCCGTCAAACTCGTGATAGAAAGGTAATGAAGGAGGCTATCAATGTTGAATGATACAATTGTAGAGAAATGGGTCATTATTTAAATGAGTTTCCTAAGAGCCAAGGAATCAGACCTAAAAAAAGGACAGGGGAGCAAGTCCAATCTTATTTGATCACTACTACTGAGGTTAAAACTCTGAAAGACCTAGTGGCAAACAATTTAATAGATTCCTCAAATTTAGCGAGTGCATTATTTGATTTTGGATCATCTCATTGTTTCATATCTTCCCAATTTTCTATGAAAATTAGACATTTCCAATTGGATTTAACAAGGAAGTTGTCAGTAAAAACTCCTAAGAGAAGTATCATTGCAACAACGTTTTATGAATCTGTTCCCCTTAGGCCATATATAGGTTTTTATTTACTGATATCATCTTCATGCCCATGATTGAATAAGATATAATCCTTGGAGTGGATTGGCTTTCATAGCATGAATCAAAAATTTATTGTAAGATGAAAGTGGTTTCAATTTTTGATGATGATAAGGATTACCTTATCTCTATAGTAGAAACGTCACCACCTTATTGTTCTCTAGATCCACCCCCAGTAGATCAACAAAATTCAATTATTAGGGAGGAAGAAAATTATAAAACTATGGTTGAGGAAAAGAATGCTCAAATATAGGACATACTTATTGTGCAAGAATATGTTGATGTGTTTCCATAGGATTTACCTGGAAATCCGCCAGAATGAGAAATTGAGTTTTACATTGATTTAATTCCTGGTTCAAGGCACATATCAAAGAGTCCTTATAGAATGGAAAGTGTGGAATTTGTGGAAATAAAGAAACAACTAGAGAAATTGAGTTATAAAGGATTGATTCTCCCTAGTTTTTCTCCATGGGGAGCCCATGTTCTTTATGTTAAAAAGAAAGATGGATCCATGAGGTTGTGCATTGACTATAGGGAGATCAATGCTATAATAATAAAGACCATGTATTTCCAAATTCGCATTGATTATTTATTTGATCAACATCATGGAGCTCAATATTTTTCAAAGATTGACCTTTGATCTGGATATCATCAGTTGTCTATGAAAAATGATGACATTCCAAAAAAACAGTATTTTGAACCATGTACAGGCATTATGAGTTTATAGTAATGCTTTTTGAACTGACTGATGTACCATTTGTTTTCATGGATCTAATTAATAGAGTTTTCAAGGAATATCTTGATTAATTTTTAGTGTTATTTATTGAAGATATCTTGGTATACTCAAAAATCTACGAAGATCATGAAAATAACTTGGGAATTTTATCAAATGTGAGTTATGGATTTATGAATTTTCTTTTCATGAACATATTGCCTCTAAGGATGGAATATCTATCAATCCTTTTATGACCAAGGCAATCCAAGAATGTCCAGCCCCGATGAGTATAACTGAGGTACACCGTTTTATTGGTTTAGTTGGTTATTATCAACGTTTCATCTAGAATTTTTCCCGATTGGATAACCCATTAACCAACTCCCATGTAAAGGGGACAAATTTCTTTTGGAAAAAGAGTGTGAAGAATGTTTTCAGGTAATGAAGTGAATATTAGTCAATTCTCTTATCATGACTCTACCATCAGGGAAAATGGGTTTGTTATTTATAGTGATACTTCAAAGAAATGACTTGGTTGTGTCCTTATGCAGAATGCTAGAGTTATTTCCTATGTATCACGAAATCTAAAAATTCATGAACAAAACTATCCCACTCAAGATCTTGAGTTAGCAGCTGTAATATTTTCTTTGAATATAGGGAGACACTATCTCTATGGTGAAAAATGTGAGATATATACCGATCACAAGAGTTTGAATCATATTTTATCACAAAAAGAACTCAACATAAGGTAAATGTGATGGCTTGAACAACTCAAGGATTATAATTCCACTATACACTACCACTTGGGGAAGGAAAATAAGGTAGAAGATGCTTTGATCAGAAAGGATCATGGAGTTTTGAACAATATTATAGTTGAAAGGGATCCTATTTTCATGGATCTAGTAAAGATGGATATGTGAATTACCATTGAAGGCGAAACATCAATAATTTTTCAAATAGTTTCCAATCCATCTTTACATGAAAGGATAAAGAGTTCTCAAATTGATGATGAGGATTTTCAAATGAAGATTAATTTTGTGAATGATGGGAGATTCAGTGACTTCGTATATGAAGATGGAATTTTGAGATTTGGGAAGTGATGTTGTGCTCCTGATATACCTGATATAAAAAGGGAATTCTTGGATGATGCGCATAGATCCAATTTCTCTATACACCCTAGAAACACTAAGATGTATAGTGATTTGATGGAACATTTTTGGTGGGACAACATAAAGAGGGAAATTGTTTTTTATGTGTCAATATGTATGGTTTTTCAATAGGTTATGTCTGGAAAACAACATCCTGGGGGATTCATGCAACATGTTCCCATGCCTGAGTGGAAATGGGATGATATTACTATGGACCTTATCATGGCACAACCAAATAATCCTTGAAGGAATGATGCAATATGGGTCATTATTGATTATCTTACCAAGTCAGCAAATTTTCTTTTTATAAGGGATGATTTACCACTTGAATGTTTAGAAAGACTATATTAATGATGTTATAAAACATCATGTTGTACCCCTATCGATTTTTTCTAGTCATGATCCCCATTTTACATCAAAATTCTCTAAAAGCCTTCAAAAGGCCCTGGATACTAAACTTCGTTTGACCACTGCCTACCACCCTCAAACTGATGGAAAATCAGAACGAACTTCCCAAACCTTAGAAGACATGTTGAGATCTTTCTCACATGAATTTCAAGGTATGTGGGATCAAGATTTACCTCTATTATAATTTTTTATAACAATAGAATCTATTCAAGTATTCATATGCCACCATATGAAGTGTTATATGGAAAGAGATGTCACACACCAACTTGTTGGGATGATGTTGGTGAAAGAAAACTCATAGGCCCAGAACTTGTTGAGGAAACAATGGAAAATGTGAAGGTTATCCAAACCCACATCCAAGCACGTCCAAGTAGGAAAAATAGCTATGTCAATAACCGATGGAAGGATTTGGAATTTCGAGTAGGTGATCATGTTTTTTTGAAGGTATCACCATGGAAGGGTGTTATATGATTCGGTAAGATGGTTAAATTAAGTCCCAGGTACATCAGACCATTTGAAATTCAATAATTAATTAGAGTTGTAGCTTATCATTTGGCAATGCTACCAAGTCTCTTCAAAGTTCATGATGTGGTCCACGTATCACTATTGAGAAAAATACATGCCAGACCCAATGCATTTACTCACCTATGAAGAAATAGAATTGGAACCCGACCTATCATATTGAAAAGAGCTTATCATAACTCTTGAAACCAGATTACAAGTTTTGAGAAATCGAACAACTCATATGGTAAATGTTCTATGGAGAAATTATAAGATGGAAGAGGCAACGTGCCTACCCACAAAAAAAATGATGAAGAACCACCAGAATATTTTTATGCTGTACTATTCTAGATATTTCTCGGATGAAATTATTTGAAGGAGGGGAGAATTTAACACCCCAAGCTTGCATAGTATATTTTCATTTCAATAATGAAATATCTTTCATTGTATGCAACTTAGAGTTTTAACACACCACGGCCAATCAAATTCGCTGTTATGAATAGTAATACCGACCTTTTTGAAATCTTATAATTTTTTTGTAAAAATGGAATTCATTTTTTTATTTGTAATATCAAAAATAGATTAAGGTGAATTTTTGGTATTTTTCTAAAAAATTTCAATTTTTGATTAATAGTGAAAAACCATTGTGTTATTGGTTAAAATAGAAATTTTATTTCACTAATTATTTATTTTATATAAATTTATATTCTGTAAAAAAAGATACATTATACCTATAAATGTTCAATTCAATTCATTGGAGTCATTTTATAATAATGTTAGATATATAAAATCATATTTAACTTTTTTCTGTCTTTTACCCACCTTCAAGACGCGTTTGAAAATTTTCATTAAATGTAATTTTACCTCTTATGAATTTAATTTCAAAAATCTGAGATACATAGTTGATATCAGTAAGTAAAATTTGGTTCAATAAGATAATTTTTTTTTGAATAGTACCTTTTGACTTTAATTTACCACGATTAAAAGTAAATAGGGTAATTAAAGGAAAAAATGATATTATAATTACCCTAAAAAAACTCATAATTATATATTATAAGTTTATTTAGACCAAAATAAGCCTTTGGAATAAAATATTATCCTTTTGGGCGACTTGGTTTAGATTATGATATTTATTATTATTTTATTTAAAGAAGAGTTAAAAGTGTTAAATTCAAAATTTAATAACTAAAAATTTTTTAATATAGAATTATACATAAGATAAATTCGACTATAAATTTTCATTATAAAGATAAAAATATTTCCTACAAAATTTTATTTTATTTATAATTTTTATACATTAAATAATTAAATTTATTTACGATACAATGATGATGTAGTAATTACCTTATTAATGAATGATTAAAATAATTGATATTATAAATATCCCAATAACATTAAATTGAGACTTCGGATGAATTCCACAAATTTTATAGGTTAAAATGACATGTTTTGGTTGATTAAATAAATATTTTTCAAAGTGATAAAGTGTTTATGACTTTCACAAAAACAAACTGCCAAATAGTGTCAAAATTGACATAAATGAGTTTTTAAAACAAATAGTATATTATTAATTGATATAATATTCATAAAAATAAAAGGTTTGGAAAAAGGAAATAGATAATGTTAGGCATATAAATAATGAACCAATTGGGGTTCCCTTGGATTTTTATAGTATGTTTATTAACCATTTATTATAAAAATTCAAGAAAACATGAAAAAAGTTAAGCTATTTAATTAGGAGTCAAATCTATAAGATAAGGTTAATATATTGACTTAAACCTAACCAAAACATGTTTTTTGAGATTTATTCTTCCCATACCCAACTTAGTCTCAAAATAAATTATTTTGGAGCCATTATTAAAACAATATGATTGTATAATAAAATAATATTTCAAGCTTTTCCTAAAGGGACCCTCACGTCTCTTATAAAAGGGTACTAACTATTCCGTCAATATCACACCTCCAATGACATTTGTCTCAGACAAAACCTACTCAAATATCCTCTCAACTACCCTAAAATAAACCTATATGCCTTAATTGGATCATAAATCCAGCCCATGGATCCATTTTGATCAACTCAAAAGGAAACACCCGAAGAAGAGGTAATAATTTCACCACATGTTTCAAAGTTCTTTTCTTCTTCCACATCCTCTTTCTTTGTTGCTTCCATACCAAAATAATAACTCAAGTACATTAAACATGTTTTTATGTTATTATAAATATGGTACAACCATATTCAATATTATATCCATCCTATGAATGATAAGTCACCATACGTGTGTACGTACGGCTTACCGTCTCCACGTCGGGGTGTAGTTTGTTATTCAAACACTTCATTACTTTTATTGGTATAATAATGAGTATAACTTATGTAAAATATATATATAACATGTTAAGAATTATATATATATTATATACCATTAAATTACATATGTTTTCACCCTCTATATAATGTTATTTCCCCTCATGCGTAGGTACGAATTACTGTCTCCATGAAGGTGATGAGATTCATTCCCCATCGTAATCATTCCAGAATATTTTTCATTTTATGATTAAAAATAATTTTTTCCAACATAATATCATTATGGATATAAATAAAATGCATCCTATACATAAAAAAATTTCTTATGTAACTAAGAATATAATGGAAAACAAATCAGTTGAAACCCAAAACAATGATGCTACAGAAATATTATTAACAAAGAAATATTATAGGATAATATATGATATCATATTTTTGTATGCAGTTATTTTATAATTTAATAAAAACAATTTCACTATTATACAGGAGGTTAACATACCCTTGATCAAAAAAAAGTACAAGTTAAGTGTTAATTCTATAATATCTTCCTTTTCTTAGGTTGTTTATGTGAGTATCAACTTGGACCTATTTATCATCCACATCCATGTTTCTTAAAATGTTTTTCAAAACATTTTTACTATTTTATAGACAATGGGTTAAAGTCATTTATACCTTGTTTTGAATTTTTTTGAGATGTTTTTAAAGACTCATTCCGTCATTTTTGAAACAACTTCCTTTATGACCATTTTGAAAAAAATAAAGAATTTTTTTTAACTTATACGACGGGTGCAACTCTATTCTGCCATTCTACCATTTCGGAAGCATCCCTTACAAGATTATAGGGATATTTTCAAAATAAATTTTTTATTTTAAAATTAAAAGACTTTTTAATTATTTCAAAATTTAAAGTGATATTTCTCTCAAATAGTTTTGATTTCATCTATGTAAACATCCATTGTAGGGTTTTATGATTTTTGACATTGATTTTTTATGATGCAGTCATTCATATTATTTTCAAGGTTTTATGATATGTTTGATAGTGGATTGGAAATTTTTATACCATTCATGGTTTATGATTAAGGTATTGACATTTCTTATGCATGTTTTAATACAAATGTTTATGTTATGTTTCAACCATTTTATATGAGGAATGAATTGGGCTTAGTAAGTGATGGGTGGATCCCTCTATTGCTCCTCGATGCACCGTTAGGTCTTAAGAGAAAAACTATTGTCTTTGTACAAGTCCTTGACAAAATCTTATTTGTAGTATTGGAACAAGTCCTTGACTATGTGTTTATGATGTCCGGCATTATGCATTCCATCATTATGAAATTGGCTATTGATATTACTTGTGATTATTCAACTAGTAGAATATCCACGTAAATAATTAAATGGATTATTTGTTTTATATTTTCCATTTTTTCCAAAAATTTAAGTTTAAATGTCTTGTGTTTTTGTCTTATAAATTTCTTTAAATGTTTATGCTTATTTATGAATGTTTCTACTGTATTGTTATCCTTGATGAGCACTTGAGCACACCCCTTTTAATGTTTCATTTTTCCTAAGAAGCAAAGATTTATATTATGAATCACTTGCAGAGATAGTAGGGATATGAATGTGTTCAAATGAGACCATTTTGTTGTTGTTTTTCATTTCATGATGTAATGTAAAACTTATGTATGTATCTAGTACTTCCAAGGATACTAAACTGATCTCTCATTCATGATTTGATCCCTTGTGATCATGCTCATGTTATTTAATAATGAAAAAACTCAGGATAACTATAATCGGGGTGTTACATGAAAGGAACTAATGATTCCATGTGGGGATATCAAACTAGATCTATTTATTTGGATCGTATCCTTTTAGTTTATTTAGGATTTCTAGTTTTTATTTTTTATTTATTTCAATTTCTCTTCCTATTCTAGGTGTGTTCATGCAATGAATTTTAGAATTCTTGAACCATTAATGAAAATCTATAATACACGGTCAAAGGAATAATTCATCCTTGATTCAGCACACAATTCCAATCAGATTCCACCAGTAAATGTAACTACGACCATGGTGGGTGAAGAAAAAAATCAAATTCTTCAAGTAGAGTGGGGCATCAGACACTTATAGACTATGGGCAACTATCAAACACCAGGTTGCATTCGAGCATCCCGAAACCCCTATGATTACAAACCTCTTCCAGATAATACCTACAATCATTATGATAATCTAGAAGAGTGTAAAATTCACCAGAATTCAACATGAATATCTAAAAAACCATCTGGAAGACTTCCATGATCGTTGAGATAATTTAAAATTCCCTAATGTCTCAAATGATGCAATAACACTTCTTCTTTTTTAATTTTCTTTATGAGATCAATCTTGGGACTAAATTCATGAATGAACTACACATTCCATCTCTACATGGGATGAGATTGCACAAAACATCCCCACCCACTTCTTTCCACCTTCAAAGTCAACGGATATGTTTATAAATATTCTCACCATCTATCAATTTAAATATGAATCATTGTACTTGTTCTGGAAATAGTGTAATGGCATGACTAAAAACACACAGATCATGGCATAGTATTTTGGATACAGATTCATTCATTTTATATGGGTTTTTCAAAGAAAAATATTTCGATTCTAGACACTACAGATAAAAGATCCTTAATTAAAAAATCACCGGAATTATGTTACAATTTTTTGGATGAAATGGTGAGTAATAGTTTCCAGTGGTAAGAAAAAGGGATACAGTGAAAAGTATTTCATGCAATAAAAAAATAACTGGATGGTAGTGCAACTAGAGTTAATGAGCAAGAATATGGACGTCATGATGGGTAAAAAACCAAACACCCTTGGTATGTTTGTAGAATCTATGAATTATGGTGACTACAATTGGGGTAATCAATTTACTGGATGGAGGATTCTATAAAAAAGACCTAGGATTTCAACAGAGACCACAAGGGTACCAAAATCAATCTCTTTAAGGGACCAAACTAATTATTGGAGTCCATTCATTGGAGAATACATGGAAAAAATTCATTACTGATATGGGTTTCACTAAATGAAATAAAAGGAGAAGCATCACACTAAAAGGCCGCATTTTAGAATCTGGGGAATCAAGTTTGCCAATCACCAATAAAATTTGAGATAGAAAATAGGACAGCTTCCAGGATTCATTGAATAATTCCCACATGATTATTTCCAAGATATAGAGATTAAAAGTATGAAGAAAATGCGAGGAAGTGAAATAGTTTTTTCCAGTTGATTGTCCATGAAAGCAAGAGTAGAGGAAGCTGAAGATGGAAAGGAACAATTTTTAGAAGAATAAGAATAAGAAGAAGAATAACCATCTTATTACAGGCCAAATATTTCTTTTTTATAGAGGATTTCACAAACAAATAACAATTTTTTGAGAGGTATGTTTCTTTATCATTTTAAAAAAAATCATATCCTTATACCTTTTGTGGAGGCTCTTGCGAACATGCCAATATATAAAAAAAATCATGAAAATAATAGTAACCACTAAGAAGAATTTCGAGTAGATTGGTACCATCTCACTCACACGGGAGTATTCGGTAGTTTTATCAAATGACCTACCTATGAAGAAAAGAGACCCAGGTAGTTTTTCAATTTCCATCTTTATCGGAGCTATGAAATGTTAGATGGATTTTTGTAACTTAGGTGTGAGTGTCAATGTCATGTCCTACAAAGCATTACATAGTTTGGGACTAGATGGACTAAAAACTAAAAGAGTACACCCTCTACTATTAGACTCAATTGTGAAATCCCCAAGAGGATTCATTGAAGATGTCCTGATCAATGTTGAAAGATTGTACTTCCCTATTGACCTCCTAGTGTTTTTTATGGAAGAGGAAAGTAATCCAATCATTCATGGAACACCATTTCTATACACAAGTTTTTCACTGATTGATGTTAAAAAAAGAGAATTCTATCATAGAGTTGGAAGCGACCAAGTAAGTTCCAACACCCACTGAGTGATGAAGAACTATGATGTGTAAGAGGATAATGAGTACGGATAAATTGAAACAGCTGGAATTGATAATGTTGCTGAAATAAAGAGGTACATGAGTTAGATGTTTTTTTCAAGAAGATGATGCTCAACCAATGAAGAAAGAAAAGTTGAAGACCAAGACGACTAACACAATAAGAGAGTGCAACCCCAATACGTTTGAGAAAAGACAAATGGTATGGATGGTTCATGAACATCAATTTAGTTTATTGGGATTGAGGAATAAATAGTGGATCGGTCCAGTGATGATCAAGTAAGTACTACCATCTGGAGGAATCATGTTTTTTAGAGAAGAAATACATGGGCTAACACATATTGATAGGAAACAACTATGACTATTCATGGACCCTGAAGAGGGACAAAATTTTCAATCGTCTAGTAAATGGGCTGAAGATGAATGGGGTAAGTACAATACAATGGTGTTAAATAGAAGTTCATTTGGAAGGCAACCTGTGTTTTTTTGTTATTATTTATTTATTTTCTATTTTTAGAGGTCTGCATTTGCTTGTTCGGAACATTTCAAGATATTCATATATAAGGAATGCGCTATCACTTTCTTATTGTTAAATTTTAAGACCATCAAGACCCATGGTAGTAGCAGGAAGTAACAATTAAAAAGTAGCAGTAGGAAAATTACAAATTGTGATGGTCAAGTACATGTCATGAACAGAAGAAGATTGAAACTACACAGCCAACACTAAATATCCATTTTCAAGGGGAGTAAGCATTTTAATTTTCAATTTTACAATTTTATTCACCACATTGAAAGTTTTTATGAGCTTAAATTTTAAATTTCATTCACGCAATGGATTTATTATTTACTCAACAGATCTAGGATATATAATATTCCCTGGACAATTATCATCCCATGTATTTAAATTCATTTTTTAAAAAATTTGAATTAAAAAAATGGAGTAAAAAATTTTTAGTGGTAATGATGTGGATTAAGATTTGAAAAACATTGATTTAGGGGAGCACTGTGAATATTGTAGATGTATGTTTTCGGAGATTTGACCATGTTTTAGATTAATGATATTTTAATTAGTTGATTATTCATATGCATTTCCATAAGTGATAGGCCCAAAAATCATCTCATTCTAGATACATCTATTGAGTTAATATTTTACATTCTTTCTATTATATATTGCTTGTGAAACTCAATAATTTTTCTTTTAGAACTTTTTTTATATCTTATTAAAGCTATGACTAAATAGAATCACTTTTAATATGATTAGGGCATTCTTTTTGTTATCCCTTATCTTGAGTCCCACCAGGCATTAATCATTTTTAAGACAAAAGAATCCATTAACATCATTTTTAGGAATTGATCCATGTTACCATCTTATTTTATTCATTCCTACCTTCATCTTAATGTGTTTCATTATATTGAAAGAAAATAGGTATGGGGGAAGAACATTAGGGTATACCATGATATACGTTATTGTGGATATTTTGATAGGGGGTTATTTATGTGGGGAGAATCCATGAAAACATTTATAGTATTCTATATTTCCCCTCTATTGCAAAAAATATATTATTAAATTTTAAAAAATGTGAAAAATTGTGATGGGTTTTGGAATGATAAAAAATCACCATTTTCTAGACCAATTCTTTTGGATCTTATGTGGTTATGTGATGGATGTGAATTTTTTCCCGAGAATAGCATTCGAAAAATAAGAAAAAACATATATAAAAAAATCAATAGTGATTGAATCCTTCATTGTACTTACATGTATCATGGGACCACTTTGAGATTATTGGGGAAGAGAGAAATGAAATTTGTAAAGGGGGATAATTATTGAGTTATTCTTGAATATCATGCAAAATAATTTAGATCCAAACCTCCTTCTTGAGCCTTAATTGATTTACATCATTTACCTACCAACCCTGGATCCTCAGATTCATTTGATCCTTAATGTTGAATCCCCCATGATTAAAAGTAATTTTGTCTTAACACTGTGGAGATGATAGATTCCTTGAAATCATATGGTATATTACATGTTTTAGAGGAATGTGTGGAATTATATATACATTTGTACCCCAAAATGGGAATATATATTCATGCGAGGTAAATTTCACGTGGCATTCATACTGATAATGAATTGAAAAAATAAAATGGATGAATGACATGTCATAATTATTTCAAAATAGGAAACGTAAAACACATTATTAATTTATATTCATTGAAAATGAGGCATTATTGAATTTTCTTATATGATGCTTGAAAATTTAACTTTCTATTTGATCAATTTATTTTATTGAAATCAAATTTAAAGCATAGTATGGTGAGTTTTATTTGTATCATTTTTAGATTCCATCCTTGAGGATAGTGCTTAATTCAAGTGTGGGGTGATTTTATAAGTGCATTTCATGCATATATTTTTGAGTATTTTATTACATTTTTTTGTGTTTAATTTAATAATCTTTCCAAGTTGTGAGTGTATTTATATTTTTTAGCTTTTAAGGAACTATTGAATTTATGAAAATGGAATGAAAAGTGATTGAAAGTGGAGCTTAGATTCCCTTCGTTCCATGAGAAATGAAAAGTGGTGTAACGCCTGATTTTATAAAGGGAAGGAAGATGAATATTCTAGAGCAGAACTGGTACAAATCATGTACTGAGAGTACACAATGTGTATTTTCAATTCATAGCATGATTTTGGATTGTTCTAGATGTTCATACATGCTGTCAATTACAAGTTCATGTCGTGTACCTTCATTACATGAGGTGATGGCAGCCAAAAATCAAATTAACGAATGATATTTGCGCAAGATTCTCATAGACATTGATGTAACAATGATAATGTTTAAACGACATGTAACCCTAGTACATGTCATGTAAGTGGTAAAATTTCCAAAATCATAGCTGAGATCTTCGAAAGCATCACTCAGATTCACAAAAAACGAATCAACATTACATAACATGAAGTTCATGTACACATCATGATACTGGTCTGACAGAACCCAATTCAAACCAATAAATAGGGGTGTTTCTACTGCTTTGAGGCATTATAATTTGACTGGAGAGACAAGCTTGTAGAGAAGCTTCTCTTCCCTATCCAAGTTATTTATTTTCTTGTATTTATGTTTTATTTTCCTCTTCCCTCTTATTCTCGCATCACTAGAATGGGGGGTAAACCCAACTAGTGCCTGGGTGATGTAACCGAAGGGGAAGGTTTCGTTGGATTTATTTATTTTTATTCATTTATTTGGTTTTCATAATATCTTTTTTCAACTTTCTATCCCATTCTTCTTATTTTCTCATTACCTTCAATATTTTAATAAAAACATTTAAATTTTCCAGCTGCCTATCCTAAAGATGGAATGATCGTTGTCAATTTTTTGGGAAAAAATGTTTAAACATGGTATCCAGATAAACATGATTCATCAACCCCATAAATTACCAAACCAAGGGAAATAGTTTATTTCTCTGTTAAGGAGGATATATCATGATCATTAAGTCTACCTCTTCTCGACTCTAATAATAATCATGAATCAATCAATCTATTTCCTAAAATCTAATTCCACCTAAACCCGGTAATTACATTATCCTTCAATTCCTTACAAATCAATTTTTCTCACAACAAATCAATCTAATTTTCTTTCTTATTCTCCATTCATCAAATCAAATCAAACACAACTTCTCTTTTCAAATTCTACTATTAAATCTTTCAAAATTATAATCCAACTAATTTTATTTTATCTATGGGTTCGACCTTGAACATCCACAATAGCACCTTATAATTAATCGTGTGGGGTAGTTTGAGTTTAGAAATTTGTTTTTTCATAGTAATACAAGGAAGTAACATTGAACTTTGGGGTTATCAATTTCCAATATCCCTTATATCTTGGTATAGCCCCATCTTATGCAATAAAGATAACTCATTGACTATAAAAACCAATTTATGCTCAAAATTTACTAATCTAGTTTAACACAATTATAAATTCAAAAATTTTCATCTCAATTAATAATTAATATCATGATATTTCCATGTTTCCAATAATAATAAATCAAGATAGACATTTAAAATCCTACTCAATCATTTTATCCAGTGAATTGATTGTTCAAATTAAATACACTGTCAACAATATATTCATTCCTAATTAATCAACCATTCATTTACATATTAATTAATGTGATATTATAGTATTAAATATAGAAAAAATAATCATAAAATATCTCAAAAAAGAACCTTCAATAGCTGAAGTCCCAACTTTATTGTCAGACTCCTCTAATTCTTGACAAATAGTGAATATCATTCCTCCTAGTAAGGCTTTCCAACCCTACCAAGACTCCCAAACTCAGCCTTCCTCAACCCCTTTCCATGATTCCATGAACCCTTTGCATTGTTAGATACTCAAACACTTATAATCTCTATGAATAGACTATAACAATATTTTATATGGCCTATCATACCATAACTGAACAATGTAAGGGTATCTTTTAGACACATTTACATTGAAAGTCCTAGTCTGTTGTACAGAAAAAACTCCAGTGATCCCATTTCCAAGGAAATAATAAAATATGTGTTCACTAATTTCAATTAAAAGTCCATTATTTATTATTTTCACCTCATAATTAACATATTCATCAATATGGGTGAGTGAAAATCACTTTCATTAAATGTTTTTATTATATTTTCCTTTACTATGTCCTCATTATCTATAACCTCCATAAGAAAATTATTGAAGTTGGTGCCCTAGAACCAACTTCACTGTACTTTATGATTACTTGTATTCATAGTTTTTAATATTAAAAAACTTCTTATCACATCATGATTTTTATTTTATGTATCATTGTATTTGATAATTTCTTAAGATTAGTTGTCACCCCAAAAGGTCATACTAGTTCCCTACTATGACAAAAAAATTTATAGCCTAAATAAATCTATTTCTATGTTGTTCAATAGGATAGTTTGATTTCATAGAATTCAACGAAAGATACATCGAACACATAGTTTGATGGAACATTGATGCAACTAGAAAGAATATAGATATCATATTAAAGTGGTTTTATTACACAATAAGAATATATAAGAGGTAATATGATAGTGTTTGATTAAATTCCTTTTCTATTGGTGCCATGGAGTGTTGATAGATGATATCCTTGGACTTTAGTCTGATTCAAAAAATTCCATTAAAAAGAGGCATAGAAGGTTACAGACTATGATTATCCACAATCTCATTAAAATAATATATTATTATTTATTATTTAAGAATTTGTGTAAATACTATTCACACAAGTGAATTAATTATTATTAATGTATGATTGATCATATATTTTTTGAAACAGTTATTTGGGAAAATATTATGTGAGTGGATTATTTAATAAAAATTTATTTTCTATTTACTGGATATAAAATTTATTTATTTATTGGTGAATAACGTACTAATATTTATTTATTAAATAAATAGTTATTATTTAATACCTGTTAAATATTGTTGAGGATTGTCGGACAGAGTTTATTGGTCTATTGAGAAATAATATATATATAATATTATTTTAATAAATAATTTTTAATTTTTATTCATGCGTTTAGATCATATCGATAAATGTTTTTATTATTATTATTATTATTATTATTATTATTGAAAAGGGGTTTTATATGTATTTAATAACTAATAAGGGAATCATTTGAAACTATTTATTTCCAATCCTTGTTTTATATAAACCAAATTATATTACTTTTCATGTGATCCAATTTCATTTTGGTTGTTCACCAAGATAGATGGGGAGAATCCCTTCAAGCCCAAGAGAACTCCCTCTCTAAGAATGATTGAAAAAATGGAGATTGATATTCCTCTACCATCCACTCTCATGTTCAGAGATGTTGGGGATAATTATTTGGAAGCGATTCTCAAAGATATCAATGGTGAATGGCGCAAGTGATGGGATATTCCATGGTAGTACCCAGAGATTCCTATGGAGACATTAATAGATTTGTGGAACATGGGTTGATCACTTATAGGTGGAATCTTCGCATGATTACTATAATGTAGTGGTGTAAAAAATATGGATATGTTGTTAGATCAATAAATGAAGAAATAATTCTAACAAGTTAAAAATTTAATTTATTAAATTAATTATAAGTAATATGTGATGATCTTATATATGGTTATAGTTTTCTACCACTTTTCTATTTTACTTGATTTAATTTCATTGGTCATGACATTCATCATTGTGTAAATATTGGATGGATCATCTATATTGAAAAAATAAATAAAAGTTGGGAGTCACCCATCAAACACTTATTCTGCGCGCAGAACCAACAAGTTGTATCAGAGTAGTCACATAATTAGTTATAATTATTTAAATACTGCTGATTGATATACACATGTTCTATTTAGTTTTAAATTCATGTTTAATAATTTCTAAAAATTAAATGTGAGATCCACTCCTTCCTAGTTATTTTATTTTATATCAAATCAAATAAATTAATTTTATGAACAAAATAAGATAAAATATCTCATCTCGAGATGTTTAGATTTTGGCCAAATATGTAGAGACTTGGTTTTTTCCTTATAAGACATTGAAATAATTCTAAATATTTTTTCAGAGGAAGGAGCTTAGATGGACTGTGATTCTGAGGCTTGGTTTTCCCCGAATTAGATCTATAAAAATATTAAATATATTTTATAATGCAGACACAAATAATTAAAGAAATAAATATAACACATAAAAGGGTGATCTGATCAGAAATCTGAGATCATGGTTGTGTCTGGAACATAGTTTTTTCCCATGATTCGAAAAAAATGTGTCGTAATAGGATGTTCCAACCCTTCGTCATGGGTATTTAAATATCTCGCTATAGAGGTTTTTTGGTGATTTGATAACCCAGATATATTCTTATAGTTCCACCATTCTTCTCATCTCTATTGGTGAAAAAAGAACAAGTGATGAAGAATGGTGAACCACTAATCTGTATGGATCTAAGTGAAACGAACTTAGTGGAACCTCCCAAACCTATTGGAAAGTCTTTTATTCACCAACAATCGATCCATGTAGTGTTAGGAATCATATTTGGTGTTTTATGCCCTGAATTAAATGTTTCACCATGTTGAATATTGATTCCGCAATCTGCTCCACCTTTTCAGGATCTCAATTTCTAAAAATATTATTTTTATTAATTTTTCATCAATATCATATTCCACTTCTTTATCAGTTTTCCAAGAATTCTTGGTCAATGACCCTAACCCTTTCTTATGGTGTTTTTATCCCATAAATCTCTATCTTCATCATGGGCAGAGCCCTTTAGCTCATGGCTCGACAATTTTCATGTGACCCAAACTCGATCGAGTGCCTCGATTCGGGATGGATTTACCAATAAACAATAAAATCATGAGCACATATTTGATTTGGATACTAGATGACACAAGGATGAAGAATTCATAGGTTTTGCAACAATCCAACAAGGATTGAAACCGCGACAGTGTTCAGATGTTTTGTCCAAACCATTGTTTCTGAATGAGGCTGATTTGGGAGGAATGATGATGAAATCCCAAGATCATTGGAAATATTTGGATTTTTAGGAGATTATTCAGGTGTCCATGGATTCGGTTGAAGTAGTTTTGGAAGAAATTGAAAAAAATCCGAGAAACCTTATTTCCCATGAAAAAATAGGACCACGTTCCATGTTCCATGTAGAACACAAGGAATATAGCCTCCCTAAGTGGGGGCTCTGGGGATTTATTGTAGTTATATAGGACTCAACTTTTACCACCATTTATATGTTTTTTATCCCCTTACCATGTGATTAAGACATTTGAAGGACAACATGACCAGCAGACACGGCCCGGTCATTGGATATGTGGGATATACCATTTAGTCCTACTACATGGTGTGTAACCCCACATGGATGGGACATGTGTACTGGCCAAAAGACATGGACAAAAAATGGAGAAAGACCACATTTCTTATGGGGCCCTAACATGCAATGTTCTTTTTGGGCTCCTCCAATAAATTTTTAAACCCATGTATCTCTTTTGTTTAGACTCACATTTTGGCCCGTGAGATTCCTATATTCACTTTCTTTTCTACTGTAAAAAAAATTGTGTCTTTAGAAGTAGATTTTAAGATATGACATGAATTTTCTTGGTTTTCTTGTATATATATGACACCCATCAATGTTAGTGATCATATAGGCTTACCAAATCAGTTATGGGATGACCCTCTAGGTGGGATGGTCAATATAGTACCCGATGATTTTAAAATAACCCTCCAGCTGGGCTGGATAGTCTAGTCCCCAATGATTATAGGTTGAATGTCTATCTGGGAAGGGTAGTGTAGACATCAATGATTTTTATTTACCCTACATTAGGATCTCAAATGTGGATTTCTTCAATGTTCCAGGCCAACCATGCAGTTGTGGTGGGTAGTGTAGTTTCTGATAACCTACCTGGAAAGACACTCTAGTTCGGCTGGGCAGCGGCATCCCCCTGACAACTCATCCGGCTTACCCTCCAACAGTCTTTGGGTTGTGTCATTCCCTAATGACTATCCTATGTGGTACCCTTCTGTAGGAGTCATAAATGTTATTCATAAGTGACTACTATAGAATAACCTCACCTGTCAGGAATATTGGTGAGGTGTGGTTCAACTTACCTATAGACACACAAGGAACAAGGGTGCTTTCCCAAATGATAGGTTTTCTTATGAAATGATCTAAAACCAGGTGGGTGAGTTAGTTACATAAAAAGAGGAGAGTTTTTTTGGGGTGGTGATTTGAGACCCTTTGACTTGTGCCTCCAGGGTAGATGTATGAGTTGTTGGGCATCACATATTTATTAACATGAAACTATTGAACGCTCACTTTCTTAGGATGAGCTATGAGATGGATATCCCCTAACTCTTTCATTTGGGATTCTTTTTCTAATTATATATATATATATATATATATATATATTGTTACAGTACCCACTCCATGGGTGTTGGTTACCCTCATTCATGAAGAGGGAAAGACGTGTGGGGTATTCCACGTTCTTTCTGTGTCTAGCTTCTCATTGTTGGATGATTCTACTCTCCCACTATATGTAGCAATGAATCGATGAAATGTTCATCTCCTCACCATTTCAAGATACATGGGTTTGGATGAGTTAACTTTCACTCTTTTATTTGGTTTAGTTGTACTCTTTCCACTCACTTTTATTGTACCTTATTCTCTCTACTTCTTTCCTTTTCAGTGTATCTCTTACTACTCCCCATTCACCTTTTCTATGTGTCTTACTAGGTATGTATATAATCACCCCGACATGGAATTTTTCCAACACATGTCATGTCTTATGTAGATGGTGGTTAGGTCAATCGTGATCTTAGAGGATCTTAGAGATACATGTTGTGTGGACCACGTATAGTTGTTGAAGTTGGGATTCAGGAGCGGCGCTCTCTCAGCTATACTCTTTTTCAGTTTCCATTATATTGGGACAGAATTCTAGTTTGGGTTTATGAGTTTTCCCTTTTTATTTTGAGCAGAAACTACCATGCTCTTGTACCATTTATAGGTTCATGCATGTTTATTTTTCTTTATAGTAGTTCTCACTTTTTCAACTTTTACTATGCACTTTTTCATTAAGTGGGAAATTTGTTCCTGTATAGGTTTTAGGGAAAGACCTACGAATTTTTTTTGTGTATTCGTCACTTTATTCAAACCCCTAGCCAAAGGAGATGGGCTTGGGGTAGTTGTTTCCAGATCCTGGGATTTATTTTAGTCGTGACAAAGGGTTTTTAAAGGTGGTTCGACCCTTCAGACATTTTTCGGAGGTTTCCCTAAAAAAATAATTGTTCAATTTTGGTAAACATATTCAATTTTTCTCAAGAGTGGATCTTAGGCTAGGGATTCCAATGATGGTGAGGGTGGATGACATATCCATTCACCATGACCCTGATTACCCACTTTTCGACTCAACATCGTCAGACATTTTCTCTGGGGGAACAATTGTACATGCATCATATAGGGTGGATTCTAAGATTTTTTTTCTTGTGTCAGATCCCCATTATATTTAAATATACATTTATATATATATATATATTCCAATCTGTTTGTGGTACTCTATGATAATTTTTAGGATTCAAACTTCGGTTCGTGATGATGACCCCAATTGTGATAAGGCCTTAGTTCAGGGTCCTTCATGTGATCTTCTTCCTCATGGTGGGAATGTAGTAGTACCCACACATATTGGGATATAGATTGTCCCAAAAAAGTAGGCTGAGCACCCTCCCTATGTTTCTTTTTCATAGAATGCTGATGTTATACGGTGATTTAGATCCTTTGGTACTAGAGGATTGGTTATAGTCGGTGGTCCATGTCTTGAGGCTCATTCGAACACCAATAGATCATATGGTGGATTTTTCTAACAGTATTTTCCAAAGATAAGTTGGGTGCTGGTGGAGATTATTTAGTTAGATGAACGATGATTTGAATCTTTCATGGGATGACTTCCAGTAGTTGTTTTGGGAGGAGTACTACCCCTTCTTCAGACACTAAATTTAGATTTAGGAGCTACTGGATCTTCAGAAAGGAGGGATGATAGTGTTATAGTACTTAGAGAGGTTCACAGACCATGCAACATACTCCCTTGACATGATGAAAGATGGCTACTTCTGGGCACAGATATTTGAGGAGGGACTCCGCAGAGAGATTTGATCCAGCATGGTGCACTTGTGAATCACCACCTAATTCGGGGTGCGGGAGCAGGCATCTATTACAGAGATCATCTCGATAGGTGGATGTCATATAGATGGACCTAGTTATAGGAATGATAGAGATGAGACATCTTTAGTATTAGGGAGATGCTAGAGATCTCAGAACTGGAGACCCATTTGTGAGGAGACCTAGGGACATGGTCATGCAATATAGTGTCATCATAGAGCATCGGGGGAGCCCGAATACGGTCTGCTGTACTTATGATGGGAGAGGTCACATGGAATGGGATTACCTGGGCAGGTGAGCTGAAAATCTAAGATAGGTAGAAAACAAACCGCCACGGTATAGATGATCCTATGAACGAGGATCTCCCAAGCGACGACAAGGTGGTCCCTAGGGATAAGAAGTGGGTAGAGGAGTGGGCGGAGCTGCAGCTGGGGTAATACATTATGAGGATCTACCACCACCACCACTAGGTGGCCTATATTAGGCTTAGGGAGCTATCAGCGAGGGTCATGAGTAGCTGTAGTAATTGGACGTCTACTTTCCTACAATTCATGAGACGATTTGAGGTATGATATATGTTTACTATACTCTTACCTCAGTATTAGTATACACTGGTTATATCCATTCTTTTATCTCTCGACTCTTAGTGTGGGTGTTGGATCACCTGGTAGAGATTCTAGTATAACACTTATGCCTTGAGGTTCCTTGTAACACCCCAAGCATCCATGGTACGCTTCGCTTTGAATAATATAGTAGCATGTGATGTACGCAAATTCGAGTTCTAACACACACCACAACCAATAAAACTAGCCATTATGAATAGTAATACCAACTTTTTGAAATTTTAAAAATATTATCTTTCAAAATATACTTCATTTTTGGATTCAGAATATCAAAATTATCTTAGGGAGAATTTTTGGTATTTTTCTAAAAACATTCAATTTTTGATGAATAGTGAAAAAACACGGAGTTATAGTTTAAAACCGATTTTTTATTTAAATAATTATTTATTTTATTTAAATTTAATTAAGGTCAAAATAGATACATAATAAATATATATGTTCAATTTAATTCATTTGAGTTAGTTTAGAATAATTTTAGATATATAAAAATGTTATTGAACTTTTCACAGTATTTTACCAATCTCCTATGAGAATTTTGAAATTCACATAAAACATAATTTTACCACTTCTATGAGTGTAATTTAGAAAATAATTGAGACACAGATAATATCAAGGTGTAAAATGTGGTTCAATAAGATAAAAACATTTTTTGGTGAATTGTAACATTTTACTTTTGTTTACCACGGTTAAAAGTAAATAGGGTAATTAAGGGTAAAAATGATATTAATATTACCCTAACACATGTACTAATTCTATTGGACCAGATTATCTTGCCCAAAAACAAACTTAGAAATAAAATATTATCATTTATATCCACTTGGAATAGATTAGAAAATTTATTATTATTTAATTCAAAGAAGAGTTAAAAGAGTTAAAATCAATGTATAAAAACTAAAACATTTTTAATGTAGGGTTATACGTACGATAAATTCGATTATAGATATTAATTATAAATCTAAAAAGATTTTTTACATAATAGTATTTTATTTATAATTTTTAGAAATAAAATAAGTTAATTTATTTATGACACAATGATGATGCAATAATTATCGTATTAATGAAAGATTAAGATCATTGATATTATAAATACACAAATAAATGTAATTTAAGACTTTTTTTGAATTAAAATAATTTTATAGGTAAATATGACATATTAGTATTGTTTATATGAATTGTATTCGAATTAATAATGCTGTTATAAATTTATCAAAAACAAAATACCCAACATTGTCAAAATTGATATAAACAAGTTTTTAAAACAAATATTATATTATTAATTGATATTATCTTCCTAAAAATCTAAGGTTCATCCAAAGTACTTATATCATGATAGGTGTATCATTATGGACCAATTGGGGGTATATAGGACGTTTTTAGTAATTTTATAAACCATATAATATAAAAATACAATGAGACATGGTAAATGTCAAACTAAATAACTAAGAGTTAAAACTAAATGATAAGGTTAATAAAGTGTTCCAAACCTGTCTAAAACCTATTTTTAGAGTGCATTTAGATCCATACCAACCTTAGTCTCTAAATAAATCAATTTTGAGACATTATAAACCGAAGATGAATTTATTATAAAATAATATTTTATGTTTTTTCTTAAGGTGCCCCTCACCCCTCTTATAAAAGGGCACTCCGCATTCTCTTAATTTCACACCTTCAAAGCCATTTGGCTCGAACAACCCCTGCCAAAATATCCTCCCAACTTCACTCAATGCAGCCTGGAGGCCTTATTTTGATCACAAAGCCAACCTAAGGTGCCCTTTTGATCAAATCAAAAGGAAGAATCTGAAGAAGTGGTAATGTTTTCACCAACCACTTTTAAGTCCCTTTCATCTTCCACTTCTTATTTCTTTTTTATTTCCATTATAAAATAATAACTCCATTATATTATATATACTGTGATGTTATTATAAATATGGTACAACCATATTCAGTATTTTATCCATCCTTTGAATGACATGTCATCATACGTGCATACGTACGGCTTACCGTCACCACGTCGTGGTGTAATTTTTATTCAAAACATTATTATTTGGATTGGTATGATAATGATGTGTAAATGAAGTAAATAATAAATAAAACATTATAACGATTCTTTTTATATGATATAACATCCAATTATATACAATTTTAACATCAAAATAATGATATTGTTGCCCATGCGTATATACGAACTACAGTCTCCACGAACACGATAAGATTCATTCCCCATCGTATCCCTTCAAGACTAATATTCATATGATGATTAAAAATAATTTTTAAGGACTTGATATAATTATGGATATGAATAAGATACAACATATGGATAACAAACACGGCTTATGTAACAAAACATATAAAAGAAAACGAGTAAGTGAACACCCAAAACGACGATAATACTAAAATATTATTAACAAAGAAATATTAAAAGATCATATATGATATCATATTAATGTATATGATTATCATATAAGTTAATAACAATTATTTAACTATTATATAGTATATTAAACTATCATCGTCTTTGGAAAAGTACAAGGTAAGGGTTTATTTCACAATCTCTTCATTATCCGAGGTTGTTTATACGTAATTATCTACTGGGACCTCTATATCATCCACATCCATGTTTCTTAAAAATGTAATTCAAAACATTCTTAATATTTTTACAGAATATGGGTTAAAGTCATTTATATCCTTGTTTGACTTTTTATAATAAGTTTTTAAAGCAATCTTTCCATCGTTTTCCAAACAAGGTCCTTTTAACCTTTTTGACAGAATTAAGGTATGAATGTCTTTTTTTAACTTATATGGCGGGTGCGGCTATTTTCCTCCATTATAAAATATTCAAAGCATCCCTTACAAGATTATAAGAATATATTGAATGTAATTGTATTATTTTATATTTATGTGACTTCTAAATGATTTCAAAATGAATATTTTAAGAATTTGTGAAAGGTACTCTTTATCAGGATCAGAATTTTAAATGTTTTAAATATTTGTCTTTCTAAATATTTTTAATTAATGTAAATGTTTTCAAAATGATTTTAAGGATTTATTTCTATGGACATGAATGTTTTAAAATGATATTTCTTTTCAAAATCTTCAAATTTTTATGGGACACTTTGACTCAAAAATCACTTATAAATTACTTCCTTTATAAATGTGTGACTTTTCAATGATTTCCAAAAAGAGATATTACTCTCAAATAGTTTTGATTTAATCTATGTCAAAATCCTTTGATGTATTTTTTGCTTATTTAAATTTGATTTATTAAGATACAAAACTTCCATATTGCATTGAATGTTTTGTGATATGTTTGACTGTGGATGTGTTATTTTTATACCATTCATGGTTTATGGAGAAAGCATTGACATTTTGTATGCTGGTTTTAATACGAGTGTTTATGTTATGTTCAAACATGTTCATATGAGGAATGTATTTGACTTAGTAAGTGAAGGGTGGAGCCCGCTACAGCTCCTCGATGCATCAGTAGGTCTCATGAGACAAAATAGTGTCTTAGCATAAAGCCTTGACAAAATATTATTTGTAGTCTTGGCACAAGGCCTTGAATATGTGGTTATGATAGTTTGGCATATAAATTCCATCATTATGAAGGTGGTTATTCATATTACATGTGATTATTTGACTAGTAGAATATCCATTTGAATAAGTAAATGGAATTATTTCATTTTATCTTTGCCATATAATGCTGAATTTCATGTTTAAAAGGCTTTTGTTTTAGTTATACATTTCCTTAAATGTTTATGTTTATTTATGAATGTTTTTTCTATATTGTTATCCATACTGAGCATATGAGCTCACCCATTTCAATGTTTGAATTTTTCCCATGATGTGAAGAAGTATTTTATGAATGACATGTAGTGAATGTATGAGGGGATATGAACACAAGATGTTGTTGTAGTTTTTTTTCACTTTATGATGTAATGTAAGACTTATGAATATATCTACTATTTCCAAGGCTACTAAACTAATCGGTCCTTCGAGACTTGATATTTTTTTACCATTCCAATGTTATGTAATAATGCACCGACTCTGGATGACTGGGGATGGGGAGTTAGAGTTGGTATCAGTGGAAGTTTAGTATAAACCATGGAAACTAGATTTAGATAAACTATAATTAGAGCACATAACCCTAAGATAGACTTTGAGGATTAGTATAGAAGAAGTTCCTAGAATTTTTGTATTATAGAGATATTTGAGTTTTCCAATCAATACATCCCTGTATAGATACGAGTAGGTAGAGGCCGCTCTGGCACAGATGTACCTAGAGGTAAAACCCAAAAACACCGCTTTGAGCTAGACTCGAACGAGAATTGGTGCACGACAATGGGCCTTGCTGCACTCTTGGTTATGACACTCCCAGGGGATATTCTTAGGATAATTCTCATTTTCTTTTCAAACCATTATGAAGGGTTTGGGAGTATATACTTCCTCAAAGAAAACAATTTTATGATTATGGATTATATCCATAAACTGTTCAATTTACGTTAGGTATTTTACATGTTTGGAATTATTAATTGAAATTCATAAACTGACCTAGTGTATGCCATCGAATAGAAATGGGGCACTGTAGAAGGAATGTGAACTCCAGTAATACATATGATCCAAATAATAATAAGGATCATATCTTCCATGGTATTAAGCCAACATTTAGAAATGAAATTGTCTCTCGTGTTTTCTCAACATATGAAGAAATAGTATCATGTCTTAATAAGATAAGTAAATAATTCTTTGAGTCCTATGGATTTGACGGTATGTAAGAGAAGAAAAGCATGGAAGAGAGAAATATGGATAAAGGGAAGAGGTAAAAGAAGAATTTTCCCATATGTGATAACTGTGGGAAGAAACACCCTAGAACTTTCCTGAAGGGAATGGGAGTTTGTTATATGTTTCGAGAAAAAGGACACCAAGTACGTGACTGGAAGGGCAAGAAAAAGGTAACAAATATACAATGCTTCAACTGTAAGGAGTTGGGACACTACATGAACTAATGTCCTAATCATTAGAGTGTGCCCCAAATGATGCTATTGGATAATAATCATGTTATGATACTACCTTAGATGAAGAAGAATGACTAGTGTTCTTATGTTGTTATTATAGGATAATTTCATTTCAGTGTTGTAACAACAATATACTGGTTATATGTATTATGGAAATAAATAAGGCTTGTACTTCAGTACTATTTTATAGAAGATTTGAGATTATATGGTTCTAAGAAAAGTGACATAATAGTGAACTACACTTTTGGTAATATACATGGTTGAAGGAAAGGAAATCCTTAATATGGTCCTGATAATGAGTTAATGATTTTGGAATAAGAGATGGTAGATTTGAATAAATTGTAATAAATATTATTGACTACATTGAAACTGATTAATGATTTTTCATCGTTGGAGTTTACAACATGTTTGGACAGAAGGAGTATATCCAATATTCTATAAAGAATAAAGGATCATAAATGTAATCAATAAGGTTTTATGGTAATTCAGGATGTTACAATGTTTTAAAATAATACATGATGAAGGTGTTCACATGTTATTACATGGAAAGAAGGATAATAATTGTGTTTAACATCCTTATAAATTTTGAACTGTGAGTTTGGATAGTAGTATTTCAGATAAGTCCAAAGGTTGGAATGGATTAAGTTTGAAAGGTTATTTTTGTATTTTTATAAAAGGACAACACGCAAACCATGTGACAACCCATCACGTCGGAAAAAGATGCTGGAATTGAACCCACAACCATAAGTGCGATTGGGATTTATCTCCTACCACTGGAATATGTGAAGTTCCTATATGGTATAATGTAGATTCTTTTTTTAAGGGTTCTGATATGCGAATTATAAATTCATTATATTTGGAACCCTATACGATTAGGATACATATAGTATTTTTGAGTTGTATTATGTTTTGGAGTGAAAGATGAGTTTGTGGTAGAAATTTATTAATGGATGAAACAATAATTATAAACTTAGTATATCTCTTTATGATCTTATCCAATCTCATTAATAAATTCCTCAATATTAAGAAAATAAACATAGAACCAAAACCTTGTCCAAGATGAAACCTTAGAAAATCCCAAATTTATGGCTTTGTGATTGTTGTCCTTTTCAAAGCCATGTTCTCTACCACTCTCCATCAGATAATGATGGTTTTATTTCTCTTCCATATCCATGTTTTCCTACAGGGAACCCTAGTGTGTGTACTTTTCAGGAACCTTCATACTTACCACTCTTTATTTTACATAGAGGCCTCACTAATCCATTTTTTGATGTGGGATTTCAACTAAGATATTTTGAAATGTCAACCCCAAGATTCCAATTCTGAGAATAAATTGTGAGGATTAAATTTATAGAAGGAGGGTATAATGTAACACCCAAATAATCCACGGTACACTTCTCTTTCCATAATACAGTAGCGTGTGTTGTACGTAACTTTGAGTTCTAACAGACACCACAACCAATCTAACTAGCCGTTAAGAATAGTAATACCCACTTTTTGAAATTTTATAAATATTATCCTTTAAAATGGACATCATTTTTGGATTCGGAATATCAAAATTAGCTTAGGGTGAATTTTTGGTATTTTTCTAAAAACATTCAATTTTTAATGAATAGTAGAAAAATAATGAGTTATAGTTTAAAACCAATTTTTTTTAAATAATTATTTATTTTATTTAAATTTAATTAAGGTCAAAATAGATACATAATACCTATATAAGTTCAATTTAATTCACTGTTTTTAGTTTATAATAATTTTAGATATATAAACATTTTATAAAACTTTTCACCGTCTTTTACCCATCTCCTTGGAGAATTTGGAAATTCACAAAAAAAGATAATTTTACTACTTTTGTGAGTGGAATTTAAAAAACACAAGAGACATGGTTAATATCAAGGAGTAAAATTTGGTTCAATAAGATAAAAATAATTTTTGGTGAATAGTAACTTTTTACTTTTATTTGCCACGGTTAAAAGTAAATATGGTAATTAAGGGTAAAAATGATATTAATATTACCCTAAGAGATATCCTAATTCTATTGGAAAATTGTACCTCGATCAAAAACAACCTTAGGAATAAAATATTGTCATTTATATCCACTTGGATTAAATTAGGACATTTATTATTATTTAATTCAAAGAAGAGTTAAAAGAGTTAAAATCAATGTTTAATAAATAAAACGTTTTTAATGTTGGGATATACATAAGATAAATTTGATTATAAATATTAATTATAAATCTAAAAAGATTTCCTACATAAAATTATTTTATTTATAATTCTTAGACATTAAATAAGTTAATTTTTTTGTTACACAATGATGATGCAGTAATTACCATATTAATGAAAGATTAAGATAATTGATATTATAAATACACAGATAAATGTAATTTGAGACTTTTTATCAATTAAAATATTTTTATAGGTTCTTATGTAATATTATTATTGTTTATATGAATTGTTTTCGAATTAATAATGATGTTATGAATTTATCAGAAAGAAAACACTTAATACTTTAAAAATTGACATAAAAGAGTTTTAAAAAAATATATTATATTATTAATTGATATTATATTCCTAAATATATAAAGTTAGGCCAAAGGACTTATATCATGATATTTGTATCATTAATGGACCACTTGGGGGTCTATTGTAAGTTTAAAGTATGTTTATTAAAAATATCACATAAAAATACAAAGAGACATGGTTAATGTCAAACTAATTATCTAAGAGTTAAAACTAAAGGATAAGGTTAATAAAGTGACTCAAACCTTTATAAAACCTATTTATTGAGTGTATTTAGACCCATACCCACCTTATCCTCTAAATAAATCAATTTGGATCCATTATTAACCGAATATGAATTTATTATAAAATAATATTTTATGTTTTTTCTAAGGTGCCCCTCACCCCTCTTATAAAAGGGCACTCACCCTTCTCTCAATTTCACACCTTCAAAGCCATTTGGATCGGACAAAACCTACCCAAATATACTCACAAATTCCCTCACTTTAACCTAGAGGACTTAGTTTGATCAGAAATCAAACCTAAGGATCCCTTTTGATCAAATCAAAAGGAATAACACGAAGAAGAGGTAATGTTTTCACCACCCTCTTTCAAGTTCCTTTCTTCTTCTACTTCTTATTTTTTTTATTTCCATTATAAAATAATAACTCTAGTATCTTCTATATACTGTGATGTTATTATAAATATGGTAAAACCATATTTAGTATTCAATCCATCCTTTTAATGACATGTCACCATACGTGTGTACGTACGGCTTACCGTCTCCACATCGTGGTGTAATTGTTATTCAAAACATTATTATTTGGATGGGTATGATAATGATGTGTAAATGAATTAAATAATAAATAAAACTTTATAATAATTATGTATATATGATATAATATCCAATTATATACGATTTTAATATCAAAAGAATGATATTGTCGCTCGTTCGTACGTACGGACTATTGTCTCCATGAACGCGATAAGATTCATTCCCCATCCTATCCATTCAAGAATAATTTTCATTTGATGAATAAAAATAATGTTTATGGACTTGATATCATTATGTATATGAATAAGATAAAACATATGGATAACAAACACACCTTATGTGACAAAACATATAAAAGAAAATGAGTAAGTGAACACCCGAAACGATGATAATACTATAGTATTATTAACAAAGAAATATTAAAAGATCATATATTATATCATATTTATGTATACTATTATTGTATAATTTAATAACAATGATTAAACTATTACACAGGAAGTTAATGTACCTATGACTATGGAAAAGTACAATCTAAGGGTTTATTTCACAATCTCTTCATTATCTGAGGTTGTTTATACGTAATTATCTACTGGGACCTAGTTATCATCCACATCCAAGTTTCTTAAAAATGTAATTCAAAACATTCTTACTATTTTACATAATATGGGTTAAATTCATTTATACCCTAGTTGGACTTTTTATAAGAAGTTTATAAAGGAATCTTTCTGTCGTTTTCCAAACGAGGTCCTTTTTAACCTCTTCGACAGAATTAAGGTAAGAATGTCTTTTTTTAACTTATACGGAAGGTGCGGCTATTTTCTGCTATTATAAAATCATGGAATATTACCTTACAATATTATAAGAATATTTTGAATGTAAATGTTTTATATTATAATTATGTGACTTTTAAATGATTTCAAAATGAATATTTTAAGAATTTGTGAAAGTTACTCTTTATCAATATCAGAATTTTAAATGTTTTAAAGATTTATCCTTCTAAATATTTTTAATTAATGTCAATGTTTTCAAAATGATTTTAAGGATTTATTTATATGGACATGAATTTTTTTAAATGATATTTCTTTTCAAAAGCTTCAAAGTGTTATGGGACACTTTGATTCAAAAGTCTCTTTTAAATTACTTCCTTTATAAATGTGTGACTTTTCAATGATTTCAAAAAAGGGATATTTCTGTCAAATAGTTTTGATTTCATATATGTCAGCATATTTTGATGGATTTTAAGCTTATTTGAAGTAGATTTATTATTATACAAAACTTCCATGTGGTATTGAAGGTTTTATGATATGTTTGACTGTGGAAGTGTTATTTTTATACCATTCATAGTTTATGGAGAAATTACTGATATTTCATATGCTATTTTTAAAATGAATGTTTATGTTATGTTTAAAACTTTTCCTATGAGGAATGAATTGGGCTTATTAAGTGACGGTTGGATATTTCTATAGCTCCTCGATGCATCGGTAACTCTCATGTGACAAACTAGTGTCTTGGCACAAGGCCTTGACAAAATCTTATTTGTAGTCTTGGAAAAAGGCCTTGAGTATGTGGTTATGATAGTATGGAATTATGCATTCCATAATTATGAAAGTGTTTATTGATATTGCATGTGATTATTCAACTAGTAGGATATTCATGTGAATAATTAAATGGAATTATTTCATTTTATCTTTGTCGTATTATGCTGAAGTTCAAGTTTAAAAGGCTTTTGTTTTAGTTATATATTGCCTTAAATGTTTATGTTTATTTATAAATATTTCTGCTATATTGCTATCCTTACTGAGCATCTGAGCTCACCACTTTCAATTTTTTAATTTTTCGCAAGATGTGAAGAAGTATTTTATGAATTACCTATAGGGAATGTATGAAGGTATATGAAGACAAGATGTTGTTGTAGTTTTTTTCACTTTATGATGTAATGTAAGACTTATGAATATATCTAGTGTTTCCAAGGCTACTAAACTAATTGGTCTTTTGAGACTTGATCTTTTTTATCATGCCAATGTTATTTAATAATGCACTGACTCTTGGTAACTGGGTTGAGGGCATTACATTCCTACAGGGAAAACATCCTCTGTATCCTTAATCTATTGGTTGTGGAAGCTATCCCTTAGAGGACAGTTGTTTGCATGGGACCTAATGGTCATCATGATGGAACCCAATGATGTTATGGAAAGATGAACGGGTTTTATGAGTAGGGGGTTACAGCCTATTACCCATCATCTAGTGAGTATGATCCTTGGAACAAATTACACTTCAAGAAAATGGATTCCTTTAGTTGTAGAGGATTATATGGACATCATTCCCTAAGAATTTATGGGAGTACCTCTAAGGAGAGTGTTGGTGTTTTTTATAGAATAGAAACCAGGGACTACTATGATTTATTTTGGGGTGTATCTGGTGGAACACACTAAGTTTCAAGAGCTATGGTTGCAATTAAAGGACCTCCATGAGGTCTAGTCATGGATCTAGAAAATATCGAAGCAGTTTTTTCATTGGATGCACCCTATAATGTGTTAGAGGTGCGGCGATTTCATGGATTGGAAAGTTACAACTGGGGATTTGTTGAAGATTTCACCAAAATCAAATCCCCCCTTTAACCACTCTAATTTCAAAGAGAAATTCATTTAATTGGTCTTTGAAATTCCATAAGACCATCAATCGGTTGAGGCAGAGGTTGAAAAGCACCCCAATTAGGATACAACTGAAGGAAGGAGTTGAGTTTGTGGTGTATTGTGATACCACCAGAATTAGATTTGATTATATGTTGATGCAATGATAGGTATTCATTTCATTTGGGTTGAGGATGTTTGGGTCACAAGACCAAAATTATGAAACACAAGATCTACAGCTCATAGCAATAGTTTTTTTCTTGAGGATGTGGAGTCACTATATTCTGGGAGAGTGCTTTTTGGATTACTCAGTCCACCAGAGTCTCAAGTACATCTTCACATAAAGAGACATGAAACTAAGGTAGTGATGTTGGTTAGAGTTCCTACTGGACTATGACCTTGATATAGTCTACAAACCAAGGAATAGAATCATTTTAGTAGATTCCCTTAGTAGGAAGTCTTATCTCTCCTTGTACAAAAATAATTAGAATAGTTGGATTCCATGAAAATGACAATAGTGGAATAGGAGGGTACAATTTTCTTGTAGTCAATGGTGTTGAACCCTTCTCTCCTTAAGCGTGTGAATGAGTCCCAAATGGGGGACATTTACTACGATGTTCTTTATGATTAGATATCACTGGGTGGAAAATCCTATGGATATTTTTATGGAGGAAATCATGAGATATTATTCCAGGGGTGAACATTAGTTCCAATCAGTTCTGAGAAGAGGTGATGTGAGAGTTTCACACTTCTCTTTTAGGGGTACATCTGTACATGGAGAAGATGTATATGGACCTTTAGTGGTGGGTTTGGTGGTCTCACATGAGTAAAATAATTGATGAGTTTGTCTCATGATTCCTTACCTGTGAGCAGGTGAAAACTTAACATTATGTTCTTATAGGTTTATTTCATCCTCTTGATACTCCAGAGTGGTCATAGGATAGCATATCCATGGATTTCTTCATGGGAATTCCACATATAGTGAAGGTCCATAACACCATCTGGGTTATAGTAGACTGAATCATGAAGGATTCACACTTCTTTTCCATCAGGGTTTAATGTTTGGTGGAGAGTTTAGGGAAAATATATGTAAGAGAGATCATCTACCATCACAGGGTACCCTCAATGATTTACTCTGATCGTGATGTGTAGTTTACATCACCATAGTGGATAGGAATTAAGGAGTCATTAGGGACCCAGCTATAGATGATTATAACCTTACATCCTTATATGGATGAGTACACTGAGTGCATTATCCATGTTCTAGAGGATATGTTGAAGGCCTACATGATGGATTTTATCCAGAGCTCGAAAGATCACAAGCCCTTAGTAGAGAATGAATATTATAATTTCTACCACTCCACCATTGTCCTGGAACCTAACATGGCCTTTTATTGAATACCTTATAGGTCACCCTCATATTGGTAAGAGATTGGAGAGTTCCCTGTAATGGGACCAGAGTTGGTTAATATAATTACAGAGAAAGTAAAAATCATTTGTGAATAGATGTAGATGTCCCGGAAATGATAGAATTTATTCATAGATCTCAGTCATAGGACCATGGAGTTTAGGCAGGGATACCGTGTCTTATTGAGATTGTCCCCATAATGTGGTATTTGGAGGTTTGGTTGAGGAGTCAAGTTATCCTCAAGGTTCATCAAGACATTCAAGATCATGCAGAGGGTTAGAGATGTTACCTCATTCCTATCCTTACCCCCACAACTTATGTGGGTGCACGATGTTTTATACATGTCGTAGCTAATGAGATATATTCATAACCCAATGCACGTCATTGACTTGGGAGAGTTGTACATAGAGGAAGGATCCTCATTCATAGAGAACATTGTGGTGATCAATGACCGACATGAGATGACCATGTGATGATGATCCATCCCTTTGCTTAGAGTGTTGTGGAAGCATTAAAATGTGAAGCAGGTTACCTAGGAGTAGGAGAGCCAAATGTGGGGAACAATGGTGCATGCATCATATAGGGTGGATTCTATGATTTTCGTTATTGTGTCAGATCCCCATTATATTTACATAAACATATATACATATATATATATATATATATATATTCCAATCTGACTGTGGTACTCCATGATAATTTTCATGATGTCAGCTTCGGTTCATGATGATGACCCCATTTGTGATAAGGCCTTAGTTCAGGGTCCTTCTTGTGATCCCCTTCCTCGTGGTGGGAAGGTAGTAGTACCCTAGCCTATTGGGATATATATTGTCCCAGAAAAGTTGGCTGATCACCCTCCCTGAGTTTCTTTTCCATAGAACGTTGAGGTTCTACGGTGATCTAGATCCTTTGGCACTAGAGGATTGGTTAGAGTCAGCGGTCCATGTCTTCAGGCTCATTAAAACACCAATAGATCATATCATGGATTTTTCTACCAGTATTTTACAAAGAGAAGTTGGGTGCTGGTGGAGATTATTTAGTAATATGCATGATGATTTCACTCTTTCATGGGATGACTTTCAGCAGTTGTTTTGGAAGGACTACTACCCCTTCTTCTTACACTACATCAAGATTTAGGAGCTTTTGGAAATTCAGCAATGAGGGATGATAGTGGTATAGTACACAGAGAGGTTTATAGACCTTTCAATATACTCCCTTGACATGATGAAATATGGCTACTTCAAGGAATAGATATTTGAGGAGGGACTCCGCGGAGAGATTCGATCCAACATGGTGCCCTTGTGAATGACCACCTAATTCGGGGTGTTGGTGTAGGAACTTAATACAGAGATCATCTCGATAGAGTTATTTCATATAGTTGTACGTCATTGTAGGCATGATAGAGATAAGTAATCTGTAGTATCAAGCAGATGCCAAAGATCTCAGAACAGGAGACCCATTTGTATGCAGACCTAGGGACATGGTCATGCGATATAGTTAGAACATCGGGAGAGCCAAAAGATGATCTATGATATACTTATGATGGGAGAGGTCACGTGGAATGGGATTACCTGAGTAGGTGAGCTGAACATCTAAGATGGGTAGTGGACGTACCACCACAGTATAGACGACCCTGTGAATGAGGATCGCCCAAGCAGTGACAGGGTGGTCCCTTGGGATAAGAAGCTGGCATAGGAGTGGGAGGATTTGTAGTTGTGGGAATACAATACGAGGATCTACCACCACCACCACTAGGTGGCCTATATCAGGCTCAGGGAGCTGGCAGTTAGGTCCATGAGTAACTATAGTAATTGGACATCTACATTCCTACAATGTATGATATTATTTGATGTATGATATATGTTTACTATACTCTTACCTTAGTATTAGTAGACCTAGGTTCTATCTATTCCTTTATCTCTCGACTCTTAGTGTGGGCATTGGAGCACTTGGTAGAGATTCTAGTACAGTAGTTGTGCCTTGAGGTTCTTATAGGGAATACTTCCTCTGTATCTTAAATCTACTGGTTTTGTGAGCTATCCCATAGAGTAGATTTGTTTGAATGGGACCTAATGGTCATCCTGATGGAGCCCTATGATGTTATGGTAGGATGAATGGGAGTTATGAGTAGGGGGTTACATCCTATTACCCATCATCTAGTGAGTACGATCCTTTGAACAAAATACTCTTCAAGAATATGGATTCCTTTAGTTTTAGAGGATTATATGGAAATCATTCCCCAAGAAGTTAAGGGATTACCTCTGAGGAGAGAGTTCGTGTTTTTCATAGAATAGAAACCTGGGACTGCAATGATATATTTTGTGGTGTATCAGATGGAACCCACTAATCATTGGGAGATAATTTTGCAATTAAAGGACCTCCATGAGAAAGGTTTCATCAGAGCTAGTGTGTCCCCCTATGTAGCTCCATTTTTTATTGTAAAATATTCAAATGGGAGACTATTTCTTTGCAAGGATTGTAGTCACCTAAACCAGGCCACAATAAAGAACATGGACACCTTGTAGAGTATTAAAGACCTCTCTGATCATCTTCAAGGTGTGAAATGGTTCTCTAAGATTGATCTTAGGTCCATATATCACTAGTTGTGGGTTCATGAGGCTGATTTTCCAATTTTGTCTTTTTTATGTCACTATGGTCACTGTAGGTTCCTAGTTGTACCTTTCAGGGCAACAAATTCCCCCACCATTTTCATGGAGTTGATAAACCAGAACTTCTTGCATTATGTGGAACAGTTTTCTGTTGCCTTCATAGATGACATATGTGTCTACTCTACGACAGAGGAGGAGAATGAATAGCATTTTTGGATGGTCTTTTATTTACTTCGGGATAACAAACTCTATGGAATGATCTCAAAATTCTAGTTTTGGATATAGAATGTTAACATTCAAGGTCATGTAATTTTCGAACAAGGTCTATTATTGGATCTAGAAAATATCGAAGTAGTTATTTCATGGGATCCACCCTATAATGTTGTAGAGGTGCGGAGATTTCATGGAATGGCAGGTTACAATAGGGGATTTGTGGATAACATCACCAAAATCAAATCCCCATATAACCACTTTAATGTCAAAGAGAAATTAATTTAATTGGTCATTGAAATTAAAGAAGACCGTCAATGGGTTGAGGCAGAGGTTGAAAATCACCCCAATTATAATACAACTGGAGGAAGGTGTTGGGATTGTTGTGTATTGTGATTCCACCAGAATTGGGCTTGGTCATATGTTGATGTAATGATAGGAGTTCATCCTATATGGGTCGAGGAAGTTTGAGCCACAAGACCAAAATTATGCAACTCGAGATCTAGAGCTCATAGCAGTAGTTTTTTTCTTGAGGATGTGGAGTCTCTATATTCTGGGAGAGTGATTTTTGGTTTACTCATTCCACCAGAGTCTCAAGTACATGTTCACATAGAGAGACATGGAACTAATGTATTGAAGTTGGTTGGAGTTCCTACCGGACTCTGACCTTGAGATAGTATACAACCCGAGGAATGAAACCATTTTGGTACATTTCCTTAGTAGGAAGTGTTTTCTCTCCTTGTACAAAAAGAATTAGAACAGTTGGATTCCTTGAAGATGACCATGGTGGAGTAGGAGGGTACAATTTTCTAGTAGTCAATGGCGTTGAACTCTTCTCTCCTTGAGCGTGTGAATGAGTCCCAGATGGGGGATATTGACTGTGATGTTATTTATGATCAGATATCCATGGGTGAAAATACATATGCATATTTTTATGGAGGAAATCATGAGATCTTATTCTAGGGTTGAACATTGGTTCTAATATATTGTTAGAAGAGGTGATGTGAGAGTTTCAAACTTCTTCTTTAGGGGTACATCCCTACATGGAGAAGATGTATAAGGACCTTTAGTGGTGGTTTTGGTGGTCTGACATGAGTAAAAGAGTAGATGAGTTCCTCTCATGATTCCTTACCTGTGAGCTGGTGAAATATGAACATTAAGTTCTTATAGGTTTAGGTCATCCTCTTGATATTCCAGAGTGGAAATAGGATTTCATATCCATTTCATTGTGATTCCACGTATATTGAAGTTCCATAACACCATCTAGGTTATAGTAGATTGACTCATGATGTTTTCACACTTCCTTTACATCAGGGAGTAGAGTATGGTGGAGGGTTTAGGGAAAATATATGTAAGAGAGATCATCTACTTCACAGGGTACCCTCAATGATTGTCTTTGATCGCGACATGTAGTTTACATCACCATAGTGGATATGAATGAAAGAGTCGTTGGGGACCCAGGTAAAGATGATTACAACCATCCATCCTTAGATTTAGGGGTACACCGAGCACATTATCTAAGTTCAAGAGGACATGTTGAGGGCCTACATGTTGTATTTTAGCCAGATCTGGGAAGATCACCTACCCTTAGTAGAGATTGAATACTATAATATCTACCACTCCACCATTGTCCTGGATCCTTTTGTGTCCTTTCATGGAAGACCATATAGGTCACCCTCATATTGGGAAGATATTGGAGAGTTCCCTCTAATGGGACCAGAGTTCGTTCAAATATTGATAGAGAATGTAAAAATCATTAGTGAATAGATGAAGATGTCCTAGAAATGATAGAATTTTTTCATAGATCTCAGTCATTGGCCCTTGGAGTTCTGGTAGGGATATGATGTCTTCTTGAGATTCTCCCTATAATGAGGGATTTGGAGGTTTGGTTGGGGAGGAAATCTATCCTCGAGGTTCATCGGGATATTCAAGATCATGAAGAAGGTTAGAGAGGTTGCATCTTTTCTATCCTTACCCCCACTGCTGATGTGGGTGCACGATGTTTTATATGTATCATAGATAATGAGATATATTCGTAACCCAATGCATGTCATTGTCTTAGGAGAGTAATACATAGAAGATGGATCCAAATTCATAGAGAACATTGTGGTGATCAAGGACTGACATGAGTGGTCCTTGTGAGGATGATCCATCCCTCTTCATATAGTGTTGTGGAAGCATTAAAATGTGATGCAGAGTACCTAGGATTAGGGGATCCAGATGTGGGCTCAGTATCACAAGTTTTTTAAATAGTTTTTCTTTTCAAGGATGAAAATATTGAAGTAATAAATGATGTAGACACCTGTTTTTACCTTCCAATGCATTGAAATATTTTTAAATATTTTTTTAGAGGTGGGTGTTGAGATATTGTGAGATTCTTAGGCCTGGTGTTATAGAACATCATGTTTTTTAACCTGAAAAAAGTCATAAGGATTTTGAACTTTTTTATTTTCTGGTCGAGTCTGATTTATAACGAAGTTTCGACACTTAATTTCAAGTGATGGATCCCTCTTAAGTGAATTTTTTAATCCTGGGAGAAGGTACAAGAAGTCCCTCATGTGGCTCTAGAAGTTTCACGGGTGTCGGACCCATGAAACGTTGGGTTTTTTAGACAGAAAAGGGCACATGGTTTGTACATGGCCATATAAATCGTGCAACCCACTGTAGGTAATTGTATGACCCTATTTTAAAGGAGACAGAGTCTTGTGCACATCATGTGCATGGATTCTTAAACCATGATCCTAGCCCATGTGGGGTGCATCTTGGAGGTATATTATCCACACAGTTTGTGCATGGTTTGGATAATCGTGTAGGTCAAACCATGTGTGACCCCTAGTTTTTGGATTTTGATTTGTTTTAATTTAATTATATTAAATTAAAATAAAAAGAAAACAAAACAAAACTACTCTCCCTTTACCCTTTTGTATGAGACACACAAATCCCAAGGGGATCTCCCCTTATATGTGCACAACCCCCTCCCTAGAGATCCTATGATCTTCCTTTATTTGACCAAATTCCTTCTACTCACTTCTTTGAATATTCATGGTAAGCTCCATATTCTCCCCTCCTCCATTACATGACCGATTTTCATCCTCCATTTTTCCTATTTTTTTGTCCGGCTAAATACCCTAGGGTTTGGGTGTCTTAATTTTTAGTTTTCTTTCAGTCTTGGTTGGTACATAATGTCTCTTAGGGCCTGAGGGTTCTAATTCTAGAAACCATCCCGGAATGTGAGGTGGTTTGTGTGGTCTCAGTCCACCGACAATGTATCGAGGTAAGTTTTATACCTACTAATTTGTTTTTGACCTCTTGAATGAATATCTTTTTGTGTACATGATACTTTTCTTAAATCGGTAGGGTGTTGAGTTGTTCCGGGTGGTTTCATTTCATTTTTGTTTGTAGCTATAGTGGAAGGCTTGGTTCCATCTTGAGGTAGGGTCCCTTTCCACGTCCTCTATCTTTATAAATACATTAATTAAGTTTCCTACTGCACTTTTTTATAAATAAATTCATATAATGAATTATTATGTCCAATTCTTGTGAAATGTAAATTATATCATGTTTATGATTTGAATGGTAAATGTATTAAATGATTTTTTGACTAATAATATCAAGTTTTTATAATAAAACCCCTCAAACAGAGGTGCACTACCTTCAAGCTCCAAAGTTGTGGTTATACCTTTCTTCAGTGACTTGTTGTATTTATAATTATTATTCCGTGATGTTGTGTTGAAATATGGCATGTTTAGGACATGGCCTTAATGAAATTAGAAACACTAAGTTTCTCTTTTTAAAATGATTAAAGGAACGAATAACCCTCTATGTGTTCAGACCAGTTTTGGATTGGAATTACCCATGTAGGTAATTTCCCTTTGTATGGATTCTTGGAGACCTTTAAAATTAATTGAAATTATTTCATAAATGGAATGTGTTGAGTCAAATGAATGATTAATTCATATTTATTGACCTTCAAAAAAAGTGACCTAATTGATTCAAAATGTTTTGAATACTACCAAAACCTTGGGTGACATGTGGGTTACCAAGTAGGAATTCCATGATGGACTCAATGGGTATTCATGCACATACCTAGGGTGACACTAGGATTCCCATGTAATAATTCCATGGACGGACCTGAGTTCATGAGACAAGGATTGGTTCCACGTCTGCGGCATCCCTTACTAAGATAAGGGAAGGTAGCGGTGTCGACCTTGCCTTGAAAATGCCTTAATGGTTTTTACTACATGGTTGCAATGCCACTTGACCATTCCAAACTAATGAATGTCAACGCTTAATCCAATCAATAAATGGTTGCAATGCTACGTGACCATTCCACACTAATAGAAGGCAAGGCTTCAACCAATAAATAATGGTTTCATCTCTACTTGACCTATCCACGTTAATGGAAGGAAAGAATTGATGTAGATAAATCATTACATGAATTCTTTATCAAATAGGAATGGTCTAACATGATCTCACCATGGATTCTGGGAGGAGAATACCTTGGGTCCCAAGAACCCCATTACGATTAAAGGAAATGGATTTCTTAGGTTGATAACCACCTAAAATCTAGTTCTTTTCTATTTCTTGGATGCCCGGTATTTTATCGTTGGGTCCCTTCTTCTTACAGGATACCTCAAATACACTCCTTGGATCTAGCATTTTCTGGTATGTGCCATGGTTAAATTCCATTGGGCTGTGCATTTTTTTGCCTCACTTTACATTGGTCAATCACCTTGGATTCAGTAGGAAACTTATTGTGGAATGCCTTGTATTACACTCCTTGGATTATACTCATACACCTTAGTTAGACTCAGGTACTACTGAGTTTTCATTTCATGAATTTATGTTACCTTGGTTTTTACCCTGGAACTCCCTCACTGGATATCTTTTCCATGTTACCTTGTTACGTATTGGAACCTTGACTACTTATACTATCATAGGATTATTTGGATACACTCCTTGTGTCCAGCATTGACAATTAGGTGCCATGGTAAAATCCCATTGGTCCCAGTCATTGGTTAACCCCATTTTACCATAGAGGAAACTCCTTGGACTCGGTAGGCGACTTACTCACATGTGACTTATAAATAAACAGGTAATTTTCAATTAATGAATTTATTACATTTTCAAACACCACCTGAGGGTTGAAGTAAATACTTGGGTATTTAGTTACGTTGTACTACGTACATTATTTATGCATGATTACACCCTGTATAATTTATATTACACCATCGGGATTGAGATAGACATCAGTGGTGCTGGCCAACTAGGATTTATATCTCACACCTTACTCAGGGATCCATTGCATGTGGGTACCCAAGTAGACCTGTCTTATTTGCAGGGACTTGGACCGTTCTTGTTATTGTTTTCTTGTACACGGGAGTTAGGGGAAAAGTACTTAGCTAACACTTAGGATGAATGTGGGTATTTCCTTTGGGATTTTAGATCCTTTATTTACATGTGTCTCACGTTGTATTGTATTGAAAATCATATTTTACTTTTTTTGCTTTCCGTAATGTAGCAATACCATGTCATACATTCATCTATTGTATAAACTAGAGTTGACAACTTTTGTTCAGTCATATGAAATATGTCTTCCACTTATTTTCCAATTATGTATTATTAATTCATATGTTGATTGTTATTTACTCTATTATATCGATGTGGAACTTTGATACAAGTGTATAGTCTCCCCACTGACTATAATTACACCCTCGCTACTAGTCGGTAGCCTCTGGCATAGGAGTAGGCACGGTTGTGGCCATGTGGTGACTAGTCCTCCCATATTCTTAGTGGTGAGCTGGGTCAGTATGTAACAAAGTGGTATCAGAGTTGGTTTCCTTTTGACTTACTATTTTGGATTTCTAGACAAGATATTATGAAAGTGTTTTCACTTGTTTAATAGTCGTTCTTGGGAATGATCACCCCACATACGGGGAATGACTAAGTGACTAGGGCTGCGATTGCAATTTAGGATGTTAACTATAAGGCCCAAGCCTTAAACCTTACTTAATCTTGAGTTATTACAAGAATACACATTGAGGATCTTTTCGGATTTAGAGTTTTAGAGAATTAGATCATAAAACTTGCATTACATTCCACATATAAACAAAGTGGTTACATAAAGATAGTATTCTTCATTCCCATCAATGGAACACACATTTAAAATAAAACATGGATTATTTCTTGACACATCCTTGACTCTATCATCTTATCATGTACCTTTCCCTTGACCTGTGAAAAACATTTCAAAAACTTGGGATGAGCATAAAAACTCAGTATGAGTTATAAAAAAACAACATGGAAAGGAAACATGAGTTCATATATACATAAGAATGAAATCATACTTTACCCAGAAAACATAGGCACTTTAACATACCTCATAAAACATGAATAAATCATATAAATCATAAGACATAAAGGTAACTTTAGGCATTCATAACATTCTTACGTAGGGAGTAACCCTCTTGGTTACGTTTGGAATACCCATCACAGTATATTCCCTAAAATCTCTTCGGAGAAACCTTAAAGTTCCACTCCTTCGCGTTACACAATGCATTGGAGAGCTATAACGGGCTCACCCGCCCTTAGTTTATCATGGAACCACCCGTCTTCATAATAATGCCCAAGGACCATAACATAATCATATCACATAAAACATGCATAAAGGAAACATAACATTCCCACCTTTCAATCACAAGATATCAATACAACACTTTGATATAAAAACATTATGAAAACCATTTTCAATACCAAAATAAAATAAAAGTAAAACATGGTATTTATTTTTCTTTTAAAAAAAAGGTCTGGCTTGTAGAGGAAGCCGAAACTCAAATAACGGTCATGACGATGGAGAAGTCGTTGTCGCCGCATACGTACGACAAAAACATTCCCTTTTGTCGTTTAGTAAACGCTTCGTATAAAAAAGATTCCTTTTGAATAAACGTAAAAGTCAAAGGGGTTTATACACCGTATAAAAGAAAGTTGTGTATAAAATAAAATATGCCTCAACGAAAGGAGATTGAGACGAAGTCCCATACAAAGATAATTTTTAAAATAAAATAGATATATTATGTGCATTCTCTATAAGTACACATAAATAAAGTACAAATACAAGATATGACATAATAATATAATGACATACTTTGAAAGTACGAGATTAACCCAAAGAATGGAAATTGGGTTAAGAAGTTCCCATACCTCGTATCTGACTTGACCCGACCGTTCTTTAAACTCCTGAATAATAAAATTTAGTTAATCTCTACTTGCTTATGAATCTTTTTCAAGTTCATTATTCCTTTTATACCATGTTATGAACATCATGTAATCATTTAAGTTAATAATGTTCATTTTGTCGGTATTTGGTTCTTAAGTCAAAAATAGACTTCTTACACTTACATGTTGTTAATTTGGTCAATGTTTCATTATATCCAGAATGGTATTCATGATGTAGATATCATATATGTCATATATATCCAGTACATACATTCATTTATAATATTACATCACATTTAGAGGTAAGAAATGAAATGCACCGTTCATGGAGACGGTAAGCCGTACGTACGCATGAACGCTACTTCCATTTCTATTTCATATTTTCTGGAATGGAATCATAATGATATAAGAGTATATTATAATTCCAGTATAATAACATATATAATATCATTAACTTTATCCTTTACACATCCCACATATGGTATTAACGAATCAAATCACTTTCAGGGGGCGGTAGTCCGCACTTCCTAAAATGAAGATATCGTGTTTACCCATAATGGAAACCATAAAGTATTACCAAAATGAAGAAAAACAGAAGCTTAAGGAAAACATATACATATTATATATCATATATAAAAATAGTGACATCATAATGGCCACCTTTGAAGGTGTTAAATGAGTATTGAACAATCATCGTTTCGGGAGGCATAATTTCGCCATCCACGGAAACCTTATGTTCTTTAACCATTTTATGTAGTTGTGTGAGAGTGTAGCTCAAATAAATCTTATAACAACATCCTAGTATATTGAAGATACTGGTTTTGTTACAAAAGAAGTAAATAAAAAGAGTTTAGGGGGCTGGAGAAGCAAAATAAAACAAATGAACATTAGAGAAAGAATTACCTTAAAAAGTGTAACTCCTTTTGGTTTGAGCCTAAAGGCTTCCTTTGAAAGGATTCTTCCCAAAGGGAATCCTCTAGGATGAGGAGAGGGATGTGGAGAGAGCAAATGGGCAGGGGTTGGCCGAGCCAATGGCTTGAAGAGTGTGTGAAATGAGGTAGAGGTGGGGGCCTTTTATAAGAGGAGAGGTGGGGCACTTTTGGAAAGTTAAGAAACATTACATTATTTGAAAATGTGATTCGGTTTTAAAAGGTCCCACATTGATAGAATTCGTGGATAAGGTTATAAGGCATCGAAATCCACTCATCCAATTGGTTTTGGCCATGTGTAGTTCATAGATTTTACATTATCTTTCTATTTTGTTTAAATCGTCAAATAATGATGTCATCACTGCATCATTATTATGTCGTAAATAATTTAATTTATTTAATGTCTAAAAATTATAAAAAAAATACTATGATGTAGGAAATCGTTTTAGCTTTCCAATGACTATTTATAATCGAAATTTGGACTTGTATAACCCCAATTAAAAATTGTTTTTGCAAAACATATTATGTTTGTGTCATTTTCACTTTAACATTTAATAAAAAGTAATTTATGTCATTTCCCAACAAAAGTGGATCCATGGGGTCCCCAAGTTGACCCATGGCTTGTCTTGGTCGGCCATGACACAACCAATAAGGTTGGGACATGTTTCTAGGTCATTTTATATTATTAAAGCATTATTTATTCCTTAAACTACACTAATTACCACTAATCGCGATTAAAAACTTAATAAGTTACTATTCACCAAAAAAATTATTTTAATCTCATTGAACCACATTTTACTTCTTAATGACAACCATGTATGTCGGATTTTCAAAATTCAACACACATTAGTGGTAAAATTTCATTTAACCGAAAAATCAGTTTGCTTGATTACCACTTAGTGGTTTCACTATTCATCAAAAATTGAAGTTTTTCAGAAAATTACCAAAAATTCACCCTAAGATATATTTGATATTCCGAATTCAAAAATGAAGTCCATTTTACAAAATTAAAATCATATAAGTCACATTAATTAATTTAATAATTAATTCCCGCTGCCAGAGCAAATAGCGTGTTTTTACAAAACAATAAGTATCAAAAGATTGACACCAGTTTAAGTCTAATTTCAAATCGAAATTGATTCCAATGACCACCATTGGATAAAATGGTAAAAATATATTCTAATTTCACTTTAAAACCAATTAAAAAGATAATCTAATCATATAAATAAATTAGATCAAAAGGAGGTTTTGAATTAAAATGCAACATTTTACACTATTCATAAAAAAATGAACTTTATCAGAAAGGTACCAAAAAGTACACAAAGTAAAATTTGATGTCCCGATTCTTAATAAAAGTTTTATTTGGTCCAGAAGAATGTATAAGAGTGATCAAAACTATATTTAATGACGGTTCACCATTAAAAGGTGATAAGTGAACCTTTAGTGAAAATTAGAGTATAAAAGCCTAAAATTGAACTCTTTCCGTATTTTAAGCCTTTATCTTTTATTGGGTAAATGTAAAAACATCTAAAAACATATCTATTCATATTTTAGTTATTTCTATTCATTCCCGCCAGTACAACGGCTACTTGTTAACTAACATAATATTATTATATTACTAGTGTGCTACGTAAGTTTCAAAGAAACTCATCGTTGCGTATCGGGTACGCTATCGAACATAGCAACCCCTTTTAATTAAAATTAATATTTAATTCTCTAATATTAATAAATATGAAAATTATTTATTCTTTAATTACCTGGGATGTTACATCCTTCCCCCCTTTTGGGAATTGCGTCCCCGTAATTTATTTACTTATCAAATAAATTGGGGTACTTATCCCTCATTGCATTTTCGGATTCCCATGTTGCCTCTTCAATCATGTGGTTTTTCCACAAAACCTTTACCTGCTTAATCACCTTATTCCGTAACACTTGCTCCCTGTGGTCAAGAATCTGGACCGGTTGTTCCTCATAAGATAGGTTCTCTTCCAGCTGAACTACCTCTGGACTCAAAACATGAGATGGATCTGGCATATACTTTCTCAACATCGAAACGTGAAAAACATTGTGTACCTAAGATAAACTCGGAGGTAAAGCCACTCGGTATGCAACTGATCCAACTCTCTCTAGAATTTCGTATGGTCCAATGAACCTTGGACTCAACTTTCCTTTCTTACCAAATCTCATCACACTTTTCCAAGGAGAAACCTTGAGAAAAACATGATCACCTACCTCGAAAGATAGATCCTTCCTCCGATTATCCGCATAGCTCTTCTGCCTGCTCTGAGCTGTTCTCATGTGTTTCTGAATCAGCTGAACTTTTTCTGCCATCTCTTCTACCAATTCTGGTCCCATCAACTTTCTTTCACCCACTTCATCCCAGAAAGCTGGAGTTCGACACCGCTTCCCATATAATGCCTGAAATGGTGCCATCTGTATACTAGAATGAAAACTGTTATTATATGAAAACTCAACCAAAGAAAGATGTTGGTCCCAACTTCCCTGATAATCCATAGAACAAGCTCGTAGCATATCCTCCAATGTCTGAATTGTTCGTTCTGACTGCCCATCTGATTGAGGATGAAAAGCTGTACTAAAATTTAATTCAGTACCCAACGACTTCTGAAGGCCTTTCCAAAAGTTAGAAGTAAACCTGGGATCACGATCCGATACAATGGAGAGAAGAACTCCATGTAACCTGACTATCTCTTTAAGATACAAACGGGAAAGTTGATCAAGAGAGAAAGTATCTCATATAGCAAGGAAATGAGCAGATTTGGTCAAGCGATCAACAATAACCCAGATTGCATTATTACCTCGAGATGTCTTCGGTAATCCAACAACAAAGTCCATGGATATATTCTCCCATTTCCACTCTGGAACTGGTAAAGGCTGAAGCATCCCTTTCGGTAACTGCCGCTCTGCTTTAACCTGCTGACAAGTCAAACACTTCACAGTAAAATCAGCAATATCTCTTTTCATTCCATCCCACCAGTAATACTCCCGCAGATCTCTATACATCTTAGTACTGCCTGGATGAACTGAAAACGGAGAACTATGAGCTTCACATAACATCTCTCTCTTCAACTGTGAATCACAAGGCACACATAACCTCTTCACAAACCTCAAAACACAAACACAAACTTATCCAAGAACTCATGGAAAATTTTATTCATAAGGTCCATGAATACAGCAGGTGCATTGGTTAACCCAAAAGGCATAACTACAAATTCATAATGGCCATATCTAGTACGGAACGCAGTCTTCGGAACGTCTGCTTCTTTTACATTCAATTGATGGTACCCCGACCTCAAGTCAATCTTCGAAAAATACTGAGCTCCCTGGAGCTGACACCACTTCATTCGATGGCCCAACATCTGCTGAAGTAGTTGCAAAGGATTTCACCACCCCTTTCTGCTTGTAGTCTAACTGCTTCCCATCACTCAAGCTCCTTGTCGGACACTCGTTTGCATAGTGACCCATCTCATTGCACTTATAACATTTCACTAACTGTAAATCAAATTTATTCTTACCTTCACCTTGATCCTTTTCAGTGAAATCACGAGCCTTATGTCCCATCTTACCACATCGGTAGCACTTTCCAGAATTCAGAAGACATTCCCCATCATGCCTTTTGCCACATTTATCACAAACTGGAAACTTAGTTCTCTTACCATCAGACTTTTTTGAAGAATTCTTACCTTTCTCCTGCCACCTCGGTCTCTTCTTCTGCTGGTTGTTATAGAAAACTTGGTCATCGGCAAACTCCATTTCCACCTTCTCAGCACATCGAACAAGCTTTTCATAACTTTTAAACTCACGAGAAGCTAATGCCCTTCGATACTTTGGCTTTAATCCTGAGTAAAAACGATTGATTTTACTATCAAGGTCTCGGATAAAATTTGGAGCATACCTTGCCAATCGAGTGAACCTTTCTTCATAGGAAGCCACTGAGTCTTCCTCTTGCCTCAATTCCAAGAATTGCTTTTCCATCCTAAGTCGAACAGCCTTAGGAAAATACTTCTCAAGAAACATACCTTTGAATTCATCCCAGTCAAGAGCATCAATCTCATCGTCATCCCTGATATTTTTAACCATAGACCACCACTGATCTGCCTCACCCTCCAAACGATAAATAGCAAGACTAACCTTTTGATTGTCTGAACATCCCATGACATCAAAAATCTTCTCCAGTGATTTAATGCACCCTTCAGCTTGCACAGGGTCAGATGATCCTCTGAATGATGGTGGATGTTGCCTCATGAAATGTTCCACCACTGACATGTTCCTCTGCGGTTGATCTGGCTGATCTCGTGCATGGTTACCACCACCATTTATAGCCTGAGTCAACTGGGCCATTACTGCAACAAACTGTTCAGTTCCGATTCCGACCATCTCAGGTTGCTGATTTGGAAGGTTGTCTTCCTCCTGATGTCGTCCCAACATAGATGCTTTGTTTCCTCTGCAGAAAACCATTCTGAACACCAAAATATCTTAGGCGAAGCAACATGGTAATCTGTAAATGCTATATCATTTAAATCATATTATAATTTAACACTTTTCTAACTCCTAAAGTTGTCTAAACCGACCTCTGATACCAACTATAAGGCCCCAGCCTTAAACCTTACTTAATCTTGAGTTATTACAAGAATACACATTGAGGATCTTTTCGGGTTTAGAGTTTTAGAGAATTAGATCATAAAACTTGCATTACATTCCACATATAAACAAAGTGGTTACATAAAGATAGTATTCTTCATTCCCATCAATGGAACACACATTTAAAATAAAACATGGATTATTTCTTGACACATCCTTGACTCTATCATCTTATCATGTACCTTTCCCTTGACCTGTGAAAAACATTTCAAAAACTTGGGATGAGCATAAAAACTCAGTATGGGTTATAAAAAAACAACACGGAAAGGAAACATGAGTTCATATATACATAAGAATGAAATCATACTTTACCCATAAAACATAGGCACTTTAACATACCTCATAAAACATGAATAAATCATATAAATCATAAGACATAAAGGTAACTTGAGGCATTCATAACATTCTTACGTAGGGAGTAACCCTCTTGGTTACGTTTGGAATACCCATCACAGTATATTCCCTAAAATCTCTTCGGAGAAACCTTAACGTTTCACTCCTTCGCGTTACCCAATGCATTGGAGAGCTATAACGGGCTCACCCGCCCTTAGTTTATCACGGAACCACCCGTCTTCATAATAATGCCCAAGGACCATAACATAATCATATCACATAAAACATGCATAAAGGAAACATAACATTCCCACCTTTCAATCACAAGATATCAATACAACACTTTGATATAAAAACATTATGAAAACCATTTTCAATACCAAAATAAAATAAAAGTAAAACATGGTATTTATTTTTCTTTTAAAAAAAAGGTATGGCTTGTAGAGGAAGCCGAAACTCAAATAACGGTCACGACGACGGAGAAGTCGTTGTCGCCGCATACGTACGACAAAAACATTCCCTTTTGTCGTTTAGTAAACGCTTCGTATAAAAAAGATTCCTTTTGAATAAACGTAAAAGTCAAAGGGGTTTATACACCGTATAAAAGAAAGTTGTGTATAAAATAAAATATGCCTCAACGAAAGGAGATTGAGACGAAGTCCCATACAAAGATAATTTTTAAAATAAAATAGATATATTATGTGCATTCTCTATAAGTACACATAAATAAAGTACAAATACAAGATATGACATAATAATATAATGACATACTTTGAAAGTACGAGATTAACCCAAAGAATGGAAATTGGGTTAAGAAGTTACCATACCTCGTATCTGACTTGACCCGACCGTTCTTTAAACTCCTGAATAATAAAATTTAGTTAATCTCTACTTTCTTATGAATCTTTTTCAAGTTCATTATTCCTTTTATACCATGTTATGAACATCATGTAATCATTTAAGTTAATAATGTTCATTTTGTCGGTATTTGGTTCTTAAGTCAAAAATAGACTTCTTACACTTACATGTTGTTAATTTGGTCAATGTTTCATTATATCCAGAATGGTATTCATGATGTAGATATCATATATGTCATATATATCCAGTACATACATTCATTTATAATATTACATCACATTTAGAGGTAAGAAATGAAATGCACCGTTCATGGAGACGGTAAGCCGTATGTACGCATGAACGCTACTTCCATTTCTATTTCATATTTTCTGGAATGGAATCATAATGATATAAGAGTATATTATAATTCCAGTATAATAACATATATAATATCATTAACTTTATCCTTTACACATCCCACATATGGTATTAACGAATCAAATCACTTTCAGGGGGCGGTAGTCCGCACTTCCTAAAATGAAGATATCGTGTTTACCCATAATGGAAACCATAAAGTATGACCAAAATGAAGAAAAACAGAAGCTTAAGGAAAACATATACATATTATATATCATATATAAAAATAGTGACATCATAATGGCCACCTTTGAAGGTGTAAAATGAGTATTGAAAAATCATCGTTTCGGGAGGCATAATTTCGCCATCCACGGAAACCTTATGTTCTTTAACCATTTGATGTAGTTGTGTGTGATTGTAGCTCAAATAAATCTTATAACAACATCCTAGTATATTGAAGATACTGGTGTTGTTACAAAAGAAGTAAATAAAAAGAGTTTAGGGGTTTGGAGAAGCAAAATAAAACAAATGAACATTAGAGAAAGAATTACCTTAAAAAGTGTAACTCCTTTTGGTTTGAGCCTAAAGGCTTCCTTTGAAAGGATTCTTCCCAAAGGGAATCCTCTAGGATGAGGAGAGGGATGTGGAGAGAGCAAATGGGCAGGGGTTGGCCGAGCCAATGGCTTGAAGAGTGTGTGAAATGAGGTAGAGGTGGGGGCCTTTTATAAGAGGAGAGGAGGGGCACTTTTGGAAAGTTAAGAAACATTACATTATTTGAAAATGTGATTCGGTTTTAAAAGGTCCCACATTGATAGAATTCGTGGATAATGTTATAAGGCATCGAAATACACTCATCCAATTGGTTTTGGCAATGTGTAGTTCATAGATTTTACATTATCTTTCTATTTTGTTTAAATCGTCAAATAATGATGTCATCACTGCATCATTATTATGTCGTAAATAATTTAATTTATTTAATGTCTAAAAATTATAAAAAAAATACTATGATGTAGGAAATCGTTTTAGCTTTCCAATTACTATTTATAATCGAAATTTGGACTTGTATAACCCCACTTAAAAATTGTTTTCGCAAAACATATTATGTTTGTGTCATTTTCACTTTAACATTTAATAAAAAGTAATTTATGTCATTTCCCAACAAAAGTGGATCCATGGGGTCCCCAAGTTGACCCATGGCTTGTCTTGGTCGGCCATGATACAACCAATAAGGTTGGGACATGTGTCTAGGTCATTTTATATTATTAAAGCATTATTTATTCCTTAAACTACACTAATTACCACTAATCGCTATTAAAAACTTAATAAGTTACTATTCACCAAAAAAAATTTTTAATCTCATTGAACCACATTTTACTTCTTAATGACAACCATGTATGTCGGATTTTCAAAATTCAACACACATTAGTGCTAAAATTTCATTTAACCGAAAAATCAGTTTGCTTGATTACCACTTAGTGGTTTCACTATTCATCAAAAATTGAAGTTTTTCAGAAAATTACCAAAAATTCACCCTAAGCAATATTTGATATTCCGAATTCAAAAATGAACTCCATTTTACAAAATTCAAATCATATAAGTCACATTAATTAATTTAATAATTAATTCCCGCTGCCAGAGCAAATAGCGTGTTTTTACAAAACAATAAGTATCAAAAGATTGACACCAGTTTAAGTCTAATTTCAAATCGAAATTGATTCAAATGACCACCATTGGATAAAATGGTAAAAATATATTCTAATTCCACTTTAAAACCAATTCAAAAGATAATCTAATCATATAAATAAATTAGATCAAAAAGTGGTTTTGAATTAAAATGCAACATTTTACACTATTCATAAAAAAAATGAACTTTATCAGAAAGGTACCAAAAATTACACAAAGTAAAATTTGATGTCCCGATTCTTAATAAAAGTTTTATTTGGTCCAAAAGAATGTATAAGAGTGATCAAAACTATATTTAATGACGGTTCACCATTAAAAGGTGATAAGTGAACCTTTAGTGAAAATTAGAGTACAAAAGCCTAAAATTGAACTCTTTCCGTATTTTAAGCCTTTATCTTTTATTGGGTAAATGTAAAAACATCTAAAAACATATCTATTCATATTTTAGTTATTTCTATTCATTCCCGCCAGTACAACGGCTACTTGTTAACTAACATAATATTATTATATTACTAGTGTGCTACGTAAGTTTCAAAGAAACTCATCGTTGCGTATCGGGTACGCTATCGAACATAGCAACCCCTTTTAATTAAAATTCATATTTAATTCTCTAATATTAATAAATATGAAAATTATTTATTCTTTAATTACCTGGGATGTTACATTAACTATTACAATTGATATGATTTCACCTAGAGTGATTGGTGTACTTTCCAATGCTTATAATTTTTGGAATTTTGGGAGCATTCCTTGGCCTGATATGGCTAGGATGTTACATTACTTGAACCATATTAGGCATATATACATTCATATTTATGCTTATATGTCATTCCATGTAGTTTCATTAGTAGTTTGCCTGCTAATTATGATTTAGTGCCTCCTTAATATGCCACTATTTGATTTGTGAATGTTTAGGTAATACGTTAGCCTTCGATATATTCTTACTTCTCGTTATAGCATGCTCATATGATTAAATTTCCCTGCTTTTGTGATTTCAGTTTGTTGCTTTGTGTTAGCTTCCTGTAGTGACCTGCCATCTTACCTTGATATTTGTAAATAGATGCATGAGAAAAATTATTTATTGTGGTTAAAATGGGAGCCAATTTTCATTTTTAAGGTGTTTGTGCACCTTATAGCGGGGAAAAGGTAACCCTTGTAATTGTACCATTATGAAAAGTTTGATTAATTCAATTGTTAGGTAAATATGGTTTTGACTAAAGGGACCCAAATTCCAAACTATAAAGTTTATGGGCGCTTTACAGGTTTGATGGTGGCCACCCATATAATTTGGATCATTATTTTTGACCATGTTAAATTCTGAATTGGCATTGGTACGGATTTATGTGATCCAATTTTAAATCAATGGAGTGTGTGGCCGCTTCATGCATTGGAAAATGGAAGCACATGTTAAATGTGATGAAATAATACCTTGGGAAATACTTATAAATGTAGAAGAGGTTTGAATTTAATTTGAAATCAAATGGATGGATTTCAAAATGAAACTGGACCCAAATAGGTTAGTTGGGGAAAGTTTTTACGAGATGACCCATTTGAGTGTTTAATTTATTTTTAAATAATTTGTACATTTTCTATTTGGTTGATTTATAGAGAACATTGGTTGGTTGAAATGGGACCCTCGAAGGTCACCTTATCTGCTTACAAGTAATTTATTTTTACATGTTTCCTAAAAATGATGAGATTTCAACTAATGTGAAATGTTATTAAAAGGATTTTTTATAAAACATGATTTTTTTCCTTGGGCCATTAGTTAAAATCATGTACCTTGTTATTTGTTTTGGAAATGGTACATTGATTTTTTGATTAAATATTTTGATGACTAAATATTAAATGTGATTAAATGTAAGAGTCTTTGAATTGGAAGCTATTGTGGTTTCCACCATTCAGAACCCTCATGTTATGGGTAGTTTATGCTTCTCTTTTAGTTTCCTTGGAACAGAAGCGTGGGTACTTTACTTAGGCATTATTTTCCATATCGATGGTATTATGACTGGATTTTGAGCCTAGTGAACTATTTTTAACGTGACTCGATGTCATGGTTGAAACATGTTCTTCTTAAGGGGCTAACATGTGGTAGGTTGTTCCAGCATAACTTAAATGCCTTTCTAGTACAATGACTTTTATCACTCTTGGATTTGTTTGGGTGTCATTGTCCCAAGTAAGACTTTCAGTTTTAGATTATCACCCTTGTTAGTATGGGTGGTTATGTATTTCATGACCTTGTTATGGGCTCGAGCATCGAGTAATACACCTTTTCAGTTGGTTAGATGTGCCTCAGGCATGGTTGGCTTCTTGTTGGTCATTTGACCCTCTCTCCTTCTTAGTAATGGGTGACTAGATCTAGAATCGTCCAAGTTGATAGTCATATGAGGTAACATGACTCCACAATAAATCCTCATTTACTTTTGATTATAATCTCATCTCATCTTCATGTATAGTGACTTTAGCGTTAAAGGATCGGTTCCCTTCCAATACTCAGTTTGGTTTTCAAAAGTCTCTGGTGTTTTCACACGCCGGTCTAGTTTTAATAATCTAGTGCACTTATGAGCGGCTAGTGTTATTCTCTTTCAACCAGGACACTCTTATGGTGGGTAGTGTCCTATCGAGTTTGTTAATGTGTCCTTCCAAGTAGAAGGAGCACATACAAAGAGAACCATTGGAAAATGGTTGGTTATTTCTTGTTTTTCCTTGAGGCTTGCAAGTCTTAAATCGAGACGGTTATTGCTTAGCATCACAACATTGTTTTGGTTCAACTATATTTTCATCTATTTTTTGGGTGTGTGTAACTAGAAACCCCATCTTAAATCCTCTTTTTGTATACCTCTTATAAGATGAGCATATCCCCTATCTTGACATCTTCATCGATGCACTAAGAGTGTGTCAGTCTTACGCCGTGCTAAATCTTAAAAGTTGTTGAGATTATTGGATGATAATTTCTAGTGTTACACGCTAGAGTGCAGTTATCATCAAGGATTGGTAATTCCTAAATGATTCATGGGTTCCCGGGTAGGAACCCCATGTTCAGATTCATGGACTCTAGCCATTTCTTTTGAATTTCTCTAACCACTTAAGCCAGAATTCTACGAGATATGTCGTCCAAGAAGATAAACCCATTATCTCTTCCTTTAGTTAATTTTTTATGGTTATAAAGAGCCATTTTAATCATGTTTCCAGGTAAAGTAAAGTGTAGTATCAAGGTCGAAAGAGTCATCTGAGAGAGGGATTTCTTGACTGGATCTGTTACGTTGATCATAATTCGACCATTTTGTTCTAACAAAATCATGTCAAGGGTGTCTTAATAACACATAGAGTTGTGCCTTGTACAAAAATTCCAATGGTAGAGGTACCAGGGCTTTTAATTGTCCCATTATTATGTTAAAAACGATGGTGGTAAGCACCATTGGTTGAGTGTATATCGATACATTGAACACATTGTGTCTCTATCTAAACTGGCCCATGTAAGCTATGTTTCTATTTTTAATTTGAAGTTTTAGCGTTGGCTCAGGTTGTAAAGGATAATGTATAGTGTGTTGGAAATGCATAAGTTTCATTGGGTGTTGGTAATGCAATGAAATAGTTTAAATGAAACATCATGACCCTTGTAGCTCGGGTGGTGTCTATGTTGTTCCCGAAGGCTTCTCAGGGATGAGATGTATTTAAGGTGAGTAGAAAGTGGAATCTTGTGTTTTTGAACTAGAAAAAGGTATGATGATTTTTGAACTTTTTGGTTTACTGGTCAGGTCAGATTAAAAACTGAGTTTCAGAACATAATTTTGAGAGTTGGATCACTCTTAAGTGCTGTTTTTAGGCATGGTAAACGGCCCAAAAAGTCCCTCGTGTGGATTGATATGTTTCCGAGGTGCCGAAACCTAGAAACATCATGTTTTTAAAGATATCATAGGACACACGGTTTGCGTATGACCGACTAAACTGTGTGGCCCACTACAGGTAACTGTATGACCTTATTTTAAAGGGGGCAATGGAATGTGCATGGACAACACACTGTTTCCTAAAATGTGCTCTAATCCTGTGCGGGGTGCATCTTGGAGGTAGAAGACTCAACATGGTTTGTGCACCATTTGGAAAACCGTCTGGGTCAAACCATGCATGACACCCAGTTTTAAGATTTTGATTTGGTTTAATTTAATTTAATTAAAATAAAATAAAAGGAGAATAAAACTAAACTATTCTACTGATCCCCTCTCATACGTGATGCACCCAGCCTAATGGACTCTCCCCTTCTAAGCGCATGACCCCCTCTACAGAGCTCATCCGATCTTCATTTCTCGGACCAAATTCCTTGTTCTCTCTTCTCCGAATCTTCAAGGTAAGCTCCCTCTTCTCCCATCCTCCCTTACATGACCGATTTTCGACCACCCTTTTTCCAATTTTTGGTCGGCCAAACACCCTTGGTTTTATTGTGTCTTAATTTTATGTTTTTTTGTCTATATTGGTGCAAAATGTCTCTTAGGACCCGAGGGTTCATGTTCTCATAACCACTGCTGAATGTGAGGCAGTTCAGGTTGTCTTGGTCCACTAACAATGTCTTAGGTTATGATTTATATCTTTTCTATTATTTTGAACCTATTTAATGAATACCAGTTTCTTTCCTTGTCTCTCTTTTTTAAACCGGTAGGGCGTTGACTTGTTCTGGGTGGTTTCACTTCATTTTAGTTCATCGCTGAAGTGGACGGTTTGGTTCCATCATGAGGTAGGGTCCATTTCCATGTCCTGAAAATTTATAAATACGTTAATTAAGTTTCTTACTATACTTCTATTATAAATAAATTCATGCAATGAAGTATTATGTCCAATGCCTGTGAAATGTGAATTTTATCATGTTCCATATTTGAATTCCAAATGTATTAAATGATTCGTTTATTAATAATATCACGTTTTTATTATAAAACCCCTCAAAAGGAGGCACAATGCCATCATGATAAAAAGTTTTTATTAGACCTTGCTTTCTTGACTTATTTTATTTATAATTCTTAGGCCTTTATGTTGTGTTGAAATATGGAATGCGTAGGACATGGCCTTAATGACATTAAAAACACTGATTTTCCCTTTTTAAAATTATTAGAAGAATAAAGCACTATCTAATTGTTTGGTCCATATTTGTATTGGAATTACCCATATAGGTAATTTCCCTTTGTATGGATACTTGGGGACCTTTAAATGAAATTAAAATGTTTTGGTAAATGGAATGAGTTGAGTCAAATGAATGGTTAATTTATAATGATTGAACCTCAAAACAAGTGATCCAATTATTTCCAGATGTTTTGAATACCAATATTACCTTGGGTGACATGTGGGTTCACATGTAAGAATTCCATGATGAAATCAATGGTTATTCCCAAACATACCATGTGTGATACATGGATTCCCATGTATGAATTACAGGGAAAGACTCGGGTTCATGAGACAAGGATTTATTCCAAGTCCGTGGAAACACTTACCATGCTAACGGAAGGTAGCGGCATGGACAATCCCTTGAAAATTCCTTAATGGTTTTTACTAAATGGTTTCAATACCATTGGACCATTCCAAACTAATAGAAGGAAAGGCTTAAACTAATCAATAAACGGTTGCAATGCTACTTAACCATTCCACACTAATTAAAGGCAATTATTAAACCAATAAATAATAGTTTCAACTCTACATGATCAATCCACACTAATGGAAGGTACAACTTGAACCAGATGAATCATTACATGACTTCTTTATCAAATAGGAATGTACTGACTCCATCTCACCGTGGATTCTAAGAGGATATTACCTTGGGTTTCGGGAACCCCATTCTGATTCAAGGATACATCTTTCTAAGGTTGATACCAACCTAGACTCCAGTTCCTTTTTATTCCCCGGATGGTCAGTATACTACCGTTCGGTCCCTTCTTTTCTATAAGATACCTTGGATACACTACTTAGATCCAGCATTGACTACTAGGTTCAATGGTTAAATCCCATCATGCCCTATCTTTTCTTAGCCTCGTTTTACCTTGGATGATCACCTTGGACTCGATAGGTGACTTATTAGGGAATTCCATGGACTATGCTCTTTGGATTACACTCTCACCCCTTAGCTAGACTCAGATACTACTGAGATAGCTTTCCGTGAGTTTATGTTACCTTGGTTTTTACCCTTGAACTCCCTCACTATATATCTTATTCAGGTATCCTTGTTACATCCTAAAACCATCACTACTTATACTATCACAGGATGCCTCAGATACATTCCTTGGGTCCATCATTGACAAGTAGGTTCCACGGTTAAAGCCCATTGGGCCTGATCGTTGCGTAACACCATTTTACCTTAGAGGAAACTCCTTGGACTCAGTAGGTGACTTGATCACATATGACTTATAAATAAACTGGTAATATTTAATTAATTAACGGATTATGTGTTCATACACTAGCCAAGGGATGAAGCAGGTATTTGGGTATTTAATTACATTGTAATGATTAACTTATTTATTCATTCTTACATGGTGTTTAATTTATATTACACTGTTAGGATTGGGTTAGACATCAGTGGTACCAACCAACTGATATTTATATCTCACGCTCTACTTGGGCCACCATATCAATTGGGTACCCGATTTAACATTTATTTTTTGAAGGGCCTTGGACTTTTCTTGTTTCTGTTTGTTTGTACCAAGGTGTTAGAGGTAAAGTACTGAGATGGTGATCAGGATGATCGTGGGGATTTCCATTTGGATTTTATTACTTTTATTTACTTTTGTCTCACTTTTTACTATATTGAATTGTATTTTGTATTGTTTACTACTTTCTGTAATGTATCAATACTATTTCATTCATTCATCTATTGTATAAAATGGTATTTTCCACTTTTGTTCTGTCATATGAAATCTGTCTTCCTTTTCTTTATCAATTATGTATTACTTATTCTATTATTTATTGTTATTTACTCTGTTATACCATTGTGAAACAATGATTAGAGGGTATAGTCTCCCCAATGACTATCTTTACACCCTCACTACTAGTCGACAGACTCTGGTGTACGGGGAGGTGCGCTTGAGGTCATGTGGTGACCAGTCCAGCCACCGTCTTAGTGGTGAGCCGAGTCTGAATGTTATAGGTGTGCCTGAATTTAAATCTATAAAAATATTGCATATATTTTATATTGTGTGTATGTGACTAATTAAAGATACAAGGATAACTCTTAAATAGATGATTAGATCAGATATTAGTGGCCATGGTTATGTTCGGAATGTAGTGTTTTCCTTAGGCGGACATAAAATGAGTCAACATGGGACTTTCTGACCTGTCACTTATTGGGAGTGCGGTTAAGTGGTTAAATAATTAATTAATTTAATTAATTAAATGAACGATTAATTATTTACAGATCTTTAAATATCTCATTATAATGATTTTCCAGGGTTTTTATAACCTTGATCTCTACGAATAGTACCTCCCTTCTTCTCCTCTACATTAGAAAATGAATAATGAGGGGTAAATAATGATGAACCTCTGATTTAGGACAGATCAAATCGTAGGACATGTAGTGGGTCCTCCTAAACTAGTTGGCAAGAACATTCTTCATCAATAATCTATCCACGAAGACGTAGGACTCGTCTTTGGTGTTTTTACACCCAGGATTAAATGTTTTACCATGTTGATTATAGATTATTCAATCTACACCCACTTTTCATGATCTAAATTACTAAAAATATATTGTTTATTAGTTTTTCATCTTACATCGATGCTCGTTCATGATCAGTTAATCAAGAATGATTTTCCATTGATACAATACCTTTCTCATGGTTCTTTTCTCCCCTATATATTCACATTATTCACCAGTGGGACCCTCTGGTTCCCTTCTCAACAATTATAGGGTGACCCAAACTCGATCGAGCACCTAGATTGAGGATGGAGTTTCCAAATAGTGATGGAATTGCAAGAAAGTCCTAGATCAAGGAAATTAATTAAGATAGGATAAAGAATCCATTGGTTTCGCAACAATCCAATGAGGATCTATGATACGGTTGTATGAGGAAGATCTGACCAACACCTCGTTTCCAAATGATGCTGATTCATGATGAACGAAGAACAAATAACATGATATTCACTAAGATTCAAAGGCTTTAGAGTATATTAAGGAATCCTTGGAAATGGCTGGAGTGGATATGGAAGCTACAACCAAAAATCTGAGAAACATTAGGCTTTCTGGAAATACCCGACTATACACCATTTACCAGGAAGAATACATAGCGTGTATCCTCCCTCAGTGGTGGTTCTAGGGATTTATGGTAGTTACGGATAACATGAAGTATACCCCCCTTGACATATCATGTATCCCCCTTCCTATGTGAATACGTAATGTGAAGGACCAAAAGACAAGGAGACACAACCCAGTGCCTAGATAGGTGGGACACACTGTGTAGCCCACCTACATGGCGTGTAACCCTACATTAATGGGACATGTATACCAACCCGATGACACATCCATGAAGTAGAGAAGGACTACACATTTTGTGGGCCCCTTACATGTTTTTTTTCTTCTTGGTATCTTTTGAGAAATCGTTAAACCCCATGTATCTTCTATGTTTGGACTCATATTTTTACATGTGGGATTCCCATACTAAGTGTTTTTTTCATTGAATGAAATGGATCCCTCATATGTGGATTTTGAGATATTACATGAATGATTACAATTTTCATGTATAGAGAGGAAACCAAATGGTGGCAATGAGCAGGCATTTATACCAAAGCAGTTTTGGGCTAACCATACGATTGGGCTATCCAGTGTAGTCCCCGATGATGGATATGTGGAAAGCTACAGCATGAAACATAATAGGTTCAAGTTGTTCTCTCCCAAGGATGATGATTAATTTATCATCCTATAGATAAAATAACCTTTAGTAAAATCTCATGATCATAAAAAAATAATATTTTATTTCTATTAAGTTTCATGGTTATTTCATTATGGATATTTTATTGAGATAACATGAATTTACAAATTATCAAGCATGAAAGATACAACTAAATTTTATTGGATTATGAATAAATACTATCTATGACATGGTTAATCACTTTATAAATACACTTAATATTAACAAGAACTTATTAAGGATAATAATTGTAAATTTAGACATGAAATGATAAAATCCCTCAATATTATATATTAAGTCAGTATAGACTTTTTCTACTTCTATTAAAATCAATCCATAGTTCAATGCTGTTGATCAAAAAAAGGTGGGGTACTTTAAATTATCGAGGAATTTCGACATGATGTTTTGAGTTGAGATAAATAATTTCACATAAAGTGTTGACTTCCAAACAAGGGCCTATTATAATTGAGAGGAAACAGTTGAGGAAGTCCAATTTAAGGATTTTAGCATTGGGGGTTCAACTCAACCGATTAAGGAACTAGGAGTTAACGCAGTTGGAATTTGGGATTCCTACCTAAAACCATTCATGTTTCTTGACCAAATAATTTTGGGTATTGATAAGGTAAATATGGAACCTTACCACTAGAATTTCCATTCAATAAAATAATATATAGAAAATTTTTAAAGCTATTGTGTTTCCATAAAATAGTTGGAGATTAATAAATATAATATTTATTTATTTTTCAAAATGTAATCAAGTAAAGTAATTCTATTAATATAATTTTTATAAATAATAATAAAAGGACTTAAAACATATAACTTTGATCCGTACATGAGAAGTATTTCCTTCTCACTGGAATAAATTAAAAAGAGTAGAAAAGGAACTCACACATTATCCTACACCATGAAATGAAATTATATATGCTAGAAGAAATTAGTCATGATGTTCCTGGTAATGATGTTAGTGAGGAAGAGTTGTCACTCTATGATAAACATTTCAATGATGCTCTAGAGGTTAAATTTTAAATTCTATCATCCATGACCAAGGATATTTTGAAGCATATGAGGACATGGATTCATATAAAAAAAATGTATCACCATTGAGATCTCTATCAAGATAAGGTTAGACAAGAGTGATATGAGATCTCTAAAGAATTTTGTGAAACTATACATGGTGAGTATAATCCATATAGGCCTCATCTAGTCAAGATTATTAGATACCTTATACACTTATACATATTATATATTAAATTCCAATATGAGTTTCATACAGATATCATACTTTCCTCACTACCCAATACCTTCTCTAGTTTTATTGTTAAATATAATATGAGAAATAATGCGAAGTGTCTTTCCTAAAATATTACTTGGAGTCACCCAGTGGATAAGGACATAGGGAATGACAAACGCAAAATCCTTATGTTGAATAAGAAAAGGAAGAAAAGGTGAAAGTGGTCCAAGACTCACAACATGTTTAAAGGTCCTGAGCACTATGCTTCCAAAAAAGAAGAAGATATTGTGGTGGGGCATGTAAAATGAGGTAGTATGTTTATAAAGTAAAAATACAAGCCACTAGAAAAGGAATTTCTCCCAAAAAAGGGGAGTTAAAGGTTCTTTAGTTATTGAGTCTAATATTTCAATATCTATATATTGGGTATTAGAAATAGATTTTGGTTCTCATATCTAAATCCAAATTTAGGTACCATGTAAATATTGAAATATTTATAGAGTAGATGTAGATTTTAGAGCTGGTAAGGGTGTGAGGATGATCGTTCTTTCCAATGATGACATCCACATTTCAATTCATATTGGAATGATTATGGTATTAAAATGTTGTTATTATCTACCAACTAGTACTAAGAATATAATTTCAATATCATGCCTAGGTACAGATGGTTTTATTTTTTAGTTTGTAAATAATAGTTGTTTATTTTATATGGATGATATTTGTTATGGTATGGAACAATTAAAAAATAGTAATTAAGCATTAAATTATGAAAACCGAGTATTTCCAATTGATAATGAATCATGTTCACATGGATCATATAACACCCAGTTATCAGATCACCATCATGGTCATTTAAACGAGAAGAGTTTCTCAATGCTCTATCAAGATGTTTATTTAGACTCATATAATCTAAAACCACTTGCAATATTTCATTCTTATTAATAAGGAAAAATTGTCAAACAGTCATTCCATGGATATGGTGAAAGGTACCCATATCTTCATGGATTGGTACACAATTATGTGTGTTGACCATTTCTTATAGAATCTAGATGTGGTTATTATTACTTCATAATTTTTACTCATGACTGGGGTTGATATGGTTATGTCTCTGTGATGATGTATATGTCTTAATACTTTGAGAAATTCAATTAATTTAAGAATTAGGTGGATAATCAACATAGAAATTAGTTAAAGAATCATTTATTGAATTGAGGTGTTGAATATCTTAACCAAGATTTTATCAGCTCTCCACTGGAGTTTGGGATTCTATCTAAACTCACTCCACCATAAACACCATAATGGAATGTTCTTAGGGAATTGAAGAATAGTACCTTTTTAAACATGGTATGTTTGATAATGAGTCATGAATATGTTCTATTAACCATTTTTGGATATTCATTCCAAACAATGGAATACACATTTAATTGAGTACCAAATAATGTAGAAAATGTAATTACATTCGAATTATGAAGTGGAATGAAAATCGTTAGTTCACATACATCTGTATGGGGTTGTGAGGCATTTGTTAAGGTCTTCTAAATAAACAAAAAAGAACTTATGGGAAGAAAGTGTGTCATTATAGGGTATCCTAAAGAAACAATGAACACTACCTATACAATCCTCATAAAATAAAGTTACTATTTTTAGATAATCCATAATTATTGAGAGGGAGAACATACTAAAAAATATACTATAAGAGGGATTAACTTTGATGAATTTGATGCTCAAGGTACACAAGAGTTCATAATAATATGGGTTCCACAAGTCCGGATCGAAGAATTAGTCCCTAAAACAAATGTACTATTTAGGATTACAATATTTGTAAGAGAACCTAAGATATATGGATTTTTATCCAACAAATATGGAGACTCAGTATTGGATGAAAATGATGAACCCATCTATTTCAAAGAGGTAGTAGGGAGCTCAAAATCTACAAGATGTAAAGAAGCCATAAATTCAAAAATAGATTCTAGGTATTAGAACCATGTTTCCGTTCTAGTAAATTCATCAATTTATGTAAATCCCATAGGTTAAGATGGATTTCAAGAGAAAACTAGAAACACAAGGTAAATTAAATACCTATAAAGTAAGGCTAATGGAAAAAGTGTTTAAAAAGCGTCAATGAATTTACTAATATGAAACATTCTCACTAGTTTCCATGTTAAATTCCATCAAAATTATACTTTATATAGAATCTTACAATGACAATTAGAATAGGAAGATGGATGCAAAAAATTCATTCATTAATGGGAAACATTAGGAAGATGTCTATAAGACTAAACAATAAGGGTTTGTAACACCAGGTGAATCAAAAATAATTTTTAGGTGGCAGAGATCCATTTATGGATTGAAGTAGGCATTCAATTAATGAAACATTCAATTCAATGAAGGTATAAGAGAATATGTATTTTTTAAGAATTAATTTTAGCCCTGTATTACCTTGAGGTTTAGTTGAAATGAATTCATTATCCTAGTATTATATATTAATGAAATATTAATTATTGGAAAATGCACACTTGTCTAGAATTATATTAAGGACTAGTTAAACAAATGTTTCTATAATAAGTAATTCGGTTTAATATCCTATATTCTAGGGATCAAAATCATTTATGATATATCCAAGAGACTTCACAAACTAAGTTAAATTTCATATATTGTCCAGATACTAAATAGATTTAATATGGAACAACATAATAGGGGATTGGTTCTAATGTCACATGTATTATATATTTCTAAGAAAATATTTCTTTTGAAATAATAATAGAATAACAGAATGAGTTGGAACCCATATGTATCAGCAATAGGATAAATCAAGTATTTCATGCTATTCACAATACTTTATGTTTCAGTTTCATTTATAATGGTAGGTAGATATCAAGATAATCATTAAGAATGACATTGGTATACTATTAAGGTTATCCTTATGTATCTAAGATGAACTAAGGATATGTTCAGGGTGTATAGAGGAGATGAGAAGCTGGTCATTAGGGGTTATATTGATGCTAGTTTTTAGAAATATCAGAATGATCTGAAGTCTTAGTCATGATATGTTTTCTATCTCAATAGTGGTGCTATAATTTGTAGTAGTTCAATGTTGTCAGTTTTTGTTGATTCTATAATGTAGTACAAGTATATAGAGTCTTATAAACCTACCAAAGAAGTCATGATTGTATGAAAAGTTGTATCTGGTCTTGATGTGGTACCTATCAATAAATACCTTATCACATTGTAGTTGGATAATACTTTAGGGGTGGATATTGAAATAGAGACAAGGTAACACCAATACAAAAACAATACACTGTATAAATATCACCTCTTGAATGATTTTCTATCCCACCGGAGAATTTTTAGTAAGCATATTTCCCACATAAAAGAACATGGCAGACCCCTTGACTAAAGTCATATCTTATTAAAATCAGGAGTATCATGTGATAGCTAGTGAGGTTGCAAGCAGTTGGCTCTATTAAAATTGTGAATTTGATGGAGCCGGTTCCCTAGAACCAAAATCTATGTACATTATGATTAATTTTGTCAAAATTTTTGAATATTAGTAATCTCATTATCACATATTTATTTTTCTTCAATGTAATATAGTATGTGAAAATGTAATAAGAATATATTTCACACTAAAAGTTCATTACGGTTCCCCGATATTGAGAACCGAGAAGTTCCATGAATGTATTGTTAAATATGTGTTCTATAGCCATATTAAACAATTTTAGGGACACAAATGGTATAGGATATAAGTAGTGGAGGATCATAAGAAACTACCAGACCGTCTCATGGTGTACGCCCCTAGAAATATCCACTATAGGATATTATGGGAACGACACCTTCCAGTATGAAATCCATATTTATATGCACAATTTTATGTTCTTATGTATAGATATGTGCATTTATCCATATAATTTATGATTATTATTGATGATTATTATAAGTCATATAATTTTATGTATTGATGAAAACCATGATGACATGTGTTCACAACGAGGAAGGATATGTTGGGTGTGTCAGGAGTAATATCTCGTTATAGAATAATGTGATAAGGTATCATTACCTTATGTTCTTTAACAAAAGTTGTTATCTTAGATAATTTTATGGAAATGATATAGACTAAATAAATCCATATCCTTGGTGTTCTATATGAATGTTCCATTTCTAGGAAGTCAAAAAAAACATCAAGTACATTGGTTGATTACAGCCACATGCAACCTACTTGAATAGAGATATGAAGTTAAAGGGATTATATTACAAAGTAATCATCTTTATTAGGTATTATTTCATTGTGAAATAAACATACTTCCATATGGGTTCCTTGGGATTTTTTTAGGTGTTAACCATATAAATTAGGATTCTTGGTCTAATGTCATTGAAAAAGAGGCCAAAGGGTCACATGCTGAGTGTATCCAGAATCTTAGTTAAATAAAATATTATTATTTATTGTTTAACTACATTAATAAAAATTATTCTTTCATGTGGTGTAATAATTCTTCATGTATTCTTGATCCCAAATATTACATCACCAATTATTTGAGAGATTATTTTGTGACAAGAATATTTAGAAAATATTTATTGTCTTTTTAGTGAATAAAACATTTTTTTATTTATTGGTGAATAATGAAGTGATATTTATTTATCAAATATATAGTAATTATTCAATTCCCAATAAATATTGTAGAGGAATGGTAGACTGAGTTTCTTGGTCATGTGATAAGTAATATATATTGAATATAATTTGAATAAATAATATTTAATTTTATTCCATGAGATCAGCACATGTCGAGAATTGTTATTATTATTATTATTATTACTATTATTATGGTTTCATTTGGGTTATAAATAAAAAAAGGGGAACTTCTGAAATATTTATTTTTTGACCCTAGGAGTATATAATCCCAATTATATTAATTTTCAAGATATCCTATATCATTTTGTTTGTGCACATAGAAATTTGGAACGAATCCTTCAAATCCCTAGAGAGATCCTTATTCATGAACTCTCCAAATAATAGATAGTGAACTTCCTCAACCATCCACTCTTGAGTTAAGACATATTGTAACGCCCTGACCCCAGTTACCCAGAGTCAGTGCATTATTACATAACATTGGCATGATCACAAGGGAATCATGTCTCTAATGACCAATTAGTTTAGTATTATTGGTAATAAGATTAATACATAAGTTCAAATTTACAACTTGAAAAGAATTACAACTTGAATTTATTCCATTGGAAACATCCAAGCCTCCTAAAGAATGCCTGAAAGTAACTCATAACTAACTTCTTCATATCCAAGGAAAATGAATCAAAAGAAAGGGGTGAGTTCAAACGCTCAGTAAGGGTAAGCAATAAAGTGGAAGATAATATAAATATTTAGCATGGTGAATAATTGAAACCAAATGCCTTAACCAATAATAAACATGAATACTTTTATGGTAGGAATATGAGCTGAGTAAATAATGCCATAATAAAACATAATAATTGGTATTCTACTAGTAGAATTACCACATGAACCATCAATATTATTTTCATAATGAGGAAATGTATAATGCCGGACATTCTGAAACATTTTGTCAAGGCCTCAGCCAAGACGTCTAAAAATGATTATGGCCTCGGCCAAAACCATATATCAAATTGAGGAAGGGCCATGGCCAATTCCATGTCTAGTTGTCTCATGAGACCTACCAATGCATCGAGGAGCTATAGCAGGCTCCACCAATCACATACTAAGTCCAATACATTCCTCATACGAAAAGGTTTAAGCATATGATAAACATTCGTATTAAAACTTGCATACGAAATGTCAATACTTCAACCATAAACCATGAATGGTATAAAAATAGCACATCCACGGTCAAACATATAACAAAACCTTCAATACAATATGGAAGTTTTGAATCAACTTCAAATAAACCTAAAATCCATCAAAGGATGTTGACATAGATTAAATCAAAACCCTTTTTAGAGAAATATCTCTTTATATTTTGAAATAATTTAAGAGTCACATAATTTTAAAGAAAACATTTATTTTTAAAATATTCTTATAATATTGTAAGGGAATCTTTGATGATGTTATAATGGTGTATAATGGTCTCACCCTCCGTATATGCTAAAAAAATGTTCTTACCTTAAATTTGTCGAAAAGGTCAAAAAATACCTTGTTTGGAAAATGAAAGAATGATTCATTTCAAAACAGATACGGGTATAAATGAATTTAACCCGTTTTCTAGTAAATAGTAAAAATGTTCTAAAATACATTTTTAAGAAACATGTATGTGGATGATAAAGAGGCCCCAGTAGATAATAAATATAAACAACCTCGTATAATGAAGAGATTATGAAACCCATACCTTGTACTTTTCCTTGATCGAAGGTAGGTTAAACTCCTGTATAATGGTGAAATAATTGTTATTAAATTATAAAATAATCATATAAATTAATATGATATCATATATGATCTTTTAACTTTGCTTTGTTAATAATATCTTAGTATTATCATCATTTTGGGTGTTAACATACTCGTTTTCTTTTATATTTTTTGTTACATAAGCCGTGTTTGTTATCCATAGGCTGTATATTATTCATAAACAGAATGATATCAAGTCGTTAAACATTATTTTTAATCATAAAATAAAAATTAGTCTTGAATGGATACGATGGAGAATGAATCTTATCGCGTTTGTGGAGACGGTAGTCCGTACGTACGCACGAGTGACAATATCATTCTTTTGATATTAAAATAATATATAATTGGATAGTGTATCATATATACAGAATCATTATCATGTTATATTTATTATTTACATGAATTACACATCATTATGACACCCATCCAAATAATAATGTATTGAATAAAAACTACACCACGATGTGGAGACGGTAATCTGTACATACGCATGTATGGTGACATATCATTCAAAGAATGGATAGAATACTGAATATAAATGTACCATATTTATAATAACATCATAGTATATACAAGATACTAGAGTTATTATTTTAGAATGGAAATAACAAAGAAATAATAAGTGAAAGAAGAAAGGAACTTGAAAGAGGGTGGTGGAATCATTTCCTCTTCTTCGGGTTCTTCTTTTTGATTTCATTACAAAGGATCCTTAGGTTGGATTTCTGATCAAACTATGGCCTCTATGATGAATTGAGGGAAGTTGAGGGGATATTTGGGTAGGGGTTTCCCAAAGCAAAAGGCTTTCATGGTATGAATTTTATAGAAGGGGGAGTTCCCTTTTATTAGAGGGGTGAGGGGCACCTTAGGAAAAACATAAAATATTATTTTATAAAAAATTCATATTTGGTTTATAATGGCTCCAAAGTGACTTATTTTGAGTATAATGTGGGGATGGGTCAAAATACATTCAACCAATAGATTTTAGATAGGGTTGTTAAAGTTATAACAACTTTATTAATTCAAAATAAATTCATTTAATCAATCCTAACATGTCATATTAACCTAAAAAATTAGTGGAAATCATATAAAGTCTCAAATTACATTTATTTGCATATTTATAATATCAATTATTTTATAATTTCATTAATTAGGTAATTACTACATCACTATTGTGTCATAAATAAATTAAATTACTTAATGTCTAAAAATTATAAATAAAATACCATTATGTATGAAATATTTTTATCTTTATAATGAATATTTATAACCGAATTTATCTTATGTATAACTATATATTAAAAATGTTTTAGTTATTAAACTTTTATTTTAACTCTTTTAACTCTTCTTTGAATTAAATAATAATAAATGTCCTAATCTAATACAAGTGGACCAAAGAGGATGTTATTTTATTCCTAATTTATTTTTTGGTCGAATTATACATAGCCAATAGAATTTGGACTTGTTTTAGGGTAATAATAATATCATTTTTACCCTTAATTATCCTATTTACTTTTAAACATGGTAATTAAAAATAAAAAGTTATTATTCACCAAGAAAAATTTATATTATTGAACCACATTTTATTCCATGATATTAACCATGTCTGTCAGATTTTTGAAATTCCACTCACAGAAGCAGTAAAATTAAGTTTTCAGTGAATTTTCAAATTCTCCTAGGAGATGGGTAAAAGACGGGGAAAAGTTCAATAAAACTTTTATACATCTAAAGTTATAAAAAACTGACTCCAATAAATTACATTAAACTTATATAGGTATTATGTATCTATATTGACATAAAATAAATTTAAATAAATAATTATTTAAATAAAAATTCGGTTTTAAACTATAACTTAGTGTTTTTTCACTATTCATCAAAAATTTAATGTTTTTAGAAAAATACCAAAAATTTACCCTAGGCTAATTTCGATATTCCAAATCCAAAAATGAAGTCCATTTTGAGAGATAAAATTAATAAAACTTCAGAAAGAGGGTATTACTATTCATAATGGTTAGTTTGATTGGTTGTGGTGTGTGTTAGAACTCGAAATTGCGTACAACACACGCTACTATATTATTCAAAGAGAAACATACAGTTGAAGTTTGGGGTGTTACATTCTCCACTCCTTCAAATAATTTCTTCCTCGAAATTTCTAGAATATTACTTTATAAAAAGACTCGGGTGGTTCTTCATCATAAGTTCCTCAGGTTCCAACGTTGCCTCTTCCATCTAATGGTTTATCCAAAGAACTTTTACCAGACGAGTCATTCGGTTTCTCAGAACTTGTTCTCTTATATCAAGTATCTTGACATTCATTTCTCAATAAGACAAATCGGGTTCTATTTCTAATTTCTTGTAGGTAAGTACTTGCTTTGGGTCAGGCATGTATTTTCTCAATAGTGATGCGTAGAATACATCATGATCTTTGGAGAGATTTTGCAGCATTTCTAAATGATAAGCTAGAGCCCCAATTTGTTCTAGAATTTCAAAAGGTCCTATATACCTTGGACTCAATTTACCTTTCTTTCCAAAATGTATAACTCCCTTCCATGGAGATACCTTCATGAAAACGTGCTCTCCTACCTGAAATCTCGAATCCTTCCTTCAGTTATCAACATAGTTCTTCTACCAACTTTGAGTTGTTTTGATGTGGTTTTGGATTACCTTCACATTTTCCACCATTTCCTCAACTAGTTCCGGGCCTATGAGTTTTCTTTCACCAATATCATCCCAACAGGTTGGTGTGCGACATCTCTTTCCGAATAATGCTTCATATGGTGCCATCTGAATACTTGAATAGAAGCTGTTATTATAGGAAAATTCTACTAGAGGTAAATATTGATCTCACATACCCATAAAGTCAAGTGAGTAGGATCCCAACATGTCTTCTATGGTTTGAATTGTTCGTTCTGATTTTCCATCTATTTGAGTGTGGTAGGTAGTGCTCAAATGAAGTTTTGTATCTAGGGATTTCTGAAGACCTTTCCACAATCTTGAAGTAAAATGTGGATCACGATCAGAAACAATTGGTGGGGTACTCTATGAAGTCTCAAAACTTCATTAATATATATCCTTTCTAGACGTTGAAGTGGTAAATCCTCCCTTATATCAAGAAATGTGCTGAATTGGTAAGATAATCAACAATGACCCATATTTCTTCGTTCCTTATAGGAGTCTTTGGTAGTCCCATGACAAATTCCATTGTAATATTATCAAATTTCCACTCAGGTATTGGAAGAGGTTGCAATACTCCTTCGTGTTGTTGCCTTCCAGCATTTACTTGTTGACAAACCATACATCATGACACAAAATCAGCAATCTCCCTCTTCATGTTGTCCCACCAAAAATGTTCCTTCAAATCTCTATACATTTTGGTGTTCCCAGGGTGTATAGAGAAATTCAAACTATAAGCATCATCCAACAACTCTCTTTTTAGATCAGGTATATTGGGACCACAAAGTCTCTTCCCAAATTTCAAAATTCCATCTTCATACACAAAGTCACTCAATCCCCCATCATTCCCAGCTTTATTTTTCTTTTGAAACTCTTCATCATCGTCTGAGAACTATTAATCCTTTCTATTAAATATGGTTTGGAAATCATTTCAAAAGCATTGATGTTTCACATTCCATGGTTATTCCCATGCCCAACTTCACTAGATCCATGAAAATAGGATCCCTTTCAATTCTCATCTTGTTCAAAACTCCATGATCCTTTCTTCTCAAAGCATATTCCACCTTATTTTCCTTCCCCGGGTGGTAGTGTATCATGCAATGATAATCGTTGAGTAGTTCAAGTCATCGCCTTTTCCTCATGTTGAGTTCTTTCTGTGAGAAAATATACTTCAAACTCTTGTGATTAGTATAAATCTCACATTTTCCCCCATAGAGATAGTCTCTCCAAGTCTTCAAAGAAATGATTATAGTTTCTAATTCAAGATCATGAGTAGGATAGTTTTGCTCATGAATTTTCATCTGTCGTGATGCATAGGAAATAACCCTATCATTCTCCAAAATCACACCACCAAGTCCTTTCTTTGAAGCATCACTATAAATAACGAACCCATTATTCCCCGATGGTAGAGTCAATATAGGATCATTGACTAATATTTTCTTCAGTTCCTCAAAACATTATTTACACTCTTTTGCCCAAACAAATTTAACCCCTTTGCATGTGATCTTCGTTAACGGATTATCCAATAAGAAAAATTCTTGATGAGATGTTGATAATAACCTACTAGACCAATAAAACTATGTACCTCGGTTATACTCATTAGTGTTGTCCATTCATGGATTTTATCTTGTCTTAGAAGGATCAACAGAGATTCCATCCTTAGAGAAAATATGGCCAAGAAAAGAAATCTCCTGAATCCATAATTCAGACTTGCTAAACCTCCCATATAATTCATGACTTCTAAGAGTCTTCAAGATAATGTGCAAGTGATTTTCATGATCTTTGTAGCTTTTGGAGTATACCAAGATATCATTAATAAATACCACTACAAATTTATAAAGATATTCCTTGAAAACATTGTTCATTAGATCCAAGAAAACATAGGGTGCATTAGTCAGCCCAAAAGGCATTACATTAAACTCATAATCCCCGTACCTGGTTCGAAATGCTGTCTTCGGAATTTCGTCCTTCTTCACACACAGCTGATGGTATCCATATCGATGGCCAATCTTTGAAACGTATTGAGCTCCATGCATTTGGTCAAATAAATCATCAATGCGAGGTATGGGATACTTGTTCTTTATTGTTATAGAATTGATCTCCCTGTAGTCGATACATAACCTCATAGATCCATCTTTTTTCTTAACAAAAAGTAAAGGGGCTCCCTAAGGAGAAACACTAGGGTTAATAAATCCCTTATTACTCAATTTCTCAAGTTGTTTCTCTAATTCCACTAATTCCATAGTGGCCATTATATAAGGGGTCTTCGATTTGGTCCTTGAACCAGGAATTAAATCAATGGAAAACTTAATTTCTTATTTTGGAGGATGTACAAGTAAATCTTCTAGAAACACATCAACATATTCTTTCACAATAGATACATTCTCTATTTGAACATTCCTTTCCACACCCACAGTTATTTCATTCTCTTCCTCCCCAATAATTTAATTTAGTTGAGCTACTGGGGTTTTTCTAGATAAGAATTAGGTGGTGGTGATTCTATTCAAAAGATAAGGTGTTCTTTATCATCATCATCAAAAATAGTAACCTCTTTCTTCTTATAATAAATCTTTGTATAATGGTCTTAAATTCAATCCATGCCGAGGATTATATCAAATTCAATCATGGGTATGACGATGAGATCAGTAGATAAAGAACATTTATGTGCTCTAATGGGGACTGATTCACAAAACATTATTACAATGATACTTCCATTAAGAGTTTATACTGACAACTCCCTTGTTAAATCCTATTGGAAATATCTAATTTTCTTAGAAAACTAGGAAGATATGAAACAATGCGATGATCCAGAATCAAATAAATCATTTTCTAAACATGAGGAAACCATTAAATTACCTGTCACCACGTCTTTCAGGGATTCAACCTCAGTATTAGTGATCTCATAACCTTGTCCATGATCCATTGGCCTTTTTTGAGGTATGTTTCCATGATGCTTATGACATTCATTTTCATAATGTCCCATCTCCTGGAAATTGTAGCATTGAACATTGGTAGTGTCTTTCATTCCCTTACAATCACCAGCTAGATGAACTTTCTTTCCCCATTTGTAGCATACTAATTTTCCTTTTAGACAGGCACCAGGGTGCTTCCTTCCAAAATTATCATAGGGAGGAAATTCAATTCTTACCATCTTCCCTATTTCCTTATTTCCTTTCCTAGAGTGTTCAGAAGATCTCTTCTTCTCTTTCTTTGATTTAAAGTCATAAGACTTAGAGAATTTCTTTTCTATCTTTATAGCACACGAGACAATATCTTCGTATGATGAGAAAGATTGTGATACTAATGCTCGACGGAGAAATGGTTTGAACCCATCAAATAAATGATCAATCTTACTTCTTGGGTAATGTATATAATCTGTTTCATGCCTTGTTATCCTTGTAATGTTATCCTCATACTTTGCGACATTATCATCCTCCTGTTTCCTCAGACTCCGAAATTGCCTTTCCATATCTGCATGATGGTCATGAGGAAAGAATTTTTCAAAGAAAAGACCTTTAAAATCCCTCGATTCCGTATTTGATACTTCATCATCTTATTTTGTGTTTTGAATCAATGACCACCATTGATCAGCATCTCCAGTGAGGCGGTAAACTGCCATGATAACTTTTTCCCTTTTTCTACTCCCCAGGGTGTAGAATATTTTCTCTAATGAACATATCCATTGCTCAGTTACTAGTGTATTTGTACCCCCGTTTAATGTTGGTGGTTGTTTCATCATTAAGCGGTCTAACATTGATCATCCACGCTGTGGATCAGGGTGCTCCATATGGGTAAGGTTATTATTCATAACCTGAGTGAGTTGTCCCAGTATGGTGATTAGCTGATCAGCACCAGTTGCATCACTAGCTCCACTATAATTATCTTGAGTAGGAGGGAAATCCCAACATGGAGAGTGTGCATTGATACGGGTTCCATTCCTTCCAGTAGGTGCCTTTTCGAAACAATGGAATACACAAGATTTGTTTATGAAACACAACATATAAATCAAAACCGGTAAAACACTTAGTGTATATTGAACAATTTATGGATATAATCCAAAATCATAAAAAATCATTGAGGAATTTTGTACTCATAAACCGTTCATAAAGGTTTTTAAAGAAAATGAGAATTATCCTAAGAATATCCCCCGGGAGTGTTGTATCCCAGAGTGCAGCACGACCCGTTGTCGTGCACCAGTTCTCGTTCGAGTAAAGCTCAAAACAGTGTTTTTGTGTATTACCCTTAGGTACATCTGTGCTAGAGACACCTCTACCTGCTCCTATCCAGACATGGATGTATTTCTCAAAAAACTCACAAAATCTCTACACTACCAATATTCTAGGAAGTTCTTCTGTACTAATCCTCAAATCCTATCTTAGGGCTATGTGCTCTAATCAAAGTTTATCTAAATATATTTTCCATGGTTTGTACTAAACTTCCTCTGATACCAACAGTAATGCCCCTACCCCAGTTACCCAGAGTCGGTGCATTATTACATAACATTGGAATGATCACAAGGGAATCATGTCTCGAAAGACTGATCCATTTTGTTTTATTGGAAACAATATTCATACATAAGTTCAACTTTACAAATTGAAATTAAATAAAACACGAATTTATTCCATTAGAAACATCCAAGCCTCCTAAATAATTCCTGAAATTCACTCATTACTAACTTCTTCATATCCTGTGAAAATGAAACATAAGAAAGGGTTGATCTCAAACGGTCAGTAAGGTTAAGCAATACAGCGGAAGATAACATAAATATTAAGAATGGTCAATAATTGAAACCACATGACTTTACCAAAAATAAAAATTAATACTTTTGTGGAAGGAATATGATTTGCATAAATAATACCATAATAAAACATGATCATTGGTATTATACTAGTCAAATGACCACATGAACCATCAATATTATTTTCAAAATGAGCAATTGTATAATGCCAGACATTCTGAAACATTTTTTCAAGGCATCGGCCAACATGTCAAAAAATGATTATGGCCTTGGCCAAAACCATATATCAAGTTGGGAAAGGGCCTTGGCCAATTCCATGTCTAGTTGTCTCATGAGACCTACCGATGCATCGAGGAGCTATAGCGGACTCCACCTATCACTTACTAAGTCCAATACATTCCTCTTATGAAAAGGATTAAACTTATCATGAACATTTGTATTAAAACTAGCATACGAAATGTCAATAATTTAACCATAAACCATTAATGGTATAAAAATAGCGCATCCACAGTCAAACATATCACAAAACTTTCAATACAATATGGATGTTTTGTATCAACTTCAAATAAACATAAAATCTATCAAAGGATGTTGACATAGATGAAATCAGAACCCTTTTTAGAAATATATCTCTTTCTATTTTAAAATAATTTAAGAGTCACATAATTATAAAGAAAAAAATTATTTTGAAAACATTATTATAAGCTTTTAAGGTAAGATTTGATGATGTTATAATGGTGGAAAATAGCTGCACCCACCGTATATGTTAAAAAAATATTCTTACATTAAATTTGTCGAAAAAGTAAAAAAGTACCTTGTTTAGAAAATGATGGAAAGATTCCTTTCAAAAGACATAATGGTTTAAATGACATTAAACCATTGTCTAGTAAATAGTAAAAATGTTCTGAAATACATTTTTTAGAAACATGGATGTTGATGATAAAGAGGACCGAGTAGATAATTATGTATAAACAACCTAGTATAATGAAGAGACTGTGAAACCCTTACCATGTACTTTTCCTTGATCGAGGGTAGGTAAACCTCCTGTATAATGGTGAAATAATTGTTATTAAATTAGAAAAGAATCATATAAATTAATATGATATCATATATGATCTTTTAACATTTGTTTGTTAATAATATCTTATAATTATCGTCGTTTTGGGTGTTAACTTACTTGTTTTCTTTTATATGTTTTGTTACATAATCCATGTTTGTTATCCATAGGTTGTATATTATTCATATACAGAATGATATCAAGTCCGTAAACATTATTTTTAATCATCAACGGAAAATTAGTCTTGAATGGATACGATGGGGAATGAATCTTATCATGTTCGTGGAGATGATAGTCTGTACGTATGCACGAGCGACAATATCTTTATTTTGATATTAAAATAATATATAATTAGATGGTGTATCATATATAAACAATAATTACCATTATATATTTATTATTTACATGAATTACATATCATTATTATACACATCCAAATAATAATGTATTGAATAACAATTACACCACGGCATGGAGACGGGAAGTTGTACATATGCACGTATGGTGACTTTTCATTCAAAGGATGGATATAATACTGAATATGGTTGTACCATATTTATAATAACATCAAATTATATAGAAGATACAAGATTTATTATTTTATAAAGGAAATAACAAAGAAAGAAGAAGTGGAAGAAGAAAGGATCTTGAAAGAGGGTGGTGGAATCATTACCTCTTCTTCGGGTTCTATCTTTTTATTTGATCAAAAGTGCTCCTTAGGTTGGATTTATGATCAAAATAAGGCCTCTATGTTGAATTGAGGGACTTTTAGAGGATATTTGGGAAGGTTTTGGCCGAACCAAAAGGCTTTGAAGGTATGAATATGAGAGAAGATGGAGTGCCCTTCTATAAGAGGCGTGAGGAGCACCTTAGGAGAAACTTAAAATATTATTTTATAGTAAATTCATATTCGATTTATAATGGTTAAAAAGTGAATTATTTCAAGGCTAACGTTGGGATGGGTCGAAATACTTTCAACCAATATATTTTAGACTTTTTTGTGTCACTATATTAACCTTATCATTTAGATTTAACTCTTAGTTAAATAGTTTGACATTTACCATGTCTCTTTGTATTTTTATATTATATAGTTAATAAACATACTATATACAACCAATAGAACCCAAAGTGGTTTATTAATGATACACCTATCATTAAATAAGTCCTTTGGCCGGACCTTAGATTTTTAGGAATAGAATATCAATTCATAATATAATATTTGTTTTAAATACTCTATTATGTCAATTTTGACACTATATAATAATTGATTTTTTTTAAAGTTATAAAAACTTTAATAATTCTAACTAAATTCTTTTAACCAATCCTAATATGTATTATTTACTTATAAATTTAGTTTAATTCATAAAACGGTCTCAAATTACATTTGTTTGGATATTTATAATATCAATTATTTTAATATTTCATTAATTTGGAAATTACCTCATCATCATTGTATCTTAAATAAATTAAATTATTTAATGTCTAAAAATTATAAATAAAATACCATTATGTAGGAAATATTTTTATCTTTCTAATTAAAATTTATAACCGAATTTATATTATGTATAACCCAAAATAAAAAATGTTTTAGTAATTAAACTTTGATTTTAACTCATTTAACTCTTCTTTGAATTAAATATAAATAAATGTCTTAATCTAATCCAAGTGGACAAAAGATGTTGATATTTTATTCCTAAGGTCGTTTTGGGTGGAATTAAACTTAGCAGATAGAATTAGAAAATTTGTTAGGGTAATAATAATATCATTTTTACCCTTAATTACCCTATTTACTTTTAACCGTGGTAAATAAAAGTAAAAAGTTACTATTCACAAAAAAATATTTTTATCTTATTGAACCAAATTTTACTCCTTCATTTTAACCATGTCTCTCATATTTTAAAAATTCCACTCACAGAAGCGGTAAAATTATGTTTTAAGTGAATTTGAAAATTCTCCTAGGAGATGGGTAAAAGACTGTGAAAAGTTCAATAAAATTTATATATATCTAAAATTATTATAATATGACTCTAAAAAATTACATTAAACTTATAAACATATTATGTATGTATTTTGACCTAATGTTAATTTAAAGAAATAATTATTTAAATAAAAATTCGGTTTTAAACTATAACTCATTGTTTTTTAACTATTCATCAAATATTGAATGTTTTCAAAAAAAAAATACCAAAAGTTCACCTTAGGATAATTTCGATATTCCGAATCAAAAAATGAAATCCAATTTGAAAGATAAAATTTATAAAATTTCAAAAAGTGGGTATTATTGTTCATAATGGCTAGTTTCATTGGTTGTGGTGTGTGTTAGATCTCGAAGTTGCGTACAACACACGATACTGTATTATTCAAAGATAAGTGTATCGTGGAAGCTTGGGGTGTTACACATATTAAAGAGGACACTTTAGAATTGATTTTCATGGAGAGAAAAGGAAAATGATGCAAGTGATATGATCTATTATCCGAGTACCTGAAAATTCCAATGGTGACATTCGATGATTTATGGAAGACATGTGGATCACCACTTCAGGGATTCTTCTCATGATTCCTACAGTGATATGATGTAACAATTTATATCTATGGTTAGATCCATCAATTATAAAATAATTCTCCTGATATAAATCTATAATTAATTAAATTATTTATAAATAATATGTGATGATACTTCACTTGGATCCATTATTCTATCCCTTTTATTTTTATTTGATTAAATTCTATTGATCATGGAATTCATTTCAATGTAAATATCAGATTGATCATCAATAATGAAAAAATAAAAGTTGGGAATGACCCATTTCATGTTTCTGTTGTTTCCAAAACCTAAGAAATAGCCACTATAAGATATTAATTTGTTTTATCTCTGATCACAACCACCTATCATTCTTTCATTCCTCATGTTCCTCATTAATCTCTAATTTCAATAGGAACATTACAATCTTAAAAAAAGTATTCATATTCCATAATGGATATGTTTCCTTTTTCAAAATCCATGAACTCTAAAGATCTAACTGAGTTTACCACCTCTAGGAAGTTTGATCAAGGGTATCCCATAGAATCCCATCTAGTCATAATCATTATAAAATATTACAACATTAATCAATTCCCACAACATTTTATCCAATACCTTCAATATGTAAGTACTAAATTCAAGCATTAAGATCTCATCCATTCAAAAAAATATGAATAAATTGTTTATCTTATCCATTCATTATTTTATTTATTGTTATAAATAATTATGTCAAAATGATGGAGGATTATACTTTTGATTCTATAATACTTAATCCACCTCTGTTGGCTTATATATATAACCATCCCTACTAATCATCAATATAGCCTACCCAATCATTTATTCCAAAAAAGTATCCATAGAAACAATCATCACTAATCCTCTCCCTCATCCTCTTAAAACTCTTCACTAAAACATAATTTATAACCCATAGAAACTATTTTTAAACTAATTAATATCTCAATAATTCCTCATCATAGAAATTAAACTCTTAATAATGTATAGGTGGGTTCCTCTTCCATTTTCACTTTATTAAATCTCATTTCCAACCCCTTTGTTAGGATAATTCAATCAAGTTATACTACATCTACTTCAAAATAACTTTTGAAAAATACTAACCATTGAGTCCTTGAAAATAAATTTTCATGAAGTAAAATATGTTATTTAATAGCATAGTCATTTATTTAAATTCTTCCCATGTCAATCATGATGCAATAATAGGTACTAGTTTTGATCCACCACTAGTTAGCAAGGCTTAAATAAAAAACATACAAGGTCATTAACTACTCATTCTACCCAAACATCCATGTAACTAAAATTTTAATATAAAATGGTTATTGTTTTTGTTAATTTTGAGTCATAGATAAATTATTCCCTTTTGACACCTCAAATTCCCTATACTGAAGGTAAAAACCAATTCCTAATACATTTTTTAAACATTAAGACTCAGTAAATATAATCCATTAGACTTGATCTATAAAGAAACATAGACTCAAAGGAATTTGTGTCCAATTCATAATATCATACATTAATAATACATCATTTTTAATTAAAATTCAATAAATATACTAACAATAAACACATTATAACTCTAAATGTGTAGTTTCCTTATAGTCTATATATATAATCAACTAATTTCATAAAATATCAGTAACATCTCCAACAAATTCCTCTTCCCATAGTATCCTTCCTATACATACCCTACATAAAACCATTATTCATAAACTAATGAATGGAAACATAATAACGTGAGATATTATATGATATAAAAAGGTTAATATAACATATATCAACTAATGATTATAAATGATCATAAGGTAAGTATAAGGGTATGATGATATTATCATAACTTCCAAAATTCATACCCAATCATTCAAATATTTTTAATCATTAATGGAGGAATAATGATTTGTCATAAAAAATGTAGGCCACGAGTGCGTGGAATCATCAATAATCAATCATGGTCTATGAGAACATATCAAAATAATAAGACATTGATTTTGGGAAAATACATAATCATATAAAATAATTTTCCTAGATATTCTACACCACCAAGAATATAATAGAAGATTGGGTTCACTCTAGATTCCATTATTTAATTAGTCACAGATCAATCCTAATACTATCCTAGTGGACAGAGTCCCATACTTGTGTAAGGCCCCAACCTTAAAACATTACTTAATCTTTAGTTAAATGAAGAATTAACATTGAGGATCTTTTCATGTTTAGAGTTTTAGAGAATTAGGCCATAACTGTTACATTGAATCTCAAATATTACAAACTTGAAACTTCTACTCAGTATCCATTTTATTAATAAAAATAAAAACTCTTAAAAGAAAAAAAATCATTTTTTCATGATATAAATTTTCATAAATTATTCCTTTCTCTTACCCTTCCTTATACCATGTGAAAAACATTTCCAAAACATGGAATGTGCATAAAAAGATCAAAAAGGTTTATAAAATAATGAAAGAAAAAATTATTCCATCAATACATACAAAACATAATCACTTTAACAAAGCTCATAAAATCATATGATTTATGAATAACACATTGGAAACATAGACATAGCTTGTGGAATCAATATCATACTTAGATTATAGATGTTACAACTACATAGAGAGTTATGTTTAGATTAACCATCATAGTATATTGCCTAAATATCTTTGTATAGACATTAACATTTACCTCTATCACGTTACCCAATGCATTAGATAGTTTTATGGGGCTCACCCAGCCTAATTTTATCATGGAACTGTCTGTATTCGTAAACAATGGCCAAGAAGAAAACTGTAATAATAACACGTAAATCAAGAATAAAGTAAAGTTAACATTTTCACATTGAAATAAAAATATATCTGTTCAAGATATTGACATAATCAATTACCTTAAGAAAACACACACATTTAAAACATTTAAAAAAAGATCTTTGAATCAAAGTGTTCCATACCACCCTAAAAATTTTAAAGTAAATTTATTTAAAAAATAATAATTTCCATTTAAATAATTCTTAAAAACCTGTTTTAATCATGGGAATTAATGAGAAATATTTATAAAAATAAATCTTTAAAAATTTTAAAATGTTGGTTTAGTTATGGAGGCTCATAATATTTGTGAAACACTTAAATAAATTTAATTTAAGAATGACCTCAAAAAAATTAAATATCATGAGAATATAGAAATTTATGATATAAAAAGTCAAAAGGGTTGTATATACACCATATATGATAATAAAGGTGAAAACTATCAAGACATGCGTCAATGAAAGGAGATTGCGACGTAGTCCCTCATGAAAATTTGGCAGTCTAACAGCGTCACATTAAAATTCAGAAAATTAGTTGATGGCAGAGAAAAGGATCTGTCATCACTTGGACATAAAATTTACAATAATAAGTATATATAAGAATGTATCCTAACATAATAAAATGTAATTTAAATTATATAACATAAAATAAGTCTTTCATTTAAAGAGGATGGTGAAAAGTTCCCTTACCTAGAGTCCGAATTGTCAGGTATGTTCCTTGTTCTTCATGAATAATAAACTTAAGTTAATTTCTACTCACTTCAGAACCTTTTTAAAGTTTAATATTCCTTTAATATAACTAATTACCTTTCTATAACAATTAGTTAATTATTTGAGATTATATTTGACATTTTGTGGATGTTTGGAACTTGAGTCAAAAATAAACTTGTTATAATTACAAATTTTCCATGTGGTAAAAAGTCTATTTTCTCCAAAATTATATTCATGATTATATATCATATATATCATATATATACATTATATATTTATTTGTAATATTCCATAACATTTTGATATAATAAATGAAATTCACCGTTCATGGAGATGGTAAGTCGTTCGTACGCACGAACCCTACTTTTATTTATTTTTCTTATTTAGAGGAAGTAAAACTAAATCATACAAAGGTATATTATAATTACTATATAATATATATGTTATATAAGTTATATAGGTTAATTAATTATATCCTTTATACATTCCATATCTATAATTAATGAGTTATATCACTTTCTATGGGTGGTAGTCTACACTTCGTCAAATGAAATTATTGTATAAATACAACATGAAAAGTATAAAGGTAAGTTATAAATGAGAATTACATAAGAATATAGATATAATAAATATCATGTATACAATATATAATTTCAGTTCCATCATAATGTCCATCATGATCGGTGGTACGGAAAAATTGAACAATCGTCATTTTGAGAGGTAGTAGTTCGCAGTCCATAGAAATAATATGTTCCATACCCATTATACGGAGGTGTATTTAAGTGTGGTTCAAATAAATCTCATAAAAATAACCTAGTATACTGAGTATACTGGTGTATTTTTGTAATAAATGAAAAATAATATAATATGGATTGAATAAGTAGAATAATGGAAAGGAATTTTAGAGAAGACGTTACCTGTAAAACACGTAACTCCCTTTGATTTGAGCCAAAAGGATTTATTGAATTGTATTAGGCCAAGGTTAAAACTTATAGGAGTAATATGGGGATGTTATGAGATTCTTGGAGAATATTTTTGATGAGCCAAGGGGCTTGATATGATTTTGTAATGGGTTAGAGGTGCATGCCTTTTATAAGTGGGAGGAGGGGCTCTTTAGGAATGTTTGAAAGTATTATTTTATTATAAAAAATCATTTAGGTTTCAAAAGGTCCAAAATTCCTTAAATTAGAATATAGGTTGAATATAATTCCAAATAAAATCATCCAATAGTAATTGGGCAGATTTTGGATATTTTGTAATCCTTATCGTTTTTATTTTACCCTTTTTTATTATTACCGTTTTATCAATCATTTAACACATTGAGAATAAAATAGATACCAAAACCTGAAAATATAGAAATAAAGAGACATCAATATAATTTTATACTTATTGTAACTATTTTTTGGAATCTTATTTTTTTGGTAATTTTATAATATTTAATAAAATATTTTGTATTTTAAAATATTAATTTTGTCAATTTTGACACTATTCATATCATGACTTATTTAAAAATCCATAAAAACATGATTGATTCGAAAAAAATTAAATAATACAAATATAACATATAAATATCATACAAAAAATTGGTGGATGGCATCAAAATAACAAAATAACACTTATTTTAACATTTATAATATCATTTATTTGAAGCCTTTATTAATGAAGTAATAACTTCATCACCATTGTGTCTTATTTAAATTTAATTATTTAAAGTATAAAAATTATAAATAAAACAAAAATATGTATGAAATATTTTTATATTTTCAATGAATATTTATAGTCCAAATGATCAATTATAAAACATCTTATAATATGTTTTTACTAAAAGATATATATTTCTGTTACATTTTCCTTAACTTTAAATTAATTTTTATAAAATGTCATTTTCACTTACAAGTGGATCCATGGTATCCCAAAATCAAATTAAGACTGCCCATGGTTTGAAATTTATCATAAAATAGGGTTTGGACACATGTTAGGGTAATTTAATATTATTATAATATTATTTTTTACCCCTATTTACAAGATTTAACCTTTAACCATGGTAATAAAATATATACTAAAGTTACCATTCATAATTTATAAAAATTAAAGTTCCGTATTTATATAGTTTGGAAATCTTTATTTTAAATATGGAATCCATTTTTATAAATTCAAAACACAGAAGTTTCAAAAATTATTTTAAAATTATTTCTCATTGTCAAAACCAAAAAGCGTGTTTTGAAAAAGTAAAAACTAACAAAATATTGACATGTGTTTATGTCCAATTTCCATGTGAAATTACTTACAATGACAAAAATTGGATTAAATGGAAAAAATATAATCTAATTACACTATACAAAAATTTTAAAGGACAATCTAATCATATAAATGAGTTAAATGAAATGACAGTTTTGACTTAAAATGCTGTTTTTCTACTATTCATTTAAAAAATGAACTTTATCATAAAAATACCCAAAATCTACACAAAGTAAATTTTGATGTCACTATTATAAATAAGACATTTATTTTTTCAAAAGGAACATATTAATTTGAAAAAATACTATATTTAAAAACGGTTCTCCATTAAAAGTCGGTAAATCGACCTTTTAAAGAATATTAGAGTTTTTATGCTTAAATATGAATTCATTCTTATATTAAACCTCTAAAATTTATTGTATAAATTTAAATAAATTTAATAAATATGTTTGATAATAATTTAGTTTTTTACGTTCATTTCCGCCAATACAACGGATAGTAGTTAACTATCATTTAAAATAATTATAGTATTCTTTTAAAATAACTCAATGTTGTGTGCAATGTATGATTTCAATGAAACATGTTGTTACATGTTGAGTACACTATCGGAAAAGTGACATATTTAAAATAATATTATTACATTAATAAAAAAAATTAATATATATGCAAATGCATTATTCTATAAATACTTGGGTCATTACATCCTTCCCCCCTTTTGGAAATGGTGTCCTCGCAATTTTAAAATTGTGTTCCGAAACATCATAGGAAGTCCCACATTGGAATAAGGGACAATAAAACAATCACATTAAAAGAAATATGGAGAAGTATAATGGTCACCCAAGATAACACATATTAGGGTTTGATTTATGAAAACTTGGATGTGGAATATAAAATAAGTGTCAAGTTATAATGGTGAGTGATAGAAAACATGATCAGTAGAAATATAACAACCAAAAAACCGAAAACTTGTGATAGGTTAAATGATATTTGATTCCCCAGTAGAAAAAGTAAACATAAAACATTTTATGATTCAATTTTCCTTTCATAAATTTTGAGAATTAATTTATGATATTGACTAAGAACATAAGGAAATATACTTACATTTCTAGTAGAGTTTCATCCTTTAATAAGTTTCTACCAAAAACTCATATTTTCTCCAAATTATGATTTTTCAAGATGACTTGGTCACACCTGAAGTGCTAGAATGAACTTCTAGAGAATTACATAATCCACAAAAGATGAACCATATATTTCCCCAATCATTAGACATTAACCAAAACCAAATGGATAGTACAAGATTAGATAATCCCCAGAAATGATAATCTGTTATAAAAATAAATACTAATCTTAATGTTAAAAATTGAACAAAAAATACCCAAAGTTCAACAAATACCTTTCAACATGAAATTGTACTTAAAATTATTCAAAATCATCCAACTATGATTGAAACCCAAAATTCATAAGGATTTAATCACAAAGTCTTTGACCATAAATCATAACATTTATGTCCAAATCACAATGACTAATATTAAAGTAATTAACCTTATCACACATTCTCTATGATAGGATAATAATTTTTATAAGTAACCCAAATAGATATAAATCCATAATAAAACATAGATTCTTCCAAAATAATATTTCAACCATTACTCCACAAATGAAATCCCATATTATTCTATTTTCCTTAGACATAATGTGTTCTCAAAAGAGAGAACGTCTTACAAAATAACCATTATCACATAATCACCAAATCATTTTACAATAAAAAGGATATCTATTTGATAAAATATACGTTCCCAAAATAAACTAATTCTTGATCCATAAAATAATTTCACTAAAAAAAATTAGTCATAATAACCAGGGACTTCATGTAGTCTAGTGGTAGGTGACAAATCCTAATCGCACCTTCTTTGTGGGTTCTATTTCTACACCTTTGTCCGATGTGATAGGTTTTCACACGGTCTATGTGTTGTCCATTTTCAAAAACTATACTATTTTATAACTTTCCAAAAAACGAGATAAATTCCTCAAAAATAACCGTAACATATTTTAACCATAAATGTTATCTCATACCTCGCATTTTCATCCCGAAAAGTAATAACCTATAATTGCCTCAAATTCAAGGATCATATAAATCCAAATGGTTCTTTATATCTATATCCACAAAAGAATAGATAATTATTCCTTAAATAAAATTCTCACATACCAAACATCCAGGTTACACATACTTGGAAAAGTATTCCAAAGTAATCACATCGTCAAAAGAGCCTTAATACTTTTAAGCATTTCATCATCCTAAAATCTACCATAAATATTGAATCTAGTATATGGAGACTTCTTACTCATTCAACTTTCTTCATGGTCCATTAACCATTATTTTCCATATTTTTATGTAATAATTATTTCCTACAAAAAAATCATGAATCATTTCCAAAGAATATATAATGTCAAAAAATAAGCTAAGAAATAATCCATATATTTCATTATTCACTGTTAGTTTCCTCACCCTACATTGGAATGTAATTTGGTATTGTTAAACATATATTGTATGGTACTGCTGATCCCATTCCTAAAACCTTCTTGGTAGGGAATCTATTTGTATAATGAAAATTCAACCTACATTGAAAACATTAAATTGATCCCTTAGAAAGAACTTTTTTCCCTTTCCTAGAGTCAACTGGATACTTCCATTTTCTATGGAAGGTTCTTGATTTATGACCTTCATTGCAACATATATTGCATCTTACCATACCTTTGATGCATTTTCCTAAGTGTTTCATTCCACATCCTTAACACATAGGTTTTTGAATATACTGACCTTTATCATTAATTAATTTAACTTCCATTGGGATTTGTTTCTCACATATATGATGCCTTATAAAACCCACCAAGGTTCATGTGGTCAGTCATTAATCAAGATGGTTGGTTGATAATAACAACAAGAGTTTTCATTATAGTTCCCATTTCATTTGGTTTATTATTTAAAAATCCTTCATAGTTTTATTTAGATACATTGGAACATTGGTGCCTACTAGATCTATCCATTTACTAAAACCAAAAAGGTTTGAGTGATTATATCTATAAAACCATCATATAATATCTTATAAGGAGGGTAGACAAAAATATATCTTTATTCATGTTATCTTAAACTCATTGAATTTATCTAAAATAACTATCACTCTTTATAATTTTATAACCACTATGGTTATCTCACCTATGCTTAAATAACACCCTGACATCTAAAGTTTTATAAACCAACCTCTAATACCAACTATAAGACCCCATCCATAAAACATTACTTTATCTTGAGTTAAATAAAGAATTAACATTGAATATATTTTCAGGTATAGAGGATTAGAGAATTATGCCACAAAAATTAAATTACATATAGAATATTACAATGTAGAAACTTCTTCTCAGTATCTGTTTCTTTCCTAGTATAAAAACTCTTATAAGAAAACAATAATTCTTTTCTTAATATAAATCTTCTTGAATTCTTCCTTTCACATACCCTTCATTATACCTTGTTAAAATCATTTGAAAAACATGGAATGTTCATAAGAATCATAAAAAGGGATATAATATAAATAAATAAAACATTAGTCCATCAACACATACAAAACAAAAGCTTATTGACATACCTCAATAAATCATAAGAATTATGATTAACAAATAGAAATCATAAATCATATAGGTAACATGTGGCATCAATATCACACTTACATTTTAGCTTTAATAGCTACATGTGGAGTCACATTTGTAATACCCATCACATTATAATCCAATTAATCTATTTGGAGAATCATTAACAGTTACCCCTGTCACGTTACCCAATTCATCTAAGAGCTACATTGGGCTCACGCGCCCTAGGTTTTTCACAAAACCACCTATATATGTAAATAACGCCCAAGAACCATAACATAATCATAACACATAAAACAAGAATAAAGGAAAGATAACATTTCCACATTGAAATAAAAATATATATGTTCTAGATATTGACACAATAAATTAATTTTAAAAAACACATTTAAAACATTTCAATAGAAGATTTCTGAATCAAAGTTTCACATACCACATAGAAACTATTAAAGGAATGTCATTTTAAAACATTACTTTCCATATAAATAAATCCTAAAAGCCACTTTGAAAACATTGACATTAATGAGAAATATTTATAAAAATGAATCTTTAAAACTTTTAAAATAATTTTTAAGTTAAGGAGACTCGTAACACTTGTGAAACACTTAAATAAAAATAATTAATGAATGAAATAAAAAATATTACATATAATCATAACATATAAATTCAGGATATAATAATTTAAAGAGGTTTTATATAAAAATTATAAAATAATAAAGGTGAACAATATCAAGATATTCTTCCATTGAAGGAGGTTGAGACGTAGTCCCTCACAAAAATTCGGTAGCCTAACAGCGTCACTTTCAAATTCAGAGAATGAGTTGCTTGGAGAGAAAAGGATCTCCCATCACTTGGACATAAAATATACTACAATAAATATTTATAAGAACATATCCCAACATAAAAAAATGGAAATTAAAATACATAACATAAAACATGTCTTTGATTGAAAGATGATGGTGAAAGGTTCCCTTACCATGAGTCTGAATCATCGCCTATGTTCCTCATTCTTCCTGAATAATAAAATTAAGTAAATGTGTACTTGATTCAGAAAAATTATCAACTTTATTATTCCATTTATACCACTAATTAACTTTCTATTAATTTTTTTTAATTATTTCAGTTCATATCAGACATTTTTTGGATGTTTGGAACAAGAGTCAAAAACGAACTTGTTATAATTACAAATTATCTAGGTGGTAAAAAATCCATTATATCCAGAATTATATTCATGATTATATATCATACATATAATATATATCCAGTATATATGTATTTATAATATTACATATCATTTTTATATATGAAATTAAATTCACCGTTCATGGATATGTTAAGTCGTTCATACACATGAACGCAACATTCATTTCATATTCTTATTTAATGGAATTAAAACTAAATGCTAAATAGGTGTATTATAATTATAGTATAATATTTATATTATATAATTTACATAAGTTAATTAATTATATCCTTTATATGTTCCATGTATAGCATGAATGAGTCATATCACTTTGAGGGGGTGGTAGTCCCAAATTCCTCAAATGAAATAATCATATATATACAACCTGAAGAGCATAAATGTATATTCTAAATGAGAATTTCAGAAGAATAGAGATGAAATAAATTTTATATATAACATATATAACATAAGTTCCATCATAATATCCACCGTGAGTGGTGGTATGGAAAAATCGAACAGTCATCATTTCGTTAGGTAGTAGTTCACCACCCACAGAAACTGTATATTCTATAGCCATTAGATGGGGGTGTGTGTAATTGTAGTTCGAATACTTCACATAAAAACAACCAAGTATATTTATTATACTTGTGTTTTTATTTAACTAAAAATAATAATATAATAGGGGGTGAAGATGTAGAATAATGGAAAGAATTTTAGAGAAGACGCTGCCTCTTAAAACGTGTAACTCTCTTTGATTTGACCCAAAAGGATTTATTTAATTGCATTTTTCCTAGGTTAAATATTCTAGTTGTAATAGGGTTATTTTTTGATCTTATTGTATCATATTTTGGATGATCCAAGGGGCTTGAGAGGTGTTTCTAATGGGTTAGAGGTGGTGGCCTTTTATAAGAGGGAGGAGGGGCTTTTCAGGAAAGTTTGAAAGTATTGTTTTATTATAAAATAAATATAAGTTTAAAAAGGTCCAAAACTAATTATCTTCTAATATAAGATGAATATAAGTCGAAATAAAATCATCCAATAATAATTGGATAGGTTTTGGATATTTTTTAATTATTATCATTTTTTATTTAACCCTTTTTTACTACTACCATTTTATCAAGCATTTAACACTTTGAGAATCAAAATAGTTACCAAAACATTAAACGTATCCAGATAAAGAGTAATTAATGAAATTTTAGAATTATGATAACTAATTTTTCTAATGTTATATTTTTTAAAATTTTATCATTTTTTAAAAAATATTTTATATATTAAAATATGATTTATGTCAATTTTGACAGTATTCATATCATGACATTTTGATAAATCCACAACAACCTGATTTATTCAAATAAATTTCATTAATAAAAATATAACATGTATATAAATTACAATAAATTAGTGTATGACATGAAAATTACAAAATTACAGTTATTTTAACATTTATAATATCATTTATTGGGATCCTTTATTAATCAAGAAATCACTACATCACCATTGTGTTGTAATTAAATTTATTTATATAACATCTAAAAATTATAAATAAAATATAATTAGGTAGTAAACATATTTTTATTCCCAATTAATATTTATTGTTGAAATTATCACTTATATAACCGCTTATAAAAATTGTTTTACTAAAAGATATATGTTTATGGTACATTTTCTTTGTCTTTAAATCAATTTTTATAAAATGTCATTTTCACTTACAAGTGGAACCATGGGATCCAAAAAATATAACCAAGGATTCCCATAGTAAGAAATGTATCATCCAATATGGTTAGGATACATGTTAGGGTAATTTATTATTATTTATAATATTATTTTTTTACCCTTATTTACCAGATTTACCTCTTAACCATTGTAGATAAAATATTTACTGAAGTTACTATTCATAAAGTCTAAAAAATATACCTATTTACAAAATTTTTACCTCATGACTCCAAATATGGTATCCATTTTTATAAATTCGAAAATAGATTTTTCACAAATTAATTTAAAATTAATTCTTATTTTCAAAACAAAAAAGCATGTTTTTTAGACATATAAACTACCAAATGATTGACATGTTTTTATGTCTAATTTCGAAGTGAAATTACATAAAATGACAAGAATTTGATTAAATGATAAAAATATAATCTAATTACACTTTAAAAAAAATTAAAATGACAATATAATCATATAAATAAATTTGATGAAAAGATAGGTTTGACGTAAAATGTGGTATTTTAAAATATTCATTGAAAATTGATCTTTATCAGAAAGGTACCAAACATTTACCCAAAGTAAATTTTGATGTCCTTATTACAAATTTGAAGTTTATTTTTGTCAAAATTAACATATAAAGGTGTGAAAAACTATATTTAAAAAACGATTCTCCATCAAAAGGCAATGAATCGACCTTTTAAAGTATATTAGAGCATTTCATTCTTAAAATCGGATTCATCCTTATTTTAAGCCTCTAAAATTTATTGCATAAATTTAGATACATTTAAAAAACATATTTAATCATAATTTAGATATTTATTTTCATTTCCTCCAACACAACATCTAGCCATTAACTATCATTTAAAATAATTATATTAATTTTTTGGTATAACTCAAAGTTGTGTGCAACGTAAGATTTCAAAGAAACATGTTGTTGCATGTTGAGTATGCTATCAGAAAAAGTGTCCTATTTAAAACTAGATTAATATTTTATTCATAAATTTTAATAGATATGAACATTTATGATTCTATATATACCTAGTTCATTACAGTCGGATTGGTTAACTGAAAATTCCAATCCATATTATGTAATGATATATCTATCATTACCCATTTCATTGGAGGGATATATATTTTGGGCCCACCCATCACATAAGTAAAAGCATATATATGTGGTCCAAAATATCATAAAATATTAATCTTATCATCCAATAATAACCCATGTAAAGTAAATGGGTTTCATAAATGTTTCATCATGCCTTAATTAACCCATGCAAAAGAAACAGATTTTTTAAAGGTTTCATCATAAAATTATTAACATGTGGGAAAGAAACTGGTTTCATTGAATCTTTGTTAAATAATCATCATAATAAGCCATATAGAGAATGAAATTTTATTTTTTCATGAGGCATTATCCCCCTAGAATCATAAAAATCTTTAAATTGTGTTGACATAGATGAAAAATACATTTAAAATATCATTCAATCCTTTATTAGAAAATATGAGAAAAAGTATCCTTTCTTTTGAAACCATTTTAACATAATATTTCTTAAATATTGATGAAATTATTTTAATTTAAAATTAAAATCGAAAAATTTAATCCAATCCTCAAATAAAAAAATGGTTGAAAGTGGGAAAATTCATTATTAAGATATACATTAAATGAGAACATGCTTTTCTGATTTCTATAAAAAAATGAAAAATGACTTGTTTGAAAACAACTTCCATAAAAATATTCCATTTAAACCTTTATAAATAGAGTAAAATTCAATTAAAATTAACTTTATAAAAAATTTCATGTATAAGTAAAAAATTCCACAAAAAAAATTTAAGTTCATCGACATGGAAGAAACGGTTCATCAATGAAAGAGTAAATAAGTAAATCATTTTTTAGAGAATTTTCTAAATCCTTTTATGTAATACAGAGAATAAAATGGTAATAATAAATAATAAATCTATGAATAACCATAGGATAAGAAAATAGATTGGTTTTAAAGGATAATATCTATATAATTTCCCTCAATATAAATTTAATAAAAATAATCCTGAAGGGAAATAATATTGTTAAATAAATCATTACTGCTTTTGTGACATCTGAATCATAACACCCTTAAATGAAATTACATAAAATGAAATATGAAATATCATAAATATACATATAATAATTATATAACATAACTTATGGGAAATTTATATAACACATGAATGAAACAAATGGTGAATATGGCATATGCCTCACTCTAACAAAAGAGATACAATAAACCCAAACCTTATGTCTTGTCTTGATTCGTATGAATTCAAATATCTTGTAAAATAAATATGTATTTATTATAAAAATATAACATAAACTTATTAGTACATAAATTATTGTTTATCATTACTTTAAAATTTCTAAATATTTTTTTATTAATAATTTCTTATTTGAATGGAGCATTTAGGTAAAATCTTGTCCATTTTCCAAGAATGTTTCAATTCAATGGTTCTATTAATATTAATCAGTTCAAGGTTTCATTATATTTGGAATCTTAATCATAAAAAATTTATCATATTTATTCATCATATACACTTTAAAATAATTCATATAAATCAGTGATGTAAAATTTATTACATCACTTTGGGGTGATGGTTGTTCATACGTATGCACGAGTAATGTTTCCACTTTTAAATAAATGAAATAAAATAAACCTAAATAATAATTAACCATAGAGAATCATTATTATATCATATATATATATATATTAAATATATCCTTATTTCTAACCATGTAAAGATGAATTTAAAAAATATTTTCATCACTTCATGGAGGTGGTATTCCAGACAGTGGATGTTAGAATTTTCCAATAGATGATAAGGTAATAAATTGGATAAGAGATTATAATTATAGAATAATAATTATTTAATAAATATAATATATAAAAATTAAATCAAAAAAAATATTCATCCATCAAATATTGAGATTTAAAATTAATCATATCGCAATGTTAATATGGTAATCCCCACATACGCATGAGTAATACATTCATTTCTGAGTTGATAGAAAAGAAGATAGATAAATGTTATATCATAAACATAATAACCTATAAGTATATGGGATATAAATATGTTATTTTCTTTTAATGGATAGGATACAAATTAAGGAGGTAAAATATGAACTAAAATGAATGATATTGTATATAATAACTACCACCCCCTTTAGATACCTCATTTGGATTTCGTCAAAAGCACCCTCGAGATGGTATTTTGAAGAGAAAATAACATATAAATAATTAATAATTATTTGTTTTTTCCAATAATGTTCAAGATAATTATCTTGAGTCCTCTTATTACAGGATATTGGCTAGAATACAAGGAAAGTTAGGGGTAACACATAATGCGTAATCCAAAGACAAAAACCGATTACCTATAAATTACTTATATTTCCTTAACTTATGAATTCCTAGGATTCAATCAATATTATTCGTGATATACTTCCCAACATATATTTTTAGGGAAATTTTTTTATTTTGTTAATAAGGTTTTGTACTAATATTTTTAATTTACCAAATAATATCCCCCAAGAGTGTCGTATCTAAGAGTGCAGTAAGGCTCGTGGTCTAGCACCAGTTCCCATTCAAGTCTATCACAAAGCGGTTTTTTCCTGTTTTACCCTAAGATACATCTGTGTTAGAGAAACCTCTACCTTCTCGTATCCATACTAGGATGTACTTTCTTGATAAACCACTTACACATTACTCATAAAAAACTAGGGATGTTTTTACTATACATAGTCTTATCCCTAAGGCTTTCACTAGGGTTTTCTAATACTAAACCCTAAAATAACAAAACTTATCCTATGATACCAACTATAACAAACATTCTCAATATTACACACATAATCAGGATTTATTACATAAAACGTCACTTAATAAAACTCTGAGTATTGAGAGTTCTAGTGTCTTGGGAAATTTGGAACATTACATATCAACTTAGAACATAAAATACAATATATTTATTGAAAAAATCTTTTACATTACCACAACATTCCTTCATACATAGCATTGCATGGGATAACCTGAGGACATTCATAAAAAGGTGAAATATAAATCCAATTAAGGGATTAAAAAAGACATTGAAATAAAATTACATTACATGTTTTTCAGTAGACACATAAATAGGGCTCCATAGAAACATGAACCTAAAGTCATAATATATCATTATGATCATAACACGGGTGTGTAGAAACAACATTTTACATGATATTAGAATGTGCCAAGTATCATTGCACATGCATCCTGAGTAAAACAACATTTCACACGAATTTTTAGGATTAAACCCTCATTTTACGTTATGTATCATGATACTAATATTCACCCAACGCATTGGAGTGCTATCAGGGCGCAACCTTCTTAAACATTATAATTTCATGCATAAGTGTGTCACACTGATAATACAATATGGAGTCATTCAAAACAATAATTTATTAAATGATACACGATTGTGTAATAAATAAATGAAACTCTATAATCAATTTGTAAATATATATAAAGGTTAATACCCATGATAGAGAAATGGGAATGGTATTCACTACACAATGACTTTGTCTTGGAAAATCATGCTGCAATTTTGGTAGCATAACGGCATGACATAATAATTCATAAAAATTGTTGATGTGATATAAAACGATGTCTCATCATATTTACATGAAATGTAAAGTATGTAGGTAACACAGATACATGTCTCAACATTTTTAATTTAATTTAGATTCATAATACAAAAAAATTTCTTGAATGTAAATGAGAATGTAGAAATTCATTACAGAATCTCAGCATGGTAACGGGTGTAAATGGGAGTCATTAATGAGAGATAAATACTTATATAATCATTAAAAAAATAAGAAGGGGCGTTTGGGTGAGGTTTGAAATCATACCCCAACATTTTTAATTGAAAAAAAGGCTATAACAACATAATGAAATTTGGACAAAATGAGAAAGGAAGATCCCTTACGGAATTTCTGCATGGTAACTAGTGTATGTGGGAAGCATTAATGAGAGAGAAAGTGGTATATAATAATTCAAACTTAAGGATTGAAGTATGGGGAGGTATTATATCATACCCAAACATTTTTTATTGAAAATAAAAGGGTATAACTACATAAAAAACTAGACAAACTGAGAAAAGAAAAAAATCACTTATGGAATTTCGGCATGGTAACGGGTGTACATGGGAGGTATTAATGAGAGAGAAAAGAGTATATAATCATTAAAATATAAGTAGTGAAGTATGGGGTAGGTGTAAAACCATACCCCACCATTTTTAATTAAAAATAAAATAGTATAACAACATAAATAAATTTTGAAAAAAATGAGAAAGAATGAAATCCCTTACTTGGAAGTGTCATCCCAAAGGCTTAGTAGAGGCTTGAGAGAGACATAATGGGAGCTTGGAAAGCCCTGAGAGGATTATATAGAGATTAGGTCAGGGTTTGGTCGAGATCAAAAGGTTCTAAGTGAAGATAATTGGTATCTTGGGTGGGTTTATATAAGAAAAGATAGGTAATTCTTTATTATTTAGGTTTTGGACACCACACATTAAACTAATCAAAACCACAAACCATACCCCAAACATTTCCCTTGGGTTTTTTTAAATGGGAGTGGAAAACATTGTTTTATAGGTCCAATGGCCGAACTTCATTAAATATTAGGCTTGATTATGTGGAGGTGAGTCACATACTCACGAAAATCATTAAAAACATAAAATGTTCTATAAGTCATGGAGGGGCCACTAAGGCATCAAAACATTAATAAAAAAATCGAAAATCGCATTATTTTAAAGATAAAACATCCATTGGTCGAAAATATCATTTATAGTTTTTTATTACATCACTATTGGGTCATTATGATGTCATAAAACGCATTATATAATTAAATGGTATTTAATTGTTACCCTAAAATTTGACTGTCTCGGAATATTATGACAAAATCATCATTGGATAATTTCAAAATCCTAATTACAAAAATAATATTTTATTTATCTAAATAATTTACTAAATATGTGAAATTCACTTTGAACGTAAAAACCTATATTTATCGAAAATTCATGGGTTTTGACAAAAATAGCTTTCAAACCTTAATAAAAATTAAAATTGTATTCAAAAATATATATATGATAATTTATTTAAATAAAACATAATTTAGTAATAATAATTTATTAAAATATTATTTATTTCAAAAGTCGATTTATTAATAAAATATATTTCCTAACTGAATATTAACTAAAAATACAATTTTTTCTTTAAATTTCTATTCAAAAAGTATCAATAATAAAAGTAATGTATATTATCTCTACAAAAATAATTTACATAAACATGGTGCTAAGGTCTTGTTACACAACCCCTGATAACACATGTATATGACCTAAGGGTAAGGTGTGTGATGGTGACATATTCTTGGGATGGTTCGGATAACATCGCTTGTGTGGTAATCTCTATCAACTACCACTTCTCCCATCAGCGGTTTTGTTCAAACTTAGCGTGTTGAAGCTCAGATTGGGATTGTTCAAAAGTAAATCCCAGTGACTCCAACTCCTATCCAATATCCGATAAATGGGATTCATACAAATCAATTCTATTAGATGAGGCCATCCCTTCCTTTTTCTGGGTAAATTGGATTTGTTAAAGACTTATATTTATAATAATAATGTGTTCACTATTCAAAATCTATATTAGCAACTTGTTGCATTCTTAATGGCATTTCCAAATCCTAAAACATAAAACCAAGGAAGTGCATATAATCATATTACATAATAATACATTAAATTAGATCCAGAGATATTTCCATTAATAAAAGTTTGGGTCATTACAACATTCCCCCCTTAATAAATTTCAACTTCAAAATTTTCTTTTCCCTCACTAACAAAGATTGAGGTAACTCCTCTTCATCACTTCCTCTAATTCCCACGTTGCTTCTTCAAACTTGTGGTTTATCCACAATAATTCCATGATGGGAATTGTCTTATTTTTTATAATTTTTCTCTACGATCTAATATCTTCACCAGCTGATTTTCATAGGATATACCATTTTCCAATGGAACCACCTCTAGATTGATTAAATGTGATGGGTCGGGCATGTACTTCCTCAATAGTGATACATATAACACATCATGTACTTGAGATAAGTTCAGTGGGAGTTCTAGTCGAAAGGCCACTTCTCCAATATGATTAAGGATCCCAAAAGGGATGATGTACCTTGAACTAAGCTTTCCCTACTTTAAAAATCCCATAAATCTATTCCATAGTGATATTTACAGGAATACCATGTCTTTGACATCAAACTCTAGGTCTCTTCGACGATTATCAGCATTGCACTTTTTTGACTTTGAGCAGCTTTATTATGTTTTTGGATAGTCGTAACCTTCTCCACCATTTCTTCAACCATTATTGGACCTAGGAGTTTTCTCTCCACAACTACATCCCAACATATCAATGTTCTACACCTCTTCCCATACAGGGATTTATAAGAATCCATTTGGATTCTTGAGTGGAAACTCTTATTGTAAGGGAGATCAACCCGAGTAAGATGGTAATCCCATCCTCCTTTGAATTCCATTGAGCATGCTCTCAACTTGTCCTCAAGTGTTTGGATAGTTCGCTCATATTGGGCATTAGTTTAAGGATAATAAGATGTAATGAAAATAAACTTAGTATTTAGATCATGTTGGAGACTCTTCCAGAATATATAGGTGAATCTTAGATCCCGTTTAGATACAATAGATAGTGGTACTCCATGCAGCCTTACTGCTTTTAGGATATATATCCATGACATTTATCTATTGATAAATCCTATCGAAATTAAATTAAGTGTGTTGTCTTTGTAAGACAATCAACATAACCCAGATAGCATTTCTACCTTTGGATGCCTTCGGAAGTCCAATGACCAAGTCCATGGTGATTTTCACCCATTTCCACGCTGGTATGGGTAATGGTTGCATCATCCCCTTAGAATTCTTCCTCTCAACCTTAACTTTCTCACATAACATCTATGTTTATGTATAATCAAAAATATCCTTCATCATTTTATCCAATCGATAATTCTCTCAGAGATCTTGATACAACTTTTTTTCCTGGGTGAATGGAGAAATTTGAACTATGTGCATCATCCAAAAGATTATTCTTTAACTAGGGTCTTTATGGAACACATAGTCTTGTCCCAAATCTCAAAATTCCTTCTTTATTAACATTGAACTCTGAGTATTTCCCTTTTTTGAATGATTCCACATTCTTCTAAATTCCCACATCATCCTTTTGAATATATTTTAAGCTTTCCAAAAGATATGGTTGAGAAATAATTTGGGAAAGGATTGATGATGTTCCCTTATTTATGATTCCCATGTCAATTTTCACCAAATCTAAGAAGATTGGATCATTTTCAATTATCATCAATGATAGAATCATTGGGTCCTTTCTACTTAGAGAATCTTCCACATTGTTATCCTTACCAAGGTGGTAATGGATTGATCATCTATATTCCTTGATCATCTCTAACCATATTCATTGGTGTAGATTCAACTCTTTTGGTGTGAATATATACCTGAGGCTTTTGTGATCCATGTATATTTCACATTTCTCCCTAAACAGTTAATGCCACCAAATTTGTAAAGAGGAGATTACTGTAACCAACTCCAAATCATGTGTTGGATAGTTTTTATCATGAAAATTAAATTTTTTTGCAGTATAGGAAATGAGGATTTCATTTTTCATCCACACACAACCCAAACCCTTCATTAAATCATCAATAAATACCACAAAAATTTCACTACTTAGGAGAATGGGTGAAGTGATAACCCTCTTTTCTACTCCTTTAAGGTATCTTTCCATTAATCACTCCATGAAAAATTTACTCCCTTCTAAGTTAGCATGGTAAGAGGTTTGGAAAGTGGTGAGTAATTTCTCACAAATCGGTGATAATATCCAGCTAACCCCTGGAACCAATGGATATCTTTTATCGATGATGTCCTTAGTCATCCCAAAATTTCAGTTGTATTGGAGGGATCCATAGATATCTCATTTTTTTTGATGATATGACCCAATGATGATACCTTTTTCAACTAGAACTCACACTTTATGTACTTTGCATTGGGATTATCCTTTCGCAAGGTCTCTAGTACAGTGCTTAGATGCTCCTCATGCCCCTCCTTGGTTTTAAAGTATATTAGAATATCATCTACAAATATTACCAAATTTTTTTTGATGAATCTCTAAATACACTATTCATTTAGACCATAATGATTTCTAGTCCATTAGTGAGTCCAAAAGCATTACTATGAATTCAATGTGCTTGTATCATGTACAAAAATAGTATTCGGGATATCCTCCTTATTCCCCCTTACATGGTAATATCCCGACCACAAATCCACCTAGGAGAAGTATTGTGCACCATGTAGATGATCAAACATGTCATCAATTCCAGGAAGAGGATACTTGTTCTTTATTGTGATTTTTTGAGCACATGATAATTAATGCAAAAGTGCATTGACCCATCCTTCTTCTTGACAAAGAGGACTGGTGCACCCCATGGTGATGCACTTGGCTGTATAAACCCTTTAACCATATTCTCTTGTAGTTGTTTATTTAGATCCTTAGTCTCCACAAAAGTAATTCTACATGGAGTCTTGTATATTAGTAATTCCCCAGTTATAAGATCAATCAAGAATCTAACATGTCTTCTAAGAGGAAGACCATGAAATTCCTCGGGAAACACTTCAGCGAAGTCCCTCATAATAGGCATGTCTTGATGGACGTTTTCTTCATTAGACTCAATAATCTGAGCAAGATAATAATGCTCATAGGGCAGTAATATCTATTCTTGAGATTATGGCACTAAAGAAGATTCACCATCCTCCTTTCACTTGTACAGAATCGGGGGTTGATTTTCCATATGAAGATTAATTTCCCTCTCACGGCTATTTATTTTGGCTCTATATAAGTAAAGCCAATATTGGCCATGAATTTCATAAAATTCCAATATATGGAGTATGACGAGGTTTGATGGGAATTTAAAACCACATATTATGATAGGGGAGGAGTTATATTGATGGGAGGCAATAATTGACTCATTTTCCATTCTCACTGACATCTTTAATTTCATTATTTTTGTGGTGTTGGGATTGTTGTACTAAACTCTCATGATATAAAAAAATTCATAGAACTATAATCTAAAAGTATGTTCACTATTCTTTAAAGAATAACTACTATACCTATCACCACTTCTCTTTCAAGGTTCACTTCAATGGTAGTGATGGAAAAAGATCTCCCTTACTGCCTTGGAGGTTTTTGGTTGCCTCAAAAAATCCTTGCCTTAGGGAACTAGTTTGCAAAGTGCCATGGTTATTTTCAGTTGAAGAAATGACCAATGTGTTGATGTTCGAATGGATCGTTCCGCCCCTCTGTCACAGCTGTGGGTTTTTCTTGTCGGCAGTTAAGGGCCTTGTTCCCTTCTCTTCCACACCTAAATCATTTCCTCATCCCCTTGAGTAATTTTCTAGGGTTTTTCATTCTACACCTTTGGTAAGCATGGTTCATGATTTTCTTAGAACCATAGGATGTATCCTTTAGGAAACCAGAATTAAAGTCTACCATATGATTCTTATCCCCATGATACTTCGAAGAATCTCTAATCTCCATTTCAACCTTGAGGGAACATCCGAAAATTTCCTCAAAGCTCTCGAAGTGAAGGATTTATAGGTCTTATGTAGGCAATGTTTTATCCCACCAAAGAAGTGGTCAATCATTCATTTGGGGGTAATGAGAAAGATGGAGGCATATCATGAAATCCATGTGAAGTCTGCCTTGTATGGTTGAATGTATTCATCATCTTTTTTCTTGAGGGAATGGAAGTCCCATTCCATCTTAATTTGGAGGGTGTGAGGAAAATATTTATTGATAAACATTTTCCATAAATCCTTCCATTCAAACGGCTTGATCCCCTCCTCAGGATTCATATTTATTATCAATTTCCTACACTGATCATCTTCACCCTCCATATGATAAGCATCCAGAAGTACCATTCCTTTTTCGGAACATTGATGTATCGATTGTATATTTTCAATGGAGTTGAACCATTTTCTGGTGATTGAGGGATCAGATGATCCATTAAAATAAGGAGGCCTTTGTCTCATGAAGCTCTCGATTGAGACTTGTTATTTCTTAGGGAAGTTTGAACATTCCTCTTGACCCATGATTCTATTCAAAACTTTAGTTAACTAAGAGAGTATCATGGAAAAGTTTTCAATTCTTATTCCCATCAGATTGGACATATCATTAGAATAGCCGCCACATTGATCTTCGCATTGATTGTTAGCCTAAGTATTACTATTACCCTCCATTGGCTAGAATACCAGTAAATTTAGGGGTAACACATAATGGGTAAACCAAATAAAAAAATAGATGACTTATAAATTACATTTGTTTCCTTTACTTATGAATTCTTAGGCTTAAATCTAGGTTATCAATGATATAATTTCAAACATATATCCTTATGGGTGTTTTTTATTCCGTTAATAATGGTTTATACTAAAATATGAAATTACCTCATAATATTCCCCCAAGAGTATCATAACCAAGAGTTCATCAAGGCCTACTTTCGTTTACCATTTCCCGTTCGAGCCTAGCTCAAAGCGGTGTTTTCAGGTTGTACCACTAGATACATTTGTGCCAGAGATACCTCTAACTACTCATATCCAGATAGGGATATATTTTCTTGATATCCCACTTACTCATTACTCATCAAAATATAGGGATGTTTTTGTTATACATAGTCTTATACCTAAGTATTTCACTAGATTTTTCTAATTCTAATTTGAAAAATAAATAAACCAATCCTATGATATCCACTATAACAACCATGCTCTCTATTATACACCTAATCATTATTTATTTCAAAAACATGAACTTAAGACAACATTGGGGATCTATAATTATAGTTTCTTGGGAGACTAGGAACATTACATCACAAATTATAACATAAAATACAACATATTTAGTGAAAACGTGTTTGAAAGACCACAATATTCCTTCGTACTTGTATGGGATAACCTGAGGACATATGGAAGAAAAATATGAGCAATAAAGCCCAGAAAGAAAGTAAAAAAGTCATAACAAGATGAATAAAGTACATGTTAGTCAATAGTCACATCAATGGAGTGAAAGAAAAACATGAACATAAAGGTCAGATATAGCATGATGATCATAACATCAGAGTGTGGAAACAACATTTAACATGATATTTGCATGATCCAAGGCTCAATACACAGGGTGAATGAGTAAACCATCATTTAAAATTAATTGTCATGAGTAAACCACATTTCACTTGATGTATCATGATACTAATATTTACCCAATACATTGCTGCGCTATCAGGGCGCACCCTTCTTAATCATTTCATTTCATGCATAAGTGTGCCACACAGATCATGAAAAATGGAATCATTCAAAATCATCATTAACATCAATTTAAATGAATGAATAATATATACATGAAACTATATAATAAATAAATAAATGTGTGTACTTTTGAATACCCTTGATACAAAAATGGTCATGGTATACACTACACAATTAATTTTTCCAGGAAAATCACTTTGAAATTTTGGAAGAATAACAACGTGAAATAATAATTCAAAAAAATGGTTCATAAGAGTTAAATGGGTGTATCAATATATGTAAATTAAATGGACAGTAATGATGTCACATAAATACCTTTACCAACATTTTTTTTGAATTTATATTCCTAATACAAAATAATTTCTAGAATGTAAATGAGAAGAGATAAATTCTTTAAGGAATTTTAGCATGGAAACAGGTGTACATGGGAGGTATTAATGAGAGAGAAAGAGATATCTCATAATTAAGACATAATTATGAAAGTATAGGAAGGTGTGAAATCATACCCAAATATTTTCAATTTAAAATAGAATGGTATAAAAAAATAATGAAATTTAGACACAAATAAAAATGGAATAAATCTCTTACAAAATTTATGCATGGTAACTAGTGTACATGGGAGGAATTAATGAGAGAGAAAAGGGGTATCTCATACTTTATACATAAGGAGGGTAGTATGGGGGGTTTTAAATCATACCCAAACAATTTTAATTTAAAAAAAGGGTATAATAATATAAAACATATTGGGAAAAAATGAGAAAAGAAGAAATCCCTTATGGAAGTATGGCATGCTAACAGGTGTACATGGGAGAAAGTTATGAGAGAGAAAGGGGTATATAATAATTAAAACATAAGTAGAGAAGTATGGGGGAGGTTATAAATCATACCCCAATATTATTAATTGAAAATAAAAGGGTATAACAACAAAATTAAATTCAGAAAAAAATGATAAAGGAAGAAATCCCTTACATGGAAGTGTGATCCTAAAGGCCTAGGAGATGATTGAGAGAGACTTATTGAGAGCTTGGGGAAACTTGGAAGGATAATATACCGTATAAAGAAGGGTTTGGTCATGATAATAAGGATTTTACTGAAGACAAGTGGGAGCTTGGGTGGGTTTTTATAGGAAAAGATAGGAAATTCGTTATTATATAGGTTTTAGACACTACACATTAAACGAAACGAAATCAAAAATAATCCCATGGTTTTTACCCAAGGTTTTTTTCCAAATGGGAGTGGAAAACATTTTTTATTAATATAATGGCCGAACTTATTATTATATTAGGCTTTCAAATGTTGAGATAAGTCACAATATCAAGAAAATCAATTCAAAAGGTTAAAAAAAATTATAAGTCTTGGAGGGTCCACTAAGGCATCCTAAAATTAATTAAACAAATCTAAAATCACATTATTTTAAATATAAAACTTATATTTGACGAAAACATAATTTATAATAATTTATTAGATCATTATTGGGTCATTATGATGTCATAAAACACATTATATAATTAAATAGTATTTAATTTTCACCCAAAAATTCGACTATCTTAGAAAATTATGAAAAAGTCGCCGTTAGATAATTTCTACATTTTGATTCCAAAAATAATATTCATTTTATCTAAATACTTTTATAAATATGTTAATTATTAATTTTAAAATAAAAATCTACATTTATTGAAAATTCTTGGTTTTTGATAAAAACAGTTTTCAAACCGTAATAAAAATTAAAATTATATTCATAAAAATTATATGATCATTTATATTTAATAAAAAAGTAATTTATTAATAATATTTAATTAAAAAATTATTTAATTTAAAGTCCATTAATTCATAAAAATATATTTCTTAATTGAATATTAATTAAAATTATTATTTTTTCAATAAAATTACATTTACAAATTAACAATAATAAAATAAATGTATGTTAAAAATAATGTACATAATCACAGTGCTAGGGTCCTGTTACGTAACCCCTGATAACACCAGCATATAACCTAAGGGTAAGGTGTGTGGTTGTGGTAGACTCTTTGGGTTTCTTGGATAACATCACTCAGGTGGTAATCTCTATCAACTTCAACTTCTCCCATTGACGGTTCTGTTCAGTCTTAATGTAATGATGCTTTGCATGGGATTGGTCAAGAGTGAAGCCCGGTGACACCACCTCCTTTCCGAGCTTGGTAAAATGGGATTTGAATTTAGAAACTCTACTGGATGAGGCCATTTCTTTTTTTCTGAGTAAATTGGATTGGTTAAAGACATATATCTATATTAATCATGTGATCACTATTAAAAGACTCTATTAGCAACAGTTAAAATTATTAACGGTATTTTGAAATTCAAAAACATAAAACCAAGGAAGTCTATATAACAATTTTACATAATAATACATTTAATTAGATCAATATAAATGTTCATTAATAAAATTTTGGGTCGTTATTAGGGTGGTTTCCTTTTATAGTAAAGGAAAGAGCACACTTGGAATTATATAAAATATTTAAATATAATAAATTATTTCTCCTAAAAAATTGTAACCATGTTGATATATTCTCTATATGGGATGATTATGAGATGAATATAACATGATAAAAAAACAATTTTATGTGAACTTTTAACTCTTGTCTCTTAGTTTTAACCTATCATTGACAATTTTGATGATTACCAACATATCAATGTTTTTTACACTTCATTGGTCTAGAAAGTTAATATAAAAGTAATATTCACCATTTAGTGTAAAATTTTTGATATTATATACCATATCCCATTAATATTCCCAAATATAAGATTTTAATGAATTTAAAATGATTTAATAAATTATTATTTAGAATATGATACAATTAATGTCATTTTTGGGACAAGTCACATCGTTTGACATTAAAGGTATTATGAAGGAAAGGGAATTAGAATATAATATTATTACACATTAAAAATATGTTAAATATATCAAAAAAATAATAGAACATAATAATTAATTCAAATTTTATTAGCATTAATATTTTTAAAATAATTTATTTTAATTTTCTATTACTTGAACAAGATGACATTCGGTGTTATGAATGAATTTAAAGTAATTATTCTATCACTAAAAATTAAAAATACATTTCCATGATAAAAATCATTAACTTTAAAATATGACATTATAAATAAAAATTACCTCTTTTAATACCTCTGAAAAAATATCAGAGATATTAAAACATAGAGTGTGACATTTTGTATGTATTTTTTACATTAAATAATATTTTAGGAATTATCGATGGAAAGTGAAAATAAATTGACAAAACATAGAATAGAATATTCTTATAGTGAAAATTCACCTACAAAATGAAATAATGTCATTTTCTGTGGATTTGTAGTCCTTACCTTATATTTTTCATATATTGTACTCATTCTTCCATTAGTGAGGTGCAAAATATTTATCATAGTTACTTTTCATAAACAAAAAAATCAAATAAAAATATTTACAAAATTTCAACCACCTTATTCTAAATATGGAAAACATTTTTTAACATTCAATTTTTATTTTTTTAAGAATTAAATTAAATCAAAATGCATAAAATGAAAAGAAAAATAATTTATACCAAAAAAATTATGAATTTAAAGGAACTTATACCAAAATAAATTATAATTTTGATTCATATAAAATTAATTATATTATTTATAATTAATGGTTACTTATACTAATTTTTTTATCAAATTTACAATTAAATGTGCGTTTAAAATTAATTTACTTAATAAAAACAAATGAAAGTTTTACAAATAAAAATCTATATTTTTTACAATTCACATAGAAATAGTCCTTTTAAAAAAAACATCAAAAAATTAACCATAATATAATATTAACATTATAATTTTAAAAATGATATTAAATTTAAAAAATAAATATAATTATGGTAGTAATAAATTGTAATGTTGTTTTAGAAAAAAAAGTCTCATTTTAAAAAAAACATATTCTTTGAATCATAAAGTGATATAACTAAATATTTAGTACTTATTCATATTTCATTAATCAATTAATTTTATTTGATTTAAAAAAATTTAAATATAATTCATAATATTTTCAATCTTATTCATATCCATCAATTTAATAACATTGTTATAATATATCGTAGCTCATTATGAGATCTCCATTGTGTGTCATGCAAGCTATCAAGAACATATAATTTTTTTTAAAAATAAATATATTCTAAAATATAGGGGTGTTACTTTCTAATACCCTTAAATAAATTTCTCCCTCAAAATATTAATTATCACTTCCTCAAATTAGTATATCAAAACACAGTAATAAAATATGATGTACATTTAATTATGATAACTAATTTCTATTCAAAATCTATGAAGCCTAGTATTTAATAATTTAATATTTCTAAAACAAATTATTTATCATTATAAGACACATGAGTTTCCAAAAAATACCCTGATGGTTGATCAAAAATTTCTATATAAAACTCAATAGATTTATCTTCCACTTTGTTGAGATGAGGAAATAATTTTCCATCAAGTTATAGAATTTGGGATGACATATTTAAGTAATTTATTTCTATACTACAAGCATAATTTCATAAATTTATTTTTCATCGAGTATATTTTTATCCCGAATTCGTCCCATATTACATATGATAAATAACTATGATGACTTTTTTTTCTTGCCAGAATCTCTAAAATTAAATTTTAATTTATAATATGTTCCATAAAAGGATAGTAATTCATTCATTCATTATATTTATATTAACCAAAACTGAAATTTTTATCACATGTTACCCAATATAAAAAAAATATTTATATGATAAATTAATACATTAATCATTAAAACCTCAAAAATAACACCCAATGTAAAACTTAATCCATTCAATAAATATTTGACCTTATTAATCCCCTAAAACATGTTTGAGTAAATTTAAACCCCCCAAATTTGATCAAAAAAATTCCAAAAACAAATATAACTTTAGTCCCTAAACAATTTAAAGTTGATCATAATGTCCCCTACCAAACACATGAATATCATGATCATATATTCTTCTAAAACATGTTAATTATTTACCAAAAAATTCCCAAATCACCATAAAATAATATTTAAAACATAAATCCTTCAATAAGTTAAATTTCAAAAAAACTATCCTTTGGATTCCATAAATAAACAAATCCATTAAACATCATCATAAACCACATTATCATTAAGTCACTAATCGATTCAAGGTCACCAATACTATCCAGTTTACTTTATCAATATCAATCAAACCGTTATCCTGGCTAAATATTATTATCTCAATATCAAGATCATATTAAGGTTTATTTATTCCTTAATATTTTGTTTTCCAGAAATATCAAATTAAAACTAAATCAATTTTCATGTTTATCATCAACATTCAACAAAGGATTAAAATCCTTAAATAAAACATACTATTAAATACCCCTTTAATATTTTAGGATCCTAAAAACATGAATATAATTGATAAAACACTTCTGCAACATAATTCAAAAACATCAATACCTCAACACTTAAATCATTATACATTCTTAAAATGTTAACAATGATTTGACATATTATATCTAAATACTTCCTTTCAAATGGAACTTATAATCCCCTCATCATAAATAATAAAAAATTTCTCATACAATCTTTATGATCCACTTTTGGAGCTTCCCCCTAGAACATCAATTTTTAAAATCCTCTTACATTCCATATTTGAAACATTAAACCATAGATGATATATTTTTGAAGCCATTATAACCATGAAATGCATTAACAGAACAATTAATTTTTCCTCAAAAAATTTCCACTTTATTCTATTATTTTCCACACATAAAACATATTTCATATTTATTTGAGACATTAAATAGAGTGATTATTTTTAAATTTTAGACATAGAGGAAATGGAATCTTATATATTTTATGTTCTTTACCACATTAACTTCATAAAACCCCCATTTTTCTACAATTTTTTGTGTAAAGAAACTCAACTTAGGTCACATTTTAAATTATAAATCAAGGTATCCAATTATTCTTAATCACAAGCTTTCACATTCCATATTCCATTTAATTTCATTGATAATCTGTTCAATCACTACATCATTCATCACATTTGGTTTTAACGTGGTCCCACCACATTCTAGTGATTAATAAGAGCCAAAGAAAAGAATTTGTGTCCAACAACAATCTATAGAGTAACCATGTAATCTTGAAAAAAAATAGGATGTATAAACCATGAAACCTTATTCTCATTATATGACACATTTTATTTTTGATAGGCCATCCATGGTCATTTTCAATTCAAAAACTATATAATGGTTCATAATGAGAATGTAAATGTACCAAATTATATCACCCTAGAGTGTCTATCGAGGTGTATAGTATTAGTACCACTCATCATGTAAAGGTGATGTTTAAGATATTTCTCACTCCTCCCATTACAGAGTTTTAACCACAAGATGAATTTTTCCCATTGGCATATCCACATTCCAATATCTATCTAGGGATTTATTTTCAAGGAAAACAACACCATCTATACTTTACCATTCTTTTAGGATGCTATTATATACTTAGAATTATCCCTCGTATTTTCAAAAAAGTTTTTTATTTATTATCTCCAAAAATAATTATACCCTTATCTAATACCAAATGAGGTTACTAGAGAATATATTATATAAATATGATAAAAGTGTTAATTAATATTCAATACAAATCAAAATAATACCCACCCTATAACAATAAAGCTTTAGTGTATTTGGAGACTAGATACATAATCATCTCTTTTTAAGAAATATTATTTAAAATATCTAAAAAATTTATTATCACATAGTATACTTATTAAACATAACCTAATTAAAAACATTTTTCTTGTCTATGGGAATATAAACATAATAAAGGTGGAGCTCAGATTCTTGGTAAGGGTAAACATATGATAAATCAATAAAAACATAATTCATCATAAGATAAGAATATGGGTATGATAATTTGATGATAACTTACAAAAATCATACCCAATCAGCCAAATATCATTAATCATGAATCATGGATTAAGGATTAGTCATGTCAAAATAAAAAAGCCATAAGGGTGTGGAATCATACATAATCACTCATGAGAAACTAGCACATATCATAAACATAATATATAGATTTTTGGAATACACATAAGCATAGAAAATTATTTCATAATCCAAGGCTTTCTACCAAGAATATACTAGAATACTTAGTTCACTCCATGTGATATCTATATCTACCCAATTTATTGGAGGTATATATAATTCTAGGCCTACCTATCACATAATGAAAACCATTCATATTTCTTCCATAATATTATAAAACATTCATCATGTCATCAAAACATAACTCATTGAAATGAAAAAATTTAAAAATATTTAATAATTTTATCATAGAATAATCCATAGAAAATAAGTATGTTATATAAAGGTTTCATCATTACTCAATTGACTAGTGGGATATAAATGGGTTTCATAATGGATTCATCATAACTTAATTAGCCTATTGGAGAGAAACAAGTTACTTACAATCATCCTTAAATCATAATCATCATAATCCATAAAAAGATATAAATTTAATTGCATCATAAAATCATACCACTATTAATTCCTAAAAATCCATAAAGATCACCAATATAGATGAAAATTCTTTTAAAAGATCATTAAATATATTCATTGAAAACATGATAAAAAATCATTTTATTTTGACAACATTTCAACTAAAAATTTTAATATAATTGATAAAAAAAATTTATTTAAAAAATTAAATGGATACATGTTTAAGAAGATTCCAAATAAACAATTCTTACGACTATAGTAAAATTTGTTCATACCACATATCATATGTTAAAACATTCATTTCACACTTTTTTTTAAAAGTAAATAATTAAATTTTTAATAAAATGTTTTATTAATAAACATTCCAAAAAATATTAATAAATACAATTTTATTTTAAATTAACTTGTTGAAATTTTTTAATTTTAATTAAATAATTATATAAATTAATTTTGTAGAGCACGAAAATATAACAAAAATTTTCTCAACCAGAGAAGAAATAAGATAGATTTTTCTTTAAGACATTTTCTAAATAATTTTATTTACCAAAGTGATAAAAATACATGTAATTAATTAAAAATATAGTGATACATATATGACAACAAAATATGTCGTTTTTAATTTAGAATATCCACATAATTTTCCTCAATGTAAATTTTACAAAAACAACGTTAAGAAGAAATTAAATTGTAACATTAACCTCCACCACTATGGTAAATTATGATTCAAAACCCCAATGAAATTAAGAGCCTCCCATGAGACTTCAAGTACTATTAATTTAAATACATTAATTTTATAACATATCAGTGAATTAGTATATACAAAACATAAATGAAATTTTTTTTGGATATGTCATGTGTCTCATAGAAATGAAAGTGAGATGAGAAACCATTACCTCATGTCTCGTTTTACTTCGTACATGTTAAAATATCCTGTATAATAAATATTTAATTATTATAAATATTTTATAGAAATATATATTTATATTAATTACTATGTATCTTTCCTTTATAACTTTAAATTAACCTTCTTTTAAAATTAACTTCATTAAAATTAACATTCAGTTGAAAACAAGTTTGTTTTTTATGATTTTTTCTGTTTGATAGATCCAATAGTTTTACTTGGTCATGGTTTCACCATCTCAAAAACCTTAATCATGAAATTATTTTCATATTTATTCCTCATATATAATCTTTTCATCATTTATATAAAGCAGAGGTGAAAAATTAATTACATCACATCCTAGAAACAATAGTTTGTATGTACGCACGAGTCTTATTACTAATTTTAAATCTATAGAATAAAATATATGAATATAATAATTCATATTTCTTAAATAATTATTATATCATTAATATATTATATATTCATTAAATATGATTGTATTATAATCTATTTATATCAGAAATAAAAATTGAATAACATCACTTCATAGAGGTGGTTGTCCACATGTACAGACAAGTGACATCCACATTTTCCAATGGATGGGAAGGTAATAATATAGATAAGATTTTATAATTATTGTATTACAATTACTTGTTAAATATAATATATAAAAATTAAATCGATCATAATTACCAGTTATGAATGTTGGTGATGAAAAATGAAAATTGTTGTTATATAGATGTGGTACTCCACATGTTCGCACGAGTGATACTTTAATTTCCTATTCGATTGAAATGGTATGGATAAAGGATATCACATTAAAAAATTAAAATATAATTATATAGTAGGTAATGATTTTTTTATTTTTTTAGTATATAAATTAAAAAGTTAAAAGCAGAAATAAATTGAAAGAAATTTGATAAAATAGTAACCTCCTCTTTCAGATACATTCATTAGAAATTTTCCTAGAGACCATATAGATAGTATTTTTATATAACCAAAATATATAAAACATGAATAAGGGTGTATATATAATCCTTTAAATAATTTTTGAGCTATTTGGATCAATATGGTGTGATTAAGATAATAGGTTTGGTTTTTTATAGTGAAGGAAAGAATCCACATGGAATTATATAAAAGAATTAAATATTTATTTCCTTTTTCATGTGAATATAGAATATAATTAAAATTTATGATGCTTATGATTTGAAATAATTTCATAAAATAAAATATATAAAATTTTAGGTGATTTTTTAACCATTATCTCATACTGTTTACCTCCTATTTACGATGATAATATTATTTTTTACACATTAGTGGTCAAGACAGTTACAATAAAATGAAAACTGACCTGTATTGGATAATGGATGATATTCTCAACCATAAAAAAATTCAATTTTCAAAATATAATAATATTATGAATATTAAATGAATTAATAAATTATTGTTTAACATCACATAGAATTAAAGTAATTTTTAGGACAATTCACATACATTGGCATTAAATTCATCAAGATAAAAATAAAATTATAATATAAACTTTTAATAAAAATCAAGGTATGTTATTTCTATATAAAAAATCATTGAATATAAAAATTGATTCAAATTAAATTACTTATAAAATTTTTAATTTTTTATTGTATTCCTTTTACTTGAACATGTATTGTGTTAGTGTTGCCTAATAATTTAAGGTAATTATTTCATCACTAAAAATTAAAAAAATTGAAATGATAATAAGAAAAATTCATATTTGGAATAAAAATTTCTATTAATAAATAACCTATATTTATCCCAATGAAAAAATATTATAGATATTCAAATAAAGAGACTAACATTTGGTTTTTATTCTTTTCTAAAAATAATATTAATGTCATTATCAAAGGAAAGTGGAGCTAAATTTAAATAACCTAAAATATAATATGAAAAAGTTATAATGAAACATATAAAATGAAATAAAAGAATGTATTTTGGAGATTTATTGGCCTTATCTCAATGTTTTAACCATGTTTTACACATTTTACCCTTACCGATGTGAAAAATATTTATCATGCTTACCATTCATAAGGACACAAAATAAATGGATATTATTTTAAAAAATTAAACCAATAATTAGGAATATGTAATTAATCTTTCATGAATAAATTTCAAGAATTTTCATAAATGAATTTAAATTTAAATTCTTAACACAATAAAAACGGTTTTAGAAATATTAGTGTATAACCCTTAAAATGAACTTATACCCAAATAGAGTATAATATATATTACTATGTAATTAATCATTTAATTTACAATTAATGGAGACTTATTTTACATTAAAATAAAATTATAAACATAATGGTACTTCTAAATTACTTTATGTATTGAAATTAATTACGAATATATTAGAAATTGGTATTTACTGTTGTTCACATAAAATAGATCATTTCAGAAAATTCCTATAATTTACCCTAAGTTAATATATACATACTAATTTAAAAAAGTATATTCAATTCCTTAAACAAAATTTGTTAATATGGTATAAATTAATTTAAATTTCAATGTATAAATTGAAATAAAAAATATTTTTTAAAAAGCATATTTTATAAAGCATAAACTGACTTTAATAAATATTCTTTACTTTTTTCATTTTTAATTAATCAATACATTTGATTTGAGTAAAATATTTTTATGTATATTTCATAATGTGGCCAATCTAATTACAACTCTTAAATTTAACAACTAAATTATAACATATCGTGGTTTGCATTAGGTATAGTATTGTTTATCAAGAAAGACATTAACTACATACAATTTATTCAAATAGAAATATATTCTAAAATACATGGGTGTTGTAGAATACCTAGATATCAAGAGTTTATTTAAAAGTTTTATGGTATAAAAAATATTAGTGAATAATTTCTTTGAATCTCCAAATATATTAATGAATATATGGAAGTTATTTTGTTAAAGTGGTGTAGAGTACATTAGATCATAATACCTAGGATCAAAAAGTTTAGTAGTAGTATGAGATTATATAAATAAATGAACATTGCATTACCTTGGCAATTTAAAATAAATTACCAAAATACAGCACCCATTATTAATTTTTCTTTTTAATACTTATGTCTTGTATAGTAATCTTCATGTTTGTCTAGAGAAGTATGGAAACAATGATTATGGGTGATATAAATTATTCAATGAGGGGTATTGTATAGAGTACGCTATTATTTAGAAAATAGAAAATAATTTATAATAAATAAAGAATAAAATAATTATATATGAATAATAAATTTATAATAATATATAAATGGATTATATAATAATAGAAATAAATAATAACATGGATAAAAATAACCAATCTCATATTAATGAAATAAAAAATTATTGAAATAATAACCAAAATATCGATGCATCATCCATGTCATCATACATAAATGGGTAGGAAAAATGATAATGAAAATTTGTCTCGTGAGTTGTACTGATTCATAGATAGGATATAAAATTTTGGGCTATACTAATTACATAAATAGTATAATTCATCCATCGTATGAATAGAATTGAAACTAATTCATTTCATAATGATCCTTCAGGAAACTCTTAAAAATCATGTCTAGTTAAAAAATAGTTTTTCGTATATAAATAATGGATATATATGGATTATCAATATTTCCTTAAAAATGGATTAATATATATATAATTTTGAATATTCCTGAATAAAATTTGAAAATATTGTACATTCATAATGTAATAGAATGTATCTATATCAAATGGGGGATAACGATGTATAAGGGTGAGATACATGAATCACATAATGATATCATTAGTGATTAGTCATAAAATAAAATTGTTTTAAAGTATATGAGACCAAAGAAGTGATATAAAAATCCCCTCTAATAATTATGAGTCTACAGATACCATATTTGATAATAATTAGAGATAAAAATTTTCATAAATAATAAAAATATAATTCAATTTAATTTTATGGAAAAGTTGAAATTGTACCAATATTTTGTTTTTTCTACATGGGACCCAATATAGGATCCTCTAGATTCAACATTATTATCCATACATTGAAAAATTATCCCCTATATAAATAATTCTTCCACAATAACACAAATACATGGAATAGAAAGGTATTTGAATAATGGAGTTTAAGGCTATAAAAATGATTTCTGTACTATAATGAGAAATGAAGATGTTATAAAGAGAATGAATATTAATCTATCATTCATATTATAAAAATTATTTTCTTATAATATGTCTTTCCAAAATTTATATTTAAATTAAAATTAATATGAATGGATTAAAAAATAATGGAAGTCAAGCGATTATGAACAGTTTCCTTGAAAAATATATTCTTAATGATTTATAAAGGACACCTTATACCAATAATAACTCTTTAGATGGACTCTATAGATGGTATTTATTATTGATCCATGTTTAATGATTTCTGAGTTAATATAAATGATAATATGGATTGGTCCTTATATAAAATGTTGGAAGAATTGTTTATTTTTTTGACTTAGGCCTTAGAAATATAAGTTGAGTAAAATGAAATAAAATTAGATTTCTCATGTTTTTAAACCATAATATTTGAAATTTATTTCATGTTTTTTAAAATTTATTTACCTTATAATTGAATTTCATTTTTATCATTACATTTTCCATAGATAAGACTTTTATTTGAAGATAATTTTTTTAAAACCTTAATTTCTATTTTAGTCATTTTAAATTCCATAGTAGTTTTTAAAATTGATTTTTGTTCTCTAAAATAAATAATATTAATAAAATATCATATTTTTTGTTAGGAAAGAATATAAAATCATATGCATAGATTCCTCTTGGGATTGGGATTATACAAGAAAAAATGGAAATTACTCAGGGTAAGAAATAATGTAATAATTCTGTCAAAATAATTTTGATTTTTTTTTTAATTTTAATTAAATTATTAAACTCATAAACCCTTCTAAAGATATAACAAGAAGAAAATCACAAATTTCAGAAATTACCAAAATAACTTTATCTTTTATTTAAATGGTTGAAATGAGTTTTATGGTTTAAAGGTTGTTTCTAATGAAAAAAATATTCTAGATAAATTAAAATAGGTAAAAATCCAAGTGTATTGATAAGAAACCTCTAGAAAGACACCCCATGCTTAAAATAAGATAGTTTCAGGATTGTCATGGAAATTATCATGGGAGATATATGAATGATGCAACATAGGGAATGTCATATTGAAAATTTGGATGTAAATTTTTGGGAATCGAGAGATCCCTATAATAAATTTCATGATAAGGGAAATTTTTCTGAACCTTGGTGTCAAATTGGGAAACCTACAAAATGGGTTAGAAAGACAAATCTTGTACTAGATAAAACATTAGTCCACATGGTTTTATTATTTTCATATTTGTAATATGGGTAGGTGCACAAAATAAAAAATTGTAAAAAACATCTCAGATACATGTAGATATATATCTACAATGAAGTTCAAAGTGACCTATGATAAAAAAATGATACAAAAGGAAATATAAAAAAATACAAAGAAAAGTCAAATAATTATGAAATCAATGGAAATATGGGTAGCCTCCAAAAATTTTCTTACAAAGTCTTCATCAGAAAGATGGATGGAGAGATGTATCTGAAAGTTCTGTTCATCTTCCTAGAAGTGTGTTTTCACCTAAAAGAACTAGTGACTACGTCATTAAGCTCTAATTAATGTTTGGAAGGATTGAACACCTCAGGACTGTACTGAGCATGAATCTAGTGTGGAAGGAATGTAATCTTTTCTCCTTGTGGGGGTTATGGCTCCAAAGCATGGATATCTAGTTAAATATACTTAACTAGTTATTGGACATCATTTTGATGCCATGTCACCCATAGTTTTAGTGTAGACGGTGATAGAATCGGGGCATCGATGACCATATAATAGATATAAGAGCTATACATGAATACTAATATAGTCTAATGAAATAAAAAATAGTCCAATAAATAGTGAGGAAAATGTAGCATTCCATGTATATAATAAGTTCCATGATACATTGGTAATATGGAATAAATATAGTTCAAAAATATGATCACCCAGGCATAGTATAATATTGGAGAGGGGGCTACTATATACTAAGTGTAATCAAAGTTGGTGAGATTATCATCTAAATTACTCTCCCAAATAGAGGATTCCCATAGCTTTCCTACCAGGACCACAATAGAAACGGATGTAGGGTATGGTGGATCAACAACAGTATGAGCTTCTATGGAGTTGGAAATTATCTTAGTGGATAATAATGGTCAGGTAGTGATCCTGAGTGTGTCCAAGGATTTGACATCCAAATCAATGAATGGAACCTTAGTGGATGGTTGAAATGTTGGGCTCTTTCCCCATCGGTCCTTCTCAACCAAGAACATCGGAAAGGTATCAGGTTCTCTCAGCCCAAAGGGTAGGTCAGATATGGTGGTGATGGGGCATGAATGGGGATGATGATGGGTCGATAGCGGATGATTAATGGTGGTGTTGGAGGGTTATTAAAAAGAGATAATTCAACTAAAGGGATTCCCAAGAGGTAGGTAATCCAATGTATATTTTCTAGGATATAATGACACATATCCCGGAGATCTGATGAATAATATAGGGAAGGTGGTGTAGTGGGAATGTTGGCGGCGTAAGGGGAAGGAATATGGGTGGTGTTGAGGTGGTAATAGTAGTGGTTGTTGTAGGGGTTAGGCTAGAGGTGGAAGTGGAATTGGTGGTGGCTAGAACTGAAGTGGAAATATACGGTATTGGGTTTCTTTTATAATCTCTAAGAGCCCTATCAGTATCCTCGAATAATTCCACAGAACAATGGTAAATATCACCATCCTTCATCAGTATCTGCATCTTATAAATCAAGAGGAATTCAATGGACTTCATTGGACCTAGTGAGGTAAGGGGAATGGAAAAATCAAAATTTAAGAGATGCTAGAAGAAAAGGGTGATGAAGGACCAAACCATCATCATACCTTGTTTCCACTAAGCATGTCCCCTTAAGTAGAATGAGAACTATGATGCCATGTAGTAAATTGGGTCTCCCATGGAATTATAAAGGATACGGAAATCCAGCAGGCTAATGCTACCATGAGACTCTATACAAGAAAACCAGTAATGAGTCAATGCCTAATGGAGAATCTAGACTTCCGCACATATGATCTGTGTGTATTTGGTAATTTGAGGTTCTTTCTCTCTATTATTATCCTATTAAATCATCCTCTAGGGATTCATTCATCTGATGTTTATGGAAAGAGCTGTAAAGTTTTGAATACCTCAAAAGTGGTGAAGTTGGAAGAATAATTATTAATCTTAATTCCAAACATGGGAAGTATAACTTGTTTGGTCTTACACCTAACTAAAAACAGAGGTTGTTAATAGCCACCTTAAAAATATACAGGAACTCAAGGAAAAACCCCTTGTTGGATTCCTTGCATACATCAATAATAGAAGTGTGGTTAATGTGTTTAAGGTTCTAGAGGCCCTCTTAGCTGATGTTCATATGGGAAAAGAATGAAAAATACAATGTTTCTTTGGTCTGTATGGGCCTCTCCTGCAATATAATTCTTGCTGCATGGTGATTTGGGTCAAAAAATGGAAGATGGGTTGCAGGTGAGGTTGAGGGGAACCCTGTGAAACACTAGATTTTGAGTGGGAGTTATTGGTGTCGAAAGTTTCATGAAAGATCAAGCAGACGTAGAGGAGGATGAAATGGGGGGTGCTGGAGGCACAACACCCCCTTCAACATATGTCCATAGTTGGATCATCATAATTTGGAATGATATTATAATGAGGAGTGTGTACCATATTCATTTATTCCATTGTAAACACAGAAGGTTGGATAATAAGTAGAGGTAGATAGCAGTGTTTGGGAGTGGAATTGAAGTATGAGTTTGTGGATAGGGGAGAGTTGATGATGCAGGATGTTTTTCACACAGTCAAAGGGTGGCTGGAAATATGGTGTGAGTAGTGGGAGAGGGGGTTCCTTAGGCAAGAGTGGGGGAAAGCATTGTGAACCTAGGATTCATGAAACAAATAATCTATCCAATGACATGATATGTATTTGGGTTCACAATTTGTAATTCCCAAATTAAATTATTTTGGGTGGTGAACCGTACATGTTGTGTAGTTGATTACACAGTGTGTAATTGGGGTTTTTCAAATTTTTATCCAGATGTTATTCTATTTTTCTTATCATACATCAAGCATCCCAAATGAATATTCTGTCATATTCTATCTTCTGGTGACATGTCATGGGTTTCCTCTTATGTAGTCATTCATTTAACATTAATATCCTGACTTAATGGAACTCAGATGAAAAGTGATGAAACACCCCTCATGTAATGGTTCTTGGTAAATCATTTATCTTTGTCCATTGACATTGAATAGTGGTTCTACACCTTTTTTAATTCTTATGGTCCCATAATGTAATTCTTGTATGACCATCAAGGGTCCTAAACATCATGATTGCATCTTCCTAGGGAATAGTTTTAATTAGGAGTTAAATAATAATATCTTTTTCCCTATTACAAAAATTCATCATATGATGTAATAATCAGGCTATTTCAAGGTTTCTTCTTAATAGATCTTGTAATTTCCAAATGTTTCCTTTATATCTCATATATTTCATCCAACTATAGCATCCTGACTTCTCCATATTTTTGAGAATCTAGATTTAACTTTCTAGTTTCCCAGTATAACTGATGCACTAGATCTATGGGAAAGTGGAAATTATTTTTTTACAATAATTAGAAGGGGGTACTGTCGATAAATGTTTTGTATATAGTGTGGTATGATCAGAGTATATCATCTAGCTTTAGACACTATTCATTTCAAAAAATTTATAGTCTTTCTGAGGATTTGTTTGATTTCCCTATTTTAAAATTCAACTTTCCCACTTCCTTGCATGTAATAGGTATTTCCAATATTGTTTCAGATTTTGTACATCCCCTACAGCCATTTAACAACATTAATGGTAAAATGTGTTCCCCCATCACTAATGAGCTGTTGGGGAAATCTAAATCTTGCAATAAAAATTTATTTAAGAAACTCATGACATCTTTTTTGTGTCATTAGTGGTAGCTTCAGATTCTACTCATTTTTTAGACATAGTCAGTGCCAATAAGGATATAGAAATTTCCTTGTGAATTAGGGACGGACACAAGAAATTTATTCCCCACATGTCTAATAGTTTGACTTCCATGATCATGTTTTGTGAAATTTAATTTCTTTTCCCAATGGTGAATGTTTGATGGAATTGACCACATCTCTGATTGGATCATGGTGAATTGTGGACCGAAAGAGTCCACCTTTTAGGATTTTTACTAATTTTCTGTTCTATTACATGATTCTCTAAAGTTTTTGATATGTAAAATATGTCTAACACATTTTGGATCTCATATTTTGGAATGCATGTTCACATAAATACATCAACACAACACTTAAAAATTACCAGATCAACCTATTAGTAATGTAAACTATCAAATAGAAATATCCTACGTTACAGGTATGAGAGGTTTGGATAAAGGGATCATGTAGATAGATTGCCTTTGAAGACCTAAAATAATGGGTTTACCTTTGTATTTAGGATGAAAAGAGTTTTATTAGAGACATCTTCAATGATGTCCATATTATCATCGTCCTTAATGAGGGGAAATGGTATTTTGGATATATGATTAGTAATACCATTCTCACTTCTATTAGTTTCTCTAATGATGATGTTGAATTATTTCAGTAATAAGATCCATCATATACATCTTGATTTTACATCCTTTTTACTCATTAAATATTTTATGGAAGCATGATCAGTGTAAACAATCTTCTTTGACAACACTAAGTAGGATAGAACCTCTTTTTAAGAATAGAAAACTATTCTTAGTTCATTTCTTGTAGTATTATAGATTACATAAGAACCATTCAAGGTTTCACTTCCATTGTATATGGGACAAAAAGTGTGGCTGGACCACATTCCTAAGACAGTGCCTATAGTGATGTTTCATTTATTTCATATCAACTCAATGTCCTTATCCCAATCTGGAGGAATGATAATAGGATCATCAACTGGTATTTTCCTTAAAATGTAAAATTTCCAAAAACACTCTTCATTTATTTAAAAGGGGTATCCTTTTCTAAAATATGAGTCAGAGGACAGGAAAAGTTTTCCAAATATTTCACAAAGGGATGGTAGAATTTTATATAGACTAGAAATCATTGTACCACTTTAACTATTGAGGTATTAAGAAAATCATTGATCACATTGATTTTTGTGGGATCAGCTTCCATGAAATCCTTGGATATTTTTTTATGAGGACTATGCCTCCTAGAACAATACAATTTCATTTTCCCAATTTAAATCTAAATAGTTCTCTTCACAGTGTTGCAATACTAGTTCAATATTTCTTAAGCACTCATCAATGGATCCTCTATATAATAAAAAGTCATCCATAAAAACATCCACGATTTCCCATACCATATCATGTAACATTTGTTTCATACACAATTTAATGGTCATTGGTGCATTACACATACCAAATGAAATGAACATATTGTAGGATCGAAATAACGATGTATATTTTCAATATACAAGAGGGAGGTGAATTGTACACTTTAAAAATTCCTTTGGAACCTTTAAAGTTCGTTATGGATAACTCTGGTTTCCTTTGAAAAGGAAATATCCAAGTTTAACAAAGTTAAACTATGTAGATTCACAACACCTCTAACACAAATTTTAGGATTGGAACTAAGGTTTACAATATGAGATTCTACTTTAAATCGTATAGAATCTAAACTTATCAAAGTACAAGTGTAAGGAAATACAAGAAGGTTATACATTCCTTACAATACATTATGCAGTGGAAAACAAGTAGTAGAACTACAAGTAAAAAGATATAAGTCTTTTAACCCAAAGATAAGGGTATCCAACAACCTTGGATAAAGGACACTTGATTTATACTTTCAAGAAAGTATGTCTTACCCACACCAGGTTAAACCCTCGATATGAAGATCAGAATCTCTGTCTTGCTATCCCTGCAAGCCCTCAACTTCAAGGTAGTTGGAACTTCTGTCTTCCTCCGCAAAGAAGTCCCCGAGCTTCAAGGTAGTCGGAACCTCTGTCTTCCTATCCCCGGAAGTCCTCAAATGTAATCACCAACATTCGGAGTCACACGAAGCAATATGAATGAGCGGTTTAGTATGCACAAGGCATGAAAAGCTTCTCTCTCTAGAAATAACCTTAACAGCGTGTGGTCTCTAGATCAATAAACCTCTTTTCATCCCCCCTGAGCTCTTTCAAATGAGCTCTTATTTATAGGTAAATTTCGAATGGTTGGATCCCTCCTCCAACGGTCATATTCTCCATGAATTTCAGAGGGACCTGTATATGTGTAACTCAACCAACGGTTAATTTGAAACAGAATAGACTACATCGTTTAGTTACTTACCAAGTATAACTGAATGAACAACATCGTTTTGAAATGGAACATATGTAAGTAAAAACCATACAAAAGTTCGGAGTGTAAGTAAATTAAAAGTTCGTAGTCTAACCAAAACGAAATTCGGAGTCTATGTTAAGAAATGTTCGGATTCTGTTTTATAGGAATTTGGAGTCTTGTTTAACTGGAGATTGGAATATGAACGTGCAGAGTTCGGAGTCGACCCATTAAAAGTTCAGATTCGAGCTACTTAAGAGTTCGGAGTGGAACTACATAAGAGTTCAGAGTCGAACTACATAAGAGTTATGAGTCGAACTACTTAAGAGTTCGGAGTAAAACGACTTAAGAGTTCGAAGTCGAACTACTTAAGGGTTTGGAGTCGAACTACTTAAGTGTTCGAAGTCGAACTACATAAGAGTTCGGAGTCGAACTACTTAATAGTTCGGAGTCAAACTACTTAAGAGTTTGGGGTCGAACTCATGAAAGTTCGGAGTCCAGAATTCGGATTTGAACTTCATTAGTTCACATCCAGAATTCGGATCATAAAAACAGAATGCTCCAAATCGTTACATTATATGACTTTGGGAATTTTGGGTATGAATCTGTTTTTTATACTAATGAAAAATATTGCTATGTATAAGAAAATCTAGGTAAGGGTAAATTTCCTTAAAGAAGTAAATTTTCCTTATGGAGGTAAAACATACATTTTCTTAAGTATAAGGTGTTTGTGATTTTCAAAATAAGAAGGAATGGAAATTCATAAGGAAAACATTATTTTCTCAACAATATCCCCCTTTTTGGAAAGCACAAACATCCTTACGAAAAATCATATAAGGATTTTGAAAAAATTTCATTATACATTGAAATTAAACACTTATCTCCCTTTGTTCATGGATAAAAATAAATACAACTAACTCCCCCTTAGGCATTAAAACTCTAAGGATTGTATTCTGAGTTTTCGGAGTGGAGTTTTCATTATTGTAAGAATGAAAAACTTCATTGTGGAAAACTCCCCCTTTCTTTAAGAATATTTCTCTTATAAATTTTTCCTTTATCCTCATTAGGAGTAGTTATTTTTCCTTCTCTCCCTTTTTGATTTTCAAAAAGAATTGAAGGGGATGAAAAAAAAAGTATGGTACCTAAAACATTAGTATATAACAATATACAGACAACCAAATAAACATTTCATTTGAGTTGGAAAATTTTACAAATAGAGACAAATACAACAAAAGATTGGAGTGGGTTCATTTGTCTTCCTTTTCCTTTGAAATAATATTCTTTAACGAGATTTTGAGTTTCTTCTAATCTCTTTGTTCTTCCTCGACTTTCCTCTCCAAGGCTTTTGTCTTTTCTTCTTGGGCTTTCAAAGCCTCTGCCTAAGCCTCAATAGCTTCTTTCTGCATCTTTATCTACTCATCTTGTTGAACGACTATCTTCTCAAGCTGAATCCGGAGATTTATATCATTTATATGATTTTGGGCCAGAGAATTTTCCTTTTCATTTAGTTCCTTCACTTCTTGACTCCGGGAACTCTCCTCAATAATCAGCTCATCTTGAAGATTCTTAACCTTTTTATCTAATGTGTCAAAAGATTCTTTCACATCATTATGAAAATTATCAAACACAGCCAAGTCTTCTTCAACACTCTTAGACCAATTTTTACCTTACTGCAGGACTTTCTATGGACATCATAATCGATAATAAAACTTTTTTGTTTAGCTTCCAACTTCACAAACTTATCCATGACCATGGATAAACAATCTGATTTCTGATTCATACTTTGTTGCAGCATCTGGCATCTGGAGACTATTGTAGGAAAAAACGGAATGGTGTCCACCAACTTCCTCAGATATTGAACCACAAAATCATGCCCATGAGATGATGATTCTGAATCAGATACATCTCTTTGAGATTGCTCCTCTTCAACTTGCACTAGCTTCCTTTTAGAGGTACCACCAACCTCTTTCTTTCTGATGACATCTTATATAGGTGTCTCCATGAGAGTTTTCTTCCCCTTATCAGCTCTCGGAATAGGTTTATTATTAAGGGATACTTCCTCAGATTCAGACACTTGGATAATCTGGTCTTCATCAGGTTTTTGTTTTTCTTGTTCTTCCTCAAGGAAATTCCTCTAATAGGATTATTCCTCATCATACAAGACATTTTTTTCTTCTTCTTATTTTTGTTGCTTATCATCTTTCTTACTATCTTCCTGATCATCCTTTCCTAGAGATACTAATTTTGCGGATTCAGACTTATCTTTATAGTCTTGTACTTGCTTGATCAGGGTATCAAAATCTTCACTTTCCTATTCTTCTTCTTCTTCTTCCTCAACTTCTTCCTCTACTTCTACTTCTTCAGCAATTTCTTTTTCAGCTTCTTCAAATACTTCTTTACCCTTCGATTTTTCCAGAGTGACATAATTCTTGGCTGGAGTTTCTGGAAAAGAAGGTTCATAACCGAACGTTTCTGGAATGGGAAGCATTTCAGAAGCTAACTCTGTATCTTTTAGCAAAGATTGCACCACTTCAGCTTCATAGATTTTCTTTTTCATTTTCTTTTCTTTCGCCTGCTTCTCTAACTCTTCTACAGCTATTACTTTTAAGGGTTTATCCTCTGCATGATCCAATCCGAATTGTGGATCCCCTTCCTTCCTCTTTGGCTTATCTTCCCTCCACTTCGCATCCACTTCATCTGTATATATTTTCTGCTTCTTTGGCATGGGGGGAGGAGACTGAGTTTCCTTAACCTGAGGATTTTCTTCATCAGCAACCACTTCCTTAACCGTTCTCTTCCTCCTTTTCTTTGTGTATGGTTCAGGATTCTGAGATTCTTTCTGAGCTGCTTCAACCTCTTCCACAGGAAGAGGGTAAAATTCTACGGATTCACTGGAAAACCCCATCTTCATCCTCTTGGTGGTATCATCGCTGACTAGCATAAGCTTACAATTCCAAACTTTTGATTTGCAAGAAACCTTGAAAGATTCTAAGAACCAAACTGTCAACTTCGATAGTAAAGCAGGAAACATGATAATCTGAGCTCTCAAATTTCCTTCTTTGATGTTCTTGATTGTAACCAAGACATACCTCATCAGATTTATCTTTCTTAGATTTTCCAAGAAATCTAAGACATAGATATCACTCTTCTTCAAATTGTCTTTATCACCTCTTCTTGGAACCAGAAAGCCTTGCACCAAAAGTTGAAGGATTCTATTGTTCAGAGTGAGACGAGCAATCTTGATAGATGAATCATCCTTAAGACCAAGACACATCAGTGCCTTCTCCTTGTTGAAACATCCTTGCACATCGGAATGTTTGTGAGAGTAGAATTCTAGCTTCTCCTTCATGGGATAAACCAACCAAGCTCGCTACCTTGGTGTAATATATCTTATAAGTCTTCTCATAAGACTTGAAAGAAAACAATTCTCTGCCATCTTCCTTCTGGAAGGAAACAAACTCATAGAACTCGATCAGCAAATCAGTATAAACCGGATCCTATTTATCTGACTTTTCTACACAGACATCTTCCCATCCATTCAGCTTTATATTTTTGGTCATAAGGGAATCAAGCTAACAGAAATCCGGATTAACTAACATTTCCCTAAAGACTATCCACTTAGAAATTGGTTTCACAGTTGACATATCTTGAGATGTTACTTCTACAGAAATTCGGAGTGAAGAAATCTAAAAGATTCCGAATGGCTTTGCAAAGTTTGGAACCGGCCTTAAGAAGTGCAGAAAGGCTTTGAGACGCAAAAGCTTCAAAAACTGATGTGGGATGAGAAATGGGGTTTCTTTTATATAGGCGATGGATGTGACATTTGCTTTTCCAAAAGCCATCTAACGGTTCAAAAATCTTTGATCTGATATGACGGTTGAAAACAAACCCGCAAGGAAAACATGACTCCGATCTTTTGAAGTTTTTTTAAAATAAAACATTCTTATTTGAAGGGAAAAACTAGAATCCGAACTTTTTAAAAAAAACAAGAAAAATACCAGCATGAAAATTTTGATTACGAAACTATAAATAAGGAAATCATAGCATTCAGATTGGCTAGAAACATTGTTCATAATTGTTAATATTCTTCCTGAAGAAATGAATTTAAAAAGAAACGCATCACGAAAGTTCCAGTACGAAAATCTCGTTACAAAAAGACCAGTACGAAAATCTCCATTCTGAAAGTTCTCAGTATGAAAATCTCGTTATGAAAAAATCAGTACAAAAATCTCCATTCCAGAAGTTTTCAATACGAAAATCTCGTTACGAAAACATCAGTATGAAAATCTCCATTCCAGAAGTTTTCAATACAAAAATCTTAATCCTGAAAATTTCAGTTCCGGAAATCCCATTCCGGAAATTTTAGTTCCGAAAATTTTGAAAAACTAGCTATGAAAATAAAAATTAGTTAGACTAACAAACAAATGTACTCCCCTTATGAAAAGGATTTTATTACTGTTAGGATAATTTTTCAACAAGAAGTTAATGAAGAATAATTACCATACGGTTATCATTCCTAACTTTTGTTTAATGTATTAAAATCTATCAGAGGGTAATGATTTGATGAAAATATCAGCAAGTTGATCTTGCATTCCGATAAATTGAAGAATGATATCTCCTGTGAGTGTGTGATCCCTAAGAAAGTGATGCCTAATATCTATGTGTTTTGCATGAGAGTGATGTGAAGGGTCCTTACATAGGGCAATGGCACTTGTGTTATCACACAAAATTTGAGTTTTAGTAAAACTCATGCCATTTTCTGTGAGTGTGTGTTGCATCCACAACACTTGAGCACAACATCTTCCAGCTGCTACATATTCATCTTCAGCAGTGGAAAGTGATATAGAATGTTGCTTCTTGCAGGACCAAGAAACTAATGAATCTCCAGAGAAATGAAAAGTTTCGGATGTACTCTTTCAATCCATTCTACATCCACCAAAGTCAGCATCTGAAAATATTTTTAGTATAAAATCATTTCCATAAGTATAAAATAATCCTAGATCCATGGTTCCCTTAAGGTAGCGAAAAATTCTTTTTACTGCCTTTAAGTGAGATTCCTTAGGATTGGATTGATATCTTGCACATAACCATACTGATAACATTAAGTCTGGTCAACTAGCTATTAAGTAAAGTAAACTTCCTATCATACCTCTAAAAGATGCTTGATCTACTGGTTTCCCTGCTTCATCAAGATCTAAAGAGTTTGAGGTACCGATGGGAGTACTTATACTCTTAGTGTTGTCATAACCATACTTTTTGAGAAGATATTTAATATACTTATGTTGAGATATATAAGTTCCTTCTGGCCTTTGAGAAATTTGAAAACCAAGGAAAAAAGTTAACTCACCCATCATACTCATTTCAAACTCAAAATTCATTAGACTTGCAAAAGAGTCAGTTAAAGATTGCTGAGTTGAACCAAATATGATGTCATCAACATAGATTTGAATAATCAAAACATTTTTCTTATTTTTCTTTATAAAAAGAGTTGGATCTGAATTTCCCTTAACATGGTTATTTTGAAGATAAAACCCTGTGAGTCTATCATACCAGGCTCGTGGGGCTTGGTTAAGACCATACAGAGCTTTGGTAAGTCTAAAAACATGATCCGGATGTTTTGTATCTTCAAATCCAGGAGGTTGTTCAACAAAAACTTCCTCTTGAACATAACCATTAAGAAAAGCACATTTCATATCTATTTGAAAAAAATTTAAATTTAATAATGCTACATAGGAAAGTAGAATACGAATAGATTCAAGTCTAGATACTGGAGCATAGGTTTCTTCATAGTCTATTCCCTCTTGCTGGTTATAGCCTTTAGCAACTAGTCTAGATTTATTTCTTACTATGACTCCATTTTCATCACACTTGTTTCTGAAGACCCACTTTACTCCAATAAAATATGTTTCCGTAGGTCTTTTAACCAAGGTCCAGAATTTGTTCCTTTCAAATTCATTTAGTTCATCTTACATGGATTTGATCCAATCATCATCACCCAAAGCTTCATCGGTGCTTTTTGGTGCTAATTGGGAAAGAAATTCTAGATGTTATACTTCATTTATTAAGGACCTTGTATTCCTTATAGTTTGATTTACATCACCAATGATGCTATCATTGGGATGATTCTTAAGAAATACCTGATTTGGGTTTTGTAAAACCTTTTCATCAACATAGGGTAGAATCTCTTCTGGGGTAAATGTTTCAGAAGTATATTCTTGAACATTTTTCTTATCTGAATGATCTTCTATAAAAGATTGAAAAAAAGTTTTTGAAAACACATTCGAGGATGTAGGGTGGGATGGTCTGAAAACAAAAGGATAGGACTCATCAAATTTTACATGCACTGTTTCTTCAACAGTACAAGTATTTTTATTGAAAACTCTAAATGCCTTAGAAGTTGTGCAGTAGACTAAGAAAATTCCTTCATCAGATTTTGGTGAAATTTTATGTAGATTATCTTTAATATTCAGAATGAATACTTTGCAACCAAAAACCTTGAAATAGGAATGTCTTGGTTTTCTACCCTTCCATAACTCATAAGGAGTTTTATTAAGAAAAGGTCTAATCAAAACTCGATTTATAGTATAACAAGCAGTACTTACAGCTTCAGCCCAAAAATGTCTAGCTATAGAATATTCACTCAACATGGTTCTAGTTATCTCTTGAAGAATTCCATTTCTTCTATCAACTACACCATTCTGTTGAGGTGTTATAGGTGATGAAAAATTCTGAGTAATACCTTTTCTACTACAAAAGGATTCAAAATCAGAATTTTGAAATTCTCTTCCATGATCACTATGAATAGTTTTCAGTGGTAGGTTTTTCTCATTTTTAAATTGTCATCTAAAACTTTTGAAATAAGAAAAAGCTTCGGACTTCTTTTCTAGAAAATAGACCCATGTAAATCTGGTGTAATCATCAACTAAAACAAACACATAGTATTTTCCTCTAATGCTTCCGGTTTTTGTTGGACCAAAAAGATCCATGTGCACTAACTGTAATGCATCAGTTGTTGAGACATCACCGATTGATTTAAAACTAGATTTATGTTTCTTCCATATTGATAAGGATCACAAACTTTAGAAGAATCAAATCTAATCTCTGGTAGATCCTTAACTAGTTTCTTCTTAGAGATTTTACATAAGTTCCTAAGGTTACAGTGACCTAGTCATCTATGCCATAACCAGTAATGATCTTCCATTTCACTTAGGCACAGTATGTCTTGACTCCTGAGAAATTTTAAGTTCAAAGTGTAAACATTCTCTAGCCTTTTGGCTGAGAGAATAAATTCTTCCTTGTAATTGTGTACTAAGCACTTATCATTCCTAAAATTCAAAAGGTAACCTTCATCACATAACTGACTTATGCTAATGAGGTTGTGCTTAAGACCCTTAACAAATAAAACATTTGAAATCAAATTTTTACCTAGAAGAACAATATTACGAATACCAACAATTTCTCCTTGAGCATTATCTCCGAAAGTTACTTTTCCTCCTTTTGTTTGGATAATCTTTTCAAAACAGCTTTTGTTACCAGTCTTGTGTCGGGAACATCCACTATCCATGTACCATGTATTGTTGTTGGTACTTCCTCTATTTTCCTGAAAACAAGATAGGAATTAGACTTTCGGAATCCAAACATGCTTGGATCTAATATTTTCAGACAACAAAATTTTAGGAACCCACACTTTCTTATAAAAAATAGGCTTTATGAAAACCTAAAGATTGGGTTTTATTTAAAGAACAATTTTTTGCCCAGTGACCATCACATTGACACTTGGTACAAAATGGGGCACTTTGTGGAACAAAGGAGTTGTTACTAAAAATTGGTTTAGCATGGGTATAACCAAATCCAGATTTGTTTCTTAAAGGTCGTATTTGAGAATACATTTTATCAAAATTTTCCTTAGCATGGGTAAAGTTTGATAAACACTTCTTTAAGGAAAAGATTTCGGATTTGAGTTTTATAACCAAGTTTTTATCTTCAAAATAATTAGATTTAGAACTAGAGCTAGGGTAGAAGATACTTTTCATAGAAATTACATTTTCTAACTCTTTAAAAAGTTTGTTCTTCTTAGAATATACTTCCTCAAGATTTCTTGAAATATTTATAAAATCAGCATTTTTCCTATCAAGATCTTTAGAAAGATATGATATTTATTTTGTAAGAATGGAATTTCTAGAATTTTCCTTATCAATCTTTTTGTTGAGTTTTGAATTCTCAATCCCAAGAAGTTCAGCAAACCTAGAAAATTCTTCATAAATAGGTAAAGAATTTTCTTCATCAGAAGAGTAATAATATTCTCTATCATTAGAATTTATAGAAACATTGTTCAATGATTCAGAATTTCGTACCTTACCAATAAAACACTGATTTTTTATAGGTTATCTAGCTATAAGACCAACATTATTCTTTCTTGAAGATTCATAATCAGAAGATTCATCAGAAGGGAAACCACCACTGGCACTCCGGGTGTCATTTTCATTCAGAACATTCTTAGCTTTGGTTTTTTAGTACTTCGTTTTGTTCCTTTCAGAATGCCTTTCTTTCCTTTCTTTCATTTTGAGTAAAGGGAAATCTAGTCTAATATGTCCAGATCTCTTGCATTCATAAAAAGTGACATCTCCATCTTTCCTATCTTTCCTTTCCTTTTTCTTATAATTGTACTGGAAATTTCTATGGCCAGCTATCTTGTTCATCCTTCGAGCAAGATTTTCTAACTCATTTTGTGAGATTTCACTTTCACTAGAATCTGATTGAATAACCATCTTCAGAGACTTGGATCTGGTTACTCTCTCTAGAGTCTTAGATTTCATATGATTTGATGTTGTTTTAAAAGAAACAGTACCATTCCCATTCTTCTTCTTGATGTTGTCAGCATCTCTCTTCATTCTTGTTTCATGTTGGAGAAGAGTTCCAAATAACTCATCAATAGAAATTTGAGTGACTTTCTTGTTCTCATCTGTAGCTGTTCTCTTTGATTCCCACTCATTGGGCATAATATCAATTCTCTTATCCACAAGGGCTTCATCATATAAATGTTTTTCTCCTATAGACTGTAAGATGTTTACTATAGTCATAAATCTCTATTGAACATTGCAGATTAGTTCACCATACGGAAAATTGAATCCATGGTATTCATCTCTAAGCACAGCTCTCCTAGTCTCAATTACTTTAGAAGTTCCAAAGTGTGTAACCACTAACTTCTTCCAGATACAATTAGCTGCTTCGCATGAAGAAATTTCGCTATATATATTTCTAGTCATTGAACACAGTAAAGTATTGCGTACCTTATAATTGAGTTTATACACTTGCTTTTCCTGGTTAGTGAAAGTTCTAACATCCTTATCAAGAATTTTCTAATCACCAGTAAGCATAATGAAGTTTTCCACTCCAGTATTGATAACAAAAGTATTCATTCGATCTCTCCAGTACTCATAGTCATTACCATCAAAGATTTTTGGTCTTGTAGGATTTAGATTGACAATTGAACTAACATTGACTCCTGCCATTCTAAAAAAAATTGGCAACCAAACCAGTTAGTAGAAAAATTTCGTAACCACAAAGTTCATAACGATAATTTTCGGAATGAAAAAGTTCGGAATGACAAAGTTCGGAATACAATGTTTGGAATGAAAATGTTCGGAATGACAAAGTCCAGAATGACAAAGTTCAGAATGACAAAGTTCGCAATAAAAAACTTATACGTGTGTATAAGTATTTAAGAGACCTCCTCTGATACCAATTGTAGGATCAAAATAATGATGTAGATGCTCAAAATACAAGAGGGGGGTGAATTGTACACTTTAAAATTTCCTTTGAAACCTTTAAAGATGGTTACGGAAAACTATGTTTTCCTTAGACAAGGAAAGACCTATGTTTAACAATGTTAAACTATGCAGATTCACAACACCTGAAACACAAATTGTAGGATTGGAACTAAGGTTTACAATATGATATTCCACCTTAAAGAATATAGAATCTAAACTTATCAGAGTACAAGTGTAAGGAAATACAAGAAGGTTATACTTTCCTTACAATAGAGTATTCAGTGGAAAAACAAGTAGTAAAACTACAAGTAAAAAGATATAATTCTTTTAACCCAATGAGAAGAGTATCCAACAACCTTGGATAAAGGACCCTTGATTTATACTTTCAAGAAAGTCTGTCTTACCCACACCAGGGTAAGCCCTCGATACGAAGATCGGAATCTCTGCCTTGCTATCCCTACAAGCCCTCAACTTCAAGGTAGTTGGAACCTCTGTCTTCCTCAGCAAGGATGTCCTTGATATTCAAGGTATTCGGCACCTCTGTCTTCCTATCCCCAGAATTCCTCGAATGTAACCACCAACATTCGGAGTCACACGAAGAAATCTGAACGAGAGGTTCAGTACGCACAAGGCATGAAAAGATTCTCTCTCTAGAAATCACCTTAACAACATGTGGTCTCTAGATTGATCAACCTCTTTTCATCCCTCCTGAGCTCATTCAAATGAACTCCTATTTATAGGTAAATTTCCAATGGTCGACTCCCTCCTGCAACGGTCATATTTTCCATGAAATTCGGAGTGACCTGTACACGAGTAACTCAAGCAACGGCTAATTTGAAACAGAATAGACGACATCGTTTAATAACTAACCAAGTATAACTGAATGCATGACATCGTTTTGAAATGGAACATATGTAATTAAACACCATACAAAAGTTCGAAGTGTAAGTAAATTAAAATTTCAGAGTCTAACCAAAAAGAAATTCGGAGTCTCTATTAAGAAATGTTCTGATTCTGTTTTATAGGAATTCAGAGTCTTGTTTTCACCGGATATTGGAATCTGAACTTATAGAGTTTGGATTCAAACCAGTAAAAGTTCAGATTCGAGCTACTTAAGAGTTCAGAGTCAAAATACTTAAGAGTTCAGAGTTGAACTACTTAAGAGTTCTGAGTCGAACTACTTAAGTGTTCGGAGTCAACTACATAAGAGTTCAGATTCAAACTACTTAAGGATTTAGAGTCTAACTACTTAAGAGTTCAGAGTCGAACTACTTTAGAGTTCGGAGTCGCACTACTTAAGAGTTCGGAGTCGAACTACTTAATAGTTTGGGGTCGAACTCATGAAAGTTCGGAGTCCAGAATTCGGATTGGAACTTTATTAGTTCACATCTAGAATTCGGATCCTAATAACAGAATGCTCCAAATCTTTACATTATATGACTTTTAGAATTTTGGGTATGAATCCGTTTTTTATACTAAGGAAAAATATTGCTATGTATAAGAAAATCTAGGTGGGGGTAAATTTCCTTAAATAAGTAAATTTTCCATATGGAGGTAAAACATACATTTGCTTAAGTATAAGGTGTTTGTGATTTTCAAAACAAGAAGGAATGGAAAAGTCATAAGGAAAACCATATTGACTCAACACATATAGGTGAAGGTATTGAATGAACATTCTAATGTAGTTTCGGAGTAATCATCTAGGTCTACTACAATCTGATTGTATCATGAATATCCATCCGAGAAAGAATAGAATTCATATCCTTTGAGTCATTCTAGAATTTTATCCTTGAATAAAAAGGGTAAATGGTCGTTTTATGTGGGTATATTTATGTTCCATTCGTCCAAAAAAACACACCATCCAGTTAAGGTGTGAGTCGAACTCAAATTTTTCCCCATTCTTCAAAAATAGTAATGCCGCCTTTCTTTGGAACTACTTATAGAGAAATCGCCGAGTCTCTATCAAAGATTGAAAATATTATTCCAAAATCTATAATTTTCAGTACATATTTATTAACTACCTTCTTCAATAGTAGGGTGAGTCTCCTCAATTGATGGTATTTGTGTCTCACGTAATCTTTAAATAAACTTTTATGAGTTCATAATGTGGGTCTAATTCATTTCAGGTCAAAAACACCATGTGAAATTGTCTTTTTATGTCTTTGTGGGACTTTTATCAAATTTTACAATTTTAGTTATCTCAACTATTATTTAATGATGAAAATAAATAAAACTTCTAACTACAAAAAATCATACTTGAGTGTGCAAGGGAGGGGATTCAACTCTAGTATTAGTGGTTGAGTGACTGATGGTTTGAATGGTGGGATCGTTCCCCTTATAGAGGTTTTTTTGGTTTGATTCATCAAGCTCATACTCCTCCCTTTTAGTAGGAGATGTCTGATCATTATCATCCCTGATGTCCACGTAATCATTTTGTTTCTTTCAATGAGAAATATATCTTAACAGTTAAAATAATCATCTTTTTTGGAAGTTTTTACTAGGTCAAATGCTACAAGTTCATCACATACGATTAAAATGTTTCTATGTTGATTCGCATCAATTAGTGTCTCCCCAATGTCTAGGAATGGTTGGATTAGGAAAATCGGGATGTCTATTTATTCTTCCATGTCTAAAATGTTGAATTCTACTCAGAAAATGAATTTACCAATTATGACTAGAACATCCTCGACAAGACATCATGGATACATAAATTAGGGGTCATCAAATTAGAGTGGTACTCTAGTAAACCTGAGTTTCGTGAGTCTCAACTAGAAAAATACACCCATTGGCATAAGATTAATGCAATTTCTTGTCCCGACTAACCACTAAGATGGTAGTCGGGCTGGTGGGTCACATGGCCTTAAGCGCGCTTCCCCATATACTAGAGGTTTTTGACTAGTGGTGAAGGTATAAAGATGGTATCGTGTGGAGACTATACCCTCATGTTGCAGTAGCATAGACGTAAATCAAAAAGTAAATAACAGAAAATTGTAGAAGTTGTAATAAAAGATTGATAGAGTATCAAAATAATGGTATAAGATGAATAAAAAATAGATGGCCAACTCCTATATACAATAGATGCATGCATGTCAAGATGATGATTCAAATCTTCCAAAATAGATATACAATAGATAGAATAATAATGAAAATAAATGTAATGTAAATCCCAAAGTTTAATATCCATGAGAATCACATCCTCCAACTCAGTCTGGTGCTCCTCACTCTCAAGTACTGGGTAAAAAAACAAGCAATCAATCATGGTCCTAGAAATATAAAGTCTACTCAGATAACTCAATGAAATGGCAGCTCATGAAAAGGGTGAGATAAAAAACCTAGAAGGTTCCCACCCACATTTTCTATGACTAAAACTAGTCCATGAAATATAATGTATAGTAGTGTTCTGGTATAAGAGTATGATAAAAATCTGAATAGAAAATCAACATCCCACGCATGTTCCTAAGGGACGCCTAGTATTTATACTTTCTTTGGATCATGGTCAAAATAAGTGTCTAACCAAGGACTATATATATATAAATAATTATATATATAATTTAGTTATACATTGCCTCCACATTTATGAACCAATTCTGTTCTGATGCCTAATGAATATATACCTAGAATACGCATTGCTGTCATGACTAGGACATAACTCAAACATCTAATGCAAGTCTATGTGATTTGAAAAGCTCTAGCAATAGGGTACATTCCCTACATATCAGTAGAGTGAGAGACATTATGCTTCGACAATCATTATGGTGAGTATGTCTTCATTTCAACACTCAAATCAGGGAATGTGGCACCTCAACCTAATGTCCATATAGTATAACTAGTGTGAGATGTCATGCTCAACACCCAATGTAAGGGAGTATGATGTTTCTATTCTCAACGGAACCCTAATCATCATTCCATAGAATACACAAATGTGTAATATAAATATAAATTGCATGGGGAAATACCTCTCATCTATCTCTTTTATCAAACCCATATTTCTAAACAATACATAATCATTATTACAACATGAGTAATGCAAAAATATTTATCATGCCCTATATTTATAAATCCATTATCAACAAGGAATAGAATTTCAATAATTTCATGTAGATAGAATTCCAAAAAAACATCATGGTCTTTCCCCCTATTCTCAATTCATTTTATTTAACCCATTTAATACAATAAAGGAATGTAATCCATCATGAATAAGCTATTGAAATTAATCATGCCAGGGATTCTACCAAAACATGGAAATTTAGTTCATAAAGGTTCATACTGCATTAAAAAGGATCCATTAACCTTTATACAATCACATGCAAGGGGGAAACACCATTATAAAACCAGGATTAATTCATTGAAGGCATTATATGAATTTTAAATATTAAATTATAAATGGAAATCCATGTCGGCACACCCATGGGGTGTCCATGGTTGAGGATAACATCACCAAATTATTAAAAAAATAGTCATATAGAGTGTATCTTGGTGTGATGAACAATTTTTTATGAAGGATCCAATTTAAAATCAATGCATGGAAAAGGTTACTGTATAGAAAAACTAAAACCGTGTGTAGCCCATCCAGGGAATTTGTTCTCTTTTACTATAGTTTCACAATTTGATGTTGAGGGGTATCATGGTTACAGAAAAAGCATGATCCCTATACATACCACCCAAAACTTTTTTACTGAACCCCAACACTCCTAAAACTATACAATAAACCCATGAAACCTCTCAATCCTATACCCAAGTCTAAAAACAACACATTTAAGTGTTCTAAATTTCTTAATTCCATTCCAAAGCATAGTTTTAAAATTGTCCCATCCAATAAATGCCAAAAGTCCAGACTCCTTTGGTTTTTATTGTTCTAAAACATGACCCATTACAGTAAATGATGGATTCTAACTTACAATGGTCTCTTTAGAAGTTTTATTCTCATATGGTACATGGAATTTAAAATCTACCAAGATCTCACATTTTTTATGGAATTTTATACTGAAGAACATCATATAATTATTCATTCACCAAAATTACTCACATGACTTCCATCATCCTCCTGTTGGAAACCATTTAATTGATAAATTCTTCATTGGCATTCATTTGGGGAATAGATTCAGAAAAAGGGATGCTGATGTGAATTTTCTTGAACATCTCAAAAAATTCCTTATATTTATCTTTCATCATTCCTTGTCTCATTATCTCTAGAAAGGGGAGACGTGGTTTATAAGATGTTTCTATAATGTAGATATCCTCTTTCAGTTTCTCTTGTATAGGAGTTGTTGTAGGAGGTGATGATTTTAGAGGTTTCTCTTGATCATTTTGATTTTATATTTCATTTTCATCCTATTAAATTACTATTTTTAGATTCATAGGTTCCTAATAATTTTTTCTCTTCTCCTCTACATGGTTTTAAAAAATTTATCACTCTTATTTTCCTTAGTACCATCACCTTCACCTCTTCCTTTGCGTAATTCTCTGTGTTACCAGGCATCACACCTGGTAACCTTTCAGACAAGGCATTTGATATTTGACACATTTTATTTTTGAGAAATCTGAGTTCATCCCTTGGATTTTTAATTTCTATTTCTTAGGCATTAATCCTCATAATATACATTTTTAATGATGTTTTTTAACATATTATTAAAATTTAATTAAATATGTGTAGATAGTTGTGGTGGTCTTTATAGATCAGGTTGGAATTTTTATTGGCCTTTATGAGGGAATGGTTGTTTGGTAACTTCTTGAGGTTGCCTAAAAACATGATTAATAGGTGTATATCCATGTGGTCCTTAATTTTTAGTGGTTATTGACCAATTCTCTACTAGTATTACCCTTGATTGTTTTATTCCATTTGTTGAGCTGACCTCGGTGGATAATATTGTTGTGGTTGCTGGTATTATAGGTTTTTTTAATTGTAATTAAAATATATACAATCTTGGATTATTTTTCATCAACTCCTTTCCAATATTGTTAATATAATTGTGGGCCACAAAAAATTTCACTGGATTGATTTTCCAGTATAGGAGCAGTAGGGGTGGTGGTGCATCATGTAGTTGAACATATTCCAACATCCTAATTAGATCATATATTTATGTATCTCGATGGTAGTATTATTAGGATTAGTGGACTCCATGTTGATACATCCCACGATCACTCTAACATATATTGGAATTGTGTGAGACCTTTCCTTTCAGTGATCATCCTACTTTAGGTGTCTTCAGCTTTAGTCTTCCACTAGCAGAAAAATCTCCTACTGTATGGGTGGCAAGTCGGAGACCATGATATAAGGTTCACAGTTATAGCCATACATAAATTATATGATGTATGAATTTCATATTAATTTATTGAAATTGATCACAGACCTCCTAGGATGATTATCCACCTATTGGATCAAAATTTTCAATGTCATTTCGTTGTTTCCAAGTCTATGTAGATAAAAAATATTTCTCCAGAAACTTATTTTCTAGTTATTCCCAAGTCATGATTGACTCTGGAGAATGAATATTTATCCAATCCATGGTTATATTCTGCTAGTAGAATGGTAATACCTATAACATGGTTGTAGAAGAGGATATTCCCTTGTCTTAAAAGGTATCACATTATTCCAGGAAGATGGATATTTGTTCATGAGGATCCTCTCTCTGAAGTCTGTTGAACAGAACCATGATTGGGATTATACTGAGAAGTTTAGTATTGATTTCAAATTTATATTCCAACATGGGATAGAACATAGCACTACTTGTCGCACCATTAAATGACAGAAATATTTAATCCATAATGGTGTGCTCCGGTTACATGTTGGGTAAATATCCTTTAAGTGTTACAGGCACATATAAGATGTTTGCAGGGTTGGTCCCTGTAGGATTGTTGTGGTCTTCCATACATAAATGGTGGTGTGCAGAAAGGTATCTTTAAATTTTTGGTATAAAATAAAATAGTTCTTGGGTGTCAAATATCCTTGAACGAGTCAGGGGGACCTTCTACATGCACAGGGCTAGAAAAATATGTATGTAGTAACGTTCTATGTAATTAAGAATGAGTGAAAAGAGAAAGGGGATGGGTGAGTTAATCTAGGGTTTTTGATGATGGTTCCTTTGAATAAGATCAGTAAACAATTCTAAAAAACTATTCAAAAAGTTTACACCCCCAAAAATTTCATTGAAACCACATATGCTATGATCAGATTAGAATTTCTATTTATCTTAAACTACACTTGCTACAATGATGTATTATAGTTATTTTTCGAGGTTTATCCCATGAGGAATGTTTTGGAGGACAAGGAACATGACATAAAACCCATTGTATAATATTCCTCATGAATTGGTTTGGGTTTGGAATTAATTAGAGGTATTGATCTTGGTTTAAGATTCAGGAATAAGGTAGGAATCAAGATCACTTATAGGATTTAGGTAAATGGGATAATCTCGATCCTAACATGGAATAATCCCAAGGCATAGGTTGTGAATTAGTGAATAGGGAACTAGTTGATTAAGTTCAAAACAACTATATATATCTATGATATAACTATAAATTGGTCTTAATATAGATTATAAACTAGATGAATTAATCCTAGCTTCTATGATCGAAAGTGTCATATGATAATTTTCATAGCCTACTCGAATCCATCCTGGTTTGTTCATTCATTTAAACATCCCATGATCAGGGAATCCTAAAATAATAGAATAAAAAGTTATTTTTAACCTAATTATTATACATTCTATTTCCAATTACTGATTTATAGATTCATTAAGTTTAAGGCCACCTACTCTCAAACCATGCCCATAGTACTTTTCTACTGATTCCAATTATAATCATGATCAAAGAAACAATTATAGACATTCGTGGAAGATTAAAAAATATTTTAAATACAATTGTTTGAAAGAGGGGGATTAAGAACAATATGTTCTCAATAAAAATAAGTAATAATTAAATTAATCACTTAAATAAAATATTTAAAAAAATGAATGTATGGTGAACATTTTGTCCAATGGAAAAAATAAATATTAAACAGATAACGAATGGTGAAGAGTGATGAATGAAATGTACAATATGTGTAGAACAATAAAGAACACTTAGATTCATTCAAAATAGTAATAATAATTTTTTAGATTTGAGTCGGGTGTGTAGATAAAGTGTAGAAATGATTGAAAACAAGATAAAATTGAGAGGATTAAAAGTTATTCACAACAAAATGCACATTGGAATGTAAATAATTGCAACATTGCATGATGTGTAAACAAGTAACATCTTGTAATCTGGACCTAGGGTTTTCTCTGAGTATCTTGGATTGGGTGAGAATCTATGCTTAAATCATTGAGTTTCAAAAATTTGACTCATCTCACAATGCAAACTTGGAACACATGGAATTCTCCTTCACATAGCATGATATTTAATCATATAGTGGTCTTTGAATATTACACTATGTGTATTGGAGATTCATGTTTTGTAATATCATCAGGACTTTTAATATCTTAATGACTTTCTTCATGGCTTGTGGAATACTATCAATGATTCCTACACATCGTGTAAGTGACTCATGGTGTGAAATCTTCACTTTTGATCCATTTTAAAATCATTTATTTGGGAGTAGTGGAAGACTATTCTCTTTATAATCAACAAATACTTGGTGAATTATCAAATAAAGCATGTATAATATTTAACTAAATCAAATCAAAATGTTTATAGAACTTTATATTGTCAATAATGTTCTCTATAAACTCAATGTTAGGATATATTTACTTTTTTTATTATCCACTCTTACTTATATAATTAATATAAAATTTTAACCTTTCATTGGTAAATTATACTATAAAGAAACAGAAAAAATGTTATTTCATAATGTGATGCATATAAAGAACTGTTCATTCCACGTATAATTTTTTTTTATAGTGTCAAAATCATAGGCATGATGATTATAGATTATTATCAGTTATCATATAAAATATCATAGTGTTTGTTTTTGTTTTTATTTTTTAAAACTTTTATTACAAATAAAATAAATGAGTGTAAGTTGTCAATTTATACTCTTCATTAATGAAATAATGAAACAATATCTATATTATAATATTTATTTTCTTTATCTACAATATTATTCTATAACTGAGATCTTCAATTCAAACAAGAAATAAAAATAAAAAAGTTCTTGATACAGATTTAAGTAGTGGGACAAAAAATAAAATATATATATATAAAATTGGGATTATACAGTAGGATTGCCTCCATAAATACACATTTCTCTTCATACCATGTATATAGTTGTTTCATATGAGAATGTAGCTCACTTCCATATGTTAAGGACTATACCCTAACCAGTATGACAATAATAACTTCTTTAGTCTATTAATGTGTGTCTCCTAGGTGTGACCATAAATATTTTGTGTCACCTCACCAAGAGGTCCCCTAAAAATAACCTATATATATGTGCATTGATTGGAAACATAAAAAAAGTGTTGAATAGTGACTTATAATGAAACTTTCACACATGTGGGTACTCAAGAAGAAACCATGATGATCATATCAGACCTTTTATGACCAATCACAAAATAGGGGAAAATTTTTAATTTATTCTGATCACATCAACAAGGTTTGTACATTGTGAAATAGTTTGTCCTACTGATAAGAAAGACTCTCATAGTGGGTCGGTAAATCCCCAACCATGTAATAGTAAGTCCACTTTATCATGGTGACATACATATATTAGATCCTTTGAAAATTACACAAAGATAAATCTCAACCTCCATCAACTCAACGTCTCGATCTACAAATCCAATCAAAAGGACTTTAGGAAACTTCTAACCATGGGTGTTACCTTGATTGAATCATATCCCTCAGTTACAACCTATCATACCTAATATATAATAATATTGAAACTAGTATCTTCTTTCCATGATTAATAATTAAATATCATACCACAATCATCATGGAAGATGATACACTCTACAATCATAAAATCCCAAAATCATCTCATCAAGGATGGAAACAACCCTCTATTGATGTACACCCTAAACCCTAAACAATAATCCATAGGAAAAAGTTAATGAGTATACCCATAGATAACTCATGAACTTATAGGTGTATTTTTAATTTTATTTAAATACAAATTTTGAAGTATTTGAAATGTGCGAAGATTTCTTTCCAACTGATTTGATATCACGAAAGTTGTTTTAAGGTGATTTTAGTTGGCTGGAAGAGAGTTCTAATGATTATTGATTGAAAATGAAGAATATTTATGCTAAATTATGGGTAAATTAGATCTACACCATAAAACATATCATAAACATGATAATACATTATATATTCCATGGTAAATATAGTAATAATATAATATATGTAATGTCAATATAAATTTTGAGCAAGAACCCTGCTCGTAGAAAATGAAAAATCCAATTTAAGTTGGATCTCCTTATATATGGAGAAGAATATACCCCATGTAAGGATTGAGGTAGATTCATATTTAATAAAAGAATTAAATTGAAGGTATCATAGTGGATCACTATTTAGTTGATTTTTTCATTAGGCAATGTTTATATCTTCACTCTCTCAAAACTATTATTCTTCATGCCTAACATAAAGTAAATAGAAGATAAGGTATTGTGCCTTGTATTAGAAGTTATTATTGTACATATTTTATTTATTATTATTTAGTCTATTTAGCTCATGGACATAAAATTTTTATTTCTGAAGACACATAAAGACTCTATCATTTTAGGCCTCTATGACTCTCCTTTTTTCTTTGCCATTTCTTTCTGAATAAAAAATAATTTTGTATGACATTTCTAAAGGATACGTAACATCTTGAAGTTAAAACGTGATATCTTGTGTGGTGTGTAAGATATTTTTTGTTGATATAAAAGATATACTAAATCAATATAATATTATCATTAGTATTTTATTTATTTATTGGATCATTCTGAAAAAATTCACGTGATACATAAGAAATATTTAAGACCACATAAGATTTATCTATTTAGTAAATGTAGAATTTTTTAGAAATGAATTGATAGGATTTCAGGTGTCATATAAAAGGATGATTAAAACAAATAATTCGTATAATGATATAAAGTTATTTCAATATCCTGCTTTTATAAATATTAAATCATGATTTATGATAAATTTAGAATAAACTTGTGTCATGCGATGAATTTCATGCCAAATTCTTATAATATAGAAATAAAAAAGTCCGGGTCATGGTAAGATGATTTCAATTGCAAGAGTGTACAGTTTCTGTTAATGTAATCATGGATCAAACAGTGGATATTTTTTATAGGTAGAAACAGAGGATTAAGCTGGGGATCAAGAAGAATAATATGAGAATAAATTCAGAATATATTTGAAATGTTATTCAATATTATCAAATATAAATATTTTAAAAACATAAATATAGATCAATGATAGGTAAATTTATAGGATATGTTCTTTTATATTGAAAATAATAATGTAATGGAATCAATTGAAATTTATTTGATGGTCATCAGGTGTAATGATAATTGGTTAATTAAGAATTAAAATAATTTTAGGATCATATAAATTAACCAAAATGATTAGTTAGAATAAAACAATCATCAAAAAAACATGATAAAATCAGAAGAGGGTTTTAATAGAATATTATATAAATTAATGGTTACTTATTTTTTATGGAATTTCTGTAATTTGGATTTATAGAATTATAAAAATGAGATAGGCTAGTTTTTAAAAATGATATTGCGATCAGATCAAATTTAAATTACAGTACTAGTTAATGTTTTTTTAGAACTATCATAGAGATAAGAAATTGAATTTGAGAATTTGAGATTGATGATCTATTGAACTTATTTTTGATTATTTATTAATATATTGAATAAGTGGTATCTTGAGTTCTTAAAAAATATTATTATCGCATCAAGGATATAATTTATTTATACTGAATTATCCTGGAGAATTCTAGCGGTCTTTTATATTCTATTCTGAACACTTTGTTGTAAATTAGTGTGAACCAGTATAAATTAACTTTCAAGAGATGGTTATAGTTGAGAGTTTATCCTGATACATTCCCTAATTCAATAATCTATAATATTAGTGACCTTAATTATTGAATTTCTTGTGAATTTTTATTTTAATACCCAAAGGTAATTCCTTGATCCATTGGTGCTAGTGGTTAAGATCATGGGTATATGGTGAATGTTGGTGAATAATCTATCCACTCTGATAAAAAAAATTATGATTGGATTAAACAATAAGTCCATCATTAATCAACTATAAATTATAAAATCCAAAATAAATCATTAAATATAAATTAATAAAAACATGACATAACAAGAACATAAAACAAAATAGCCACCCCTCATTATATAAATTAATGTAAAACTAAAAAGAAAATAAAGTAAATCTTTTCAAAAAGGTGTCCATGTAGGATGTGAGAATTAAAATAATAATTATGGCACCAAAAATTGTTTCTCAACATAATAGTGAAAAAATCGGTGTATACAAATATATGTCTACATATTTATGTATATATATATATATAGAAAATATATTTTGAAACCAATAAACAACTAGAGAAGTAAGTAAACAGTAAGGAAAACATTGATTAATTCTATTTATAAGAGAAAAATCCATGTATTCGGAGGGTACATACATATACTACCATCTGTGAGTTATGATTTTGGATCGTATAAGTACTCTTTTTGGAAACTGTTATGCTCAATATAGTAATCCCGATAAGTTTTTATAGTCAATGTAGTGGATTACACATGTATTGAAATGAAACAACACAAAAAAGAAATTTTTTATTAATAATTTAGAGTCTAAGATACAATCATAAGTATTTAATCGTGGTCTATACAGCCATGGTGATCTTATAGTAATCCCATGGAAATATGGAAATGGTTATAATGGGTGAAGGAAATCATTTGTCTCATCCTAATAATTAGTTAAGGAAATGTAAGCCTATCTCACACCACGGACTAGGAAATATTAAAACATATTCCATAAAATAACTATGCATCAATGGTCATTGAAGTTACTCAATAAATCAGTAACATAAAATACAATATCCATAGTATACACATTCTCACAATCAAAGGCACTAGCATCCATGATATAGAAGAAAAAAATAAATTGTCTCCATGTTCAAAATATTATTTCCATTTATAATAATAAACAAGATTGAAATAAAAAAGGAAACACGATTACCATATATATAAAAATATATTCAAGTGAGAATAAAATAATAACGGATTGTAGGTAATAAGATAGATACTTTATTTATATAATAATGAATCCAAATGATTAGTATAGGAATGAATTATATATGCCTAATATTGTAAAATAATAACACTCCTGATATAGTAAGGAAAATATGTAATTGATATTAAAAACTCAAGAATCATCATATAATTCAACCGTTCCCCCAACCACATCAACAACAAAAATAGTTAAGTGTGTACCATAAATCATGGAATAATATGGGTAAGTTAGTTAAAATAATAGTTAGGGAATACCCATTGTAGTTTATAGGTATGTGTGGGTAAATCTTAATCAAAAGAGGTATGAAATTAACAGGGGAAATAAATGAATTATATTAAATTGAAAATACATTCATTGTATTCCGTTATATTTATTATTTAATTAACTCTTAGAATGTTCTATGATTTAAGTGTCATTTCAATAGATTTTGAGAATATTTCTCAAAATAGTGAAATCTTTAAATTTATTATATTTATTTAAATTATATACTTAATTTAATTGATATTAATTGATAATAATTTTTTTATTATATTTAAGGAAAATAGGTATGTTATTATATTGTTTAATAAAGAATATGGTTGCATCAGTGAAAGTGGAATGTGGTTAATTCTCTATGTATGAGTCACTTTGAAATAAAGGGATTAAATGTAAAAGTCACTTTAATGTTGCTAAGGAAAATTTACTATGTTTTAGGATGTGTAAAAATAAATATTGTAATGAAAAATATTCATCAGGAAACACACTAGATTGCGCTATATTCATTCACTTGTTGAACATGAGTTATTTAAATTGATGGAGATATATAAAGGACATTATACTCTATGTATGATTCATTCAGTTGATGTTGTGAATGACTTTCCAAATTCCTTGAATATATATAATTCATTAATATCCATATATGATAGTCATTTAAAAGAATTGGAGGAATATTGGGTATTTTTAGGGATGTGTTAAGGTCTCTGACTAATACATAAAAGTAGTCTCAAGCTACCCAATACATGTAAAAGTAAACATCTCATACATAATATTCATTTACTCCCATATAATAGTCACTCGAATGTATCGCTTAGTAAATTAGATCAGTGATTTTTTATGTAAGTTACACTTAATATAATATGTTAAATTCATTTGAGACACCATATGATGAGTAAGGATTATAAAATTAAAAAATCTATTCAAAATAATGTCGTGTGGGGTTCATATATTTTGAAATATTCATAAGTAATATCATTAATAGAGATCATCTTATACGACATGGATTTGATACACTGAGAAGGTAACTTGATGATATATCATCAAACAAAATAATATTGAATCACATGAATACCCATTATTGACCATTTTTTAGAGGGAAATAAGAATTCAAGGATTTGGATTTTTAAGAAAGTAACAACCTCATGGGAGCTATCCAAGTTAAAAGGGGACAGAATCATGTATGGTTTATCCAGAGTAATAAAGGATGAAATAAAGAATTTAAAAAAATAATATTAGTAAATGGATAAAAGGGGAGTGGATCAAGGTTCATGAGTGTGTTGGATTTTAATTTCTTCTTTTATTTCTACAATAATTTTTTCTTCTTCCTACTACTAGTTACCACTCAAATAGAGGGATAAACAGCTTTGTGGGTTAGGGAATGGGAAGGACAAATTTTCTAAATTCATGAGTATGGGACATAAACGAATATATTATTTCTATTATCCAATTTATAAATTCAAAATCTAGATATAATTTTTATTGGGATCATATTAAATTTTTTATTCTCGTTTTTCCCTCATCCTGGTAGAAAATTTTAATTCTACCTCCACTTAGTTGTGTTTATATATGATGGAATGGGAATAACTTATGATTTAGTACCAATATATTATTTATATTTGTGTGAAGGTAGTGATATATCAATATTTATTGGGAAAAATAACCTTAATGGATTTCGATGAGTATTTTGGGTTTTGTTTATTATTTTCACTGTCAATTTTAATCTTTTTATACACATTGGAAAGATGGGTGATCATAGTGGGATTGCTACATGATTAAAACTCAAAATTGCATTCAACCTTGGGTTAATGATAATGATATTGTAGATAAATTCATTTATCAATTAATATTATGAAGATTAGACAAATTTAATTTAACACCCAAAGATTTCATTGTATTTTATCTCTTTAAAGTAATTCAATAGCTAGTGGTACATGCATCATGGTGTTCAAGCGCATCATGACCTATCAAACTAGACATTTAAAAAGAAGTTATGAATATTATCAACCAAAATTTTAATTTTATATATATCTTATATAATTTTAGCATTCATCTTCTATGTTTCTTAGAAATAATATATGGACAAATTCAAATATTCAGATAAGAGAAGTGTCTTTCAAAAAATGAAATTTTACCATATTTTAATGGCGAACCCTTTTTAAATCCAATATTTGACACTTTTATATATTAAATTTGAAAAAATAAAATTCATCTTTAGAAATAGGACAAAAATATTTAGTTTGGTTAAATTAGTGGTACTTTTCTGATAACTTTCATATTTTGATGAATAGTGAAAATACAAAATTTTAATTAAAAACAAATTTTTTAATCGAAATAATTTATAGAGTAAAATTTTACATTCGAGTGTTTTTTAAGTATAATTAGATTATATTTTTACCACTTAGTATAATTTGTGTCATTGGTAGTAATTTTACATTTAGAATGGACATAAACTCATATCAATCTTTTGATAGGTTTTACTTCTCAAAAAACCCTAATTCAGGTTTTGATAATGGAAATTAGTTTTAGATTAATTAATGAAACTTCTATGTTTTTAATTTTTAAAAATATACATCATTTTTTAATGTTTAAAATCAAAATTATCTTTGGGTGAATTTTTGGTATTTTTTTGTAAAAATTCAATATTTGATGAATAGTGAAAAACACTACGTTATTGTTTAAATAGACTTTTATTTAAATAATTATTTATTTTATTTAAATTTAATTTATGTGAAAATAGATACATAATACCTATATAATTTCAATGTAATTTATTGGAGTCGTTTTATAATAAAATTTTATGTGTAAAATTTTATTGAACATTTTAATATCTTTTACCAACTTTCTAGGGAAATTTTCAAATTTTCATAAAACAAAATTCTTCCACTTTTGTAAATTGAATTTAAAAAATATGAGAGACATAGTTGACATTAATAAGTAAAATTTGCTTCAATAGGATGAAAATAATTTTCTATGAATTGTAACTTTGGAATTTTATTTACCACTGTTTAAAGTAAATATGATAATTAAAGGTAAATTGATATTATAATTACCATAACACTTTTCCTAATTCATTGGATAAGTGTTTTTTGACCAAAATAATCCTTAAAAATAAAATAGAGTCCTGCTTGATTCACTTGGATTGCATTATGAAATTTATTATATTTTATTTAAAAAATAGTTAAAAGTGTAAAATTAAATTTTAATATCTAAAACATATTTAATATGGGTATTTACATTAAATAAATTCGACTATAAATATTGATAAGAAATACAAAAAATAATTCATACATAATCGTATTTTATTCATAATTTTTAGACATTAAATAATTAAATTTATTTATGACACAATGATTATAGGGCCCCAGCCTTATACCTTACTTAATCATGAGTTATTACAAGATATACACATTGAGGATCTTTTCAGGTTTAGAGTTTTAGATAATTAGATCATAAATCATGCATTACATTCCACATTTAAACAAAGTGGTTACATAAAAGATAGTACTCAATTTTCCCATCAACGGAAACATATTTAAAATAAAACATGGATTCTTTCTTGACACTTCCTTGACACTACCATCACATCATGTACCTTTCCCTTGACCAGTGAAAAACATTTCAAAAACATGGGATGATCATAAAGATCTCAGTAAGGGATATAAAAGTAATAAATGAAAACATTAGTCCATGTAAGAAATCACATTTTACACATAAAACATAAGCATTTTAACATACCTCATCAAATAATAAATAAATCATATAAATCATAAGACATAAAGGTAACTTGAGGCATTCATAACATTCTTACGTAGGGAGTAACCCTCATGGTTACGTTTGGAATACCCATCACAGTATATTCCCTAAATTTCTTCAGAAAACCTTAATGTTTAACTCCTTCACGTTACCCAATGCATTGGACAGATATATCGGGCTCACCCTCCCTTAGTTTATCACGGAGCCACCCATCTTCATAAACAATTCCCAAGAACCATAACCTAATTGTATCACATAAAACATGCCTTAAGGAAACATACAATTTCCATATTTCAATCACAATATATCAATAAAACACATTGATATAATAAAAATATTATCAAAACCATTTTCAATACCCAAATAAAATTAATGTAAAACATGGTATTTATTTTTCATTTAAAAAAAATTATGGCTTGTAGAGGAAACTGAAATTCAAATAATGGTCATGGCGGCGGAGAAGTAGTTGTCGCCGCATACATACGACAAAAACACTCCCTTTTGTCGTTTAGTAAAACACTTCATATAAAAATATTCCTTTTAAATAAATGTAAAAGTCAAATGGTTTTATACACCATATAAAAGAAATTTGTGTATAAAACAGAATATGCCTCAATGAAAGAAGATTGAGAAGAAGTCATATACCTCGGGTCCGACTTGAATCATTCTTTAACCTCCTGAATAATAAACATGAGTAAATTTATACTTGATTAATAACCTTTTTCAATTTCATTATTTATTTTATATCACTTATTACCATGTCATGAACACTATGTAATTATTTAAGTTAATATCGGTCATTTTTTCGATCTTTGGTACATGAACCAAAAATAAACTCCTTATAACTACTAGTTTTTCATGTGGTAAAATATCCATTATATCCAAGAATTATATTCATGATGTAGATATCATATATATCATATATATCCAGTATATACATGCATTTATAATATTACATAACATTTAGAGGTAATAAATGAAATGCATCGTTCATGGAGACAGTAAGTCGTACGTACGCATGAACGCTACTTGCATTTCTATTTCCTATTTAATTTAATAGAATCATAATTATATAAAGGTATATTATAATTCCAGTATAATATCATATTTAATATCCTTAACGCCATCCTTTATATGTACACATATGGCATTAACGAATCAAATCACTTTGAGGGGGTGGTAGTCCGCACTGCCTAAAATGAAGATATCGCGTTTACCCATAATGGAAACCATAAAGGTGTGCTATAAATGAAAAATACAGAAGCTTAAGAAAAACATAAAAATTTTATATATCATATATTAATATAGTGACATCTTAATGTCCACCATTGAAGGTGTTAGAAGAATATTGAACAATCATCGTTTTGTGAGACAGAAATTCGTCATCCACGGAAACAGTATGCTCTTTAACCATTAAGTGTACGTGTGTGTAAGTGTAGATAGAATACATCTTATAAAAACATCCTATTATATTGAAGATACTATTTCTGTTACAATAGAAAGGAATAAAAAGAGTTTATGGGGTTGGAGAAGCAAAATAAAACAAAAGAACACAAGTGAAGACATTACCTTTAAATCAGCTAACTCTTCTTGGTTTGAACCAAAATGGTTTCTTGAATATATTTATACCTAAGTTAAGGCTTATAAAATTAATAGAGGTATCTAGAGAGATAAAATGATCAGGGGTTCTTCGAGCCAATGGCTTGAGATGCGTGGGTAAGGAGGTAGTGGTGGGGGCCTTTTATAAGAGGAGAGGAGGGGCACTCTTGGAAAGTTATAAAATGTTACATGATATTAAAATTAGTTCCGGATTTTAAAGGTACCAAATTGATATATTTCTAGGATAAGGTGATAAGGGTTAGAAATATACTCATCCAATATGTCTTTGACAAGTGTATGTCTTATATTTTACATTATATTTTCATTTTATTTAAATCTTTCATTAATGAGGTTATTTCTGCATCATCATGATGTCATAAATAATTTAATTTATTTAATGTCTAAAAATTATAAAAAAATACTATGATGTAGGAAATAATTTTAGATTTAAAATGACTATTTATAGTCCAAGAGATCATTTATGTAGACAAAATTAAAAAAAAAATTACTCAGGTGATACATTCTTTAGTGATATTCTCCTTTCTTTAAAAATAAAATGATAAAGTGTCACTTTCACCCAAAAGTGATTCCATGGGGTCCCAAAGTTTAGAACAAGGCATCCCATGGTCTTCCATGACACAACCAGTAGAATTAGGACACATGTTGGGGTCATTTTTTATTATTATGATATTATTTTATTATCCTTAACTACCTGATTACTAATTAATCAAGACAATTAAAGATAATTACCGCCGTTACTATACATAATGTCCATAAACAAAATAGTCTTAGTTACATAATTTGGACCTTCTGATTAAAAATTTTGAATCCATTTTACCAAATTCCAAACACAGAAATTGAAATAATTAATTTAAAAATAATTCTCGTTGTTAAAACAAATAGCGGGTTTTTTTGAAACAATATCTCTACAAAGTTTGGCACCTGTTTATGCCCAATTCCAAAGTCAAATTAATTATATTGAACACCATTGGATTAAATGGTAAAAATATATTCTAATTACTCTTTAAGACCAATTAATAAGATAATATAACCATATAATTAAATTATATGAAAAAGCAGTTTTGATGTAAAATGTAGTATTTTTCCCTATTCATTAAAAAATGAACATTGTAAGAAAAATACCGAAAATTAACCCAAGTTAAATTTCAATGTCCTAATCATAAGTAATAAGTTTATTTTGAAAAATAGAGCTTATAAAATTGTCAAAAGTTTGATTTAAAAATGGTTTTCCACCAAAAGGCAGTAAAACAATCTTATAAAAATATTAGTGTATTCCATGCTTAGGATTGGATTTATTCTCATTTAATGCCTCTAAAAAAACTATATAATTCATAAATAGACATAGATATAAAAATCAAAAAATATTTACATACTTTGGATGTTACATCCCTCCCCCCTTTTGAAAATTGTGTCCCCGCAATTTATTTACTTATTGAATAACTGGGGGTATTTATCCATCATTGCATTTTCAGATTCCCATGTTGCCTCTTTAATCATGTGGTTTATCCACAAAACCTTCACTTGATGAATCAACTTATTACGTTACACTTTCTCCCTATGGTCAAGAATCTGGACCAGTGGTTCCTCAAAAGATAGATTCTCTTCCAGCTGAACTACCTCTGGACTCAAAAAATGAGATGGATCCGGCAAGTACTTCTTAATATTGAAACATGAAAAACATCATGTACCTGAGATAAACTCGGAGGTAAATCCACTCGGTATACAACTGATCCAACTCTCTTCAGAATTTCGTATGGTCCAATGAACCTTGGACTCAGATTTCTTTTCTTACCAAATCGCATCACACTTTTCTATGGTGATACTTTGATAAAAACATGATCGCCTACCTAAAAAGAGAGATACTTCCTCCTGTTGTCCGCATAACTTTTCTGCCTGCTCTGAGCTGTTCTCATGTGTTTCTGTATTATCTGAACTTTTTTTTTCCAATTCTTCTACCAATTCGGGTCCCATCAACTTCCTTTCACCTATTTCATCCCAAAAAGAATAAGTTTGACATCGCTTCCCATATAATTCCTGAAATGGTGCTATCTATATACTAGAATGAAAACTGTTATTTTAAGAAATCTCAACCAAAGAAAGATGTTGGTCCCAACTTCCCTGATAATCCATTGAACAAGCACGTAGCATATCCTCTAAAGTCTGAATCGTTCGTTCTGACTGCCCATCATATTGATGATTAAATGGTGTACTAAAATTTAATTCAGTACCCAACGACTTCTGAAGGCCCTTCCAAAATTTAGAAGTAAACCTGGTATCACGATCTGATACAATGGAGAAGAGAACTCCATGTAACCTAACTATTTCTTTAAGATACAAATGATAAAGTTGATCTTGGGAAAAAGTATCTCATATAGAAAGGAAATGAGTATATTTAGTCAATCGATCAACAATAACCCAGATTGCATTATTAACTCGAGGTGTCTTCGGCAATCCCACAACGAAGTCCATGGATATATTCTCCCATTTCCACTCTGGCACTGGTAAAGGCTAAATCATCCCTTTCGGTAACTGCCACTTTGCTTTAACCTATTGAAAAGTAAAATAATTCACAGTAAAATCAGCAATATCTCTTTTCATTCTATCCCACCAGTAATACTCCCGATGATCTCTATACTTCTTAGTACGGCTTGGATGAACTGAAAATGGAGAACTATAAGCTTCACCTAACAACTCTCTCTTCAATGGTGAATCACACAGCACACACAATCTCTTCTCAAATCTCAAAACATGATCATTATCAATATTGAATTCAGGAAACTTACCTTTCTGAACCAGCTTTACCCTTTTCTACAACTCACTATCTTTCTTCTGTGCTTGCTTAATCCTATCTGATAGAGAAGATTTCCCTGATACCTGAAACAAAATATAAGGAAATCCTGCACCAACAACTTCTATGCCAAAGTTCATAAAATCCTTAACCAAAGGATCACATTCCAAATGCAACATTGTTAATGAAGCATAAATTTTTCGATTCAAAGCATCAGCCACTTTATTTTCTTTTCCCAGATGGTAATGAATTATACAATCATAATCCTTGATTAATTCCTTCCATCACCTTTGTCTCATGTTCAATTCTTTCTGAATGAATATATACTTTAAACTCTGGTGATCGGTATATATTTCACACTCTACTCCATACAAATTATGCCTCCAAATTTTTAAAGCGAAAACAATAGCATCTAATTCCAAATCATCTGTATGGTAATTTACCTCATGAGTTTTCAACTGACGTGAAGTATAAGTAATTACCAGATCATTATGCATTATAATGCAACCATGTCCTTTCAATGAAGAATCACTGTAGATAACAAACTCACCATTCCTGGAAGTTAGTGCCAAAACTGGAGTATTCACAAATCTTGTTTTCAGTTCCGGAAAACAATCATCACATTCTTTTGTCCAGATAAACTTATCACCTTTCCGAGTTAGATTAGTCATTGGACTAGATAACCGTGAAAAAATTCTAACAAACCTTTTGTAATATCCTTCCAAACCAAGGAAGATAAGAATATTAGTTACGTTTTTTGGTCTTGTCCATTCTTCAACAACATTTTTTTTGCAGGATCAATAGTTATTTAATCTTTAGAAACAATATGACCAAGGGAAAAAATTTATTGCAACCAAAACCCAAACTTGCTGAATTTCCCATACAATTTCTTTTCCTTTAAGGTTTGAAAAATAACCCTTAAATGTCTTTCATGCTTTTTCTTTACTTTTAGAAAACACCAAAATATAATCAATGAAAACAACCACAAACATATTGAAGAACTCATGGAAAATTCTATTCATAAGTTCCATGAATACGGCAGGTGAATTGGTTAGCCCAAAAGGCATAACTAAAAATTCATAATGGCTATATATTTTACGAAACACGGTCTTTGGAATATATGATTCCTTTACCTTCAATTGATGGTACCCCGATCTCAGGTCAATATTTGAAAAATACTGAGCTCCTTGGATCTGATCAAACAAATCATCGATATGAGGCAAAGGATATTTGTTCTTAACAGTGATGTTATTCAAGGCTCTGTAATTAATGAAAAGTCTCATTGAACCATCTTTCTTTTTAAAAAATAAAACATGATCACCCCATGGTGATGTGCTAGGTCAAATGAAACCTTTCTCTAATAAATCTTTCAATTGCTCCTTCAACTCTAAAAGTTCAGTTTGAGCCATTCGATAAGGGGTTTTTGAAATTGGCTTAGCATCAGGAACTAAGTCAACAGTAAATTCAACTTCCTGATCTGGTATTATTCCAGGAAACTCATCAGGAAAAACATCAGGATACTCACTTACCACTGACACATAATTAATCTGAACAGTTCCTTTGTTTTCAACAATATGTGCAAGGTAACATTCATTTACATATTTTACAAGTTTCTCAACCTCTTGATATGTTATCAATAGTAAGGGTTCGTTCTTGTACAGAAACTGAAAGTATTTCTGAAAAGAAACTTCTGTAGCTCTACAACCAATCTTAGAATGGTAAACAGAGATCCAATCCATACCAAGGATAACATAAAACTCTACTAGAGGTAAAACAATAAGGTTTGCATGTAGGTTATTTCCACGGATAAGGATAGGAAGATTCTTATAAATTCTTTTTGCCTCAACATTTCCCCAAGGTGTTTTTACCAAAAGCTCAGGAGTCAACTCATGAGATGAAATTCCCAAATTTCTAGAAAAGTTTTCAGAGATGAAAGAATGTGTAGACCCTAAATCAAACAACACATTAGCATATTCTGAGAAAACAAACAAAGTACTAGATACCACTTCATTTGATGGCCCAACATCTGCTGAAGTAGTTGCAAAGGATTTCACGACCCCTTTCGGCTTGTATTCTAACTGCTTCCCATCACTCGAGCTCTTTGTCGGACACTCTTTTGCATAGTGACCTATATCATTGCACTTGAAACATTTCACTAACTATAAATCAAATTTGGTCTTACCATCACCTTGATCTTTTTCAGTGCAATCACGAGCCTTATGTCCCATCTTATCAAATCGGTAGCACTTTCTATAATTCAAATGACATTCCCCAACATGCTTTTTACCACATTTATCACAAACTGGAAACTTTTTTTTATTACCATCAGAACTTTTTTATGAATTCTTCCCTTTCTCTCGCCACCTCGGTATCTTCTTCTGTTGGTTTTTATAGAACACTTGATCATCGGAAAACTCCATTTCCACCTTCTCAACACATCGAACAAGCTTTTCATAACTTTTGAACTCATGAGAATCTAATTCCCTTTGATATTTTGGCTTTAATCCTGAGTAAAAATGATTGATTTTACTATCAAGGACTCGGATAAAATTTGGAGCATGCCTTTCCAATCGAGTGAACCTTTCTTCATAAGTAGCCATTGAGTCGTCCTCTTGCCTCAATTCCAAGAATTGTTTTTCCATCCTAAGTCAAACAGCCTTAGGAAAATACTTCTCAAGAAACATACCTTTGAATTCATCCCAGTCGAGAGCATCAATCTGAGCAGCGTCCCTGATATTTTTAACCATCGACCACCACTAATCTGCTTCACCCTCTAAACGGTAAATTGCAAGACTAAAATTTTGATTGTCTGAACACACCATGACACCGAAAATCTTCTCTAGTGATTTAATCCACCCTTCAGCTAGTACAGGGTCAGATGATCCTCTGAATAATGGGGGATGTTGCCTCATGAAATGTTCCACCACTAACATGTTCCTGTATGGTTGATCTGGCCGATCTCATGCATGGATACCACCACTATTTATCGCTTGATTCAACAGCACCATTACTGCAACAAAATGTTCAGTTCCAATTCCGACCATCTCAGGATGCTGATTCGGAAGGCCATTTACTTCTCTATTCCTTCCTAGCACTACTTCTCTATTTCCTCTGTGGAAAACCATTCTAAACAAACATGTCTTAGATAAATCAACATGGTAATCTTCAAATTCTATGGCATTTCAATTTGACCAGAAAAAAATATTTTTGGATAATCATTTAATAGAATTCTAACTCCTAAAGTTATCTAAACCGACCTCTGATACAAACTATAAAGCCCCAGCCTTAGACCTTACTTAATCATGAGTTATTACAAGATATACAAGTTGAGGATCTTTTCAGGTTTAGAGTTTTAGAGAATTAGATCATAAATCATTCATTACATTCCATATTTAAACAAAGTGGTTAGATAAAAGATAGTACTCATTTTTACCATCAATGGAAACATATTTAAAATAAAACATGGATTCTTTCTTGACACTTCCTTGACACTACCATCACATCATGTACCTTTCCCTTGACCTGTGAAAAACTTTTCAAAAACTTGGTATGAGCATAAAGAGCTCAGTAAGGGATATAAAAGTATGAAATGAAAACATTAATCCATGTAAGAAATCATACTTTACTCATAAAACATAAGAATTTTAACATACCTCATCAAATCATGAATAAATCATATAAATCATAATACATAAAGGTAACATGAGGAATTCATAACATTCTTACGTAGGGAATAACCCTCATGGTTACATTTGGAATACCCATCATAGTATATTCCCTAAATCTCTTTGGAGAAAACATAACATTTAACTCCTTCATGTTACCCAATGCATTGGAGAGATATATCGAGCTCACTCGCCCTTAGTTTATCACGGAACCACCCATCTTCATAAACAATTTACAAGAACCATAACATAATCGTATCACATAAAACATGCATAAATGAAACATAAAATTTCCACATTTCAATCACAAGATATCAATACAACATGTTGATATAATAAAAACATTATAAAAACCATTTTCAATACCAAAATAAAAGAAAATTAAAACATGGTATTTATTTTACATTTAAAAAAATATGGCTTATAGAGGAAGCTGAAACTCAAATAATGGTCACGGCGGTGGAGAAGTCATTGTCACCGCATACATACGACAAAAACATTCCCTTTTTTGTTTAGTAAAACGCTTCATATAAAAAGATTCCTCTTGAATAAATGTAAAAATAAAAGGTTTTTATACACCATATAAAATAATGTTGTGTATAAAACATAATATGCCTCAATGAAAGGAGATTGAGACAAAGTCTCATACCTCTAGTCCGACTTGACTCGATCGTTCTTTAACCACCTGAATAATAAACTTGAGTTAATTTATACTTGATTAATAAACTTTTTCAAGTTCATTAATCCTTTTATATCACTTATTACCATGTCATGAACACTATGAAATTATTTAAGTTAATATCGGTCGTTTTGTCGATATTTGGTACATGAGCCAAAAATAAACTCCTTATATTTACAAGTTGTTCATGTGGTAAAATATCAGTTATATACAGAATTATATTCATGATGTAGATATCATATATATAATATATATCCAGTATATACATGAATTTATAATATTACATAACATTTAGAGGTAAGAAATGAAATGCACCGTTCATGGAGATGGTAAGTCGTACGTACGCATGAACGGTACTTCAATTTCTATTTCCTATTTAATGTAATGGAATCATAATGATATAAAGGTATATTATAATTGCAGTATAATATCATATAAAATATCATTAACTCAATCCTTTATACATCCCACATATGGCATTAACGAATCAAATCAATTTGAGGGGGCGGTAGTCCACACTTCCTAAATTGAAGATATCGCGTTTACCCATAACAGAAACCATAAAGGTATGACATAAATGAAAAATACAGAAGCTTAAGGAAAAAAATAAACATATTATATATCATATATAAATATATTTACATCTTATTGTCCACCTTTGAAGGTGTTAGATGAATATTGAACAATCATCGTTTCGTGAGTTGGAAATTCGTCATCCACGGAAACAGTATGCTCTTTAAGCATTAGATGTAGGTGTGTGTAAGTGTAGCTCAAATACTTCTTATAACAGAATCCTATTATATTAAAGATACTGGTTTTGTTCCAAAATAAAGGAATAAAAAGGGTTTTGGGGGTTGGAGAAGCAAAATAAAACAAAAGAACACAAGTGAAGACATTACCTTTAAATCGGGTATCTTTTTTTGGTTTGAACCAAAAGGGTTTCTTGATGAGGTTTCTGCCTATGGTAAGGATTCTAGGATGAATATAGATATGTGTAGAGATAAAATGAGAGGGTTTTTTCTGAGCCAATGGCTTGAGAGGTGTGGGTAAGGAGGTAGAGGTGGGGGCCTTTTATAAGAGGAGAGGAGGGGCACTCTTGGAATGTTGTAAAATGTTACTTTATATTAAAATGAGTTTCGGATTTTAAAGGTCCCACATTGAAATATTTCGAGGATAAGGTGATAAGGGTTCGAAATATACTCATCCAATATGACTTTTACAAGTTTAAGTCTTATATTTTACATTATCTTTTCATTTTATTTAAATCGTTCATTAATGAGGTAATCACTGCATCATCATGATTTCAAAAATAATTTACATTATTTAATATCTAAAAATTATAAAAAAATACTATGATATAGGAAATATTTTTATCTTTCCAATGACTATTTATAATCTAAGATATCATTTAATTAGACAAAACTATTGTTTTTACTCGGGTGATACATTCATTAGTGATATTCTCCTTTCTTTAAAAATAAAATGATAAAGTGTCACTTTCACCCAAACGTGATTCCATGGGGTCCCAATGTTTGTAACAAGGCATACCATGATCTTCCATGACACAACCAGTCTCATTAGGACACCTTTTGGGGTCATTTTTTATTATTATGATATTATTTTATTATCCTTAACTACCTGATTACTAATTAATCAAGATAATTAAAGATAATTATTGTCGTTACTATTCGTAATGTCCAGAAACAAAAGAGTCTTAATTAAATAATTTGGACCTTCTGATTCCAAATATGGAATACATTTTACCATGTTCAGAACACATAAATTGCAACAATTAATTTAAAAATAATTCCCGTTTTTAAAACAAATAGCGAGTTTTTTTGAAACAATATCTCTGAAAAGTTTGGCACCTGTTTATGCCCAATTCCAAGGTTAAATTAATTTTAATGACCACCATTGGATTAAATTAAAAAAGATATTCTAATTACACATTAAGACCAATTAAATAGATAATCTAACCATATTATTAAATTAGATGAAAAAGCAGTTTTGATATAAAATGCAGTATTTTTCACTATTCATTAAAAAAGAACTTTGTCAGAAAAATACCAAAAATTAACCCAAGGTAAATTTTAATGTCCCAATCATAAAGAATAATTTCATTTTGAAAAATAGATCTTATAAAATTGTCAAAAGTTTGATTTAAAAATGGTTTTCCATCGAAAGGCAGTAAAACAATCTTTTAAAAATATTAGTGTATTACATTCTTAAGATTGGATTTATTCTCATTTTAAGCCTATAAAAACACTATGTAATTCATAAATAGACATAGATATGAAAATAAATAATTATTTACTTACTTGGGATGTAACAATGATGATGCAGTAATTACCCTATTAATGAATGATTAAAATAATTGATATTATAAATATCCAAATAAATGTAAATTGAGAATTTTGATGAATTCCAGAATTTTTATAGGTTAATATGACATTTTAGGAATGATGTAATGTATTTTTTTCGAAGTAATAATGTTTTGTTGACTTTTACAAAAACCATATACTAAATAGAGTCAAACTTGACATAAATTAGTTTTTGAAACAAATACTATATTATTATATGATATAATATTATTAAAAATATAAGGATTTGACAAAGAACTTCAAAAATAATATATGTGTAATTAATGGACAACTTGGGGTTCTCTGTTCATTTTATTTTATGTTTATTAACTATGTATTATAAAAATACAAGAGGATATTTTAAAAGTTAAACTATTTAACTAAGAGTAAAATCTAAAAGATAAGGTTAATATGGGGACCTAAACATGTCTAAAACCTATTGGTTGAGAGTATTTAGACCCATCCCCTCCTTATACTAGAAATAAATCCATTTGTAGCCACTATAAACTGAATATAACTTTATAATATAATAATATTTCAATCTTTTCCTAAAGTGGCCCTCAGCTCTCTTATAAAAGGGTACATTCCCTCCCCTCAAAATCACACCTCCAAAGACATTTCGATTGACCAAACACTACTCAAATATCCTACCAAATACCATCATTTTAACTTGGAGGCCTTACTTTGATCATAAATCCAACCTAAGAATCCATTTTGATCCAATAAAAATGAATCACTTGAAAAAGAGGTAATTATTTCATCACCTCTTTTAAAGTTCTTTTCTTCTTCCACTTCCACTTTCTTTGTTGTTTAAATACCAAAATAATAAATCCTATCACTTTTAAAAACTATGATGTTATTATAAATATGGTACAACCATATTCGTTATTCTATCCATCCTATTAATGAGAGAGTCACCTGCATGTGTACGTATGGCTTACCGTCTCCACGTCGTGGTGTATTTTGTTATTCAACACTTCATTATTTGGATTGGTATAATAATGAGTATAATTGATTTAAATAATAAATATAACATATTAATTATTTTTTATATATTATATACCATCAAATTACATACTATTTCACCATCTATAGAATGGTATTGTCACTCATGCATACATACTGATAACTGTCTCCATGAATGCGATGAGATTCATTCCCCATCATAACCATTTAAGAATAATTTTAATTTTATGATTAAAAATAAGGTTTAATAAAAAATATCATTCTGGATATGAATCAAATACATAAAATGCATTACAAACAAGACTTGTGTAACAAAACATATAAAGGAAAATGAATCGGTTAACACTCAAAAAAATGATACTACTAAAATATTATTAACAAAGAAATATTTGAATATCAAATATGATATAATATTTATATAGGTGGATCTTGTATAATTTGATAATAGTGATTTAACTATTATATAGGAGTTTCAAAAACCCTCAACCAAGGGAAAGTACAAAGTAAGGGTTAATTTTAAAATCTCTTAATTATCTGAGGTTGTTTTTACGAAAGTATCTACAGTGATTTATATATAATCCACATCCATATTTCTTAAATATGTATTTCAAAATATGTTTACTATTTCATTGAATGTGGGTTGAAGTCATTTATACTCTTTTGAATTTTTATAAAAAAATTTGAAATGAATCTTTATGTCATATTCCAAACAAGGTACTTTATGACCTTTTGGAAAAAGTAAGGTAAGAATATTTTTTATCTTATACGGTAGGTGCAGTTGTTTTCTGCCATTATAACACCTTCAAAGATCCCCTTACAAGATTATAAGAATATTTTCAAAATAAATGTTTTCTTTTATAATTACATGACTTTTAAAATATTTTAAAATTAAAATATATATTTCTCTCAAATAGTTTTTATTTCATCTATGTCAACATCCTTTAAGGATTTTACACTTGTTTGAAGTTGATTTATTATAATACAATCTTTCGAACTGTATTGAAGGTTATGTGATTTGATTGACTTTGGATATGTTATTTTTATACCATTCATTGATTATGGTTAAATTATTAAAATTTCGTATGAATGTTTTAATATGAATGTTTATGTTAGGTTTCAACCTTTTCATATGAAAAATTCATTAGACTTAGTAAGTGATGGGTGAATCCCGCTATAGCTCCTCAATGCATCGGTAGGTCTCATGAGATAGACTAGTATCTTGGAACAACTCCTTGACAAAATCTTATTGTAGACTTATCATGAGGCCTTGAATATGTGGTTATGATGTTCGACATTATGCATTCCATCATTATGAAATTAGCTATTGATATTACTTGTGATTATTCGACTAGTAAAATATCCATTTGAATAAGTAAATGAAATTATGTGACTTATCTTTTCCATATTATTTTGAATTTTATGTTTAAAATTAATTTTTTAGTCTTATACATTTCCTTAAATGTTTATTCTTATTTATGATTGTTTCTGCTATATTGTTAACTTACTGAGAATCTGATCTCACCCCTTTCTTGTGTTTTATTTTCCCCGGGATGTGAAAAATTATATTACGATTAGCCTGTAGGAATAGGCTAAAGGATATGAGTGTGTTCCAATGGAACAAAATGTTGTCATTTTTCGATTTCACGTTGTAATGTTAAACTTATGTATGTATCTATTACATCAAATTCTAATAATCAAATTGTACTTTCAAGACTAGATCTCTTGTGATATTTAAAATTTTATGTAATAATGCACCAACTTTGGGTAACTATATTTGGGGCGTTATAGTTGGTGTTAGAGGAAGTTTAGTACAAACCATGGAAACTAGATTTAGAAAAATTCTAATTAGAAAACATTACCCTAAGAGAGACTTTGAGGATTAGTATAGAAGAACATAAAAAAATTTGGTAGTGTAAATATTATGTTGGTTTTCCAAGAAAATGTATCCATGTCTGGATACAAGCAGCTAGAGGTAGCTCAATAATAGATGTACCCAGGAGTGAGAACTCCGACAAGGATTTTCCTTCATGGCCAAGGGTATCCTGCTACACGACAACAGTCCTTGTTTCAATATTTGTTACAACACTCCCATGGGATATTCTTATGATAATTCACATTTTATTTACAAACCATTATTAAGGATTTATGAGTAAATATTCCAGCAAACCCCCATTTTTATGATTATGATACTAGATCTATGAAAATTTTCAATTAATGATGATAATTTTTCAAGTTTTGGGATTATACAATATGATATAATCTATCCTAGTCTATTCCATCATTTATAAATGGAGAACAATAGAATGAATTGGAACTCTAGCAATACGCATGATCCAAATAGTCATAAGGATCGTATATTTCGTTATCTTAAGCCAGCATTTGGAAAGGGAAATAGATTCCCACATATTCTCATCAAATGAATAAATAGTATCATGTGTTAATAAGATAATTAATGTATTCTATGAGTCCAATTTATTTTAAGGGAAACAAGAGAGGAAGAGGATTGTAGAGAAAAATATGGATAAAGGGAAGAAGGGAATGAAGGATTTTCCCACATGTGAAGACTGGGGAATGAATCACATTGGTAAATGCCAGAAGGGAATGGGAGTTTATTTTAATTGTGGAGAAAAATGACACCATGATTGTGATTTTATGTTTAAAAAACGGTTTCAAATGTATAATGATTCATATGAAAGTAGTTGGGTCACTACGCGAATCAAAGTCCCAATCATCAGAGTATACCCAAAATGAAGCTATTGGATAATAATCAAGTAATGATACTACCGAAGATGAAGAGGAAGGATTAGTGTTCTTATGTTGTTATTAAATAATTAAATCATTTGAGTGTTTTATCAATGATTTACTGGTTATATGAATTATAGAAATAAAAAAGGATTGTAATGTAATATTGTTTCATTGAGGGGTTGAGATTATATGGTACTAAGAAAAGTGACTCAACTACAAGTTAATTTTTTTGGAAAATATGTGGTTGAAGGAAATATAAACCTTAATATGGTCCTGATATTGAGGGAGTGATTTTGGAATAAGATATTATTGATTTGGATAAATTATATTAGATATTTGTGACTACCTTGGAATTAATTAATTATTTGTTTATTCCATAATTGTTGGAGTATTAAAAAAATTTGGATATAAATAATATATCTAGTATTTTATATGTAATAAGGGGGAATGAATGTAATCAATATTGTTTTATGGTAATTTAGTGTGTTACCTTGTTTTAAGAGAATACATGATGAAGCTAATCACATGTTATTATGTGTAAAAAAGAGATATCCATTATGTTATGTTTCCCTTATAAATTGTTGGACTATGAGTTTGGACACATGTATTTTGGATAATTCTAAATATTGGAATTGATTAAGTTGAACATTGAATACTATGATTTAGGGATAAAACATTTCTTAAGATTTTTTTTGGATTTTTTATAAAAATAATAACCTAAAGGTCGGGCGATAACTCATTGCATCTGGAAAGGAAAAGAGACTAGAACCAGCAACCGAAGGGTGACAAGGGTGTATCACCAACCACTATCCTACCTAATGTACTGTTTTTTATAGTTTAGTTTTTTAAAAAGGGTTTGAATGATTAATTACAAATTTAATTTTTTTGAAACCCTGTAAGATTAGTTTAAATAGATTATTTTTGAATTATACTATCTTCTGGAGAGAAAGATTAGTTTTTTGTAGATATTAGTTAATGGATGGAACACTACTTGTCAAGTATTCTTTTTTTTTCTTATTCTATGAAAAAATTAATTCTTAAACATTAGGGAAATGATCGCAAAACAAAAAATTTGTTCCCCTAATACCTTAGGTTTTGTAAAACTGATGTTATTTTTATGGCTTTAAGGCCCTCAATTTTCTATTTATTGTTCACTTTTTTGTGATTGATAACCTCAATCACACCCTATAAATATTTATGTATTTCCTCCAATTATGTTTCTATAATTTCCACCAATTTTCTCCAATTAAAATCCCTAATTTGGTGGTGACTTTTTCATTTTTCGTTCCCTCTTATTAAGGCTAAATTTTAATAACCCTTTCACAGATGTGGGTTATCCACAATGGTATTTTATATTTTCTACATTTTATTTTCGAAAAAAAAATCAAATTTTGAAGAAGAAATTTATTGAAGTAGGGGAGAATGTAACACCATAGGATTTCATAGTACGTTATCTCTTTAATGTAATTAAATAGCTTATTCTACACATAACACTGAGTAGAAGCGCATCACGAAATATCAAACTAGACATTTAAAAGTGTTTATGAATAGTAATAACCATATTTTGAATTATATATATATATATATATCCTATATAATTTTAACATTTATCATTTTTGTTTTTTATATGTAATATACGAACAAATTCAATTTTTCAGAAAAAAAAGTGTCTTTCAAAAAATGAAATTTTAACGCATTTAATGGTGAACCCTTTTTAAATCCAATATTTAACGATTTTATATATTCAATATGAAAAAAAAAATATTCTTTTGAAATAGGATATAAAAATTTAGTTTGGTTAAATTTTTTGTACTATTTTGATATCATTCATATTTTGATGAATAGTTAAAAATACAAAATTTTTATAAAAACATTTTTTTAATCGAAATAATTTATAGTGTTAAATTAGAAATTTTAGTGGTTTTAAAGTATAATTAGATAATATTTTTAACATTTAATATAATTTAGGTCATTGGAAGTAATTTTACATTTAAATTATACATAAACGCATATCAATATCATGATAGTTCTTACTTCTCAAAAACCCCGCTTTATGCTTTTAACAATGAGAATTAATTTTAGATTAATTAATAAAACTTCAATGTTTTTAATTTTTTAAAATAGGCATGATTTATAAATTTGGAATATCAAAATTATCATTAGGTGAGTTATTTTTATTTTTCTAAAAACATTCTATTTTTTATGAATGGTGAGAATACTGCATTATTTTTTAAAACTGGTTTTTTATTTATATAATTATTTATTTTATTTAAATTTAATTTAGGTCAAAATAGATAAATAATACCTAAGTAACTCCCTAACCCCATAAGCCTAGAGTTGGTGCATTATTACGTATCATTGGCATAATCACAAAAGATCAAGTCTCGAAAGACCGATTAGTTTAGTAGCTTAGAAGTACTAGATACATTCATAAGGTTTACATTACATCATAAAATGGAAAAATAAAAAAAATGTTGTTTCCAACGACAACACTGAGATCCCATATAATATCCCTATAGGTCTGTAATAATATACCTCCTCGCATCCTGGGAAAAATAAAACATAGAAAGGGGTGAGCTCAGATGCTCAGAAAGTATAAAAATATAGCGGAAACTTTCATAAATTAGCATAAACATTTAAGGAAATGTATAATAATAAAACAAAATCTTTTTAAACTTGAACTTAAGCATAATATGGAAAATAAAAAATCAAAATAATTCCATTTACTTACTCACATAGATATTCTACTAGTCGAATAATCACATGCAATATCAACAGCCACTTTCATAATGATGGAATGCATAATGCCAGACTCTCATAGCGACAAATTCAAGGCCTTGTGCCAAGACTACGTATAAAAGTTTTTCATTTCCTTGTGCCAAGACACTACTTTGTCTCTTGAAACCTACAGATGCATCAAGGAGATATAGTGGGCTCCACTAGTCACTTACTATGTCAAATGCATTCCACATATGAAAAGGATTAAACATAACATAAACATTCATATTAAAACTAGCATAAGATATGTCAATAATTTATCCATAAACCATGAACTGTGTGACAATAACACATCCATATTCAAGTATATCATTAATCCTTCAATAAAATATGGAGGTTTTTTATCATAATAATTCAACTTCAAATAAGCATAAAATCCATCAAATGATGTTGACATAGATGAAATCAAAACCTTTTTTTAGAGAAATATCTCTTTCTATTTTTAAATAATTTAAGTAAAAATTTATTTTGCAAATATTCTTATTGATTTTAATGGAAGATTAAATGATGTTATAATTGCGGAAAATATCCACACCCACCGTATAATTGGAAAAAATACATTCTTACCTTAATTTTGTCAAAAAGGATATAAAGGACCTTGTTTGGAAAATGACAGAAAGATTCCTTTATAAACATCTTATAAAAGTCAAAAAATGGTATAAATGACTTTAACTCATATTCTATAAAATATTAATAATGTTTTGAAATACATTTTTAAGAAACATGGATGTGGATGATGAAGAGGTCCCAATAGATAATTATATATAAACAATCTCAGATAATGAAGAGATTATAGAAATTAACCCCTACCTTGTACTTTTCCTTTGTCAAGGGTAGATTAACCTCATGTATAATGGTGAAATAATTGTTATTAATTTATACAAGAAACATATACATTAATATGATATCATATATGATCTTTTAACATTTCTTTTTTAATAATATCTTAGTATTATCGTCATTTTGGGTGTTAACTGATTCGTTTTCCATTATATTATTTGTTACATAAGTAATTTTTGTATTGGATATGATGTATCTTATTCATATTAAGAATGATATTAAGTCTTTAAACATTATTTTCAATCATCTAATGAAAATTAGTCTGTAATGGATACGATAGGGAATGAATCTCAACACGTTCGTGGAGACGGTAAACCGTACGTACGCATGAGCAACAATATCATTCTTTTGAAATTAAAATAATATATAATTGGATGTTATATAATATTTACAGAATAATTATCATGTTATATTTATTATTTACATCAATTAAACATCATTAGTATACTCATCCTAATAATAATGTATTGAATTACAATTACACCATGATCTGGCGACGGTAAGCCGTACGTACGCACGTATGGTGACATGTCATTCAAAGGGTGGATAGAATAATGAATATGGTTGTAAAATTTTTAAAATAACATCACATTATATAGAAGATACTGGAGTTATTATTTTATAATGGAAGAAAAAAATAAAGAGGATGTAGAAGAATAAAGGAACTTGAATGTGGTGATGAAATATTTACCTCTTCTTCTGGTTATTCCTTTTCATTGGTGAAAATGGCTCCTTATGATGGCTTTCTGAATAAATTAAGTCCTCTATGATGAAGGTAGGACAGTTTAGATGGTATCTGGGAAGGTTTTGGCTGAGCCAAATGTCTTTGAAGGTGTGAATTAGAGAGAAGGGGGAGTGCACTTTTATAAGAGGTGTGAGGGGCACCTTAGGAAAAGCTTGAAATATTGTTTTATAATAAAATCATTTTCGCTTTCCAATGGCTCTATAATGAATTATTTAAAGGATACGGTGGGTATGTGTCGAAAACCACTCAACCAATAGGTTTTAGATATTTTTGGATCACTATATTAACTTTATCTTTTAGATTTAACTCTTAGTTAAATAGTTTGACATTTACCATGTCTCTTTATATTTTTATATTATATGGTTAATAAACTTATTATATACTTCCAAAAGAACCCCAAGTGGTTTGTTAATGATACACCTATCATTGTATAAGTATTTTGGCCGAACCTTAGATTTTTAGGAATAGAATATAAATTAATAATATAATATTTGTTTTAAAAACTCTTTTATGTCAATTTTGACACTATTTGGTATTTTGTTTTTTTTAATTCATAACAGCCTTATTACATAGAAATAAATTCATATAACCAGACCTAACATGTAATATTAACCTATAAAATTATTTTAATTCATAAAAAGTCTCAAATTACATTTATTTGGATATTTATAATATCGATTGTTTTAATATTTTATTAATTAGGTAATTACTACATCATCATTGTGTCATAAATAAATTAAATTATTTAATCTCTAAAAAATATAAATAAAAAAATATTGTGTAAAAATTCTTTTTATCTTTCTAATTAATATTAATATTAGAATTTATCTTATGTGTAACTCTATATTAAAAATGGTTTAGTTATTAATCTTTGAATATAAAACTTTTAACTCTTCTTTGAATTAAATAATAATAAATGTCTTAATCTAATCCAAGTGGACCTAAAGGATCATATTTTATTAATAAGGATGTTTTTGGTCGAATAAAACTTATACAGTATAATTATTACATGTGTTAGGGTAATAATAATATCATTTTTACCCTTAATTACCCTATTTACTTTTAACCACGAAAAATAAAAGTAAAAATTTACTATTCACAAAATATTATTTTCATCTTATTGAACCAAATTTTACTTACTGATATAAACTATGTGTCTCAAATTTTTAATATTCAACCCTATTGAAGTGGTATAATTATGTTTTATTAAATGTTCAAATTCTCCTAGGAGGTGGGTAAACATGGTAAAAAGTTCATTAAAATTTTTATATATCTAAAATTATTATAAAATGACTCCAATTAATTACATTGAAATTTTATAGTTACTATGTATCTATTTTGATCTAAAATAAATTTAAATAAAATAAATAATTATTTAAATAAAAAAATCGGTTTTAAACTATAATTGAGTGTTTTTCACTATTCATCAAAAATTGAAAGTTTTCAAAAAAATACCAAAAATTCACCCTAAGCTAATTTTGATATTCTGAATCCAAAAATGAATTCCATTTTGAAAGGTAAAATTTAAAAAAATTCAAAAAGTAGGTATTAATATTCATAACTATTAGTTTGATCGGTTGTGGTGTGTTTGAACTCGAAGATTCGTATGACACACGCTATTGTATTATTCAAAGAGAAGCGTACTATGGATGATTTTGGTGTTACATTCTCCCCTCCTTCAAATAATTTCATCCTTGAAATTTCTATAATATTACTGCATAAAAAGACTCGGATTGTTCTTCATCACATGTTCCTTGGGTTCCCATGTTGTCTCTTCAATCTTATGGTTTCTCCATAGAACTTTTACATGACAAGTCATCCAGTTTCTCAGCACTTGTTCTCTTGTATCTAGAACCTTGATAGGATCTTCGCAATAATACATATCAGGTTCCAGTTCTAATTACCCATAGGTGAGTACATGCGTTGGGTCAGGCATGTATTTTCTCAACAGTGATACGTGGAATACATTGTGAACTTTGGAGAGACTTAGCGGGATTTCCAAACGGTAATCTATAAACCCAATTGATTCTATAATTTCGAAAGGTCCTATGTACCTGGGACTCAATCTTCCCTTCTCACGGAAATGTATAAAACCCTTATATGGAGATACATTCAAAAAAATAAGATCACCTAGAAGAAATTCCAAATCCTTCCTTCGGTTATTGGCATAGCTCTTCTGCCTACTTTGAGCTGTTTTGATGTGGGTTTGCGTTACCTTCACCTTTTCCATTGTTTCCTCAACAAGTTTTGGGCCTGTGTGTTTCTTTTCACCAATATTGTCCCAACATGTTGGTGTGTGACATCTTTTTCTTTATAACACTTCATGTGATTCCATCTGAATTCTGGAATAGAAGCTATTGTTATTGGCAAATTCTACCAGAGTTAAATATTGATCCCACATACCTTGAAAGTCAAGTGAGAAAGACCTCAACATGTCTTTTAACGTTTGAATAGTCTATTAATATTGTCCATCAGTTTGAGGGAGGTAGGTAGTGCTCAAACGAAGTTTAAAATCCAGGTCTTCCTAGAGACTTTTCTATAATCTTGATGTAAAATTGGGATCACGATCAGAAACAATCTATATTGGTACTCCATGAAGTCTTACAAATTCATTAATATATAGTCTTGATAATAGTTCAAGTGGTAAATCTTCTCTTATAGAATGAAAATGTGATTACTTGATAAGACAGTCAACAATAACCAATATTGCATCGTTCCTACTAGGAGCTTTTGTAGTCCCATGACAAAGTCCATCGTAATATTATCCCATTTTCACTTAGGTATGGGAAGAGGTTTCCAAACTCCTCTAGGCTATTTCCTTCCAGCTTTTGTTTGTTGAAAAACTATACATATTAACACAAAATCAGCAATCTACCTTTTCATGTTGTCCCACCCAAAATGTTCCTTCAAATATCTATACATTTTGGTCCTACCAGGGTGTATAGAGAAACTGGAAATATGAGAATCATAAAAAAATTCCCTTTTAAGATCAGGTATATCGAGAATACAAAGTGTCTTCCAAAATATCAAAATTACATCTTCATATACGGAGTCCCTCAATCTCTCGTTATTCACATCTTTAATCTTCTTTTGAAACTCCTCATCACCAGCTTGAGGATTTTTTTATCCTTTCTAATAAATATGGTTTGGAAACCATTTGAAAAAGTATTGGTGTTTCACCTTCCATGGTTATTCCCATATCCATCTTTACTAGATTCATGAAAATATGATCCCTTTCAAATCTCATCTTGTTCAAAAGCCCATGATCTTTTCTGCTCAAAGAATATGCCACTATATTTTCCTTCCACTGGTGGTGATGAATTGTGAATCATAATCCTTGAGTAGTTCAAGTCATCTCATTTGCCTCATGCTGATTTCATTTTGTGAGAAAATATACATCAAACTCTTGTGATCTTTATGTATCTCAAATTGTTCACCATAGAGATAGTGTCTCCAAATCTTCGAAGAAAATATTACAGTTTCTAACTCAAAATCATGAGTAGGATAGTTTTGATCCGGAATTTTTAGCTATCATGATGCATAGGCAATAACCCTATCATTCTATATATAGACACAACCAAGTCCTTTCTTTGATTCATCACTATAAATGACAAACCCATCATTCCACTATGGTAGAGTCAGTATAGGAGCACTGACTAATCTTCTCTGCAGTTCTCAAAAACATTATTCACACTCTTTTGTCAAAAAAAATTAAAGCCTTTTCATGTGAGCTTTGTTAATGGGTTAGCCAACTGGGAACAATTCTGGACGAAACGTCTATAAAAACCTGATAAACCAATAAAACTCTGTATCTGATTTATATTTGTTGGTGTTGGTTATTCTTGGATTTCCTTGGTCTTTTAAGGATCAATATAGATTCCATCCTTAGAGATAATATTTCCAAGAAAAGAAATCTATTGAAGGGAGAATTCACACTTTCTAAACTACCCATATAATTCGTGTCTTCTAAGAGTCTTCAGGATAATGCACAAGTGATTTTGATGATCTTCATAGCCTCTGGATTATACCTAGATATCATCAACAAATACCACTACAACTTCATCAAGATATTCCTTGAAAACTCTATTCATTATAACCATGAAGATAGAGGGTGCATTAGTCAATCCAAAAGGCATTACTACAAACTCGTAATGCCAATACCTGATTCAAAGTGTTGTTTTCAGAATGTCTTCCATATTCACACACAACTAATGATATCTAGATCAAAGGTCAATCTTTTAATAGTATTGAGCTCTAAGAAGTTGGTCAAATAAATCACCAATGTGAGGTAGGGTATACTTGTTCTTTATTTTTATAGTATTGATCTCCCCCAAGTCAATGCACAACCTCATAGATCCATATTTCTTCTTAACAATAAGAATACGGGCTCCCCATGGACAAACACTAGGAAGAATAAATCCCTTATTACACAATTCCACGTGATTTTTCTTTAGTTCCACTAATTCCATAGTGCTTATTCTAAACGGGGTATTCGATATGGGCGATGATCTAGGAATTAAATCAATGGAAAACTCAATTTCTCGTTCTGGAGGATGTCCAGGTAATTCTTCTGGAAACACATCAACATATTATTTCACAATAGATACATCCTCTTTTTGAACATTCATTTCCTCACCCACAGTTTTTTCATTCTCTTCCGCCTCAATAATTGAATTTAGTTGAGCTACTGGGGGTGGATCTAGATAAGAATCAGGTTGTGACGATTATGCTCTAAAGATAAGGGGTTTGTTATCATCTTCATCAAAAATAGTTTCCTCCTTCTTCTTATAATAAATATTTGTATCATGGTCCAAAATCCAATATATACTAAGGATTATATCAAATTAAATCAGGGTTATGACGATGATATCAGCAGATAAAGAATATTTATATGCCCTAATGGGGACTGATTCACAAAACTTTTTTTCAATGATACTTCTCTTAAGAGTTTTGACTGAAAACTATTTTGTTAAATTAAATTGGATATATCTAATTTTCATAGTAAATAGAGAAGATATGAAACAATGTGATGATACAGAATCAAATAAAGCATTTTCTAAACTTGAGGAAACCCTTAAATTACCTTCCACTATGTCCTTCGGAGCTTCAACCTCAGATGTAGTGATAGAATAAGCTTTTCCTTGATCCCTTGGACTTTTTTGAGGTATGTTCCCCTAATTTGTAGGACATTCATTCACATAATTCCCCATTTATCTAAAATTGTAGCATTTAACATCGATAGCCTCTTTCTTCCCCTTCCAATCACGAGCTTGGTGGACTTTTTTAGCACACTTGTAACAGACTCTCATGCCACTCAATCAAGTACCAGGGTGTTTATTCCCACATTTACTACAGGATGGATATTCAAATTTTCCATTCTTCCCATTATTTCCATTTCCAGAGTGTTCAACAGATATCTTCTTCTCTTTCTTTTCTTTAAAGTTGTAAGACTTAGAGAATTCTTTTTTCTGTCTTGATAGCACATGAGACAATATCTTTGTACGATGATAAAGATTGTGAATGTAATTCTCGATGGATAAATGGTTTTAACCCATCAAATAAATAATCAATATTACTTATTGGGTTACATATATAATCTGCAGCATGCCTGGCTAACCATTTAAAGTTAGGTTCATACTTTTCAACATTCTCATCCTCCTTTTTCCTCAGACTCAGAAATTGTATTTCCATATACGCTCTATGGTCTTGAGGAAATTATCTTTCTAAGAAAATTTCTTTAAACTCCCTCCATTACATATTTGATTCTCCATAATCTTCCTTTATGGTTTGAATCAGTGACCACCAATGATCAACATCTCCAGTGAGGTGGTAAACTATCATGAGAACTTTTTCCCTTTCACCACTCCCCAACGCATGAAATATTTCCTCTAATGAATTCATCCATTGCTTAGATACTAGTGGATTTGTGCCCCCTTTGAATGTTGGTGGTTGTTGCCTCATGAAGAGATCTAACATTGATCCACCATAATACAGAGTAGGGTGCTCCATAATGGTAATGTTATTATTCATAACCTGAGTGTGTTTTCTAAATATAGTGATAAGTTTATCATCACCATTTGTATCACCATATCCACTATAATAATCTTGAACGTGAGGGAAATCCCTTCATGGAGTTCGAGTATTGATATGGTTTCCATTCCTTCCACTAGGTTCCATTTCTAAACAATGGAATAAACTAGATTAGTTTATCAATCATAATACAAAAATCCAAATGTGAAAAACACTTAATATAAATAGAACAGTTTATGGATATAATCCATAATTATAAAAATGTTTTCTTTGAGAAAGTATATACTCGTAAACCCTTCATAAGGTTTTGTAAAGAAAATGATAATTATACTAAGCATATCCCCTGGGAGTGTCAAACCCAAGAGTGCAACAAGTCTCGTTGTCGTTCACCAGTTCCCATTCGAGTCTAGCTCAAAGCAGTGTTTTCAAGTTTTACCACTAGGTACATCTATTCCAGATCCGCCTCTACCTACCCGTATCCAGAAAGGGATGTATTTCTTGGAAAACTCATAAAATCTCTATAATACCAAAATTCTAGGTTGTTCTTCTATACTAATCCTCAAAGTCTATCTTAGGGTTATGTGCTCTAATCAGAGTTTATCTAAATCTAGTTTCCAAGGATTGTACTAAACTTCTTCTAATACCAACTGTAACACCTCAACCCCAGAAGCCCATTGTTGGTCCATTATTACGTATTATTGGCATGATCACAAAAGATCATGTCTCGAAAGACCAATTAATTTAGTAGAATTGTAAGTGCTGGATACATTCATAAGGTTTACATTACATCATAAAATGGAAAACTACAATAATATTGTTTCCATAGACAACATAGATATCCCATAGGCTATCTCTTTAGTTCAGTCATAATAAACTTCTTCACATCCTGGTAAAAATAAAACATAGAAATGGGTGATCTTGGATGTTCAGTAAGGATAACAATATAATATAAACATTCATAAATAAGCATAAATATTTAAGGTAATTCATAAGACTAAAACAAAATCATTTTAGACCTGAACTTCAGCATAATATGGAAAGGATAAAATAAAAAAATAACATTTACTTAATCACATGGATATTCTACTAGTCTAATAATCACATTGCATATCAATAGCCACTTTCAAAATGATGGAAAGCATAATTCTATACTATAATAACCACATAGTCAAGGCCTTGTGCCAAGACTACAAATAATATTTTGTCTAGGACTTGTGCCAAGACACTAGTCTATCTCATGAGACCTACCGATGCATCTATGAGCTATAGCAGGCTCCACCAATCGCTTACTAAGTCCATTGCATTCCTCATATGAAAATGATTAAACATAACAAAAACATTCATATTAAAACTAGAAAAAAAAATCAATACTTTATCCATAAAACATTAATGGTGTAAAAATAACATATCCACCATAAAACATATCACAAAACCTTCAATGCAATATGGATGTTTTGTATCATAATAAATCAACTTCAAATAATCTGAAAATCCATCCATGGATGTTGACATAGATGAAATCAAAACCATTTTTAGAGAAATATATATTTCTATTTTGAAATCATTTATGAAAACATTTATTTATGAAATATTCTTATAAGTTTGTAAGGGAAGCTTCAAGGATGTTATAATCGTAGAAAATAACTCCACTCGTCGTATAAGTTAAAAAAATACATTCTTACCTTAACTTTGTAGAAAAGGTTATTAAGGAACTTCTTTAGAAAATGATGGAAAGATTACTTTATAAACATCTTATAAAAGTAAAACAAGGGTATAAATGATATTAACCCATAGTCTATAAAATTGTATGAATTTTTTGAAATAAAATTTTATTAAATATAGATGTGGATGATATAGAGGACCCAATAGATAATTACATATAAACAATATCAGATAATGAAGAGATTGTAGAATTAACCCTTACCTTTTACTTTTCCTTAGTCGATGGTAGGTTAAGCTCCTGTATAATCGTGAAATAATTTTTATTAAATTATAAAATAATCATATACATTAATATGATATCAGATATGATCTTTTAACATTGCTCTGTTAATAATATCTTAATAATATCGTCGTTTCGTGTGTTAACTGATTCATTTAACTTTATATGATTTATTACGTATGTAATGTTTATTATGAATAGGATGTATCTTATTCATATTCCAAATTATATTAAGTTTGTAAACACTATTTTTAATCATCTAATGAAAATTAGTCTTGAATGGATACAGTGGGGAATGAATCTCATCGCGTTCGTGGAGACGGTAATCCAGACATACGCACAAGCGACAATATCATTATTTTGATATTAAAATAATATATAATTGGATGTTATATCATATATAAAGAATATTTATAATTTTATATTTATTATTTACATCAATTACACATCATTATTATACCCATCCAAATAACAATTTATTGAATAACAATTACACCATGACGTGGAGATGGTAAGCCGTACATATGCATGTGTGGTGACATGTCATTAAAAGGATGGATAGAATAATGAATATAGTTTTACCATATTTATAATAATATCTAATTATATATAATACACTAGGGTTATTATTTTATAATGTAAACAACACAGAAATGGGAAGTAGAAGAAGAATTGAACTTGAAAGAGGTGATTAAATATTTACCCCTTCTTCGGGTTCTTCCTTTTGATTAGATAAAAAATAACACTTAGGTTGTATTTATAACTAATTTAAGGCCTCTAGGATGAAGGGAGGAAATATGATACGGTATTTGGGCAGCTGTTGGCCAATCCAAGTGGCTTTGAAGGTTTTAATTAGAGAGAAGGGGGAGTTCCCTTTTATAAGAGGGGTGAGGGGAACCTTAGGAAAAGCTAGAAATATTATTTTATAATAGAATTATTTTCGTTTTCTAATGGCTCCAAAATTAATTATTTAAAGGGTTTGGTGGTTATGGGTCTAAAACTACTCAATTAATAGGGTTTATATAGGTTTGGGTCAGTATATTAACTTTATCTTTTAGATTTAACTCTTAGTTAAATAGTTTGACATTTACCATGTCTCTTTGTATTTTTATATTATATTGTTGATAAACATACAATATACTTCCAAGAGAACCCCAAGTGGTTCATTAATGATACAACTATAATTATATAATCCTTTTATCGGAACCTTATATTTTTATGAATATAATATCAATTAATAATATAATATTTGTTTTAAAAACTCTTTTATGTCAATTTTGACACAATTTGCTATTTTGTTTTTTATAAATTCATAACAGCATTATTACTTCTAAAAGAATTCATCTAAACAGCCCTAAAATCTCATAGTAACCTAAAAAATAAGTTTAATTTATAAAAAGTCTCATATTACATTTATTTGGATATTTATAATATTAATTGTTTTAATATTTTATTAATTATCTAATTACTGCATCATTATTATGTCATTAATAAATTAAATTATATAATGTCTAAAAAATATAAATAAAATACAATTATTTTGGAAATATTTTTAGCTTTATAATGAATATTTATAGTCTAATTTATCATACATGTAACGCTATATTAAAAATGTTTTAGTTATTAAGCTTTGAATTTGACACTTGTAACTCTTCTTTGAATTAAATAATTATAAATGTCCTAATCTAATCCAAGTGGACCTAATGGGTCATATTTTATTCCTAAGGTTGTTTTTGGTCGAATTACACTTATCCAATAGAATTAATACATGTTTTAGGGTAATAATAATAACATTTTTATCCTTAATTACCCGATTTACTTTTAACTGTGGAAAATTAAAGTAAAAAGTTTATATTCACAAAAAAATATTTCTATCTTATTGAACCATATTTTACTTACTGATATCAACTGTTTCTCATGATTTTTTGAAATTCAACCCACATAAGCGGTAAAATTATGTTTTATGTAAATTTGCAAATGCTCCTAGGAGGTGGGTAAAAGACGGTAAAAAGGTCAATAAACTTTTTATATATCTAAAATTATTATAAAATTACTCCAATGAATTACATTTAACTTATATAGGTATTATCTATATATTTTGTCCTAAAAAAATTTATATAAAATAAAAAATTATTTAAATAAAAAATCCGGTTTTGAACTGTAACTCAGTGTTTTCACTATTCATCAAAAATTGAATGCTTTCAAAAAATACCAAAAATTCACCATAATCTAATTTCGATATTCTGAATCCAAAAATGTAGTCCATTTTTAAAGATAAAATATATAAAATTTCAAAAAGTGGGTATTACTATTCATAACGACTAGTTTGATTGGTTGTGGTGTGTTAGAACTTGATGTTTCGTACAATACACGCTACTGTATTATTCAAAGAGAAGCGTATCATGGAATCATGGGGTGTTACAACCTATATAACTTCAATGTAATTAATTGGATTCATTTTATAATAAAATTTGATGTATAAAATTTTATTGAACATTTTAATGTCTTTTATCCACCTTCCTAGCACATTTTCAAATTTGCATAAAATGTAATTTTACAACTTTTTTGAATTTAATTTAAATAATCCAAGAGCCAATGTTGACATTAATAAGTAAAATTTGTTTCATTAAGATGAAAATAAATTTTGATGAATCGTATATTTTGAATGTTTTACCACGATTAAAAATAAAATTGGGTAATTAAAGGTAAAAATGATATTATAATTACCGTAACACATGTCCTAATTCTATTGGATAAGTGTTTTTGGAGGAAAATCATCTGTTGGAATAAAATAAGATACTCTTTTATAAACTTGTATTTGATTAGTACATTTATTATATTTTATTTAAATAATAGTTAAAAGTGTTAATTTCAAATTTTAATAACTAAAACATTTATAATATGGGGTTATACATAAGATAAATTCGACTATAAATATTAATTAGAAATCTAATAAAAATTCCTATATAATGGTATTTTATTTATAATTTTTTGACCTTAAATAATAAAATTTATTTTTGACACAATGATGATGCAGTAATTACCTTATTAATGAAATATTAAAATAATTGATATTATAAATTTCCAATTAAATGTAAATTGAGAATTTTTATGCATTAATAGAATTTTATATGTTAATATGACATGTTAGGATTGATTTAATTTATTGTTTTCTAAATTTTCAAAAAAATTGAATTTAAAAAAACCAAATACTTAATAGTGTCAAAATTAACATAAATGAGTTTTTAAAACAAATACTATATTATTAAATGATATAATATTCCTAAACATCTACGGATTGGATAAAGTACTTACATTATAATATATATTTAATTAATGAACCACTTTGGGTTCTATTGTCATTTTATAGTATGTTTATTAACTATGTAATATAAAATTTCAAGAAGACATTGTAGAAGTTAAACTATTTAACTAAGAGTTAAATCTAAAAGATAAGGTTAATATGGTGACATAAACTTGTCTAAAACCTATTTGTTGAGAGTATTTCTTCCCATACCCACATTATCCTGGAAATAAACCCGTTTTGATCTATTATAAACTGAATATTATTTTATAATAAAATAATATTTCAAGATTTTTCGGAAGTGACCATCACCTCTCTTATAAAAGGGTACTTCCACTTCTCTCAAAATAACACCTCCAAAACCATTTTTCAAATCCAGACCCTACTCCAATATCCTCCCAACTACCATCAATTAAACCTAGAGGCCTTACTTTGATCAGAAAGCCAACCTAATGAGCCCTTTTGATCAAATCTAATGGAAGCACCCGAAGAAAGGGTAATTATTTCATCACCTCTTTCAATGTTTTTTTCTTCTTCCACTTCCCCTTTCATTGTTTTTTTCACACCAAAATAACAAATATTGTACATTTTAGATACTTTGATTTCATTATAAATATTTTTACAACCATATTCATTATTCTATCCATCCAATTAATGACAAATTCATCATATGTACATACGTGCGGCTTACCGTCTCCACATCATGGAGTAGTTTGTGATTCAACACATCATTATTTCAATGGGTGTAGTAATGAGTATAATTGACGTAAATAATATATATAACATGTTAATGATTATGTATATATGATATACCATCTAATTAAAAACTATTTCACCTTCAATAGAATGGTATTGTCGCTCGTGTGTAAGTACGAATTACCATCTCCACGAAGGCGATGAGATTCATTCCCAATTGTAACCATTCAAAAGTAATTTTAATTATATGATTAAAAATAATGTTTAATAAATTAATATAATTATGGATTTGAATAAGACACATCATATCCATAAGAAACATGACTTTTGTAACAAAACATATAAAGGAAAGTGAATCAGTTAACACTCAAAACAATGATACTACTAAAATATTACTAACAACGTAATATTAGAAGATAATATATGATATCATATTTATATATGTGGTTAATTTATAATTTAATAACAATGATTTAACTATTATACAAAAGTTTAAAGTACCCTTGACCAAAAAAAAAGTTCAAGGTAATGGTTAATTTTACTATCTCTTTATTATCCAAGTTTATTTTCACAAAAGTATCCACTGGGATTTATTTATCATCCCCATACTTGTTTCTCAAAAATGTATTTCAGAACATTTTTACTATTTCCTAGAATATTTTTTAAAGTCATTTATACCCTTGGATTAATTTTTATAAAAAAAATTAATAAAATCTTATCGTGGTTTTCTAAACAGTGTACTTTATGACCTTTTTGACAAAATAAGGTAAGAATGTTTTTTTAACTTATATGGAGGGTGAGGCTATTTTATGCCATTATAACACCTTCAATTCTTCCCTTAAAAGATTATAATATTATTTTCAAAATAAATATTTTCTTTTATAATTATATGTCTTTTAAATCATTTCATATTAAAAATAGATATTTCTCTCAAATAGTTTTGATTTCGTATATGTCAACATCCTTTGATGGAATTTACACTTGTTTGAAGTTGATTTGTTATGATACAAATATTTCATATTATACTGTAGTTTTTATGATATGGTTGAATTTTTATGTGTTATTTTTACACCATTCATGGTTTAAGGTTAATGTATTAGCATTTCATATGCTAGTTTTAATATGAATTTTTATGTTATGTTTCAACCTTTTCACATGAGAAATGAATTGGACGCAGTAAGTGACGAGTGGAGCCCGCTATAGCTCCAAGATTTATTGGTATGTCTCATGAGACAAACTAGTTTCTTGGAATATGACCTTGAAAAAATCTTATTGTATTCTATTCATGAGGCCTTGAATATGTGATTATGATGTCTGACATTATGCATTCCATCATTATGAAATTAACTATTGATATTATATGTGATTTTTTGATTAGTAGAATATTCATGTGAATAATTAAATGGAATTATTTGCCATATAATTTCCATATTATTCTGAATTTTAAGTTTAAAAGGCTTTTGATTCAGTCTTATACATTGCCATATATTTTTATTCTTATTTATGATAGTTTCTACTATATTTTTATCCTTACTGAGTATCTTTGCATACCCCTTTATTATGTTATATTTTTCCTAGTATGTGAATAATTATAATATTGTTTACATTCATGAATAGGCTAGTGGATATGAGTGTGTTCAAAAGGAACACAATGTTGTTGTTTTTTCATTTAATGATGTAATTTAAAACCTATATATGTATCTAATATTTCCAAGGCTACTAAACTAATTAGTATTTAGATACTAGATCTATTGTAATCATGCCATTGTTATGTAATAAATCACTAAATCTTGGTAACTATGGTCTGGGATTTACATCTAAAGACAAGGATAACATTAAAATTAGTTATCTGATCATTGAACCCAACACCTCCCACTTCTCTAATTTAATAATCTTGTTTAAATTACTTGCATGCCCTATTACAGATATATTCACCAAAACAACCCCCACCCAAAAATAATAATGAAAAAATAATTTTATTACCCTCCCAAGATACATCCTTTGGTCTCCACTATATTATATATTAAATAAACTTAGGCTTTCAATAGATTTTTCACACCAATTAAATATTTTTAAAAAACCTAAAAAATTAATCACATGTCTAACTAAAACACTAAAAAACTATAATTACATAAGGAAATAGTGGTTTTAAAGTGATAATGTCGAGTTTAGTTAAAAAAATTCTTAATAAAACCTTCGGAAGATAGAAGGAAGAAAAAAATAGAGAAAAATTAGATAAGAATATCTCTCAAGAAGATTATAATTCAAAAAAAAATTCTTAAAGAAATATCACACATAAAATTGATTTAAAAAACAATTGTATATGTTAAGATAGTTGGATTATGGTATTACCCAATTCATTAAACCATTTATATAAACCACATACTTACACCTTTCAAACCCATCCACTGCATCATCATCGAAGGAATTTCTTAAACAGAGACTAAGAGAGGTTTTCTGTCTTATAGTTCATTCATATTTATGTGTAAAGTAGTCGTTCCCATAGTATAATCTATTTAAGACTCCAGGGACTATGATTTTATCTATTCAAAATATACTAAGAGGAACTATGATAGTAATGGGTTTCTATTTTATAGGTCATCCACAAGGTGAAGTAATATAAAAGGCATGCCCAAAGTGTTCATATTATACTACATATAATAATAAAGAGAATGTGAAATTTCTTAAAACGTTAATGGCATGGGTTATAACCCCAAAATGTTTTATTTATCTCTTAATCCATATAGTAATTAATTATAAAAGAAAAAAATATAAGATTACTTCAGGAAAATAAAGTTGATATGTAAGGATCCTATGATAATCAAGGGATGTGTATCATAATAAACAATTTCATAAACTTAAAAAAAATTATATGTAATACAAAATTATTGTAGAAGAGGAATTTATTTATAATTGTAAAGGAATAATTTATCCTTTTAAAATAGTTATTTGGGAAAAAATGGCAGGCATGTTATAGTCATAGCCTGAGAACTACTCTGAGGATCGACAATACATATCGATGTTTGTGGGGAGCATTCCAAATATAAATGATCATCAACATTCCATAAAATCTTCAAATATAAATTCCATAAGCATTGAGAATAAAATTTATAATCATTATAAATATAAATAACCCAAAAAACAAAGAAAACATATCTCATAAATAAACTCAAAAATAAAGAAACCCTAAGCCCTATACAAACTCCATAGAATCAATCAAAAATTAATCATTGACCTTGAATAACCAAATGTTAATATTTTCCATGGTCAATTCCAAGTGAAATAATAATGATGTGAGGGTAATCAACCTAAATAATCCTAAAATAAAGAAAAATATAACAAAACCCATTATTTTGAGATGTTTTTCACCATTAATTGGTGAAATATATTCAGAAATACCAAGTTAATATAAGAGAAATCAAGGAAAAGGGATTGAGGGAAGATAGAGGATGGTTAATTATTGGTATTTATTCTAGGATGTAAAAAGCCTAGGAAATATCTTTAAATAATATGGATAAAGGAGATAGAAAGGGTAGAGAAAGAGAGAGCATGGTAGGGCCTCCAAGTGGCTTTGAGGAACTGAGTTCGATGGAAATGGAGAAGAAAATAATGGGAGTGGGGAAAAATTTAAAAAAAAGATCCCACTATGAAAACTATTGGGTAGCCCAATAGGTACCCAGTGGAACCTATACTACAAAAATATAGGTGGAAGATCCTCATTACTGAACCTAATCTCTAATCCCCTTGATGAAAATCATACCTTATCTAAAATCACCTTACAATTCATCCCCAAGTACATGAAACACCATTTGAATGCCGATAAAAAAATGACCCCTAAACTGAAATCAAAAATTCAAATAGACTCATGATTTATCAAAAAAAAGTGTCCCACTGATAAACTTAAATTACTATATCTATTATACATATTATTAAAACCTCCCCACCAAATGAATTTTTATCTCTGAAACGTCTTGAGAGATGTTCACCTAAGTCCTACTACACATAAATCTATATTTCACATCTCAAGTAACCAACTAATTTCACAATTCATAACACCCAAATTCATCTCACCCGAGCCTCATATTATAGGTTCCCTAATGACCATATATGATCACATATAAAATACACAACCCCAAAATTCACTCTATTCATACCTGAAATAACCTAATTAATTTTGAATTTATATCTTTTATATCTGACCCAAATCATTATGGACTACTAAATTCAATATTTTTAACCATTGAAATAACTAAATCTTAATATCTAGAAATATATAGAAACCATAAACACCCTACTCATATTTATAGCTCCCATCATTCCTCTGATGTGGATTTCTTAATACCTAAGAAATTTACAAAACCACTAAGATATATAAATTATAAATGGAATATCATCACCCTTATCATCCTCAAATTACTATCAATTGATCAATAGATGGGATATCATAATCCTTATCACTGAAAAACATTAATTATTCTTATTGATAATGAGCTATTATTTTATTGTTTACAAAATATATGAACCCATTAAAAGGTTTAAAATAAAACAATTCTTTATTTCAAAAAAGCGTGTATTGATCACATTCTGAAAATAACAAATTCTACACCACCAACCAACTATAAAATAATCGTTCAAAAAGCTAACTCGCAATTTTTTTTATCAAAACCATATATTATTTAAAGGATAAATTATAATTAATACATATATTTGAATCTGTTTCATTCCAACCTCCAAAAATACTTATTGAAATTTTAGTCTCTTTTTGTTTTCAAAACTATCATTTTTATTTTTAAATTTATCTCTCTTTTTTAAAGATAGTGTTGATAAAAAACTTCAACAAAACATTTTTTCATTTCAAAATCCTGAACTAAAAAAATTAAAACAATTTTTTTTACAAAATCAGAAAATAAGAAAAAATATGTTTTATGGAAAATAATTATTTTAAAATAGATCTACCTTACATTATATGATGCTTAGTAGTTAAATTGTTTCATCATTAAGAAACCCTATTTTTGTTTAATAACTGACACCTGAAGTGATAGATTTCACTTTTACTTGACTAGAAAATTGATATTATTATATTTTTGTGTTACACATCTAATAAAAATACAGTAACATGAAAATACTTGGAGAACTGGAAAAATGGTCACATACAGAATATAAAATTCCATAGAAATATAGTGAAATCAAAAAAATATAACTTGTGAATTATAAAATTTAACTTGAAAATGTGTTAAATTTACAAAGATATTATCAATAAAGATAACAATAATTGTAAATAGTATAAAATAAATATAAAATAATATAATTTTCAAATTGATAATAAAAATAAACAATAACCAAAGGAATACTTAGTATTATAAAAAATACTCTCCCCCAAAAAGAATAAGCATTGATATCACATAAGGGAATAAATCATCACTCTATATTAACCAAGTCATTGTCAATTATATATATATATATATATATATTAAAATAATTTGTCTGTATCTATATGTATCACTAATGTTTTTATTAATATAAACATTTATTTGATTTTGAAGAAACAATAAAAAAACATGGACATGACAGTGATATGGTATGTTATCCTAAATGTGACTACCTATCAATGACTAACATGATGTATGAACCCAAAAATGGTTAAACCACAACAAATACCAATAATCCTCTTCCATAATCCATCCAATTATCCTTAAAACCACACTAAGAGACTCACTCAATCCTACAGTACCAACTAAGCCATGTTAAATCCCCAGTAATAGTAGATTCTACCATAAAGAGGTTATTGATTCATTTTTATAGTTATGTATCATCTCTTATCCCATTTCACATTTAGACCTTATGTTTTTCAATCCAAGATAACCTAAAAACATTTCTATAATACCACTTTGTAAGTTCTATGACTAGATTTCTTATAACAAACCTATATCATGACACTAAAAAAAACGGGAGCTCCTAGATCCATATGGGATGGAAACTACCTTTAGAAATCAGTGGTGTAAATTGGGAAATTATTTATCCACATTGATTAAAAACAAATCTATGACCAGATTCTACTAAAATATGAAATGACTCATTCATAAATCAGGTTTTCAAAAATAAAACAAAAAACATTAATCAAGAGAAATAGGTCACAATAATAATGGGAAATGAAACAAGCCCCCACTCAATATATGAATGAATAACAAAACAAGTATAAAATAGAGGTTTCATGTCCATATGGGTGTATATACAAGGTGTGAGCATTAAAATAATCATATGGGTACCACAAATAGAATCTAAACACAACAGTGATATAACAAGTGCATGTTGGTATATATCTAGTCATCTATATACATATACAGAAATGTAGGTTTAGTAAGAAGTGAAAAATTAGTGAAAAAAATGTCTTGTAAAATCATAGATCAATTCATTTTATAACATATTACTCCTTTTATTGGATGTTTCTACAACTGAAATACATAGACAGATCCAAATACTCAGTATCTAAGACATACTAGTCATGGAAATAATGAGGTTTATTCCAGAAATCATCAACGGTCATTCCCATCTCTATAGTGTCTTACACATGTAATCTTAAGTATTTTTGTGATAATAATTTTTTGGTCAAGTATTGGAATCTATGAATTTTAAGCCTCTTGAAGTTACACATAGGAATATTTAATGAAAATGATAAACCTTGTTCAAGGGATATCAAAATTAAATCTGCCAGAATCCTTAACCAAAACCAACTAAATAAATAATGTTCAATAGAGGAAATAGAAATAGATGATAGGCATAGTTCAATGGACTTGGATGAGTGGATGGAATATAAAAATATACATTAGGTCCACTTTAATAGAAGATGTTCAACAGATAAATTTGAGCTGATGATAACTGAGTGGTGGTAGCATCAACAATAATATAGTAGTATCTGAGTACAGGAAATGAACAGTGCATCATTTGAACATATGAACACATATCGAAGGTAATGTTCAGAGGAAGGAGTCATGTGTTTTTAATGGAAAGATTCTAGATAAATTATATTGTTTTGGAGGCTGTGATGAAATATGTTGATGTTTAAAACATCATATAATCACTAATGATTATATGTAGGAGACTTTATTTTCTTAGAAGTGGTAAAAGAAATGTTTCATTGAAATAATTAGTGTAAATCATAAATTATGATAGGAAATTTTTACCAAATTTATCATTCAAAGTAGTATAAAATATCAACAAATATATTTTGAAAAAAATATAATAATGGGATCTACATGAATGTTGGAAAGTGTTGAAACCATATGATCATCTAGATCAAGAAATAAAAATTAGATTGAACCACATGTGAAGGAAGTTTGACACAGGGGATGAGGTGGCCCAAAAGGGACAACCAAGGAACATCATAATGTCTTCCAACACTATGATAGAACACCCATGAGTCAGAGGTCTATGGATCTTGGGTAGAAGATTCAAATTAGGAAGGTAAAAAGACTAGAAAGTCCATTGTCAGATGATGAAATTTCTGGAGAAGTTATGTCTTATTTATCTGATAGAAAAGGTAGGGTTTCAAAACATTTTTCCATTTTAAATTAGGTTAATGTTACATGGGATTAAAAAATATGTAATTGATATCATTTTATGAAGGAAAAAATTATAAAAAACATAATAATTTAGGTATTATGAGGGTGTCATGTGAATGTGTGTGTGTTTTTCATGTGCCTATTCTCTTTCTTATATTTTCTTGAAGGAAGGTATACGATATGAATGGAACCAAAATAGAGGGAAAATCAGTGATTTGGTTGAGGTTCATGGACTTCCTAGATTTAGGTACAATTTTGGGGTGGATCTTCTAATCATATGATGGGTCATAGTTATGTTTGGAAGCCATTTCATCCAATGAATTGCATCCAATGATCAGTGATTCAATTTCTTGTGGATGTATTAGACTCAAAACATATTTTTTCTAAATATTTAGAATAAAATATTAGTTTTAGTGTATCTTGTGATCATTTTATCAAGGAATTTGAAGGGTGTTCAGCCTAAAATAACTATCATAATAGAGGATTCTATAAATAAAAAATATTATCCTCAATAGTGTCTGTATTAATTCATTTATTTCATCATTGGGAATTTAAGCGATTGTTTTGATGACTTTTGAAGGTTTCCTGATAGTAGAATGTGATCTAAACACTATTTCTTTTTAGTGGGATCTCACTTTTCTATATTATCGTTTCAGTATAGTTTAAGTCCAATTTAATAAATCAATGGTTGAGGCTATAGACTATAAAGGATGTTGTTATGCTACAACTCAAGATTATAGAATCTCTATTTGAATGGTTATTTAGATGAAAGTGATCCAAATAGAACTGGAGGCCCTAAAAACACAATGATTGTTATTGATGTTTGTAATCAGGCTAAATTTTACATTCTTTCATAAGGTGGTGTATGTGGTCAATGATGATGTTAAAGTTGAAGATAGTTCAGGAGGTTCCCATTTTATATAAGTCTTCTCAAATGTAAATATAGATTGTAATAAGACTATAGGGAAAATAATTGTTTCTCTTTAAATGTACAATTTTTTAAGTTCCCACAAATCACACTAGCTGAGTGGGTGGCTATAAAGAAACCAAGTGTTATATAGCCCACTTGAAATTATATGGACATCATCTTGGGTATTATTTATCAAAATTCATGTGGGAACATGTAAGTATATTAGGAGACTAAAGGATGTGATGGTTCTATACAGATAGGGAATTGATTGAAGAGTGTGGTATAGTCCTAATCAATCATAATATTATCAGTTGTTAAAACTAAATAAGTTTTTCTGGAATTGAATGGGTCACATGTTGGGTTAACATGGTTATGGATTAGTGTGTATAATTCAAATTATCTTAGATAAAAATACCCAACAATTAATTATGGATGTCTTGTGTTCATAAAATTTAGAAGATAAAGGGTGAAAACACATAGAATATGGAATAATGAACTAGGGGGAATGAGTCTTGAAAAATAATTTATAGTTTTCAAAATTAAAAAAGATTAAGCATAGGATCAAAAATTATCCATGTTTCATTGGTCTCTCTCTATAGGCATTTTACCCAAAAAAACTTCATCAATGATGTTTCTTGAAAATTGGGTTGTTGGTTCTCCAAAGTACAAATTTTAGGAGCATCAAAACAATTTTCAAGAACAATAAAAATGGAGTAACTGGACTAATGAACGTCCAAAATATGATACTATAATGTGAAAAGGAGTTTTGGAAGATATTCAAGTGGTGTATGCTGATATTTGAAAGAGACTATCCTAGAATAATTTATTTTTATTGTTCAAAGGATGTTTATCCTTTTGGAATCATGTGAAGTATCCATGGGTGACATCTTGCATTGAAAGTTTGTCAAATGGTGTTTTTAGGTGTAGGGTTCTAAAAGTTGAGGTACAAGATTTACTACTGTATAGATGAGACATATTCTAGGTATGACCTATTATATTTATTTAAATATATTCTATATGTAGTTTTTTATAGAATAATGGATGGGTGTTATTCACATTTCTATAAAGTATTTGGATAATTTTTAACGACCAATGTTTTTTTTAACTTTAATTTGTGTATAAATTTGAATTTTTTTATTTCATATTCTTTTACAGGGTAAAATTGTTTTTTCCCAAATAATATGGTCTGAGATAATTTTTCTAACCAATTTTTTGGTCTAAGGATAGGGTGTTTACCCTATGATAGGATTTTGGTGGAATTATTATTCATTCATATTTTAGAAAAATAATTAATATTTAATATTTCATAAATAAAATATCATTTTATCATTTTATGTTCATTCAGAAATATATTTTGAACAAACCTTTGTATTGAGATTATATCTCTACTATTGAGTTCAGAATCAGGAGTTCTGCTTAGGTTGTTTCTAAACTCAAGTTGGGTGCTCGGGCTGGCTCGAGACCCTTTTTCCATTTCTTTTTTTCTTCTTTTCTTTCTTTTATTTTTATATTCTTATTTCCTCAAATAATTTATCAAGTAGAGAATTTCTCCACTGACCGATTGAGATAGAGGGAGAGGGAGTGGAGTAAAGAGACAGTGTGATAATGAGTTAATTCCATGGAGGTCGGGACACGCTAAATCATCATGCAGAAACTGTGGACCATAGAAATGGTAAAAGAAATGGTTAAATCCTTCTAATGGTAGGCTATTTCTATTTTTTATGTAAATCCTCATAGTTTAATCCTTTTAATGTTTTAAAACCATTATATTCATTCTTATTTCCCCTTGTGGCCTGATCTACAATTTATGGGGGCGAAAATAGGGGTTTCGTTGTGATTCAAAGCATTTTTTGTTTAGAAAAACCCATCTACACGGTGTGTGGTATAGGGAACACATATCTGGTGTTCATTCTGTTTGGGGAAGAAAAGTTTTTCAAAGTACACACCATGTACTAGGTTATACATGGGTGTATTATTACTAGTTTGTGTAGTCAGATACCCAGTCAGGTTGCCCATGTAGGGGAAAATGGTCGCGTAGAGTACATGGCCAAAACACATATGGGTTGAACGCCATCTAGAAGTACATAGTCATTCCATTTGAGGGAAATGGTAGGGTACCCGGTGTAGGATACACATCTTATACCCATCTTCCACATTGAGTACATGGGCATTTCTATGCCACATCTAACCTGAGTACACTCCTAGGTGGGGCATTGGGAGTACACACTTCGTACTCAGGGAGATATGTTGTGTACTACACATTTTTTAACCCTTTGAGGGTTTTTTAAATTTTTCCCCCCAAGAGTCAGAATAGAACCCTTATATAGTCCATTGTGAGTATCATTTAATGTAGATCATGAAGGTGAAACCACAGTGGTGTTTTGATGATTCTCTAGTGGAATATTTTCAATGAATAGATTTTTATTCCATTAATTATATCCTATTTATTTTGAGAGTGAGACACTATAATGAGATGATCCATGATACATATCCAATGTTTGGTGACTTTATAGTTTTTCCATTACGGAAGTCTACCTTAAGAGATGTTCCCTTTTTCCAAAGAGATCATGTCACTGGTTGTTCATGAGGATCTATTATAGGATACCACTATCTTCTTCTTATTACCAAGGATCCCCTATGGGATTCCTTTTCCTATTAGTTGAACTAGGGAAACCCTTATAGGATCCCATTAATTTTGTATCATTCCAAGGATCCTATAATTGAGGCCTCAGTATTTCCTTCCATTTGAGGATCCCATATAAGATTCCTCTATTTACCTAGAAAACTAAGGACCCCATGGGGGATTCATTCACTTATAAATAGACCTTGCGAATCCTATATAGGATTCATCTTTTTACCCTTATAAGAAAGGATCCTAAGTATGATGCCTTCTCCTATGCAAGAACTTTGAGGATCTTGTAAAGGATTCCTCCTTTTACCTTTTCAGCTAAAGATCCCAAGAAGAATGTCTTCGCTTGTGTTTGGACATCAGAGATCCCATGTAGGATTCCACTTCAGTTTTTTGACTAGAGAGACCTATTAGGGGCCCTATTCTTTGAATTACCCTGATTTAGTTTGTCAAGTTTGGGTAGATATGGTATCAGGTGTCACCAAAGTACCCATGCTAAACTTTTATTCCCATTCTAGGGTGGAAGTAGTGTTGGGTTTAGGTGTTCTTCCACCCATGCTATATTTTTTATAATTTAACATGGTTATTTGTAAGGTAGCGATTTTATCCAAAGGTGCTTTGTGTTTAGTGGAAGATGAGGAGAACTCAAGGTGTCTCTCTTCCCTTTGAGATTTCAGTCTTTTCTTCCTATGATCTTGTTTTTGAGACATATTTTTTTGATATTTAATTGTATGCCCAAAGGTACTACCTTCGATATAGATGTTGATCCTGTATATTTGATTAATACCCAGTTTTGATTTCCAGAGGTGCTTCCTAGGATTCCATTGTTGAGCCTATAGTTATGATATAAAGGTGTATGTCCCTAGTAATGATACTCGTGGATGATTTTTCTCTCTTAGAGTTGTTATATGATGAGGATGATTATGCTCTCCTCAGATCATGGGTTAAATGAGGATGATTACACTCTCCTAAACAAGGGTTATTTGGGGGATGATTATTCTCTCCTAAACATGTGGTCAATAGAGGAGGATTACACTCTCATAAACCTGTGTCATATGGAGGATGACTACACTCTTCTAAATTTTACAGTGGATGAGGATCTCAATACAATATCTCTAGGATCAGGCTTATGAGACCTTTTCTTATTAGGGTGGTTGAACAAGGAGTCTCACACCTATAATTGAAATTAACATATGGGTATTTATGGGAGGACATGAGGTCTCACCGGTGATCTCTCATTATAGATCACATAAGGTTCAAACCCTTAGGGTTCTTCTGAGTAATAATGTTGTGATAGTTTATGCATCAAGACCTAAGGATTGGAAATTGGACAAGATTTATATGGATTGAGAAAATTTTCATATGTCTCAGGGAGTATTTATAATACTTCCATACATACCACCATAGAATATTTCTTTATAGTGATCAGTGGCGTGTACAGTTGAACCCATGTGTAGGAAAAGTATCCCCTTATAGTGATGTATCTTTCTCGGGGATATTTTTGGGATTGGATGAAGCAGGTACATGTTGATTGGGATTACAGAACTTGATATCAAATAAATGAAACATGTCTTGAGTGGAACATAATCTATATCAATTCCCTTTCCTAGTATGTTCATGAAATTTGGATTATGAATCCAAGGATCAACTTCTGATTGGTTTAATTTTATTTCGTTCACATTACTCAAGAAGATTAATATTTATGTATACATTTATTTGTATGGAAATATATTTTTATATGAAAATAGATATGGATATTCATGGTGGAACATTCTTATTTGACTGGAATGCTGGACTTGGGGCTCAATTGTGGTTTCCCATTATTTTATTTACCATTATTTTCAGTTGAGTCTTAGGTGGGCTAAGAGTTTTGGATTTACATGAAATTATAGCAGTATATTTTATAAGTTCATCATTCAGAAAGACTAATTAGATTATTTCTAACCCCTAAAAAAGAACATCGGTGTATGTATAATCCTTACATCTACTTTTTAGGTTGATCACGGTTTCATGGTGAATAGGGCTGAGGCCCAGTGTTGCATGATTGACTATAGCTGCTCATGTGGTTACAGATAAGATTGATGCAGTTTGATAGTGTTTGGAGAGGAGCTGTGTGGTATGGCTTATAATTATTAGTTGTTCTTGTCTATATTATTTCAGTTTATTTTATGATCCTATATCTGTATGGTTGGTCCAGTGGGTGACTAGTGTTGTTTTTATGACATGGTTGTTCGAGATTTTATAGTATTTTCATTTATTGTTACAATATATTCTCTTTCTATTTATTTACATCTTGCAAAATTTTTTGTTTATTGATTTTTATAATACATATCTATTTATACTATTTTTATTACTCAATTATGAGGTAATAGTCTCCCCACTATCACACCCTAGGCCCTCGTTGCTACTCGAAAACCTCTGGTGTATACGGAGGCACACATTTGGCCTTGTTACCAATGGTCTTGACGCACCATTTTAGTGAAATCTAGGTTACGATGTTATGAATGAGAATCATTGGAGTTCCTATCCATGTCTTTAATATTTGGGATATGGTAAACATGAGTATTAAGAAGGTGTCTGAACCAGTTATGGGTATCGGACTAATGCATCGAGAAAACACGTTCCGGTAAGAAGTCATGGTTTCTAGGGTATGTGATTATTGGTTTGATCTATGATGTTGTATTTTTATATGATTTTATCCTATAGAGATGCACATGTTTTCTATGTGTGATGATTTATTAGAGATTTCTTCTTTTTTCCCATTTGAAATAGTTTAGAGAAGGACTTTGACTCTTGGTCAGAAAAGGTAAGACGTGTCTCACGCATTATATTCGACATAAAGGACACACATCATATAGGATTTCTAGTGTATTTTTTTACTGATGAATGTGGAAAATTTAATTGTTCCTAATTATATATATATATTTCCATCTAATGGAAGGTAATGTGGATCTATATTTTGGAATTTGGTGGTGAATTTGATAAATAATTCCTCAATCACGGGTGGTGGAGTGACTTTTGTAGGTTGATATAGAATAGAATGCCCTTTTCGTGCACACCTTCTGGTGTTTTGTTTTTCAGGTTAAGGTTATCTATTCTGACTATTGAGTACGTTTTCAAAGGATACCATGACCTTCTCTCATGAACCGTACCTCGAGGGGCTATTACCGTGTATGGATGATCAGTTAGTGTCAGTTCAGTATATGTATTCTTCACAGGTATTGTGGATATGAGGGAGCAGTTCCTTATGTGGATGCTCAATGATTATTGGCCCATTTTTGTTTTTGTTTTTAGTTATTACCCTCATAAATCATTGTGATCTTTACCGTATTTAGAGAGTTTTGATCTTTTAATCTAGGTGGTTTATACCTTCAGACACAGTTTTGAGACTTGATTTGTAGGTCAAGGTAGGAGACCTAGAGGCCCATTGTTTGACTCAGACCCTTATAGGTTGGAATTCGTTTTGTTTCCGTTTATCCTATATGATTGGATGTTCTAGTTTTTCATATTCTATTCAAGGTATTGACCCTGTATTTATTCTCATTTTTAGTTTGAATCCTAGTAGGTGCTTGAATTTTGTGTTATAAGAATGTTGATGCCTCTATCTTTTGGAATGCACCTAGGGTTCTTGGGAATCAATACTAACTTTGATGGGTATAAATGTTCAAGTCCTTGGTATGGTCGACTAGTGTTTCCACTATTTCTACTTTTTTTAGAGTACTGGTAGACACTCATGTCTTAAATGATGTTGGGTGGTGGGTGGTTGTAGAATAAATCATAGAACAGATGCGGTGCCTAATTTTGAAGAAAACATCCAATAGAGATTTTGTTTTATATTTACTGGCATCCTATGTAGCACAGTCAAATTAGAATCATGTTGGATGGCTTGTTGGAGTGTAATTAAGTTGGAAATGGTACATGATGGTTGCACGTAATGTTGTTAAATTTTAAATCAATGAGGGTCTTGGTGCGAATCAATGACCGATGCTTTCAAATACTACATGGGAATGGTTCAGTATGTGGTAAGGTTAAAATGATTAATTTCCCACCATGTTTGATGTGACATCAAGAATAAATTGTATTTCATGATATGGTCACCCCATGGATGGACCTGGACATGCTTTTTCAGGATTCATGTTGGCAGGTGTTTGTTAAAGGTAGGTATGTCATATTTTGTTTTGAGCATGGTTCAGAGGGAGCTATACATGCCATTTTTTAATCTTAGTATACTCTTTTTAGATATGATCATGCTCTATCATTACTTCATCTTGAGTACACTGAGAGAGATTCATCCCTTTTCCAATCCCTTTTACTTTTCAAATTTACATCCTAGTTGGTTGGTGGAAACATATTTAGGTTGGGCTTTAGGAGTGGTGTAAGGTAATCCATATGGTGGAGAGTTCAACATTGGCCATTTGGGGGTGGTGACCCTTATTTTTTAGTTTAATCTCATCATTTCCCATGATTCATTGGGCTTAGATTTTGGTTATGAGAAAATGATAAGGGTATTCCTATAGTGGGGAGTAATAGTTAAGTTGCAGTCGAACATCTCTCATGTCGGAGGTAGTTATTGACACTAAGATTAGTTGTTTGATAGGTCAAACAGTATGTTTTCTTATATTCTCTAGTTAATAGAATGTATTCATGTTTTACTACCAGGCTTCACATGGATGAGGATTTTTTTGGGGGTGGTTGTAACGACCTGTGTTTTTTCTAGACTTGAATTTCGAGAGAAAATTTGAATTTTTTCTTTTAGATTATTGTATGGCGTAAAATGTTAATTTCCCATTAAGATGATTTCAAATAATTTTTATTACCACTAAATTGGTCCCAAAATAGTTTTTTACACTATTACAGGTATTTTGTGGAATTTCGAGTGATTCGGATTTCAGTGGAATAATATATATTTAGTATTTTAAAATTTAAATTTCCATCAATTTACATAGGTTTGGTCAGAAATGTATTTCGAATAGACCATTTGATTGATATTTTTCCTCAACAATTGAGTCCATAATGGGTATTTTTTCTCAGGTGGTCAGAAATTTGGGATGGCCATGTGGTCGGCCCCGGAATATTTTTCTTTTTTATTCTGTTTCTTATTTTCGTTAATTTTGTTTTATTTTCTTATTTTCTCCTCTACACTCTCATGTATCCCATCATGGGATTTCTACACATTACGATTGAGATATAGGGATAGGGGAGAGAGAGAAGGAGAGTGGGAGATAATTAAGAACCACCACAGAGCTCGTGACGTACTCAATCATCGAACGACGACCATGGACTGTGTAAATGGGTGAAGCTTTGGCGGATTCCACCCCAAGGTTGGTTATTTTTCTATTTTTCTATAAATCCATGTATTTTATTCATTTTATTGTTTTAAACAACATATATTCTTATATATGTCCCCTTTTAGACCAATATAAGTTTTTTGGGAGAAAATGAGGTTTCAAGGTGATTCAAAGGATTTCAATTCGGTAAAACCCATCAATGCGGTGTGTGGTTCATTGAATGCATGCCTTGTCTTCTTACTATTTGGGGATGAAAAAGTTTTATAATTATATTCCATGTACTATGGTATAAACACCATGTTCTGGTACTTGATCATGTAGCCAAGTACCAGGCCATGCATCTCATGCAAGGGCACTTGGATGTGTAGATTACACAAACAATCCTTATGTAGGATTTAGGTTGTGTAAAAGTGCATAACTAGGCCAATTTTATGGCCTTGAAATTTGAGGGACATGGGTACGTACCCCATATATGTTACACACCATTTTCCTAGGTTTCAAATAATTTACATGGGAATACACACCATGTCTGTCCATAGTACACACCCAGGTGGGGCATTGGGAGTACATAATGTGTGCTTAGGAAGATACACCGTGTATTGCCCGTTTTGTAACCCACTAGGGGTTTTTTGTATCTTTTCACCTAGGATTCATAACTAGACCCTTGAGTAGTCCATTATGAGTATCATTTTTGGTATATTTTTTTGCTCAAACCCTTAAAGTGTTTTTTGGACTCCTTGGTGGCATCTATTGAACGGATTGTTTCTTCTTCCAATAATTAAATAATGAGTCTTCTAAGAGTGATACCCAATGCTGAGATGATTCATGATACAACTCTCATGGATTATGCCTTTATAGATGTTCCCTTATGGATTTATCCATTGTGATATGTTCCCTTTAGGCCAATGATCCCATGTGACTGGTTGTTCTAAAGGATCCCTTATATGATGCCACTATATTCTTCCTATTACCAAGGATACTTTGTAGGATACATTTCATTATAAGTATCCTAGGTAATCCCTTGTAGGATCCCTTCTCATGAATACCATTCCTAGGATCCCATAAAGGAGGCCTCATTCTTTCTTCTCATTTGTGGATACCATGTTGGATTCCTCCTTTTACCTTGACATGAATGAATCTCAATTCGGATGCCTTCAATTATTTATAGACCATGAGAATCCCATGTAGGATTCCTCATTTTACCTTGATAGCTAATGATCCCATGAATGATTCTTTATCTTATGCATGGGCCTTGATGACCCCTATAAGATTCCTTATTTTACCTTTTTAGCTAAGGACCTAATTAGAATGGTTGTTCAAGTGTTTAGAGCATGAGGATCCCATGTAGGGTGTCTATTTAGTTTTTTAGTATTCAAGGACCTAGTGGGTGCCCTATTTTTTGACTGGCTGGAGTTAGTATGTCTGTTTTCGGTACATATGGTCTTAGGAGTCACCTTATAACCTTTGTCTAACTTATTATCACATAAGACAGTAGAAGTAGTGTTGGGTTTAGGCATTCAGCCACCCTCACTCTTTGTTTATATTTTCACATGGTCATTTCTAATGCAGCGATGTTAGCCAGAGGTTAATTCTTGTTGGATGAAGATAAGACTTCTGTGATGCATCTTTCTATCCCTTTGAAATGCCCAAATGTTCCTCCTAGATTTCGGATTTTTGGCCATGTTATTTCTGCTATTTACTTGTTTAACTATAGTTACTACATGGGATCTAGCTATTGAGACTGTATATTTTATTATTACACTATTTAGATTTGTATAGGGGCTTCCTAGGATCAGGCTATTGAGCTTACAGTTATGATATAAAGGCATAACATCCCTAGTAATGATACTCAAGGATGATTTCCTCTATCCTTGTGTATTTATATGGTCGGGATGATTATTCTATCCTTGGATTGTGGGTTAAATTAGGATTATTATTCTCTCATCAACCCAGGGGTTATCAGTTGATGATTACTCAATCCTCTACTTGTGTTCTATAGGGGATGATTATGATGTCCTCAATCTATGGATTATGGAGGATGATTATTCTTTTATCAATTTTTCATATGATGAGGATCTCTTGACATACTCTACATGATTAGGCTGATTATCCCTTTTCATATCATCATGGTTGAGCATGGAGTCTCAAACCTATGATTGACAATCACATTTAGATCTCTAGGGGTGGAAAAAATGTTTCACCAATGATCTCTCCTTTCAAATCTACTAATAATCGGAAACTTGGGGTTTATCCACATCACAATGTTGTAACAAACTATTAACTAAGGACTAAGGCTTTGAAATTATACTATATTTACATGGCTAAAGTAGAATGGAATCTTTCTAAGTGACTATTCATAGGATATCTAGAAATGCATCACTTTATTCCTTCTTTATAGTGATTAGAGGCGAGTATGGGAGAACCCAAATGTAGGAAGAGTATCCCCTTATGGTTACATAGCATTCTTAGAGATATTTCAAAAATTAATCAAAAAGGTATATGTTGATTTTTATTAGGGACCTAGATATTGAAATAAAGATTCCCAATTGGAGTGGTAAAAAATCCATCTCAACGCCCTTGCATAGGAAATCCATGCGATCGGGATTACAAACCCAAGGATCGACTGTTGATTGGTTTTATTTTATTTATTTCACCTTACTCATGAATATTAATATATATATTTTAATATATATATATATATATATATATATATATGAGAATATACATGTATACACATAGAGATATAGAACTCCATGGGGGAACATTCCCAGATGACTGAGATCACAGAGCTTGGGTTTGACTGTAGTTTCACATTATTGGTTGTAATTATCTTTTCAATTGAGTCTCATCTGGACTGAGGGTTTTTATTTTTCTTGCACTTATATAAGGTTACTTTAAATTTTCATCATTGGTGTATCCTACATATATTATTTATCACCCCTGAATGTGAACCTCATTGTATTTGTAGGACTTATGTCTTTTTTTGGGTTGAGCATGGTTGCATCTGGATAAGGATACACCCAGTGTTGCATGATGAAGCAGATATTCTCTTGTTCTTCCTAATTGGACTGGTGTAGTTCAGTTGTGTCTGAATACTGGGTAGGTCTTTTGGCTCAATGTTAGTAGTAGAGACATTTACTATTATTTTAGTTTCTTTTCTACTCCAGTATCATTATGGTAAGCTCACTGGGTGACTAGTGTTATTTGTATGACATAGCTATTTGGGATTTTATAGCATTTTCATTAATTATTACATCATGTTCTATTTCATTTTATATACTTCTTCAACACTCTATTTTTTTTACAACTGTGTATGATAATTAGCTATTTCCATTGTTTTCTTACTCTCATATGAAGGAATAGTCTCCCCACTATCACACCTTAGGCTCTCACTACTTGTCAGAAGCCTCTGGCATACTGTGTGGTGAGGTTGATGCCTCATAAAAAAGTAGATTAGGGTGCCATTTTAGTTGCATTAATGTTGGGATGTTTCAATCCTAAATCCCGATGATGGTTAACCCAATTCCAGGGTGTTTTTCACTTAAAAATGGCGAAGATGAAGCTTTTGGGGTTTCAAATATTTAAAAATTATTATAAAAATATTTTAAGATAAATATAAGGATATTATGCAATGAAGGGGGTCCAAGAGGATTTTAATCAAGTCTATATACAGTGGGAGTAATGTTTTGTTCCTTTCATGGTTGCACTGAAGTAATTCTTCTATCAGATTGAATAATTTTTTGATATTGTACTATCTTGAAGATATATATCTATATAGATGTTTCTTTAAATGGAATCATTATAAACTTGGTGTTAGAGTCTTAAAAAGAACTATAGTATGGAAGAAGAAATACCATGGAAATGGTACACATCATTGTTAGTTGAAGGGTAATTAATGTGATTTAGATGAAACTCAGGATTATTTTGTTTGGAGGATTTTTCATATGGTCATTCAGATGGGATCATAGTTTTAAGTACCAATGATGTATTTCCTCAGAGGAACATTAATGATCTGTAGTGGAATAGTGTGGAGCAATGAGGAGGATTCAGGCATTAAATTATTACTGATGAGTTGGACTTTAGTGAAATAATGAGAATGGAATTCGAGTGTATATTATTGTACTTAACATTTGAAGGTAATTCTCAATTGGGATATTTTTAGGTCTTTGTGTTATAAATTTTTTTTAGTAAGGTGTTGGAATATCTAGATATTTATTCTTTATAATTTATTCTTGAAAAAGATATATGGTGATTGTACTCATTCTCCTTGGGACAACTGGATTTAAGAAAGTGGAAGCCTTCAACAAACTCTACTAAATAGACAATTCTCATTAGACATAATATAACCAAGTGAATGGATGGAGTTCAATTAATAAATCTAAGTGGGAAGCCTTTAAATAGATGTATCAGGTCCATTTAAATTGATAATGTTCAAAAAATAGATCCACTTAAATGATAGAGTGATGGTGGAAGTATAAGTAGAAACATAGTGTTTTATAGCTACGAGACAATTTTTTGCCTCATCTAAATGCATGAAATCTAATTAATTGTCAACATTGGAGGATATGGTAATGTGGATGGAAAGAGAATATTTTGGATTCAACATGAAGTTCCAAATGTGTTTATTGTGATGTCCAATGATTTCAGTATATATTTACCTTTAATTAAATACTACATTAAATATATTATTTCCTACATAACACCAAACATAACATACCATTAAAACCCTAAATAAAGTGATTCAATTTGATGTGAAACAACAATTGGAAAATTATAATAATAATAAATCTTCAAATAAATAAAAAAAATTAAATTGTTTCTCATAAAAATTTATATTTAAATTACTTATATGTTTTTATATTTTTTTTAAAAAATATTTATGTACTGATTAAATTTAATGGTTTGAAGATAAATAAGAAATCAAATGTTGTTAAAACTATTAAAGGCTAAAAAGAGATATTATTTAAGTATTTATGTTCTTCAAAGGGTTAAGTATTTTATCCAAATAAATTTAATAGAACACATTTAAAATATTATTATATATGAACTAACATATTAAGGTTATCTAATTTTTATATTTTTATGAAACAATATTAAGAACACTTCAAGGTTCCATTTTTAATAGAAAAAAAAATTCTTCTAATTTCGTGTTTTCGATTAAAGAATAAATTCATAAATTTTATGAATTTAATTTTATAAAATGATCTTTAATTTTTAATTTATCATTCCAAAATTATCTTAGGAAATATCTTTGAGATTATTCAGAAAGGGTTGAATTTTCAAGTGAATAGTGAAAAATATCAATTTTGAAAATAATATACCAATTAATTTCATATAAATAAACAATATTTTTAATTGCATCTTAATCATAGTTTTTATCATTAAAAATAGACTTTCTAAAAAATTAATTTTAAGTGCGTTTATATTAAAATTAGTCATTATCACCCATAAAAATATTATATAAAAATTGATTATATATTTCTAAATATTTTTCCCAAATTATTTTTGAAACCCCATTATATTTTTTGGAATTAAAAGTAACTTATTTGAAAAATTATTTAAAATAGAAAAAACTAAAAATGGGAAAATATAAAAAATCTATGATTTAAATCCTTAAGAAATTATTAAAAACATGTTTAAAGATGTTTGTTTAAGGATTTATTATCCATAAATCTTCCCCACTCCATTATTTTGAATTATTATATCCACTTGAACTTTAATTAGTTAATTTACTATTTATATTATTACATAAATGTTTATCACTTCCTTTATAAAATAATTCATCACCACCCCACTTATCATCAGACACCATGCTTCATAGATTCAACCAAAATCTACCAAAATAAACCATAAACACTCCTAGAGGCTTTATAGTGGTTCTATTTTTCTCAAAATACACCATTTTGAATCCTTAAAACAATTTCCAATGAATCACTTATAAGGAGTAATGTATAATTCTCAATTACTCATTTTTAGGTATTTGTTTATTTATTTATTTTTATACATCTTATGAATATAATCCAGAAATGTTGGAATAATTAAATAATTATTATAATTATATATAATTGTTATTATTTATATGGTATAACCATTTTTTAACCTCCTCTAAACCATTTTGAAAATTAAAATGTCTCTTAAGTTACATGTGGACTACAACAACCATAAGAAAAGTTATTTGTTTTTCATAAATACGTCGATTGGATGGTTAAAGGGGTGTATTTAATGAATAAATAATATACATACAGCATTTTTAAGATTCTAAAAATATATATCAGTTCCTATCTTCTTTACTTTCATTGGAAAATTAGGACACCATATGTGTGTTTTTGTGGGCTATCACCTCCATGAAGCAATGCATTACATTTTATTCATATTGAATTTTATTCTCCAAAAACCTATCTAAAAATATGATTATAAATCATAATAAAATCCATATAATATCATTATAATTCCTTAATAATGATATTATTTTAAGATGATCCCTTTCCTAATCATACTCACACATTGATTATAGGATGTTCTTGTTATGGGTGGTTTAACAATCTATGTGAAAAATACAAAAAATTTAACTAATATGTGACTACAAAAACATAAAATTAGGTATTATTAGAATAAATTAAAAATTAATATTTAGTTTATGGTTTTTAAACTGTTATATTAACATTTAATTCATTATTAACATACCAACTATCGATAACTAAAAATTATTAAAAACAAACACATTATTGATTCCAAATTCCCAAATAATGACTATAAATATCATGGAATGAAATTAAAACACTATAAATGCTTATAAATAACAAATTATAGTACTTTATATAATATTTTAATGGTTTACTTTTTATTAATGAATTAAATTCAACATTTAAACTTTACGTCTTGTGGAAATCAATCAAAATTGTAAATATATATTGACGAAAATATATTATAACTAACTAATATATGTATTATAAATTAACATAATTATATAGTAAAGAAATTTAATAGATATGAATAAGGTTATTAAATAGGATATTAATATGGTTATTTTTATGATACATTATATTAAATTAGCATTACTGGAAGTTTGGAGTAAAAGTTGTGTTGTTTTCCTTTACGCAAATTATTTTCTATAGTCATATTTGTTCCTCTTTGAAAATGACTTTACAATATTTATTTCTTCAATTAATTTATGAAATTATAATTTATTTCCTCCTATTTTTTTAGTAATTAATTTTTTGTATTTATTTCTACATAAAATTAAATGATGTAAGTAATGATTTTAATCCTCCCCAAATGAACCTTTTCTCTTCTATATCCATATTTAATCTTCCCACACATGTTCTCCTTTATTATCTTGAAATCCAAATATTCTTTATTTTCATTAATATTATAATATCACTTTAACTTATTTAAAATGAAATATTTATCACACATTTAAAAGAGGGTTTCCAAAATAGTATTTGTTGAATATTAAAACATATTTCCCTTTTTTAGTACAAATATTTATCTTCTGCTTCACATTTAATATGAAAAAGATTTACTTTTTTCAGGGCCCTATAATTTGGAAATATTTTATAGTGGTGTTTAAAATAAATCATGAAAAATACTTAAAAGTTAATTTTGAATAATATTCTTAATTTCATCTCCTTATGACAATGTTTCGAACGACCCTCTAAATTTTCTTTTTCATGGTTTCATTTCCATTTTCCCCGTTAAAATATATAACTATAAGGGAGTTTTATTTTTTTAATAACCTTATAAATGCATATATTGAGTTATTTTTTTTTTGATATGATTTTTGTAACAATCAATCTAGTTTTTAATTTCAGTTTATGGAATACCATTTAAAAAAAAATGAAACACATTTTTGTTCTTTGAATTCCCTAGAACTTGATAAATGATTGATTAAATATGGAACAAATATATATGTATTTTTATGGGTGGGGTCCTATATCACGGACCAATTCATTGGTTAAGGTTTTATATCTCATGAGATAATATATCATGATCCTTATAGGAAGTTCTCAAAAATTAATGTGTGATAATTATTAGATATGATCAGAAACTAAAGGATGGGGATCCTTGGATATCCTACCAATTTGACGATATATTGTGCATATGTCTGTGTATAAGTATCTTTTTATGATATGTTTCATGGTAATGTTACATTTACATTATATATGTATATTATTGTTCTCTATGGATCATTTTTATTATCACATGATTCCATACACTTTTTCAATGGTATATGATTGTTCATTTAAGGATACATGTTTTTCTATCAAAAATACGGATAACTCTTATTATTTGATATTCTTTTTAAAAATTTATTTCTCCCTTATTCATTTTTAGCATATAATTATTATCCGACACATGATGAAATGTTGATATGTTTTAGCTCACTGATCATTTGTGATCACCATTTTCTTATGTTTACATTGTCTAGGTTATTAATATTATTATAACTTATGATAAGTCTAGGAAGGATTTAGTATTGATTAATTCAAAAAATAATTTTTTTATATAGCTGACCCACCAAATGAACTAATCCTTTTCTTCATCGTATATTAATATTATTTGTGATATGTATTATTTAAATAATCTTTATGATGTATAATAATTACATATTTATATGGGGTCACCAATGTTTTCATTAAATACAATGTTTAAATAATGTGTTTTTAGAACAATATCTCATAGTGTGGGTCTGGGGTACTTCATTTGGTTTTGGAGAATATTTTTTATTTTTTGAGAATTAGTATATATGCTTTTTAGAATTTTTTTATTTATTTTTTGTCATTAGTGTAATAATTTTTTTGTGATTTTTAGCAATCATTGGGGATTAGGATGGGATAACTTTGGTGAAAACCCTTCATATAAGTTTAAGTATAATATAACATCATTATTGTTTGGTAAAACAGAAATTACTGGGTTTTATAGATATTATATCCATGTATCCATATTAGAAAGTGTTTGTGTCAATGGAAAAGACGCACCTAGAGGTAATCACCACAAAAACATTAGATGATTATTAACTTGATCTATTATCAATACATGATGATTGGGCTTAGGACTACGCACCTAGGTAGACACTCCTGGCTGGTATGCTTAGTTGATTCAAATTGTCTTTATAAAACATTATAAAGGATTTAAATGTAATTTTCGGATGTAATATATAATTAGTTGGGCCATATAAATGGATAGGAATATGACCCTGGAAAAATAAAGATAATCTAAATGAGATATAGGATGATCCAATCATGTCATAGTTAAAACAAAACTATCATTGGATGAAATATTGGTTTCATTGGAGAAAATAACATAGAATTGAGTTTTCTTAAGATCATTTCTACTGATTGTATATGATAGTATGAGAATTATTTTGGATTAATTATTTGTATGGGATCAGGATCATGAAAATTAATTTTTGAAAGGTATTTTCTTGGAAACTCATATAAAAAACTAAGGATTCTTATTTTGTAAAAATTTTGAGCTAAACGAAAATATAAATATATGCTTATTATGTGGGAAAAGATGAGTCACCAATATTCTATTATTGTGGTGTTGATATGACAATAGAAATTATTTTATGATATTCTTATCAATCCCTTATCATCTTTCATTAGTTAATGATAGTCAAAATTGTGAGGACGTAATTATTTTAAAGAGGGTAGAATGTAACACCCCGATATTTTAGTATTTATTTCCCTTTTATTAAATAAAATTTCAAATATATTCCTTCACATGAAACATAAATCTAAAATGAAGAACAAAACACCTTATAAAAATAACACAATATGATGTCAAACATCAATAATAAAATTGAAACAACATTAAAGACAAAAGTAAATAAAAAGTAAATAAATTATTTTTTCCAAAATATATATTTAAATTACATATACTTTGTTACTATTTACAAATAATGATCTATGTATTTATTAAATTTAAGTTTTTTAATATAAATAATTAAGGAAATGTGAATAAAACTATTAAACATTTTAAAGGGTTATTTTTAATGAACGTCTTTTTAAAGAGATGTTGTTTTTATCCCAAAAAATTAAATGGACTAATTACAAAAAATTAATATATTTGAACTAATATATTAGAATTATTAAAATTATAAATTGATATAAAATAATATTAATAACACTTATAAATAATTTAAAAAATTAATAATTTTATTTCTATTTGTTATTTTTAATGAAAAAAAATTTAAAAATTTAAAATTTAAGAAAGTGAAATTAATTTATAATGTCATCATGTAAAAATTATCATAGTAAATTTTTTTAATTTTTTCATAAAATGATGAATTTTCGGGTAAATGGTGAATAATACTGATTTCGTAAATATTGTCTCTTTTATAACATTATAATAATACAAGGATAATTTTATAATTTATGAAGACATTTTGATAAAAAATATAATTTTTAAAATTAAAATAAAATATTTAAGAATATAATTTTAGATTTATTAAATCAATTTTTATTAATTATAAAACATAATAAATAATGAACTCTAATAAAAAAATATTTTTAGTCTATTTATTTAAAAAAAACTATCCACAAGGTGGAATTTAGTCTTGGATTGATTTGAAGGAAACAAAATTTTATTTTTATTTTTAATAAAAAATAATGTATAATAATTCAACAACATTGATAATTATGTTTTAATAATAATTCATAATCATAATAATACACTTTTTTTAAAAATAGTTGTTTACACATCATGTGCACTAATATTGAAATTATTTATTATCACCATTTAAAATATTATTTGAAAAAATTCATTCCAAACTTTTAATTATTAGTTTCAAATTATGTAATATAACTATAATGACCCATACTTTACATACATTGTTATTAATTCATAATTTAAGAACACTTATTACAACATATAACAAAGCCATGAAAGGACCATATAGGTATAGTGTCTTTAGAAACTGGGAAACATAAACAACTGGTTCCAAAATCATCTACGTTGTTTCCCATTTATTTCATCATATCTAGAGTCCCTTTTGGAATATTCTACTTAGTACCCTTCTTCCTGACCTGGGGAAATAAAACATACAAAAGGGTGAGCTCAAATGCTTAGAAAGGGTAAACAAAAGAAATATCAATTACATCATATTCATAAGAACATAACATTTTGGAAAACATAACCTGCAAAAGAGATCATAATATCATAACATGGGATCAATCATAGTGGTGAAATGTAATAAAAAATAATCATAACTTAAAACATGAAACTTTTTTTCATACACACATAATCATGGATAATCATTTCTTATTATTCAAGACCCTTTTCCAAGACTATCTTAGCGGACAAAGTCCATTTCTGAACCGATTTCACTCCTCATTTCAGTCATGTATCACTGAACCGGTTTAACCTATCGGTCCAGCCATGTCTATCTCATTATATATAAATATTTTCCCAATGCATTGGAAGGAGATATAGGTAGCACCCATCTCATAATAAAACCATTCTTTTGTGTGCCACAAAATCATAAATCATACATCATAGCATAACCCATGTAATAAAAATGGGATTCTTAAACATCATTCCATCAAAACATAATCCATATAAAATAAAAGGACATCATAAAATTAATTCCATCAGAACATAATAAAATCAATGTAAAAATAGGGATAGAACCAGAACCCTGTATTATTTTATATGGAAAATAATTTTGATAAAACACTTGAACTCCATTCTTGAGGAAAATATCCTTTCTACTTCAAAAACATTTTTCCTTTCTTAACATCTCATACAGTTTTAAACTAAAAGAAGTTGATTAAAAATAAATATGAAAACTTTTAAATGAAGCTTCATGGAAATGATTTTCTAAAAATCCATTCATTCCGTATAAGTTAAAGAAAACATTCTTCTTGTACTCTGGCCGGAAAAGTCAAAAAGTACCTCGTACGAAAAATGATAAAAGATTACTTTCATATCTTTTACTAAAAACTCACCGAAGGGTACAATTGAATTTAAAAAATTGTAGGAGGATATAAATAATATTATTGACTTATTCCAGAATTTTACTCATTGTTATGATATCATATATTGTCACATTATTAGCTTCATATTAGTAATATTTCATTGTTACTTGTTATTCGGGTGTTTATTGCTATTTTGTTCTTATGTGTGTTTTGTCGAATAAATTTTTATTATTCTTTTTAGATTATAGATACCTCATTTCCAGAATGGTATTAGTATAATATATATCATATTTAGTCATTAAATTCATTTATATAATCATTATCGATTGAAGATCGTGTAGAACGAGTCACATCACATCGTGGAGACGGTATTCTGTACGTACACACGAGCGATGATATCATTCCCATGATTATGGAATTGTATTGGAGTGTATGTAAACTATTTCAGAATAAATATCACTTTAAAATAATCATATATAGTTATTATCTACACCATTATACTCATCCAAGTAAGGTGGTGGTGGAAAAAAGATTATACCACGGCGTGGAGATGGTATTCCGTACGTACACACGCGCGGTGATTTCATTTTCTATAGGATGGATTGAAGGAGAAATAGGGTTGTTTCATATTTATAATAAAATATCAGTATATGAGTGATACTGATGTTATTACTTCATAATGAAACAACTAAGGAAGAAGAAGTTGAAGAAGAAAGAAATTAGAAGGGATTGGTAATGGATATTACCTCTTCTTTGATGCGCCTCTTCTTAACATCCTCTTAGGTCACTAGGGATGGTATTATAAGAAGACCAGGACCTCTAGGATGTTTCTAGGGATGTTTATAAGAGATTTTTGCAGGGTTTAGCCGATCTTTATGGCTCAAAGTGGTGTGAGTAGGAGAGGGAGGAGGTACCCTTTTATAAGGGAGGAGAGGGCCACCTTTGGAAAAACTAAAAATATTATTTTATTATAAAGTCATATTTGATTTTCAATAGCTCCATATTGATTTATTTCGAATATAAGGTGGCTATGGGTCTAAATCCTCACATCCAATAGAATTTGGACATGTTTAGGTTACTATTTTAAGCTTATCATTTAGATTTAACTTTAAGTTCAATAATTTTACTTTTACTGTGTCTTCTTGTATTCTTACACTATAAGGTTAGTAAACTTACTATAACAAGCCAAAAGAACCCCAAGTTGTTTATTATTAATATATATAACCTTATCTAAGTCATTTTACAGAACTATAGATTTTTAGGAATAAAATAACAATTAATAATAAAATATTTGTTTTAAAAACTATTTTATGTCAATTTTGACACTATTTGGTAATTGATTTTTGTGAAAATAAAAACAGCATTATTAGTTCGAAAAAAGTTAATTAAATCCATACTAACATGTAATATAACCTATAAAATTAGTTTAATTCATAAAAAGTCTCAAATTACATTTATTTGAGTATTTATAACATCAATTATGTTAATATTTCATTAATAAGATAATTACTGCATCACCATTGTGTCATAAATAAATTAAATTAGATAATGTCTAAAAATTATAAATAAAATACCATTATGTATGAAATCTTTTTATATTTCTAATGAATATTTATAGACGAATTTATCTTATGTGTTACCCTATATTAAAAATGTATTAGTTATTAAACTTTGATTTTAACTATTTTAACTCTTGTTTGAATAAAATAATATTAAATGTCTTAATCTAATCCAAGTGGACCTAAAGGGTAATATTTTATCCCTAATGTTGTTTTTGGTCGAATTAAACTTATACAATAGAATTAGGACATGTTTTAGGATAATAATAATATCATTTTTACCCTTAATTACCCTATTTACTTTTAACCGTGGTAAATAAAAGAAAAAAGTTATTATTCACCAAAAATTATTTTCATCTCATTAAACTACATTTTACATACTAACATCAACCGTGTCTCTCAGATTTTTGAAATTCCATTTAGAAAAAGCGGTAAAATTAAGTTTTGTGTAAATTTGCAAATTCTCCTAGGAGGTGGGTAAAAGACGGTCAAAAGTTCAATAAAATTTTTATATATCTAAAATTATTATAAGAGGACTCCAATGAATTAAATTGAACTTATATAGGTATTATGTATCAATTTTTACCTAAAATACATTTAAATAAAATAAATAATTATTTAAATAAAAACTCTGTTTTTAAATAGTAACCCAGTGTTATCACTATTCATCAAAAATTGAAAGTTTTCAGAAAAATACCAAAATTTCACCCTAGGTTAATTTCGATATTCCGAATCCAAAAATGAATTCCATTTTGAAAAATAAAATTTATAAAATTTCAAAAAGTGGTTATTACTATTCATAACAGCTAGTTTTAATACTATTTTAATATCATATCGTTGTTTAGTGAAACTCGGTATTGCGTACAACGCAAGCTATCGAGGAAGGCCGCGATTGCGTGTAAAGAAAGCCACGATAGTGTTGTGTGTAGTGAAATATTCCTTTGATGATGTATAAAAACAAAATATTTCTCATAAAAATCTCGGGTGTTACATTCTACCCCCCTTAAAATGAATTTCTCCCTTAAAATTCATCATTTCGTAACAAACAGATGAGGATACCTCTCCCTCATCATATCCTCAAGCTCCCACGTAGCTTCTTCTAATTGGTGGTTCCTCCATAAAACTTTCACCAAGCGAGTGGTCTTGTTTTGTAGAACTTTTTCTCTATGATCGAGAATCTCTATCGGCTATTCTTCATAAGAAAGATCTTGCTCTAGTGGTACAACTTCTAAGCTGAGTACATGTGAAGGATCGGGTATGTACTTTCTCAGGAGAGATACATGGAACACATCTTGAACTTGAGAGAGATTCGGTGAAAGTGCCAATCGGTAAGTTACCTTCCCAACACGATCCATTATTTCGAAAGGACCGATATACCTAGGGCTTAGCTTTCCCTTCTTTACAAATCTCATTACTCTCTTCCAAGGAGATATCTGTAAGAACACTTTATCACCCACTTCAAATTGTAGGTCTTTTCTTCGGTTATCGGCATAGCTTTTTTGTCGAATCTGAGCTGCTCTTATGTTTTGTTGAATAGATCAGACCTTTTCTGCCATCTCATCAACAAGATCAGGTCCTAATAGCTTTCTTTCCCCAACTTCATCCTAGCAAGTTGGAGTTTGTCATTTCTTTCCATAGAGAGCTTTATAAGGATCCATCTGAATACTGGAGTGAAAGATATTATTATAAGAAAATTCCACCAAAGGTAGGTGTTGATGCCAATCACCTTTGAAGTCCATAGAGAAAGATCTTAACATGTCTTCTAGAGTTTGAATTGTTCTCTTAGACTGCCCTTCTGTCTGAGGATGATAAAAAGTGCTGAAGCTCAACTCTATATCCAGATTATGCTGAAGACTTCACCAAAAAATTGAGGTAATACTCGGATCCCGATCAGATATAATGGAAAGTGGTACTCCATGCAATCTTACCACTTCCTTTACATATATCATGGCAAGCTGATCAAGAGAGAAATCCTCTCTAATAGAAATTAAGTGTGCCGACTTTGTAAGACAATCAACTATAACCCAGATAGCATTATTGCCTTTGGATGTTTTAGGAAGTCCAATGACAATGTCCTTAGTGATGTTTTCCCATTTCCATTCGGGTATGGGTAATGGTTGTAACATCCCCTTAGACTTCTGTCTCTCATCTTTAACTTGCTGACAAACCAAGCATCGAGAGACATATTCAGAAACATATCTTTTCATGCCATCCCACCAGAAGTACTCTTTCAGGTCCCTATACATCTTCTTGCTTCCAGGATGAATAGAAAATGAAGAACTATGAGCCTCATCCAGTAGCTACTTCTTTAATTCTGGGATGGGAGGAACACAAACCTGATTCCTAAACCTTATTATACCATCATAATCAAGGTTGAATTCAGGAACATTTCTCACCTTCTTTTGTAACTCTACATCTTCTTTATGTGCCTCTTTAATCTTCACATGTATAGATGTTTGAACATTCATTTGAGAAAGATCAGATTTTCCCCTTTCATTTTAATTCCACGATCCATCCTTTGTAAATCCATAAGTATTGGATCTTTTTTGATCCTCATCATGTATAAGCTGGCATGGTCTTCAAGACTTAATGTGTCTGCCACCTTATTTGCTTTCCCAGGGTGGTAATGAATTGAGCAGTCGTAATCCTTAATCAGCTCTAACCATCTTCTTTGACACATATTCAGCTCCTTCTGTGTGAAAATATACATTAACCTTTTATGATTAGAATAAATATCACACCTTTCACCATAAAGATAATGCCTCCAAATATTTAATGCAAATATTACCACAGCTAACTCCAAATCATGATTTGGGTAATTTTTTTCATGGATTTTCAATTGTCGTGAGGCATAAGCTATCACCATATCATTTTGAATAAGAACACACCCAGCCCCTTCTTGGATGCATCACTGTAGATCACAAACCTTTCTCCACTACAAGGAAGTGTGAGTATAGGTGCCCTAGATAACCTTCTTTTCAACTCCCTGAAATTCTCTTCACATTCCTCCTTCCACACGAACTTAACTCCTTTTCGAGTCAACCTGGTGAGTGGATTAGATAATCGTGAAAAATCTTTTAGAAAACGTCGATAATATCCAGCCAACCCAAGAAAACTTCGGATCTGAGTTACTAATGTTGGTGTCGACAATCTTTCTATGACCTCTATTTTTACTGGATCCATAGATATCCCCTCCATTGAGATTATGTGACCCAAAAATGAAACTTTTTGAAGCCAAAATTCACACTTGATAAATTTGGCATAAAGATACTCCTTTCTCAGGGTCTTCAATACAATTATCAATTGATCTTCATGTTCTTCCTTGCACTTTGAATAGACAATAATATCATCTATAAAGACTACCACAAACTGATCAAGATAGTCTCTAAAGACTCTATTCATCAGATCCATGAAGATAGCAATGGAATTAGTAAGACAAAATGGAATCACTATAAATTCATAGGGTCCATACCTTGTACGGAAAGTCGTTTTTGGTATATCCTCCCTTTTGACACTTAATTGATGATACCCTGAACGAAGATCAATCTTGGAAAAGTATTGATCTCCGCATAGTTGATCAAATAAGTCATCAATGTGTGGGAGAGGATATTTGTTCATGATAATGATCTTGTTAAGTTATCGATAATCAATGCAGAGTCTCAGTGATCCATCTTTCTTATTAACAAACAGAACAGGTGCTCCCAAAGGTGACACACTAGGGCATAGTAATCCCTTATCAAGATTCTCTTGGAGTTGCTTCTTCAATTTTTGCAACTCAATTGGGGCCATTCTATAAGGTGTCTTTGAAATAGGCAAATCACCCGGTACAAGTTCTATTGAAAACTCAACTTCATGATTTGGTGGAAGACCCGGAAATTCCTCCGGAAAGACATCATCAAACTCTAATATAGTGGGAATATTCTTAATCGTGTGTTTCTCTCCAACCATTTGAGATAAATAACCTTCATTTAGTGTAATCAAGACCAATAAGATGGAAGAAATTTCCATTGGAAGGTTATGTTCATCCTTGCATCGATAAATGATCATTTATTGATCTGGAATATGAAATGTGACTTTTCTTATTTGGAATTTTATATGAGATCCATATAAATAAATCCAATACATGCCAAGAATTAGATCAAATTCCACTATAGGAAGGATCACAAGATTTTCAGGAATCACTTTCCCACAAACTTTAATCGGAGAAGAATTATAATCTTCTGATGTGATTTTTGTGACATTAGGGGTTGTCACATCTAAATCAACATATAATTTTTGAAGGTATATGGCGATACCCTTAGAAAATTCTTCAGAAAAAAAGAGTGGGTGGATCCAGAATCAAATAAAACATTTTCTACTTTAGAGTGGATGGTAGGTGTACCTTTCACCACTTCGTTATCGTACCCCACATCGCTGATAGAAATTGCATGTGACTTTCCTTTGTATTTATCCTTAAGAGATTTTTAAAATCGATCATCATCAACAACCCTTGGATTAGGGAATTGATTAGCATAATGCCCCATTTCCTTGCACTGGTAACATTGAAGTGTAGGAGGTGCACTCTGTGTATCCTTTTCTTTGTTCGCATCACTAGACATCTTCTTCCCATCATTGCAGCATTCAAATGTCCGATGATTTTCCCTTCCACATTTGAAAATTTTACTTGTCCCTTAAAGACAACTCCCTCCATGTTTCTGTCCACACTTTGAGCATAAGGGAAAACTCATCTTTTTTTCAGTGTGCTCTTTAGATTTTCCTTTGAATTCCATTTTCCTCTTCTTATCAAACCCATATGACTGATGGGTTACTCCAATCTCCATCTCAACTTTGACCGCACATAGAACGATTTCCTCGTAGCTATTGAAGTCCCCTATGGCTAACGCCCTTCGAAGAATTGCTTTTAAGCCACTAAAAATCGATCGATCTTACTCTCAGGTTGGATAATAATCTCGGAAGCATACCTTGAAAGTCTCGTAAAATTTTCTTCGTAGGTACCAACAGATTCATCATCCTTTTGCTTCAGTTCATGAAACCCCTTCTCCATATTTGTTCGAAGAATATGAGGGAAGTACTTATTGAAAAATAAGTTCTTATACTCGTCCCATTCCATGGATTCAATTTCATCCCTTTTCCTCATATTCTTGATAAGATTCCACCGTTGATAATCTTCACTTTCCAAATGATATACTGCTAAGATGACTTTATCATGCTCAGAACATTGAAGAACTGAAAATATATTTTTAGTAGTACTGGTCCATTTTTCAGAAACTAATGGATCAGTAGAGCCACTAAAAGAAGGTGGACGCTGCCTCATGAAGGATTCCACAGAATGATGCTCCTTCTTTTGCTCATTTGGAAGTCATTCATGATTCATAGCTTGAGAAAGTTGTGTGATCATGGCTACAAGATTTTTCATTACATCTCCCATACCTTTTGGTTGATCAAGGGGACAATCATTGCATTGCCCGCCACATTTCGCATTAACACAGTTCCTTCGGGTTCCATCCATTGACTAAAACCAAGAAGAATAGTGTGAGAAACACTAATTATAATAGGAAAACCACATAATCAAGAATAAATTTCACACTTAAGGTCTTATCATAGGTTATTCATGGCCATTTCTAAAACACTAAGATTGTGTTATATGCTTAGACTTATCCTTAGGGTTCTTACTAAGGCTTTCACATCCTAGTTTCCAAAGGTTGAATGTACCTTTCCTCTGATTCCAACTATAACAACCCATACTTTACATACATTGTTATTACTTCATAATTGAAGCACACTTATTACAACATATAACAAAACCATTAAAGGACCGTATAGGTATAGTGTCTTTAGAAACTAAAAAACATAAACAACTGGTTCATAAATCATCTACGTTGTCTCCCATTTATTTCATCAAATCTAGAGTCCCTTTTGGCATATTCTACTTAGTACCCTTCTTCCTGACCGGGGGAAAGAATACAGACAGAAGGGTGATCTCAAATTCTCAGTAAGGGTAAACAAAAGAAATATCAATCACTTCATATTCATAAGAACATAACATTTTGGAAAACTTAACCTGCAAAAGAGATCATAATATCATAACATGGGATGAATCATAGTGGTGAAATGTAATACCAAATAATCATATCCTAAAACATGAAACTTTGTGGCATACACACATAATCTTAGATAATCATTTCTTATTAGTCAAGACTCATTTCCATGACTCTCTTAGCGGACAAAGTCCATTTCTGAACCGAGTTCACTCCTTGTTTCAGTCATGTATCACAAAACCGGTATAACCTATCGTTCTAGCCGTGTCTATCACATGAGATATAAATACTTACCCAATTCATTGGAGGGAAATATAGGTCCCACCCATCTCATAATGAAACCATTCTTATGTGTGCCACAAAATCATAAATCATACATCATAGCATAACGCGTGTTATAAAAATGGGATTCATAAACATCATGTCATCAAAACATAATCCATATAAGATAAAAGGACATAAAAAAATTAATTCCATCATAACGTAGTCAAATAAATGTAAAAATAGGGATAGAACCATAACCCTATATTATCTTAGATGAAAAATAATTTTGATTAAACAGTTAAACTCTATTCTTGAGGAAAATATCCTTTCTACTTCAAAAACATTTTTCCTTTCTTAACATGTCATACAATTTTAAACTAAAAGAATTTGATTAAAAATAAACTTGAAAACATTTAAAGGAAGCTTCATGGAAATGATTTTCTAAAAATCCATTCATTCCATATAAGTTAAAGAAAACATTCTTCTCGTGCTTTTTTTGGAAAAGTCCAAAAGTACCTTGTACGAAAAACGATAAAAGATTCCTTTCATATCTTTTAATAAAAAATCACTGAAGGGTAAAATTGAATTTCAACAATTGTAGGAGGATATAAATATCATTACATATTGAGGAAACATGTATGTGGATGATAAATATTCCCCAGTAAATTCTGAAGTATAAAAAATCTCGGATAAAAATTGAGATTGCGAGATTTTCCTTTACCTTAGGTCCAATTTTCTTCTTACGTGTCTGAACCTCCTATATAATGATTTAAATAATGTTATTGACTTATTACATAATTTTACTCATTTTTATGTTATCATATATGGTCATATTCTTAGCTTCATATTAGTAATATTTCATTGCTACTTGTTATTCGGGTGTTTATTGCTTTTTTGTTCTTATGCGTGTTTTATAGAATAAATTCTTATTATTCATTTTATATTATAGATACCTCATTTCCAGAATGGTGTTAGTATAATATATATCATATTTATTCATTCAATTCATTTATATAATCATTATTCAATGAAGATCATGTAGAACGAGTCGCATCACATCGTGGAGACGGTATTCCGTACGTACGCACGAGCGATGATATCGATCCCATGATCGTGGAATTGTATTGGAGTGTATGTATACTATTTCAGAATCAATATCACTTTAAAATAATCATATATAGTTATTCTATACACCATTATACCCATCAAATTAAGGTGTTGGTGGAAAACAGATTACACCACGGTGTGGAGACGGTATTCCCTACGTACACACGTGCGGTGATTTCATTTTCCATAGGATGGATAGAAGGTGAAATAGGGTTGTTTCATATTTATAATAACATATTAGTATATGAGTGATACTGATGTTATTACTTGATAATGAAACAACTAAGGAATAATAAGTTGAAGAAGAGTGAAATTGGAAAGGATCGGTAATAGATATTACCTCTTCTTTGACGCGCCTCTTCTTAACCTCCTCTTAGGGCACTAGGGATGGTCTTTTAAGAAGAACATGACCTCTATGATGTTTCTAGGGAAGTTTAGAATAGAATTTTTCAGGGTTTTTCCAAGCTATATGGATAAAAGTGGTGTGAGGAGGAGAGGGAGGAGGTGCCCTTTTATAATGGAGGAGAGGGGCACCTTTGGAAAAACTAAAAATATTATTTTATTATAAAGTCATATTCGGTTTTTAATATCTCCAAATTGATTTATTCCGAAGCTAAGGTGGGGATGGGTTGAAATCCTCTCATCCAATAGAATTTGGACAAGTTTAGATTACTATTTTAACCTTATCATTTAGATTTAACTTTAAGTTCAATAATTTTACTTTTACCGTGTCTTCTTGTTTTCTTACACTATAAGGTTAATAAACATACTATAACAAGATAAACGAACCCCAAGATGTTTATTATTAATATATATAACCTTATCTAAGTCATGTTGCCGAACCTTAGATTTTTAGGAATAAAATAACAATTAATAATATAATATTTGTTTTAAAAACAATTTTTGTCAATTTTTACACTATTTGTTAATTGATTTTTTTGAAACACAAAACAACATTATTAGTTCTAAAAAAGTTAATTAAATCCATAATAACATGTCATATTAACCTATAAAATTAGTTTAATTCATAAAAAGTCTCAAATTACATTTATTTGAGTATTTATAACATCAATTATGTTAATATTTCATTAATAAGATAATTACTGCATCACCATTGTGTCATAGCTAAATTAAATTATTTAACGTCTAAAAATTATAAATAAAATACCATTATGTAGGAAATATTTTTATATTTATAATGAATATTTATAGTCGAATTTATCTTATGTATAACCCTGTATTAAAAATGTTTTAGTTATTAAACTTTGATTTTAACTATTTTAACTCTTCTTTAAATAAAATAATATTAAATGTCTAAATCTAATACAAGTGGACCTAAAGGGTAATGTTTTATCCATAATGTTGTTTTTTTCAAATTAAATTTCTCCAATAGAATTAGGATATGTTTTAGCGTAATAATAAAATCATTTCTACCCTTAATTACCCTATTTACTTTTAACCGTGGTAAATAAAAGTAAAAAAGTTACTATTCACCAAAAATTATTTTCATCTCATTGAACCAAATTTTACTTACTGACATCAACCATGTCTGTCGGATTTTTTAAATTACATTCACAAAAGCTGTAAAATTATGTTTTATGTAAATTTGAAAATTCTCCTAGGAGGTGGGTAAAAGACGGTCAAAAGTTCAATAAAATTTTTATATATCTAAAATTATTATAAAATGACTACAATGAATTACATTGAACTTATATAGGTATTATGTATCAATTTTGACCTAAAATAAATTTAAATAAAATAAATAATTATTTAAATAAAAAGTCGGTTTTTAAATAGTAACCTAGTGTTTTCTCTATTCATCAAAAATTGAAAGTTTTCAGAAAAATACCAAAATTTCACCCTAGGCTAATTTCGATATTCCGAATCCAAAAATGAATTCCATTTTAAAAAATAAAATTTATAAAATTTCAAAAAGTGTTTATTACTATTCATAACGGCTAGTTTTAAGAATATTCTAATAGTGTATCGTTGTTTAGTGAAACTCGATATTGCGTACAACGCAAGCTATCGAGGAAGGCCACGATTGCGTGTAAAGAAAGCCAAGATACTGTTGTGTGTAGTGAAAGATTCCTTTGATGATTTATAAAAACAAAATATTTCTGATAAAAATCATGGGTGTTAGAATAACCTATTTTATATTTATACATTAAAATTATATTAATTAGGATAAAATTAGATACCATGATAAACACCAAAAATGGTAAAACTATCAAATATAATAGTAAAAGACATAAAACATGATTAAAAAATGTGTGAAAATGTACAATTGAGCCTTTAGAGACCTTAAATATCTCTTAGTTAATTATTTTCCATTATTTGATCAACTTAAACTTTGAATAGTGACTTTACCTTTTCAATTATTACAAGAAATCTAATCATCTCACTTATAAAAGGTGTCATCACCACATCACTTATTTTCACCCCCATGCCTCTTATATTAAATTGAAATCTACCAAAATATAAACCCCCAACTATAAACTTCTTATTAGTTTTGTAATTATTTAATAACAACCTATCAAAGCATTAATCCAATTTCTAAAGGAAGTCTTCCAAGGAGTAAGGTAATTTCCCAACTACTCTTTTTTCATTCCTATTCCTTTTTTATTTTTTAACTCTTTAAAATATATTATACTCATATTTAAATAAATAAATAAATATCATAGGTATATATAAATGTTATTATTTTTATTGTATAACAATTTTCTACCCTCCACCCAACCATTTAAAAAGAAAAAAGGTCACATGTGCTACGTGCACAACACAACCTCTATAAGAGACGTGATCCATTTTTCATAACATCCTAAACTGGTTAGTTAAAAGTGGTTTTTTATGAATATATATTATAATTAAAATTTTATTAATATTATTAAAATATAAACCAGTTACTATATTCTTTATGTTCTATGTAAATAGAGAATAATGCATCTGTGTACATGCGGACTATCGCCTCCACGAAGCAATATAATTCATTTTTTCCATATAAAATGTTATTATTTATAAAAATATATTAAAATATAATTCCAACCTTAAAATAATCCAATTAAAATTTCTATAAATATGTATTACTAATATTATTTCAAACTAATAACTTTTTTAACCATACTCACCCATCAAATATAAGATGTTCTTGTTTGGGTCAGTTTAACCACCTACATGAACAATGATATAAAACGATTTCATGAATGGATATGAAAATTTTAATAATTCATATTACAATAAATAAATTAGAGAAAAATATTTGTCTTATGATTCTATAATTTTTATATTAATATTTAACACAATATTAACATAACACCTTTTGTTCCTAAAAATTTAACAATACGTACTCATCATCGATTATGTTATTATGAACGGTGAAAAAAAATATTATAGAATTAAATTAGACCTTTATACAACATAATAAGAAATTTAAAATAGAAAAATTAATTATATATTAATGATTAACTCATTATAAATGGTTGAGAATCATCATTGATGTGTTATTGTATGCGGAACACAATCAAAATCTCTAACATCTACTGATGAAAATAAACTACAACTAACAAATAAATTTTCAACGAATGAGTATTATTAATACATATAAATGGTAATATATACTAATAGTTTTCTAAAATATGTGATTTTTAGGGTTATGTTTATGATTTAGTAGATTAAAAATATTTCATGGGTGTTAAGATTAAAAGTTTAGGGTATTTTCTAAACTCAACTTCTTTTCAAGAAACTAAATTGTTCCACACTTTCAATATTGTTTTACAAGATTAATCAATTATATTAATTGATGATTATATAATTTATTTCCTTCGTACATTATGGGGGAGTAGATTAATGGATTTCTTTATTTATAAAATTGGATGACATAAAGAGAAATTCCCATCCTTTCTAAATGAGCTCTTACTATTGCATATCCATATTACCACTTTCTTATAATATTATCATTTATTATATACAAATAAAAACATTTTTTATTTATAAAAACATTCAAATTTATTTTTATCTTTTTTCAAATTAATTATTTATCACTCCCTTTATAATTTTGAATTTAATTAATATATTTTCAAAATATTAAAAATGATTTTACTTTTAATATTCCTATTTTATATTTTACTCAAAATTTCTTATGGAAATATTTCTTTTTTCAAGGATACAGTATTGTGAATTTATTTCATGTATTGGTGAAAAAAAATCATGTCATTGTCTTTAAAATGAATTTTCAATGTAATTTTTATAAAACTGTTTCTTTACGAATATGTTAAGAAGTTTTTTCTAACTTATCATTTTTGTGGTTCTGTTTTAATTTTCATCTTTAAAATCTGTAACTCCTAAATAGTTATGTTTTATACATCACCTTATAACATCCACTATAAAATAATCCTTTTTAGGTAATTTAATATTTGTATAAATTGATCTAATTTCTAATTTTAGTTTATATGATACCATTTCGAAAAGATATGAAACTCATTTTTGTTTTGTGGGTTTATTATAATATAGTGAATAATTGATTTCAAATGTAACACATATGTATGGATATTTATGAATTGTGACATATATCTCCTTCTAATGTATTGGTTAATGTTTTATGTCTCGTAAGATAATTTAATGTGTTCATTCTTGGATATTATAAAAAATTTAAAGGGTGATCATTCATATATATGCTCACAAACTAAAGGGTGGTCCTTCTTTGTTATGATCATAATATGATGATAGCATGTGTTTATGTATTTTCTAAAGATTTTTTTTATACTATATTTTAATGGCATGTAACATTTTCAAGTTATATTCCATTGATTATTCTCTATAACCCAAGTTTATTTTCTTATTATTTCAGTCTCCTTTTCCAAGGTATATGTTTATTCATTTTATGTTTCTTGAATTTATATTATTACTTATAGATAACTCTTATTATTTCATGTTATTTTTAATAAGGTATTTTTACCCTGGTTGAGTTTTCTCTTATTATTATAATCTTACCCATGAAGAAATGATGAAAAGTAATCCCTTCCTAAAGGTTTGAGCTCACCACTTTCTTATGCTCCATTCCCCAAGTTGCTAATATGGAAATAACTTATTAGAAGTCCAAAATTATGTTTAGTGTGGCTAAATTATGGATAAATTCTCAAAAGTAACATAAAATAAGTATCTTATGTATTTGATCATTATAGAGACTAAACCTTCTGTTCTTTGGATTTTGAAAATATTTGTGAGATGTGATGTTTGAATTATGGAAATGATGTAAAATAATTATATATTTATCTTGGGTTTCCTTGGTTTTGATCAAATAAAGTGCTTAAAGAATGTTTTTTTGTAACAGATCTCTTAGTGTGGATCTGGGAACCTTAGAGATGAAATATAAAAAGTAAAAAGTATACAGTTATTATTGGTGATAATACATGGAATAATTGACACATGGGAAACGTGAAAAGGAAATGTTTCATTGAAATAATTATTGTTAATCATGAAGGGTTAGGCACATTGTTCATGGGTTCTTGGAGGTCAATACAGTGGATTATATAAGGAAATTAAGGTTGAAATATCATTGATTTATTCTCCACATATTTTAAAAAATGGCATATCTGTATGATTTACTAGAGCCCACTAAAAAGACGATATCAAACCATCGGTGATAGAAGACTAACATAGAGTCTAATTTTTCCTAAATAGAGAAAACCAAATAACATCCTAGCCTATTCCAATATTGATATGGTGCATGAAACATCCATAGGTCTAGGAACCTCATGTGGAGGGTTGAAATCTAGAAGTAAGGATGACCATAAGGAGTAGTGTTGCATGAAAAAACCACTAGAGGAGTTGAGTCATCATAGTTTTTTAGTCTAGGTCAGGTTTTGAAACATAGTTCCCTTGAAACTAAACTGAATCTTTCCCTAGAATAAAAGAGATTAAGTTATTCTCTAAAGGATTTAGAACTCAATTTTCAAACCATGTGATCCTCTTTTATTGTTCTTGTATGATGTGCATACATGGGTGTTTGTTTTATGATTTTTCACTATCCATCCTTATCTCAGAAGGATGATTGTGAGATAACCAAAACCAAATATTGAGTATGGATAGGTGAAATGATTGGGGTTGCAAGACATACCAGTTTTAGATATTGGTTCTTGGAGGATCATCTGATAAGAGGGATTGGAGTTGTGTTCCATAGTTATAGTGTCTAGTGGATATCAACTAATGGTCATTGGTGTTGTGAGACCATCCCCCAAAAGGGTTGGAAAATATTATATCCCATACCCTCAAATAATAGTTTATAATTCTTGGAAAACCTTCTCAAGAACTATATGACATAATATCTTATATTGAATAAATAAACATACTCACTGTTAAATTTATCAGCAATCATTCCATACGAGAAATATTAAATTGATCCCCTAATCAATACTAACATACAACCATAATAATAAACATGATCGATATATTAAAATAAAAACATGATTATCATGTAAATATTGATACATTTTGGTCTTAATAAAACAAATACTCAACAGATGTAATAATATAATGACATGCTCATTATAATAAATAAACAACATTTTTAACATAGAAAATAATTATACAAGCTTAATCTAGTAAAAAATAACATGGTTGGTTTAATAAGGAAAATACATTCTTGATATAAAAAATAATAACATACCCTTCATACAATTCAATAATTTTACCCAACCACATTAATAACCAAAAATTTAAAGTAAGCCTGGAAGAGGGAGTAATATACCTACTATAATGGAATATTATCATGTACTAGTCAACCTTGTTGGCCCTATTCAAAGTGAAGAAAAATTCATACCCATTAAATTATCAACACATACTATTCAAAATGAGGTATTTAATCAATAACACATGTATCACTAATCCTACAGTGGTTTGGGTGAGATATTTCTTACACTAGTTAGAGAATACCCATGTAAGTTCTACGGTTAGTGTGGCTAAAAATTTATCATGGGTGGTAAGAAACCTAAAATTTAATCCCATATCTAATTAAATAACTCACAAAAATTAATTATAATGAAAAATAATGTCTTCAATGTGGGGAATTTGAGTTTCATTCATATAACCCTCTTGATAAAACCATTGGAAGAAGGATGTAGGAAAGGATGTGGTGAATTTTGGTCAAGAATTTATTTATTGAAGAATCCATTTCAGAAAATGATTTTAAAAAAAATACCAAACATAAAATTAATTGATAAAAAAAAATTCAAATTACGAATATGGGATTTTGGGATTACTCATTTCATTAATTTTTTTTACTAGAATCCCCCTTTACACCCCATAAACACATCCACAACATCTCCATTGAAACACTTTCTCCAACCTTTCCTAAACGTGGTTCATTTACATGCAGGTTGTTCAGGTTTAGATGTAAGAATTGATTCCCACTATATAATATAATTAATACTCAATAGGGGTAATCAATTTATATATACCAAAATGAAAAATTATGGATTATGTTATGAGAAACATTCTTGTATACAAGATGTTCACTTGGTGAATTAACACAAAATAGATGATAATCTAACCAAATCATACCATGGTTAACATTAAAGAGGGTGTGAAAGGATTTGTAACATGAATTTCCTATGGAATATCTATAACATGGGTTTCAAAACACTTAATATAGGGATTTATCCATTCCCTAATTTAAAACCATATGATAGATTCATGAAAAAACAATTGGTATACAAATCTCTTAAGATAATAAAGGAAATGTGTGTATCATAGTAAAGAATCACATGAAATCAGTAAAAACATTTTATAAGGTATACCTAACTATTATTGAAGGCCATTTATTTATATTTGTACTGTATAAGTTAATATTTATAAATATTTATTTTGGAAAACAAAAGGAATACATGTTATAGGCATATCCAAAGAGAACCCTCGAGGGTCAACACCACCTATCAATGTCCATAGAGATATTTCTATTTCCCAGAAATCATTTGAATCCCCTATTCCCTAAGAAAATATAGTTAATTAATAAAATAAATAAACCTAAAAATAGAGAATCACTGATCCCCAAAAATATTAAACTATCAACCCAAAAATATTCAAACATGTTGAATATTCCTAGTATAAGTCTTACCATGTTCAGTTATAAATTAAGGTGAAATAAAAAAACATAAATCACTATATATGAGCCCATGAGAAGAAAAAGGATAATAATACCCATGATTCGAGATAGATTTTAGCAGGCCTTGGTGAAATCCCATCCCATATACCAAAGTAATTACAGTGAAATTTGGGAAATGGGGATTATATTTAAGGGGAGGGGAGTTGGAATTCTTACCTTTGATTATAAAATGGAAATAACATGGATCATGTGAGTAATATTATGTATATGAGGGAGACCAAGATAAATATTCGAAAGGCCAACATGCATCTAGGAGGATATGATTTTGAGGGAGAAGGGAGGATGTAATATAGGGATTGGGGGTAAAATGAAAAAACATCCACTAAAATAATGGGGGGTACCCTACTAGGTTCCAAGTCTAAGGTCACCAGGTACCTAATGTAACAATTAAATATGAATGAAATTTTCCCTAATCACAAAATACCTAGTTATTGTTCACCGAGTACATGGTTCCCCCTTTAGTGCTAAACTAATTACAGAACCACCCCATTACATCATTGTTTCCTTCAAAATATTTCATGGTATGGTTGTTTCCTTTGTTAATGAGACATGATTCACAATGCCTATAATGATTCATTTATTATCTCATTTCACACATTCATCATTTTTTCCTTTGGTTGATTGTGGGGTGTTCAAGTATGATTTCACAACGATTCATACTAGGTTTACCATTTCCATATTTTGTAGAAACACTTAAGAGTTTCCACATCCATAATTGGGTACATACCTACTTTCCAAAGATAGGCAGTCAATTGGGGTTTCCAACACAAAGATGCTTATGAACTCACATTGGTCAACATTATAGGAGTTCGGCCTCATCATACCCTTTTAAGGGAATTATTTCATATTTTAGTCCTCTCTAAAAGATTTAATATATGGTCATGAATCTCTTCAAAATCTCGATGTGGGACTGGCTACCCAAATGAAATGATAGATTGTTTATTTCTTCTATATAAAAAGGAGGTTTTATTAATGATTCCATATGTATGTATCAAAGGCTCTCTATATATTTCCGGTTATTTCTTAGAAATGAGTATATGTGTACATTTTAAAGACAAATAACCAGAAACAATGGAGTTTAGTGCCATATGGGGAACCAATTGGTGTTTAAAGGATGGGATTTTAGCATCATGTGGCGTCATATGTATCACATTTCTAACTGTAATCAAAACTTATGAAATTCATTTTATCTGTGAATTTTAACTTCTTACAAAAAGGATATATATTAGGGTACATAGGCACTAGGTATGGAGCTCAATTTTTAGAGAGGTGTCCCACATATCATACTTATAGTAAGAATTATATTCATCATTGTTTTATTTTCCATTAACCCATTGATGGAAGCTGAGAGATAATTGAAACATGTAAGGGTTAATTCCCCAGGGTTTACTAATATGGGAATTCCCTTAGAACTTACACCAAGTGGGAGGCCGTTATATGGGGGTTATCATATCATTTCACTAAATGGAGATTACACACTGATGTTTTCATGGATGGGAGAAATTCATGATGCTAGTGATATGATTGCTACAAATACCTAATCCCACATTATTCATTATTGGTGTAACAAACAAGAGATATTAAATGATCAGATTCACCCCATATTGATAGGGGTATTATAATCTAGGGAAACCCTAATGGGTGTTCTACAGAGATGATGTGCCTTAGGAATGAGTCATACATATCCCGCTTAATGTAGGAATCCATGTCCACATAGTTAACTTAAGCTTCTCAATCCACAGTTAGATGGGTAAGAATGATAAAACCACATAAGAGTTAAGGTTCTGTGGGTTAAATTTCGGATACATAGAGAGAATTATACAAATTTGGATAACTAATTGAATATTAATACTTAACATAGCATCTGAAGTATCCTACTTGGATAGGAATCATATCTGTAAAATTTCAATATTATATATCCCACTATGTTTTCTGTATATGGTTTTCATGTCCTGCGGTTCTTTATCGAAATTTGTAAAACATTTTAGGGTTTTTTCATGACATGGTCCACATTTTTGGGATGTCTTCCAAACATATATAAGGATGTCTTGAGATGGTCTTTTTCCTAATGTGTCTGTGGATGTTTGGACAATACTTAGTGTCTCTCTCAGGATTTGTCTAATATGTTTAGGGTCCTCCTCATAAAAAATATTTTTTTTGATTATTTAATTGATAATAAAGGAAAAAATTTCATCCCATTGTGTTAAATATGTTTATTTATAAAATATTTGGGATTAGAGCATTAATTAAAAATTTGATGTAAATTCCAGTTTTATCCTTTAATGATTGTTGTATTATTTTGAACATAAGTTTTTTTATATGGATTATTTAAACATAAATTTTTTTTAAAATTCTTCCAAACTCAATGGGATACAACATTAATTTATTACGTATGAGATGGATCATGCATTGGAACGGTGTATATGGGCCATAAATTGAAAGTTATAATAGACTTTCCAGATTGGACCCATCTTTCCCAATTGGGTCATAACTTCTTTATACGTTCTTAGATTATAACCAAATTAGGAGATAATCTCTAGGAAGATTTTTATAACAAATCATCCTCTAGTAATGATAGGTGGTACTCTATTTTTGAAGGTAAACCAAGCCGTGCAATTTGGAATAACATATTTTGGCGTATTTCCTCAATCACACATGTAACCACTTATGACATACCCTACCCTCCACTATATAAACTTGTGTTATTATCATTTGGAGGTGGTTGGAAGATTATTTTTTAATGTATTTCCAAAATTGTGGATCTTAGAAACATATCACACATCTTAAAAAAATTTAGGCTTTGTGCAAAGATCTCTTTCAAGAAGGCTCTCCTATCTCACCTCCATTTTGTCTTTCCTTGTTTTCATGCTTGAAACATGAATTTATATTCAATATGTATTTTTTATTATACTCTTTTTACCTTTTTAATTTTATTCTAGGTGTTGTAATCTATAATCGAATATGAGATTGGGTGTTTTTCTTTTAATACATTGCTTACACAAAACATATCAAGGATGAAAACTCCACCCATAAATGAGTAATTTCATTCATAGTAGATCTAATACTTACTCCTTTCATTTATTTACTTTTAATCCCTAAACATATTTTAATTCATTAATTGTGATAAATTAATTGATCTTGAAATTATAAGGAACTCAATCGACTTTCACATGACTGTGAGGTCGAACTTGTTTGAATCTTAGGAGTGAAACTCCAATATCAAAATTAAATTATCATGTGACAAGATTGTATAGATCAAGTATCAACCCCAAACTCAATTAATTATTAAATTTAGGGATGAGATGTTTCCATATTTTTATATATAACATAATTTTTCTTTTGGATAACCATAAAATCAATGTGTGGTGATTGGAAGTCCCAGAGATTACCTAGGGCTCATTTTTCCAATATTTGTGGTCAGGTTATTTTATATAGGGTTCGGGGGTTGAAAACTTTAGGGGTTCATAATTGAATGAATTATAATCATTTGGGAAAAAGATAAATTAATTCTTAAGGGGGTATATTAGATCAATTATGTGTTTTCATATTATTGTTTTTAAATAAATTTTCTCCTTGACTATTCCTTCTCATTTTTTTGTTTTGTTTATTTTCTGAAAATAAAAACCAAACCCCCCCCAGATTTTTTTCATTTTTTCACTTATTTTATTGGTTTCTTAAAGAATATTATGGTTTGTATAATTCACTTACTCTTCAAGATAATGATATATTATATCTACTAGGTTTCACTTATTAAAATCAAAAATAGTTTTGGGAGTGTGGGAAGCAAATATCATTAAATTGGTGTCGTTCCCGATGAGGTAATTAATTTTTTCATCTAATTATAGGTATTTATTTTATTTTTCTTTTTATTCCTTATTCTGATTGTTATTACATGTTTCCCATTTCTTAAGTTATTTTTCTATTATTTTATTTTTATCTGACCATTAACTCAATATTGTTTTATTTTTAATATGGTCTACTTTAATTCATTTCATTTTTATTTTTATTTGATTTATGACATAAACTAATCTCGAGGATATATTAGATATTTACCCTAATATTGAACAAATATGTTGAGATTTAATCTGAAATTATGATTCTATGGGATGTTTTAACAACCAACCTATTGTAGTATTACTCTATTTGGTTAAAGATTTAAATTCGATGCAATTCTAATTCAAATATAAAACCAGAAAAAATGAAAAAAAATAATCTAATTAACTTATTAGAAACATTTTAGAAATGGTTTCACTAATAATTAACAATCAACAAATTCTTATTTGATATCCAAACTCTTAATCCCTATTTGAATTAAAATATGTATTGATACACCAACTGCCCGAATTTTATGGCCTCTCTAGAGAGGATCTAAAAAAACTTTTAAAATAATTTAATATGGTTTTCTCAACACCAAAAACAATAAATTTATCTAAAGATAAAATAAAACTAAGAGAATTACCATTCTCACATGATGGAACTACAAAGTATTGGATGTATTATTTACAATCTAAATAGCTAACATGTTGGAATGATTTTAAATGTCTTTTATTATAGAGATTTTTTCCATCATCAAGAAAAATTATCATTCGAAATGTGATCTTATGAAGAAACCAAGATCGAGGGGATTTAGTGTATGAGTTATGGTAGTGATTAAATAAGTTGTGTTCAAGTATCTCGCATCACAAAATATATGATAGAATCCCCATACAATAATTATATTAAGGCCTCGCACCTATGGAGATGATAATGGTATATCTCATGACTAGAGGGACATTGGTCAACAAAATACCAGTAGGTGTATGTGAATTTATTAAAAATATGACTCAAAACACCCAAAAAATTAGAGAACAAGGTACACCATATGTTAAAGTAGTTCATCAGGTAAGACCTTATTCTCCTAAAAATAATTTTATTGAAACTATGTTGGAAGAATTGAACATTAAGGTGATATTTATTGCTTTGGGTCAAAATAAATCCCAACCCTCTCTAAATAGGACCAACAGAATTTTCACTGAAATAGGCCACCAAACTTATTATCACCCCAAATTAGAAGATACAGAGGATTGTGCAGCAGCATTCCCTATGAGACTAGATCAGTAGAAACAACAACAATATCCCATAAAGAATAATGGTTCAAAAACACAAATAAATAATCTAGGGTGTAAGGACAAATTGAACATAGGGTATGGATACATACAATAACAAAGTTTCCCTTTTCAAAAAACATCCAACAACCTTCACCTTACAAATAGGGTTTCCAACAACCCCAAAATATATTTCAAGCTCAAGCATCAGCAAGTCAACATTAATGAAATAAAAACCAATGGAATATTTTAATACAGAAGATCTTTTAAAAAAATGTTTTAATCAATAGAATGAGATGAAGAGTCAAGTTTTATAGCCGAGGGAGTACCAGACACAACTGAGTAAGATTTCCACTACCCTATATAAACTGGTATATAAGAACTATGAAAATATCTATTCCCAACCTAATCAAACCACCAAGGGAAATAATAGTTCCATCACATTGAGGAGTGTGAGAGAAACTAGTGATATATATACACCAAACATTCCACAGTGAAACACCTTAACTCTGAAGAAGCCCCTTTCAAGACCATCTGATGATAATCCCAAGGATAAAGACAAAGGTAAGAAAAATATTGACGATGTTCCTCCTAAACCTCATCCATTTACAAATATAGTTTTCCAAACCATGAATATGGGTAAATAGGCTATGAAAAAATTGGTTTTGGTTACATTCAAGTGTGTTGAGATCAACATCCCTAAACATGAATCCATTAAAAAAACCCCAAGGTATTCCAAATTATTAAAATAATCTTGTACCAATTGAGTAGGGATCATGTAAAAGGAGAGTATCAATCTTGGAAAGAATGTGTTAGCACTCGTTACACTGAATCAAGAAATTTTGACAAAGAACAAAGATTTGGGGACATTCATGATACCACATACCATAGGGATTTACACTTTTCTAGTGCTTTATGAAATTTTGGAGCTTATATAAATGTGGTTCCTCACTCTATATTCTATTCTTTAAAGGTTTGGGAGTTTAATCCGATGAGAGTAGTGGTTTAGTTGGAAAATAGAGCAACACCATATCTAGTGGGATTCCATGAGGATGTACTTCTCTGGGTAAGAGACATGATATTTTTTGAATATTTCAATGTTATTAATGTGGAGTATGATTAGGTAAATACTCATGAACCCATTATAATAGGTAGGACCTTCCTCAAAATTGAAAAAAATGTTCATAAATTTCCCTAAGGGTACACTTTCCCTAGAGTTTGGATATGAAGTTGTGATATTTAACATTATGTACTCTATGAAGTACCCCTCATAGGACTATTCTATTTGTGGTATCTCCCATTCTGAACCACCAAGTAAAATCCCATGGATTTTACTTTTAATATTATTAGAGAGATTATGAGAATTTGTTCTAGTTGGATGTTAAGATAACTTCCACTCCTATTTCTAATTCACAAACCTCTCTTGGATTTGATATTGATATGGATTCATATTTTGATTTAGATCATAAGAACTCTGGTTATGACATGGATGTTGAGTATTTTGAGGGATTTGATATGTTATTCTATCATTTTTATGACGTCTATTCTAATATTGATGTTCACTATGCACATATTTCAGTTCATTCAAGGTATCCACCCATACATCAGACTCCTACATTGGAACTGAAGTCATTGCCACCAAATCTCAAATACTCATACTTGTTGAGTGGTTATATATTACTAGTTATAATTGATAAAAATAACCATTCTAACATTAATAAAAACATTTAAATACTTTTAGGGATTACATTAGGTAAATTAGGTGGACCTTGAATGACATATCATTAATTAGACTCTCATTTTTAATGTATGATATTCTTCTAGTGGATGGGGATAAAACGATTACGCATCCCCAAAGGATATTGAATCAAAAATATCTAGAAGCTGAAAAAAAAAATTAATTCAAAAAATTTCCCAAGTTAGATATAATTTATCCAATTTCATGTTCCCATTGGGTGAGTCCTATTCAGGTTACACATAAGAAAAGTGGTTTTATAGTTGTTATAAATTAGAGAAATGAGTTAGTTCCATTGAGGGTACAAAATAGTTGGCATGTGATTATTGATTATAGGAAACTAAATCAACACACTCACAAGGACCCTTTCCCCCTCCCATTTATTTATCAAATTCTTGAGATACTAGTTTGAAATATACACTATTGTTTCTTGGATGGATTTTCTAATTATATTTGGGATCCTGTAGCCCTAGAAGATTAGAATATGACAACATTCACTTATACATTTGGCACATTTTCCTACTGAAGGATGCATTTTGGACTATACAATCCCCTAGGTACCATCCAAAGATGCATGGCGAATATTTTATATGTTATCAATGAGACTTTAATAGATATATTTATGGATGATTTTATAGTGTATGGATCTTCATTTGATGGATGTATCTTTAGTTTAGGAAAGGTGATGATTCGTAGTGTTGAGAAGAATTCGGTTTTGAAAAGAGAAAAGGGTCATTTTATGGAGGATCGTAGAATTTTTTAGGGAATTTATTGTCAAAAAATAGAATAGAGGTTGATAAATCTATGATAGATGTTATTTCAACCCTCTCATATCCTTAATGTGTGTGTGATTTCAGATCATTACTAGGGAATTTAAAATTTACTGATGATTCATCAGAGATTTTAGTAAGATGGCTCTAAATATATCTTAATTGATTAAAAAGGATATTTAATTAATTTTTCAGGATTCCTTTAGGGTATCATTTGATGTTCTAAAGAAGGATTTGACTATTACAATGATCATAAGACTCCCATAGAAGGAGATTCCTTTAGAGATTATGTGTAATGTGTCCAACTTCATTGTTGGTGTTGTCTAATATCAGAGGGTGGAAGGACAATCCCATGTGATTTTCTATCTATCGAGGACATTGGATTTGTCCCAATAAATCTAAAAAACTATAAAAATTATTTTATTGCTAACATATTTTCTTTAGAAGGATTTCATTCATATTTATTGGGTTCTAAAGTAGTTTTTTTACCTTGTAGCTCTAAGGTACCTCTTGATGAACCCAGATTCAATGACTAGACTTATTTGATGGATTCTCCCCTTTAAAGAATTTTATATTGAGACGAAATACAAGAAGGGTTCAAAAACCTTTGTGGCAGACCACGTGAGTAAGATTACTCGCAAACTAAAGGTTGATAGCATGGACTATGTACCACTTCTAGACACTTTTCCCAATGATCATTTGAATACCATATTAAGAACACATCCTTGGTATGTGGATTTAGTGAACTACCTTGTTGCCTCTAAAATTTCTACAAATTTAAAGAAATATCTTGTCTAAAAATTAAACAACGAGTCTCATGTTTATGTGTGGGATGATCCCTACCTCCAGAATATGTGTAGTGACCAAGACATTAGGAGGTGTGTTCCAGATCATTATCTTGAGTATATTCTACATTTTTTTCAATACACATTAATATGGATGAAACTTTGGACCCCAATAGATAGCTAGGAATGTCTTAGCATCAAGATTGTATTTTTCTAGCTTATTCCACGATGCTCATTTGGTTTTTAGGTCCTGATCATGTTCTCAACTCACTAGAAATATTTCAAGGATACATGAGATGACCTAACAACTTACATTTTTCTTGGAGATTTTAGATGTGTGGGGAATTTATTTTATGGGCCCTTTTCTAAGTTTATTTGGTTTTTTTATATCTTAGCTTCCATTGATTATTTTAGAAAATGGGTGGACAGTAAGGTCACCATGACTGATAATTATCATGTTGTAGTGGATTTTTTCAAATCTAAAATTTTCTACAGCTTTGGAGTCATAAAATCCATCGTCAATTTACAAGGGACACAATTTTTCATTTAGAATTTGGATTCCCTCCTTCAAAAGTATGGATTGAAACACACAGAACATCAACATCATACCACCCCCAAAGAAAGGGCCAAGCTAAGGTTTCAAATCGATAGTTGAAATAAATTCCAGAAAAATCATGAAGCTAAAAATAAAGGATTGCATCAACGATATGTAAAATGATTCGTGGGATTATAGGATGGCATTAAATAATCCTATTGTTATGTCCCCATTTTGGATTGCTTTTTGGAAAGCCTTTCATCTCCCCATAGAGGTGGAGCATTACGAATATTGGTCTATAAAGTAATACAATAAGTATTTGGACCAAGATGGAATTCAATAGAAGCTACAAATTCAAGAGCTTGAAGAGATTCAACTATCATCATATTGGAGATCAAGGCTCTATAAGAAGATATAAAAATTATCTCACAATATAGTGATACAAAAAAAAGAGATTTTTGTGTAGGATATAAAAACATACAATATAGTTCATGACTGAAGTATATTCCTAATATGTTTCTTTCTAGATGGTTAGGTCCTAATTTTGTATCTAATGATTTTCGTTATGGAGAAGTAGATATCACAAAGGAGTAAATTGGAAAGATATTTACAATAAATGGGTGGTGTTTGAAGAAATTAATTGTGGGATTTACTGCCGATGTGGTTGATTTCATTACACTATATAACCCCACCATCACATGAGAATATTAGGATGTTCCTAACCCATTAACTTTTATATTAGTTATCCTATTTAAAATTCTACCATTCATATGAACATATCATCTCATAGTATAAAAATGGGGAAAATGCAATATTTTAAGTGTGGGGGATGGGAAAACATTTTGGGGTAGCTATTTATGATTTTCATTTGTGTGTTCTGTGTGTGTTATATGATAGGTTTTCTATTTATTTTTCAAAAAAGAACAAAAAATTAAATAAATAAATAAAAAATATCATGTAACATTATCCTTTACATATGTAACATATGGAAAATGTACCTTTTAAAAATACATTGGTAGCATGATAATCACGAAAATTATTTCATTATTAAGAGTTTATTTGTATGAAAATAGAATTCTTTGATGATATAATTGGTTGTGTCAATATAAAACCTTTTAGATTTTGACCCTGTTATTTGTAATATTTGTTCATGGTAAATTAATACATTGATTTCTCCACACAAATTTTCATGCAACCATGACTTGTGATGTTTTCCCTACTCAATTAAAGGAATAGCCAATTTATATAAAAAACTATCTTATATTAATGGTTGGACCATACGTTCATTTCTCTTCAGATCAATTTCTTTACTATACCGAATTGAACTATGTGTGTGTACCTAATATCCAATAGTTTTCCACCCTCAAAAAAATAGAAAATAAAAAATAAAAAAATAAAAATATTTATATATATTAACTAATAGGGGAGTGATGAAATGCAAAACACATGGGGATATCTTGGTTGGGAGCTTAAGGATCGACTTTCTAGAATTTGTAAGTGACTGAGTCTTGAAATTTTATTTCAAATGAATATAGAATAGGTTTACTGAATTAAATAAGGTAATAATAATTGTTTTACTTGACCTAAATATAATCTATAATGGGTGGATATATGATCTTGAAATGGTTGGCACAGAAACAAATGGGGAACTAGTGGTCTTGTGGAATCATAACATGTTTCTTTATGATTAGTTCCACTAATATAACTTAATTTTATATTGATAAAATTTATGAGACAATTAATTTAAAATTTATTGATATTGACTCTTGATGAAATTATTACTCTTCCTATATTGTCACTTTTGATTGAATAATATAAACATTCATATATTGTAATATATTTTCTTGAATACAAGATAAGATGTTTCTTCAGAAGTAAAAACACCTAAGTGTGGGGGAGTTGATTAAACACAATTTTATTCAATATTTATTTGATAATAAATGACATAATTTTATCATGTTATGTTAAATATGTTTACTTATAAAATATTTGGGATTAGATCATTAATTAAAAATTGGATCTAAATTTCAGTATTACCCTTTAAGGTGCACTGTAGTATTTCATCCAAAAATGTTTCTATGTATTATTGAAAATTAAAATTTTTTAAAATTGTTCCAAACTCAATGGTATAAAACTTTAATACTAGAGGTGTGAGTTGGACTGTGTATTGGATTTGATTAATTGGGCATGAAGTCAAAGTTGGACTGGAATAATCGGATTGGACCCCACATAACTATTAGGACCATAACATCTTAATTCATGCTTGGATTAGACCCAAACATGGAAATAAGATTGATGAACCAATTTATAAAAAAAAATTCTTCTAAAAGGATAGTTTAATCACATTTTTTGGAGGTAAAATATGTGGTTAAATTTGAATAAAATATTTGGACGAATTTCCCCATTCAAACTTAAAAATATTTTGTAACCAATATTATCACAGACTATATAAATTGGTGTTTTTATTATTTTGAGGGGGATCTTCAAGGGTTTGGTATGGTCTGAAAGAAATTTTGACTTCTAGAAACATCTGACACCTCTTGTAATAAGTAAGCCTTTGTGTAAAGATCTCTTCGAAAAAGGATCTCCTCTCCCAACTCCACTATCAATTTCTCTTTTTTCATGCTTGTAACATTAATTTTTATTCAATAAATATTTAGTTTTATTCTCTATTAATATTTTTATTTTTAGTATTATTTATTTAATTTAATATTGGTGACAATATTGGGTGTTTCCCTTTCAATCCAATGCTTATGAAAAATGACTCCACCGTGACAAATCCACCCAAGGAAGAGTGATTTCCTTCATAGTTGATCTAATCCCTACTATATTAATTTATTTACATTGACTCCATAAACATGATATAATTCATAAATTATGTTGAATTAATTATGTCTGAATTTATAAGGAACTCGGTCAACTTTCACATAACCATGAGGTCGGACTTGTGTGAATCTTGTGAGTGAAACTTCAATTGCAAAATTCAGTCAACATGTTATAGAATTTTAGGGTTCAAGACTCATCAAAAAATCAATAAATTCTTAAATAAAGTGAGGATATTAAGAACTAATTGTACATTGAACATAATTTTTCATTTTCATTACAGTTAAAGAAGGGTGATGTGAGTAGAAGTCCCAAATTTGACCTAGGGAACATTTTTCAAATATTTTTGGTCATGTTAAATTTTGTAGGGTTCTGCAGTTAAAAACATTAGGGGATCATAGTTTAATTAATTATAATAATATTATTTAATGACTAATTAATGGGAAAGGGGTATAATAATTATACTATGTCTTTTAGATTAGTGTTTTTAATGAAATTGTGACCTAGATTATTTCTTCTAATTTATTTGTTCTATTTATTGTATGAAAATCATAACCCCCCCCCCCCCCCCCGCCATTATTTTTTAATTTTTTTGACTTATTTCCTTGGTTTATTTAAGACTATTAAGGTTTGTTTAATTCACTTACTCCTCAAGATACCAACCTAGTTCAGACCCTGTTATGCACATAGTAAAATCACAAGTATTTTAGGGATCATGTGCAAAAACAGTAATCACTATCACAAGAAAAGAATGTCATGTCCACTTTGATTTGAATGATTGATATAGACATGTAAGTGTACTATCACAAGTTTGAGATGAATTTTTTGAGATGCTTCATATGATCATTGAGGACACATCCAAGGGCGTCGAATGATCTGGTGGACATGCCTAGGTGTCTTCTCATTTCTTCGCTGACATGCCTTGATGACATATTGTGATATATATCACATGATTAGAGGGGATTGGGTGATTTGGTATGAATTCCTTGAAGGATTGGAATGATTTGGAGGTCATGCCTTGAGGTATTCTCACGATCTTGAGGATATTCCTGGAGGGATTCTTAGGACTTGGCTGACAGTTCTCGATGGCTTCGCATGATCTTGATAGGTCATAAGAAGCACATGATCCTAACATGTCATGTAAAGTAAGTGATGACTTCACATGAAAATCAATATATCTATCTTTTAATAACTTTTTTCATCTTTTTCAGCCTTTATTACATAAATTCCTCAGTATTTTTCAATCATTGGCCAATTGAGACTTCACATGATCAATTCAACATGTGGAAACTCCTCATAATATGGTTAGCGCATTTTAATTCCATCACATGTCCAATTGAATGATCACGTGAAGAACATATTTATGTTGCGTAATTCCAAAATTCATTCCCTAAATTTACCAAATGTATGATCCTTGTTATTTCTTGTCCATCCACTGTGATAATTCCCCTCTTTTTTATGTGCTCCCATGAGTGAGTCTCCATATTTGTGTGTTTGTTGTGTCATGGTGGAGGAATTTATAAGACTCACCACTCTGGTTCTACATTGAATTGCACATCACAAAAATAAAAGACAAGATCTTGGTTCGATTGAGTGAATGTAGTATCATGTTCTTCAAAAGATCTTACTACGAGTCTTTTATGGAATCTCAAGATAAACAACAATCTTGAAAACACCCCATAATTTCATATTTATTAGACCCGTAACTTCTCAAAAGGATCTCATGTAATCACATTGACATTTAAAATGGATTTTTAAATATCAGATTGATATGTTCATGATTCCATGTGAGATCAGTATGGCTTTTAGAGCAGATTTCATGTGATCAAAAAAGATTCATCTGGGTCCTTCATGAAATTAGGTCACCTACAGATGAGGCCTCCACTTTATCAAGCACTTTTATGGGTTCCTTTAAGAAATCTAAATGGAATCCTTATGGAATATCATAAGATCAAATGATATTATCACATGAGGTGTGTAACCCCTTTTCCTGAAAAAACTTCTTAACTTTTTCTTACATGAGGTTTCTCCATTTTCTATCTATTATTCATTATTTTATAATACTTTCAATCTTTTCCCATTGATTTTCCATAAGGGAGTCAAATGATCACTAATGAATCTAATTACAACATGAGGGCATCATCATTGATGTTTTCTCGATTTGTTTATGGTGTATCACATGATCAATGGTGGATCTTATGGTATTGTGTGTGAAATGTCATGGGTAGTCTATTATTCCTATTTTTTTATCCGAATGGGAATCACAAGATCACAAATACATGTCTTAGGTACCTCTCATGATATAGGAGGCATATGAAAAATGCTTTTTCATGGTATGGATAACATGATACTCAAGGTTTCACATGACTATTGATCCAAATATGTGATTCATATGAGCCCTTCGCATGAAAATCATCATAACTTATGTTGAATGAATCTTCTGACTTTCCCACATTTATTTCATAAGTGGATTCGATTGGTTGTTAGGTGTATGTTTGTTGAAATTTCACATGATCATAGAAAATCATCTAGAACCCTTTTCATAATCATCTGCACTTATCTATATACCATTGAAAGAATATAATTTCTTATTATAGTATCTTTTTTTTAACATGATTAGATTATGTGAAGGGCATGACCCTTTCACTTGAACTTCCTAGGGTCTTGTGGCTAGGTGTCTTATGGGGGGCACACGATCCCCATGACCTAGCCACTTGGTCTCCATGTAACTATTCTCCTCCTTTCGTCTTCTAACAAAAAAATAATACTCATGCTTCAATTATTTATTCGATACTAGATTTTTTTATGCTCATTTAATGGGTTTCAAAATCCCCCCCTAGAAGTGACCTCTAAAGGAAAAAAAGGAATCTGTTTTGAATAATGTTAGTTTCATTCTATTACCATGAGGCTCCTTCTAATTGTTGTCTTTGTGGATTTTGGTCTTCAAGATGGCCTTTGGTATTCTGTGGGCTCCGAATAAATGTGTGAGTGAGGGAGATGCTCATCCAACCAACGACTCAGAATCCAGAAAACTTTCAACCTAAACTATCTTTTGTGACCCATTTGCAAGACCCTTCTATAATAATTCTTCCCAAAAAAACTTCATGTGACATAATATCCTGATCTCATCATGTCACTTCATCATCAATATCACTTGATTAATCAATCCATGACTTAATCAATGAACGTTCAGTTGAAATTTTCTATATATCTTAGCCTTAGGGTCTACTTAAAAGCTCCACATGATCTCTTGATCATTATGTGGTTCATGTGACCATCTCTGGGTCATTCAATCACAAGTCCTATAACGTGTCACACGTTCATGAAATTCTTTATAGGTCATGTGATTCATGAGACTTATTTCATGTCATTAGATTGTGAACCCTTATTTGGTTCATATGATTTTCATGATTCACTCCATGCTACATATTTCTTTTAACTAATTCAACCCCCCCCCCCCACATTCCATATAGTACTCCCTCCCATGTATGGGTCATATTATTAAGTATATGTATTCCAGTTCACAAGATTCTTCAAATGTAACAATCCATAGAAATATGATTTCTAGGAATCATAATCTTGACCCTCAGTATCAAGTATTCTCTGATAAATTATTCTTAAATGGGATTTTACTAACTAAAATTAAGAACAAACCACATTCCCCCTGACTACCCTTGTATGTATTCGATCTCTTGGTGGAAACTGACTTCACCTAACTAAAATATTCCATCTCATTGGTTTTCATCTTCTCATTTTCGAATGAAAAATTATAAATATATTCAATTGGATTTGAAACTACTTTGAGGGTTATCCAATATACTGGGTAACAACCCTTGGGATCCATATGGTTGTGATCTCACCTATCAAACAATTTCTTAGAGTTATTCAAGCATACTAATATCCTTATTGAATGATTTGAGAAGATGCTGGATCACAAAGAGGGATTTGATGCTCAATGTTAATTTCTCTTATGAAAGGGCATGATTGTTCTATGTAAGGCAAATATTATCAAAAATTCTCCAACCAGTTACATGCTAATCATATTTATGAGGAAAAATGGACTTCTAATTTTTTTTATCATTAGATAGAAATCAACAGATAGATGATTAGTTACAAGTTTCCTGGAACTAATTCCTTTCATTCGTATCATTTCATTCAGGGATTGCATCAACATCTTTCTCTACCATAGTGGGACTCTTCCAACCTCTATACACCATCCATAATGTCCATCCTAAAAATTTGGAAATAGTGTGGGATCTTATTGGGCCATTCGTTAAGATGGGGACTGTGCCTCGTGGGGTTACCAGGTGATACGAGATGTATATCGAAGCCTTAGGTGAGCGTGGTTTTTAGAAATTTTTTAATGGTTGGATTTTTCTGAATGGGGATTCATATTTCATCATTTGAGTTGGAAAATTGGTGATGACAACCCAATTAGAAGAGGGGAGGCCTCTTAATCTTGTTATATGGACTCTTTCTCATCTTTACTAGTTACGTGGTCATATTTAATAAGGAAACTCCCCATATTTGATTTATGTCCCTTTTAAGTTCTTATTTGCCTAGATAAGAGATAATTTTTAGTGTTGTAAGTATCAAAACACTGCTGATATTCATAAGGATTTATTCCATCCCAGGATATTGAATTTTTTCAGATTCCAGGAGATGTTGTTAGGTCCTGATGAGGATATTAGTATGTTGAGTAAGAATGATGTTCTCAAATTCATGTCATGTCATGCACTGACTAGTATAATTATTGAAAATAGCAGTTGACTTATCAATTAGGGGTTATAAAAAATCTCCCTTTGGGATGGGTATCTCACTACCCATGTAGAAGAGGTCATTATCTATGATCCACATTACTTCTACTCGTTTTCTCCCCATTTTGGCTATATTCATATGGTTTCCCCTATTACCTCAGTTGGAGTGCTAGGAGAATTAAATCAGAGGAGAATTCTCCAATTTTGGATTATGCGAGAACATAAAGATACAAATGCTGAGTTAATAATTTTACCTTTTTATTCTCTTGTCCACTTGTATTATGAATATGCTCAGACTTGGGTGGAAGCTTACCCAACTACCATATTGAATCGACTGTTCTGTTTGGAGGACAAGCCTTGTTCTTCACCTAACCCATTTTTTGTGGAATCAATGGAGTTGATTCTAGACATAGGTGAGCCTCCAAAAAATAACCCTCATTATAGTTACAATCTTTCCATTGGTTGGATAATGCTTTTTGAGGTGGAAGTTTGATATCAATGATGGATGTTGCACCAATTGAAATGAGAGGACATGAAACTTCTTTTCATACTTATTCATCATCTCATCCAACTATTCCTACACCTGACACACCCACTCCATTGGATGTGAAGAACCAAGTACTATGATGGCTACTTTAGAAGAAAATACATATCTTGTTCAACGATTCTCCCATGGAGGAGTTTCATGGAAAACAAGAACAATTACACCAAATCATTCATAATTTGGGGTAGGAGCATTTTAATTTCAACCATTATATAATATCATGTTTTAGATTGTCGTATCTTGAGAAACATTGTCCAATAGTAGGAATGAGCTACAAAACTTTGTAGACAGGACACCTTTGGTAGAATTAATTAGAGAAACTTTACAGGTTCTTGATCAGAGGCAAAAAAATGTCTCTAGGATGTAAGACCAAATGGATATCAAGACTGTAAAGATAGATAAACATGAAGATATCCTATATTACTCAAGGTCTCATATTTCAATGTCACAATACTTACTATAAAATACTCACAAGGGAGTTTAAGAGTTATCCTCTTGGATTGATACTTTGGGTCCACCAACAGCAGATGAAGAAGTGGATTGGGTGTCACTTCAAAACTCAATTGAAACCTCTCTCTAGACTCTCCCTCATTTAAAAAGTACATTCGTTCAGAATTTATTATAATCCAGTCAAAAAAATTGTCTCCTTATTTTTTTGAAGCTTTAGGATAGAAATCCTAATGAGGTGACACGTTCTTTTCCACATTATCAATGAACAAATCTTTCTCAATATTGTATGTAACTATTAGGATTTCATTCATTCATGATTTTTTTGAAATTTCACTGATTTTTTATCATATGGATCACAATAGTTACTCATCCTTTGTATAATATCTAGTAATATGAAACTCTTTGATTTGTATAATTGAATCATAATAGGTTTCTTTTGAGAATTTCTCATAAATGCCTACCAACATGACATTCCTCACTGATCTATCTGCTTGTATTATCCTTGGATAACTTGTTCTAAGAGGAAAATTTGGGTATATACATCCCATAGGGAATACATTTTAATTTTTCCTATGTCATTATACTTAGTGTTCAATGATTGGTTTTTTTAATATGAAAAATGGTCTTTACAATCATTGTATCTCCTTTTTTATATTACCCTAATTTTTTCCTAAAATTCATATGGGGAAATATTAATGGGTGTGGACTTGGATTACTCTCATACCTCCCTATTATGGGTTTTCAACACAACATTTTTCAGGATTTTTACCTTTAATAAGTTCTTAGTATTTCCTAGATCACAGAAATTCCATTTTCAGTGAGGAGAGACTCAATTTTTTCCCAATGATTCCTTTTTGGGTTTTTAACCTGGTGAGTGTTTTGAATCATTAAATTGGTTATTTTAAAGACTTTAAAACAAGACCATTTCAATGTTTTAGTTTAGTGTCTTTTATCTTGAACCATCTAGCTCATGTGTGGTGAACTGTTTGTAAAGTAATGTTCTTCGTGGATTTTAACGTCATGTGGTAAGGAAGTAGTCCATAAAGATTAATTTCATGTATTAAGGAAGAAATAGGTTATGTAGTCTAATTTCATTCTACAAGGAAATGAGATGATGTACAGTTTAGATTCATTCTTCAAATAGATCATATGTTCTGTAGTTTAGATTCTTGCTGCATGGACTTGAGAGGTTCTGCAATTCAGATTCTTTCGGTTAGTACTTGATATAATGTATTTTTTACAGTCTTTATTCTAAGACATAATATGTTTTCATTTTAGATTCTTGAGACCAGGACATGAGACGTTGTATATATTATACTATTACTACCAAGATTTGAGACATTGTTCAGTTTAGAGACATGCTTCTAGGACTTGATATGTTGTGTAGTTTGTAGTCTTCCTAACAAGACTTGAGATGGTGTGTAGTTTAGAGTCATTTATTCTGGACATGAAATCATGATATGGATAATGATCTCCCTTAGATAGTTGGAATATGGGTCAAGAAAATCATAACCTAAAAGTTTTAACTGATGATGATAGAATTTGGATAACATACCTGGGATGACAAAAATAACACAATAGTGTTGAGTTATACCTTGGTGTTTCCATTGTTCATGTGTGGAATAAGGAAAACATACCAGGGATGACCAAAAACATCCTAAGGGGATGAGTTCTAATGCAGTTTGGGTGTGGGATATGGGGATTGGAGGATCTTTCTTATAAGTAAGAGACACCTCTAGTCAGTGGTCCATAATTCCTTATGCATGAGGCTGTAGTGAATACATGTATGGACAAGAAGAAGGGTGACCCATCATTTATAGGGGCTATGCAAGACTTCTGGTGATTAAAATGTTTGGATGGTGAAGTTAGTTATGAAGAAGAAAGATATTTAAGAATGGTTTTAAATCCCTAAGGATGGTTAGTTGTGGTTTGAAATATTGGGCCCTATTCCAGGTGGATTTTTTTCAGATAGTGTGGGACATAAAAAGGTTTAGGAATCGATTTTCTCATTACTTTTTTGATAAATTGTATAATACATGGTTACCTAATGTCGAGGATGTTGAATCCACCTGAATAGCTTGGTTATGGGGATTATAAATCATGGTCTAGTGATATTTTTTTTAACAAGAGGTGAAAACTTATAGGTATATAAAAACCATTGATAATAGAAAAAAAACCATATTCCATGTGGTTAGGATAATGAATCATGTATTTAAAGGGGCCTTAACGGGATAAATCATCCAATAGGTACAATCTCTTTAACAGGGTTCCAATTCTCTAGTGAATCCCACTAGGGTCTTTTGGGATCAGTTAGCCCATGTTGCCAGTTTTCTATATGTAAGAACTATGAGAAAGGTAGACCCATGTCATTGTGGTTCCAAGAGAAAGAGATCGACTCGAGGAATTTGATTATGATATCTTATAATTCAAATACATGATGTTGGTTTATGGGAATCGAAATATTCAATAAGGGTTTTAGAAACCTAAAGGTTGTGTCTCTTCCTAATGAACACATTATCATGATGAAGAGACACCAAAAATCATTACCCTAATTATTTCCTAGACCAATGGGGTGTAGTGAATATAAATATCTTTTGGGATATGATGTGGGCACCATGATATTTATTCCTTGTTTATTTACACTATATCATTTTTTAAACTCTATAAGTGAAGATTCTATAGAGAAGAGACTTGAATTTTTCTCAATTTTCCATTTTAAGGATTTTGTCCAGTCATGTTTTATGTCTCTTTCACTAGTAGTTTATGATCTTTCAATATGGACCCTCAAAGAATACATTTTAAGGTTGTACATATTTGACCAGATTGAATGATGTTGAAGTTTAGGATTCATATTGATCGGGTATAAGGGGGATGTTACACAATATCCTAACTAGGATACCTAGGGACAAAATTACTCCAACATTGTTTTGACTGGTATATGTGAGTGTTATAAATCATGGCACATGGTTCTCTAGTCATGAGTTATAATATGGGAAAATTATGTCGAAAATGTTTATGAATAACAAAATTTTGATGAGATCCAAAATGATGAAATTAGGGATTACAATTATCAAAATTCATTTTCACAATGTAATGACACATTTGGTTGATATTCGGAAGCTGATATGCTTGACCTAGCAGAAGACATACATAATCAAACAAAATGTACCTTAATGTTGGGTGACCATTTTCATGGTCCATGAAAGGCTGGAAGAAACATGATACACTCAAGACATAAAGTTTTTTTATGGTTTGAGGTACTTATATGCTGGATGAACCCCATAATATAGTTTATTGGGGTCAAGATCTTATGTTACTTTGACGAGGAATAATGATTGGTGATGGTATGCACATTTTAATATCATATTGTTGGGATGTATCTACCATACATTTTACCATCATGTGACAAGGGCATTTTCATATCTATTTGACATCATGTGGTAAGGGTATATTATCATGTAATTTTACGTCATGTGACTGGGATTTGGTTATGTAGTTTAAATTTGTATGAATATGACATGATTCACTTCCCACAAAATTTCTTGGTCACGCTAGATAGATTGTCCTTCTAGGTTCCCTAAGCTCACATTAGTCATGATCAGAATGGTAAATAATTGATGAATTGGTAGTTGATTATTCTATTTGAGAGTAGGTTTCATATATATCACTGTATTGGTCCTTCCCATATGCAAGAAGGGGTGAATTTTCCCCATTTTATATGTTGCAGAAGGACCTAGAATTTTGGATCTTGGTGTCATTGGTTACCCTATATTGGAAGGAATCTAGACACACATAGTTATTGTATAAAGTCTCACAACATAGGTCTTAACCATATACAAATGGAAAAAATTTTACATTGCATATCAACCTTGTATTAGAGATTCATGTCTCACTATGTATCATGTGATTTTAGGAATCAAGAATCATGTAGTTCTTGAATGGAAAACTCTCCACGTAGTTATGCCCTATATAATGATGGGAACATTTTATCATTTATATTATGGATGGACATATGATTTGATATCTGGGAATCACTATATATCATGTTTTGGAAGGAATAAATCCACACATAGTTCTTGAATGGAAAACTATCTGCATGGGTTTGACTCATACAAAGAGGGGGCCTTTTTTAGTTTATATTTCCATTGTACCCAGGATTTGAGATCTGTGTGTCAATACATTTTCTATTATGATAGGAATCAATCCATATATAGTTATTGAATATAAAAATCTCTACATATGTCTAACACATACACATAGGGGGTCATTTGTTCCAATTATATTATAGATGGACCCAGGATTAGTGATCATGGCATCACTGCATATCATGTAATGACATGAATCAAGTCACACATAGTTCTTGAATGGAAAAATCACTACACATGTTTGACCCATTTATAAAAGGTAGGAATATTTCCATTTATATTTCTAGTAGAAACATGATATGGGATCAAGGTGTCACTACATATCCTATTATGGTAGAAATCAATCCACATGTAGTTGTTGAATGGAAAGCTCTCTATATAGGTCTGACCAATCTACCAAGGGGGGAATTGTTTCCATTTATATTGTGTATGAAACCTATATTTTAGATCTGGGTGTCACTTCATATCATGTGACAATAGGAATCAAAAGATAGGTAGTTCTTGAATGAAAAAATATCCAGAATGGTTTGGCCCATACATAGAAGGGGTCATTTTTCCTACTTATATTGTGACTAGACCAAGGATTTGAGATCTAGGAGTCATTATGTTCCCTTTCAGGATAAAAATTAAGTCAAATGTATTTCATGAATCGAAAAATATCCATGAATGTCTGAATCATATGTGTAGGGGCATTTTTCTGTTTATATTGTGTATTGACCTAGAATTTGGGATTTAGGATTCACTATGTATCCTGTGATAGTAGGAATCAAGCCACACATAGTTATTGAACAGTAAACTCTCCACAATAGGTTTTCCCATATGGACGTGGGTTTATTTTTTTTCTTCTTATATTGTTCCTACACCCAAGAATTGGGATCTAGGTGTCGAAATGTATCATCTGATTGGAGGAATCAAGCTATATGCAGTTCTGGAATGGAAAACACTCCCTACATGTCTGACCCATATATAAGAGGAATTTTTTCATTTATATTGTGGTTAGACCCAGGATATAGGGTTTTGGTGTCACTACATATCTTGTCATAGTAGAATCAATCCACACATAGATTTTTTACAAGGAACTATGTGAGACCAGCAACATAAGGGTGGTTTCCCATCAAGCAAGGATGCAATGAAAATAGAAGGGGGACTTTTTTTATAAAACCTCAAGGGTGAAGCAAAGTATGAGAATGATGGTCAATAGAGGTTCATATTTAGATAGTTTAAGGTATTAATTCTTGGAATTGAAGGGTGAAAATACTGTGAGAATGTTCAAGTGTTGTAAAATAGATAAAATCTGATGTAAAAATGGTTCAAAAGAGGCCCTTAACCCCAAAAACCAATTATAAAATTTTTTACATGAAGTCTAATTTCATCAGGCTTGGACTAGGTGGAGGCCCCAAAACAGGTTGGTGTTGAGGATAAGCCCTGGATATTGGATACAATATACCCAAAACATCATATTAGGCAAGGGAATCAGGAACACGAACTAGAGGAAGACTGACACTGGTAGAGTGTCCTCATATATAGTGAGGATAGTTAATAATCTCATAGTTTTCATATGAGGCATCCTTTGTTTGTGACATTGGGTAAGGCTACAGTTTACCATCAAGTGTTGAGGATTCCATATATGTAATTTAACATCATGTAGTAAGGATTTATTCAATATATTTTAATGTTTTACAATTAATAATTAAGTTTATATGTAGTTTAAATCCCTATTTATAGGACTTTGGATTCTTGATGATGGATATGGAATGTACTTCCTTAGAAACATCACATTTATGGGAGTCATAATGCACTCATAATCCATTATGGACGATGAGTAGGATCCATTGTAATTTACCTTATATATGATGCAAGGACCTTCTCACTTGTGTCCTAGCTTTAGAGGATTCATTACGGGTATCATTAGAGTTCTAAGATCTAATACATGTTCTCATTGAAGGATTTGGTTTAGTTGAATCATTTTATTGAAGTCTCACATGACCTAATTTGGATGAACCTCAAGGTTGTGTGGTTTATGAAAATAGTTCTCATCGATTATCCCTAACTCATCCAACTGTTTTGGAAATTTCTCATCAAATGAATGTTGTCTATAGATATATAATCAGAATGAGGGAAATTGGAATTCCATGGGTAAAAATACTTTGGTCCATATACTAATTAATAGAGAGCCAATTTTGTGATAGTTTTCATGGTGGTGTTGTAGACCCTTCAATCCTGAAGGAGATTTTCCATCTTGAACTTTTTTTCCTTTTCTGAAATTTTCTAGAGTATATTTTATAGAGTCTTGTTGAATGCCTCTATCTTTAAATTTTTTCATTATAGTGTGATGAATGTTTCAAATATATTTTGTACTTTTGGTGCAATTTCTTTAATTTTTTATAACATATTTTATTGTTGTTTCTTGACAATATGGTATGAGGGTCTAAAAATATGGTGATGATATTGTACTTCATGATGTTGATATATTCTTCATCTGGAAATTCATGAGGGGTATTTCCTTAGAAAATTTGTAAAAGAAGTATGTAGTGGTATGGAAGTACTTAAACTACATTGTTTTGGCTGGGGGACTTGGCCCCACAACATCCATTCCCATAAGATGAATGGATGGGAATATTTATCTGTATGTATAAACTCTAGTGGTTGATGGATGATGTTTTAATAAATTAGTCATGCATGAAATTTCGTGGTCAATTCCATGCAACTATTCATAATTATTTACCATTAGTGACCAATCCACCTAATTTGGTGCAAGATTTTGGTCACAGACAGATGAGAATCATAGGATCCATCTTGGATTTCTTCCATGAAAGTGGTATTTTCTCCTTCTATTATTCAACTAATGATGATTTAATTAAATCCTTGTTTGTAAAAGGATTTTTTCCCATTTTTCTTTGTATGAAAAAGTAATATTCTCTCTTGGTTGTTTATTTTTTTCCCTCTCATCCCTATCTAATAGAAGGATCCCATTTTGGAGGTAATAGATTATGGGATACATCCATTTGGGTTTAGATATTGGTTCATTGTGCTCTAGTGTAGTTTTGACCAGACTTATTTCCTCCATGTCACAAATAATACTGATGAAACTACACATTGATGTGGGATGTGGAAAGACAATTCGTCTGGATTAGGGTTTCCCAAGACTCTGGCAGCATTAGCCAATGTATTGTCATGATCATTTGTGATCAATCTAGGTGATGAAATGTTGGTTTGAAAGGGAATTATTCCATCAATCCTCTAAGGTAACCAATGAGAGGGGTCAATTCTTTCTTCTTGATGGCATACTCACTATTGATTTTTCTTATCACTAGCTTTGAATCACAATTTATATCTGGTAGGAAATCTAAATTTATAGGGATAGTTCCTATTTATAAATGAGGATCTGATGATATGCCTCATTATTATCCCACAGATAATGAGAAGGATTAAGGAAAATTTAATTTTTCTAGGAACCCAAATACATTCCCGAGACCAAACTCGATAAGATTTAGTTTTTCAATCATTTTTCCAATAGGAAATGAGGTGTCACTGTCCAAATAAATTTCCCATCTTTGGGGATTGTTAACAGAATAGTAAAATCTTTGTCTAGAATTTTGGTTTCCCCAAGTGTGCTTTCTTTGGTATAGTGTCTTGCATTGAAATCATCTATGTCCTTGCCTTTATCTTCCTTCTTTGATATGAACTTGATGACGTCATTTTTATCTCCAAATTATCACACATTGGTCCATATTCCTTATCAACAATGGTAGCCAATGATGTACTTGAGCGGTTCAATATGAGAAACCAAGTGGAATTCATGATTCTATAAGTAATCTCTCATCTTTTCACTATAAATATGAGTGCGATTAATTTCTTCTCAATATCATAATATTGTGTCTCAGTACATAACATAATTCAAAAAAGGTTATATATATTTTTTTTATTCTCTTCATCATGTATCTTTGTGAGGATAGAACCAAGTGATCATTCAATGGTGACCACATATAAAACAAGAAGACTTCCTTCTAATGGATCCATTATTATTGGTGGGTGTAGAAAGTAATTCCTGATATTCCCAATGGATTCTTGGAAATAAAAATCCCCTAAGTAGGTGAATCACATTTAATTGTCTTGTTAAATTGGAGAGATTTCATATCCTAGTTTTCTATGAAACACTAGATTTATGTGAGATTCCCTTGGATCATCGTCCGATATTTGAGATTAAAAGGGGTGAAATTGGTAATATTGAACCGTTATTCTACATATCTACCTCAATGTCAGGTTGATGTACCAAAAGGCCAAAAAATTCACTAACACTACCCAATAAATGCACTTTAGATGGTTCATCTTCTAGCTAAGCTACTGCAACAGGAAGAATATTGTTTGAAGATACATAAGGTGATCACATCACTATCAATATTTTAAAACTAAGTCATCAAAATATAATTTAGTTATCTGTCCCAATAAATCCTTAAAGATATGATGAATGGAATTTTGTTTTGTAGAACCGATGTTCCTAAGTCAAAAGATAATTAACTAATAGAAAAATATCTCATTCGGTGCTCTGAAGGTGGTGGAGTCCTCCTCTTCGGGGTCCATATTTATCTAATTGTACCCTAAATACCCATCCTTGATGTAAAGTTCCTAGAAGCTATCACTTACATCAATCAAAAGTTCTATGATCAGAAATGGGAAATTTTCCATTGAGAAATGTCTATTAAGGTCTCGAAAATAGTTGATGACCTTGATCTACAAATTATTTTTCTTGATGGGGTGGATGTTGGAGATCCATTTTGTGTATTTGACCTCTTAGAAAAGTTTTCCATTGATCAATTTGTCAACTTTTAATCCTACATTAGTAGTATGGAAGGAGTTCATCATCTAATATACCTACCTAAAACCAAAATGATCACTCGGTGGGTCTTGGTGATGTGTAGCCACATCGGGGTTGATCTTGGGCATTTATATATAATTCGAAGAGAACATGTGTCAGTTTTTATTTAGAAATGTGATATATAAATTTTTATCCATAAGAGGAATTGTGGAACTAATCAACATAGTCTATAGGTCATCTTCTATTCCTAAATTCACCTACCTGTTCTCATTGATGCTGGGGAGATTACTTCCCCAAATATGGGTGGGTCGTTCTATTAGTCATCTTATTTTACTAACATCTCTAATAATTTGAATTCACTCATAGACATGGTGACTAGTCAAATAGTATCTCTCTCACTATTGAGGTAAGAGAGGTTATGAGAGGAGACATTGTCATCCTGGACTACTAGAGTAGTCATAAAGAGATTCTGAGGAATTTGGTTTTCTTTTATACTTCCACTAGGGGAAAAAGGTGCCAATAAATTTGTGATTAGGTCTACTCTCCAAATAAAGTTTACGAGTAGAAAATAATCATTTTCAAACATGCTCCAAGGATTCACAGAACCAATCCCCAAGCCATTGACAGCCAAAACCTTCATATCATTACCCAAAAATGGTTTCCTACCTTCTCTATTAGATAAACCTTCCTCATCATATATGGATTCTCAAGACTTGAAGTGGGAACCATCACAATGTAGTACACATTAATTAATATTGATGGGGTATTTCATTCCCAGATGGAATGTTGAAGGTATCACAACCTGACTATGAATCCATGTTCTTCCTAGTATGATACTATATATTGGGTCTTTCTGAATAACGATGAACTCAAAATTAGGTTTGAGATCCCAAAACTGAGCCTTGGGATTTCTCTTCACTAGAGTAATTTCCTTGATCTTATTTTACCCTTAAATGGTTATCTTTTTTATAGATATATCCCACTTTCTATATCCCAAACATAGAAGGGTCTAAATCAAGAAAATGTTAACCCTGAAACCATTTTCAACCAGACCCCTTTATATTTCGTCATTATCATGATTGCCTAAAACATATAGGGGTTTTATATTTCCCTATATGACTTTTTATACATCCTATTGTGTGAATGAGATGATGACCTATAATTCTGATGGGATGTTCTCCACTCAATTCACCTAGGCTATAGTGACTTCTGTATTAAAATTCTTTGAGATCTAGAGGGACTTGATGAGTAACTCACTAAGTTATTTTCAAAAGTTGATATAATATATGATTTAAAGTTCGGTTGGAATAACTACAAACTATTACATAATTTTTTACTTTTTTGTTCGAGGTTAGTGCTTCCCAAGGTGGGGTTGCACTATATTATGTGTCATAGGAGATGTGGTTTTGGAGGTGTATGTTCTTGGTGCTTTGGAATATGTTGGGTTGTAGGTCACTTAGACCATCCCCTTTGTATAGGATAATTAGACAATCACACTCCTGTCAGTCAGTCGTGTAATATTTTTGGGATTGGATGACTATTGGTGTGCTCTGAGGAATCTCTATGCTTGTACTGGGGTTACTGGAGAACTTTTCCATAGTTATCAACTATAATAATGAATTCCATAGGGATGTGACCAACATATTGGGTTTGACCATGATTTCCCCAGCCCTTATATCCTTGAATTCAATTTAATTTACCTCTAAATCCCTAGTTAGGTATGGGGAACTTGTATTCAATGGTGTATCCATCATAGAATAAGGGATATGTTAAGTTAACCGTGTTAACAAAACCCAAAATCATCCCTCCATTCAATTAGGGTTTTATTTGGTGGTGCGATTCCTATTCTCCAAATTTTGAATGAATGAAGTATACAGGAGTCAAAGCATGTGTGGGATCCAAATATGACTCTTCCTCTTGTGTATTTTCTAGTTTTTGATAATTACATATTCCCCTAAAGAATTATTTGGCGACGTCATCCTAAGTTATAGGATCATAATTGGTTTGAAATGTTTTACACGTGAGGTATAATAAGCTTGCTCAACTACCTTCATATTCATCCAATTATAAAACTTCTTCCCACAATTTGTGGGAACCTACTTCTAGTCACCCTCTTCTTATGATTGGTAAACTATTACACAAGTCGCATATATAGAAGAATTATCTATTTTCACATTTCTAGAGTTAACCATGCGTTGGAGGACATATTTGAAGATAAATTAGTTGTGGGTGGTGTGACCCAGCCTCCAATGGAAAGTAATTTAGTCGTGATGATTAGTTATATTGGCCTATATTGGATTCTTGTGGTCTATGGAACTACTCTTTTTGGAAGGAATGCACTTCGTTCATCCATTCCTTAAATAGCGGGAGACCAGAATCAATTTTTTATTCTAACTGAGGGTGATTTTGTGGTTGTTTTCACTTGGAGGGAAGCATCAGATGATTAGAGGCATGCCTAGGTTCTTGAATGGGAAATATTACTACCTTAAGGGTAACAACATCAATCTATTTTTTTCTAATACATTGCTCTTTGTTAAAGGAATGGGTTGAGATTTAGCTCCAGTGCAATGAGTGGAATTTTCTAGGTGTTTCACAATTTTTTTAAACTCACTGAATCTTTATGGATACTTCATCATGATAATAGTCATTTTCAACTCATCCCATATATTTTAAGTATAGATTTCTAGTAGTTTCTCTTGAGAGATACAGATAATGAGTAAAAAGGTCAAACCCTTCCATCTAGAGATAATGTTTAAAACCCTCTAAATTTTTCATTTTTTTTAGTTTTTTAGGTCGACAACTATCATTTTCCTTAGAAAATAGATGAACTAATAAAGTTATCTACAACTAATGTATTCCCCAACTCTAATGAATCCAACTGGAAGACTATTTTACCAAATGAAGGATGGACCTTTCAGGGTTTGTACAAAATATCCCATCATGGTTTCCTCTTGAGGATCTTGAGGGCCCATCATTAGGATACATTAGGATATAATGTAGGTGAGATGTTTTTCTGTATCTCTCACACCGTCAAAGGTTGACAATTTAGGATTACATAAATTTGGTAAGGTAAAAGTGACATCCATCCATTTTGGGTATGTATTACTTTTAGGATACATGAATGTCCACTACCCTTCCCTTGATTTCATTTGAGTGGCCAGGGATTCAATCGAATTGCATAGTGATGGAGGTACCACTGATGGGATGGCCTCCCACCAACAAGTATCAGGTGAGGCTTGATGAGGTTGCATCATATTCATATACTTATAATTCTCAATCCAGGCCTAGAGTGAACAATCATCACGATAGGGAGAGGATGTGATCGTAATGAAGTAAATTGATGATAATCCTTGAATTCCTGATTTATATAACCAGTTTCCAAGATCTATAGTTTTCCTTGTGCTTATATTCCACTCTTGAAAACATGTTTTCTCTATCCTGATATGTGGGAGGAGGGATATTTGTCTCTATCTAGAGATGACACCCAGTGGTAATGTTTCCCTAGAGTAGTTCCTCATTGATATATTTGTTATTCTATAACTCATTCTCTTTTTGTCCCATCCATTCCTCTATGGAGGTAATTTTGTCTCTTATGGGTGGTGAGTGGGATGTATCCAAAAAATTCCCTTAATCCATTTTAGTTTTCTTCTGTACAGGTGGAATTAATCATTTAGAGGTGTTGAGTTCTGGATCCTTCTCTAATTCTGCATACCTAAAAACTCGTTTGGAGCATCAAGATCACCTTTTTCTAAAGGAATGGTTTATTATTTTCATCAATATGATCTTTTTTATCATTATACATCTTATTTATTGTATACTGTGACTAAATTTATAGAGGTGTATTGGAAAATGGTAGGTATCCCATTACTCTCCACCGAGAATGGTGATTCAATGCCTCTAACTCCTCCTTCAATGGTTGCATCATGTTTATTTATCTATACCTTATCCATATTGGACAATTATGGAGTATTAACCATAAGGGGTTTGATTTCCTTTTCCATATTTTCATATCATCTTGGAATCCGAGTAATGAATTTGAGGGAGTTTATAATCATGCTTTCTTAACAAGCCCCAAATTTTAAAGGTGTGTCTCACAATGGGAGGAATGAATGGGATGTCGGCCATCAATATCTACATACCAATCTGGAGAAGAAAATTTCCTACTGAAGGGATGATAACAATAAAAATACCTCCATCCCTATGGGATGGAAAATATTCAAGGTTGCCATTGGAAATTTCTAAACCTATTTTCTAGGATTTAGTGATTCCAGTTGAGGATCATATGGATCCTAAGAAATATATTGATACATAAATGACCCCATCACTATTTGATAGGGAAGATCTTCAACCATCATGGATTACTCCAGTATGCTCTTAGAGAGTGATGAACCTCATGATGGGGATTGAGTTAAAAATACCCCCAACCCTATGGGATGGGGTTAGTTTCCATATGCTACCAATATTTCCTAGATCCTATCAAGGGATGATGGCCCTAGGTATGGAGGTGGTGGTAAGAATTCCCCCATCCATGTGAGATGGGTAGACTCATGGATGGATACTATGGAAGCTGGTATTAGGATCCATTTAATTTTGTGAAACTGTGCTCATGTATGAGTTGGGTGTGATGGTAGCCCACAATGATAGTTTTTTTCATGAATCCATTGGGTAGTCTATAAGTGTTACTTTCATTTGTAAAATACATTCCATTATGATATATGGGGCATCTTTGGAATCTATTGGTATCCATATCCCTCTATTATAGACATATATACACCTTTAAATTAGTGTAATACTTTTACATTAACTAACTAGCTCATGTTTTACCTGATCCCCTAATTTCTTCTATGGATATGACATTACCAGATGCGATTTCTTGGGAGCATTTTTGTTATGTAAAAAGAATGATGTGAAATGATCTATATTTTCCCCATCCTAAAATATATATGCTTGATGGGGATCTTTAAATCAGTCTATGGAGTGTTGTTATGGTATAGAGGCACACATTGTTCAGGCATTTTTCATGCCCTTGCATCCATGTGTTCTGGGATATAGAGAATGCATCCATATCTAGTTGACCATAGAGTGTATTCAGGATTTTTGAGATCACCCTCATACAATTGATGAGGGTGGTTTATATACTTTAACTCATGTTTATTTTCCCAAATATGTTTGGATATGTAAGGCGTGAAATAATTCTGTAGATCTTATGATATCTCATAGTCGAAAGTGGCGATGGTCCAGAATATAATTTAGTGGTATTTTCTAGCTAACTCTCTTCATATATGTATGATAGTTGCTTCTTCCTTATAATTATATACCTCCACCTAGTAACACCATAGACGATTATTCTCTACAACACTTATGGAATATAGTGAATTTATTCTAAGAGTTGATGTGGAACTATATATGGTAAACCTCAATGGTTCAGAAACCTCTTTGTATGAAGTTTTTGGATTTTCGAGTGACTATCTCTAAGGTGTTTGGGAAAGGGTGGATTTCTTAGTTTGTGAGTGATATCATCATGGTGAGGTTAAACACAATATATTTTTGTTGTATATTCCCTATAATTCATATATTCACTACTACAAGGTGGACTATTGGGGTAATGATCCCCTTTATCTTTGTCTGGGGAGTAAAAAATTATGGAGGTGTTGTGGATATATGTAAAATAAACTCAAGGACACTATAATTGAAAAGATCTGGGATATGAGCCTCATTATATGTCATGGAAAAATATGTTAGCCTGACTTTTGGGGTTCAGTAGGGATATGAGCCGACTTAATGATGGTTTCCATAATATGTTGATAGCCAACCATTATTGATGCGATATGAGCCTGCTACTAAGAAAATATGGGAGTATTCCAGTTATCTTTTTTAATAATGGTAGGAGTATCAGTCTTCAAAGGTTGGTTACCAAAATATGTCAAAAACTATTGGATAATGTGGGGAAATGATCGTTGTTCATATTTTTATTCCTCATTAGAATATAATAAATAACCTCATAAATGGTAGAATAGATATGAGCCACTTCTTATATAGCTATGTTGGTTCAATAGTTCATTGGTAGAAGTATGGAAATGAGCTTGGCATCCTTGAGATTCTATAATATGATGACTAGATCCAATTTCATGGATATGAGCCTGGTGATATTCCTTTGGTGTGCACCACTGGTCTTTTTTGGAAAGGAATAGGCTCATATCTTGTGGCATGTTTCAAATTGAATTTGTGATCCCCAGTTAAAATGGTGATTTGATTCTAGTACTAAGCCTTTGGAGTATGTAATCAATATTTTTCAATATAAATGTGAGCCTATCTTTAGGCATTTACCAAATTGAATTGGTGAGCCCCGATTGGAATGGGAATATAAGAAAAATCATGTGCCTGGTCCATTACTTTAAAATGACAATAATCCACAGATATAGAAGTTAGAATTTTTTCTTTCTCTAGAGTATCCACCTATTCACAATGATCATGGTGATATTATACATTGGGTTTGAGGATAGGAAAAGGAGTATGTCCTTGTACCTATATCAATGACAGAATATTCCAATAGTGCAATTCATCTATTTATAGAATATAGTGACACATTAGCAAAGTTTGTGCAGTAATGTATGCCTTCACATTTTATGTCCCTAATATATACTTGATGATTTATTCAATTTAAATGGGGATATAATACCACTAATTCAATCCTATTTTCATTAAAATATGTTGATGGGATTCATTCATGGGGATGGGGTATGAGCCTCCCTCATTCTTATTATATGAATATGCATGCAAACTTGATCCAAGTGAGTAGGGATATGAGCCTACCCGTTGGGTACTGCCAAAATATGATGAAGGGATTCATCACTGTGATTTTTGAAATGAAACCACTCCCATTTATCTATTGCTTTATATGCATAGTGATACCTCCTTGGTACTTATTCATGAGTGTATAAGGTAGAAATTTGTCGGGTGGTTCCATTAGTAGTTGATTAAGGGGAATCGATAGGAAGGTGATGGTGATGGAAGTTAACATAAGCCCTACTAGGTGGATTCTAAACTAGAATAGAGCTATATTCGACTCCTTGATCTACCATACTATGATATGTGAGGTGATAATCATATCACTCTATGGATAAGATTTTAAAGTGACAAGTGGTGGTGACAAGAATAACTATTTTCATTATTTCTTTCCCTCAATGATTCTATTAGTCAACATAATCATATCGAGACCCTTATGTGCCCCCTAAATGGTAATTATCATACCATGTCGGGGGTATTCTATTGCCATCATTTTTTCCTACAAAAAAAATAAGGTATCTTGTGGGTGATGTTTTTCGTAACCCAAAATGGTTATTGATGTAGGTGGGATTCCAAAATATTTTCTTATTTTAGATATGAAATCGAGTTAAGAGGTCTGTTGTAATATTTTCTAAAATAAAAAATATAAAAAAACAAGGTCACCAATTAATTTATCATCAGGAGTGGGAATCATTCTCAATAATATATGAACTTCTAACTCATTTTTTCTCTCTTATTCCTAGTATATCCATTTTCTCCTGCGGAATTATCATATTGAGAATGGACTTATTTCATGGGTACACAGATTATATTGGATTCCTCACTAGGTGTACCATTTTTTTGGGAGATTAAAAAAAATGGTCCAACACCTGGTCAATATATCATTTTTAATATTTTAGATATTCATATCTGCTTCGTGATTTTTTTCTTCCCTAAAAATATGATAAGGTATGGTTGTGTATCAGCTTAAGGAGACATGATTCCCAATTCCTATAATGATTTATTTATTTTGTCAATATACGGATTCACTAACTTTTTCATTTGACTGGTTTTGGTGGTTCATGTATGGTTACATAAACCTTCACATTGGGTTTACCATTTCTATATTCTATATAAACACTCAACATTTTCCACATCCATAACTGGGTACAGACCTACATTCCATTGGTAGGTGGGGAATTAGGGATTCAATCCCAATGACACATAGGGACTCACATATATTAAGAAGATGGGATTTGGGGATCATATTACCCTTTTGGAAGAAATAATTTTTTATTCTGAGATTCTATTGTAGTTTTAAAATATCTTCATGAATCTCTTCCAAATCATGATGTTAGACCAGTTATCATAATAAAATGATTGGGTATTGAATCTTTTTACATGCAAAGGAGGTTCTATTAAAGAGACAGTCAATATGTATCTAATGATATCTAATAATTTCTAATTATTTTTTAGTAATGGGTAGTATCTTATACCTTGAACACATGTAACCAGGAACTCAAGAGTTTCCAACCATCTAGATAGGTGATTGGTGTTTCTAATATGGGATTTAACCTATATATGGAATCCAACATATCTTATTTTGAATAGGAACAAAATCCCACATAGTTTTTTTATGTCGTTTAGTTTAGCATCATGTGTAAAGGACATATATAAGGTCAGTTTAGAATTAGTTATAGGACTTGAGCCTAAGGGAGGTGTCCTATGAATCCTGCTTATAGTAAGAATAATAATTATCATAGTTTGATCTACCCAGAACCCAATGATGGTATTTGATAGATAATTTATCCCCATTAGGGTTATTTCCCCATGGATTAATAACACAAGAATTACCTCAGAACATATATAGAGGTGGAGGTCATTTTAATTGGGGAAATTGTATCCCTTCATTTAACCAGGAATACACACTGAAGTTTCCCTGGCTGGGTAAAATTCATGATTCTAGTGATATGAACCCAAAAAATACCTAAGACCATGTGATTCATGCTCAACGAGATAAATAGGGGATATAAAATGGTCCGACTCACTAGAATTTTTATATGGGGCTTACAATCTGGTGAGTCCCTAATGGGGTGTTTTACCTGGATCTCGGGAAATAAGAAAGCATCCTATATATCCCACTAATAGAAGGAATTATAGTACTTGTAGTTTACTTAAGCTTCCCAATCAGCTGATAGATCATGAAGAATGATAAACCATCATAAGGGTTTATGTACCATGGGTTATAGTGTCTGAGAAATGGAGGGTTTTATACCAAGGTGGATTCTCAACTACATATCAGTCCTTAAGAAGGCATCCTATATATCATTGTTAGATAGGAATTGGAGTTCTTATTTTTTTAATATAATGTGTCCCAGTGTGTCTTTGGAATAGAATTATCATGTCTTGGGGTGATTTCTTAAAATTTGGGACACATTGGAGTGTTTATTCCCGACATGGTTGACAAGTCAGGGATGTATTCCTACTAAATATAAAGTTGTCACGACAGGTCTTGGTCATCTATGTGACATGTCTAAGGATTTATGTACATGTCCTGTTGTCTTTCACATAACCTGGATGAGATGTCTTGGGGACAAAGCATGAAAAATATTCCATGTCAAAGGAGCATAACATTATTGAATTAGACATGTCATTGGAATATTTAATGATTAATATAACTTATATGAGATCCTTCAAATGATCATTGAGTACACATCTGTGGGTGTTGTGTGATTCGAAACGCATTTCTGGAGGGCTCCACATGCTTTGGAAAATATTATTAGAGGACTTCATGTGCTATGGTTGACATTCCTGGAGGGTTTCACATGATCTATTGGACATTACTAGAGGGATTCATGTGATCCGGAGCAAATTACTAGATGTCATTTCATGAACTGAATGATATTTTACGATGGATCTGTGTGATCTAAATAGTTCATGTGAAGCATATGATCCTATTATATCATTATGAGGGTATGATTTCTTCACTTGAAAATAAATGTATCTTTATTCATGTAAGTATTATATATTATTCTTCCATTATTTCATAAAATCCTCAATATTTTTTAGTTATTGGCCTTCTGAGACTTCACGTGATCTATTTCATATTTGGAAACTCATTCACATAATTTGGTCAGTGGAAAGGAATTCTTTCTCATTACTAATAGGGTGTTCATGTGAATCACATATTCATGTCATGTAACCCTTTAATTCAATCCTTTGATTTACCTAGTGGAAGATCCTTTCTATTTCACGGCTTTCGACTTTGATAAGTGTACTCCCTCTTCTCTACTATTATGTGTGAGTCTCCATTTTGTGTGTTTTTTGTGATGGGGGGGAGGAATTTATAGGCCCCACCACCCTGATTCTACACTACCATGAATCTTGCACATATCATAGATTTGATCTTGGTTCGGTGGACAGAATATCATATCATGCATTTTGCATTATCCTTCCATGGGTCAGTCATGTAATCCCTTGGTAAATAGGGACCATGAAAGCACTATATAATTTCTATATTTATTAGACACACAACTTATTAAAATGATCTCATGTAATAATTTATATATGTCAATGTGATTTTGAAAGACTAGGATGGCATATTCGAGATTCCTCACAATATCAGGATAGCTTGTGGAGAGGATTTCACGTGATCGAAAAATGCTCATCTGGGGTCCTTCATGAGATCAAGTCACCTACAGAAAAGGAATTCATGTGATCAAGGAGGAGTCTTCTTAGGGCCTTCATGAAATAAAATTGGCATGTTGATGTGATTTCTTGAGATTGAAGGAGATAATCACATGATGTTAATAACCCATTCACATGAAAAATGGCGTAAAATTACCTCCCATGATGTTTATTTAGATTCCATTTTTTTTATAATAAGTTTCATGTTTTCCTCTCGATTTTTTATAACTAAATTTTCAATAATGGGTCTCACAATATCATGTGAGCATCATCATGAAATCTTGATCATATTGTTTTTGTTTCATCACATGATCAAAGGGGGATATTGTGACGCTGTGAGATCATTTTCACGGGTAGTAACTTCTTCGTGTCTTTATATCCAGATGGATGTCATTTTGACGCATATACATGTCTGAGGACCTTTTCATGATGGAAGTGTCATACACAAAGGGATTAGTGTGGTATATCTAACATGCCTCTGGGGATATCACATGATTTTTGGACCAATCACGTTATTCATCTGATCTCTTCACATAAAAATCAGGGTAACATTAACCACATGAAGCATTATCCATTCCCACCATTATTTGGAAAGTGTTTTTGGGTTACTATTAGGCATTTGTTGGATGACATGGGGCATTATCATAGGAAATTACATGTAAACCTTTACATGATCATTAGAACTCGTCTAGATGCCTTCGAAAGAATATTAGATATTTTCATTGGAGCTCTATGTGATCATGAGAAGATCATGTGAAGAACTTGACCAACTTTTGTGACCATTCCAGGTTCATGTGATCATATGTTTTCTAGGGGTCATGGTATCCACTTGGAATAGTCCCTTAGTCTCCATGTATTCATGCTCGTCCTTCCTTTTTCTTGTAGAGAAAATAATACCCATGCTTCCAGTATTTCTTCAATCAAAGAAAAGTCAATTATTATTTGCATTTCATCAAAAATCACCCAAAAATTAAACCCTCATTCAAAAATCAAACATTATCCAAAAAAATCCTCAAAACCATCCCAAAATACCCAAAACCTAGTCAAAATTCCCGAATAAGAAGCCCTCAACCAGAATCAATAGTTTAAATAGTCTCATGCTTTAGGTATCCAAGAATTGTACTTATGACCTTAATTTATTATCACAAGTACACAGGCTATCCTATAATCACTTTTTATATTAGTGATAAAATATATTTCTTAGAATATACCCAAAAACAATAAGGACATAATCACCCTCCCAAGGCATAAACCTTGTTAAAATTATGTGTGCTTTATTTTTCATTCTTTAGTGTCTATATGCGGGTGACTGAAATGTATTTTGGGTGTATCCTAATCATAAATGGCCATATAGTTTGATTTAAAATATCATAATATTTTTAAAAAATAAAATGGATTCAATCCCCCCCCCCTCCCTTGGTGTAACAAAATCAACTACTAGGTAATTTGAGGTGGTATCAAAGCTAATCCAAGTTCCCTTTGATTGAGGCTCGTATATTTTAAGCTGAATATGAAGAATCTAAAACACGAAAAAAAATCATAAGAATTAATATAATATATTGAAAATTTATCATGGGAAGAATAAAAGGATGATCCCTCATCTTCTTTATCATGTCCTAGAAGTAATTGATGTCACATAGAGGGTTTTTCAATAGTTAGTAGATAATATCCCACAAAAATTATAGATAAAATAAATTTTTAGAATGATGGAAAAGTAAAGAATCTAATTATTATGTCCTTATTTGAATTTTTTTTAAAAATATGATGGGATTCCAAATTTTCAAATAGATCTAGGATAAGATTGAAACTATTTTTCAATGTAATTTGAAAGTAAAAGAATCCAAGTTGTATATTTGGGTTAGAGAAGTTTTAATATATTATAATGGATGATTATGAGACTATTACTTACTATTTAATAAGGGTGAGAGATTTTTTTACCTATATTTGAGGTTCTAGAGGCAATTTTGAATATTTTACAATTTTTAAAAAGATAATGAGAAATTTCCCAAATAGATTTGACATAAATGTTTCTTCTCTCTAAGAAAAATATTATTATTTCCATGAAGAGCATCAAAATATTTTTATTTCTAATTTAAATAGAATGGATTTTTGTTTCAATAATATGATTAAATAAGATAAATAAATTTATTGTAAATACATGGAATAACTATAGATGAAAGGGAAATACAATTATTCAAATTTAGAATCTCAAGATGATGATGAAAAAGATAAATAGTATCATAACATTATGCATCTTATTTTAAATAACCTCAAAATATGAAGAGGTAAACACAAAGGTATGATTACATAGAAATTATTTAACTATGATGGAATAGTATGATTTTTTATTTTATTTTATAAAGAAGAAGAATATTGATTCTAGTAATGGTGAGTCAGGAGAAGTATTTTCAAAAAAGAAATTAGAAAAAAACTAAGAAGTCATATTTTGGAATGGAGAAGTTATAAATAATGATAAGAATGAATTTGATAAAAAAATATGATGAAGTATCATTAAAAATTACTAATTTGGAATATGAAGTTAAAAATACAAGACATTATAACTTTATAGCTTATATTAAAAACCTAAATTCACCCGAATCACTGGTGAGGATGATGAGGTTAGATACCCTGAACATATATTGAAATCTAAACATAATGTTTGTCTTTGGAAAAAAACCTATGCTGAAGAAAAGAATCAGTCTTCTTGAGAATGAGGATTAGAGGGAAAAATAGGTGAATATTGATTACATAATAATTAGATTGACTACATTAAGGAAATCAAGAATATCAAGATGAGAACTGAAAACCGATAAAAAAAATTAAATATATTAATGTAACTTCTACTAAAAAGGAAGAAAAAGTATGTAAGGCATAATATAGGTGTTATCAAGATTAAAATAACTTGATGAATATGAGATAATATTACAATAAATTTATGGATGTTCAGGTTGAATCATCTCAAGTTACTACAAATGTTTTCCCAAAGAATAATACATAAACGAATTATGTTCAATCAATGGTCACCATATATAATTTAACTAACAATATAGGTCATAAATCCAAAATAGGGAGTCCATGGGATGAAATAAATCATGAAACAAAAAACTCTTAGATCATGGGATATTTTGGGAAATTAATGTAGTGAAATGTTTTAACAAAAGGAAAAAAATAAAGTTGTTAATACACTTAGGTAGTTATAAAATTTTCTCAAACATATTTATCATTCTTATAGAAGAATAAGTTTTAAAGAAAACAATTAATGATGTGAATCCTATAGGATTAAATATTATATTTTCATGTATAACATGCCATTTCAATAATTTCATATATTTGAATAATTTTGGGGGAGATATCTAATAATTATAATAATAAATTAGACAAGAATAATGATATGAATAATAGTTCATCAGAATCTGTCATATTAAAATAATTTTTATTTTCTAAAATTAATTTTTGGAATATGTGATCAAAAGGTTAATTTTTCGAAATAATTTTGGGCATCACTTATATGATAAAAAATATAAAAGTTCATTTATGAGAAGGTTTTAAAAATAAATGGGCCTCATATATCACTTCTTATTGAAGTGAATCTTACAGATAAAAATATATAAATTCAAAGATTCTTGTTAGTTCTTGTTCAACCCATGTGATAGGAGGAAAAAATATTTTGAAAATCATTAAAGAATAAGATAGAAGTGTAGTTACTTTTTGAAATGATCATTATTTAGAAATTATATGAGTTTTCACAACTGAGATTGTGGTCCAAAATTTAAATCGAAGGATGTTCTTTTTATGGATAGACTCATATATAATTCATTGAGTGTGAATCAAATTTTTATTATTGTAAATGAATTAATTGTTTTAAGATATTTTTTCATCATTGAGATCTTAAAGAATGTAAGATTCATCAACAAAGTAGAAATAACTATTGGTAATCTATGTATAATTATAAATTCGATTACTTTTTGTTTTTTGATACCAAAGGATGAGAATGATTCGAAATAGTAGTATTTTTCATCTTAGTAATTGAATTTTGAAAAAAAAAATTAAAGGTTTTTGTGGTATAAAAAATGTTCCCAAAAAAATATAAGAGAATATATTTTTTAAACTTTCCAAAAGGAAAATGATTCAATAAAGTCACAAGAGAGTAGAAATTAAGTACACTATGATAGTCGAATTAATTCATTCAGACTTATATGGATCAATGAAAAATTAATCCCCAAGAAATGATCTTCATTTCATCAAATTTATTAATAATTTTACAATAAAAAATAAAGTGATGTTTCTAAAATAACAAATCTAGAGTTGTGAAGATATTCAATATTTTCAAAGGGAAATTAGAGAACGTGTCATGGGTTTATATAAAGAATTTATGAACTAATAATGGAAGGGAGTTCACTAGAAATTAATTTCTATTTATATTTTTCAGTATTTGATAAAGTATAAATATAGTGAGGTGAAGAACCATATAATAAAAATATAACCTTGGTTGAGATAGGAATAATCATGCTAGCATAATTCAAAGTAAAAAAATTTATCTAGATAGGTGTCATAAATAAATTTGGGAACATTAAAAAGTGGTTTTCTCTAGTCGTAAATCTAACATAACTTCCTATGTAATTCAATACATGAAAAATCCCATTATTAATTACTTTAAAGTGTTTCAAATTCTATGATTTATGAAGATCAAAAACTCAGATTTCATAAAATTTGATAATAAATTTTTAAAAGGAGTCTTCATTGGTTATTTATCCAATATGATAGTCTAAAAGTTCTAGAAAAAATTACTACATAAGGTATTGGACTTCTATGATGTTAATATTATTGAAAATAACTCAATCTTAGTGAGTCCAATGAAGTATATTTTTAAAATTATGAATGAATCATGTATAATTCTGGAATAGTTAGTGAACAAAAAGATAAAAATGTATTAGGTAATGTTGATATTGATTCAAATAAGACATTTGATGATAATAGTATTATAAGTAAGTATAATTTTAAGTATTTGAAGCTGAAAAATTTTATTGAACATAAAAATAAAATTTTAAATTAGAATACAACAATTCATACCGTAATAATTTTAAGGTGTAACAATCAAACAACTTTTTTTTCTCATATTTATCTAAAAAATGTTATCAACTATATAAATCATAAAGAGTGGATACATGTAATGAATACAGAGATAGATAATATTTAAAGTAATGTTACTTGGGATATTGTCCAATTTCTAGAAGGATTGAATGGAATTATAATTATACGAGTCTTTATAAAGAAACTCATTAAAAAAGATAAGGTTTTAAAAAATATAGAATATTTTTCAAAGGCTATTCAAAGGTTTAAAGAGTTTATTTTGAAGACTCATGTTCTATTTCTTCCATAATTAAAACTAAATTAATATTTATATCTATTGTAACTCATAGTAATTATAAAATATATAAAATGGATGTGAATTATACCTTCTTTAAAGGAGAACATGAATAATAATATTATAGTCATCTACATGAAAATTATATTCCTGAAAATGATGTAACCATGGTGTAAAAGTTGAAGAAATCTATATATAGTTGATAATATGCCACTATACCTTTTTATTCTAAGATGTATATCTTTTTAAGAGAGATGAATTTTATTAAATATAATGTTAATAGTAATCATTTTTTGAAGACAGTAAGAATGAGTAATTTTATAGTCATTGTATACATTAATTGAATGATTTTTTAGTTGATAAGGAGTGTTCTGGTAAATATTTTTCAAGAAAAAAGAATAATATTTTCTAAATTTCAATTCTTTGATAGATGAGTTTATTCTTGGGGTACAAAGTTCCCAGGAAACAAATACCAAATAATTTTTTATAACTTTTATCATGTAAGAATCTAGATTGGTTAACACACACATGATACATTGCTTGAATCTAATCAAGGATGATTTATAGAAAAGTGAGAATCATAATTATTTTAGGAAGTTTACTGGATGTTTTATTTATCCCAATTAAGCTAGAATATATATTTTTTATATTATAACATAGTGTATTAGGTATCCTAGTAAATTTAATTAATCACAGAATATGGAAGGAAAGAGATATCTAAAATATATCAAAGGGATATTGAATTATGATTTCATGTATATAATATGTGAGAAACTAAACACAATTGGATACAAAGATGCTTAGTGGGTGAGATATTTTATTGATTGAATATAATAATCATGTATTCTATTGATATTTAGGAGAATATTGTGTGGGATAGAATTAAAGGGAGCACAATTTAATGTGGCTAAGAATTTTGATTCTACACATACGTGTACATAGATGATTTGGATAAAATAGAAATTATAATATTTGAAGGTGAGAATTTAGAGGTTGTTTATAATATCATATGACATAAAAAATTTGATAAATTTACCTAAAAATTCAATGAAACACTATATCTAAACACAAATACATCTAATATAATTTTATCAAAAATAATAATGAAAATAGATATTTAAGGAGAAAATATATTCCTATAAGGTATCAAAATGATGATATTTACACAAATTCTATATTAAGGGATATATTTAAATACAAGAGAATAAATAAGCATGTTTAGACCTTCTCTCATACAAAATTAATTTGGGAATAACCCAAAAAAAATTTAATTATGTTTTCAATGGGGGAAAAGTTATGTAACTCTTTTTATTTCCATTGAAATAAAATACAGTTTTAGAATAAAAATTGAGAGATATGAGTGATTCGAATAAGAAGAAAACATCAAATTCACTGGTCACAAATTTATTATCATTGAGGTGTGGAATTATATAGAAAATTTTTATCAACAAGTGTATTGGAAGGAAATTTATTTATGATAGAGGATTTGATTTTATATATGTTTCATAAATTTTATGAAGGATTATGAGTTGTTGAATTTGAAAATAAATATAAAGGGGGAAAGAAGATCTCATTTAATTATTAATGGATTGTTTTATTTTTTTCTCATTATTAATTTAAAATAATTGTAAATATGTTCTGAAAATTTTTGGGTTTATTTTAGATGGATGAATATGTTCTATGGTGAATTGATTTTGCTGGAGGAGAGTTATATGAATTATGTACTACAGGAACTGAAGAATTTTCTCATTTCTAGATATGTAAGTTCTACACTCTGATTTTACCATATGCTTAATGATAGTTAATATCATTAAATTGGTATATAAGAATAAATAGTGATAAATATTTTTCACCTAATCATACGTAATATAATTTTTGATTTTCTAGTTTATACAAAACATATTGAAGTCAATGTAAAACATCTTGTTGGGTTATGTAACTTCTTCTTACTAATTTTAAATATACACTAAATCATGGATAATATTCATTTTAGAATACAAATGTTTTATTAGTGCATATAGAAGAAAATTTCAAGTGATGTGTAAGAAAATTTTTATATCATGTTATATTTATCTCTTAGGAAAATACGAAAATTTTAAGAATTATAAATATAAGATTTCATGTATTCTATGAAAAGAGAACCAAATCAGATTGTGATTTTTTAATCATTAATTATATAAATATCACAATTTAATAATATTAAATCATGATTCAATATTATTTTTGAAGAATTTTTTTCATGATATGAATACCACACAACATTCATGTGAGAAGATTAATTTCACTTCAAAAAATTACTACATGTGAATATGAAATCATTGATTCAAGAGTGAAGATTTTGTGGAATGATAAATATAAGTATAGGTTAAGGCCAAATGTGAATCAAATTAGAATTAATTAACAATTTCTATAAAATAATATTCTATATTTTGAAATATAAATATTTTAGAATCATAAATGGATATCACAGGTGGAGTATTACTTGGAGATATTTTGGACGAGTAAATATGGTATTTGTCGAATTTTAGTGGAGGATCATGGGGATCAAACAAATAGGATTTGTTGAGTTTCATGAAAACTAACACATTTTTTTATTTAGAGAATAAATATCTTGGGAAACAAACATCATAAAATTAGTTGACTATTTTAAATAAAAACATGAGTAAATTTAAGCGTACTTTTATATAGAATTTGAACAATTCTGATTTATGTAATTCAAAAAATGACATCATCTAGTTATTCAATAGGATAATGAGATAAAATTATAAAATGTTTTTTGAATATGTTAAAAATATATGAGAACAATCATAGAGAGATAAAACTGAGTTTGAGCATTAAAGAGTGATGATCTGGTGTAGTTGTAGAAGATTTTGGATCTATATCTTAAATAATAGGAAGACTACATTATTGTTAAACATTTTTAAGGATTAAAGAAGATAATCCATTTATGTTAAAGCATATTAGGTATTGATAGTGATCTTATTATTTCTTTTTTGAATACTTTTTATAATTCAGTGGGACCATTTTAAAAAAACTATTAAGAAATACTTTCTATTTGGAGATGGCTTCAAAAGGGTAAAAGATGATAACTTCCCCTATCAGGTAATCACTTTTTAAATTAGTGAAAAGATATATTCCATGGAATTTACCCAATCATATAATAGATATATTCACCCACATTGAGGGTAAACCTAGTAAAAATCATATATTCTCTATTTTTCATTCCTTATTTTTTGTATCTTGGAGAGCGAGATTTGGTTTGAGTGGATCCTAATCCTAATTGGTTTAAGTGGTTTATTTATAATGTAACAGAAATTTTAAAATAATAACAATGATTCAATACCCCACACTCAGTGATATAAAATTGATTACCTGGAAATTTAATCCCATCATGGTTAACAACATAAAACTCTACCCTCAGAAGTTTATCACCCCTAATCACACCATACAATCATTTCTCCATTCTATTGTCCAATTCCTATAGCTCTAGTCCCCCTTTATTTATTGACTTAACCAAAAAAGGATCATAATAAGACCATACTATGCACTGGACCCAAAATATAACTAGTTAACAAGTGTTTATATCATACTCTTACCCTTGATAGAACACCTTCTGAAATCACAATAGACTTCTCATGGAGTCTATCAATAAATTTTAGTTCCAAATCAAAGTAAAACCCTATTGGATAACATAATCCATATAATGGTACTTATAAACTACCCATTATAAATACCATATCACATCAATCAATGTCTTATTTTATAAACTATCTCTTTGAACCTCCATAGATCTCCAGAGACATCACTCCAAGGTGGACTCACTCCACCTGTTCAAGGGACCCTCTCAAAAAGAAATTTCATAAGAAACATTGTCATTAGACACTATATAATAATGGAATGACACAGAAAGGGTAAACTATAAGTTTTATGAACCTCACCTATCTCACACCACACAAAAAACCCTACATCAGTTCCACCATGGATTCTTCTACCCTACTTAACCTTGCTACCACATCACATTAAATATGAAATTTCATATAAAGGAGTAAAAATTAAGTAATAATGACTTAGAATATGGTTTTTCCTAGTTTTAAACAATACCCATTATCCATCCAATTTCAAGTTAACAATAATCTATAATACAGAGTCCCTATCTTAATCTATTACCAATCAAATTAATTTTAAAATAATTTTTATTAATTTTTATATTTAATTGTAATTAATTCAACAATACATAGATAACTAAAACTCTTTCTATGATGTTATCTTGCTGAAAACTCATAAAACCAATGGTTGAAGAGTTTACAATGTACCTGGGCCTACAGAAAAAACCAAATCCCTAAATTTCATAACCTAATTTATCACTAATTTCATATGATATTTCCATATAACCTTATAATTACTCTATAATCATAAAACCCTCACAAAAATAGTGAAAAACATTATTTTTTAATCCCTCCTCAAAAAACTATATCCACACTATATGAAATTACCATCATTATGTCCTGATTACATAATCGTATGGGGGAATTAGTCCTCAAATCCCTAGAAAAATGCATAAAATTAACAGACAATAGAAGGGAATGGGGAAAATAAATGAATTGGAGGAAACCTACCTTAATTGGTAAACCTACCTCACTATGTTCATCGTGGATCTGTGATGTAAAGAATGATGGATAAGGGAAGATAATGGGTTTTACCCCCCCCCCCACCCCCCATGTCCTCTAGGAATAAGGAACCCAAAGTATAAATAAATAACACACCACCAAAAATTTGAAAAGGCCCCTACATAAAGCATTGTTTGAGAAAAACCCACTAAGAGTATAATGGCCTCCACAATACTTCTTGTGGATCCACTAGATCCCTACATCTCTATAGGAGACCATAAACAGATGATTCTATAACTATGAAACGTTATTTAGAACTTTATTTCCCTATATTAGTGTTTTAGTGACTTCTGTCAGAGCTCATCCACATCACCTCATCAAATAGATACTCAAAAATATTTATTTGGTCGTTTCTAACAAAATTTCAACCTTCACAACATCCTTTTGATCATCTAAAAACATGTATAAACTACTATTCCATTCTAAGTATAGGATTTATAATTCACCCAAGCTTCAATTTTATTGGATTTCATCCTTCCTTACACTCCATTGACACTTGATAGCGTATGTTTTTTTGAACCCCAATCATATTATTTCTCATATAATAAACATAAATGGCCATTAAGATCTCAAACATGTCCCTTTACACCAAGTATTATATTGATCACTACATACCATCACCATAACCAAATGTATGAAACTATCCAATCATAATATTCCTCTTTATATGGTCTATCATACACAACATTAATTCATTAAATCAAATTCTTGACTCAAATTATGATTCACTATACCTAATTACTCAAGAAACACACCATGTTTCGCCTCTCAACACTACCTTCCTCTAAAAAACACCGAACCATACACTATAGTTCCTACTAAGTTAACTAAATCAATGAAAATGTATCAATTATGGGTATATTAATTTATTTTTCAATAATATATGCCACGCTCCCTCGGTTTAAATCAATAGTTTATAGTAGACCACTAATTTCTCAGAGCTACATGGAAGCATCTCCAGATCTATTCACAAAAATTAATAATATCCCCCTTATGATACTATATATCATAAAAACCTTATTTTTTACAAAATATGTCATACTCTCCTATGAATTTTATCATTCCCATGCTTTATCACCAAACTAGTCTAATCCTTATATCTAACACCCAATTAATTACCAAAAGTAATAAGCTCACCTAATTATTCTTGATCAATTCCTATGAATGGGTATTTATTTCTCATAATATTTATCTATACCACCTTCATCCAAGTTCCAACATGAAACCTCAACCCCACTAGTTAGTTTCTGTTGCATATTTCATCTCTAATGTTCATCATTAATCTCATGATACAAAGGTCATACCATTAATCATCAATGCAATTCTCCCAACCATAAAATTTCCCATGTCCATAATCTACAAAATCTTATTTTCCAAGATTCCATAATCATCCAGACACCATTTCTCAAGATCTATACTTGTATCATTCCACTAGACCCATACCATAAGCCACAATCTATGGTCTATAATTATCATGAAGTTTTACCATGGTCTAATTTTATCAATGATTTGTCACTATAACATGTACGAACCAACTGTTATATCTAAAAATTACTTACCTCCCTCATTTCCATGTTACTCACATTTCATCGTAAAATATACACCTATTTTCCCCACTGTTAGTTTCAAAATTTCACTTGTACCTAACTCAAAATAATTAAGGGACTTTATTAATTAAATCAATAATCAAATAAAGCTACTCAAAACATTTAATTTATACAAAATCAACCAATCACCTCACTAACCTTCACTTTAATCATGGGGTCTCACCCTATTATACATTTTTTTAAAATGAAAAAGTTAAAAACAATTTATAAGGAGGTCTAAGGTAATTAATCCCAATGGAATCCCCTTGGACCAAATGAATTCCCTCAGGGGGAAGAAAATTTATATCATGAAATCAGGTGATCGTTCTTTCATGAGTTCCCTTGGAGGCTAGAAAATCTACGTCTTTGTTCCCATCTCAGTATTAATAGAGAACATACTTGTGATCATTGATGATAATATTTCACTTGACTGTGATGGATTCCACATTCTATTGGGTGCAGTAAGAGTCACACAAATATTTTTGTATGATTTTAAAATTAGTTTCCACCGGAGTGAGTGAAATGTTATTCTATCTACAGAAAAGGACACCAATCAACATTGCCCTTGCCTTAGCTTGGATGGTGTCCCCATACCTGAAGAAGGCAACAAAAGAAAAAATTACATTACCCCTGGTATCTCGAGCAATTCTACCACCCCACATAACACCTAAAATATTGGATCCATCTATATTCAGTTTGGGTCCCAACCTGTGTGGAGATAGAAAAATACACTTTCCCTACTCAGCGTTGGAATCTCGGGTTGTGGGGGCTCATGAATCCATTAGAGCTCTAAGTGATTGGGCATCAGCCCGGAGTTTAAAGTGTCTACGGAGGTCCAGAAGTATGTATTGGGCAAAAAAACCGAGGTTTTCTACAAAGATATAAATCCCTCTCGCCAATATTTGTTCTTAGCTATCCAGATATTCCAACACCCTTAAGAAAGAACAAAGTTACTAGCCTACCACTCATGTTTGTTATTATCATGTCCTAGAAACTAGTGTTATAGGAAGGAGGAATAAGAGAGCCTATGATCATTAAAAACTGTGAAAATGCCAAAGGTTCTCCATATTGATAGTTCCTCGTCCCCATCAAAAAATAAGTGAGATGAGGATTCTTCATAATGGTTACTACAAAAAATACACATGGAGGCCAGAATAATATCAGTGCACTTAACCTGATCATTAGTGGGAATTGTGTTTTTGCAGATACACCATAGGAAAAAATTCAGTTTGGAAGGGATGTCCCTACACCAGAGAGATCATCCCATCTGTCTAGATCAGTTAGGGGAGATGTCTAGGATTAGTAATCATTTATTGATAAAACACCAGACGTCAAGCTAGTAAAGATACATTGATCTAGATCTTGGGTTTTCTCGATGAGGTAAAAAAGAACACACTGATATTCATCCAAAACTGCCTGATTAAATCATGGATGATCCTGTTCTTATCTGAGGTTCATGTCTAGAACCGGGCATCCAGGTAAACCCAAGGGTGAACCAGCCCAGTTTTCATCCCAGAAGTTGATGACACCTCTTCCCATAATCCAACAATTATGGGGTAAGAGATAACTAATATACGGGATAATCAAGTGCCAAATAGGGGATGAAATCCTATAGGTTGAAACCAGTCCTTTCCTATATTTATATTCCATTAATCTTTCTTGTATGTACAATCAAATGAATAATTATAAATAGAAATAAACTCAATTATTTTACCTGATTCACATGTAATGGTATAAAACCAAGGATCACATATCAATAATGTGTTGATATTTCAATATACTATTTCATCAATAGTATTTCATTAGAATATTTGGGACAAGCCCATTGCCCAAATATTTTCTATAACCTCTTTTTCTATTCCACTCATTGCTTTCAAGAGAAATACAAATATATAATCAAAATTCTTGTCAAATTCGCTAAGATATCAATCAAATTCTCAACATCAGACAATAATGGGTGTTCTCTATAATATATTTGATCTTTACTTCCAAATATCTACTAAAATGTACAAAAAATTAGTCTTCCAAGATTAAAATTCAATATACCATAGATTGATAACACTTTAGCTTAAACTTCAATATGTTCAATGAAAATAGTTGTTTATTCTATGTTTTCGAGTTATCAATATTCCACTTCTTCTTTTCTATGTGTAATACTGCTTCATCTTCATAACCACCACTGAGAATATTTCTATAATATTTGAATTCCAAATGGAAATTAAAATCTAAGACAAACTTCAAACTTTTTTTTCTTTAATTACAACCCTTAGAGGATCATCATATTTATTTTCAATATAAAAATTTTAATATGTGGTTATTAGTTTCTCAAAAAACCACCAAAAATTTATGAGACTACCATATCATCATTTCTGTGCAAATTCTCTTTAATTTACAAATCCAAATTTGGAAACAAACCTCCTTGTATCATAGGTTAGTTTATCCTTTAACATTATTGAAATTAGAGTTGAAAAGTAGTGTGAAACAAAACCTCATGATGAGTTCTATATAAAAGATGCAAAATAAAAAAAAAATTACTTTCATGGTTGTGTAGCTTTTTCAGGACCAGCTATCAGGGTATAGTCTCTTTAGAATTTCTTCAATATTTACATATTTTATGATGTGACTTAATTCTTCAAGGTGAAATCTAATTTGGGAAGAATTTCCAAAAAAATATGACTTCTTTAATGGAACTATACTAAATAAACAGTGAATCTTCTTATATCTAGAACCTCTAAAAGTATCATAAAAATATTCATGGTGTGGCTATCTGATTAAAAATGTGAATAAATGTATTATAAAACAACAAAATATATTACACAACTTACAACTATATTACAAATGGTTTTCTCTTTCTATTTTTATATCATAAAATTCATTCATGGAATGATCATTCCACACACAAAATGTATAAATATTACGAAATCACATGTCACTATCAAATTCAAAGAATACATCTCATGAAATGGTGAGACCTTTTCTATTGCTTTTTAAAATTTTACACAAATATATAACTACATTGAAATATTTTTCAATCCCTATTAATTTAACTCAAAGCATCCATATATACTTTAAAAAAGTTTACATGTTTTTTAATTGAATTATAATTGAAAGAATATATAATATTATAACTTGTGGTTGTAACAATCTACCCTTTATATTTTACACTAAATCCACAATTTATGTTGTCAACCGTCTATTTATCCTCTTTCACAATTACATTATCCACCTTTAGAAATCCCCCCCCCAATATTTAATAAATATATGTCACTATCATTTTGTGATCTCCCCAAAGGTATGATCTCCCTACATAGTCAATACCTCTTATTCAATATCATTATCTTTCTCCAAGATTGTTCTCTTTTTGAGTTATTCTCTTCCTTGACTTATTCAACCCCTTTGATAATAAAAATAAAAGGGTTCATAAAATCCATTTCTGATCATATTCCAATATCCTTGATACTGCAACTATTTTAAATCTCAAAAAATAATTTAATGAATATATAATTTTATGTGAGTCAGTGATCAATGTTAGAAATAAGAGAAATTATAATGTGTTTTCATTTTTCCAATAAAAAATAAAACAATCAAAACATTGAACAACTTACAAAATTCTACTTGGATAATATATTCCCTAACCTTCATTAATACATTAAAATTAAAATCCATACAAGCACAAATAGTAGTCAAATATAACATTAAATACAGTAGGGAATGGGGTATTTGAACCTCTTAAGTTTTTGGTAATCGGTTGAACTAGAATATTTAGTTGGGTCTCATAAAAATAATGTGTATTTAATTTTTTGTGGAAGATGTATAATACTTTATGTTAGGTTCTATAAAATTCCAATTTCAAATTGTTTTATACACTTTATTCTTTTAAAGTGGTAATGGATCTTATACAATAGTTACATAGCAGGTTCTTTATTAATATATCGACCCTTTTTTGTTTAACTATATCAATATTTGTTTTTGAACTACATCCCCAATATATTATAGCTAGTAAATCATCCATATTAGATGTGTACACACCTTGGTAACTGAAATATAAATTTTTTTGATGTACTCAAAGAAAAACAATCTTTATTTTTACTTATCTAGTCAAGAAAGTTTCTTCTAATGAAAAATACTCCACCAATTGTAGATGTTTAATACATAAACTCACCATCCCAGTCTACATCTGAACAAGAAAATCACCCAAATATTTTTAATACTTTATCTCAAAACCATTATTATATATTCCCTAAATATACCTCATTAATATCTTCACTAATTGTATGTGTTATTTATTATGATAATTGAAGAACTCTTTTTACAATCACAATGCATAGAATATGTTTGGACTGATTTAAGTAAGTTAATTCTAATTCATGATGACTATTCTATATGAAGTTTTTTCTACCCCGTCACTCTATTTATTCTTTACAAGTATAGTTTCAACTGTTATAAGAGTTATAACAGGATATAACTCATACATTATAAATTTCATCAAAATTTCCCTTTTATATTTTACTTATGAGAGAAATATAATTTAATTATTTTTTTATATTTTCATTCCCTTAAAGTAATTCAATACACTTATCATTGACAAATGAAAATTCCAAACTCATGATTTGATAAAAAAATATTACTATTTTTTTTGTTTCCTTATAAGATAATTTCACCCAAATACATCATCTTTAAAAATTATTCCTTTTCTAATATTTCCACACAGAGGTTGTGATTATCCACTCCACTATTCAACTCTAACATCTTCAAGAAAGTATAAAATCATGAGAAATAGGGACAAGGTTCTTTCTTGAGGATATAAAAAACATTTTACAATATATATAATTTTGAATCATCATTTCTAATAATAAAAAATTGTTTATTATATATAGATTTATTCATTCAATGCTCCTTTTAAAAATTATTTAATCTCATCCATTTAGAATAATATAAACTTTCATTGAATAGATTTCACTAGGATAATCATGATTAAGTACTTTATTACCAATAGAGTAAATGTTTCTTCAATATTAATTCCTTAAATCTATTCATAAACAATACATACCAACATCTCTTTATTATATATCACTCTACCATTTCCATCAAGATTGTTTTTGAAGACCCATTATATACCAATCACTTTATGAGTCATTGGTCTATCTAAAAGATTCCAAGTTTGATTCTTTTCAATCCAATCTAATACGTAATTCATTGATTTCATCCATGATTCTTCTTTTAATGCTTCTTCAAATGAATTTTATTATATTTTTTATAATAGATTATTTTACACTATTTTACTCATCTTTTGTGAAAATGTTAGAGTATATTCTTCTCTAATAATGTTGCTCAGATTAGCTTGAACTATTTTCCTTATTGATTTATTCATTGGTTATCTCTCTTCTTTATATTTTTATTCTACTAATTAAACATTTGATCCACCATAAATCTCAATATATTGATATTTTCCAAATAAATTCATTCTTCATATGAGCATTTCAAATTTTAAAAAGGCACATCAAATTTGAATTGGAGGAAGGGATAAATTTCAAACAATAACTATGAATAAAATTTAGAAACATTTAAGTTCTTCATGAAGGTATTTTAAAATTATAATGGATATATAAAGTTGGTATAATGGTCTAGGGAGTGAACCAGGCACTCAGGGTAGGACTTGGGACTATAGGATGTTGTTGTAGTCCCACTGACTAGATTGTGGAAAAAAAGTAGCCTTGATCTGCTCACCAGATAGCTAGTGAAAGTGGAGCAGCTAGAAAGTGAACTTTGAGATGATTTTTAAAATTAGGGAAAACATTTCATTGTACAATTTCCACTTAAGAACCCCCAGCCCAATTTCTCACTTGTTTTTGGGCACTATCCCTTGTACATCATCCTCATCCTCTTCTTCTCCTAAGGATGAATCTCCTTAATCCTTTGTCTAAATTGAGTTTCATCACTTAAGATGGAGATCCTATTGTAATTTTACCACTACTATTCAATATATTTTTTTTTCTTTCACTAAAAAGTTATTTTCTAATTTATTTACATAATATTCCGTATTTTCAGGTTATTTTATGAGTTTATCATTTTCTTTAAATTTAGGTCAAATAGGTGTCCCATAATCAAAAAAGTGTGATTTCCTAAACATAATTTTGGTGGTCATTTAATTTGACCATAATTATTTTAAAAATTATGGTGTGCATGTGTTTTGTTTTCATGTTTGTTTTCTATATGATGGCCTTGGAATTCATTAAATTTTTTAAATTAGGATTTTCCTTGGTTTTAAGCTCTATATCTAGATTATTGGTTTTGTTCAAACTATATTATTTTAATTGTTTAAGTAATATTTATATTATTCTAAAATGGGGTTAATGTTTTGGAATTGGTGATTATGAAATAGAATTTCACAATTACAAGTTAAATGAAATAGAATTTACTCTTGATTTAGGTTTATTGAAATGGAAAGGTTTATTTTGTAAATAATGGCGATTTCAGTTTTGGTATGGAAATTATAAAATGGAGTGGTGTTTCCAGTATTACGTTTTTTAAAATAAGAAGGGATATTTTAAAATGACATTTCCAATAGTTATGTTTTATGATTTGGTTTTAATGTGAACTAAATTCCTTCATATGGTGTTTTATTTTAGGAAATTGAAAGATCTTTATTAACTTGATTCAAAAATGGTGTTTTAACTTGAAATGTTTTAACCGAATTGAAATTCCCCTTGGGATGGTATTGTTTTAAAGGTAATGAAAATTACCTCTTGGGGAGGCATTATTTTAAATGTAAGTAAAACACCTAGTGGGTTGGATTTTTTAATGGAAAGTAATACACCAATTAAGGTAGTTGTGTCTTTATAAGAAAAACACCATTTATGGGTGGTCATACTATTTGGATAGGGAAACTCCCATAGTTAAGGACTGTATTTCTTATTATCATATGTCCCAACTGAGAAAAATCCTCTTATAGTGAGATCTATGAAAACTATGAAAACACCCAACCAGGGTGGTCGGTGAAAACTATAAAAACACCTATAAAGGGTGGTCTTTGAAAACATAGAAAACACCCATAAGTGGCGGTCTAAAATAACTATGAAAACACCCATAATGAGTATTCTATTATAACTAAGAAAACATTGATAAGGAGTATTCCTTAATAAGTAAGAAGTTACCCATAAGGGTGGTACATGATAACTAGGAAAACAAGCATAAGGGGTGGTCAATGATGACTATAACGAAAGCACCCAAATGGGTGGTTTAGGATACCTTTACATAATGCACCTAATTGGTTGATGTGATGGAATTATTATAACATTCAATGATACTTGGTCATAGACACCCCCAAACTAGCTGAAGCAGGTATAGTCAATCGGGGAAAAGGACCTAAGGATCGACGATAATATTTATTTATTTCTATTGTTAAATTAGTTTAATTTTTTTGAATTTTTTATCTAAGGAATTGCTAAATGAAATTATATTACCAACTAGTTATTTTAGAGATGTCATTTGATTTGGCTTATATATTGTCCCCATACCCTTCTTGGGCCACCATAGCACCTAGGTACCAAAGTAGATGTAACCTTTGGTTGAAATTACTATTTTACTATAAGGACCTATTGAATTATGTTTTTTTGGTATGATATAGGGGTTTATTTATGATGGTACCGGGTCAGGATCGGTACAAGTGGGGTTTTATTAATGTTTTAGATTATTTTTGTTCTTTTGTATCCTTGTATATGACCACCCTTGGGGTACCTTTTGTGTATACTTTGAAAAGTTCCTTCATTATAGAATTTGTTACTCTACTTATTTTTGGAACTTTCACTATGTTTCAAACAATTTTTATTTAGCTTTATTTACATGTTTCTTATTATTTCTATTTCTATTACTACTCTGGTTGGAGGGTATAGTCTCTTTACAGTGTTCCTATATAACCACCCAAAAGGACAGCAACCTCTAACATGCAGGGGTAGACCTGAGGCTATGTGGAGGCAGCTAGTCTTGCACCACTTAGTGGTCCCAGGTGCAATGATTTTACACTCTAAAATCAATATTAATCTCTTATTCTTGTTCAAACAATAATTCAAGAATAATATTTTCAGAATATTCTTTATCATTACACTCATTCACATTCATATAACTAATATCAAGAATTTAATTTATACTTTTATTGAAACACATATAATCATTAAACTTTTATTAGAAACTTATAATAATAAACCATTATTATTTATTCATGATTTAAATAGAGCATTATGTTCTATAAAGTACTCGACATACAACATCAGGCTTTAACGACTGTGAAATAATACTATTTTAAATATGACTATTATAACCTAGTCATTTAATTATTGGGTATGAATAGGAATAAATAAATAAATAAATATCTATATATAATATTCCTAATCATTAAAAATTTATTGATTAATTTTAAGGTAATAAGAAATCAAATTTTAGAAAAGTGGTTTTATTTTTTAAAACATAGTTTTCTACAAAAATTATTTTTATTGCTTTTGTAAGTGAATATCATAATTAATTTATGCACTTTTAGAAATAATATTAAATAATAAGTATATAATTTTTTAAATAATCATATCAAAATTCTATTAGGATGATATTTTTGGATTTTTATAAAAATATTGATTTTTTTAGGGAATAGTAAAAAATATAACTTTTTATTGAAAATTATCATTTCATTTAAAGCATTTGAAAATTTTAATTTTTTTAAATGGTTTAAAAGAAAAATTAATTAATTTATATTATTAATAATCTTGTTAAGGTATTTGTAATCAATTTTATGCTTGATTTTGGTTTATAAACTTTTCTACTTAAGAAGACATTTTTTTAGAAAACTACTTTTAGTCTCTTTTTGTGAGTTTAATTATAAATTAAATTTGACCACTTCTGTTAATATAAATTAAAAAAATGTATTACGTATCTATTATAATAATTTTTAATATTTCATAAATATGCCCCTTTAATTTTTTATCAATAATAGTGTTAACTTTGTTAAATAATTATTACCATTATAATGGGTAAATCATTATAATTAAATTTAAAACTAATGATAAAATGTTTAAAAATATACATAAAACACAAATTTACCTTATTATATAAATTTATTTCATAAATACTCATTTATTTATCAGATTTAAAGACACTTGGATCCTTTATTCTAGGATAATGACCTATATAATATTTTTAAAAAATAAAAATAAAAAATCCCACTCCCTTTATTTTAAATTTTTGTTATGTGTTCACATAGGGATAAAAACAATTTTTCCAAGAATATTTAATTTTATTTTTAGTGTAATTTATTTTTATAATTTTGATTTATTTATAATTTTTAGAGATTATATAATTAACTTAAATGATTATACAATGTTAACAAGGTTCTTGTGTGAGTAGTGGAAAAATAAAAGTAAGTAATTTTGAGAACATTAAAATTAATATATTTTTGATAAATGTTTTGTGCCAATGTTCTATAAAATTTAATTTATTTTAATTTAATGATTTATTTAATTCCAGGAGTGAACCTCCACTCAAATATAAAATTACACATAATCTTATCTATTCCAAAAAAACATTTTAACACTGTAATTTAACTAGGACCAATCCAAATATCTTCCTATTAATATAATCCTTAACTTAAGTACTTTAGTCTCATCATAAGACCAGACTAAAAGGATTAAGTTGTAAGAAAAAGGTGGGTTTTCGAAGAATAGTGATAACTATAAACTAAGAATTTTTATTTTATTTATTCTTATGAATACTTTAAATATTCATAAACCATGAAAATATAAAAACATTAGTATATCCACTTTGATAAAATTTTATTATGACTGTGATACAGTCCATTTTCATCTCATTTTCTATAAAATGTGGAATGAAAACCTTATTCATGCATACTTGTAGACTACCACCACCATGAAGCATTGTGTTTAATTTTACATCAACGCCTCTCATGGTTATTTATAATGATGGATTTAATGTATACATAAGATATTCATTACATAATTATCATTATAAATATATAATATGTCATAAATATTCAAACTTTTCAATGAGTTGGAAAATGACAATGTCATCTTTTCATATGTGTGGATTACCACCTCCACAATGTGATATGATTCATTTTTCAAGTACATATTTTATGGATGGTTTTAAAATTTTATTTTATATATAAAAAGGATAATTTCTTCATGATTATTATTATTGATATGATGGATAAATTACCTCTTTTTCCATGGTCTTTATATCAATGTTTTATTCCAACAATGTACCAATCTTCTTCAAAAATTTGAAGTAAACATAACTAATTATGTAATTAAATGTTTCATCGACATAAATGAAATAAAAAATTTTATGATAATGTGATAAGTATAAAAAAAATTATTAGATAATTAAATAATTAATATATTTCCATTATATGGGAGTTATATAATGTACATAGAAAGTCAGGAATCACAGTAAGTGGTTTCTAAACTCAAATTAAATTCATTGAGCTACACTTGTACGTCATTGATTATGTTATGCAAAGATTATCTATGGAAAGAAATATAATTTTATTATGTTGTATTTATACTTATTTTCTATGTTTTAATAATTACTAAACATAATCACTTCATTTATTAATTTTAACTTCAATGAAACCATTTTTGTAAGGAATATTTATCAAAATATTGTTTCTTTAAGATTTATTTACTATTATGAACCTATTTATGTTTATGTGGTTTATATAATTCCATTTTTCATGTTATTAAATGAATTGTTCTTAATTAATGTTATTTAAAAATACGATTTCAATTCTTTCATCCAAGGGTATTTGACTTGACATTTACAAAATAGTAAAGGTTTGTCATCTCAAATTGACTTCTTTGGGACATAGGTCAAGTTAAACGTCAATATTATTTTATGAAGGTCATATACTATCCCTTTGATATGATGTACCATGAATATCCTTATTTTCAGGGCGTTTAAAATTTTAATTTAGGATATTTATTTCATATTGTTTATGATTAAAAAGTTACTGAAGTAGTAATGATTTTGTCAATGTATCATTTATTTTGGGGATTATTCTATGCTAAATTTTTAGTAAGAGAGATTATATATATATTATAATTTAAAACCCTATTATTTTCACCTCTTATTTTTAATCCTAAAATTTTGATGTATTAGAAAATTTTGATGTATTAGAAAAATTTTCCATTCATTGGTAGTTAAAATCATCGAGATAAATTTTTTAAAGAAAAGTTAAACTTATTCCCATTTTGGTCGATGAACTTTTTCTTCCATGTCCATGATATTCAAAAAAAATGTGAAAGTATTTAACAATAATTGAAATGTTTTAAAATTTTATTTTCATTACCTTTTACAATATTAAATTGTTTTGAAAAGGAATATTTATAAGGAAATGTTTTTTTGAACAAGACATATTTGAATTTTTACCAAATGTGAAAGGAAAGTTTTCTTTTAATGTATACGACAAGAATAAATTTTTCCCATATTCATTACCATTACTTTATTTTAAGATTCATTCATAAAATTAAAATTTTATTTTCAAGGAAAAATATTTTATCAATATTATGGGAATTTTTATTTAAAATTTTGACAATGGAAAAGGATAATTTCTCAATTTGTAAAGGACATTTTTAAAGTATATTTTAAAGGCATTTTTCATCTATATAAAAAATTCCAAATGATCCTTTCCATAAAATGGGATATGGTCTTATGATACTATTCAATTATTTTATATAAATTTATTATGGTTATTTTTAAAATATAATATCATGAAACCTATTTTATTTTCATAGGAAACTCTCTCAATGGTTGTTTTGATGAAATGAAATAATCCATGTGTTTTGTTTCATGATATGGTAACTATAAATAATAAATAATTGTGGAATTCATGTGTAAACCCAAATATTAAAGGGGATTTATCCAATGTGTGATGGTTGGGTTTTTAATTTCCCTCTAATGCAATGGGTAATGAGATAGAATTAACTAGATAGAATTTACTCCAAATATAAAATGGAGTAATGTTATTACTAAGAGATGATGGAGTTTAAGGATTATAAGTTACTTTGGAAAGATATAGAAATTATTTAGTTTTCTAATTACCTGATTAATGTTTTAAGTTCCTATATACCTACACAGTTTTTAAATGATTCATATGATTTCAAATGTATCGTCTACTCAAGGATTTATTTCTCATGGATCATGATTTTTTAATTATATGACTATGGTCTTATGGTAAATATTTATGCCATGTATCATGATTTATTATCCAAATTTTTATGGATATGAATTATACAATGTTATTCTCAATCACATTTTTTATTTCAATATACCCTTTTTCTCATAATATTCTCATTGATGGATTTAAATTTTAAATGTGTAAGTTTACCCTTACTGAGAATTTTAGTTCACCGTTATTATGTTTCTTTTACACATGTTATGGAGAATATTATTAAAATAATTATCTAAATAAAGGTTTAATGTGTGTAAAAAATTATTGTATATCTCAAATTATTAATGTGGAATATAAAAATTTGTTTATATTAGAAAAAATACTCACTTCAAGACATGGGTATTATTATATAATATTTTTTCTTAATTCTCTAAAACTCAAAACCAAAAAGTTCCTTGTGTATATAAGTGATAGAATATTTATATTTATTTTTTTTATAGATAAATTAGGCTGTGTTTATCAAATCTAGAAATGTAAATATTATGTTTTTATAACATGATCTAGGAGTGCGGGTTTGGGGTTGTTACACCGTCATCTATTACATCACTATATTTACCCTTATTACCCTAGTTATTTTGAATGAATAATTTTCTTCTAGAAACTATTGGATGATTTAGTGATGGATTCCTTTCATGTCACATTTCATATATAGTAGTCTCTTCTTCTAGATTGAGTGATGTTCTATTATAATTTTATACAACCACTTGCACCACTTCTTCAAAATATTGATGTGAGATGTTACTTAATATCAACAATTCATTTTCAATTTTGTTAACTAAATGATTTCTACTTTAAATGGCCCCATTTTATGGGTGATTTCCCATCAAAGATACTTCACTTTTAATTCTAGGATTTTTAAGTCAATTTTCATCCTCATAGGAAGTTCACTCTGGTCTATTCTCTTCTTTCAAAAGTTATAAAGTTGTTCCAATTTTTTCTCTTCATTTAAATCATTTAATGTAATCTGTAACATCCCAAATTGATCACATAAACAAGGAACATTTCATATTTTTATAATAATTAAAAACTAAGATGATTTAATTATTATTATTATATGTTCTAACCAAACCAATTTGACTGTATACATTGGAGTGGACTATAATTATCATTTATAGTGATTGCTTCTTCTTCTATGGACACAGATTTGGAAGCATCATTCCTTAAAGAAAATATTTACAAATATTTTCTTATTCTCACTTAAATTTAGGAATATCAAATAAAACCCTTAAATTTATAGAATTTATATATTTTTTAATTTCTGTGTCCTATCTTGTGGGGTGAAATGTTTTTTATTCTTAAAATGTTAGAATAAAAGTGTTATATATTTTAGATGATACATATTTTTAGTTTTCTCATATCCTTAATAATAGTATTTCAACATTTTCCTTCAATACCATAGTATTTTGGATTTAATGTGACTTTTTTGCAAGATTCAAAAATTTGACTTAAACTCAATAAAATATAATTAAGTCTATAAACATAAAGGACATCACTATTACTCAATTTATCTCCAACCAACTAGGTTTTTCCACATCTTTTATTTTTTATTGAACCATTATTTCCAAATAAGACCATTTTATCAATTCTAAACTTTATAATCTTCAATATATTCATACTACTAATTTTATGAGATAAACATGTTCTCTCTAGAATATATGTGGTCCTATTATTTAACACTCTCAAGGATATTTTAGTCAAATTCTTCTTTTAAATAATATTCCATTCCTTACCAAATTTTACAAAATTGGTTTAAACTTTTATTTATATATTTTCATTTTCTTTGTTATAAGAAATTATAAAAAGTCATTTCTCTTCTAGTGGATAAAAATATTTTTCAATAGAATTAAATTAGATTGTATTAAATCCATTTTCCTTTGAATTCTATAAAAATATCTTCCTCTACTCTTTCTGAAAACTGTAAATTTATGACCAAATATTGAGTAATTAAAATAATACCCATAAAATGTATTTCTATTCTAATATGAAGTATAAATTAGAACTCAATTTTACTAATTTTAGATATCTTATCATCTTAAATGACTTTTAGTTTCACTGTAAGAGAACATATTATGGCTAAAATATCCACAAATTTTATACTTAATAAATGGATATATACTTTTTCCATTTCACTACATATATTTGAATTTTTAATTCTTCCCAAGTTATTGGTAATGTCTCAATGGTTTAGATTTTGATTCATTATTCTTTTCTCTATTTGTCTTAACATTATCAAAACCTATTTTTGATGTACCTACCTCAAAACCATGACCATTTTTACATATTGAATTGTCTCTTTATGCACTAAATAGTTTCTATAAAGTTATCATGACTCAATATTCCATTAATTTTAAATTTTCATTTGATAATTTCCCAAAATAAAACATATTCAATAAACCATTTATTTTTAATCTATGATTCAATCTTTTATCTCAAAAACAGAACCTCCTCACTATATTTTTTAATTATCATAACATATTCCCATACATATATATTAAGATAATTAATGATAATTTAATGTAAAATAATCCTCAATTTTTAATTCATATCTTCTACATATTTAATTTTATTTTATTCACATTGTATCACTACCTTTTAAGATAGAAAAACTCTAGGTCAATTCTATCAACATAACATGATGATTCTTGAAGTAATCCACCACTGTTCCTATTTTTATTTATTTTTAATTTATATTCTCAATATTTCCATCCAATTACACATATAGATCAACAATTCCCTCTTGTTGATCATCCTTTTCTTATTCAGCTTCATATTTTTTTCAAAGTATCCATCATAGCAGTTAGGAACATTGTATACTAAGATAAACATAGGGGTGAATCAGGGTATAGATATTCTTTTTAGTCTTATTCTTGTACCATGGTATCTTGAACTATTAATTATTAAGGTCACTTATATTTCTATATAATTTTTATATATAATAATATTTCCAACTTTATTTGATGATTATGAATAGAAATTAAATCAATTGAAAAAGCAGAAGTATACACAGATTTTTACTTGGTTCACCCTTATAGGGACAAATTCAAGGAACATACAATGGTAATGTGATGGTGTAACGAATCCACTAAATCTCACTTCCTATTAAAGGTTTGTTCTAGATCACTTCTATGTTGAGGCACACTAACTTACAATATTTAGGGATATTTCACTCCTTCCAAAGGTTCAATCCCATAAAATTTCCTTCAATGGATCGCTACTAGTTGAAAGGATTACTGTTTCCCACATCCTTTTCTCACTTAACTAGAAATTAATCATACATAGTTTATGGGAATATATCCCCCTACATTAGAAATATTGAATTAATCCTCAATTATTGGAACATTCTACTGAATATATTTCTAGGATGCTCCTTCACTTCTACGAAAAAACCATGATATATATCATCCACCTTCCAGAGACTAGGAATAAAATTTTCTTTTCCATATACACATCAATTACATACTAAATATTTTGAAGCTCCTATACTGGATTATAGTTCTTCTTCTCCCTTTCATGGATGTATTAGTGAAAAAAATCCTTCTATAAGTATTGTCAAATGCTGCATAACCTCTATCTTCATCTTCATATTCTGAATTTAGATATGACAATGATATTACTCACAATGAAATATTGGCACGTATCTCTATGCACATGATCCTAGGGAAATATTCCTTGCATGAGATCTTGGCAAGAAACTCATTTTGTGAGATAATGGCATGAAACCCTTTCATGTGGTCCTTGCACGATACCCTTTGGGTGAGATCTCAGAACCTAATCCCATTCAAAAGATCCTGGTGGGAAACACATTGTGTGATATCCAAGTGTGTAACCCTTGTGAGAGATCATAGCATGATACCCCTCTATGATATCACCTTACAAGACACCCTTCAGATCATGTGGTTAACGTGAATCTCCAATGAGACTCCTTCATGAGACTCCTTTGTGAGACCTTATTCTATACACATTGATCGTGAGATCTTGTACATTTTATATGGATTTTGAGATCTTGTTTTGTTCATGTGTGTCATGATATGTAACACCCCGAGCTTCCACGATACGCTTCTCATTGAATAATGCAATAGCCTGCATTGTACGCAACTTCGAGTTCTAAAACACCGCGACTAATCAAAGTAGCCGTTATGAATAGTAATAACCACTTTTTAAAATTATAGAAATTTTATATTTAAAATGGACTTCATTTTTTTATTTGTAATATCGAAATTATCCTAAGTTTAATTTTTTGTAACTTTCTGAGAACTTCCAATTTTTTATGAATAGTGAAAAATACTTAAAACAACTTTTTTAATCAAAACAATTAATTGTGATAAACTATACTATTTAGTGGTTTTAAAGTATAATTAGAACATATTTTTACCAGTTTATCCAATGGTGGTCATTAGAATTAATTTAACATTGAAAATGGACATAAACAATTGCCAATCTTTTGATATAAATTGTTTCTTAAAAACACGCTATTTTTTCTGACAGCGGGAATTAATTATAAAATTAATTAATGCAACTTATATGTTTGGAATTTTGTAAAATAGACATCATTTTTAAATTCAGAATATCAATTATAGCTTAGGGTGAAATTTTGGTACTTTTCGGATAACTTTTGTATTTTGATGAATAGTGAAAATTACTAAATTTTAATTAAAAACAACTTTTTTAATCAAAATAATTAATATTGATAAATTATGAATTTGAGTGGTTTTAAAGTATATTTAGAATATATTTTTACCATTCAATTTAATTTTTGTCATTGGACATAATTTTACAATTAAACCGAACATAAATAAGTGTCAATCTTTTGATAGTTATTATCTCTTAAAAACACGCTTTTTGTTTTGACAGCGGGAATTAATTTTAAATTAATTTCTGCCACTTCTGTGTTTTGAATTTAGGAAAATGGATTCCATATTTAGAATCAGGATGTTCAAATTGTGTAAATAGGTAACTTTTATTTTTAGACATTTTGAATAATTACTGCGGTAAATATTTTATTTACCATAGTTAAGGGTAAATCTGGTAAATAAGGGTTAAAAAATAATATTATAATAATACTAAACTACCCTAAAACGTGTCTTAACCCTATTTGTTGATACATGGTCGACCATGGGCATCTTTGGGTCTATTTTGGGACCCCATGGATCCACTTGTAAGTGATAATGACACATTATATTAATAAAGTTAAAATAAAAATAAAAATGGCATAAGCTTACATCTTTTAGAAGAACAATTTGTACATAGGGTTATACATGTTGGATTTTCGATTATAAATATTCATTAGAAAGATAAAAAGATTTCCTACATAATAATATTTTATTTATAATTTTTAGACATTAAATAATTTATTTTATTTATGACACAACGATGATGCAGTAATTACTATAATAGTGAAAAAATAAAATAATTGATATTATAAATACCCAAATAAATATAATATGAAACTTTTAATGAATTAAACTAATTTTCTAGGATAATATGATATATTAGGATTGATTTAATTGACTTTTTTAGAAGTAATCAATCTGTTATGAGTTTCACAAAAATCAACTAATGAATAGTTTTAAAATTGACATAAAAGAGTTCTTAAAACAAATATTATATTATTAATTGATATTAAATTCCTAAAAATCTAAGGTTCGGCCAAGAGACTTATATTATGATAGTTTAATCATTAATGGACCACTTGGGGGTCGCTTGGATTTATATAGTACGTTTATTAACCATATTATATAAAAATACAAAGAGACATTGTAAAAGTGAAACTAATTAACTTAGAGTTAATACTTAAAGATAAGGTTAATATAAGTACCCAAACCTGTCTAAATTCTATTGGATGAGTTTTTTTCGACCTATCCCCACCTCATACATTGAATAGTCAACTTTTGAGCCTTTGGAAACCGAATATGAATTTATTATAAATTAATATTTCTAGCTTTTCCAAAGGTGCCCCTCACCCCTCTTATAAAAGGGCACTCCTCCTTCTCATTTCCTCACACCTCTCAAGCCACTTGGCTCGTCCAAACTCTGCCCAACTAAGCTCCCCACATCCCTCTCCTCCTCCTTGAAGCTTCCCCTTAGGCAGAAATCATTTCAAGAAGTCCTTTGGTTCCAACCAAAGGGAGTTACCTAAATTAAAGGTAACGATTTCTCTTAAATTATTTTCATTTATTTTGCTTCTTCAACCCCCAAAATATTTTTATTTCCTTTCTTTTGTAACAACAACAGTATCCTCAATATACTAGGATGTTGTTATAAGAAGGATTCAAACTACACATACACACAACTCCATCTAATGGATGATGAACATAATGTTTCTGTGGATGGAAAACTAACGCCTCACGAAACGATGATTGTTCAAAAACATCTTACCGCCTCTCATGGTGGCCATTATGATGGCACTATAATTAAATATGAAATTAATGATATATATTTTATATATAAGCTTCTGTAATTCCATTTTATTTCATACCATTATTCGTTTCATGTTGTATATACATACGATAATTTCATTTGAGGAAGTGCGGACTACCGCCCCCTTAAAATGATATGACTCGTTCATACCACACATGGAACGTATAAAGGATGGTGTTAATGAACTTAAGTAACATATATAAAATATTATATTATACTGGAATATTAATATACCTATGTATCATTTGGATTCGATTCTTTTAAAATAAAAATTAAATGGAAGTAGCATTCGTGCGTACGTACGGACTACCGTCTCCACGAACGCGATGAGATTCATTCTCCATCGTATCCATTCAAGTATAATTATCATTTAATGATTTAAAAATGATTTTTAAGGACGTGATATCATTCTAGATATGAATAAGATACAACAAACATGACTTATGTAACAAAACATATAAAAGAAAATGAGTAAGTTAACACCCGAAACGGCGTTAATACTAAGATATTATTATCAAATCAATATTAAAAGATCATATATGATATCATATTAATGTATATGATTCTTTTATAATTTAATAACAATTATTTCACCATTATACAGGAGGTTAACCTACCCCAACCAAGGAAAAGTACAAGGTAAGGGATTTTCTTATCTCACTTTCAATTCCGTGAGATTTCCATTGTTCGCCACTAAATTATTGAAAGTGGTGTATTGTGTACTGCCATTTGATATATATTATCATGATTCTATTTATATTCATGTTATTCTATAAATCATTTGGTGGTTATTAACTTTTGGCCATATGACTCAGTTGATTAACGTGGTAAGGGGTTTTCATCTCACTCCTTATTCCCGTGAGATTCATGCCATATTGCCACCATTACATTTTGTGTGGTGTATGTACTGCCCATAATTATATTCTTTGTGTAATACACTCTAATTTATGTGTACTTATATATTCATTGTATGATACCTCTTTCATGGGTTGTATGTTTCATAAGTTACCAAACTGGTAAGGGTTATTTCACAATCTCTTCATTATCCGAGGTTGTTTATACGTAATAATCTACTGGGATTTCTTTATCATCCACATCCATGTTTCTTCGAAATGTATTTCAAAACATATTTATTATTTACAAGAATATGGGTTAAATTCATTTATACCCTTGTTTGACTTTTTTGTAAGATGTTTATAAAGGAATCTTTCCGTCGTTTTCAAAACAAGGTCCTTTTTAACCTTTTCGACAGAATTAAGATAAGAATGTTTTTTTTACTTATACGGCGGGTGCGGTTATTTTCCGCTGTTATAAAATCGTCAATGCTTTCATTACAAGCTTACAAGAATATTTTCAAGAAAATGTTTTATTTTACATGGCTCTTAAATGATTTCAAAAATAGAAAGAGATATTTCTCTAAAAATTGTTTTGATTTCATCTATGTCAACATCCTTTAATGGATTTTACGCTTATTTGAAGTTGATTTATTATAATACAAAACTTCTATATTGTATTTAAGGTTTTATGATATGTTTGACTGTGGATGTGCTATTTTATACCATTCATAGTTTATGGTGAAACTATTGACATTTCGTATGCTAGTTTTAATCCGAATGTTTATGTTATATTTCAAACTTTTCTTCAGATGAAGGTGCTAAACAAGTATGTTCCGGGTTGGGGACCGGTAAAAGTAAGCCCTCCAGGTTGGGGACTGGTTAAAGTAAGCCCTCCAGGTTAGGGACTGGTAAAAGTATGCCCTCCGGGTTGGTGTCCGGTTATTAGAGGCACTCTGGGTTGGTGTCCGGTTATTAGAGGTACTCCGGGTTGGTGTCCGGTTATTAGAGGCACTCCGGGTTGGTGTCCGGTTATTAGAGGCACTCCGGGTTGGGTTCCGGTTAGAAGTAACCCCTAGGTCTTGGGATGAGGCCTAGACAAAGAAATTAACGTTTAGCATTATGCATTCCAACATTATGAAAGTGGTTATTGATTTTTGCATGTGATTATTCGATTAGTAGAATATCCATGTGAATAAGTAAATGGAATTATTTCATTTTATTTATGCCATACCATGTTGAAAGTTCATGTTTAAAAGGCTTATTTTTTAGTTATACATTGCCTTAAATGTTTATTCTTATTTATGAAAGTTTCCGCTATATTGTTATCCTTACCGGACATTTGAGCTCACCCCTTTTCTATGTTTTATTTTTCCCAGGAAGTGAAGATGTAAGTTATGAATGACCTGCAGGGATATTATGAGGGGATTATAGTGTGGACTGTGGAAACATTATGTTGTTGTAGTAGTTTTTCATTTTATGATGTAATGTAAAACTTATGAATATATCTAGTGTTTCCAAGGCTACTAAACCAATCGGTCTTTCGAGATTTGATCTTTCTTGTGATCATGCCAATGTTATGTAATTAATGCACCGACTCTGGGTAGCTGGGGTCGGGGCGTTACAGTTGGTATCAGAGGAAGTTTAGTACAAACCTTGGAAGCTAGATTTAGATAAACTCTGATTAGAGCACGTAGACCTAAGATGAACTTTGAGGATTAGTATAGAAGAACTTCCTAGAATTTTGGTATTGTTTTCCGAGCAATACATCCCTGTCTGGATACGAGCAGGTAGAGGCGGCTCTGGCACAGATGTACCTAGGGGTAAAACCCGAAAACACCGCTTTGAGCTAGACTCGAACGGGAACTGGTGCACGACAACGGGCCTTGCTGCACTCTTGGTTACGACACTCCCGGGGGATATGCTTAGGATAACTCTCATTTTCTTTACAAATCATTATGAAGGGTTTATGAGTATATACTTCCTCAAAGAAAACATTTTTATGATTATGGATTATATCCATAAATAGTTCAATTTATGTTAAGTGTTTTATAAGTATGGGATTATGTATTTTGATTCATAAACTGATCTAGTTTATGCCATTGTTTAGAAATGGCGCCTAGTGGAAGAAATGGAAACCGTATCAATGCACGCACTCCATGTAGGGATTTCCCTCCTGCTCAAGATAATTATAGTGGGGCTGGTGATGCAACTGGTGCCGATCAGCTAATCACCATACTAGGACAACTTACTCAGATTATGAATAATAACCTTACCCGTATGGAGCACCCTGATCCGCAGCGTGGAGGATCAATGTTAGACCGATTCATGAGGCAACAACCACCAACGTTCAATGGGAGTACAAATCCCTTAGTATCTGAGCAATGGATAAATTCCCTAGAGAAAATATTTCAGGCTTTGGGGAGCAGTGAAAGGGAGAAAGTTATCATGACAGTTTACCGCCTCACTGGAGATGCTGATCAATGGTGGTCATTGATTCAAAACATGAAGGAAGATAATGAAGTATCAAATATGGAATGGAGGGAGTTCAAAGATCTGTTTTTAGAAAAATACTTCCCTCGCGACCATCGAGCAGATATGGAAAGGCAATTTCTAAGTCTGAGACAGAAGGAGGATGATAATATCGCAAAGTATGAGGCTAACTTTACAAGGTTAGCAATGTATGCCGGAGATTATATTCGCAACCTAGGAAGTAATATTGATCGTTTCTTTGATGGGTTAAAACCATTTCTCCGTCGAGCTTTGGTATCACAATCCTTCTCATCATACGAAGATATTGTCTCGTGTGCTATCAAGACAGAAAAGGAATTCTCTAAGTCTTATGACAACAAAGTAAATCAAGAGAAGAAGAGAACGGTGGAACAAGGGACAGATAAAGAGAAAAAGGTAAAGAAGGATTTTCCATTATGTGATAATTGTGGGAAGAATCACCCTGGTACTTGCCTAAAAGGAATGGGAGTTTGTTATAAATGTGGACAAAAGGGTCACCAGGCTCGTGATTGCAAGGGAAAGAAAGAGGCTATCAAAGTGGAATGCTACAATTGTAGAGAAATGGGTCATTATGCAAATGAATGTCCTAAGCGTCAGGGAAACTTACCTCAGAAAAGGCCAAGGGATCAAGGCCAATCTTATGCTGTGACTACAGTTGAAGCGGAATAATTAATGTATTGGTGCTTTTGGACTCAAGGATTATATTCTGGTTATAAGAATAATGTGATATATATATGGATTGTACTGCAGTACTTGTTGATTTCAGTAAGGTTTTAATATGATGAAGGTAATTATATTTTTAGTATGTGACAATAAGAGAAACTTTCCTTCGTTTGGGGAATCTGATAAATTGATTTTTGAATTAAGAAACCTTTTAGAGAAAGTCTGGACAGAGGTATTTTGGATAACTAGAAAGGTTGGAGTAGATTAAGTTGATCTTTGGATAGTATTGTTTAAGGTTAAAAAATTTATGAAGATTATTTTTGGAATATTATAATACTATAGTTTTAGGAAAAGGACAACCTGTAGGGCGGGGCATAACCCGTCGCGTCGGACAAAGTTGCAGGAATCGAACCCACAACCATAGTGTGACAGGCCTTTATTTCCTACCACTAGCCTACAGGGAGTCCCTGGTTATTACAAAATAGTTGTCCTATTCTAAATGGTTTGTGGTAAAAATTTATTAATGAAAGTCTACATGATAAGTAAGTATATTTCCTCACATTCTTAGTAAATCTCTTAAATAATTTCCTCACCTCTATGAAAGGTTACTTAAAACAAAAACGTTGTCGATTAACTTTTCCAACTGGGGATTCAATGAATGTTTAACCAATCACAAGTTTGTGATTTTCTTATTGTTAACTTTCTCCTAATCCTGTTTTCTAGAACTCTTCATCAGACCATGCTAGTTTGTTTTTCCTCCATATCCATATTTTCATAGAACCCTAGTATGGGCTATCTCGGATGACCTTTGTACTTCTCTTTCTTTCTTTTAATGTTATATTTTTATTAATCTTATTTCTGATGTGGGTTTTCCACAAAGGTATTTTCTATTTACAACCTTTTATTTTCAAAGAAAAATTTCAAATTGCGAGGACGCAATTTATTGAAGGAGGGGAGAATGTAACACCCCGAGCTTCCACGATACGCTTCTCATTGAATAATGCAATAGCCTGCATTATAGGCAACTTCGAGTTCTAAAACACCGCGACTAATCAAAGTAGCCGTTATGAATAGTAATAACCACTTTTTAACATTATAGAAATTTTATATTTCAAATGGACTTTATTTTTGTATTTGTAATATCGAAATTATCCTAAGTTGAATTTTTTGTAACTTTCTGAGAACTTCCAATTTTTTATGAATAGTGAAAAATACTTAAAACAACTTTTTTAATCAAAATAATTAATTGTGATAAACTATACTATTTAGTGGTTTTAAAGTATAATTAGAACATATTTTTACCAGTTTATCCAATGGTGGTCATTAGAATTAATTTAACATTGAAAATGGACATAAACAATTGCCAATCTTTTGATATAAATTGTTTCTTAAAAACACGCTATTTGTTCTGACAGCGGGAATTAATTATAAAATTAATTAATGAAACTTATATGTTTGTAATTTTGTAAAATAGACATCATTTCTAAATTCGTAATATCAATTATAGCTTAGGGTGAAATTTTGGTACTTTTCGGATAACTTTTGTATTTTGATGAATAGTGAAAATTACTAAATTTGAATTAAAAACAACTTTTTTAATCAAAATAATTAATATTGATAAATTATGAATTTGAGTGGTTTTAAAGTATATTTATAATATATTTTTACCATTCAATTTAATTTTTGTCATTGGACATAATTTTACAATTAAACCGAACATAAATAAGTGTCAGTCTTTTGATAGTTATTATCTCTTAAAAACACGCTTTTTGTTTTGACAGTGGGAATTAATTTTAAATTAATTTCTGCCACTTCTGTGTTTTGAATTTAGGAAAATGGATTCCATATTTAGAATCAGGATGTTCAAATTGTGTAAATAGGTAACTTTTATTTTTAGACATTTTGAATAATTACTGCGGTAAATATTTTATTTACCATGGTTAAGGGTAAATCCGGTAAATAAGGGTTAAAAATTAATATTATAATAATACTAAATAACCCTAAAACGTGTCTGAACCCTATTGGTTGATACATGGTCGACCATGGGCATCTTTGGGTCTATTTTGGGACCCCATGGATCCACTTGTAAGTGATAATGACACATTATATTAATAAAGTTAAAATAAAAATAAAAATGGCATAAGCTTACATCCTTTAGAAGAACAATTTTGACATAGGGTTATACATGTCGGATTTTCGATTATAAATATTCATTAGAAAGATAAAAAGATTTCCTACATAATAATATTTTATTTATAATTTTTAGACATTAAATAATTTATTTTATTTATGACACAACGATGATGCAGTAATTACTATAATAGTGAAAAAATAAAATAATTGATATTATAAATACCCAAATAAATATAATATGAAACTTTTAATGAATTAAACTAATTTTCTAGGATAATATGATATATTATGATTGATTTAATTGACTTTGTTAGAAGTAATCAATCTGTTATGAGTTTCACAAAAATCAACTAATGAATAGTTTCAAAATTGACATAAAAGAGTTCTTAAAACAAATATTATATTATTAATTGATATTAAATTCCTAAAAATCTAAGTTTCGGCCAAGAGACTTATATTATGATAGTTTAATCATTAATGGACCACTTGGGGGTCTCTTGGATTTATATAGTACGTTTATTAACCATATTATATAAAAATACAAAGAGACATTGTAAAAGTGAAACTAATTAACTTAGAGTTAATACTTAAAGATAAGGTTAATATAAGTACCCAAACCTGTCTAAATTCTATTGGATGATTTGTTTTCGACCTATCCTCACCTCATACTTTGAATAGTCAACTTTTGAGCCTTTGGAAACCGAATATGAAATTATTATAAATTAATATTTCTAGCTTTTCCAAAGGTGCCCCTCACCCCTCTTATAAAAGGGCACTCCTCCTTCTCATTTCCTCACACCTCTCAAGCCACTTGGCTCGTCCAAACTCTACCCAACTAATCTCCCCACATCCCTCTCCTCCTCCTTGAAGCTTCCCCTTAGGCAGAAAGCATTTCAAGAAGTCCTTTGGTTCCAACCAAAGTGAGTTACCTAAATTAAAGGTAACGATTTCTCTTAAATTATTTTCATTTATTTTGCTTCTTCAACCCCCAAAATATTTTTATTTCCTTTCTTTTGTAACAACAACAGTATCCTAAATATATTAGGATGTTGTTATAAGAAGGATTCAAACTACACATACACACAACTCCATCTAATGGATGATGAACATAATGTTTCTGTGGATGGCAAACTAACGCCTCACGAAACGATGATTGTTCAAAAACATCTTACCGCCTCTCATGGTGGCCATTATGATGGCACTGTAATTAAATATGATATTAATGATATATATTTTATATATAAGCTTCTGTAATTCCATTTTATTTCATACCATTATTCGTTTCATGTTGTATATACATACGATAATTTCATTTGAGGAAGTGCGGACTACCGCTCCCTTAAAATGATATGACTCGTTCATACCACACATGGAACGTATAAAGGATGGTGTTAATGAACTTAAGTAACATATATAAAATATTATATTATACTGGAATATTAATATACCTATGTATCATTTGGATTCGATTCTTTTAAAATAAAAATTAAATGGAAGTAGCGTTCGTGCGTACGTACGGACTACCGTCTCCATGAACGCGATGAGATTCATTCTCCATCGTATCTATTCAAGTATAATTATCATTTAATGATTTAAAAATGATGTTTAAGGACTTGATATCATTCTGGATATGAATAAGATACAACAAACATGACTTATGTAACAAAACATATAAAAGAAAATGAGTAAGTTAACACCTGAAACGGCGTTAATACTAAGATATTATTATCAAATCAATATTAAAAGATCATATATGATATCATATTAATGTATATGATTCTTGTATAATTTAATAACAATTATTTCACATTATACAGGAGGTTAACCTACCCCAACCAAGGAAAATTACACGGTAAGGGATTTTCTTATCTCACTTTCAATTCCGTGAGATTTCCATTGTTCGCCACTAAATTATTGAAAGTGGTGTATTGTGTACTGCCATTTGATATATATTATCATGATTCTATTTATATTCATGTTATTCTGTAAATCATTTGGTGGTTATTAACTTTTGTCCATACGACTCAGTTGATTAACGTGGTAAGGGGTTTTCATCTCACTCCTTATTCCCGTGAGATTCATGCCATATTGCCACCATTACCTTTTGTGTGGTGTATGTACTGCCCATAATTATATTCTTTGTGTAATACAATCTAATTTATGTGTACTTACATATTCATTGTATGATACCTCTTTCATGGGTTGTATGTTTCATAAGTTACCAAACTGGTAAGGGTTATTTCACAATCTCTTCATTATCCGAGGTTGTTTATACGTAATAATCTACTGGGATTTCTTTATCATCCACATCCATGTTTCTTCGAAATGTATTTCAAAACATATTTATTATTTACAAGAATATGGGTTAAATTCATTTATACCCTTGTTTGACTTTTTGTAAGAGGTTTATAAAGGAATCTTTCCGTCGTTTTCAAAACAAGGTCCTTTTTAACCTTTTCGACAGAATTAAGATAAGAATGTTTTTTTTTACTTATACGGCGGGTGCGGTTATTTTCCACCGTTATAAAATCATCAAAGCTTTCCTTACAAGCTTACAAGAATATTTTCAAGAAAATGTTTTATTTTATATGGCTCTTAAATGATTTCAAAAATAGAAAGAGATATTTCTCTAAAAAGTGTTTTGATTTCATCTATGTCAACATCCTTTAATGGATTTTACGCTTATTTGAAGTTGATTTATTATAATAAAAAACTTCTATATTGTATTGAAGGTTTTATGATATGTTTGACTGTGGATGTGCTATTTTATACCATTCATAGTTTATGGTGAAACTATTGACATTTCGTATGCTAGTTTTAATCCGAATGTTTATGTTATATTTCAAACTTTTCTTCAGATGAATGTGCTAAACAAGTATGTTCCGGGTTGGGGACCGGTAAAAGTAATCCCTCCAGGTTGGGGACTGGTTAAAGTAAGCCCTCCAGGTTAGGGACTGGTAAAAGTATGCCCTCCGGGTTGGTGTCCGGTTATTAGAGGCACTCCGGGTTTGTGTCCGGTTATTAGAGGCACTCCAGGTTGGTGTCCGGTTATTAGAGGCACTCTGGGTTGGTGTCCGGTTATTAGAGGCACTCCGGGTTGGGTTCCAGTTAGAAGTAACCCCTAGGTCTTGGGATGAGGCCTAGACAAAGAAATTAACGTTTAGCATTATGCATTCCAACATTATGAAAGTGGTTATTGATTTTTGCATGTGATTATTCGATTAGTAGAATATCCATGTGAATAAGTAAATGGAATTATTTCATTTTATTTATGCCATACCATGTTGAAAGTTCATGTTTAAAAGGCTTATGTTTTAGTTATACATTGCCATAAATGTTTATTCTTATTTATGAAAGTTTCCGCTATATTGATATCCTTACTGGGCATTTGAGCTCACCCCTTTTCTATGTTTTATTTTTCCCAGGAAGTGAAGATGTAAGTTATGAATGACCTGCAGGGATATTATGAGGGGATTATAGTGTGGACTGTGGAAACATTATGTTGTTGTAGTAGTTTTTCATTTTATGATGTAATGTAAAACTTATTAATATATCTAGTGTTTCCAAGGCTACTAAACCAATCGGTCTTTCGAGATTTGATCTTTCTTGTGATCATGCCAATGTTATGTAATTAATGCACCGACTCTGGGTAGCTGGGGTCGGGGCGTTACATGATATCTTTTTAATTTCATGTGAGTCACAAGATATTATTCATTTCATGTGGATCACATGAACCTGTATAGTTTACAGGGATTGTGAGATATCAATGGTACTACTTCTACATTCAACCACCCAACGCATACTTTACTTTGTGAGACTACTTCATGAGATCCTTTCACAATACCATCAAAAGATTACATGGATCACAATACTCTAGCATAAGAAATCATTTTACTCATGTGAACCACTTACACGATTTCAATCACATATACTCTTTTGCTTCATGAAAAATTCATTCTTTCAAATCTAGTTCAGAAAAGTATTTTATGAAAAACATCATCACCAATTATGGATAGGTCATTTGATATTTATAGTAAAATTTCCACCACCTTAACTCCATAAATCATGAACATTCACCTATTCCACTGCCTTAAAAATGAGCATCATTAACTTCACACAATTTCTTCCCATGATCACTTTGCAGGATAACCTGCTACATGTCACAAGAACTTTATGTGATCAACTACATTGTCTTTGAGTGTTTCATGTGATCGAATCGCGAGATCCAATGAATCATGCAATTAGTGAAATTGTCTTCTAGGGCTTCACAAGATCACATCATGAGATCCACTAGAAATCATGCACTTCACATGATCACATCATGATATCCAAAGAAAATCATGTGTCAAGTTTCATTTTTTTCTAACACCTCATGTGACCTTTTCAGGAGACCCAAACGCAATCATGTGGTCATGTGATTTCAAACAAAAACAAGATACCTCCATAATTTTCATCTTCCATATCTTTATAAACTTTTAATGATATATATATAAGATCATATGACAACCATGCAATGAATTTAGGCACTTCTCAGGATCTATCCATGAGATCCTATGAAAATATTGTTGTGTCTTAAAGTGTTTTTCCCGATCTCCATGAGAGATCTTCTGACAATCATGTGGTGCTTCATAAGATTAGTTTTGAAATTCAAACTCCAAGAGATCATACATTCATGCTTTATGAGATCATACATTCCCCAATTCCACAAGATCATACCTTTCACACTTCAATGAGACAATAAATTTCACACTCGATGATATTCGACATTCACACTTCAATGAGATCAGATTCTTCATGCTTCCTTGAGATCAATAATTTCACAGTTTTGTGAGATCTTAAATTTAATAATTCCACAAGATCAGACATTTCTCACTTCCAAAAGATAAAAAATTTCCTAATTTCATGAGATCAGACATTTCATGTTTCCATGAGATCATACATTTGATTATTCCAGGAGCTCAGATGTTTCGGGCTTCTGTGAGATCAAAAATTTCATGCTTTATCAATATCAAAAAAAAATCACTCACTCTTCACACCCCCTTTGAGAAAAATATTTAATAGAAAACCTTAAACATTGTTAAAAAAACAAAATCAACCCAAAATCACCACAATTAGAGATTTTTCCAACTATGTCCCCCTTTGAGTTTTTTTACAACACATATAATCTTCAGGAATGAAATTCTTGACAAGTCAAGTGTATGTGAAACTATTTGCATTGTACAACCCCAAATAGTGATCAAGGACATAATTAAAACATGCTCCAAGACCACATCAGTCATGGTTTTCTTGAGAAATAATATTATCATGAAAAGTTCATCAATGAATCACTTAATTCTCAAATTGTCCACTGGAAACCTTCTTGATACTAAAAGATATAACAAACTCACCCTTCATGATCACTTGTTAACCTGCACATGTCTTTTCCTTGCATCATGAACCCACAATACACTTCTTAATATGATTCTTCTATTTTGATAGACCATTTTTAGCATCATAATATTTAATACACCCCCTAATTCCATGCTCCCTATATTAGCTTCTCTCCTCATCTCGATTAAGACATTTTTCCCCCATTTTCAATGCACCCAAAGGACATTAATTTTCTGTATATAACAGGGTAAAAACATAATTTAATATATAGGTAAAACATATAATACCTCTAGGATAGGGATTCCACATGACCATTTTTCACATGTGGGGAGTCAACTGAAATCTAACAGCCAATCGATGTCATTCAAATGATTATTTGGGTAAGTCCTTTGTAAGGATTTTTATAACCAATATTGTAGTCAAAACATACTCTAAAATCTCAATTTCATGCTCCACATTCATCTTAATGAAGTGATATTAGATATTAAGGCGATTTTCCCATGAAAGATGAACTATATTTTTATTAAGACTTATAGCACATTAATTATCACAATAAATAAAAGTTAGATAATTCAGTTAAATCTCTCACCTTCTCAAACAAATAAATAGGGTATTCCTTCATTTATAAATTTACCCCCACCCCCACCCCCACCACCCCCCCCCCCCCCTCAGTCAATGATCTCCATGTATCATATTTTCAATAATCTATAAAATCTTGAGGGAACACACATTATTATTTTATCTACTAAATCGTGATAAAGTGAAATTAATATCCCCCTATATTCATGAACTTATATTTATCCATTGAGACACCATGAAAATTCAAATATTGAAAATTTCACAGCCGACACCATTTATGAACTTTATGTTGAAAAAATTGATTATTTTATCACTTTTTAATATAACAGTAAATTTCTTATTTATAGGTCCAAAATACTGGAATATTTTTAGAAAGTGAAATTATCGCATGGAATTGAGTCATTAACATATCCTCTAATTCTAATGATTCAGAAATCATTGTAAGAAACAATATTTTAATCTAATAAACTCCAATATAGTCCATGTCACATGCTTAATTCCATCAATTCTAGCAGCATGACTTTCCTCAACTCTTTAGAGTACTCTCTCGTAATATTAAGTTATATCGTTTGGAGATATTCTAACCATATCTCCATAAAAACATTCATATTTGGACTAATATAGATAATTGATACAAATTATTGAGCTAAATAGAGATGTTTAACTACTATTCATAATGGGGATACCACTTGTTGGAGACTCTATTGATTTCATCTCACATCTTCTTAGTATCCAGAAAATAGTCTCCCAATACCACGTTATATAAAAAAACAAATAATCATGAAATGTATTAATTTTTGTACTTATTTCCCAATCAATCTTCCCTCTATGGATAAATAACACTTGAACTGAGTCATGATACACATGGTTGATTATTCAATCTCACGTGAAACTAATGGATCATTCAACTATAACTTTAATATCTCCTTTGTTTCACATTAGGATCTTGTATAATCTCAATTTTTTATAGCAAGAAACTTTAGAGTACATATTTAAAAAAAAAGTGTTTCTTTGTAGCACCACTTGTTGAATATGATACCATATTTGAATTTCAAGAGTTTGGATTCTTCTTTTCGCATGTATCTCCATTATCCTTGTTTACTTATGTCCTTTCTGCACACACACACACCCCCCATGGATTATATCTCCGACTTAATCCCACACAATATCCAATAGATATTATAAATATTTAATACACTGGGAGATGGGTACATTTATAATCATAAAAGACAGTATTTTGTTAGATCCTAATTAATCGATCCTTTGATATTTTCCTACAATGAATTATATTTCCATTATGCTTGTTCCAACGTCCTAGCCAACATCAAATATTATATACATATAACTAGACGTTAATTACCCACATGATCAATATTATTTGGATATATAGATTCTATATTCTTGTCCATTTAAAAATTTGTTTTTTAAACCCACTTGTACAAATTTTTATCGTTGATACTCCAATATTAATTTGTTTTCCATGATTCCTTCTATGAGATGGAATCTTTCCACTAGGCATCTACTTGTGATTAATTCTCCTTTAGAGATCTCTTTCTCTTTCCTTCACCTCTCACCTTATGGAATGACATGTGAATTTTTCAAGGGATTATCTTTTAAATTTACTTTTATCAATTATCTGAGTCACCTCACCCTTTCCTTCTAGGTGTCTGTATTTCACATTATATACATTGTTTTTTTCTAACAACTAGATCATACAATCCCTTTTTCTTAGATGTTCATTCACATATTTTCCAAGAGAGTTGTTTTTCGTGTAACATTTTAGGTGATTCGTATACCATTATTTTAATTTGTGGTTCCTCAAATAATCTAAGCCTCATTTTCATCTTAGTAGGTTGTATTCCAATATAGGAATTCTTGATATACATGACAGGTGTATAATAATTAATTCATAGTTCCTTCTCCTTCCCTTCTTTCTTCAAGCTACAATGTCTTTCCCAATTCCCATGATTAGAACATATTAAATTTCTCCAGTTAGATACATACCTCAAATCATCATTTATCATGTGAGATATTGATATATCTAGAGTTATTATTCTTACATTGATCCCTTAGGATTCTTGAAGCACAGTCATGACGTTTCCTAGACTTTGAGAATAATTTTATTTGATGGATAATTTCTTCTCAAAGACATTTCTTTCATAAATATCAAGAAGCTTGTGTTTACTCTGATATTTAGTAATATTTCTTTCTTCACATCAGGAAATATATTCCAAAACTAGAAATCCAAAACTTGAAATATGATAGTGCATCCCATAGAAATATAACACATTATTATTAATTCCTATAAAATTGTTTATATATCTGTTTCTAGAACTTATGGGATTTTTCCAACTTTTGGAACTAATCCTGGGTCTCTTCCTCTCATTCATGGGAGCGGGGTCATCATATCTAACACTAGATTTTCCCAAACTGCATGACCTTTACGATGAGGAAATCATTTCATATTTTTCTTCCAAAATAGAATACTCTATTTTAATTCCTATATTACATGTTGAAGATAGTAAAATAATAAATATAATGAAACATTCAATTTAAGCTTCACTTTTTTTGTTAAATTACTCCACTTCTTTCTTGACTGATCAAACTCTTCTCCAACTTATTGGATCTTCTTATCCCATGATTTGAGTTGATAATTAAGTTATCTATTTAGAGTCTTCCCACTATACTTATCATCTTCCAATTACTTGGAGAGATTATCTAACTTTTTTGTTTCCCCTTTATTTTTGAATTCATCTAAGTAACAGAATATTTAAAGATTAGAATCTCCCGAACCAATATTGATAGGTGTTTACTAGGATTATCATTCCTGGCATCTAAATATTTCATTTATTCGATTTCCATATTAATTCATTTTTCATAAACATTGATTTTTATTTCATCATATACATCACTTTTAGTTCTTCATATTGGGAATCATTATTCTCCCATAGTTCTATCTCCACTTCTACAAGTATTTTATTTAAACCATTTAGCTTGTTGAATACAATTTATTGAACTAATATTGGTATATCTATTGATTTTTTTCATATTTTAGTTTCAAATATAGTTCATTTTTCATGTGGTAAGCTTTCACTACATTTCTTCTTAGAATTTCTTCATCATCGGTAGTTCCAACATCACTTGGAATGTCAGGTTCTTCACCCATTCATGCAACATCATTGAATGGATAAATATTTTCAATTTCTAATTCATCGATACCATTATTGACTACATTTTTTGTTTATTCAACATAATCAAACTCTTTCAATTGATACTTCTTTATTTTTGAATTCTACCTAACATTGTCTTCTTTTTTAAAGTTCTGCCCTTTACCATGACTCACTAAAACAATAGAAGAATGAAACTTAAATTTCAAATAGTGAATTAACCTTGTGAGTGAAAACCCCCAAATAGAAGTAACATATCCTATAATACTAATTTTTAGGAACAAAATGGCCTTAGATACCATGATAGGGGATGAATCAGATTATGGTGATTCATTTCAAAATTCTTCTCGCCCCACTAAATCCTGACCTCTTTATTATAAGGGTCTCTTCATTTTATCCAAAATGTTAATATCGAAATTATCCCTTCCAATATTATCTAATGATGATGTAATAAAATTAATGAAATAAATCAAGAATAATGTTACATCTATTATTAAAAAATTTATTCTCATTGGGCTATGTACACTGAGAATACAATAATAATGTTCTGATTTACCAAATTCATTAAATCTAACATCCAATACAAGGTTCGATAAAGATCACATATATGCTCAAGATCATTACATTATAATATTTACAGGTAACTCACAACTTCCCAAGGGTCACTCTCTTGATCTTTCCTTCAATGGATCACTATTACTGTAAACAATCACCTTCTTCCACTTCTTCTTATCACTATTATGGAAATGATTCACATATAGTTTATGGAAATTTAACTACTAGAAATCATACCTATACCCACACATATATACCAACAGTTTTTAGAAACCATTGGTATAAGTCCCCTTTCCCAACAGTTTTCCCAAACTGTTGGGATAGGCCCCTTTGACCCCACTTTTCCCAATGGTTTTGGGAAAACATTGGGAAAGGGTTTGGCTATCCCAACAGTTTTTCAAAACTATTAGGATTGGCCTAATGGTTTTGGAAAAGTATTGGCAAATGGTATGAATATCCTAGCAGTTTTCCAAAACCATTGAGATCGTCCACTTTGAGACCAATTTTTTCAACAGTTTTTGTAATACTATTTGGAAAGGGTATGGCTATCACAACGGTTTTACCAAACTGTTAGGATAGGCCACTTTGAGTACAATTTTTCCAACAGTTTGGGAAAACTATTGGTAATGGGTGGGAACCTATCCCAATGGTTCTCAAAACCATTGGGGAAGGTACCTCTATTTTTAATGAATTATTTCAAATAAATCAATATATAAATTACATATAAATATATATATCCAAATATGTTCAAAAAGTTTATTTAGGTTAGTGGAAATTTCATTGATATATAAAGTGTGGGTTAGGGTTCAAACCTCTGTGGAATATTTTTTTTAGATTTACAAATCCCAATGGTTTGGAGAAAATTGTTGCAAAAGACCTACCCTAATGGTTTGGAAACCCATTATTATAGACCTATCCCAATGGTTTTAAAATATTTGGGATAGGTCTATCCGAATTCTTTTCCCCAAACAATTAGAATAGGTCTATCCCCATGCCAAATAACATAATGGATTCCCAAACCATTGGTATAGTATATACCAATGGTTTTGGGACCTATAGAAATAGTCCCAAACATATGGTATAGGATATTTTTCCATTACTTTGTATTTCCCTCCATTATAAATATTTAATGAATCCTCAATTATAGGTATATTCTCTACTAATGTTATTTCTGGGCTACTACTTCACTTCTATAAAAATACCTTAATGTAGCACTTCCACTTTCCAAATACCATCAATAAACATCTCATTTATTTATACATAATAACTACAATAAAAATATTTCATTGGATCCCCAATGGATTGAGATTCTTCTTTTCCCTATCTTAGATATAGTGGTGAATAAACTATTTTTTTAAGTACTTTTAAATGGTGTAGATCATATATCATATTCTACTTCTAAATTCACATATGACTATGATATTACTCATATAGTAATGTTAATTCATATCTCCATGTGAATGATCCTAGTGGGATTTCCATTTCCGGAGTTCCTAGCATGTAACGCCTTGCGCAATATCCAAGAACATAACCTTGGTACAAGATCCTAGAACAAGATCCTTTGGGAGAGATCAAGGCATGTAAATCCTTATACGATATCCTGGCAGGTAACCGCTTATGATAGAACCTATCACGTAACCCTACTTTAGACCCTTACATAACACTCATCTGTGGGATACCTTCTTAAGAAACCCTTCAGATCATGAAGATCGTACAACTCTACTATGTGACTACTTCATGAGACCTATCTGTGAGACTCCTCTATAAGACCTTATTCAATTAATGTAGATCACAAGGTATTGATCAGTTCATGTTGATAAGAATATATTATTTTGGTCATGTATATCTCAAGATATTGTTTAGTTCATATGGGTTGCAAGATCTTTTTCACATCATATGGATTGTGTGATCTTATTCAGTTCTTGTGGATAGATAGATATAAATGGTTTTGCTTATGTGTTCAAAAACACAATTCAAACATCACTTCAGGATATCCTTTCATAATACCTTAAACATATTATATGAAAGATTAGACTCCAACTCCGTAATTCATTCTTCTCAAGAGAAAAACTTAGGTGATGTGAATCACATATTCTCCTTATCTTCAAAAAAAATCCCTTCTATGGACATTTCTTCAAATAAATCTTTTAGGAAAATTTCCATCAACACTTATGAATGGTCCATACAATATTTATAGGAAAATATACACCTCCATAAATCCAAATATTAAAGATAATATTCCATTCCACCGCCTCAATAATCGGCATCACGCAATTCTTGTGATCACTTTGAATGATCAATGGTTTCAGATTTCAAGTTGTATTCATGGTCAAATAAATAGTTTTTTAGTGTGCTTCAGTATCCAATAAGAGAATCTAGTGAATATCTTGTTGTTACTGAAATTTTATTTCAGCTCTTAGTGATACCAAACATTAGATCCAATGAAAATGTTGCACTTCTTAGCATTCCATCGCGAGATCCAAATATAATCATGTGTCTAGCACCTTATCTTCTAGAACTTCCCATGACCCTGTCATGATATCCAAATATAATAATTTGGTTCTACAATTTTTAATGACCGTGAGGTGATTCATTAATTTCCATCTTACTTGTCTTTATTAATTTTCAATTTCCTCTTCAAGAGATCCTCTAACAATCATGAAAAGACATCTAGTACCTTGAAAGATCTCTCATAAAGGTCCTCTGATGTAACAACCCAGATCTACATTTCAGGTATGGATCTTGATTGAGGGTGTTTTTTAGAAGGAAATGAATAAATGGAAATTTTCTAAGTACATGTCGTATACTTAGGAGTACATGTCGTGTACCCGGGTACCGCGTACAGCCACGTATTTTCCATGTAATGGTCAAGTACATGGCAGTGTTGGTGACTAGTAAGACTGCCTAAAGCGAGGGTCAGTTGAGGCTAGTACATGGAATGTACATTAAATAATCATTCCATCTACTTTTCTTTTTATTTGATATATCATAGCGGGGTCATGTCTCATGTTCAGAACACCCTTCTTCTCCCCGTGTTTCATACAAGAGAGCAACATAATATCGAAAAACATCAAGATCCTCTTGGTTATTTGTCCGAACTCTGATTGAGATGTTGTCAGGTGGATTGGATTCCCTCCGGTGGGTTTTCTATTTCCTAAGATCCTATCTTCATAATTACTCCTCTCTCATGTGTATTTCATGGTTGAACTTTTTTCAAATTTTTTATAGATCTATGATGTTTTAAGCTGATTCAAGGGTCAACGTTTAATAGTGTTGATCATATGAAATCAAGGTAGGTGGTTTGTGACTTTCTTTGTTCATCTTTGGATTATATATGCTAAAAGAACCACATACCCACGTTTGGGGTATTACTTTATTGGGAAATTAACGTTATCATTTACCTGCTAGGTTTTAAATGATTGAAAGGGGGTTGTTGCAAATGTGTAAGGTTAGATACCTTATTTATGGACACCCATTGGGTGAGTTTTCCTTGTTTGATTGTCATAGATGTTTGGTCTATGTTTCCTATGAGGAATACCTTGTTCCCTACCTTGAACTTTTTAGGATGACGTTTTATTGATTATATAAATTTCATGTGTTATGATTGTGAATATTATCCATGTAGTAGTTATAGATTACATGTGTTGCCTTGTTATGATATGTGTGCTGATTTTACAATGGACTGTTAGAGCCTTAGACTAGAAAAAATGTGAGGGTTTCCATGTTTGTTACACAAGGACATGAGAGCATTGGGGTAGAATTTGACTAATGGGTATTGACCGGGAGAGCTACCCATTTGGTCATTTATGATTATTTATTCTAGGTTGACATAGGCGGTGTTTACCATGAGATCTACCTAAAGGGAATTTATAAGTTATTGATGCTAGGTTAACCCAGGGGTATTGATCGTGACAGCTGCCTAAGTGATCATTTGAAAATCAAAATCACTGCTTTAAACAAAAGGGGTTAGACCATGAGAGCTATCTCATGGGGATTTTATGAATGATTGAATGATTTTGGCGAGTCAACCAAGCCAAAGCACAATCTTGGACTATGTCATACTTTTTGCGTAGATGGTCTTATGAGACAACTATTATTACTATTAAACATGGGGATATAGAGCTTATGCTAGATTCAAGGATTTTGTTATTCAGAGTATTAAATAATTAAAAAATGTGAATGAATGTAATTGAAAACTGTAGGATTGTTTACTTTTGTGTACTTCCTAGTTTATTGCTTAATTTATGCATATTACCTCTTATATATATTCACTGACAGTTATGCATAGATAATTTGGTGGTTGCCTACTGGGATTAATCTCACACCCTATTTGGGTCATTAATTTGGGCATTAACACATTATATAGTTGCAGTTATAGATAAGGGAAATCGCCCTTCTTCGTCATGAACTTGATTGTTGTTGGAGCAGGAGAGCATGGGACCAAGATGAGGCTTGCGATACTGTTGGAGTTTACAAATTTTCTGTAGTTTGGATTTAGTATTTTATTCCTATAATTGTGACTTTTCTATATGCTTTCATAGACACATGTGACATTCATCATTTATATATGATCCAGTTGTTATATTACTATCAGTCTTCCACTGTTCACTTTTGTTGTATGGTATAACTACTTCTGCTATTGTTTACTATTGGTAATCTTTTGTGCATACTTTTCCAATGAGGGCATAGTTTCCCAATTATCAGACCTTGGTCCTCACTTCTAGTAAGTAGCCTCTAGCATTTGAAGAAATGTGCTTGAGGTCAGGTGACCAACCGGGTGGGGGCACCCTTGGCGACACCTGAAACCGGGACGTTACAAAGTGGTATAAGAGGCAGGTTTTCTTTTTTGCTTTACCTTACTATTTGGACCCTATATATTGGGATGGTAAGGAATAAATAGTTGGTAATAATATATTTCTAGTAGTATCTAACCCGTGTACAGGGAAAAACCAAGTAACCTCAAATATTGCAATTTTTCTTCTTTTTCCAAATTTTACAATTCATCATATTTCACCATTGGGTGATTCACTTTTTTCTGTGCTTTTTATTTATATAATTGTGGATATATATATATTTTTCAACCCAATGAGATGAGGGAAAGCTATCACATGCATCATATAGGCACTTGATAGAGATTCCACGCCATGGGTTCTTGTCATGCCATTTACGGTGCATTTCTAATTTCATACTATTATGATAGATGTTGTGCTAAATGTTCATTTTTTTGTGATAGATATCATGATATAATACAAGCTTGTTTGATAGGGAATTAAAATATATAATGTTTCATTTGGGTGAACCCCAAACCTTGGTCCCTGAGGTGTTACTGGCCCTCTGGGGTTGAAATTTGGTGGATTATGTTTGAACTTTTATTGAATTATTTCAAGTTATAATATGAATAAAGATACCAAACATTGATTCGCAGGAGTGTGGGCTCTCACGTGTTAGAATTTTTCATAAAATGGAAAAAATTATGTTTTTAATGGTTCGAAAGAAGTTTAAGAGGCTTATTATCTGAAAACCCAGACAACGTGACATGGGGTATTATGAAAACATGCCAAGTGTTCTTCCGTTCTGAAAGAACTAACCTTTCTTAATTAAATATTGTGTACCATATATACAAAACATGTATTTTTTAACCATGTGAGTTGACTATGTGAGTAGAGATGCGGGGTTGAGAAATATTTTCTAGAACACATCACGTACCATCAGTATACACTATGATGTAAAGAACTGTGTATCCAGCCATGTGACTAACTACACTGGAGGATAGAACATAGATAGTTCATGTCATATCAATGGTGAACACACCATGTAGTGTTACCCCATAGAGAAATGTGTAGTTCTAGTCATGTAGAAGTACTTTAGGGGGAGAAAATTAATGTACATGTTGTGTCTCAGGAGTGACATGTTGTGTGTTGGGGTGTTACATGACCTGGTTTGGCAGAGGTACATGCCCATGTTAATGATTAAAGGGAACACATTGTGTGGTAGTTTATACACACTATGTAACCCTATTTTTTAAAACATGACTACTTTTTTTCCTTTTCCACTCTTGTACATTTATGTTGTTGTCCTTGATAATCAGGAAATGAGGTGTATGCTTGACCCTGTAGAGTCATGCCTCCAAGAAAACCTCTGGTTGTATACCAGTTAAAGGGAAATAACTAGACACCAGAAATAGTAGATCTGGGACTACCAGCATATCCTTTGTCATGCTCATCTTGGTCCCAACTATTATACCGGATGAAGTTGGTGATGCTCAGTTTCGTGAAGGCTTTTGAGGATGATGGAGACCTCATAGGGATCACCGCATCTTTCCCCGACTATGGAGGGTTTGAAGAGGGTGTTTCAGCAGCAACATCCTCACACATTTTTTGCAGATAGAATAGAATAGGATACAGAGATATGGTAGGAGGCCATGCCTACTATATTTGACCATCTGGGGACACCTCCTAAGAGGAGGGTGAAGCTCGTGATGTACATGCTATGTGATTCCTCCAAGAGATGGTGGGATGTTCTCTCACCGGTGGGACGTCATCAAGATGCGATTCAGGAGGAGTTTCAAATGTCCTTCATTGAATAATTTTACCCAGATACATTGAGGGCTGACTGAGCCTAATAGTTCATGCATTTTGATTAGGGTTATCTTTCGGTGATGGATTGCTCTTCTTGTCTTGCAGAGATTCAGTGATTCGAACTTGTTCTTGGAGGTGACGATTTCTCTCTAGGTAGGAGTTTTGATGATGTTATCAAGTATTACATCCAATAAAAGGTGAAAGTTTTCATAATGACATATGTGGTGGCTATAGTGAATCAGACACTAAATACAGATCACATCTTGAGGAAGCTGGGAGGTGTCAGCTAGGGTGGTTTAGAATTCAGGTCTAGAACTCCATCAACTGATAGTAATATGTTCCACAGGGAGCCTTCATGTGGTGATTCTAGTATCTGGGATTTATCTACAGGTATCCAAGTGAGGTGATATGAATGCGAGAAGAGTGGGAACACGATACCTTTGTGCCTGAGAGACCCATTTTAGTGTTGATCTTGTAGTAAGTTGGGTCATCTTCAGCATTTTTTCTAGTTCTTATCACTAGAATCTAGTGAAATGGGATCTGTTATGACTCCATGTTCAGGAGAAGGACCACCATTTTTATCTAAGTCAGGGAACTGGAGTTCATTAGGTCATTCCAGCCAAGGAGGTGTTCATGGTATTGGTAGCCAAATTTAAGGTTTTCTATGACAGTTGGGTGGATCATCTCAGGGTAGTCCGGAAGGATCATAGGGTCGTGGTACTGGTAAAACATTTGCAGTGGAGAAAACCTAGTAGGATAAGGATCCTATACCCTCTATAGTTAGAGATATCATTCCAGTTACCTCAGTTTTAGCTTCTTCTCTTTCTAATATAGGGGTTTCCAAATGTTGTATATCTATTGTAATTGTGAAGATCCTTGGGCTCTTTATCTTTACTTATAAGGACTTTATGATGCTAGACACTCTGTTGGGTCTAAGGATGACTATTTTACTTTAGTGAAATGAGTTCCCTCTTGAGGTTGGTGGGTGTCACTTCTTATGGGACCTCTATATTGTAGAGATGATAGGCTTTGATGTCATTCTCATAATGGACTTGTTGGTCTCTTTTTATGACTTTGTTAACTGCTATCACTATAGGGTGAGTATCACATCACTAGAGGGTCGGTCATTTCTACACAAGGGTGAATGGGATGTCTAGGTGAGAAGGTCTGAACCTGAGCATCTTGGGTTAGGAGGAATTACAACACAGATTTCCTGTTTATATCTATATTACAAGGATACTTATCATATGGAATTTCCTCTAGTGGTGTATCATTTTAGAGATGTATTTCTAGAATAATTTTCCGGTTTACCTCTCGAGAGGGAGCTAGATTTATCTATTGAGATTGTTCCATGAGCAGCACCGATGTCCATCACTCTTTAAAGGATGGATACACCAGAGTTAGAGGAGCTCAAGAAGCAGTTAGAGGAGTTATAGGAAAAGTGTTTCATCTAAAATCTTCTTGGGGTTTACCTGTCCTTTTTCAATGAAGGCAGATGGTACCTTCATACTTTTTTCTGGATTATCAGATGCTAATCATGTTGACAGTCAGGAACTGATATCATTTGCCGATGATTGATGATCTCTTTGATCATATTAATGGATCCTGGGTGTTCTCAAATATTGACTTGAGATCCATTTATCATCATTTTCCCATTATACCATCAAATATACCTCTTATAGCCTTATGGATTATGTATGGTATGTACAAGTATTTGGTTATTCCATTCGTTCTAATGAATACATCGGCATTTTTCATGGTGCTGATGAACTGCATGTTCTATCCTTACTTTGATTCTTTTGTGGTAGTCTCCGTAGAAAATATCTTGGTGTACTCTCACACACGACATGACCATGCCACCCATTTTGAGATCATTTTTTGAACACTAATAGATCATTAGTCATATGATATACTCTCAAAATGCCACTTTTGGATGGACTGGATTCAATTCTTTGGTCATGTTATCTTAGAGACAGGATTATCTATTTACCCAGAGAAAGTGAGAGCAGTAGTTTCCTGGGAGAATATAAAGAACGTCTTGGAGGTACGAAGTTTTCTTGGGCTATCTATTTACTACAGGTGATTTATATAGGAAATTTCATGCATAGTAGCACCCATAATGGGCCTAACTAAAAGGTTTTAAAAGTAATTGTTGATATATTACTATGACTTGACCTTTTAGGAGATGAAAGGGATATTGAATTCAGTATTGATACTGTTACTTCTGGATCCATGAAAGAGTTACACCATTGAAAACGATGCATCAGGTATCGGGATGTGAACAGTTTTTATGGAGGGGGAAGGAGTCATGGTGTATGGGTCTCGGAAGTTGAGGACACATGGGAGGAATTACCTGATGCACAATCTCATGTTAGATGTAGTGGGGTATGCTTTACGTTGTTGGAGATATTATCTTTTGGGAGATATTTTATGGTATACACTAAGAAAAAAAGTCCCATGTATATCTTTACTCAGCGTGATAAGAATTTGATACAACAAAGGTGGGTCGAGTACCTTCAATGTTTTGACTTTGAGAATTCCTATACGCCTGGGAATGGAAACAACAGTGATTGATATGTTGAGTAGGAGAACTCATATATATATAGTTCAGTAGGCTAACAGTGAGTGCCAGCTTATGACCATGTTCTCTAAGATGCATTTGGAGGTTCATGACAGATAGGGGTAGACATTTATTTCTTCCATAGTTTTTACCTCTACTCTTCTGGATCAAGTGTGAATGAGGAAGCTATCAGATTCCAAAGGCCTAATCCTATGGGAGAGTGTGCCGGCAGAGGAACCTACTCCTGGGTGGACCATAGGAAATGATGAGATATTTAATTTTCGTAAATTCATATGGGTGTCATCAGACATATTCTAGAAGATAGGGAGAGATTTTCATTCCTCAGTTTGGGTAGTTCATTCTGGGGTCACCAAGATGTATTGAGATCTACACTATCAGTATTGGGGGCTAGGTACGAAGAGATATTTTTCTGGTTTTTTTTTTGAGATATTTCACTTCTCATTAGGTGAAGTCATATCATTAGCAACCAGAAGGGATTTTATAGTAGTTACCCATTCCCAAGTGGAAGTGGAATTATGTCGCGATGGATTTTGTGACAGGTTTACCATGGTCACTTTGAGGGAATGATGTGGTTTGGTTTTTTGTTTACATACTCATGAAGGATGAACATTTCATACCGATCAACAAAATCTTCAATGTTTATTAACTTGGATGGTGTACGTCCTAGATATTGTTGGTTTTCATGGGGTTTCATACTCTATCATTTCATACAGGGATTCATAGTTTACTTCTCATGTCTGGAAGGGACTAAAAAGGTCTTTGGGTTCCTAGGAACATCTTAGTACATCTTACCATCCCCAAAAAATTCGCCAGTCCAAGCACACGATTCATGTTTTGGAGGACATGCTTCAGGCATGTTTCCATGATTTTGGTTGATCATAGGAGAAACATATACCCCAAGTGGAGTTTTCCTATAATAATATATTTCAATAAATTATTCAGATGGCACCTTATGAGGCTTTGTAGGGTAGGTCATTCTGATCACCCCTATGTTGGGTAGATGAAGGAGAGGCAGATATTCTTGGACCTCATCCTATCCTAGAGACCACTGAGAAGGTGGATTTTATTCGAAAGAGGATGACTATTGTATAGTCTCAGCAAAAATCTTATGCTGATCGATGGATATGACCTCTAGAGTTCGAGTTCAGGGATTAGTTTTTCTTACGTGTCACACCAAGGTCGGGTCATAAAAGGATTAAGAGATAGGGGAAGCTTCACCAAGATAGGTCGGGCTATATTAGGTTTTTGAGAGAGTCGGGTAGGTTTCCTTTCAGTTGAAGTTACCTCAGAGGTACTAGGATATGCTTGAAGTCTTCTATGCTTCTCAGCTACGACATTAATTTTCAGACCTGTCTCATATTTTCCAACCTAAGGAGGTTGACTTGGAGGTGGGTGCATCAATCGAGGATCACCCTATTCATATTATGGATCACAGCATGATTGTTCTATATGGATGGTGTGTTTTTTTAGTATGGGTGATATGGAATCTTGGGAAACTACATGAAAGGACTTGTGACAGGGAGGCTGACATACGATCCTAGTGGCCAGAGTTGTTTGATGTTTCTTCTTTACCACCCTTATAAGGGAAATTTGGGGATGAATTTATTTAAGGGGGGACGTTTGTAATAGCCTCGATCCTCATTTCATGTATTGATCTTTATTCCATGTGTTTTTGTGGAAAAATGAAGAAATGGAAATTATCTAAGTACACGTCGTGTACCTAGGTACCACGTACAACCGAGTACTAGCCATGAAATGGCTGAGTACATGGCCATGTAGGTGACCTAGAAGACAGACTGAACCGGGTGCCAGTTGAGGTCAGTAAATGGTGTGTACATTAAATGAACATGCCTTGTACATTTCTTTTTATTTGATATATCATAGCGGGGTCACGTCTCAGATCCAGAACACCCTTCTTCTACCATTACAGGAGTGCAACAGAATGTCATAGAACTTCGAGATCCTATTGGTTCTCTATCTGTAATTTGACTGAGACATCATCAAGTGTGTTGGATTCCCACTAGTGAGTTCCCTCCTTCCCTACAGCCTCTCTTCCTGATTCCTCCTCTCTCATGAGTATTTCAAGGTTTAACATTTATCACATTTTTTAAGATCTATGTCTTTGTAAGCCGATTCAAGGTTCAACATTCAAGATTGTTGATCGTACAACTTTGAGGTAGGTGGTTTGTGCCCTTCTTTGTTCATCTTTGGATTATATATGCTAAAAGTGTTGCATTCCCACATTTGGGGTACTTCTTAGTTGGTAAATTAACCCTATTATTTACCTACTATGGTTTAATTGATTAAAAGGGGATTGTTGCATATACGTAAGGTTAGATTCCTTGTCTATGGACACCCCATGGGTTCATTTCCTTAGTTTGAATTTCATAGCCATTTGGCCTAGGTTGTCTATGCGGCGTACCTTGTTTCATACCATGAACTGTTTAGGATGGAGTTTGATTTATTATATGAATTTCATGTGTTATTCTTGTGAATGTTACCTATGTAGTATTTATAGATTTCATGTGATTCCATGTTATGATATGAACACTGATCTTCCAATGGACCCTGAGATCCTTGGACTAGGAAAACTATGAGGGTTTCCATGTTTATTACACAGGACTGTGACACCCTTAGTGTAGACTTTGACCCAGGGGTATTGGCTTTGAGAGATACCCATGAGGTTGTTTATGATTATTTATGCTAGTTTGGACCATGGAGAATTGACCTTGAGAGCTACCTAGAGGTCCTTTATAAGTTATTGATGCCATGTTGACCTACGGGTATTGACCATGAGAACTGCTCGGGTGGTCATTTGTAAATGATTAGTGCTATATTATACCAAAGGGGTTAAACAATGAGAGCTTCCCTAAAGGTATTTTATGAATGATTCAATGATTGTGGTGAGTCTACCAAGACAAAGCACAATCATGGATATGGTCTAACTTGTTTGTATAGATGGTCTTCTAAGACGTCTGTTATTACTATTACAGAGGAGGATACAGATCTTAGGCAAAATTTCAAGATTTTATTTTTCATTGTATTGATAATTAAAAAATATAAATGAATGTAATTGAAAACTGTAGGATTGTTTACTTTTGAGTACTTCCGTCACGACCCGTCCATGGGGCCTGTGCCGTGACTACCCAAAGCCCGCTTTCCATAGGACAGGGGCAGGCGACTAGCACCAAAGGCATAAATGCTGATAAAAGAGAAGGCATTTCCTTTATATAAGTAAACAAACACAACAGAGTATTCAAGCAGAAGTAAACACTAAGTAAACTGAGTACAAAAGTAAGTGATGGAAAGTAAATGGGCCAGAATACAAACCCAACTGAAAGTACAGTACAATAGTAAAGAAAGAACAGTGAGAGTAAATTAAACCATCAACCACTAAGCCGTCCTCTGGATATGCCACCTGAAGGGTGGGTACATATGGTCTCCTCAGCTCCTCGGGTTCGGCCGTCCGCTCCGTGTACATCCCGTCAAGTGGTTCACCTCCAGGTACCATCCTGCTCCACTAGACTCCACCTTGATCAGTGTTGTCTGTCGTCTACATCCAACACAATGTAGTGCGGGCATAGCCCATGCAGAGGTGAGTATACGATACTCAGTAGGGACCCCGAGACCCCCGAAGGTCTCCCAGAATCCACAAAGGATAACCACAAAAGAAAGATACAAACACGAAGTATCAACCATCTCTACTTAGGTATATGCCCATAAATATACCTAATTCATCAATTCCAGCTCGGCTCCAACTCATGAGAATAAGTACAACCCAGTTCATACAGGAAGGCACAAACCAATCCACATAGGAAGGTAAGTCAATCACATCGATGATAATGACTGAAAATCAACACTCGTCTCACATAGGTATACTACACACTAAGAGGGGTGGAGATGATAGATGGAGCCTCTGAATCATCTCCCCTGCCGAACCCACGTAGGATCCAAGTACAGAAGTCATCGTTGTCAAACCCACATAGGATCCATGTACAGTAACCATTGCTGCCGAACCCACGTAGGATCCAAGTACAGTCATCATCGTTGCTGAACCCACGGAGGATCCGAGTACAGTCGTCCTCGCTGTCGAACCCACGTAGGATCCAAGTACAATCGTTATCATTGTCGCAGTCGCAGCCAGCTCTAGGGATCTCGCACACAGCACGCTCGATTCAGAGAGGGTCCGCTCCATGAGCCAAGCGGGTCGATACATCAACTATCACGAAGTCCAGAGTTGATGTATCCCAAATTTTGGTATCGTCAATAGAAAATCAATGCGATATATGGAACGTCAATTGGAAGCCCAGTCTGAGAGATATTGGCTTTTCCGTCCCAGGAGTATGGTTATAAATACAGTTGTTTCAAACCCAGCTGATATCCAAATTCAACTAAACTCACTTAGAGTATCGCAAAAGGAATTTCTCATCGAAAGAGTCTCAGTTCTGCAGACGACGTGTCGATCGGACGCGCGGTCCTTAAGTTATTCACGTTTAAGTGAATAACAGTGATCAGCCCGTTTTTCCGAAAGAGCCGATGGGTCGGGTTGACCCAGTTTGATGAGTCCGACCCAGTAGGGGTTTCTGACCGGTCCGAAGAATTAAAAAACTCGGCACGAAAAGGCGAGACCCGGCCCAAAGTGGCGCAACCCAACCCGAAGTGGCGCGGCCCGTCCCAGAGGGGCATGGCCTAGAACGGCCTGGCACGGCCCGGCTCGGTGCGGCCCGGCGTGGCCTGGCTTGGTCTGGCCTGGCGCGGCCCAGCGAGTTCGGCCAGCAGGCCGAGCGGGTTCCAAAGGGGGGGGGGGCGTGGCCCCCCCAGTTTTCCGCACCGGCGGCACCAGGCAGCGCCGCCCTTCCCCACACCGGCCAGCTATACTGGCCGGTCTTCTGCGGACGCGGCCTGCATGGGCGGGCCGCCATTCTTCTTCTGCGTGGTGCCCTCCTGGCGCCTCGGTCTGGTTCTGCTCGACCGGCCGACGGGCCGGCCGGTTCTTCCGCTGAAGCGGCCCGTGTAGCGGGCTGCATTTCTTCCCGCACAACCGGTGTGACGGCGCCGACCTCCTTTGTCGTGTTCCTGGAACAGCGTGATGGCGGCGTGCCGCCTCTGCCTTTTTCCAATTCTAAATAAAATAAACAAGTTCAAAGGAGGGTCGTCGGGCCGTGTTCATTCGGCCCGCGCCCTTCGTGTAAAGAGATAGAAAATGTTCGAGGTAAACGAGATGCTCAACGACAAACCAAAGCACAATTTTAATCCATTAAAATTGAACTTAACCCCTACCTCGATAAATGATGACGAACGTCAGCATCCCGGTTGACGGCATCGCGAGGTGAGGATTCGTAGACATCAATGAAGAGCATCTAAGTAAGAAGCAGTATCTCCCCTTTTTATCATGGAAAGAAGAAAACAAGGCTGACGATGTTGGTGAGTTCCCACGTCAGTGTCTCCTCCCTTGTCGCGGAGAAAGAAAAAGAGGATAAAGAATTTGGGGTCTCCAAGTCGAAGTTCTTCGTCGGAGAGTTGGTATTCTTTGTTGAGGTTGAATATCTTCAAAAACACTATCGTTCTCCCAATTCCTCCTCACACAACAATTCTAACCAAAATAAAATAAGGCTTATCCTTATTTTATTTTATTTGTCCATGCATTAAAAATTACAAAATTCATGTTCCAATTCACTTAATTAATTAAACCATGAGTTGTCTAATTAATTAGGTGATAGGTTGGAAATTTTTAATGAGGGAGAGAGAGAGGAGTGGAAGAGTTACCAAAATAAATTCAAGGGGGTTGTCAAAATTAAACAAAGGAGTTTAATGGGAGGTTTAAGGGGTTTAAGGAATGTGAATGGTGGGGGATAGTGTGGGCCTCACCTCACAATTATCCTCACATGGGTAGTTAAGATTTTGTGGGTCACATCCTAACTTCCCCATGTAGGATATAACCACTTAAGATAAAGAATAAAAATCATTCCACAATTTTTATGCACTTCTTATTTAAACCACAAAATTAAACTTCTCCTCCCTTGCAAACGCAATTGAGGTAAAGGTCCTCGTATGAAATTACCGGTGTTTCGAGTTCATCGGTGCCCTCAGATTTCAATTCCGAGCACTGGTTCAAATGATAAAAAAACTCGCTCATTCGTTTACTGAACATACCTGAGCTAAACTTCAGAAATTGATTCCGAGCACACCGGGCCTCAGAATCAGGTGCCGTCAAAAACTACGTACTCGTAAAATTCCAAAGTATTTATAAAAAAATTCCATTAAATTTCTAGGTCTTTACATTACTCCCACCTCAGGGATTTACGTCCCCATAATGCTACATCACAAACTAGGGAAACAAATGAGGGTACGGTGCACGCATCTGAGCCTCCCGCTCCCATGTGCTCTCCTGGATGTTCTCATGATGCCAGTGAATACGCACTAGAGTAATTGACCATCCATGTAGGACCCGCTCTTGTTGATCCTCGATCTCCACCGGGACCTCCACAAATGTCGCCCCGTCATTGATGTCCTGCTCCCCGTGATCAATGATATGTGTCGGGTTGTGCATGTATCTCCTCAGCTGAAATATGTGGAAGACATCGTGCACCCAGTGTAACTGAGGTGGAAGGGCCAGGCGATAAGCCACCTCGCCTACCCTACTAAGAACCTAGAATTGTCTGATGAAGCATGGAGATTACTTGCCACCCCGGCCAAATCTCTTTAATCCACATCGAGGTGAGACCCATAAGAAAACATAGTCTCCATCCTCAAACTCTAGTGGCCTCCGCCTCCTATCAGCATAGGATTTTAGTCTGCTCTATGCAGTCCTCATATTCTCCTGGATGATCTACACCTTCTCTGTCATAGTCTGAACCATCTCTAGTCCTACGAGTGCTCACTCCCCAGGGTCATTCTAGCACAGAGGTGATCTAAATGGTTGGTCGTACAATGCCTTGTATGGTGCCATCCCGATGGTGTAGTGGTGGATGTTGTTGTATGCAAACTCCACCAAGGGTAGGTGATCCTCCCAGCTACGACCAAAGTCAAGGACACATGCACGAAGCATGTTCTCGAGTGTCTGAATGGTCCTCTCCGTCTAGCCATCCGTCTAAGGATGAAATGTGGTGCTCAGACGCATTTTCATCCCAAAAGCCTCCTGCAACCCCTTCCAAAGCCGGGAAGTAAAGAGATCATCTTGATTGGAGACGATAGATGATGTCACACCATGAAGTCGTACGATCTTCTGAACGTAGAAACGTCCCATGCTCTCCACTGAGCCCTGCTCTCTGATTGGTAGGAAGTGGGATGACTTGGTGAGTTGGTCGAAAATCACCCATATGGAGTCGTGTACTTTGGAAGTACGTGGGAGCCCTGTCACAAAATCCATGGATATCCCATCTCACTTCCACTCTGGAACCTCTAAGGGTGGCATCAAGCTTGCCGGTACCTGGTGCTCCGCCTTCAGCTGCTGGCAGGTGAGGCATCGTGAAACGAACTCTGATGTAGCCTTCTTCATACCCGGCCACCAGTGCTGTCATCTGAGATCCTGGTACATCTTCACCACGTCTGGATGTAATGCAATAGGGGAACTGTAAAACTCCCTCAGAACTTCCTCCTACAGGAAAACTGGTACCATTGTACATCCCCTGAAGAGGATGACGTGCTCTGCTCCTTCAAAAAATCCATCACGCGACTGTCCTGTGGATATCTGTGCACGTCGCGTCTCACAGTCAATGTCCCCACGTTGTGCCTCTCTGACCCACTGAAGTAGTAGATTAGTGACTATGAGTGAATCTATAAAAGCTTATCCATCACTATCCACGAAGGATATCCGCAATGTGGATAGCTCCTCCATCACCACTCCAAGTATTTGAATGCCCGATCTCCTGCTGAGTGCATCAGCTACTACGTTCCCCTTCCCAGAAGTATAGACTATCTCAAAATCATAGTCCTAGAGGAACTCAAGCCATCGCCGTTGTGTCAGGTCCAGGTCCTTCGGTGAGAAGATGTACCTAAGACTCTAGTGGTCAGAGTTGACTGTAAAGCGCTCGCCCATCAAATAGTGTCGCCACATATTCAAGGAGAAGACCACTACTGCTAACTCCAGGTCATGGGTAGCGTAGTTCTGCTAGTGCTACCTCAACTTTCGTGAACCATAAGCTATTACTGCCCTCTCCTACATCAGTACACACTTGATTCCGGTCCCTGATGTATCGCAGTAAATTACATACCCTACGCCCTCCACTGGTAGCCTCAAGATGGGTGCACTAGTCAATCTCTACCTCAGCTCCTGGAAGCTCTGCTGACATATATCTGACCATACGAAGGGTTTACCCTTTTTTTCAAAGCTGAAAGTGGTGCTGCAACTCTAGATAAGTCTGGAAAAATTCTCTGATAGTACCCATCCAACCTGAGGAAACTCCGCACCTCCGTCACACTCATGGGTATCTCCCAATCAAGTATTGCCTCGATCTTCATAGGACCCACCGAAACTCCCACCTCAGAGATAATGTGCCCCAAGAAGTGGACCTCTTGAATCCAGAACTGACACTTAGAGATCTTACCATAAAGCTGGTGCTCTCAGAGTGTGTCCAGTACAACCTGTATGTGGTAGGCGTGCTCCTCCTCAGTAGTCGAGTAAATCAGTATGTCATCTATGAAGACTACAAAAAATCGATCGAGGTAAGGCTAGAAGATCCTCTTCATGAGACTCTTGACCACTGCTGGAGAATTGGTTATGCCGAAAGGCATAACCAAGAACTCATAGTGGCCATACCGAGACCTGAAAGCCATCTTCTGCACATCCTCATCTCAAACTCTGAGCTGATGATAGCCTGGCCTGAGGTCTATCTTCGAGAACCATCATGCTCCCTTGAGCTGATCAAAGAGGTCATCAATCCTCGGGAGTGTATACTTTTTCATTATGGTCACCTGATTCAGGCGACGGTAGTCAACACAAATTTGTAATCTCCCATCCACCTTCTTGGTGAATAAAATCGGAGAATCCTAGGGTGAAACACTAGGTCGGATGAATCCCTTTCCCTAAAAGTCCTCCAGCTATACCTGCAACTCATGAAGCTCAGCAGGAGCCATCTGATATGCTGGAGTAGATATCGGGGTTGTCCCAGGGTACAGGTCAATGTAGAAATCTACCTCTCTGCGAGGAGGTAGTCCTGGAACGTTGTTAGGAAAAATTTCCGCAAAGTAATCCACCACAATAGGAAAACTCGGATTCCACACATCAACCACTCCAAGGATGAGACTAGCCAACTGATGTGTGATCGTCTGCCCTCTCCTCTTTGTAAGTCCATCCTGCACTGCAAAGGCTCCCTTATCGTCGGTGAAGGTGAAACTGCTCCCATCTGTGCGGAGACACCGCACTTTATGCCTAATACAATCGATATGAGCATGGACTGTAGATAACCAATCCATGCCCAAGATGATGTTGTAAGGCCTCGACATCGATACAAGAAGATCCCAGCCAAAGCTCTCGCCTCCTAGAGTAAGCTCACACTACTGGCACCAGTGTGTAATCATCGAGTCTACTCCCGTTGGAGTCTTTAGCTGTAAAGATCGAGCCAACAGCTCCGTCGGAATCTCCGAGCTCCAAACAAGGGCAGCAGCAATAAAATAATGACTCACCCCTGTGTCTATAAGAACTGCATAAAGGGTGGAGTAGACGCAGATAGTACCTTGAATCATCTCAGGTGCACCGTGGTCATAAGACTCCATTGCCTGAAGCTGAACCTGCCTCTGTCCGCCAGCTCCCTGTGGTCGAGGTGGACCTCCTGGTGGTGGTGGTGGTGGTAGAGCCTCAAAGCGTATCCCACCACCCGCTGCTCGGCCAGCTCCTCTTCCCCATCCACCTTCTCCCTGCAGACCGCCACGGTCAAACCTATGCCTCTACCTGGGTGGTCCCTCAACTGTCTGCTACTCCTCTGAATTGCGGGTCGGGCAGTCACGAGTCACGTGGCCCTACCCGCCGCATGCATAGCACTGCATGCCTCTCGTATGACTGGCTCTACTGCGTGTGTCCCGCACCTCTGAACTAGTATCCTGAGGTCACCCACCTGATGGCCTGGTCCGCTTGGACCTCTGTGACATATGTCTACTGCCGGCTACAAAAGACTCTGTTACGTGTCTCCCTATGGTAGGCCTCGCTGCTGGCATAGGCTCAGCAAGGAAGATCTCCACAAGAATGGCTCACTCCAGTACTCCTTCCTACGTTGAAATGCTGACGGAGATCATCGAAGCTCTGATCTCAGGCCTTAGTCCCTGCTCGAAGGTCTAGGACCAGATGAATGGGTCACATACCATGTCTATGGAGTAGCGCGAGAGGTCGGTAAACCTCACCAACTACTGGGCTACTGTCATGCTGCCCTGCCGTAGTTGTAATAACTTCTGGATGCACACCACATGGAGGGTGGCTGGAATGAACTCCGAGAGGAAGAGTCTCTCGATGTCCATTCAAAGTAGATATGCCTCGTTGTGCACCTAGAGCATCAGGCTCCACCATCTACCTTCTGCTGTGTGCAGGAGACTCGTGGCAAGGATCACCATAAGATCGGCTGGTGTCCCTACCAAAATGATGACTCGGACAACAGCCTCCATCCATCCCTCGGCTGCCTGAGGGTCCATCTCTCTGCGCAACCTGGGTGGCCTCTATCGCTGAAACTCATGCAGCACACTCAGGCGGCATGCACTCTCTGCTGCTGGGGCTAGTGCTATCGGTGGCCCAGTGGGTAGAGGTACCGCTGGTGCCTCCGCTATAGTGGGGCCCTACACCGAGGCCTCATCGCTCGGTGAGCTAAAATATCACACAAAGCTCGGAACCCTAGTTGGCTGCCGTCATGGGGCCATCCTGAAAAGAAACAGGTGTGCCATGGTTAATACAGTATACCTAGTGAGCTGACACAAAGTAATCACAAAGAAAACTTTTGAAACACACATGCAATCAGTGTTTTCGAGCACTGAGTCGGAATTCCGAAGTCAGTGTCCTGGTGTATGGATACATCGGACGCTGCACCAACACTGGACTCCCTGGACTAATAACCACACTCAATACGCTTAACACTGTTTCTTCACAAAAAGAAATTATTAGATTCCTAATTTTTGTGGTAGAACTGACTCCTCTAATACCAATTTTTCACGACCCGTCCTCGGGGCCCGTGTCGTGACTACCCCAAGCCCACCTTCCATAGGCCAAGGGCTGGAAACTAGCACCAAAGGCGTAAATCCAGATAAAAGGGATGTCATTTCCTTTATATAAGTAAAAAACCCAATAGAATATGCAAGATGAAGTAAGCACTAAGTAAACTGAGTAAAAAAGTAAGTGCCGGAAAGTAAATGGGTCAGAATACAAACCCAACTGAAAGTACAGTACAACAGTAAAGAATAGCTGCAGTAAAGTAAACCAGCAAACACTGATTCATCCTCTGGATATCCCACCTGAAGGGTGGGTATAGATGGTCTCCTCATCTCCTCAGGTCTGGTCGTCCACTTGGTGTACATCCCGCCAAGTGGTCCACCTCTAGGTACCGTCCCGCTCCACTAGACTCCACCTCGATCAGTGATGTCTGTCGTCTGCATCCAACACAACGTAGTGCGGGAATAGCTCGTGCAGGGGTGAGTATATGATACTCAGTAGGGACCCCGAGATCCCCGAAGGTCTCCCAGAATCCACAAAGGATAACCACGAAGGAAAGATACAAACACGAAGTATCAAACAACTCTACTTAGGTATATGCCCATACATATACTTAAGTCATCAATTCTAGTTCGGTTCCAACTCACGAGCCCAAGTACAACCCAGTCCACACAGGAAAGCACAACCCAATCCACATAGGAAAGCAAGTCAATCACATCGATGATAATGACTGAAAATCAAGACTCAGCTCACACAGGTATACTAAACATGAAGAGGGGTGGAGATGATAGATGTGGCCTCTGAATCATCTCCCCTGTCGAACCCACATAGGATCCAAGTACAGAAGTCGTCACTGCCAAACCCACGTAGGATCCAAGTACAGTAACCATCGTTGTCGAACCCATGTAGGATCCAAGTACTATCATCATCGCTGCCGAACCCACGGAGGATCCAAGTACATTCGTCCTCGCTGCCGAACCCACGTAGGATCCATGTAGAGTCGTCATCGTCGTCGCAGTCATAACCATCTCTAGGGTTCCCGCACACAGCATGCTCGATTCTAGGAGGGTCCGCTCCACGAGCCAAGGGGGTCGATACATGAACTATCCTGAAGTCCAGAGTTGATGTATTCCAAAGTTCTGTTTCGTTAATAGGAACTCAACACGATAGACGCTGCGTCAATCGGATGCCAGGTCTGAGAGATATTGGCTTTTCCGTCCTAGGGGCCCGGTTAGAAATACGCTCGTTTCAAACCCGGCTGATATCCAAATTCAACGAAACTCTCTTAGAGTATTACAAAAGGATCGTATCATCGAAAGAGTCCCAGTGTCGTAGACGGCGCGTCGATCGGACGTGTGGTCCTTAATTTATTCACATTTACGTGAATAAAAAGGCCTGGCCCATTTAGCCCAGAGGGCCGACGGGTCGGGTTGACGTAGTTTGACGAGTCCGACCCAGCAGGGGTGTCGGACCGGTCCGAAGAATTACAAAACTCGGCCCGAAGGGGCGCTTCCTAGCCCGAAGGGTCGCGTCCTAGCCCGAAGCGGCGCGGCTCGGCCTGGCGCGGCCCGGCTGGGTGCGTGGCATGGCTGCGCGCGTGGCCCGGCGGGCTCAGCCGGCCGACCGAGGGGCTCGGAAAAAGTCGAGCAGGTTCCAGGGGGGGCTGGTTTTCCACACCGGTGGCACTGCCCTTCCCCAAACCGACTGGCTAGACCGGCAGGTCTTCTGCACATGCGGCCCGCATGGGCGGGCCCCCATTATACTTATGTGCGACTCCCTCCTAGCGCCGCGGTCCAGTTCTGCCCGGTCGGCCGATAGGCCGGCCGGCCCTCTAGCGTGGCACCCTCCTTGTGACGCGGCTCCTCTACACTCGGCCGGCCGATGGGCCTTCTAGTTCTTCCGTCAAAGCAGCCTGTGTAGCGGTCCGCGTTTCTTCCCACACAAAAGGTGTGATGGCACCGACCTCCTTTGTTGCATTCCCGGCACGGCGCGATGGCGTCGTGCCTCCTTCGTCTTTGCTTTCTAATTCTAAATAAAATAAACAAGTTCAACGGAGGGTCGTCGGGCCGTGTTCGTTCGGCCTGTGCCCTCCGCGTAAAGCGATATCAAATGGCCGAGGTAAAAAAGATGATCAACGAAAAACCAAAGCACAATTTTAATCCATTAAAATTTAACTTAACCCCTACCTCGATAAATGATGACGAACATCGACATAACGGTTGACAGCATCGCGAGGTGGGGATTTGTAGACGTCGACGGAGAGCATCCGAGGAGGAAGCGGAGTCTCCCCTTTTTATCAGGGAAAGAAGAAAACTTGGGGGTCGTTGTTGGTGAGTTCCCACGTCGGTGTCTCCTCCATTGTCACGGAGGAAGAAGATGATGGAGAATTTGAGGTCGCCCAGTCGGAGTTCTTCATCGGAGAGTTGGCGTTCTTCTTTGAGGATGAAGTTCTTCAAAAACACTTGTGTTATCCCAATTCCTCCTCACACAACAATTCTAACCAAAATAAAATAAGGCTTCTCCTTATTTTATTTTATTTTTCCATGCATTCAAAATTACAAAATTCAAATTCCAATTCACTTAATTAATTAAACCATGAGTTGTATAATTATTTCGTTGATAGGTTGGCATGTTTTAATGAGGGAGAGAGAGAGGAGAGGAATAGTTACCCAAATAAATTCAAGGGGGTTTTCAACATTAAACAAAGGAGTTTAATTGGAGGATTAAGGGGATTAGGGAATGTGAATGGTTGGGGCTCGTGTGGGACCCACCTCACAATTATCCTCACATGGGTAGTTAGGAGTTTGTGGGTCCCATCCTAACTTCCACATGTACTATATAACCACTTAAGATAAAGAATAAAAATTGTTCCACAATTTTTATTCACTTCTTATTTAAACCACAAAATTAAACTTCTCCTCCCGTGAAAACGCAACTGCAGTAAAGGTCCTCTTAAGAAATTACCAGCATTGCGATTCATCGGTGCCCTCGTATTTCAAATCTGAGCACTGGTTTAAAATGCGTACTCGTAAAATTCCAAAGTATTTAAGAAAAAATTCTCCTTGAAATTTATGGGTCTTTACAACTTCCAGGTTTATTTTTTCATTTCCACATATTACCTGCTATATATACTCATTGACTATTACACACGGATCTTTTGGTGGTTTCCTAATGGGATTGATCTCACACCATGTTTTGGTCATGCTTTTGGACCCAAACAGATTATATGGTTGTAGGTATATATATGGGAAACAACTATTCTTCCTCAGGTACTTGATTGATGTTGGATCTTGAGATCATGGGACCAAGAAGAGGCTTGTGATACTGTTGGAGGTTACTACTTTTCTGTACTTTGGTTTCATTATTGTATTTCCTGCATTGTGACTTGTTTGGATACTTTCCTAGATATAGGTGACATTCATCATTTATATATGATGTAGTTATTATATTACTATCAGTCTTCCACTGTTCACTTTTGTTGTATGGTATTGTTTCTTCTTCTATTTCTTACTATTGTTAATCCGTTGTGAATACTCTTCCAATGAGGTTATAGTTTCCCCATTATCAGACCTTGGTCCTCACTGCTAGTCAGCAGCCTCTAGAATTTGGGGAAATGTGTGTGAGGTCATGTGACCAACTAGGTACGGGGCACCGTTTGGCAGCACTCGGAACTGGGATGTTACATTTGACAATCATGTGATTTCTTTAAGTTCATCACATGATCTCACTGTGATATCTTATGACAATCATATGGTGCCTTGCGAGATTACTTTATAGATTCACACTCCCCAAGATTGGGCATTTGTGCTTTGTGAGATCAATAATTTCTCACTTCTATGATATGAGACAATTCACACTTCTATAAGATTAATAATTTTACACTCTATGAGGTGAGAGAATCATTATTTTATGAGATCAAACATTTCTATAACTCGTGAGATCATATGTTTCACACTTTTGAGAGATCATACATTTCACACCTCTTTGAGATCATAAATTTCATACTTCCATGAGATCATACATTTCACACTCCCTTGAGATCTAACATTTCATGCTTCTAGAAGATCATAAATTTCACACATCCAAGTGATCAAACATTTCGCGCTTCCATGAGATTTCACATTTTTTGTTTCTATTATATAATACATTTTACACTCACTATTCACACCTCCTTTGACAAAAATCCTTCATCAAAAACCTCAAACATTTTAGACAAACAAAATCAACACAACAAAAACACAATGAGGTATTTTTTTAAAACAAATATCATCTTCAATGTCTAAAATAAACTTAATTTTAATATCTTCTAACAAATATTCCTCAACATCTTCTTTATATTTGTTAATAAACACCATTATTTGAAATTTATTTACACTTGAATAACCTCAATAAATTTTTATTCTGTGGGAAATTATTCCCATGTTTTTTTGAGACTTCAGACTCACCATCCCCTCCATAAAACTATTTTGGACTCCTAGAAATGATTTTTCCTATAATTCTAAAATGAAAACGTGCTAATGGTAATATAACCTTAAATCCACCATTACATATCTGGAACTTTTTTGAAATAAGTGATAAGAAATAATCACTTATATCTTATTGAATTTCACCCTTTTCAGCATCTTTCTTTAGAAATTTTTTAAATTTCATCTCTTTATATGAATATTATTAATCATTGTTCATCATAACAGAAATTTCATATGATAACAAAATATTTTTTAAGTCATCAATGGAAAATTCTACAAGTTTAATTTTCATAAATATGAACAATTTTTATTGTACATTGGTGGTATCCATTTAATGGTTTTATTTACAATATCATAGTACTTTTTCTTAGGACTATTTCCACATATTTCACAAAAAAATATTAGTAATACGGTTAAAGAATCTATCCATAATTTCAATAGAACTTATCTTTAAATCCTGTAATATACTTTAATAACTTATCATTTTTCATCCTTTATTTTTTTATGACCTTCATAAATGTTTAAAAAAAATTCTCAAATTTAATTGGATTTTTTAAAAACCATCCCCACCATAAATATTTTATTAGATAAATCTCTCATCAAATAATTTTTTACCTCATAATCATCATTACACATCATTTTTTTTTCATTGATTTCTTAATATAATCACTTACTTGGATCACAAGTATTGTTTCTAAGTAAACAACCATCCCAATAGATTCTAAGTGTGACCGAATAATTTTTTTCCTTACCTAAAAAATATTCACCCATAAAATAGTGGTTCTCCCTTTTAATTTATAGTATTTTCATTAACAATATCATCCTCTAATTGATTAACTAAGATATAATCAATGGATCTGATTCCACTTATTCTAACATGTGGTCCCATTGTACACCCTAATAGGGGTGTGGATTAGGGTGCCTTGAAAAATTATGCTTATCTTCAAAACAAATTGGTTGTCATCTTCATTTTTTTATAAGACGCCATGAAACTGTCTTGTAAGTATATTCAAATAAAAAATAATAATTAAGGTACATAATGATTTAACATGGTTCACCCATAATGGGATATATCCAACGTGAAAATATTAATTATTTTTTGATATAACAATTAACCACTACTATACTTTTAAGTGATTAAAATATTTAATATATGATCGCTAATAAACCAAGTTTCATAGACTCTACCTCTCCTCCACACACATCTCTCAAATGAGGTATAGAGATATAATTAATATGCAGGAAAAACTGATAAAGATATTAATAAAAGGTTACGAACCAAAAATAAAATGTTGTTCTCCTTGATGCATCTTATTCATCACTTCAATGTATTCAATTAAATTCAAATAAAATTTCTATTCTTAGATTGATATTCAATTTAACATTTATTTATCAAACATCGCCTTATAATTTCATGTATTCAATGATCATCTATGCTGATTCAATTTTTTAAAATCTTTAAGATTCCTTTATTTTCTTTCTCGGTGTAATACATATACATCTACACAGCCACCACTAAGTATACTAGAATTAAATTTAAAATTAAAATTCATAATAATAATATAAGACAACTTTCAAAAATATTTTTTTAATAAAAACCCATTGATAATCATCCTATTTATTTTCACCATATAAATTAAAATAGGTACTTATTAGTTTCTCTACAAACCACCAAACCTCCATCAGACTTCCACATCATCATATTTATTTTAATTCCTCGTATTTTACAAATCCAAACATATAAACATACCTAAAATCATGATAGGATAGTTACTCTTTTACCTTTCTTAAACTACCAGTTTAGTCATGGCATGATATGAACCTTCATGATGTATTCCAAAAAATAAAATAAAATCAACCTGAATGTTAAATTTCATGGCCCTATATATTTTTCACAATAAGAGGTTATGGTGAAGTCGCTACATGGTTTATTTGATCGAAACATAACTCATGGAATGATTTATTGGTTCATGGTGTGACGTAATTTGATCATTACCACTGAAAAATCATGTGAAATTTTTCACAATGAGGTATTGAGATCACAACACATCATCCTACACTGAAAATTTCCTAATTATATTTACATAATTTCTATTAAACTTAAATCATAACCAATTATATTATGAAAATTTTAAATATATAACACATCATTTACCTTTACTATTTTTCTAGTCACAAATCCACTCAAGGAATGATTATTCCTCTCACGACATGAATTGATCTTATGAAATCACATTCCTTTATAGACATCTTAGAATAATACTCCCTTAATGGTTCTAAAATTTCTCCCATTTCGTGAAATATTCATTCTACATCCAAAAACACCAAAATATTTCTCTATTAATCTTAATTGAACTCAAAGAATCTTCACATAATTCCAAACAGGTGGTGTGACTTACAAATAAATTTCAGTTGAAAAAAATATAATATTAAAACATATGGGAGAAACACCACAATTATGACAATGGTGATACCCCAATCCACTAAATATAATATCCCAATGAACACTCATTCATTCCTAAACCAATTGTTTCTCTTACGTACGCTTGATATAACATTGAAGGTATGACACCCTTATTCATTTCTTAGTAAAGATAAGGTTTATCACACCTTCAATAGTCATCACATGCCTTGATTTCACCACAACAGGACAATTCATAAAATCACACTATAATTAACAGTCTTGTATCTAATAGTAAGGAAAATTATAAGTTCCATCAACTCTTTTATAATCTCATTTTCCATGAGATTCATTATCCTCCTCTAACCAACAAGTCTTATATGTTATCCAAGATTGATAATGCCTTAACGATTTCTAGGATCACCATTACAAGGTTGATATTAGGTTATCCCAATAAAAATACATGTATTTCATGTAAATTATCACTCTTGTATCCTTATAGAGAGAGTGATTTTGAATAACCACCACCAAATGGTTCCTAATAGCCACCATTATTGATTAAATCCCATTCTATAGAAGGTGTATATCCTAGCGTTACCCTGTAATTATACAAAAATAATAAACTCATTTGTTATATACAATTAATGAAAGACTTACTTTTATAATCAAACCAACACACCCCCTATAATTTCAATCACATCCCTCATACAAAGAACCATATGTGCTTTTATTCTTAATAAACACCCAAGGAAATGCCCATTCCTAAACCCATCACATGGCCATAAATCCCACGTGAATCATCAATATATAATGAAACATATACCCATGATTTTCACCCATAAAAGTACCCATGATATAGGGTGACCCCCACTCCCGCTACACCTCTCTCTCTCTCTTTGGATGCCCTCATATAACATAACCCATCAAAAACATAAATAGCTAAGGAATCCAACTATGCTTCTAATGTAGTCGACACTCTCCACCCTAATCACACATGATCTACACTAGGCCCCCAGTCTAATATATAAATCAAATACTATATAGGGTACACCTCTAGAGTAAACATTTATGGAACAATATCATATAAATTGAGGCATTTCATATTCCATAACCACAATCATAAGGAAATCATACATATCGGGTATCCATATACTCATTCCACATACTCTCGTAACTTCATTATATCTATGTACATATTAAAGACATTTTATCCCATGATGTGTCTCTTAGAAGCCATCTCAGTTAGGTGTCGTTAAATAGAGATCCACTAATAAGTTATTATAGATGAACACATAATAATTGTTTTGGGAATTTTAAAAAATGGAAGCATCTTATTTTTATTCAAACAATTCCACCAATCAAATATAAGTATCCATGTGTTATGAGACACTATGTACCTTGTTCGATGCATGAACATGCACCTCTTGACACCCTGATCCAAGAGAAACCAACTAAATCATAAATCATAAATATCATAATTTATCAAAATAGATCAATCATTGTTGTAAAATGAAAGTACAATAATATATCACTCCTGTAAATTGTATGTTATCCTATATATGTGTTGTCCAAGCCCCATTATGGTATCAATTACCAGTTCCAAAAAACCTTATATCAATATACCAATACAAAATTATAATATAAATAAAAATAATAATCTAATTATATTTTATAAAGTCTTTTAAAAGAACACTACTGTGTGGACTATGTTGAGGAACCACATGACTTTAGGATTACCTCTATATATGTTGCAGGATACAGACTTGTTGGGAGGGTTAAATAATAACTCATGGGGAGATTATATCCTTAGTATAACCAAAAAAAATAACAAGAAAACTCATAAACATGTATAATATGTATAACATCATAGTGAAACAAATAATTTACTATAAAACGAATATCATTAAAAATAATAACTCAACATGATATAAAAAATAATAACCATGTATATCGTATAATATTACTTTAATAAATGTTTATCCATGAAGCAATCATATAGATTATGTGATAGAAAATAATAAAACAAATAAAATAAGAGACAACATTACCCGTCTTCTTCCTCACCTCAAACAAAAATCTAAATCCCAAATGAGATCCACTAGCCTTCTCACCCATTATTATAACCTTTACATAACCTACATATCAATAACAATTTCATCACATCAATTAAGGTTCAAGTGTAGGGTATGAGAAGAAAATATTAGGAGGAAACCACTAATATTTCCCCTAAAAAACAAGTGTATACATGTATTTATGTACTGAATAAAAAGAAAGCGGTATATTGTCCCGTGCACAGCACTTATCACACCATTGGGTACTCAGGACTCCACCCTAATGGTCAAATCATACCTCGTTCATACAGTGTAAAAAATATATGATGGAATTTAGTTGGGTCAATTTTTATCAACAAGGTTGGACCTCCAAATAATGGTCAATCCTCCATCTAGGAAAGAGTATCCGAATCACTTAGTAAATAACCCAGCAATGACTCATAGAGGTGAACTAATTATCACTAGTTAGTTTCACAGGTAGTTAGTCATGACTTCATATGTGTTGAATGAGATATCATGTATCGGCCTATTTTATGGGTTTTCAATGTGCACTATGATTCCCAATACTTGTATACCAAAATCTGGTGCTAAAAACATATTCCTTACATACTAGATTTGATACTAAATAAGTTGAACCAGATTTAACCATCCACACATACAATATTAATACCAATACTGATTCACATAAATTCCCCATACATTTTAGATTTAGATTTGTAGAGAATTAGGGAATTATTTGACTAACTAAACCCATATTTTTATCACCCATTTTTTAGTTTTTCTACTATAACAAAAACTAGTTATATTACAATCAGTCTTAAACATACCCCACAAATTCTCCATGCATTATAAACTTCTATAAAAAACATGCATAATAATCCTCGTCAATACCTATAGAAATGGAAACATAATATGGGTGAGCTCAAACATTCGGTAATGGTAAACATAACTAATATCAATTGAATATCAAAAATGAAATTAAGATAATATTATGGGTATGATATCATAATCATAGTATATGAATTCATTATGATTAAATCATATATTATAAAACATGGATCATAAATCAAGAATCTTAGAATGGATCTTTGAATATGGAATGAGTAAATGGAGTGTGAAAGCATGAGTTAATAATCTTGATCTTTGAAAACGTAACATAGATATATTCCAACTTTATAGCTTAGTAATTCCTTTAAAATTCTAATAATAATGAAAAAAAGAAAATGAATAATTCTTCTCTCCCCCCCCCAATTTTATGCATACTATCCCTCCTTAGGTGTCTATCCTCCTCACCTATGACCTTGGGGGATATAACTCTTATGATCTCTGATTATAAATTTATATATCATGTTCTAACACACTTGGTAAGGATGTCACTATGTAACCTTCTGTTTGTATTGTTTCTTTTTGTCTAGATATATTCTGTGGTGATTAACATAAGTACCATATTTTTTTGTCTTTAGTTTGGTTACTCAATTTCTTCCATTATAAGTTGAATAAATGGATAATATCATATATGTGTTTCCTTATATCCCAAATATAGGTGGTCTCTATGTATATACTATATCCATACTCTTTTTCTTCATGTATGTGTTGTGTTCCAAGTCAGATTGTCATGTATAGCTCTTAAATTGAAACGTATGCTTTAAAATTTTGATTTTCCCATATTAAAAAATATTTTAAAATTGTTGAATAATGGGTATGAGGGGATTACAATAAAACAACCTAGATTATTTAATAAGAGTGCAATTTTTTTGAATTGAAATTTATAAGGGTTATGTTCTTCTTAAATTGTGTCAACTGAGAATACACATGATATGTGGTGGTTTGTGATATCCATATACACCTGATATATGGTTATTTATGATAAATAAGAATACACATATTATTTGGTGGTTTTTGATATTGGAATAACCTTGATATGTGGTGGGATATGATAATAGAGAATACAATCAATATGTGGTGGTTTGTGATAACTGAAAATACACCTAATATATAGAGGTTTTTTATACTGGATAATATATGATAGGTGGTGGTTTCTAATAAATGAAAATAAACACTATATGGGGTCAATTATTTAATAGAATTAACAAGAAATGTGGTGGTTTTGGATATGTTTTTGGTACTTGGGTGGACATGGTTTTAAGACATGCTCGGGGATATTTGGTACTAGCTGAAGTTGCTACGTCCCTCCACAGGTGTCACCATAGAGCCAATTTCAGTTGTTTATTTCTTTATTTACTTGATTATTTTATTTTAAAATACTTTATTTATATCACATTTCAAGCACTTACTATCAGCTATATTTATTTTGGGACTCTGTTGGTGGTGGTCTACTGGGGTATACTCACACCCTACTTAAGATACAGTTTGGTATTCGAGTAGACTTTATGATGGAAGGATAGGATTGGGGAAAGAACACTATGATATCATCTTTATTTCTTACAAGATAGATCAGTAGATATCTATTAGGTTGGGGCTCAAAGACTAAAATTATTTTGGTCCATCATAGTGATTATAGAATTTTTTCTTACTTTTGAACTTGATATATATTATATACTTGTTGCATGAATTTGGACTTATATTGTTTACCATCATGGTTAAGCCATGGTTTAAATTTAGTTATTGGATTTTGTCAGATTGTTCATGTAACATCCTTGCCTATATCAGTTGATGGACAGTTGTTTGACCGATTCTGTATGTGAGCTTTGGCGCACCTCCCTATATTTCAAACGATGTGGACTAGAAACAAGGGTCTAAGGTGGGTTTTAGGGATACTATCCCCCCGTATTAGAGAGTAAAATACTAAATAAAAAAAACATCCATAAGAATGAATAATATTAATTTTAATGAAATAAATAGAAAAAAATATTTAATTAATGAATTGAAATATATCATAAACAACAATTTCATATAAACAAAAACAACCCATTTCTCCTATTATATATACGTAACAGAATAAAATAAATAAAAAAATGCATCCACTAAATATTGGATCCAAAAAACATGTCCCAAGATCCATGTACATCTTCGAGCCATACCAACCAATCAATTCTGAGCCTTAGCCCAACCAGTGTTAGCAACCGTGTAAACATTTTCCCAGATACCCATGTGTAGTGGAATCCAAAGAAGAGTGTGTATGATGACCCAAAACCTGTTCAATTTTTTATTATGTTTATCATTCATTTTTATTATTTTCTTTAAAATAACCAAAGATCATAAATATGTAGAGTTTTAGAGAGTTCAAATACATCATATATTTAGAAACACAACTCTTTTAATGGATAATACCATAAAACCATTCTTATGCTTTTCAAGAGTTAAACACCATAGACGGGAATCAACCACTTACTCAATTCTACCAATCTTTATTCCCTATGAAAAGTGGTTTTGAAAACATAGGGTGAGAGAAAAAAATCTTAGTGAGGGTTTTGAAAAGATTTGGAAACCAAATAGGGTTTTTAAATTCAATATAAATGTAAAACATGTTATAATGTTCAAAAATGAAAACATTAGAAATCAAGAGTACATTTGAAAATAAATTATTTACCTAGGTAGATTTCATTGTATTATACTTTTTAAAAGTGTATTTCATTCATTCATAAAATCATAAATATTTTCCTGAAAATTCATAATCTTTCATAAATGATTCTCAAAGTAACCTTAGATCATAACATAAATTGATAGTTCACTCCATAGAAAACATAACATGGTGGAAATAGTCTCATGATTGATTAGGTTCACTATTTAATACTATAGTGTGCTTAGGATAATCCTCCCTTGAAGCATACATGACATCTCAAGAGATTAAAACATTAACCAATGCATTGGAGCACTACATAACTTTGGGCGCACTCATCACCAGATTTGAAAATGTCCAATAAGGGTTTGGGTTCACACCCCTTTCCCTATCTTAATTCTTGTAATATCAAAGTGTACTAATTTGGAATTAAGTGCATGATAACTTGTATTTTACATGATAATGACTAAAAATATTCTTTAAAACTATGAGAATTGATACCAATTTTATAATAATGAATTACTTGGTTATATATAAGTCATGATAAAAATAGTATTTCATGAAATAACATTTGTATATATCCATTAAAATACATACATATATATATTTAATAGTTTTACAAAAAAAGATACTTATATATATACATATTTTTAAATATATATTGATATTATAATAAAAATTTATTACATATTTATACACATATTTATAGATATAAAAAATATTACATAAAATAACACACATATATATAAACATTTATATACATACATATATATATATATATATCAAAAATGGAACAGTATTAAATAAATTGATACGTATATGAATGAATTTATGTACATGTATATATTAATGTTAGATTAAAAATTTGTTCTTCCTAATATGATACGTATATATGTACACATGGATATATACATGTTGGAAAAAGTGTATCATATGAAATGATAAATTTATGTAAGTATAAACATACACTTGTTTGAAAATAAAACAATTTTAACACAAACGTAAATTTTTAAAATTTGATAACTTTTCATTCATTCATAGTGGGCTAATTAATATACTTTTAAAATAAAAAATAATTTTATAAAAATAAATAAATAGGAATAAATTATTTTTAACATGAAATGATGTATATATATACACACATATAACCCATTATTTTAAATGCAACATTTTTATCAAAATAATAATTGTGAAAATTTAATCCCTAGCATTTATTAGAGCCTAATTAAGGTTCTTTAAATATTATAAAAATTCAAGAAAATAAATCACATGGACTAAATAAAATTTATGTGTAAATGTTTAAGTGTAATCCCAATAATTATCATTAAGGCATAAATTATTTTCATAAAAAAACAAAGTTATTTCAGACCATCTTAATGAAATAATTAAATTTATTTATACAATAAAAATAACAATTATCATAATAAAATTTTAAACATAGAACTGACTACAAACATTTACTCCGTGCAAAAAAATACCCTTACATTCATATAAGAGAAACTAAAATTCATTGCACGTTAAAAATATTTTCATTAAATTAAATATATAGATAAACATAGTTATTTTCATTTGAAAATAGGCCATTTTGAAACATTTATGTAGATATTTAAAAATAATAATTCCATTTCCATCATAATTACATAAAAACAATCAAAATTAATTTATAAAATACAATACTAATGGAAATTAATGTTGAATATAAAATTATAAAATGTATAATCTGGTTTATATATTTAAGTAGTATTTTTACAACAGATTCCCTTACTGTCACAAAGATATAATTTAAAATTATTTTAAAAATCAAGAAATAAATATTACTAATTGAGTAATAAATTTTACTTATAATATCTAAAATTAAGAAACCATATAAATCATTTAAGTATATTTTTCATAGAAATTCCATTAACTTTAAAACACAACAACAACTCCAGACCGCTTCCATGAAATGGAGAAAAAATTACACCATGGATCTCTAAATATGGGAAAATTGAACAATAATATAAGTGTTGAGATTCAAGGAATCCACCCCATTTGGAACTCTTTCAATTCCACAGGGTCTTATAAACATATATCTAACAACCAAAAATCATCGGTATGCATATATAAAAGAAATGTGGCCCATAAGATTTCCTACCCGACATGAAATATTTATTTTCAATTAAAATATTTCCCAAATACCAATAGAACCAACATAACATCAGAACAGAATAACCATTATTGTAATTTTATATACCTTAAATATTTATCTGAGTCATATGCATCCCAATGATCTGTGTCACCCCTGAGTCATAGGATCCAAAATCGAATCATTTCGCACAAAAGATGACCATTGAAAAACCTTCAATAAATCAACAACTTTGTGCTTTTCCAATAGTGATCGATGGTCACAGCCCATCCGCTAAAGAAGATAATGATAGTGGGGATGGGAAATGCATTGGCTTTATCAAAACCCAATAATACCAGATTACCCCCCATTTTTATTTTAATTATTATTTCATCTTATAATTATTATTACCATTAATTCGCATACATATATTATATTTAAAGATATATTCATATATTTATATAACCATTATAAAAAAACTAAATCAATAATTTTAACCATATTTTAGTGTTCTTATTATTTATATATTCACTCATTTTTCTAAAATACTATTCTTATATGTACTTTAAATACTTGAATAATTCATTTATTTCAATATTCATACAAGTGTATGTATATCTATATACTGGTAAATTTTGTTCAAAATTATCCTCTTCAAAATTTTATTATCATTAACCTTATGATTTTCTTAACAAGGATTTGATTGTAGAAATTAGGAAAATACTAATAAGTATAATAATTTGAAATTTTATCTATTATAAAAAATAAAACATACTTTTATAATTAATATAAAATTTTTTTTACAAAAAAATACAAACAAATTATGTTTTCAATAAACTTGCAAGTGGATATTTATTTAGAAAAAAAATATTTAGAATTTAAAATATTATTTCACTAAAAATATAAATTTAAAAAAACTATTATCATATATTAGAATAAATTATAATTATATTTTATCTGGATAAAACTCTATTACGTTTGAATTAAAATACAACTTCGAAAAAAACATTATTTAATTTTACAAATATCAATATAGTTTTTTAATTAAACAAATAAATTATTACGGAAAATCGTATATACATATATTTAATTAAATAATATTTTATTTATCATAATTGGGAAATAAATATTCGTATATATAAATTATTTTTTTTAAAAAAATCATTAATAATCAAAAAATTAAAAACATGGTTAAAATTAAGAACTAAATATACTTTAGTTTATTTTAATTCATTAAATGCTTTTTACATTGAATTTTATAGGTATTTAGTATTTTAAAAAATAAAACATTGTTATATATATTATTTCACTTCTTATTAAAAACTAATATTTCACCAAAAATGAATTAAATTAATTAACATTATACCTAAAAAAAATTTAAAACTACAGAGTAAATTTTCTAAAATTTAGGATGTTATATTCTACCTCCTTAAAAGAATTGTGTCCTCACAATTCCTTCACCACACTTACATAAATTCTTAATATTATTTTTCATAATTCATGAAACTAGGATTGTAAGATATCTCATTAAGGTAAAATCCTTGTAAATTTTATCGATGACCCCCAATGACTATAGGTTTTCTCCATATCCTAAACTCTAAAGTTTTCTAAACCTTGTATTTGATGAAAAATATAATGACCCAAAACCTGTTTCATTTTTTATGCTTAACATTCATTATTTTAATTTTATTTAATATAACCCAATATCGAAATGTTTTAGAGAGTCCAAATACATCATAGAATGCTAATTTTAACTCCCATAAAGAAAAATACCTAAAAACTATTCTTATGATTTTAAATTGTTTAATTCCATATAGGTTCCTTGACCACTAACTTTCATATACACATATTAATTACATGGGAAAAGTGGTTTTGAAAACATAGTGTGAGCGAAAATAGTCTTAGTTATAGGATTCAAAAGATACAGAAACCAAATATGGTTTTGAAATTAAATATAAATGTAAAACATGTTATAAAGTTCCAAAATCATGATCTTAGAAATTGTGAGTGATTTTAAAGATAAACACTTTAGCTAAATATATTTCAACATATTGAACCTTTGAAAAATATATTTTATTCATTCCAAAAATTATAAATATTTCTCTTCATAAATCATAAGAATTCAAAAATATTTCCCAAAGGATCCTTGGATTGTCATATAAAGTCATGGTTCATTCTTGAGACAACATAACATAGTGGAAATAGTCCCATGATGTATTAGGTTCCCTCCAAATTCCCATAGATTTCTTATAATGATCCTCTCACACACCAAACATGACATCTCGTGAGATAAAAACATTACCCAATGCATTGTAGTACTATATAATTTTGGGTAAACCCATCACGTGATTCTAAAAGAGTCCCATAAGGGTTTGGGATCACTCTTTATCCCCTTACTTAATTCATATAATATCCAATTTAAATTATTAGGAATTAAAAACATAATAACTAATATTTTACATCATAAGGACAATAATGATTCTTTTATATCATGTGTTTTTATATCCATTTCAATGTTTTTAATGTCTCTAAGCAAGCATTTATTTATGATTTCATAATTGATGGCACTCATTCCTTCTACTACTTTGTTTATGATAAGAATAGATATCAAGATAGGTGGCCCCTTTGGAATGATCTTACCTACTTAGGTACCAATATCAATACTCCTTGTTTTTTCATTGGGGACATTAATTCTATTCTTAGTTAAAGTTTGAAATTTGGCCGGTCTCATGATGCTATTTCCACGAGATAATTTAAAACATCCATTTATGAAAACAACCTTGTTGAAATTAATCTCATTGGTGCCAAATATACGTGGTATATAAGGCATTATAATAGGATGGTTTCCTACAAGTTAGACAGAGCTTTGACGAATGTCCCTGATTTAGATAAATGAGATACCTTATCAAGTATCACCCTCTAAAAGTTACACTATAACCATAATCCCATTCTAGTCAATGTCTTCATCAAAAATATGAAACCCTCATTACCTTTTCATTTTAACAATGCATGGTTTTCTAATGATGAACACACAGATATCATCAAAAAATTCAGGTCTTCTATGTCCCCCTGTAATGATACTTTTTCTTGTCTTATTATGTTATAACAAGTCAAGAATATTCTCAAAAGATGGTGTAGTTCTACAGCTAAACAAATTAACAATGACATTCTTCATCTAGAAGATGAGCTTAAGAAACTTCAAAATATTAACACTAGATCTGATTTCAACGTTGATCCAACTCATGAAATCAACATGTTGATTAAATTAAACTCCTTACTCACATTTAAAGGAAATATAAGGAAACAAACTTTTAAAATTAAATAGTTATCTGATGGTGACAGAAACACTAATTTCTATAAGGAGCTTCAAAGAGTTAGGAAAGCCTACAGACCGCTATCTATTTTAAACGATGGGTACAACCTCTTAGACAATGAGGATAATATTTCTAAAAATATTCTCTCTTACTTTTAATCCATATTTATTGGTCTGAATGAAAACAAATACCTTCATCGTGAGGTCCTTTGGAAGGTGGTAAACTGTGAGGATAACAATTTTCTTCTAAGTATTCCTCTTGATCATGAAAATAAAGACACTGTCTTTAGTCTGAATCCTGACAGTGCACCGGGTCCTTATGCTTTTAATAATGGGTTTTCAATGATATTGTGATATGATCCATTTGGATGTTTGTAAAATGGTAAAATATTTTTCTCCAAAGGTGTCCTCCCTCATGGTATTAATGCACAATTCATTTATTGATTCCTAAAGTGGACAATTCTTCTAAGATCCAACTGTTTATACCCATTTATCTCATTAACACCCTTTACAAAATCATCACTAAAATTATTTATAATATACTCTCAACTATAAGAGACAAAATTGTATCCTAAAAATAATTTGGGTTTATTAAAGGTAGATCCATACAGGGTTGTATTTTCTTGCTTCATAATGTGTTAATAATCTAATCAAAGCTAATAGATGGGGTAATATTGCTATCAAACTTGACATCAAAAAATATTTTGATTCCACGGATTGGAGTTTCATCTTTAAGGTTATTCAAGGATTTTACTTTAGTGATTCTTTTAAAAATACAGTCTACACCCTTTTTACCTTGGCCTATATTTCCATCTTGGTCAATGGCTCCCCCAAGGGATATTTTAAATTCACCAAAGTTGTAAGGAAAGGTGACACCCTATCATGCATCCTATTAAACATTGCAAAAAACTACCTTATCCACCTCCTCACTCGTCTTGTGGATCAGAAAAAACTCATGACAATTCATGTGTCTAGGAATGTGAATTATCCCACCAATCTTCTTTATGCTGATGACATTATCATTTTTTTAGAGGGTGGTAAAAGAAATATTTGAAACCTAAAAAATGACCTCTCTCATTATGAATAGATTTCTGGTCAAGCCATTAGTTGGAAAAAATCATCCATCTTCTTCAGGAAAAACTTCTCTCCTATTAGGAAATGTAATATTATTAATGACTTAGGAATTAAAGAAGGCCCTTTTCCTTTTACTTATCTTGGTGTTCCCATTTTTTGGGGCGGACCCAAGTCCTCTCATTTTTCTACAATTGTTGACCACATTCTTAACCAATTATCTTCTTGGAAAGGTAAATCCCTCTCTATCATAAGAATAATATGTCTTGTCAAATCCATTGTGGTGTCTAAAATGGTCTACTCTAGGATGGATTATAAATGGACCATTGGTCTTATTAAAAAATGAATACCTCTATCAAAAATTTCATTTGCAATAGTAGTACTTCGGAAAAAAACTTGTGACCATCCCCTGATCAATATGTTTCCAACCTATTGAAATGGGTGGGATTGGGATAAAAAATCATCAGTACTTTAATGAGGCTCTTCAATATAGACTCATCTGGAACCTTATTTACAATAATTCTGATTCTGTTTCTTTTCTCAAAAAGAGATTCCTTGGAAAACTCAAGGAAAAAACGTTGAATTTTCTCAACTCCTCTATCTGGACTTCTATTAAACAATCTTTTTCGAGCATTATAAACAATTCCATATGGATGGTTACCAAGGAATCCTCCATCAATTTCTGGTTGGATAACTGGACTGGCTCCCCCTTAATTTCTAAGATTCATCTTGGTAAAATCCTTAAGAGAACTAATTACACAACTAGAGATATATTAAATTCTCACAATTATCATCTACCTGAATCCCTTATGCATGTATTCAATAACTACCCCGCCTCAAACATTGAGGACTTTTTAAGTTGGGAACCTACACCCAATGGTATTCATAATTCAAAAAAAATTTATAATCATTTGTTCTGTAACTCTGAAACTGATTTGGGTTGGATAAATCTTTTTGAAAACCCCTGGATAAAACCCTCAAGATTCACTCTTATCTGGTGCCTTACTCACAATAGAGTTCTTACAGACAGATGCCTTCAATCGTTTGGTATTCAACTTTGCTCTAAATGTAGACATTGTAATCAACATGGAGAAGACACTAACTATCACTTCCTTTCTTGTGCTACAACTTCTACTCTTTGGAACTATATTTTTGACATTTTTAACTACAGATGGTTTATTCTTGACTCTGTCACCACTCAACTAAAGAGATGTGTTGAAATGGAAAATTCTCATCAAATTTAGAACCTCTTCCTATCTACGGTTGCAGAGCTTCACCATGTGATCTGGTATGATATAAATGATATTATTCATAACAACTACTCACTCAATCATAATTCAGGGCGGATGCCGATCCTTTTTCCATTTGTGAAGCGACTTCGAAGAAAAAGGGTCATTTCAATAACACTGTGAATGACTTTACAATTTTGCGATGACTTTAGATTGATGGAAACTTTTTTCAACTGCACCGCACCTTTGATGTTTTTTGGCATGCTCCCTTCCCGGGTGGGACACAAATTAATGTAGATGGTGCCTCCAAAGGAAATCTTGGTCCCATAGGTTGTGGAGCAATCTTCATAAATCATCATGGCTAGATCCTTGTATGTTTTATTGGATCGTACAGATTTGCGTCTTCTTTGGAGGCCGAAATGAATTCCATGATACATGATGTTGCTTTTGTAAGGATCCACGGTTGAAATAATCTTTAGATTGAATGTTATTTGACCACCATTGTGCAAGAAATTTGGAATGGTGTGACATGACTTGTGTGGCCAATTTCAACTTGTTGGATGGACTACGCCCACTCACTTCAAGACATCAATTACATTGTTACTCCTTTTTATCATGAAGCGAATACGGTGGTAGATGGCCCTGCTAATAAGGGAGTAAATAAAGATATTAATTGGCTTCTTGATCTCCCTACTGACTTGCGCTCTCTTTATGAGAAGGACTGTAATATGATTTTTTATTTAGACTCATGTAATCTTTTCTTTGTTTCAATAAAATTTTGTACCATTTAAAAAAAGTTAATGAAAATAAAAATTCAGAAAATTAAATAACATCCCTTATTATTATTAGATCCTAATTAAGGTTCTTTAAACATTCAAGAAAATCATTAAAATAAATATCATGAAATAAAGTAATTTTATTAATATAATTGTAAATGTAAAACCAAAATGAATCATTGAGGAAGAAAATTTAAAAAAAGTGATTATATACCCTTTTAAAAACATATTAAAATTATTTAAAGAATAAAAAATGTTGATCATCACAAAAAATAATACATAGAACCCACTTCAAATTTTTAACAGGTGTAAAAAATACCCTTTCATGCATAGAACGAGAACTAAAATTCTTTACACATTAAAAATATTTTCTAAAAATTAAATCTATAGACAATAATAGTTGTTAGAACACTAAAATAGACCATTTTCAAACATTTATGTAGATATTTAAAAATAATAATTACCCTATCATCATAAATACATAAAAACTATAAAAATGCATTTATAAAATATTATACTAAAGGAATAAATTAATGTTGTATATAAAAGTCATAAACACATAGAATGATTTATATATTTAAGTGGAGTTTATAAAAATAACTTAAAATAATAAATAAATAATTTAAAATTATTTAAACAATAAAAAAATAAATATTAATAATCGAATAAAAATTTTTTACATATAATATCTAAATTTCAGATACCGCTATAATCATTTAAGGAAATATTTCAAAAAAAATCACACCTTAAAAACACTAAAACAGCTCAAGAAAACATCCTACAATGAAACAAAAATTTATCTATATATCTTCAAAGCTGGGAAAAATAAATTAGACTACAACTAAGAGATTCAATGAAGCCACTCCATTCAACCCTCTTTGAACACCCCATGGTCTTATATACCTATATCTACCACCCAAAAAAACATCTTTATGAATATGTAAATGTAGTGTGAACTGCAAGATTTCCTACCCAACAACAAATCATTGATTTCCCATAACATATAACTATAATTTGAATAGAACCTACAAAATGTGGGACCACAATACCCATTCCCACAATTTTATATACCTGAAATATTCATACAATTCATTTGCATCCCTGGGATCTGAGTCACCCCCTATTCATGGAATTCCCAAATGAATCATTTCACAAGTGGGACGACCCTCAAAAACCTTCATTGGAGTGTTGGATTCATGATTTTACTAAGGCGATCACAGTTTATAGCCCATCTAGAATAAAAAGACGATGATAGTGAACATGGGAAAAGTGTGAGCTTCAATTGAACCCAACAAAACCTAATTTCCACCTTTTTAAGTTTAATTATTATTTCGTTTTATAAATATCATAATTATTATTTCACGTACATTTATTATATTTATATATGTATGTGTATATATATATATAGCCATTATCATAAAAAACTAATTCAATAATTTCAACCATATTTTAGTGTTTATCTTATTTATATATTCTCACACTTTTCAAAAAAACAATATTCTTATATGTACTTAAAATACTTGTATAATTCCTTTATATCAGCTAGTATACATGTGTGTGTATGTCTATATATAGGTTAATTTTGTACCAGATTACCCTATTGAACTTTTTATTATCATTATATTTATGATTTTGTCAATCAGGATTTGGTTGTATAAATTAAAAATTTGATGATAATAATAATAATACGCAAAATTATCTATTATAAAATAAATAGAAAAACACTTTTTAATTAACATAAAAAACATTTTATAACAAAAATAATCATAAATTAGGTTCATATAAAATTACAAGTAAATTTTTTTTTACTACTTGTATTTAAGTAATATATTTATAATTTAAAATAATATTTCCTTAAAAATGAAAATTTAAAAAAGGGTTAACTTTTATGATAAAAAAAATATTAAATTTTATGTGGTCAAAACTCTACTACATTTTAATCAAAATCAAATTTAGAAGAAAAATTATTTACTTTTACAAAAATCAGTATAGTTTCTTTTAGATTCAAATTAAAAAATATTAATAAAATAATATACACATATACTAAAAAACAAATTTTTGTATTTAGATTAATTGGGAATGAAATAATCATGCCTATACATGTTTTTTAAAAAATATTTCTTAAATTGTCAAAAAAGTAAAAACATGGTAAAATGTAATACTAAATATTTCTTGGATTATTTTAATTTAGTAATTTCTATTTACATGGTATTATATAACAATTAATTATTGAAAAAACTAATTCATAGTTTTGTATATATTATTTCACATATTAATAAATATTATATATTTAAACTAAAACTGAATAAATTAATTAAAATTATTCCTAAAAACATTTAAAAAGTGAAAAGATTAAATTTTAAAAAAAATTGGATGTTATAGTGTGATTTAAAAACACTGTAATGCACCACCAATACAGTCTTTTACTAACTAATGTGTCATAATATATGAATGTTACATGCTCATCTAAAAAAACTACTTAAAAAAGATAAATTATTTTTATTCTTTTTGTTTTTGACCCTGACACACCATATAGACTTTCTCAAGTTCTAAGGTCTCTCTGAGCATGTCTAGAAGACTGTGCATCCCAAGTAACATATGGGTGATAAATCCATGGAATACCTATTTAATCCTCATGAATCCAGGGACCCATCCCATAGTAGTCCCATCATATGGTCTCTTAGTCCAAGGAAACCCCATTTATATCCTCACCACACCAGGGATGAGGCTTGTAGGAGCCCTATCATCCAGGATCTAAATCCATCATAGACCCTATTATTATCCTCCATACTTCAAGGTAAAATACTATGGGTTCCCTATCTTCTAGGTTCTAAATCCTTGGGATCCTCTATCACATTCCAATCACTAAATTTGTAAATCCTTCAACACTCAGATCCTATTACATAGAATCTCCAACAACATACTAAGATTTTATTCCAAGGATGTTCTCACAGATACATATCCCCAAAACATGGCATGCCATCCATACTAGAACCAATAATGGTAGCCCAGTCGAATCCATCATCCCCAATAATGCATTTAAAAAATAAAGAAGACATAAGGTATTGATGAATGTCATTCCCATTATCACTTTCTATATCCCATTAGGATCCTCGGTCAAGTACGAGTTCTAGAGTGACACCTATAACCATCTCACATGAACCCGCTCAAGTTCCTTATATCAATGGGAAACCCACTAGGCCCCCTCTGTCTTAGTATAGTAGAGGCACCCTCACTTGGGTCCTTTATCACTGTCTTTTCCATAAATCGGGTTTTGCCCATCCTCAACACCCAACTAAACCCAAGCTGGGTAAAATACACATCCTACACACAAAACGACATCATCAAAAAATTAAAATTTTAATGAAAATCCCATAAAAATCTATGAAGAAATTTACCTTAGTCAAAATGGTTAAACACCACACATAGAAGACATCCAAAAATGTCCTCTCCCTAGGTATATAATAATCTCCATCATGAAAGATAGATTCAACCATGAGCTGATGGAATCAAGACTAAATTCTTAACTAGAGAAACAAAAAAATTAATAGGAAGTTATTATAAGGAAAAAAGATTCTAGCGTAGGTGATATCATACCTCAAATTATTGAAGGAAGCCACCAAGAACACTCCCTTGAAGGGGCTTATAGAGGAGAATAAAGGGGGAGTGGAGTCGGCTTGTGTGAGTGAGGAAAAGGGGAGAATGAGGGGTTCCGCCTCTTTAAATATGAGGTGGAAATAGTAAATTTTACACTTTTTAGTTAGCCACATGGTTTCGTTGCACATTTTTCTAAACTGTGCCCCAACTATGTTCCCTCACTACCCATAGCATCATACATCTCATGGTTGGGTTGCATAATTTTACAAACCATACACCAACCATGTGGTGGATTTGTAAAACTATAAATCCCCCACACATTTTCCTCTACATTCTTTCATGTTTTTAGATTAACCATGTGCACATAGTGTGAGATAAACTTACTCTTTATAAAAATAACTTAAATTTAATCAACTATTAACATTCTTCTTGGATTCTCCTAAACCATAATCCCTATATAGAATTTTATAAATTTTCAAAACTTCACCCTAAGGCCTTGAGGCTCACCTGAAAATATATGGCACCTCCCAAGACTAATTACATATCTAAAAATATTATTTTTACTCATTAAAACTCTCATAATTCTATTACAGATCCCAAATTAAAATTTTAATCGTTCATTATTTGGAAATTAAAATTCCTTTTGAAATGTTGAACTTATATAGATGTGGGATAATATAATTCTCTTTTTTTCTTCGTGTGATGTATGTTATTTTTTCTATTTATATTATTTTTCACTCTAAAATTGAGGTTATAATCTCCCCAGGGAATTTTATAGACCCTCATCATTGGCCAGAATCCTTTAGTATATAGGAAGCACAAATAGAAGTATTGGCTTCCACATCAAGGATATGGCATCAGTTTTTTATAAAATGATGAAAATTGTATATACAAGAACATTTTGGATCCTATTTTTACATAAACTGATACAAAAAAAATTACATTGAATTTTGAAATCATTTTTTTAAACCTGCTCGAATAACACCATGGAAATTGATTTATGGCAATGGTTTTTGTGAAAAATCAACACTATAAATGAAAACAAACTGATATCATTTTTCAGTAAAACTGATGCCATAAATAAAAAAACACTTCGACGTAGTTTTTTACAAAAACCAACACTAGATAGGTTTTTGAAAAATCACAGGATCTCCAAACTCTTATTTTTTATAACATTGAAACCCTCTCTCAACTCACAATAATCCCAATAGGTATTATTGTTTATTTGTTTTGATATTTATCATCATTTCATTATTCATCATCTTGAATGTTCATCCTATTTCATTATTTCATCATCTAAGAAATTAGTCTTCTTTGAAAACCCTTTTTCTAGCTGACCATTATCAATGGTTTGATTTTATTTATTTTTTCTTGTTTATTATTCATTTCTACAAACATTTTTGACAGATCATGCAGTGTTTCTTCATATGAAAATTTTTAGGGGGAAGGTTCAAATTAGGGATCCATTTTCCTAGGTGAAATATAAATTTTGTAAAAAATTTAAATTTTGTATTTAAATTATTTATCATTTAGTTGTATTGTTGAGTTATTGTTTCAATTATTTGTATGCATTTGATTCTTATTTATAAATTTTGTTCTTAAATTTTTTTATTTTGAAAAAAAAATTATTTGATAAAATAATCAAATGTTCATGATGATATATATTATGCAATGAAAAATACTATATTGTTTCATTGTTCATAAATAAAATGTGCATCTCATGTAAAGACTCTATATTTTTCAGCCATTAAATTAATATAATCTTCAAAACCTTTTGACACATGCAACACCTAAGTAATGAAAAAACTATGTAATATAAACAAATAAATGTTAGATGATTGAGAATAATTAAATTATAATATCAAAAAACCACATTTATATAATATGAAAATAAAAAATTAACTATTTTTAAATTCAAAATATGCATAATTTATATTACAACAGAATTTTTTTCAAAGAAAATATGTTATGATCTTGTGTAATAGACCTTAAAAAATTAAATTGACCAATTTAAAATGATTGAAACAATATTTCCATATATGAACTAATATATTATAATTAATTAATTTTAATATTATTTTTCAATAATTTTAAAAATATAAAATTTTCAAATGGTCATATTCTTCTAAGATAATATATTAGAATTAATTAATTTTTTGATTATTTTGATGATTCCACTTTGATTTCCAATAATTTTTATTGAATGTATTTATGTTTAAAATTTATCTATATATATATTTATTTAAATGTTTAAAGGTTTTAATATACACACTGATTATATTTTGAAATCAGGTATTGAATGGATCATAATTGGATAAATTTACGAAGAACCACTTGTGAATATGAAAAAGGATTTGATAAATTCATGGAATTTTCTAAAATAAATCTTCAAAAAGTAGATTTTATTTTCTGTCCATGTGTGAAGAGCTTGAATATAAAAAAAATAAACTCTAGATAATTCAAGTATTATATCATTTGTTTTGGTTTTAGCCTCAATTATACATGTTGGATCTATCATGGTGAAAGAACAAAAAATTCAACATCTAATGTTGATGAAAATATTCATAATGAGGTAGAGGATTGGATTGAATAATTAATTTATGATTTATGTGTTGAAAGAATTAATAAAGTAGCAATTATTGAATAATTTTATGGATATTTTGAGAAAACGGTATTCCCAGGTTGTAGAAAATATACAGTGTTATCAATGGTTTTGAGATTAGTTAAATTGAAATCCAGAAATGGGTGGAGTGATAAATTTTTCACCAACTTTTTTTAACTTTTAAAAGAGATACTTCTAGAAGGTAACGAGCACTAGATTCCAAATAAAAGGTGATGAAAATATTATGCCCAATGAGACTGGGGTATGAAAAATACATTTTTTCCCTATATATTGTGTGTTGTATAGGAAATAATATGAAAATTTTTCAAGTTTTCCTATATTTGTAACATCACGCAATAAGAAGGATTATAATATCAACTCAAATTCATTCTTAGGTACTGACATATAACCTCATGAAAAAACAACTTTTAACTTTATAATGATATCATCCAATTATTCATTCTTATAATTCTAATAATCCAGTTGTGATTCGCTCTTAGGTACCATAATAGAATCTCATACTCAATAAATTTGGTACCTTCTTACAATTCATCATTTGAAGAACCTATTTGAAAATTCAATTGATTAAAAATTTTAAGACGGATTTTAGATAAGCACATCTCAGATGGTAACTTATGTCACCCAGCTAATTCACCATAGTGGAAGAGACTTGACAAATAATTTCATGATTTTGGAAGTGAAGTTGGAAATCTCATAATGGAATTATGTATAGATTGAATGAATCCATATCAGATCCTAAGTGGCCAACATAGTTCATGGAATATTATTTGGTAGTTTACAACTTTTCCCCACATATATTTATGTATAAAAAATATGTTAGGACAAACTTGATGATTTATGGACCAAAAATTCTGGGAAATTATATTGTTGTGTATCATTCACCACTAACTGATGATCTAAAACTGCTATGGAAGACAAGTGCTAATATTTTTGACGCATACTAAAAATGGTTTTTCCTTTTGTGTTCTATAAAAATATTCACTATAAATAACTTTCTATCATATGGAAAATTATTTGGATATACTGTTAAGGTATATAAAGAATTTCCAATTTGTGAAGAAGAGACTCTATGTAATCAATTATAGAATGGAATAAAGATGTGTACATGGGACATCGAATATTTTTGGGAATTGATCATCCTTATCATAGATTGAAAAATAAATTTAAGGTTTTATAAGAATACAAACATCCCCTAGACCACTATCAGTTGAAGAATATTATTACAGGGTAAAAAATATTGATTTGAAATTTGGAAAGAAAAAACGTTCTAGTCTTCAAAAGATATCTAGAAGAAACTATCTATCTTTTTCAAACTATATTATTAGATATTTTTAAAGAAAAAACATAATATTGATATTATGCATGTTGAGAAAAACATATGTTATAGTTTGATTGGATATTTTTTATACATAAAAGAAAACAAAATATGGATTTCATGCTATAATAGACATGATATAAATTCGAATATATTTGGAGTTAGATCCCACTATAAAAGGAAACCGAACATATTTACCTTCAACTTGTCAAAAATTAAGAAATATTGAGAAGATAAATTTTTATTAGTGTCTTCATAGTATTAAATTACCTAGTTTTTATTCATAAAATTTGAATAAATTGGTGTCATTGAAGGATTGTAAAGTAATAGGTATGAAATTTCAAGATTATCATGTATTGACGCAACAACTTCTACCAGCCGCACTGCATGGTATATTATCAATAGCTGTTAAAAATACTATATTTAGGTTATATAATTTTTTCAAATCTATTTGTACCAAAGTTTTTCATCCAAATTTGTTATATTTGTTGAAGAATAAATCTTCTCTTATTCATTTTCAAGTAGCTATGTATTTCCAACCTACATTTTTTGATATAATAATTCATCTGCTAATTCATTTGGTGTGTGATATAAGAATATGTGGGCCTTTATTTTACAACCGATGTATCCTTTTGAAAAATATATATCAAAATTTTGAAGGGATATGTTGAAAATACTTATCAACTAGAGGCCTCTAATGATCACAAATATATACCAAAAGAGGTGATTGAGTTCTGTACAGACTATTTGTAAGAAGTGGAGTATATTGGTCTCCCAAAATCTCGATATATGAAACGTGATATTGAAGGAAGAGGTATTAGAGGCTTAAAGGTATTGTCCATTCCACATGATGAAGTGATGCAGGCATATTTATACATTTTGAACAACAAAAATGAGGATAAATCATATATATCATAACATATTTCAGAATTAAAGTTTTGATATTAGAAAGTAAATTCTATATGGATGATGATTGAGCATAAAAATAAATTTTTTTCATACTTTAATGAAAATGTTAAAACAGTTATATCTGCATCAGAAACATTGAAATGGTTGGTGGGGTGATTGTCTCTTAATCTAATCACATAGTCTGGTTTTGATATTAATTGGTACACATTTTTCACAATAAATCTATATTACAAGTGTACTTTTCAAAATAGTGGTGTAATGGTCATAATTAAATCACTCCATTTATCAAGTGAAAAAGATAAAAACCCAATTTCTACACCAACGCCATATTTTTTAGTTCTTGAAGGCATATGGGAAATTTATCATATTAAATTTTGAGTCACCATGTTTAAGTGTAATTGGGTTTCATGTAATAGTGGTGTGAAAAAGATGAATATGGGTTTAAACTGGTTTATTTGAAATTATTTAGTTGAAATATGGAATCTTTATCATGGATGCACGAGAAAAGAAAATATTTTGTGTCATTGATCCATCAAATGTCCAGTGGTCCATCATTTTCCAGGGGAAGAGAATCCATTTGTTTGATGAGGGTGATGATGATGTTATTGATTTATATGAGTCTTCTTTATATATTGAATAATTTCTAAATAATAAGGATTATAACAAAGACATAGTGCAAGTAATATGAAATGATCATGCTAAAGGAATATAGGAAAACTCTAAATTAGTATCCTAATTAATTAGGTAATTATTTAAATTATATTTATATTTTAAAATTTACATGATTAAAAACTATATTATATACTAACAATTAGATATTTAATTATATATATTTTATTATTTATTTTAGTTTTTGTGTCAAATTTTGATATTCAATTTTTATGGTTAAACATTTTTTCATTGAAATACCCGAGGAACATTGTTATATTTTGGTTTAATTTATCCATAAAAGAACACCTTTTCAAACATTTATTTTTAAATTTTTAAATGTTTATATATTTATAGAAGTGATGTTTATATTTAATATTTCACCTTGTATTTTTTTTATTTGTGGATCATATAATCATTATTTTTTTACTAAAAATATGTGCTACATTTTTTAATTAAATATTTCTATTTTTTTATTTTCCAATTTCTAAATTATCGAATAATATTCGGGTACAAAATAATTTCATTACACTTTCCTACTATAATGACAAATACAAATATATATATAGAATAACAACTACAAAGGTATTTTCCTTTTACATATTATTAAATATCTAATAATATAATTATTTAATTAAATTAAACTTTAATTTACAAAAGATAATTATAGGACTTCTAATGAGACTTCATCGGGGCAGTCTTCTGCTTTTAGTATTCAAAAATAAAATTATTGATTTGGAAAATATGGCATTACAAAATTAACAAAACTATCACTTTACTGTGGAGATGATTGATTACATATTAGTTTTGATAAAATTAATAATGCATTTGGCCCAAATTTGACATAGTTTATCACCTATATCGGCTTGCAGAGCCGTTTCCAGAGTAGCATTTTATTTCCTGGTTGGAATTTTGTCGATAAAGTGGTGATAGACTAATTTGGGGGGCCCTAAAGGTAAAATATCTCAATTGATTTATTTTATCTGATTTTTCAAATATGATATAATTTAAATGACTAGCATTTATGTTATGAAATTACAGATGACATTCAATTTTAAAGAAACAAAAGTAGTTAAGATATGATGTCTTACGTTAGTGGTGGTTCGATAGAGGGATTTAAAAACAATTTTTACAAAAAATTATGTGTATTTAAGGAGACAAAATGAAAGCCCAAGCTTGAAGTATCCATTTTTAGATGAATATACATGGAAGAAATTTTTTTCCACCTGAAATGATGAAACATTTCAGGTATACAAATTATAAAATATTATATTGTAAAATTTATTATATATGTACCTAAGTACTTATTAATTGTATTATATATATTATTCCTTGAGAAAATCCAATCATGAAATTCGGTTAAAAAATGTAAATGCTCATAATTTATCACATAGAGGGTCTCATTTTTTAGAGAAAAGATGATTGATAAATAGTATGAAGCACTAAGAGCTCACTCCACATGTGGTTCTCATGAGGTCTAATTAAGTTCTCCATCTCCACCTGCCTACCATGAGAAATAGATGAGAGTGAGAAGAAGATAAAATTAATAGAATCTTACAAAAAATAGAAGTAATTAGCTAAAAGAATTATTAAACAAATAATTATTATTTTTCGTTAATTTTGGTAATTTATAAATTAACAACACTAATATAACATCTTCAATTTTCATTTTAGGATAAACTTCAGGAGAAATTGACATAGGGAACTTTTATACCAGAGGGTAGGATTAAAATATTATCCACTGCTTTAGGAAAGATAGAACACCCTAATCTCATAAGAGGATATGTGGTAGGTTTTAGTATTCAGAATGTTTTTTTTCATCAAAGTAAAAAAAACAAGAGAGACATAAATAAAATCCTTACAAACTCAGCTCAAAGGTATGAAAAATTCCATGGGGGATCAAATTCAAGTAGTTTTGTAGCAGAATATATTAGACAAGTAGTTTATTTGTTTTTTATAATCTTTTTATGTTTAATTGTCTTTGTTTATACATGTGGTATTAGTTTGAATATTTGAAAATTCAGGTCATAGAAAAAAATTAACAAAGATCACATGTTAATAGAGAATCAAAATGAAATCATCTAAGTGTAAGTAACGGTAATTATTTTTTATATTTGATATTATTTTTAATTTTTAATATATTTATATATATATATATATATTGGTTTTTATTATCATGTTATTGTTTTATTAATTTTAGTGTCATCATCAACAAGGATATGTCAAATGTGGTCATTATGGTCTACAATTAATGTATTAGATAATCACAATTGGGGTAACGGCTTATTTTGATTATATTAGTCATATTAATTATTTTAAATTTTCTATCAAAGTATTATATTTTTTGATATTACATAATTAAAAGTAATTGTAGACATTCTATGATATTGATTCATACATGAACAATGAACTTAACCATATTTATCTTTGTTTTCAAACTATTTGTTAAGTGTGATTACGATTTAAGGTATGTATGTTCTAATGTTTTGGATTAGTATTGAATTTTCCTAATAAGAAGTGTTCAAAAAATAATTATTTTATTATATTGGGTGTTTGTACATAATGATATTAAATGATTTCATTAACAATTACCAATAATTATCATGTTATGCATTTCAGGTATGTGTTTTTTAATTCTTCGTTATAATACAAATGTGTAGATTATGTTTTGATTAACTTTTTAAAAATATGTATGTTTTTAAATATTTTTAGTCACTGATAAAAAAAATTTGATGCATGTATACTATTTTTATATTATGAGGATTATTATTTTTTATGGGGTGTAATATTTATAATTTTCTAAAAAAAATTAACTTTCATCATTGGGTTTTATAAAAATTGATTTTGAATCATTTTAAAAAATGAACGGTTTTCAGCATTGGTTATTAAGAAAAATAATGCCCGAAATGAAGACCGTTCACATTTTCAGTGTTTTTTTTAAATTATTCCCAAAACAATGTTTTCAATGCCAAATTCCTAGAATTTTGTTAAAAATAAATGTTAACATTGAAAAAAATAGATGTTATATCATGTTTTTGAAATAGTGGAGGCGCACTAGAGACATGTGGAAACCACCTATCTCAATACTGTATAGTAGTCTAGGAAAGTTGGATGTTAAGAACTATTAATAGTTAATTTTTAATTAATATTTATATTTAATCCAGTAGACATGAGTCTAGAAATATTTTGGGGTTTCATAATGTTATTTTACTTAGGTGTTTCCAACCCATGATTGGGGAAATAGCTAAGTCCCGAAGAATGGAATCATGGTTATTTTTTGTGATTTCACATTTGTTTTATTTCCACCTTTATTGGTGAACTTTTATCTAATGTTATTGATTCTTGAGTGTTTTATCTCCTGGGATGGTATGAAAATAGAGTGGTTGTGTGTCCATGCATCATCGGTATAAACAATCAGAGAGGAATTTGGATTTAAATTAGTGTTTTTCGATCCATAGATACCCTACCAAACTATTGAAGGATATATTAGGTACACCATCATGATATTGGATATAATGTCAGATTTGGGGAGTCCTTGGATCTACATGAAGCAAATCAGCTAACCCAAGTCCTAGAGGTCATTCATCCTAGTAGATAAGTCTTCCTATCAAAATAATTGAAGATGATCATTTAATGATTCAACAGCCATTTATAAGTTATTTTTCAATATAAAAATATGGTGTCATATTACATAGAAAACTAATTGAGTATCACTTTATTAATTATTGTGGGATAAATTACCTTTACAAGAAAAATTTGGTTAAATAATGAGCTAGTAAGGAAACTATAAGGTTATTACCCACATAGATTGTGAATGGAACTCTATATAACCATTTCATGGAAGATTAAATTTGAAAAATATGATGAAACTTTTGCAAAAAATATTAATTCAAAGTGGATTATTGAATGAGTTATGGGAATAATAAAATTACATGTTTAATGGAAAACTTTGATATGTAAAATTGAACAGTAGATGGAGCTAGATAGAGCACCTGATTCTATGAGTTCAATGCATTGAGTAATCAGAGTGATGATATGTTGTGCCTATCCTATTTTAATTATACTTTGATAGACAGCTTGTTATGTTTTCCAATGTTATGTGTTTGGAATTATAGTGATATGTTCCCTCAAAGGGATATGGTTCCACACCAGGTGGGTGAGAGCGTGTATGCCTCATTGTCTAGTAGACTAGAGTCTCCCCCAATTTGGGATCCAACTATAGAGGACCTATTATAAGATTCTCTTCTATACTTGGTTCAATAAATTGGGATGGACTCTTCTTAGGATACACCCTTTTTGTTTGATCTTACAAAGGAGTTTCATTAGCTATAAACACTATAGTTTATAGGAAAGGGTGGACCATAGGCAGTGAAGCAATAGATGGAATCTATATAGATTAACCCTTATCATTTAGAGACCCCTCTAGATTACAAGATTAATATAGATGTGTGTAGGATGTGAGGATTATCTCGATGTTTTTCGAAGGACCTTTTCTCGGAAGATCATTATTTGTGGTTAACCCGCACAGACTCCAAGATCCTCTTTTTGGGAAACTTTTTCCTTGAGATCTTGTTTTTAGATAGGGATCAAGAGTTCCTCCATTTTATATGGTGGGATATAGCTATTATGGATAATACCTATTATTTTATGGATTTTTTGAATTTTACTACTTATTTGGATAATGATGAGACCACCATGGACATTCACTTCCAGGAGGGTCTTCAATATAGTATAAAGGTGATAGTGAATGTGTTTTTCCTAACCTATTATTCTAAGATAGTGAACCAAACCTTAATTACCAATAATAATATAAATAAATTCCTAACTTTTGGGTTTCTTTCTCCTTTAGGTGGAAGTGATGGGGGTCATCTAGAAGTAGAAAACATCATTCTAATGACTTACTCTAGGAGGGATAAAGTCTGGTGAGGTATAGTAGTGGTTTTCCCTTCCCCCGTGGGGAAGTGGTGAGGTTATGGGTTTCCAGAGTAGGGTTATGGGACAAAAAAAGCCATAGTGTACTCAACGTCATAAGGAGTTCTATCAGAATTGGAATGTGGGACAAATCTAGAATTTCTATATTGAGGGACAGTTTGCACTCAATGGTAGAGGCTCTGGATCAATTCATGGGTCTAGGAATATGACCAAAAACCTTGGTGGACTGGAAGTTGTGTTTTAACACATCATAAAGGTTATGGTTGTGTTTTGGGAACCTAAGGTTAGGAACAATAGGTGCCATATGGGATTGTGATGTAGGGTAGACAAATAAGAGAACAAGATCATCGTATAGGGAAGTTTCTTATTGTGGATCCTACCCTGACTGGTCAGGATGTAGGACCGTCTAAGATTTGATCTATGATTTTATTCGACTATGTCGTTACATCTTTTTTATTTGTTATAGTTTAATAATATTATTTTATCTTTAGTCAATTTTTTGGAGGGTTAGGTCTTCCTATAGATTACCTTTATAGATTCCTATTGATCGACACACCTTTAGGTATGAAATTTGAGGAAATTGTCATGTTTTTAGGTTATGACTTGTTGATTTCCACTTTTTGATTGCTTTAGGGTGTGTTTATTCTAGAGATGGTAGTTTTTGACCTGATTCTAAGAATAGATTGGCCTGTTCACTATCATCCCCAAGTTGATTGTTATCTGTGATGAGAATTCTTCAACTCTCCTAAGGTTGTGAGCTTCACATATATTAATGAGTGGGATATCTAATAATTTCATGTAGGGATAAACCTATTGAGTATAAAAGGTGTTACCTCTTAGTTGTAAATTTTTTGTTTAGATAAAGGAGTGACTCATCAATATTCCTTCCCACTTGTGGTTGACTTAATTCATAATCACATACCTGAGGAATTATTTGGGTTGCTTCCTGATCAGGGTATCGAGTTCACAATTGAGATTTTTCTAGGTTCAAGGGAATTTCTATTTCACCATATAATATGGATAATATTGAGATTAAATACATTAAGACCTATAAGTAATACCAAGAGGTAAAGTTTTTATTTTAACCGAGTACATCCCATTGGGGTTCTAAAGTTCCTTTCACCAAAAAAGTTTGTGGGTCCTTGAGATTAGCATGGACTATCAAATTTGTATCCCAATGATGGTTAAGAACTAGTACCCACTTCCTTGCATCAACTCCATATTCAACCAGATAAAGGGGGCATGTGTATTCTTTAATATTGATCTATATTTTGGGTACCACCAGTTGAGTGTTCAACCTTATGATATTCCACTTACAACCTTTTACAGAAGATATATCCATTATAAATACAAGTGGATGTTATTTTATTTGATAAAAATGTTGGTCAATTTTATATCCTTAATGAATAGGGTCTTCCACCCAAAGTGGGATTATTTTTTGTCATGTTTGTTGAGGATATCTTGGTGTACTCTAGATCTAGATAAGATTTTGGTCACTATCTAGGGAATATGTCGAGTACTTTAATAGGGTAGAGAATTTATATAAAATTATCAAAATTCCATTTTTTTATCAATTTCATTTCTTAATCCATGTCATATTTGAGGATACAGTTTCTATGTATCCTTTGAAGTTTGACACTATGGTTTCTTGGGAGAGTCCCAAGAATGTATTTTATATTCGTATCTTCCAGAGGTTGGATGGTTATTATTGAAGGTTTATTTAGTATTTATCTCATCTCATAGAACAACTTATGAGCCTTATTAAGAAGGGACTAAAATTTAATTGGTCTTATAATTTTGAGGTATACCTCAAAGAAGCTAAATAAGATATATACTTCAATATATATCTTGACCATGCTTGAGTCAGGTAAGGATTACACCTTATATTGTGACACCTTGGGTGCCATATTTGGTATTTTATTGATGTAATATGTGGCGGTAGTCACATAAGGGTCTAGTCACTTGGGATCATATAAGTATAATGAACCAACTCAAAAAAAAGAGCTATAAAACATGGTTCAAAACATTATATTTTGGCATAATTATCTTTAATGGGAGAGTTTTCTTGTTTATAAATGTCATAAAAAATATAAAAAAATCTTCAAGTGTGGTCTAAATCCATAGAATATGTGGTGGGTTGGGTACCTATAATATTATGATTTTTCCCTAAATTTCACTTTTAGTAGGGGGAATTTAGGAGTGGACTCTTTTGGAATGAAGGAACAAACCAAGGCGGTGTGGTAGTTTGTTAGTGGATCATAGATGATGGCCTTATTTTTTGACATACATTTGGATATCTAAGAGGACCATGGATTCTTGGAACTGGTCCCCTTATATGACATTTATTCACTACTTGACAGGGTCAAAGAGATTTAGTTATCATATCTTGACTACCTAGTGATGAGGGATAATATATATGGGGAGGAGAACCCTCTTGATTTGTCTTTGTATTATGATGATGTTTTATTTTTCTATGGCCAAGTGGTGGAACCCACAAGAATGCACGAAGACTTGAGGAACTCACACTACTCAAGATGGTTTTTGCATCCTTAGATAACCAAGATGAACGGTGATGTGTGTATGAAATATTGGTGCTCCATAATTATAGAAATAGATGATTTTGTCTCTCGATTTACTACCTACCAATGGGTAAATCCAGAACATCAGTGCCCCATTAGTCAACTCATATCATTTCCCATTATAGTGTGGATGTGGGATGATGTCATAATAGATTTAATATCTATACTTCAAAATAATCCTTGTATACATGATAGATTTTGGGTTATCACCGATCAAATGATAAATTTATACCACTTCTTACCCATTATGGAGTCCTCTACAGGTAATGATCTTGGTAGGATTTTTAAACTAGACGATATATTCCTACATGATGTGCCATGGAGAAATTTATCATATTGAGATCCAGATTCCACCTTGGGGTTTTTCCAAGGCCTATAAAAAGAACTAGGAACATAGTTCCATATAAGCATAGCTTACCATCCAAATATGGATGGTTAGTCATAGTATATCACACAGATACTTGGTTGGTGTTCAATGAGTAATCTATATATGGGCAGGTCTTTGAGTGGGATACCTATAAGTATATCTAGATGATCAAGAGGTAGTTAAAAAAGTCTTAGAATATGTCTTATTTTGACCAACAATGACCCCTCTAGGAATTTTAGGTTGCCGGTTAGGTCTGCTTATGTGTGTCATTAAGGTTGTGGAAGCATCAGATTCAGGGGTATGGTAAGTTCACACTAAGGTTCATTGGGACTTTCAAGATTGAGGAGAGAGTTAGCCCTATGGATTAAAAAATAGATCTTGTAAGGTGGTACATAGAGATGCATTATGTGTTTCAAATATCTTAACTCTTATTATATCAACTAGTCCCATATCATGTTATCAATATTGGAAAAATTGATCTGGAGTTTGACACATCTTTTGAGGAGCATCCCATGTATATTGTAGACCATAGTTAAAATATCATTTGAGTGAAGACCACCCCACTCGTGTTTCTTTTATTGCATCATGGGCAGATATAAGAGGAAATATTGGAATGGGGTGGATATTTGAGCCAAATATTGAAATAAATTTATCGAAGTTGTCGAAGGGGGCTCAGAAGTATTTCTTGGGATGAGCTAGCATATAGTGGGGAGGATGAAAAATCCAACCCTTACAAATAGGTACTTATCCTATTAAATTGTGAAAATATCCTTATGTTTTTTCCTTAAAGGGTATAAAAGGTTTTATAATAGGTTTTGGGAGAATTTGGTAAGTTTCTATCATAAAATTTTAGTTTATGTAGAAGTAGAATATAGTGTATGATTATCACACGATTTGTGCAATCAGTTCATCAAAACCATTTGGGGTTGAAAGGGGGGATCATGGTTATTCAAAAAATAAAAAGGAGGCCAAGAAAACCTATGAAACCTATAATATATCTAAGAGGTCTTCCACGTAGTTTATTTATGGTTTTTCAAAATGTGTGATTAACCATGTAGGGTGAGGGGCTTCTGAACTATAGAGGTCACACATTTGGAACATGGTTTGGCCAACTCTATAGAAAAATTGTGTACCCATTTAAAAAAGGGGGAAATTAATTTTTCCTCTTTCAATTTTAATTCTAATTCTCCTCTATCCCCCTCTCTTTTACACAGCATCCCTCCATACATATCCTCTCCTCCTCACCTCCAACCTTGGTGGATCTCCCTCATCCGACCATTGATTCCTCTTCTGTATGTCACGGTGGAATTATCTTGGTAATTCTATCACTCATTTTCCCCCTTTTCTCTTTGATTATTTCCATTTAAACGCCTTCTACCATTTTTAACATAATTACCATATTTTCATGTCATTCTTCAAGTTTCTTGGTTTCTTCAATTCTATGTCAAATCAAGGGATAATATCATTTTTTTGGTTTCTTCTGTTACTAACATAAGCGGTGTCTATGTTTCTCTCATAGATACTCTATTATTTAATTTGTTAATGCACTGTGGTTCATATTGGTTTTTTATGAATGAAACCTAAATTAAAAACTAATATTTAAAATTATTTTTTCAGTATTGAAACCCTTTTTCGAATTGTTTAAAACCATGAATGAGGTGATTATAATGGAACACCTTATCTTATTTAATAACTATGTAATAATTTTTAAATATAAATTTAAATGTTTTATGTTGTGCATATACTATTATAATTGAGAATACACATGATACGTAGTGGTTTCTGATATTTAAATACACCCAATGTGTGGTGATCTGTGATAAATGAGAATACATCAAATATTAGTTGGCTTATGATATTATAATACACCTAATATGTTTTATTTGTGATAAATGAAGATACACACAATAAGTGGTGGTTTTTTATTACTAAAAAGACACCTCATATCTAGTGGTTTGTTATTCCAGAATACACTTGATATATAGTGGATTCTGATAACTGAGAATAGAAAAAATATTTGGTGGGTTTTTGTGTATCAATACACCCAATTAGGGTTTTTAGTGATAAATGATAATACACATAATATGTTGTGGATTTTGATAAGGAAATACACTTAATATATAGTGGTTTGTGATGTTCTTAGGGTTATTGGGTTGGCATGTTTTTGTGACATGCTTAGAGACATGAGTCACTAGCTGAAGCTTGTAGGTCCACCCTCAGGTGTCAGCATGAATCCTATGTTCATATGTTTATTTCTTTATTTATTTCTTTTTGTTTTTTAAACTATTTTATTTATTGCGCATAGAATTAAATTTCTATAAGATTGGTTTGTTTAGGGATGTCATTGGCGGTGTCCTACTGAGTCATACTGACAACCTACATGTGATTTCATTTCGTACCTAAGTAAACTTCAAGATTTTATGACAAGATAAGGGAATATTCCATATGATAGATGTGTTTTATATAGGATGGAGTTGGGAGATGAAAGTCATTTTGCGTCTTGGGGATGTGGAGTCTTTCGGTCAGTATTTTGAATTTTTGCCTGGTTTTCTTTCTTTTTTCTATATGTATATGATTTACTTGGTGTATTACTCTAAACATATATTCTTTTCTATCTTAGTTATTTCATGGATTGTATTTAGTGCTTGGATCAAGTCATATTATTCAATTGTGACTTTATCTGATGTATGTTACATTGTTCATTTATATTTTTTAGCACACTGAAACCAATGGTATACTCTTACCATGGAATTTCATAGACCCCCACAACTAGTTGTTATCATTTGGTATATAAGGAGGCATGCTTGAGATAAGTGGTGACCACCAGTCCGAGCACCATATAGTGGTTTTGGGTAGTGGGACATTACGAAAATAATAATCTAAAAATATTTATTTTACTCTTAAATACATATTTTTTCAATGAAAATGTTTTATAAATTTTTAATTCATGTTTATAAAATGATGATATCATAAAAGTTAAATTATTTCTAGAACCTATATTTTTCACTATTCACATGAAAACCAACATGTTTATAAAAATATAAATAAATCACTTTAAAATAATATTTTCATACTGAATTCAAAAATTAAGTTCATTTTATAAAATTAAAATTATAAAATTTAGGAATTTAAAATTTAAATAAAATCATATCATATAAGTTAAAATAGATAATTTAAAATAAAACCTATTAGTTTTAAATTGAGAAACCATATCATTTCTTTATAACTTGACAAAATTATTTTTCAAAAAAAATACGAAAATGAATTTTCATAATAAACATGAATATCCATTTGTAAAATTATTAATAGTGAAATAATTCTTTTAATAGTTCAAAATAATAAATTGTGTTACATAAATAAAACACCCTATATGAGTTGAAATAAACATAATAATCTTCAATATATTATGGTTATCTAATTGATTATATAAAATCTTTTAATAGATGATATAAAAGTATATAATTCTTTAAATGATATATATATATATATAATTCATAATCATAAATATTATTAATCATTATAAGTGATATCTTATTAAAAACACAAGGGTTGTCACATTCTCCCCCCTTAAATAATTTATTCCCTCTTAACTTTATTTTCCACAAGTAAAAATGATCACTACTTATTGTTACTTAAGTATATAATTCCATAAAATTTTAACCATTCATAAATGTTTTATTCCATAATTATTCTAAAATGAAAAATATTAGCTTATTTTTATAAAAAAAATCATAATTTTTCTAAAATTATCAATTTTGATCATGGTTTCCTTTCCAGAGAGTGAGTTTTCATGAACTGAAAAAATATATTAAAGCATTTTCAAGGACCTCAAATTATATTTTTCCAATAAATTTTCTATAATTTTAATTAAATTAGTGAAAAAATGATGTGGTTTTGGAACATTTTTATTTTGGAAATATAGTTTTAAAATATTCAAATGAATATGATTTTTATAAACTAATTTGAAAAAATCATATTTTTAATTTTCAAAATTTGGTACAATCAAAATATAAAAATTATTTAAAAAACTAAATTTTAAAACTAAATACATATATGATTCTTGAATATCTTCTTTATCTGTAAATTATTTAAAAAAATCAAGCTTTTCATACCCTTATGACAATGTTATAAATTTATAAATCCATTGTTCATACTTTCCATGTTGATTGAGATGAAGAGGATGAGATTTAAACATTTAACCAAAAATAATACATGACCCATTGGAATTATGAGAAATGGAGGAGGTGGTTGATATATCATATAATTTATTACAAGCGACTTGAATGTTAGAAAAGGATTGAAAAACATGATCATGACTTTTTAATAATAATAAATATTACTTTATCTAGAAGGGATAAGAATATAATGAATGATTTGATTTGATCACTACTACTAAGTGATATTTAATCTGAAGAAATAATTAACTCACAAATTAATTATAAAAATTTATATTATAATAGGATCAATATCCTCTTAAATTAAATAATCACAAAATATATAAATGTTTATTGATTATGATCACAAGGTTCAATAATCAATTAAAACTACAATATTTGGTAAATATAATTACATAAAAAATATTAATAAATCCACCAGTGAAAAGAAAGAAGCCCATCATCCAAATGATAACATCATAAGTTCATCTTCGTATACCCTATTATTAATCTACTAACTCTTGTTTTTCTGTATGAAAAAACTAACTAAACCATGATCATATATTATCCAAAAATAAACATAGCCTTTATCAAAAAAAATTGAACCATAAAAATCATCAAAAATCATTGTTCCATGGTATGATAGAAAATAAAATACAAGTGGGGGTGAATTGTAGTTAAAATAATAAGCTTTTAATTTTCATATTCTACAAGTATTAATTTGATCAGTTTTTTTAATTACTAATGAAGTTAAAGATCATAGTAATTGTTTTATATAAAATATGTGATATAAAGTCAACATAGTGAAAATAATTTGATCAATATTTTATGCTTATAATAGAAATGTTAATGTAGTGGAACATTAAATAAAATTAATTACAAAAACTAAAAAAAAGAAATAACTAGATAGTAATTCAATAAAGAATTTTATTTAAGTTTGAATTTGTAAAATCAATTTTTTTTTATTAAACCTAATAATCCATTAAGGAGGATCTTTATTAAAACCTCACTTTTAATGAAAAGTGAAAGGTTGGTCTGTAGACTTGATATAAGGTATCCATGAATTGTAACCTACCATAATTTATTAATGATTTTATACCTATCTAAAGGTATGTATTCCTATCCCTATAAGACCTTGACTATACCTATAATTAGAAACACCCTTCATATAATGGAAGAACATGAGCTTTGTCTTCCAAGTCATGGAATCCCTCAATCAGATGATATTATTTTCTATCTTCTTATCCTCTAAATCCCTCGATTATGTTGGATTTTAATATAAATTTTTTTATTAGAAATACTTAGAGATTTATAAGGAAAACATCACCCTATAGTATCTTTTATCAGAATCCCTCAGAAATTAAAATTAACTTGATAAGAACCTCTCTCAACAATAAGAAACTTTAAATATTCAAAAAAATTGTAAATTTTGTAATACTTGATTATCTTCACATATATATATTCTTATGATGATCAAGATGAAAATTTATTTATAGAAAACATTTTAAAAAACATCAAATCTTGAATTCTAAAAAGCACGGGAACAGTTGTAACTATATCAGTAGAAACTTCTTCAAATACTGATGAACTCAATGTTTTGAATCATCTATCTATGATTTAGATATAAATCACTATAGTACTTCAAAATTTGATAGAATTAATATGATATTGAATATTTAAATCACCAAATTTTCATAATTCAGTTTATAGATCCTTTATTTTAGTTACCATAATTTCATTATTCATAAACATAAAAATTTAAAAAAAAAATAAGTAAAATCGTTTCCATATAAAGTGTATTATGATTTTTGAAATAAAGAAATAAGTTAGTTATTAACTTAGTAATTTTCCCAAAAAATTACCCTTTTTGGAAAGCATGATAAATGCAAGATAGTATTATGAGAGTAATTGAATATTAAAAAGAAAACTCCCTAATTTTTTCATGATAGAGAATCCACCCTGTTTTGATAAAAGAAATCACACCCCATGGATTTTATGAAAAATAATCTAGATAAAAAATTTATTATCTTTAAAATAATTGAAAAAAATAAAAAATAAATAAAATTTCCCCCTAAAAACAATCAGAGACAAATAATATAATGATGGACAACAAAAAAATCATAAATTTCTCTTCTTTATGATTTTTATAAATAAAGAACCAAACTAAAGAAGAAAATACAATAAAAAATTAGAACTTTAATTCAGTTTGAGAATTTTTTAATTAATTTCTTGGATACTTTTGGAACTTCTATGGCCCCTCATATCTTCATGAAAAATCCTTTTACGATTCCTAATATAACAGAATTTTTCTAAATCAATTCCATTTCGATCGTCATTTCCAATCTAAAAATATATACTTATATATTGAGTTCATGTTTAACATCACTTTCTCTGACATCCTTATATATCTTAACTAGAATCTCTATATAATAAAATAAATGATTATAAATTATCATACGTTGAAATTCAAATTCTTCAAGAATAATTAAAGAGAGGGATTTGTCTACATCTGATTCTCTTACTATTTTAGCAAGGTAAAAATTAGGCTTAATTTATGAACTTATGATTTTATTTAGAAAAAACTTATAAATATACTTCTAATTATGATTATTTTAGAAAAATAAATTATTTTGAAAAATCCTAGATATTGTAGTCTTTATATAGATATTTAAGATTCCAATTCTCTAAAATATTATCTATGATGTATGATAGGTTCTAGAATAGATTCATAGAAAATTAAAGACAAAAACATATGACATACATATTTTTCTAAGAATTAAATTTATAATTTCTTTGAGTGGTAAAGAAAAATATACCTTTCTAAATAGTATCAACTACTCCCCCTGTAAAAATAAACTGAGAAAATTTATTAATTTTGAATATCTCCCCCTGAATTAACTAATAATATATATGAAATAGTAAAATATATGTTTTAAAAAATTAAATCTTATAGATGTTATAATCTGATTGATATTCTTCCACTTTTAAGTAATGTTTAAGGAAAAGTATAGAAAATACTGTAAATGTATTAATAAATAAAAAAATAAAAAATAGTTCAATGTGGAAAACAAATATGATTTTAAATACAGATATGTTTGAAATATAGATATATAAAAATTAGAAATATCATAAAATTATAAAATTAAATAGATTTGAAAATTAGATAAGTTTGAATATCAAACAGATTTAAAAAATAGATATGTTTTAAAATCAAATAGATTTGAAAATCATATTTTTTACCTTTTTGTATAAGATTTTTAATATAAGGGGATAGATAAAGAAAGAATTGGACTCAATATCACTTAAGGTAGATCATTTGCAACTTCTATTTAATTAATTTGAATCAATCAAAATATAGATGGTTTATGAAAACATCAACAAGATGATTTCTTTATGATAAAGTCACATAATATATCTTTTTTTTGGGTGTGATCCCTAAGAAAATGGTGTCTTTCACATATGTGATTTCATTTGTAGTGATGTGTTGGGTTTCTGGATTATTAAAAAATAATGTGTTGGGTTTCGAATAGCACTCAATTAAAAATGCATGAGTGTGTGTTGCATCTACAACACTTGAGAAAAACAACTTTTGGTTGTTACATATTCGGCTTCTATGGTAGAAATTGCTACATAATATTGTTTCTTGTAGGATAAGAGGTAAAATATTCTCCTAAGAAATAACATATTCCTAATGTATGTTTTTATCTAACTTACTACCTCCAAAGTCACCATCTAAGTAAATTTTTTAAAAAAATCTTTTCAAAAAGAATAAAATAATCCATGTTCAGAAGTGCCATTAAGGAATCTTAAAATTCATTTTACCACTTTCAAATGAGATTATTTTGGATTATCTAGAAATATCTCAAGTAAACATATGAAAACAATTATTTTTGGTCAACTATAGTAATATATAGTATAAATATAATCATAATTCTATAAATTTTTTTATCAAATGATTTATTAGTTTCATAAATATCATGTTTGATAGATGTTGAAACATGACTACTGATTTTTGACACATTTTCAAAACCAAAACATTTGAGTAAATCTTTAATATATAAATGTTGAGTTAAAATATATCTTTTTTGTTTTTTAAAAATCCAAAATCCAAGGGAAATTTTTATTTCTCTAATTAATCTCATTTAATCATATTTTTCATAAGTTCTAAAAATCATTCAGAAATAGAATTTTTTTGAACCAAAAATAATTTCATAAACAAAAATTTGAACAAAAAAAGTGTTTTTAAAAATATTCTTTTTGAAAATAGTTGAATCATCACTTCCTTTAACAAAATTTCTTTCATGTAAATATCTATTAAGCCTATCATACCAGGATATTAGGTGTTATTTTAGTCCATAATATTCTTTAGAAAATTCAAATAATTTTTGTAGAAATTCAGTTTCTTCAAAACCAGAATGTTGTTTAACATAAAATTCTTTTTGTGTATATCCATTAAGGAAAAAACTCTTCATATCAACTAAAAACAAAGTAAAGTTTAAATGTGTGACAGTGGGTAATAATATTATGACATACTCTAATATAGATACTCTTTAAATAGATACACCGTAATATTTTCCTTCTTGATAATATACTTTTACAATAAGTCATTATTTATTTTTAATTATTATTCCATTTTCATCACATCTGTTTCTAAAAACCCATTTTACTCCAATTAAAATTAGATCTAGAGGATGATCAACTAATCTCCAAAATTAGTTTTCTTCATACTCATTGAGATATTATTTCACATACCTTATCAATCCTTCATCTCCTAAAGAATACTTTTATATTTTAGGTCAAAATTGAGATAGGGAGGAATGATGCTCACAATGATTTATTTGAGAACTTCTGGCTTAAACTAGCTTAATTGCATCTCCATTAATACATTTTAAAGGATAATTTCTTAAGATTGATTTGTTTTGGGGTAAATTATAAATATTCTTTTCATATAATGGATGTAAATATTCTATTAAGGTAGCTTCCATATAATGATTATATATTGGTCTTAATTCTGGATGATTTACAATTAGTAGTTATAAATTATCATTTTGTAAATTTTTATAATAATTTTTTAAAATATCTTCAGTATTATAATAATTTTATAGATTTACAAGAACAAAATAATGAGATTCATTGAAGAAAGAAAGGTTTGGCTTTATTGTGGTCCACAACTCAAAAGGGTTTTTATTAAGAAATGGTCTGAGTAATACACTCTTTATAGTGTAACAATAATTTCTCATAGTCTCATCCCAAGACTTTTAAAAAAATAATTACCACTTAGAAAGTTATAGTAATTTTTGAATAATTATATTTATTTTTTCAACTACACCATTTTTCTATAGTGTTCCTAGTGTATAAAAAGTATGAGTAAAACCTTTAGTACTACATAAATTATAAAAATAAAAGTTAAAAAATTGTCCATCATGATCACTCTGGATAGTAACCAAAGGTACTCTTTTCTCATTTTTAATAGTAGAATAAAATTCCTTAAAATGATTAAAATATTTTTATATTCAAGTGAGAAAATATAAACAAGTAAATCTAGTGTAATAATCAATGAAGACATATTCATAGAATATACGTCAAATACTTCTAGTTTTTGTGGGATCATATATATCCATATGAAGTAACTATAAATCCTTGGTAGTTAAGACTTCACTTTTAGATATTAAACTTCACTAAATCTATTTTCAAAATTCACAAGTATCACAGACTATGAATGAATAAAATTTAATTTTTTAGAAGATACTTAACATGTCATTTACAAGAAATATTAGTTTAAATTTCTGAAGTTATAGTGTTATATAATCTTATTCCATAACCAACATAAGTCTTCAGTTTCACTTAAAAAGAAACTTACCATGACTTATTTATTTTAAGTGGGGTGGGTAAATATTTTCATGCATATCAGTAGATTAAATAAATTTACCTTATGACCTATGAATAGTAAATTTTTTATTCCTAAAGTTCCCAATATATTTTGTGTCACATAAATGAAATAAACTAATAAGGTTGTTCTTAAGTTCTAAAAAATAAAATATTTGAAATAAAAATATTTACAAGAAAAGAAATATCACTAGTATAGAGTATTTTACCTTATTCATTGACTCTAAAATAACTTTTTATTCTTTTATTTTTTTAAATTTTGGATGTTTGACTTGTCTGTAGTCATATATCAAGAACAGACACTATTCATGTACGATTTGTTCCTAATACTGATACTCAACATATTTTTATGAAAAAAAGTTAAAATTAAGTTCTTGGTACCCACACATATTTGGGACCAGTTATGTTAATGAATAAAATTTTATGAACCCACATATTCCCGACCCTATTATGTTGTATAGATACTGGTCATTTTGAATTAAACAAATTTTTAAAAACCAGAAGATTCAACTTTTTTTAATGAATTTTAATTACACTAATGACCTTGTATTATACATTTAGTATAAAAAGATTCAATATTATCTATAAAATAGTTTAATTTAACGTAATATTTACAACAAGTGGAACCAATTCTACATAATGATCAAGAGGGTATTAATTATTTATGCCTTTTATAAAAATTGAATATACCAAAGGTAAATTTAGATAAAATTTTCATTAAAAAAACCTTATATTTATGTTAAATAATCAAATTATAGTTTTCTTCATATGATTTCTAATCAACTATATTATGATAAAATAAACTCTAATAAACTAAATTATTTATTATATTTATATCATTTGATTGTTTTTAAATTTTTTTAGTAAATTTTGAGATTATTTTATTGGATTTATAAAGTTATTATTTAAAAAACCATAATTATTTTTTAGTTTATTATTTTCATGATTAATAAAGATTATATATCTAGTAATTTTATCAATCGTAGGTAAATTTTCTTCATATTCTAAAGAATATACTTTTTAAAATTCTGAGGGATTATATTTTTACATATTCCATTGAAGTTGAATGATCATCTTCAACACTACAACTAAATTTAAAATCAAGACTTAAATTTGAATGATTTTATGAAGTTTCCTCTTTCAAGAAGAATATTTCATTTCATGGAATATTTGAATAGAATCCAAGTGTTTCATAGAATTTTGTTCTACTTTCTTCTGAATAGAATTCTAAATATTAATTTGATTTACAAGTGGCCCAAGTATCAAAAGATTTTAAGTTTTTATTTCATTTTATTCTAGAATACCTTCTAGGATTTCTATTTTTTCATATTTAGTTTAGAACAATCAGGTTATATGTGACCTTAATTCTTGAATTCATATCATATAACTTTTAAAAACTCCTTCTCAAGTTTTTTTTCTTATCGATGAAAATTTTGGATATCTGATTTACTGATATGATTATCCATCTTTGTTCCAATTTGATAAAGTTTATTATCGTTTTCTTCTGAATCACTTTGTTCTTAATTGTTACATTTTTTTGAAATAATATATTTAGAAGTTTTAGAACAGTAATCAAAAGTATTAGGGTTAAGGTTACCAAAAATATAAGTGAATGCTGCTCCATTCTTCATTTTCTCTTTTTCATAATCTCATCTCACACTGTTCGAATATTACATTAATAATCCAAACAATTCATCCAGACTTAATTTTTTCAAATTTTTAGTATCATCAATTTTCCCCTCTTGGAAATCCCATATTTTTGGAAAATATCTATAATATTTTTAAAGAGTTGATATTTTGATAAAACTTGTTCACCTTGTAAACTATTTACTATTGATATAAAGAATTGTTAAATTTGTGTTACAATTTCTCAAGGTAAAAAATCAAAGGCCTTATAGTCAGATAGAGGCATGGTTGTGTGAGTTTCTAAAACATTGGATTTTATAAAAAATTTAATCTCAAACTTCTTCAAAATTTCATTTTATGTTTCACTTAAAGATATTTTTTTATAGATGTTCCTAATCAAAGAAGACAATAAAGTATTACTAACTTCATGGTTTATCGAATATTATTATTTTTATTCTTGAGAGAATTGAATGTTATCTTTCTCTGGAACATTATAATTTACTAACATTAGGATAAAGCTTTCAAGTCTAATATTGATGATATATTGATTTCATATGATTTTTGTAGTAACCATAACAATCTCTGTCAAAAAAGGTCATCTTGTCGGATTTAATTGTTTGAGTGTTCCAACTGGTGCTCCAACTATAAAAAGTAAAATATTTCCTCTACTGACACAGTTAGTGTAAGAAAACAGATTTGAAATTTTTAAAAACTAATAAAAATACAATATAAATTAAGATAATCTCAAAATAATTATAAATACCTACTCTAATACTAAATATTTTCCTAAGTTATTATGGAAAATAAATTAAAAGAGGGGCTGAATTGTAGTTTAAAAAATAAACCGAACATTTTCATCCTCTACATATACAATGTTGATCGTTGTTAAAAATTATCTATGCAGCCAAAAATAATAATAAAGTTATTATATAAAATTTATTAACTATTTTTTGCACCATCGAAATAATATAATCAGTATTTTTTATTACTGATGGAAATTTCATAGCATGGGAACTTGAAACCAAAGTTATGATAGAACTAAAGTATAAAATAACCAAACTATAATTCAATAGATAATATGGTGGATGTTTAAAATTAAAATATTTAGTATCTTCTAGGAAACCCAATACTCATTTAAAAAGGATATTTATCGAAACCACACTTTTAAACCAAAATGAAGGGTAGATCTGTATACTAGATCTAAGGTATCTATGAATCCTAACCTTTTGTAAGTTATCATATATTTTATATCTATAAAAAGTTATATCTTTATATCCCCTAAATAATTTAATTATACCTATAAATAAAAGCACACTTCACACACTTCAAGAACTATAACTCTATCATCGTATCCATAAAATCCCTTGATCAGGTGATCAGACATTCTATCTTCTTGTCCTCAAAATCACTCAATCACAAAATATTGGTAGAAAAAATATTCCAAGGAAATGATATGATCATTACATATAAAACCATCCCCAATAGTATCTCTTAAAATAGACATTCAATAAGAAAAATTTAACTGAGCAGAATCTCTCACCAAAATAAGAAATTAAAATGGTTTAAAATGGGTAGAAACATTAAAAATGCATGATTATCACCACATAAAATTGATATTCAGATGATCTATGTGTTTCTTTATTTATATGAAACATTGTAACAAATTTAAATAGTCAAATTCTGAAGAAAAAAAATCAGGGAATATTGTAATTAAATTGGCAGTAAATTCTTCAAATATTGATGAAATCAGAATGTTTCTTCAATTACCAATGAGTTATATATGTACTTTTGTAGTTTTTTTAATCTAATATAATTAATCAAATATTTGAAATTCAAATCAACAAATTTGCATAAATCTATTTAGAGATCTGGTATTTTATTTATTATAAGTCCATTCTTTATAAACATAACAACTTAAATGAAAAAACTTATTTTAGATAATTTTTTATGATGTGTATTTTCATTTATAAACTAAATAAATAAGTTAATTATTTGCTTAAAAATATCCCCAAAAAAATGTTCCTTAATTTTTTGTAAACTCAAATTTTTGTAGCCTTCTCTAAAAAACACCATGATAAAAACCTTATGAAAATTAACAAAATTCTTATTCTTTAATTAAAAAAATTGATCAAATAATTTATTATTTATTGATTTATCATGTAATGTTCCCAAAAATATGGTATACTTACTTCAAGATAACTTTAATCTCATTTCCACCAAAAAACATGTCAAACCTCAATTTTATCTATATTACTCAACCTATATTCCAAAATCAAATAACAATTTGTCTTAATTAAAAATAATTACATAAAAATATAAGAATGTAACCCTAAATATTTTTTTCACATTTCAACTTATATCCATAAAAAATATAATAAAATTTTTCCTAATTAACCCTATTAATAAATAACGTGTTAAAACTATGGTTTATAAAAACCTCAGTCATGTATTCTTTCTGAAACCTAGTAATCTCACATAAACTACAAAATAATTTATATAGATTTTAATTTTTATTACTCATAAACATATTAACACATTTTAGTTGTTTAAAATAATAAATTATCTGCAACTTATAATATCCGAACAACAAAAGTTATCTAAATCATGCTCTGATTCCATCTATGATGTCTGAGAACCATACACCTAGACCTGGTGATAAAAACATATTCCTTACATAATGAATTTGGTACGAATTGAGATGAACTAAATTTAACCATCCATTATTAGAATATCAATAACAAATATGGATTCATTAAAATACCAAATACCATTTAGGTTTAATCTTTTATAGAATTTTGGAAAACATTCAACTAACTAAACCCATATCATTCTCAAACAATGGACTTATTTTCACTATACCAGGAACTAATTATTTAAAATTAGTCTTCAACATATCCCAAAATATTCTCCACCCAAGATACCCTTCTAAAAAAATCATGCATAATGCTCCATTTCATAACCTAAAACATAATATGTATGTTCTCAAATGCCTCTTGAGGGTAAATATAACCAATATCAATCCAGGATAATAAGTGATCATAAGATAAATTTATAGGTATTTGATCATAATCAAAGTATATGAACTTGTCATAAATAAATCCAACCTAGTTAATTATAGATAATAAAACATGTTTCATAGAAACAATCAAGTAATAAGATGTGATAAAATATTGTGTGAAAGCATGAGTCAATAATCATGAACCATGAAAACATAACATAGATATATTTCAACTTCATAACTCAATAATTCAGTAAAACTCTTTTAAAAAACATAATAAAATAAAAATCATGAATGTTACTTGGGACATGATACTAATAATCACCCATACAATCCCCCTTAAAATGGAATAATAAACTTGATTAATTCCAATATATTTTCTCTGGACAACAAATCATTACCTGATGAATTAAAGAGTTATATCATATGATTTTCCATCATAATATATAATTTCCATGAAAAATATCATAAATACAACACATAAAATATTGTTCTTTTACTATATAAGGAATAAAAACATGTCTTTCAACCCATAAACACGTGAATTTTTAGTTAAACCAATAAAATAATATTACATTAAAAATAGGGTAACCAACTCCCCATTGAAAAGAAAATAAAATATAAATGTAGATTGATTGTGAAATTTAGTAGTAAAATTAGAAAAAAAGTTCTTATAAAACAATAGATAGAGATTTGAGAAATAAATTAAACCATGTTAAATAATGGTTTAAAATAAAATTATTGATAAATTATATTCCAAAATAAAAATCCATAAATCAATGAAAATAATATTTTCATTGAAAACCTGAGAATTTTTAGAAAAAAAGGATAAATTATGAACAATTTCCATGAGAGTGGGAAAATGTGTTCACACTAAAGACATTAAAAACATTCTTTTCATAATTTAGTAAAGAAAATAAAAAATAACTGTAGACATTAAAATGATTCCTTTTTAATCATTTATAAAGAATGTAAAATATATTCAAAAGTAAACATAAATAGTCATTTAAATTTCAAATATAAATTTTTTGAATCAACCTAATAAATATGGCCATGAATGAAAAAGTGTTCATTAAAAGGCTTCAGAACTTTTAATGAATATATTTTATAGAAAACCTCATATACATTTTTAAATCCAAAAACCTTTAAAGAAATTACATGAAATGAACATTAAATATGATTATTATAAATAAATTAATGACATAATATTTTAAAGATAAAGTTTATACATTATATAAATTAAAATAAGTACATAATAGGAATCAGGTCTCATTGAAGTGAAATTGAGATGAAAAAAACATATTATTTTGGTAAATTTTAAATTAAAATTACTTGAAGAAGGGAACATGAAATAAAATGTTTAATACACAAAATAATGAAATCATCTAGAAATAATATGTTAAAGAGGTATTTTAAACATTATATAAAATAAAATATGTTCATAACTTGAGATATGCCCCAATGAAACAAGATTTAGACAATTAACCCTTGTGAATTTTATAAAACATGAATCAAAATACATGAAAAGAAATAAATTAATTTTAATTTTTAAATCCCATTAATTGAAATTAAAATATAATATAAGACATATATGTGGTATTGAATCAAAATAGAACCGTACGAAAGTAATCATAGGGCACAAAATGAAACATAAATAAAGGAATTTAAATTTAGATGAAGAACACTGGATCTTTGGAATGATCTATATACGATCCCTCATGATAATAAAACACTAGATCTTAATAATGGAACAAAGAATGAAATAAATTAAGTGATTCCCAAAACCATAGATATGATCATCATATGTTGGTTATAATTAATTTAATTAAAATATGGAAATTACCTTGATGGAATTCTCTCTTCGTTGATGTTTCTGGTCATGATCTAATTTGATCCATCGTTGCGTCATAGAATCCAAGTGTAGGATTCCCCTAATAGTGATCCACACGTGCTCCAAGTATCTATGGATGTCACCAAATGGATCTATAGGTGCTAGCAAGGATGATCCTTCGCTTGCGATGTCCACCTTCGATCTCTTTAAGAGTCGCTTCCAAAGCGATCTCCTTGATCTAGTGGAGGAGGATCTCTCTTTTAACTTAAGAGCATTCTTGGTGGAAAAATAATTCTCTCTTAGCTTGAGAAATTTTTAGATCGGTTGGTCACAAACCACAAAAAATGGATAGGGTAATTAGAATCATATAATTGGTATTTTAATTACTCAAATGATAAAATGAATTAATTACCCAGAATCATTTATTCATTTCATTTAATTCTTAATAAGACCCCATGTCTAATAATAATATTTTATTGTAAATATTACTTGACATGTGGCCAAAAAATTAAAGCTAATATTAATTAATTAATTAATTAATATTATTTCTCGTAAATCCCTAGAAAAATTAAACGGCATGTACTTTTATTTTTTTATTTTCTTTATTTCCTCTAACAAATTTATTAGACCTTGAATAATTGCTATTTATTTCTCAAATAAATATCAATTCATTACTCACTAATAAATATATTATTTCACCCACAATATATTCTCTCTAATAACTAGTATTGGAATAAATGTGATTAAGTATCCTTGAATAATTACTAAACCACAATTGATAATAATCTTTATTCAACTTTCTAAATTTAATATTTAAATGAGATACTTGGACACACTTTGTGTGTGACCCTCTAGGCCTCTATCTCAGTGCAATTAGGTAAAGCCTGCCTAAAGTCCAAGGTTAGCATCCAGTAACACACCTTGGCACCAACAGAGAAAAAACTTTAACACCGTAATGACATGCCACCTCCTGCGAATCTTTACCATGTAACGTAATCCCTTTGTCTAGATATCTCGAATCAAGAGGGTCGCACCCTAGTTCCATCAACCAATGTGTTCAATTATTCTTTCTTTTACTTTTCGTAATTGAACTCTCTCATTCCATACCATGGACATGGATTTATTTAGGCTATATCAATTACATCAAAGGTCCTGAGATATCTACTTCTATTATGTAACAGAAAAGACAAATCCTTTCTCGCATTATCTATTAATGTAGTATTACTCATGATGCACCCGAAATATCCTACCTCACTATGAATAGTGTGTCATCATATTTTTCGTTAATACATCTATGTGTGTGATTTTTAATGCCCATTAAAAATCATATTAAAGTATAAGTACCAATAGACATGTCCACAGATAGGAACATCCAATGACACTATGAAATGTGGATTTCCCGCTGGTGGGTCTCGTTCTCATAATATCCTCCTGGATATTACCAAGGGTGCACAACATGAGAAGGTGCCTCAAATTTTTATGAGTTCTCACCCCTAATGTCCTATTTTATTTGTGTCCCTCAAATAACATCATCCGAAAATAGAACATATATTCAAGAATAGTGTTATGGAACTTCTAGGTTCTCATCATAACAGGTATCCGCTATGACCCTTTAATACAAAATCTCTCCTAAGGACATTATCACATACATCTTCATGAATAATAACAATAAAGATGTGATAAGGTATTTATTAGTGAATAAAGTACAAGGTAGTTGTTTCTAGGCCACAAAATTCAACAGACTTCCACTTGAACTTGAGCCAACTACTAACAACCTTTAACCCAGTAGCTCTCACATAATATTCATGCTTCTGCTAGATAGTCCTTTTGTCATGGGGTATGCCACATTCTCTTCTGTTGACAGTCTTCTCACTATGACTTCACCCCTTTCATAGAAATACCTCAAGAGTTAATAATTTTGAAGAATGTGCTTTGTCTATTGGTGTGACATTAATTATATTGTAAGAGCCACTGCGGTAATATTATCAAAATACAATGTGATAGGATTTTTAAATCTACTCACCACATCAAGATCATAGAAAAATGTCCAAATCCAAACTGTTTCCTTTGATACATTAGAAGCCGTTATATATTCAAACTCCATTGTAGAATTAGAGACAACTGGATTCTTTGAACACTTCCAGCTCATATCTCCTCTGTTGAGATAGAAAACATATCCTAATTATGACATCAAATCGTTCTGATCTATCAAAAAACCAGCATCAGCATGCCCTCTGATAACAAGCTCCTCTTCTCCTCCATACACCAGGAACAAATCTTTAGTTCTTCTTATATACTTAAGGATAGTCTTAACATTAGTAAAATGTAATTCTCTTAGGTATTCTTCATATCTTCCTACCATTATCAGTGTATATGAAACATCAAGCCTATTATATAACATGGAATACATGATGGATCCTATAGCCGAATCATATGGAATATTACTCATAATATCATTCTCATGTTGTGTCTGAGGACAAATTATCTTAGAAAGATGTAGGTCATGTGACATTGGAACCATTTCTCTCTTAGATCATTCCATACTAAATATCTTTAGTATCTGGTCAATTTATTTACACTAAGATAGTACAACAATCCTCTAAGATCTATCACAAATGATCTTGATCCCTACAATGTAGGCTGCTTCACCTTAGTGCTTCATAGAGAAATAGTTGTTCAACTAGTCCTTAACTAACTGTAGGACAGGTACAACATTTCCAATAAGTAATATGTCGTTAAAATTTAATACTAGAATAATAGCCACATTCCCATTAAACCTCTTATAAACACATGGCTCACATTTGTACTTAATGAAACCAAGTTCCTTTATGGCTTCATCAAATCGAAGGTTCCATGACCTAGATTATTTCTTTAATACAAAGATGGATTTTCGTAACTTAAAAACCTGTTTGGATTCACCTAGTGTAAAAAACCCTTCTATTTGTGTCATATATACATCTTCCTAAATGTTTCTGTAAAGGAATGTTGTTTTGACATACATGTGAAAAATATCGTAGTCATGTTAAGTTGTTATGGAATGTATAATTCTTGTGTATTTAAACCTGGAAACTGGAAAAAAGGTTTCATTATAGTCAATTCCTTAATGTTGTCTGAATCCTTTATCCACCATCCTTGCTTTAAAGGTGCAAACTTGACCTTCCATGTCAATATTTCTCTTGAATACCCATTTTTACCCAAGAGGAATTATATCAACCTGATCATCAACCAGAACCCATACTGGGTTTTGATACATGGAATCCATCTCAGATTTCATAGCTTCTAGCCATCTTGTTTCTTCTGATATCTCTACTGCTTCCTTGTAGGAGAGAGGTTTATCATTTTCCAACAATAATTGCTCACCATCCTTGGTGACTTGGAAACCAAATCTCTCTGGTTCCCATACCCCTCTTGAGCTCCTACGTAGTACTTGTATTTCTGGAACCTCTTTCATGTGGACTTGTGGAACTTGTTCCTATACCAACTAATATATATCTTGAGCATTATATTATTCAAATTAAATCTTTATCACACTATCCTTTTTGAAGATGTTCTCCCTCTAAATAAATACGGCTTGTCTAGCGACAGTGATTTTCTTTCCTGAAGGGGTATATAGGTAATATGCTATTTTTTTCCTTGGGATATCCTATAAAGATACACATTATGCCACGGGATACTTTTTTGTTTCTTAAGAAGGCCTTGACAAACACCTTGCATCCCCATACACATGTGTGTGATAGAATGGGTTTCTTTCTATCCCTTATCTCAGAGGGAATTCCATTTTCCACCTTATCTGGTACTCGATTTAATGTGTATGTTTTAGTTTGTTATGCATATCCCCAAAAAGAAAATGGAATATCTTTACGAGTCATCATCAAACTCACCACGATCAACAACGTGTAGTTTTTCCAATCACTAACTCCATTCCACTATGTTGTATAAGGAGGAGTGAGTTGAGATATAATCTCAGACTGCCGTAAAAGGTCGATGAACTCTTGGTTAAAATAATCTCTACCTCGATCCAATTGACTTTTTATTATCTTCATAGCAATTTGATTCTATAATTAATACTTGAATTCCTTAAACTTCTCTAAGGACTCTGACTTATACCTCATTAAGTAGAAATATCCATATCTACCCAAATCATCAGTAAAAGTAATGAAATAAGAATATCCACCTCAATCTTCTACTAGAAATGGTCCATACACAACTTTGTGCACTAACCCTAGGAGATCGGTGGCCCTTTCACCCTATCCACCAAAATTAGGCTTGGTAATTTTACCTTGTAAACAAGTGTGACATCTATTAAGTGGGTTTATATTAGTAGAGTCTAAATAACCATCTTGGAAGATATTTTTCAAGTGCTTCTCATTTACATAACCGAGATAGTGATTCCACAACTAGGTGATGTATGATTCATGTGAGTTCATTTCGTTATCAATTTACAACACTTTGTTTTTGCTAATTTAATACATACAAATTGTAATTTAAATGCAACATACCATAACATAAGTTGTTCTTATAAAAGAAACACCCCTAATTTCCAAAATTGAAAATAAATCTATCCACATCCAAACATGATACATAAATTATGTTCGTGGTAACACTATGCACATAATAAAAGTTATGTAAAATCAAAATCATCCCAGTTGTCAATGAGAGATGGTAATCACCAATGGACAATGCAGATATCCTCCCGCCATCGGAAGATTTAAGATCTGCCTCTCCTATGGCATATCCTGTCAAATCTACTTGGATCTTATATTTCAATATTGATGTGAGCCCCACAAGATGTATCTAATACCCAATGTGTAGAAATGGAAAGATTACACTTGATAAATAGTGAACATTTATCCTTCCCATGCTTCTAGGTGCAGTTACTCTTCTAGGGACTATTCTTGCCACATGAAAACCATACCACCTCCCATTCCTTGGCCTACCTCTAGATCTTCCCCTTCTTAGAGGGACAGTGATCAGGGTCTTCAGATCATTTATGAATCCCTTACCCCTTTCCCTTGTAATTCATTTTCTTATTCACCATAAGTATTGTGGGTTTTTCATGCCCCATGTCATTACCTACCTAGAGAATTATGGTCAGAAGTTTTGATAGACTCTTCTCATTTTTTCTCATGTTATAGTTGACAATAAAGCTAGAGAAGGTCTTGGGTAGTGATGATAGGATGAGATCTGTACGCAACTCATCCGGGAACTTAATACCTAAGATGTCTAACTGTTCAATGTAGCCAATAAGCTTGACTAAATGAGTCCAAGTTGGCACAGACTCTCCAAGATTAGTTATAAAAAACTAATTGGAGATCTCATATATCTCATGTCTCTCCTTCTCTTGATAGAGATCCGTAAGGTGTGACATCATGCTATACACGTCAATGTTTTCATGTTTCCTCAAGAGATCATTAGATATGTCCAATAACATTAAAAATTGGACATCTATGGCATCATCCATATGTTTCATATAGTGAGATAGTTCATCATAATTGGCATATTTTCAAGGTGAAAATATAATAGGATCCTCCAGTACGTTCAATTTCCTCTCATCGTGAAGGATGACACGTAAACACAACTTCCATTCCTATAAATTAGCTTCAGTGAGAAGGTTTTCCTTCTTGAGTATGGTTTGAAATGATAATTTTTAAGTAATTTTTCTTTTCATTTCAAAAAATTAAGATTTGAATATATTTACAACATTTTTATCTTAAAATAGAGAAAAATAAATTAATTAATACGTATTAGTCTTCCACTATTTTATCTAAATCCAATATCCCGCACCATTGACTCGGGAATATTCTATCGCATGAATATTCTAGTGGAAAGGATCCATATTTCCCTTAGAATTACCCCAACTAGTGTTGGTCAATAAACATTAAGGGTTTTAGGTTGGCATTCCAAATGCAAACTGCATTAACTCGAAGATTCTTGATCCGCTGAGTGGACTCCCCAATCCAAAAACCCTTTTATTTTGGATTTCCATGTCCTTTGCCTCTTGGTCACACCAAGTCCTGTTGTGTTTTTCCAACCTTGATGTGAACCAAGTAAAGTCAACCCCAAAACTTGAATTATAATTCTCCAATAATTGAATGCACCCCAACTAGGGTTGGTCAAACACTTTGAAATATGGTTCGATTCTAACCAAGATTATGGAAGGCTATACCGACTTAATATTTCTTTGAGTTATTTTATCCTTATACGTAAATTTCCATTTTTTATTTTCGATTTCATGCTTTTTAATATTAAGTGGGATATACTTATGTGATTAACCATGTCTAAGAAAATATTTACACATAAGTTGGTCTTATTTTAGTTCCATTTTTCATGCTTGTTTAATACATTAATTATGTGATCCAAACAACACACCCACAATGAATAAACCATGAAACTAACAAAAATGAAATAAATGGTATGATCATGAGCCTATTATATTGGTTTTTTTATCTAGCGGTTGATAAAATAACTGAAGTCCTAGGGGATAAACACCTTGAACCATTTGGGTTCATGTTTACAACATTCCACCTATCCACCTGTGTATCTCCTTGGGTTGGTTTCATTGTGGCTCCTAACTTGAGCTACCACTAACATGGGAGTACTATCCATTACATATGCTTTTCTATCACTCACAGGTGAGGGGTAAAATGCATTTTTATGTAAAAGAATCCTCGGGCATGTAGGACCTACAAATTAATGTGTTGAAGGCTCACAGGGCATCAAATTTAATTTAAATAAATAAATTAATAGAAACCATTCACCTATAAAGCTATTGGTCTATCTCATGATCATCCATACATGAAATGATATTTGGGAATAAATAAAACTAGCATTTAGTTCTTTAATCATCCTTGTTTAAGATAAATGACGCTCAAATCAATTAATTATATTTAATTAATCAATAGTTTTATCTTAACCCCTTTTCTAAATTTCCTTGATATTCTCATCCATCATAATTTTAAACAAATAAATTTATTTAAAATTATATGTGTACATAACATGTACCTTGGAGGAAACTTGGTGAATTCCCATTTATAACTACCCAATGAGTGGAAACAAACATTTTACAACTGTTAAATTAAACACATATATATAAAACACCAATCACATTTTGTGCCTCAGCTTTATGCTTCCACTATGGTACACTTCTCAAGGGTTTTTATAATATAATAATAATATTTTATAAATCTACATGGTTTGGATAAGTACACAGTGTGTAGTTTCAAATAAACAGCGTTTAATATCATTCACTGTCAATCCGAAGTAGAAGCCTGGGGACATGGTGTGTAGATGTACTTCATAAATCTTTAGAGTACACTGCATGTTCTGGGTGCCACACACCATGTAGTATCCACATTACACGGTTTCCAAAGAGGCAATCCATGTATATGGTACTTGGTCCGACCCTAACCCGATGGGACTACATACCGTATCTAGTGGACTACATAGCATGTAATCTGGAAACTGCATGCCACATGTTCCAGGTCAATACACGGATACATTTAAGACATAAAAAGACTCTAACACATGACTTGGTTTGGCATACCGGTCTGATGCATTGATTCTTGACTACACAACATGCACTGCCGAATACACATCATGTGTTCGAGTGTGGTATAGTTTGGAAGCTTTGGAACTTCTGGATGGGATCCTCTATATTATTTTAATCAAAATTAAAATAAAAATATAGTTTCTGTAAGGTGAAAGAGAAAAGAAAGAGTTGGAACATATCTCAATATTCAGATTTGCAAAATGATTAAGTTTAATTGAAACAACTATATTATTAAATGCATAAATCATCAACAAGAAAATAAATAATTACAATCAATGATATAGCTGCTCGGATACCAAATGTAGTTTCTGAGTGCAGTGGAAGTGCGTTGGTAGGTGTACCCAACATTAATTTTTCTGTTAACACAGATAAATCTGAGATTCAACATGATAATAAAACATCAGATCTTCAGAATAGAACGAATAATGAGATAAAGGAAGGGATTCCATGAACCATAGAGAGTATCATCATATGTTAGTAATAATTAATTTAATTAAAAGAAGAGAATTATCGTGATTGAATTCTCTCTCCGTTGATTATTCCAGTCACAATCTGATGAGATCCATCGTTTCTTTATAGAAGCCAAGTATAGGCATCCTCTAGCGGTGATCCACATATGCTCCATGTATCTATGAACATCGTTTAAGTGATCTCCATGTGCTAGCATGAAAGATCCTTCCCTTGCAATATCTTCTTTTGATCACCTTGAGAGATGCTTCCAAAGTGCTCTCCTTGATCCGGTGGAGGAGGATCTCTCTTGTAACTTGAGAGCGTTCTGGGTGGAAAAATAATTCTCTCTTGGCTTGACATACTTTTATATATTTTGTGAAAAACCCCCAAAAAATGTCTAGGATAATGAGAATTATATAATTGGGCTTTTAATTACTTATAACAATAAAATGAATTAATTACCTAAAATCATTTATTCATTTCATTTGATTCTTAATAAGACCCCATGTCTAATAATAATAGTTGAATATTATTATTACTTGACATGTTCCTAGTGAATTAAACCTAATATTATTTAATTAAATAAATAATATTGTTTCTCACAAATCCCTATAAAAATTACATGGCGTGTACTTTTGTTTTTCCATCTTCATTATTTCCTCTACCACATTTATTAGAGACTGAATAATGGCTATTTATTTCTCAAATAAATATCACTGCATTACTTGATAATAAATATATTATTACATCCATAATATATTCTATCTAATAACTAGTTTCTAAATAAATTCAATCAGACATCCATGAATAATCTTTATTCAACTTGTTAAATTTAATATTTAACTGAGATACTTGGACACACTTAGTGTGTGACCCTCTAGGTCACTTAGTGGCGTTAAGGGAAGTCTACCTAAATTCCAAGCTTAGCATTTAGAAACATACCAAGGCACCCATAGATAAAAATATAATGCGTGTGTGATGTGTCACCTCCTACGAACACTTACCATGTAATGTAATTACTTTGTCTCTATATCTCAAATCAAGAAAGTTCCATTCTAGTTCCATCAACACATGTGCTCAGTTATTCTTTCTTTGACTTTCTGGAATTGAACTCTCCCATTCCATACCATTTCCATAGATTTATTTAGGCTATATTATTTCCATCAAAGGGCCTAAGATATCTACTTTCTTTATGTAATTTAAGGGACAAATCTTTTATCGCATTCTCTATTAATGTATTATTTCTCATGACACACCCAGCATATCCTACCTCACTAGTAATAGTGTGTCTTCACATTTTTGGTCAATAAATATAAGTGTGTGAGTTCTAATACACATTAATAATAATCTTAAATTCTAAGGACCAATACACATGTTTGTAGATATGATCATCCAATGACACTATGAAATGGGGATTTCCTACTAGCATGTCTCATTCTCAAAATATCCTCCCTGATATTACCAAGGGCACACACCATGAGAAGTTTCCTAAATGTTTTATGATCCTCACCCCTAATGGCCTGTATTATTTGTGTCCCTAAAATTACATCATCCGTCTATATAACCTATATTAAATAACAGCGTCATGGCACTTTCAGGTTCTCATCTGAGCAGGGATCTGTTATGACCCTTTAATGCAATAGATATCCTTAGGACATTATCACATACATTATCATGCATAAGAAAAATCAAAATATTATAAGGTATTTATTAATGAATAAAGTAAAAATTAGTGGGTTCTATGGCACCAACACCAACAATAGGTTCAACCCATTGGAAATTTATGTATAATTGTTAAACATTAAATTTATAACGGGCTTATTTTCTAAAAAATTTCAAATTAAAGTTGGTAACTTAATTATGAGTTAGGCATTAATATTAACATTAAAAAACCAAAAATAATTAAATTATTTACATATTAATATTATAACATACTATTATCACAAAAAAATTATAGTTCAATTGGTTTTCCAAAATAGATTAAAATAAATAAAAGTGTCTCGATGTGTTCATTTTAGGTGGCTAAATTTTAGGATGAATATTTATTGTTAATATTGTGGATAAAATAGATGTTTTATTATTAAATAACCTTAATAATGTTATAAGTACCATATTTATTCACTAAAACCTTTTTTAGAACCATATCTTTAAGGACGTAATGAAACATTAAATGCATCATTCAGAGAGGCTGTAATTTTCCCATAACATAAGAAATTATCATTTTCCAATGGATTAGTGGGATGTAGTTAATGGTTGTTTCATTAATATAAAAAAATTAAATATAATAATTATAATTATTTCATTATATGATTATGTATATAATAAATTTATAGTGGTTTTAAGAAGAAATAAACATGAAAGAAATTTCTTAAAACAAATACATCTTCCTGGGAAATCCTCTTCTAGGACTCTTCCTATGACATCTTAGACATGCCTTTCTGTGTCATAAAATGCACGTTGACAAGATACATTGAGATAATAAGGTATTTTTCTCATTCCTTGGGTGACCTAATGTGCTCAATGTGTGTGTATAAGTGGGGTGGTGATGGGTCCTTTTATATATGAGAGGGGTGGCATTTTGTAATTTAATTTATTAATATTAAAAGGGAAAGTATTTATCAAGAAAATTCGATTCTATATGGATAAAAAATAAAAAATATATAATATTGATGTTGATAAAGGCTCTATAAACCCATTTAATGATAAGTTTTTGTGATATTTTGGGACTTTATACATTAATTTAACAATTTTACCACATTTAACCCCGACCTAGGTGACTAACTTTTACTATGGTAACATATCATTATGAATAAAAATGAAGTGGAATTTAGTAAATGATTAAAAAAATCTGAATAAATAATAGAAAAACATTTTATTGTATTCAATTTCTAGAGGTGGTAAAAATTAATTTTAATAAAATTATGTTTAAGACAACAAAAAAAATTTAAAAATGATGCTTTTAAGCATATAAGTAATCTACACCACTATCATATATATTATTGATTAAAATTTTATTTATAAGTTTATAGTTAAAAAAGGATAGTCATTAGATTTTCATTGAGATACAAAACTTAATGTAACATGGTGAATTTGTATTTAAAAAAAAAGAACCAAAATTCGTTTTTATAAGAATAAAATATCAGATAGCTTCCAAAATTTTAAATATAGTTTTATAAATTCAAAATCATATTTTTAAATGATTTATTTTACTAATTAAAACCATATTTAGTTTATACAAAATCTTTATAAATTATTAATTCATTCTTTTATTATGATGACTTCATAAAATTTGTGGCATTTGTAAAAATTATATTTTTCACCATTCCACTAAAAAGAAAATTTTTAAAGAAATAAAATAAATTCTCTCTAATATGATTTCATCATTATGAATTGAAGTTGTTTTTTCTTTTTATCAAATTAAAATTTAAAAACTTTAAATTTTAAATTTTAAATAAACCCATATAATATATGGAAAAACATTTTATTTAAAATAAAAACTATTTTTTTACAAATGAAAATCCATGTCATTGACTCGTGCCCTGATAAACTTATTTGTAATACTAAATATGAACATGAATTTTTAGAAGCATCAGGAATTTAAATTTATAACATATTTATAAAATAAATATTTCTTTTAATAGTTAAAAATAAGAATGTATACTAATGAAATAAAACATCTCTTATGAGATGAAGTGAAAATAATAATTATAAATATTTTTTTAGTATCTAATTAATTATATAATATCTTTTTATACTTTTTATATACATATATTTGTCTCAAAATAATATATTTATTTTCATAATCATAAATATTATTAAATCATAAATGATAAAACTTATTAAAAGTACCTAGGTTCTCACACTCCTAACCCAAACCATAGTGAACAAAATACCACCATACCAATTCTATAATGGTTTATAAGTGTTAAAATCTATTTTCATTGTGAATTTAATATCACAAGAAAGCATCTATTGTGGGATGTTAGTGGGATAAACCCTTCCCATGATGAATGAAGTGTCACTAGTCAACCTATGAGTTAGACAGCCATTCCTCTCTTATTATTGAATGGTATATCACAAATAAAAATATATTATTGGTTATAAAAACACATAACCCTTTCCATGGTTACATTATTATCACCCATTAGTATATATTGTAGGTTGGCAGTGCCCCAAACCATGTATTATTTCATTAGAAAATATCTGGTAGATCTTGTATGTTCTGCAACAACAACCACACTAATAATATCAATTATATCCTCATATAATTTATTACATGACTCAAGTACCCTAAATATCATTAAAATTGAATTTATAGCCTCCATATATCCCATAGGTTGATCAAATTGTCACAAAAATACAACTTTATTATAATTATAATTAAACTCATGGGCATCATCCTGCCTACATCTAGACCCTCAACTATAAGACATCAATAATAATATAAATTTTATCCATATATATATATCCTCTAACCTTGACTATCATTAAATATTATACAATGTGTATCAGTAAAACTAATACACATTGTAATATTGGGCATCCCCAACATAAACTTTTAGTCTAGGAAACACACCTCTAGTGATGCAAGCCCTAGAACATCACCCTTAATCCAAATGTCAATGTCATGGAGTAGACCCATCATGGATAACCACATGAAAATATACCCATAATGTGTTATTTCTCATACTCTCACCAGGACAATATTGGTTGTTTTTATTATTCTGGTCTGATCATAGTAGTGACACCTCATTGGTTGAATTCTCAAAAATGTAACCTGACAATACCATAACATGCACCAACCCCAATTTTCAACCATTTTTTGAGATTTTATTCTTTTCATTTTCATACTCCAAATATCAGGTACTCTCTCAGTGTATTCTAGTTCTAGTTTTAATTTTACTCCACTTAGATTACTCAATCCCAATGAGAATACTCATGAAACCACTCAAATGACTAACCCATAGCTCATAATTCAAGGGAATGTTTCTTAAACATTTTATTTGTACCAAATTAATTCATAGAACCATATATACAAAGGTAAAAACCATTTATAGGTTACAATTTCACTCTCACTATAACTTTACATAAGAAACATAGAATTTAGGGTCTATATAATCAAGTAAAGATTTTATGAGGACCCACTATTAGAGTTACTGACCTCACCTATCTCTCCTACAATAAAAAAATCTCCTTATTTATCTCTTGGTTCATTCTAACTCTCTTTACCCTTATATAATATCACACACAAATTTCAAATTCATATTAAAGTGGTAAAATTAGGGACCACATTACTCTACTATTGATTTATCCCCTATTTATGTAACATTAGTAGTATATCAAGCCTCACATAAAAAATAATCCACACTCCCAAGACCCAATATCATTCAATAAGCCACAAAAGTTAATTATAAAACAATTAAAATAATTTACATATTTAATTCATAATTAATTCATTTTGGAATAACCTATTGAAAATCATTGAGCAATTTGATCTCACTGAAATGTTTTCCAACTAAATGAGGATGACTCTCACCATAAACCTAGACCTGTGAAATTATAAATTCATAATTTTTATAAACCATTAAATTTCTAATCTATATAATTTTTTTCAAAAATAATAAAATAAAGCATTGCTTATAATACCACCACCAAAATAGTAAACAACACTAGTTGTGTTCACAACTCCTTGTGACCCTCTATCCATCCCTTTTTAAATTACTATCATTAAAAAATAATTCCACCATGCTTCAATGGAATTGGTCCTCAATTACCAAAACAAAATGTTACAAATTAAACTATAATATTGGGAACGGAAAATAAGAAAGGGATATAGTGAAACTTATAGTAATGATAAAGAAACCTCTCCCCAACTACCATGCATACATAAAGGAACAAGATGGGGAGAGTAAAATAAAAATGGTGTTACCCCTCCCCCCACCAAAAGAAGAAAAGTCCCCCCCCACATTAAGTGGGGTTAGGTAGATCCACCAATAGTCTAACGGCCTCCACCAAACTTCTACTTTCCCCCCCACCAGATCTATACTACCATTGATCATACCATTGGTGGGGGGATTTATGTACATTGGGTTTCCAACAAAACAATAATAGAATCCATAAAGGTTTTATTATCCACCATTATATCCCATTCATTCCACCTAATTAACTTTATACACAATAACCTACTCTATTTCTTTTCTACATGAATTTTTACTTCTAAAATTTGTTTATTATCATCATAAAATCATCCATAAAATCTATTTTCCATTATAATTACAAATTCATAAATAAATCAATTGATAATTTCATTATAATCCATACTTTTTTGGGTTCCATTAACACATGATGTTTCAGGTTGTTATAATCTTAACCAATGGATAAAAAATGTATTCTATACATATTTCTGGTTAAATTTGTGATACATGTTGTGCTAAGTCTATGAGGAATTCCTTATGTTGACTAGTTAACTAAATGAGAACTAGGGTCAGACTACATTCAATTTATTATTTTAATAGATATAAGAAATAAAAAATGTTCTTTAAAATATTAAATTTAATAAATCTCACCATCATTTCCCTGTTCGACCTGTATATAACTAACTCATTCTACTGGGTTGAAAGTTCATATATGAGGACACAATATAAAATATTTAATAAGCCTATATTTGTGTCCTAGTGCTCTCTCTTCACCATATAATTATAATATTACTACATTTTATTAACATGATAATATACAACAACCAAAAATCAATGCTAAATAATATAAAATTGTCTTATTCAAATCAAATTAACATAATTTATAATAATTATAAATAAAATTAGAAAATTTAATATTTTTTCATTCATAAATATCCCTCAAAAGTATATACATATTATCCCAAGGGAAAGGATAAAAATAATATGTCTTGAGGGGGAATTTTGGGTTTCCTCAAATCATATTCCACTTGTAATTCATGATCAGACTCTTCTATATTCTTACTAGATTCTAGACATCATCTTACAATACATCAATTTAGGTACCAAATTTTCCTATTAAAATCCATATAACCCAAACCTTGAGTATATTACAATAATTACTTGATCCTACTAAAAAAATTCATAATTTTATAAAAAAATAAATGAATTATTTATAGAAAATGAATTTGTAGATAATATAATACACACATACACAACTAATAATTAGAAATACAAATTAACTCATGCATACCCTCATAATTGGATGATGTCTTATATAGAACCTTTCCTAATTAGTTTGGGTTATCCATACTATGTCATGATATATCTATATTCATCAAATTAAAATAAATTAAATGTAAAAAATGTATAAATAGTCATTCAATATTTTAAAAAAATTATAATATTTTAAAGTAAATTTTAAAAAATTAATTAAAGGAATCCTTTAATTGATCATGAAAATTGATCATATATCCTTGAATGATCTCCCTTACCCATTAAATATATTATTCTCATATAACTATATTGTTTTTATAATAGTTTTCTTAATAAAAGAAAATAATATCTATCTCCTCTCATTAAATTTGAAACATTCCACTTATACAAATTTTCACTAAAACTTTCCAAATTAAATCATATTACATGATAACAAAGTAAACATGTTCACCATGTCATGCTAATATGAATTTATTTCTCAATAGATCATTTTTATAGAAAACATTCTTATATATTACCAATTCAAAGTGTAAATTATTATATTTTGTTCCATGAAATGGATTTAAAAATTCACATTTTAATAATATAAATTGTTTCTTGTGTTCATATATAACATTGGTGATGTTTTTCAACTAACAATAATAATAACCAACATCTATAAATTTCAAACCTACACTGTTATTTTATATTAATCAATTAAAATTAATATAATTGATGTCAAAACAAAAAAAAATCATTTATATAATAGTAATATCATGTTCTTATAAATAGAAAATCAACTATTTGGTAAAATTCACCAGTCAGTATATGATTACCTAAATCTCATAAGTTGTAGAACAGAAAATTTCATATAATTCAATAAAAATAAGTTGTGTGAAAATAGATACATAAAATATTAAAATAAAAATTAAATTTCATGTATATATAAAAATAATTCTTAAACCACTCACAAAATTATTTGAAATTGGATTATTTGATTGGATAATTAATAAAATACGGCATGTCCCTTAAGTTTCCTGGTTCTACTAGATCACTTAGAGGGGGAGGGAGTGAATTACTGATCCTTTTTATTTTAATGATTTATTTATTTTACTCTAACCACTATGACTAGTTAAGATCTTAGCATATGATTCATGTTTATCTAATATGTACTTAAATATTGTAAGGAATAAAGGAATAGGACAAAATCATTTTTACACAGTTCATCCTTAATGTGAGAGCCTAAACTTTTCTAGGTTTAGACTAAATTCTAAGACTTGAATTTCCATTACAAATTCATACGAGTAAAGGTGCATGTTTTCTCTAAAAAATATTTATAGATAATCTCACAAAGTGTTATGTTTATATTTTAAAAAAATACCATCCACATATAGGTTATTTATAGTGACTCCAATCAGTTGAAGATATCTCACAAAAGGATTTTAATTCTACAGTATCCTAACTTTTTCTTTATATAGGCTTTGGAAATTGAGCATGTAGTCCTTCACACTATTTTCAATAGGTCTTCAAATCATTCTAATAACTGACACAATGGAATGTCAAACTTTTTATCCTTTAAGTATTCATATCTGTCTCTTAAAAAGGATCGTTGGATTTTCTCACCTTCTTCTAATGAAGATATGATGATATCACAGGGAAAAAATAATATGTTCATACTTCTCACCGTACTCATGAGTTTCAGCCTAGAATAATTCTTGTCAACCACATTTTCTTCTTGATATCCTTTCTCATTCTTCATTGATGAATAGGAAATTCATGAATGCATTCAAGTTATTTTCCTTTTACACCAACAAGTGTTCTCCTTTGTAAGAAGTTTCAGGTTTTTACTCTTTGTTTTCTTCTTCATTTCTAAAAAATCATATTTGAAAAATATTCCATGAATATTTTGTTTCTAATTTGAATTATAGAAACTCCTTGATCTTTGTATTATAGGTTATCTTTTCAGTTTAAATTTAATCTTTCCACTAATATATTCAATTATAAATCTCATTTAAACCAAGTCAATATCTTCCTTCAAATCCTCCATAGGATCAAGATTATTTCCTCTTTAAAATCATAATGAAATCAATAGAATTTAAATCTATTGACATCCATATATTCATGGCGTCATGAATTTTGATGTGGCATTATGGATCAAAGAATGTATTTATTTTCATCCTTATATAGAATCGTAGCTTGATATATGGTGTGAAAGTTTCTTCTATAGATATCAGCTTCAATCTCAATCAACATAAATTATGGTGATTATTTTTATTATCAAGAATAGTACAAAGCAACACCATATTTGATTTACTTTCTTCACAAAAAATTTACTCTATAATTTAATGATTATTTTTTTTCAGTAATCACATTTCCAATAAAATTTCATTAGGTATCTCATTTCCATAAGACATATAAATTCTCATGCCTTTTGTAACATCACATTTTGTATGCAACTAAACAAGTGCCCCAGGATAGATCACCACTTTGCCTAAAGAACTCCTCCTTATACAAAAAAGGATACTGACTAGCAAGAAGGGATTAGGTCATTTTCTTTAGGAAACAATTCCCTTATATCCAAGTATGTAACAGTTGAATAAACAAAACATCAAACATAGTAGTAAATAATCGGAGTGGAGAAGAAATAAATATAAATAATGTTATAATAAAAGATGAAATGTAGTAAACATCCAAATGGCCTTGACATATATATAGTAGTTCATCACCCACTTGGACAATCCCATATACATAAGTATAAAAAAGAAACTCATAAAAATTAAATTTCACTACTTCTATGTAATGAACGGACTTAGGTTTCCCTCAAACCCAACACCCAACCCATTTTTTTACATACCTTAAGGTAGTTCCTGATCCCCAGAGGCTGGAAACAAGCACCCATGCATTAAACAACACAATAAAGGGAATGATTTTTCCTAAACTGATTAAACACATGGCCTATATGTACAAACCAAAAATGAATAGCTGAAGATGAGCATGATATATATTCCATAAATATAATAAAACAGTGTAAATATATTTCAACAAAAGTATCTAAAAGCACCAAAGGACAAGTCCAACTACAAACGAACCAATCAAAACAGCTACTCCAAATGATGGAATGGATGAACTCCCACCATCTCAACACCAGCTACAAAATAATCTGACATGAACCTCACTGCCTCACTATATACCCTTCCCTTTCCATGTAGTAAAAGACAAAAACAATTCTTACACACCACCGAAGAGGTGTGTAGGTGTGATATAACAGACTATGTAGGATCCCACCCAGGTGTTCCATATCAAGTCTCTATATAACCATTCATGTATACCCATTTTAAGTAAAAACATGGTATGATAAGTAGTAAAGTAGTTTTATATAAAAAAGGTAAAAATTTCCCTTTTTAAATATTTCTAAACAAAGAAGATATATAAATTTCAAAGCACATTTTCCGTATCATTTTTCACAATCATAAACATGCATATCAAGGCTAACTCAGAAATCCAAGAAATACCAAATAAAAGCACATGTATCACAACACCAAGGAATACTATAGTTCCAGGCCACAGACTACTCGTACCATGATAATCAAGTGTATAACCAAGTTCCTAGAACAACAGTCCTATAAAGAAAAGGAATACCCCATGAGTAAACCAATGAACAATTTCAATATCGGTCCCCTAGAAAAACGAGCCTAGGAAATTGAGGAAATACAAAAGACAAACCCCCTTGATAATAAAAAAGCAATGGACTATACCCCATGCCAAACCTTACACCAAAGTACCCAAGGTAACCCATGTTCCCTTTTTTACAATTCATTTTAATCCTTTGAAACCCATTTCAAAACCATTTCACAATTACATTTTAATGATTTGAAAATACCCATTTTCTCTCAATCAATTAATAACCAAGGAAACCCCATTTTTCATTTAAACTCTTTTCAACACACACAAAAAAATCATTCCAATTTCAATATAAATTAAATTTTAAAAAAACAACAATAACCATTATAATAGGATTGAAACGAAACCATCTACTTCAAATTCGGGTCGCATATACCTGTAACAGAAATCCAAAATCAAAAAAACCCAAAAACATCAATGAAGAACCTATAATCAAATTCACATAAATATTGATTTAATTGAGAAGAAAAAGGGTTGGAATAAGAGAGGAAATATACATACCTCAAGGATGAATGCCTTCAGAACCATAACCAATAAAAAGACCTTGAGAATATGATCGCACAACGGATCTAGGAGAAGACAATAAGGAACATCCATCTTAACACAATGGATCCAAAGACGCCACTCAAATGAGATACCATGATCAAAGGCAAAAAGAAGTGTAAAGGGAGCTTACCCAGAGAGATGCATCGTAGCCACAACAATGATCCAACATCAAATAGATCGATCTAGGAGGGGCAGTGTCTCCAAAAATCAACTAGGAACAGCCTCGGTTAGAGATCCAAGAGGTGCGGAAAAAGATAAATGAAAAAACTGTCTCTCACCCACTATAAAATACGGACACGGGAATTTTCATGATATGTAATATAGTTACTTGACATGAAATCCATGGAGTAAAAATACACTGAAAAATAGGGTATCTCAGATTAAAAATTGTTATTTAATGAAGTTACGACATGAAACCTCCATTCACAGTGTTTAATATTTCACAATGTGAATCCTCTATCACAGATTCTACCCAGCAATAATTACATGGTGTATAACCTAGTTAAATAGCCTGAAATATTCTTACATCCTATAGAAAAATATGTTTAAAGTTGAAATTCAAACAAATATATGACTTCACCATTATATGTATCCTCTAAATCTCAGAGAATGGGAAAACCACAATGAGGCTAAGGGATTACCTAATAAAATAGTAATGAGATGTTACTATCTCCACACCATAAATACTTTCCATCCCTAAGAAGTCATGTGGAATATGTAAACCTAATAAATATATAAGGCCATTTCTCCCTCCTAAACAATTTACATTCCCATGTCTCGTGATAATCTAATACTTGATTCCATAGAACTTCAACCAATGGAATCAAATTCACAGGCAAGACTTTCACTTGAGAGTCAAAGAACTCAACTAGTTTCTCTAACAAGGAAACATCTAGCTCTAACTCAATTTCTTCCCAACTAAAGAAATGAGTGGGATGAGGGTGAAATTTCCTAAGATGAGATATTTGGAAAACATCATGAATATCTATCCGCTGGATCAGCAATGCTAACCGATAACAATCATGTCCAAGATGCTCTGTGACCTCAAACAGTTCAACATATCTCTGAGAAAACTTTCCCGATTTTACAAATTGATGTTGACCCAACTGAGTATAAAATTTCAAGAAAACCTTGTTACCAATGGAAAACTCCAAAGGTCAACACTGTTGAGCCACATATGATTCATTAAACTCTGGTATAGAACAATACATTGATGTATATCATGAATCTTTGCAGATATTTCATGAACAAAACTTTTTCTATCTAAAGATACTTCTCCCACCTCAGCCAAAAAAATAGGTTATCCACACCATAGACCATACAATGCCTTGAAGGGATCCATTCTTATTGAAGATTGATAACTAATGTTGTCAACTCACTAAAATAGTCCCAGATGGATATCACATGATCATATGAAATCCAATACACAAGAGTGGAGCATATCCCCCAGAATATGAATTACTCACTCTATTGGACTATCTGTCTATGGATAATATGATGTGCTCAACTTGACCTAAGTTCCCATCGCCTCTTGGAGACTCCTATAGAACCTCATGGTAAAACTAAGATCCCATTATAAAATAATGAAAGGAGAACTCTCATGTAACCTCAAAATATCTTGCATATACAGCTTACCCATATCTTCAACTTTAGTGGTTCTTTGATCAGAATGAAATGAGAAGACTTAGTCAACTGATTAACAACCACCCTGATAGAATTATTACTTTGGGGAGTCTATGGTAATCCAAAAACAAAATTCATGTATACCTTTTCACATATCTAGATTTAAACTAGAAGAGGCTGAAGGAAACCTGAATGTTTCAAGAGCCCTACCTTTATCTGTTGGTAGGTGTAACAATAAGACAAAAAATCCATGATTTTACACTTCATACCCAACCACCACAATCAACCTCCCAATTTCATAATACAACATTATAGTTCCCAGATAAATTTCCCACAAATACTTCTGAAAATCAAACAAGACTAAGCTCTTTACATATTCTGGGAGAAAAATCATTTTCCCAAAGTGAAGCATACCATCTGAAGAGAGAGACCAACTTGAAATGGTCTCCCCACCACAAATTCTTTCTAGATCCTTCAAAAACTCATCATCCTACTACTGGATCTGTGAAATAGACTCCATGAGAGATGATGAGAAGTGAACACTGGTCAAAAATATTCCTGAAACATCCACCTAAGTATCTAGGTGTAACATAGTGAACAAAACCCATAAGTTTCCACTCTTCCTTTGATTCCAAAATATCCTCTGATGGTACATTACTGCTAAGAGTGTCGTAAAAAATATTTCTCATTCATAGGGTGTAGTTAATACCGATGTCCAACATCTGAAGGTATTCTACCCATCATATCTAAATAAGATTAAAGTCCTTCTACAAAAAGATTTAACTCAGACTCTTATGATCATATAAGATTGTGAATATTTTCCTAAAAAGAGAGTGTCTCCAATATTTAAGTGAATGCAAGAATTTTTGAAGCTCTAAATCATCATTGGGGTAATTATTTTTCATGCGGTTAAAGTTGAAAAGAGGCATAATCTACCCCATGGTTATCCTTCATAAGAACGGATCCCAAAACAACACCAAACGAATCACAAAATACCATGTACCACTTGCCGATCTTAGGTAAGATCAGAATAATATTCGATTTTATAAGTCATTTTAGTTCATTGAAATAATACTGACACTTCTCATCCCTTGTGAATTTCACCACCTTCCTGGTAAGAGCTATTAAAGGTAACGACAGCTTAGAAAAATCCTTGAAAAACTTTCACTAGTATCTAGAAAGACCAAGGAATCATCATATCTCAAATACATTTTGTGGTTTCTTCAATGTTGGTATAGCCTTTACCTTCTTTGAATAAACTGAAAATCCTTTCTCTTTAATTTTTTCCCAAAGAAATAAACTTCTTGGATCTAAAAACTACATTTTTAATTTTTCCATTCAAATAGTGACTTCTCAATATTTCAAGAACCAAACTAAGGTGGTTCTCTCACTCATGCTTAGATTTTGAATAAACCAAAATATCATCCAAAAACACTACCACAAAAGTTTCAAGATAATGATGGAATATAGAATTCCTCAATGTTATAAAAACTACAGGAGAGTTAGTTAGACTAAAATGCCTCACAGGATATTCATAATGGCCATACCTACTCGTGAATTTTTTCTTCAGTATATCATACTCTTGAACTCTGAGCTAATGATAACTCGGCCAAATAATTATCCTATAAAACCACTTTCCCACTTCAACTGATCAAAAAAATCATCCACATGAGGCAAAGGATATTTGTTCTCAACTATTACCCAGTTCAACTTCTGATAGTCCACACATAACTAAAGTGAACCATCTTCTTTATTAGAAAATAGAATAGGGGATGCCCAAAGTGAAATGATAGGATAAATGAAACCTTCTTTCAAAAGGTCTCCCAACTGAATCTTGAGCTCTTTCAGATCTACTGGTTCTATAAGATAAGAAAACATCGATATCGGATACATACCTGGCACCAGATAAATTGTAAAATCTACTCTTCTCTAGAGGAATACCAGTTAATGCATCTAGAAAAATGTCATGAAATTATTGAACAATAATGAGAAGATCATAAATAGAGTGGGCGTAATTGGGATAAAATGCAACAGAAACCAACAATCTAATGATTGCTATGAGAGAAGGCCCCTCATGACCTGACCTCAGGTCACACTCCCCCAAAAAAACACAATAGATCCCATTGGATGCAAGAAACAAAACACACTAATGATAACAATAAACCTCATATCAATGTGCAACATATCAATTCATATTGATGATGACACCAAAAATATAGAGATTAAGAATGAGAAAATCCTAGACTAACTCTCTATCATCTATTATTAAAGAACAAGGACACATGAAACCTTCTCTTTCCTCTTACCAATAGGTGTCCATAACTCTATTAAAATATCATAAGTTCCATTAGAATTTTAATAACATTAACAAAATCTGAATATATAAATAAGTTGGAGGCACCAGAATCAAATAATGAGATTTCTAATGAAGATTCTATAAGGATAGTACCTAACATTATTGTCTAACCTACATCAACTTTTGAAGGAAAATCATCTACTATAATAAAATGATTCACCCCTGAGTCTTTTGGTTGGATACCTATAGTCTTTGAAGCTTCTAACTTCATCACATTAGACTTTGGAGTTGATGTACCCTCACCATAACAAGGCTTAGCCATAGCCTGATAAAAGCAATGTAAGTACCCAACACATCCACAACTATTGCACGTCTTTGCATCAATGGAATAATAAATTCTATTGTGTCCTCCCTTTATAAAATGATAGAAAGTTTGAGGCATATTACCTAATGTAACAGAAAGTTCATAGGAGGCTCGTTGCTGAGACCCACCTCCACTACTCCTATGATGATCTTTCCACTTCTTCTTCTTCCCATGTGCACCACCAAATCTTCCACCTGATGGCAGAGAATAGGTGAAAAATCCATCCATTCCTTCCATATTAATTTATGTCATCATATCTCTGTATACCATCTCCATATATAGAGAAATATTTAGTATAAACACAAATGATATGATATCTGGTCGCTAACTCTGTAGGTACTTCGGAGCCTTCAACTAGTCATTGTTCACCATATCCAGTGAAAACGAACAAGCTCAAAAAAAATATTGTTGTAAGCTGACACTGAATGCTCTCCCTATTGAAAAGATATGAACACCAGGGACATTGTATGCATCAAGGACTCTGGGGAAAACTTCTGGAAAACAGGTTTTTGAGACCTTTATTATCCAATTCCACGCCTTTGTATGCATGCACCATAGAATCCTACCATTGCTTACCAAACCCCTAGACTCTGAAGGTTGTTCACTTTGCCCTTATATTCTCAGGTGTCTATAAAAAATAAAATATTTGATCAATCTTATCTAGCCTGTCCTTCACCTCTTGAGTCTAAGTCTTCACTTTAATGGATGGTGGTTTCTCATATAGGAACTCCCATGATCGATCTCTATCTCCTCTAGCTCCTGGTTATACATAAACTATAGCGGTCTGAACTTGTGGTACATATTAATCGATATCATTAACTACTTGTATGATAGTATCGATGGGATTTTGATCTGTATGTGGATTCCCTTAAGGAGAATCTTCTTCACCCACCTACAGAACTCATTGAAGATGTCTCAAAGGCATATTATTGCACACCAAAACATAAGAACGATTAAACAAAAGAAAAAATATTTGTTCAATGTAGAAGACCCATAAGATGAAACTAAGCTTTTAAAACCAAACCCTGTTATAGAGCCTCATATGCCAACATCCCATGGAAACTTGAGTCTCATCATAGAAAGAGCTAACCAAGAACATATCGCAACATAACTCTCAAGTCCCGACATTCCTCTCTCTAGTCTAATAGATGTCCTAATACATGGACTCTTGAGGATATCCCTCCTTCTGATACCAAATTATAATGAACTGATCCAGGTTTCCCCAAAACCCAGCACCTAACCCATTTTGATACATATCCGAAGGGTGTTTTCTATCCCCACGGGTTGGAGACAATCATTCGGGGAACGAATAACACAATAGAGGGAATTATTTCTCCCAAAATCATAAAAAACATAGAATATATTAACAAAACAGAAAAGGAATAGCATGAGACAAACAAGATAAATGTGCCATAACTATAAGAAAATAGTACAAACATACATCAAAAAATGTATATAAAAACTCCAAACCACAAGTCCAACAACAAAGGGCCCAAGCCAAACGGCTACTCCAAATGATAGAATGGAAAAACTCCCACCATATCACCACCAGCTACCCAAACAAATGACACAAACCTCACTACTTCACTATAGCACCTTTCCTTTCCCTATGCTGAAAGACAAACAAAGGTCTACGCACCACCAAAGAGGTTGTGTAGGGTGTGAGCTAATAGGCTCAGTAGGATCCCACCCAGGTGTTCCATATCAAGTCTCTCTATAACCATTCAGGTATTTCCATTTTAACTAAACACATGGATTGATAAGTACTAAAGTATTTTTATAGAAAACATGGTAAAAATTTCCCTTTTTCTATAGTTCTAAAAAAAGTAGGTATATTAATTTCAAATAACATTTTTCATATCATTTTTACAATCATAAAAATGAAAATCAAGGCTAAATCAGAAATCCAAGAAATAAAAAATTGAATCATAGGTATTACTACACTAAGGAATACTAGGGTTCCAGGTCGCAGACTACTCATACCATAATAATCAAGTGCACAAACTAGTTCCTAGAACAACTGGCCTAGGAAGAAGAGGAATTCCGTCTGAGTAAACCCATTAACAATGTTAATATTGGTCCCCTATAACAATAGGCCTAGGAAATAAAGGAAATCACCAAGTCAAACCTCCTTGATAATCAAAAAATAATGGACGATATCCCCAAGACAAACTTTCCACCTAAGTATCTAAGGTAACCCATGTTCTCTTTTTCACAATTCATTTCAATGCTTTGAAAACCATTTCAAAACCATTTCACAATTCCATTTAAATTCTTTCAAAATACACATTTTCTTTCCATTTATCAAAAACTAGAGAAAAAACCATTTTTTATTAAAAACCCTTTTCAACACACACAAAACAATCATGCCAATTTCAATATGAATAAGCTTGTAATAAAAACCAAAGGATCGATTGTCATATGCTAGAGATGAAACCACCTACCTCAAAAATCAGGTCACACATGCCCATAACATAAATTCAAAATCAACACAACCCAACAATGTCAACGAAGCCCCTAGAATGAAATCCATGTCCAGATTAATTCAATTTAGAAGACAAGGGGTCGGTGGAAGAGGGTAAATATACATGACTCAAAAATTAATGTTTGTCACACCATGACCAAGGAAGAAAAAGGCATCCATATTGGGAACACACAACAGATCTAGGAGAAGATAAGAAGTAACATCAAACTTAACCCAACTTATCCAAATAATCCACCCTCAAGTGATATGTTTATCAAAATCAACAAAGAAGCTAAAAGTCCAATTACCTGGAGAGACGCACCACAACTGCAATAGAGATCCAATGTTGAATGGATTGATCTAGGATGAGTAGTGTCTCAAAAAATCACCTAGGAAGAGACATGGTTCGAGAGACATTTGTTTTGGAAAAAGATCCATGAAAAAATAGCCGCTCCCCCACTTTAAAATATATATGCAGGACATTTCAAGACAAATAATATAGTTACACATAATGAAATACATGGTGTATAAATAAGATTAAAAATAAATTAACACGAATTAAATTTTTTTATTTGAATAATTCAGATCATGAAACCACCATTCATTATGTGTAATATTTCAAAGCATAAATCCACTTTCATGGATTGTACGCAGTAATAATTACACAATATGTAACCTAGTTATATGGCACGAAATATTTCTAAATCCTACAGAAAAAACTATTTAAAGTTGAAAGTCCAAAAAATCTCTAACTTCACCATTATAGGTATCTTATCAATCGCCATGGAGGGGAAAACCATGATTAGGTTAAGGGAATACCTAATAATATGGTAACAGGGTGATACATTATAACTCAAAGCTAAACCATATACCCGATCTCTCTTAAATTTTTGAGAATCTCCATCCAGATCATGAGAATCCACACGAGCATATCTACTGAATCATGAAACTGTGGGAATCACCTCATCCATTATGTATATTTTCTCACCCTAAAATAAGATATAATGTCTACAAACACACTAATCTATAGATATATGGGGTGTGAAATAAATCTTAGTAGTCCACCCCTAATGGTTAACTTATTATATGTTTCTAAAAGTGAATGGTTATTAAATATGATCAACCAAGACAAAACATCATGAATAAAATAAATATAGAAAATCACAATCAATCCTCAGTCCCATGAACTCAAAAAAATGTATATCCCGGGAAAAGGTCATTGAACTGGATTACATGACACTCAATCCATGTATAAACAATACAATACTTGGGTCTGTAATCTTAATCGGAAAATTCCAGCTTCATTCAATACAAAAAATGTATATGATAAAGCTATGACACCATAGTGGGATACTTTTCATAGACATGGGTTCGCTTGTACTCACCTCCAGTCACTATAATGCAGGTTCACATATCATATTTCGACATCCTATAAACATATAATATTACATTATATAAATAAAACCAGGACCCAAGGTACATATCCAAGACATCCATGTATAATGATAAACACATTTAAAACATTTCCATGTATCCTATGAGCCTATACTAGGCATTCCATATCAGGAATCCAAGTGTCTCTCAAGGCATCACATAATGTCATTTAACTTATGAGTTCATCCAAGGCATTCTATATAAGGAATCCATGTGTCTCTTAAGGAGTACTATAGTCCCATTCAAGTTGTCATTCCATCCAAGGAATTACAAAATAAGAATCCAAGTATCACTCAAGGAGTAATATAACCTCATCATCCAATCCAAGTCATTCTATATCAGGAATCTAGGTATTACTCAACGTGTAATATGCAATGTAGTAATGGTTCATCCACCATAGCCTGGAGGAGTATCTCAGGCATCACTTGAGTACAGAGTGATCCAATCCATGATAATACCTCAATAATAACCGTGGAATTATATTTTAACTAATTTTAAAAATTTATAGCTTAATTTTATTTATCATATTATCCATTCCAAATAATTTTGTATCAATAATCCAAGTATGAATCAAGGAATAATATAATTATATATTTCTATGATCCCATCCAAAAGAATTTCATATCAAGAATCAAAGTATTACTAAAGTTGAAATATAATTTAATATATCATGTGAACCTATTCAAGGAATTTATATCAAAAATCTATGTATCTATAAAGGTGTAATAAGTTATGTACCAATTAGTACCTATGGGAATCCCCATCGTAGTATCACATTGTATCAGGCCCTATGGGATGGCTACGAGGAAGCATGTTTGGAATCGAATATGTATAAATAGTAATGATTGAAATTGTAATAAGAAGTTATGTTAGATAAATTACTAAACTCGTCACTCTTATCATAGCCCCTCGGGCTTACAAGTTCAGTATTGGTTCCTAGGTTACATCCACTACCATCTCTTCCCAAAATCATAATGCTCATGCTTACGGTCGTTCAAACACTAGGTCACCCACTGGGTACCTTGAGATAAAACAATGGAGTGGAATAAAACTTGGGATCCTCTAATTCATCATGTAATTAAAGGAATACCTCTAAGGATCCTCTAAAATAATGAACTAGTATAGGCATTCAATACAGGTCCTTGGAAATAATAGGTAAGTGGGTGCATCACACATGGAATCCTTCGAAAGAGTAGGTAAGAGGAGGAATCCTACTTGGGAACCTTAGCCACACACTTGTCTATAAAAACTCATGGCCTCATAGTCCTAATGATAAATATATTGATCATAGTTCCAAGGGGATGGATCATGGCCTGTCTCGATCAAGGTCTCACTCTGGGTTAGTCTAAACACCCAACCAAACAGTATCATCAAGGCTCATCTCAGTCTCACTACCTAGGTATTATCTGAGATATACTAGATGAGGGCCTTTGAAAACCCATAACAAGTGAAATGTCCATTTCATACAACCCTCAATTGGTTCTTTTACCAATTTTCACTCACAGGATACAGTTAAATTCTTCTTTTAGAAGAAGAAACTCACTATTATGTTTATCATCCCAAAATCTATTTTTAGGGAACTAGAAACACCCCAAGGGTTCCCACTTCACAATGTATATAAAAAAATTAAAAATTGACTAATCATATGGCCAATTCTGAATTTAGGTTTCAAAACACATAAATCCTCCAAAAGGAATAAAAGGATAAGTACACATCTTGTAAACCCTAGTATACGGCATGTACACTGAAAGCCCCACCTAGTCATGTACTTCATCCAAAATTCACATGTAAAACCCATGTACACAACAAGTAAAACATATAAACAATGTGTACTCTACATTGGGATCTTTCTTGTCTACAAAACATGGCACGACCATGTGTCTTAGCTTGGTTGTGTACTTCTACGCGTTGTGCAACCCACACCGGATCTATCCATGTACCCTACATGGATGAGTGCCCCTAAATGGGTTGAATGTCCATGTACTAGGATACTAGGATGAGTATAAATACATGTAGTATAATCCTAATAAATGGTGTGTACATAAAAAAATTCATCGTCCCTTAATGATAAGAACTCACATTATATGTTCTTGAACTAAACACTATGTGATCCAATGGAAAATGCTTCAAAACAACCTAAACCCAGTTTTTTCTATAAAATATATAGATCAACCCACTAGGAATCTATAGTAATCAAAATAGGGATATGAAACTAGAAAAAGGTAAATATACATGTATTTATGGCATAAAAATAAAATAGTCTACCTTTGGGTGGAATCTATCATTTCTTCACACCAATTCGCATTCCACCACTATCTCATGATGATATGGCTTTGCTGGAGCTTTGTAGAAACACATATCTTCTTCTCCCTTTATCTCTCTATCACTCTCTCCATTTTTCTCTCTCATTTTAATAAATTGGAATCCCACATGAGTGTATGTGAAAATCCAGTTTGGAGGAGAATAAATGAAATAGAAAGGAAAAAAAGGTAAAAGGAGAATAAAAAAGGACCCAAGGCCCACCCCTAGCACCATACATGAATTTATACCTCAACTAGAACCCCTAAACCTCATTCTTGAATTATCCATGAAGAAAAATCTAAATCTGATGCTCTGATCAAAATATTTTATCAATTGAACATGTGAGAATAAATTAATATTTAATTAACTTAATATTATTTATTAATTATTCCATGAAAATTAGAACAATTTAAAATTCCACAAAACTTCGATCCATGGGTGAAATCCCTATTATGGGACCATAAGAGTGGTTATAAATATTATTTGATATCATATTATAGGGTAAAATGAACATTTTACACAATAGAAGTGTCTAAAATAAAAAAATTCAAATTTTATTCAAATTTCACAAACTCGAAAAAATGAATCATTACACCTTTTTTGATTTTCAAGGTCATAGATAATTTTAGTAAGACTATATATTATTAAAAAGTAGATAAAAATTATTAATAAATCAGATATGTAAAAATAATTAATAAAAACAAAATCTTATGCATAGAGATAAAGTCTTTCAACCTAAAACAGATTCTCACATGATTGCATGAAATTCTTATGAACTCTTTAGAACTCAATACCTTTTAATATTTATAAAAAACTCAAAATACTTATAGTTTTGATCAAATTTATTATGGTTTTATATAAAAGTATTATGGATTCAACTCTAAATCTTAAATTCCCAAATAAGTATTTTCATCTCTAGGAACCAATGTCTTATAGAATTTTATTCTTTACTCAAATTATGACCAAACACCTCTATATATTTATATGTTTTCCCAAAATCAATATTTTCTCCTTTTCCCATTTATGTATGAGCAACACATCATATCTTCTAGAAACATATTGAATGTAATTCATCAGGTTCTTAGGAAACAAATTTTTTACATAAAATATATGTTTTTAATTATAAGAAAATGAAATGAATTGAAATACATTAGGTGATAATTCCTATAATATGGGAATTAATCTAACAAAACTCTACTCATTAATAGTAAAATGTTATAGAAAAATCATATCAAACTAGGTATTAATCACCATGGATTATTACGTCCATTAAAATTTCAAGAATTAAAATTATAAAATAAATATATAAGAATACAAATAATCAACACTATGAGAAATATTGAATTATCTTTGGGATTTAGGATCACCAAAACAGAAAGAAACCCTATAATGAGGAAAAAATCATAAAACGATAAAGACTGTTGTGTGATCTAAATGAAAACTATAAAAATATGAAGTGAGAAATTTTCTTAATATAATTTAAAGGTGATTAGGGAATATAATGATATTCTCATCAACTTTAACATTTTTGTCACAAACAGAAACTCCCAACATCTCCCACATCCATAACAAATTACGGGTCATCTTTAAAAAGTGAGACGGTAATTTGAGGTTTCAAACACAACAAAACTTAGGAAATCACATTGTTTGAGAGGATGAGAGTTCAGGCTCATAATACCCTTTTAGGGGGAATTATTACCTACTTTGGGACTCTCTTATAGTTTTATGATATGTTCCTGAGTCCTTCTGAAATCCCGATGTGGAACTGGTTACCCTAATAAAATGATTTATTAATACTCGTACATATGAGAGGGTGCTTTATTAATGAAACCATATATATATCAAATGTTCTTCATATATTTCTCATTATTTAATAACATTGAAGGAATTATTGTCTTTTAAATCCATATAAATAAGCACTACTGAGTTTATTTACATCCAAGAATGTGATTAGTGCTTCTTGATTAGGATTGAACCTATAAGAGTGTCCCATGTATCCAGTGAGATTATGAATTAAAACCCATGTAGTTCATTTATGATAATTCCATGAAGTTTAAAGTCATGTGGAAAGAATGTATATTAGGTCATTTTAACATTGGATATGGAGCTCTATCCTTAGGAAGGAGTCCTATATATCCAATTTATTATAGGAATCAGAGTCCTCTTAGTTCACTATTATTACCAAGGTGAATGTCAATGTTTGGGAAGAATTTGTATCTTAATAATGACATGGTCACAAAAAATCTCTATGCCCATGTGATTAATTATCTATTTGTAAAAAAAATATAACAAATGATAAAACTTTATTCAATTTATAGAATGTTTGATTTTATTGGGGCATACACACTAAAGCGGCCCCTATATTTGAGTAGGGCCTACATGCTAAGGTTTCCCTGATATTTGAGTAGGTATTTTACACTGATGCTACCATTATTGAGGGAATTAAATTATTCTAATTGAAAAATCATTTGAAATACTTAAACTCTCATTAGTCATGATTAGTGTGAGATTCATGATATGGAAATTGATTAGTCGCACAACTAATAGGTGAAGGACATATGCATTGAAGAATATCAGATTGAATATGATTTGAAACCTTGATAAGGATATGAAACCACAAATAAATATATGATATTTATGTTTGATATGAATATTGGTTCTAAGGAATCCATCTTATGTATCCTATTTATTATTGGAACCAGATATCTCATTAAGTTCCAAACCCTCCAATTATTGAGGAAAGATGGTAGACCCACATGAGGTGGGTATAATAAGCTAGAGTAAATGGAATTATGAGGTACTTACACCAATTTTGATTCCAATATTACAAATCTAGACATTTTCCTCTATTGGATAAATAGTAGGAACTATGACAGCTCTATTGAGTATGTTTGGTCGACATGAGGTCCCCATGGAACAAATACGGTTGCATGAGTACATAGCCCTGCCCACTATGAAAAATATCTACATAAAGGGATAATTATCTACTATGGACACATGTTTGAGGGTTAAAATGGATCAAGGGTACATATAAAATTATGTATTCTTGATAATTATATCACATTTGAGGGTTCCTACATAACATATATAAGTACATCTTTATAAAAAGGATGACATTTTTTAGTATTTCTACCTGACATGTCTAGGGATGTTTGTCTGAAAAGGATAACATGCTTGAGGATGTCTTCCATAAATATCTGAGTATTTCATGTGTGGTCAATCTAACATGTTATAAGGGGTTTTGAATGATCAGGTTGATATGTCTGGGCGTCATCGCATAATCTGGATGACATGTTCAGGTGTATTCACATGATCTGGAGAAAAAGTTCAGTCATCTTCTCATTATCATGGGTTACATGCCCAAATTTCATCATGTGATCTAGCTGACATGTTTTATGGTTTCTTTTTTATCATGAAAACTCATCCAAGGGATTCAAATAAACCAGGATGACATGTCCAGAGGACATCTCATGATCTACCCAACATCTTCGAAGGACATTTCATGATTCAGATGAACTTTCTGAAGGTCATAATGTGATTAGATGATATTTCTAAAGTTCATATCCTGATAAATAACTAGATCAGGAAAAACAAATGATCCCTTTTCATGAAAATCAGTGTATCTTCCATCATATGAAGCTTCCATCATATTCACCCTTCATCGCATGAACCCCTCAATGTTTATTTAGTGTTTTCTAAATAAGGAATTGTGTGATTAGAGTGACATATTGATGGTCCTTCATGTGATCTAGCTAACATGATGTAATTCCTTTTCTTGATATTGCAGACATTCTTTGTATCCTTCAAATGATAAAATAACAGATCTTTTGAAGTGCATAATCATACTCTGCAATCCCTAAAGTCCCTCACCAGACTTTTTAGGTGGAATACTCATGATATAACATAGTCCTCCGCTATGAAAATCCCTCTCTTTCATTTTTTTATGTTTTTTATTTGTCAAATATGGGTTTAAAGGCTTCATCACCCCTATATATATTCCACTTTTTATTGATATTATGTCCCATATCTTGGATTTAGTCAGTGGAGGGAACATTTTTATAATTCGATAATATAACTTTGCCTTAACATGATCAAGTTTTATCTTAGGAAATCATCCACTTATCATGTGATAAATAGTGACCATGTGATAAATCATCCAATAATAGATTTATTAAACCCAAGGGTTTCTAGATGATTTTTTCCTGATCAACCAAATATGTCTGAGAGCCTCCATAATATCAAGTTGAAAATTCTTATAACCTTCATGAGATCATGCCCCATGTCATAGGGAATTCATTTTATCAAGGTTGTCATGTAGAAGGTCTTCCATGTGATTGATTAATCATGTAAAAATCCCATCATTTGATCAATGAACTAATCATAAGATGATCATAATCCCATTATGGGAGAAACAATGTAACTTCCATCATGTAAGGATCCCATAATTGGGATAGAATGTCTACAAACCTTCACATGATCAAACCGACATGTCAAAGGGCTTTCATGAGATAAGGTTGACATGATAGTGGGACTTCATGAGATTACTTTGACATGTATATTTATCAATTAAAGATAAAACTAGCCTGTTCGAGGATCTTCGCAAGACCAAGATGGAATGTGTGTGGATCTTCGTGAGATTAGGTTGGCTCATCTAAGGATCTTCATGAGATCAGGACGGATCATCTAAGGTTATTCATGTGATCAATATACATATCATGTAGATCACATATTCCCTTCACATGAAGATGAACAAATCTCACTTCACATAATGTTCATGTCATTTCTGGCCTCCATTGCTTGAATTCTTTTATGATTGTCAACGTTTTTCCTATTGTAATTTCACATGATCAAGAAGACTCATATGAGGGACTTTTAATGATTAGGATTTATTATATGAGGGGATTAGTTTGATCAGTGAATGGATTATGAAACTCACAAAACCCCTTCACAAATTTGCTAAGGGTTGTGCAACCATGAGTCTGGTTGAAGATCACAAGATTCGCATGATCTGGGCGATTGATACCCATGTATGAAACTTATTTCTTTCTTTTGTGGTAAAAAAATACTTGTGATTTTTTTGTTTATTTAACCCCAAATTTATCGATTTTCATAAGGTGGGCATCAAAAAATTCCCCTCCTCAGAATCAAAGTCTAAAGGAAGGAGCACAGACTCAGTTTTGAAGAAGTAAATGACCACTTGTGTTCCTTGGGGTTCTATTGGTTGGAATTTTGAGCAACATTTAGTCTCCCAAGAGAAATTTGGTATTTCATGATGTGATCTATTAATAGGGGTGTAAGGGTGTGTCCATTTAACCTTTGACTCACACCACCAAAACACTTAGAATTTCCTCTCTTATTTATGGTCTCTTTAAAAAATTATTCTATGTGACCTCATTATAAGTATTGTTTTCAATATCCAATCATTTTACCTCATCGCATAATGAATTTTTCTATAAAATTAATTCAACCAATCTATTAAATAATTATTAGTAATTTATTTTAATTGTGTTGTGTGTACTAGGTCATGGGGTTACATCATGGGATGGTCTTCGGTTTCATGTTGTTGAATAATGTGTTAAACAGTTAACATGACCTTCCCATGGTCACACAAAAAAGAATCTTAGAATGGATCTCTCAATATTGATACTTTTTATGGTTCACATGATCACAATACCCAAAATAAATCACATAAAATTCGTAAATCTATCAATGTCTCAAATATTGACCATTCAATATCCTTTTTAAGACTCCAACATTGTTTTATGGAATGATTTTCTTATGTCTTTACCTAGATGGCTTTAGGCACATGGAATTCCAATATGGCCATCTCCAGGGTTGTGACAACTAGGAACCATAATGTTGGTCCTATATATCATGTATAATTGGATAAAAATATTCTAAAGGGTCTCCTTTTGATTGACCTTTAGAACTATACAATGTCACATAGACTACATATATATAAATTCAACCTTCGGGATGGTGTCACCATCTAGTATCCTAACCACACACTTCCAACTAGCTGGTATTAATCTTCCTTTTAATTTATATATAATATTGTCTCTGAATAGTGATTACTAATTCTAGCACCATTCTAGGGTTTACCCTACTCATTTAATCACTTATCTCTGAGCCTAGATAGTAATGATCTTTCTCATCAGATGATTTCCCAGAGTTACTCAAATGTACTTGTCTCTTATTTTGATATCATGAAATGTTTATGGAATTCAAAATGGGATCTATTAGATGGTGATATTTTTTCAAAATAATGGGTGTGTTCATTCTTGGTTAGATAGAGGTATATAGAATTTTCAGATCAACTTCACACCATCCACCTCAATGGGGAAATTTGTATTTCTCAATTCATCATGTATCATTAACCATAACTCTTTAGTGAGATGATTTTTCATTGGTTTGCTCACACCAAATCTGTTTACCTAACTCCTGATGATGTAGGAACCATCCTATGATATGTCTATCAGATCAGAGGAATACTTCATCTTGGCGAGATGTAGGATGAATTATTACCTAATTTGAAAGTTTTGTATAACCCAGAAAAGACGCTAAACATAGAAGGAGATACTATCACCATTTTTTATGAGTGGATAAAGAAGGAGCTGAACCTATACTCAATAATTTCTTTCAAGTATTGGATCTGTATCATTTTCTATCAAAGTGGGACCCATAAAACTATGATATGTCCACATAATTTTCCTTATAAATAGGTTTGAGATAACATGGGATTATATTGGTCCACCTTATAGGTCAAGTTGTATACTTCAAGGGGCTATAAGGAAAAAACATTCATGTCCTCAAGTCTCTGGTTGGTAGGATTTTTTGATATGTTTCTAAATGGGTGTCTTCTCCCTATTAGGGACACACGTTTTGGAATTTGGGTAGACACATTGGTGATTCAATATCAATTAGAATACGGTTTGCCTCTAAACCTTGTTTTCACAACCCTTTGTCAACTATATCATCTTCTCAGGCACATTCAACAAGGTAATGCCCTTTATCAGATTAGCAGGACATTCTAGTTTCTATTTCACAGGATAGATGAACAGTTTCGGTGTTACGGGTACAAAAATACCATTAAAATCCCCAAATCCCTAATCCTCCAATTACTAATAAGTATCTTTAAGGTCAAGGAAACCCCATTAGACATTCATCATGCAACCAACATTCTAATAGAACAATTTTTTTTATTTCATACCAAACCCCACACCCTCCATGATGACCAATGATGAAAATAGAGGTTCCCTTGATGATTGTTCATATCAAGTTTAATTCTACCAAGGGGTTATTATATATTTTTTAGATTATATAATCTTATATGGTCTATACACCCCTTATAGGCTTTCTTGTTAGTTCTGCTACACTCAGTAAGTGTCTTATCCCCCTTTTTCTAGAATGTGAGGGGAATGACATCATGGGATTATCCGTCAATTCAAGATGATGTTAGAACATAAGGATACTATTTCCATGATTTATTTTCCACTTGAAAAAGCTTCTAATTATCTATCTCAAGACTATGTTTGACCTTGGATAGAATCTTATTCATCTAGTGTGCTGATCTGAAAAATTAAATGAGTATATGCACCATATTCCTATATGAGTCCCTTATTAATAGCCTTGATAGAACCAGTTTAGAACTCAATAATCCCTTTAAGAAAATACCCTCATTAAAAAAGCATTCCTCTAACAATAAGTGATATTTTTTCAAGAGAATTGGCACCTTAATAATGACAGTGGAAGATGTGATTATTTAATGATGGTCATATCATGATTCTGGTGAAGGGATAGCAGTCCGAGTCACTCTTTTGACTTCTTATTCATCAAGGTTGATTCTTCCCTTGATGGGCCTAATATATAAATATATCCCATACTTTTTTCCTAATGTTGATTCACCCTTTGATATGGCCACTAAGTGTGTAATTTACCAAATACTAATTTGGCACCACATTCACACCTTAATTATCAAAACTCCATTACAGGATATTATTGGTCAAGGGGAGAACCTAAACTAGATTATCTATAGATTGGGGTTAGGTGAATTCAATTATCAAAGATTATAAAAAACACACTATAAATAATCTTGGAGAGGAAACAAATTTCTAACCACAGGAAGAAGCTGGGTGATTTTTATAACAAGAGTTTCCTTCATCAATTTATGATGGATTCCTCATTTGTGCTTTATCAAACACATCATACAACTTAGTAGATTCGTGATTTTATGAGTGACATGGACACACAAATAACAAAACATGAATAATTCATAGATCGTGAAAAGGCTGATTTCCCAAATAAATGCACTTTCCCGGACACCACTTGAAAAGAGGATCAAGAGTTATCCTCTATGATTGAGCATTCTCATCCACTAGAAGTGTGGGAATAAATGGGGAAAATGACTCATCAATATTCAATTGATTCCTCCCGATAGACTTTGTTAGATTTGGAGAACTCAATAGACCAATTTTTATAGGGATATTATTGTATGTCCTTTGAGGAACCCTGAAAGATACTTCAAACTATGGAAACTCTTCCTTCCTTTATACACTATTAATAAATAAATATTTTTAATTCAATGTGTTTCTATCTGTATTTCTCTTGTTGATCTTATGCATGTAATTTTTTTTACTTGACATCATATAGGTCATCAAAGATATCAATATTTTTTTATAATACAAAGTGAACCCAAACTTGAACTCAAATTATTGAATCTTAACAAAACTTTCATTAGAATTTCCCATGAACTATTAATGGAATAATCTTCCTTGTTAATGTATTTATGCCCTTCCTTCTAATATTCTCTAGTAAAAAATGGATGATTTGGGTAAATATGTCTTATAGGTAGAGAGATATGATATTTTCCAATGTTATTGGGCCGAGTGATCATAGATCAATTTTTTCTAGGGCCAAAAAATTTTCCCTATATGATTTATATATCTATATTTCATCAGTAAAATTTTCTGAATCTGTTAATGGAAAAACATAGTTGGAATGGAAATGGATTTTTCTTGTGATTTTTTTTATGTGATTTCATCCTGGTAGGTTTTGTGCCTTTTCCATTTCATAAGTCATAAATTTTTTCAATATCACTTAGGGTTCAGGTCTAGTGAGTACAGACTCAACTTTTTCCTAGGGTTCCCTTTATTGGTTTTCAACGTACTCAGAATTATGTCTCTTTTAATTGACTATTTAGGGTCTTATAATCCGAACTGATGAGATGATAAAATTTTAGGTCGAATAACTTGGACCCTTTCATTTTTGTAGTTTACGGTCATCTTTATTGGACCTTTTATATCTATAGTTTTGGTAATTATAGCTCAGACCGTCTATTATTTTAGTTTAGGTTATTCTAGCATGAACATTATATTTATACAGTTTGGGGTCTTCTATATCGGACCTTTTATTACTATATTTTAGGTTCTTTTATCTTAGACCTATTGTTGATGTATTTTAGGGTCCTTTTTCCTGAACCATCAGTTTTTGTAGAATTAAGATGATGAAGACATGGAGGATATATATTCATACAGGGTTTTTGAAACCCCATATCCTAATTGAGATTATTAAGAATTATTATTCATGGAGGGTTTTAAAACCCTTCATTATTTCCAATGTTATGATGGATGAATATTCATGAAGTGTCCTGACACCCTGGAATATTTTAAAAGTTATGAAGGATGAATATTCATCAAGGGTTCTAAAACCCTAGATCCTTGCTTCAACAGTTCTTGGTAGATAGCAAATTAATGTTAGGGATTTTCAATCCACATGGATAGTTATAATATGGTTTGTGTAAATCATATATCAAAGATATTTAACTGGAGAGTATTAGATGGAGTATACATGCTCGAGATGATCGCAAAACACTCTGAGGTGTGGATTTCAACTTTGAAATTTTTAGGGATCATAAGGATAATAGGTCCTTTATTGTAAGAAAGAGATACCTCTAGTTTATGTGAGAAGGGATCATATGAATGATCCTAGAGGATATTACATGAATGGTCAATAAGAGGAGTCCCCACTCCTTTCAAACGGATGGGTAACATTTCTATAGAATTAAACACTTGGATATTGAAGAACAGTATGGAAGAAAAATTATCCAAATTGGGTTTCTAGAATACTAGGGTTAGTTTGGTGTATGGTCATGAATCTTGGGCCCCATATCATGTGGTTTAGGTTCATTTAATGAGGACCACTAAAATTTTTATAAATTAAGTACCACATTCTATCTTTGATAATGGGAACAATACATGGTGCCTTAAAGTTAAGGATTTATAATCCTTGTGAATAGTCTAACTATGGTAATGGAAAATAATGATCTAGAAATATCTGAGTCAATTGAAAACATAGGCTAGTGGGTACAGGTCATCCATTAGTAATGGTGGAAACTAGTATTGCACATACTCAGGGAAATAGCTCATGGATTTAAGGGGTAACATTCTTCCACTACCAAAAAATATACTAACTGAAACCTCTAAAGAGTCTCATTGTTCACAAAAGAATCCTAGTAGGGTTATTTTAGATTATTCAGTCCTTTTTACCAATACACTACAGGGAAGAACCTAGAGGAATGAGTCATGGCTATGCTGTTCCAGGAGAAGTGTATCGTCTTAAGGAAATGATAGTTATCTGCTCAAACTTAAATGAAATGAAGGTGGTTATGGAAAACATAGTATTAAAAAAGCATTTGATCACCCTAAATTTTGTGTCTCCACATACTAAACAAATTATCAAGGAAATGGAATGTGAAAAATAATTTATCAAACTACTTCTTGGATGAGATGGGTCTAGTGAGAACAGATCATATTTTAATAGGGTTATAAGATTATCCTTGTGAGATTTTTCCCCTTTTTATTTGTGATATAACTCTTTCCTAAACTCCGTAGATGAGATTTTATTAAAATAGAGACTTGAATTTTTCTTTGATATCCCTTTTCGGGTTTTCAACTTGATTGGTTTTATGTCTCTTTCACTAGTAGTTTAACATATTAATATTTCAACTATTAGAGGATAATGTTTAAGATCATACATATTTGACCAAGGTTCGTGTATTTTAAGTTCATGATGTGTGTGGACCTTGTATCATTACAGTGTTACAAAATAGCCTAATTAGGATTCCAATGGTCAAGAATAATCCAATACCCCTTTGAGCATGATATGAGAAAGTTGTTAATCATGGATTAAGTGTCATGAATCATGAGTGATGGTATGAGATACTCATGCTGATGATGATCACAAATCACACTATAGTGGGAAGTTCCAATATGATTGTGTTTGGGCTCCCTAGGATCATAGTGAACTTCCAACAAGGAAAAAAACCTCAAGTTGACAATTATATAGACCTTATGAGGATCTGACTCATACATAGAAAATAGAGGGATCTTTCCCCATTTCTAAGGCTCATAGAAGGTTTCCAGAAACATGATATATACAAGGCATGAACTGCAATTTGTGGATTGAAGTGATTAAAAAGTTTATGGAAGAACCCCGATATTTGTTTAACCAATATTAGGATATTGTGGTCCGTTTTAAGAAGTGATAATGGATGATGGTTTTCACAATCTAACATCATGTATTATGGATGTGACTACCAGGCAGTTTAACATCATGTGATTAGGATTTAGTTGTTGTAATTTTTAATTTCATGTTATTAGGATGTCCTCCATGTAGTTTAAATTCATGTGGTAAGGATGTGTGAACTGATATGAAATTACAAAATTCATCCCTAGATAAACCTTATATGTGTTGGGGATGGTAATTTCATAATTATAATTCCTATTTCTTGGCTTCCCTATTCTTCTCTATGCATTTCATAGGGGTAATAATAATTATAAAATCATCTCTTTCAATGAGATCCCTCTGTGTATATCTACCTCATACAAGAAAAATAGCGAGAGGATATTTTACTGTGATTGGGATTATATTTGAAAGGTCCTAGGAATCGCTTCATATTCTATGACAATAAGAATAAAGACACATGTGGTTCTCATCTGGCTCCCCACATAGATCAAACTCATATGTTGGGAGGGGAATAATCTATATAAAATATTTATGAGGCTTCCTTGGTATGGATCTAGCTCACACATGGGTAAGGAGAGTAAATGTCTACCTTATTGAAGATCAATCAAGGAATGGATGTATCACTTTAGAGGTTCAAACACTTAGGAAGGAGGGACCAAATTTTTTTGTAAATAATGGAAGGGCTTGGTGACATATGGTCTAAGTGTCACTATGTAACCTATGGGGATAGGAATCAAGCTATACAAACTTATAGAGAATTTAAAAAGTCCCCTTACATAGATATTACTTGTATATATGGGAAAGGTTCCAGTTTCCCTTGAAAGAGATGCACCCATTATCGCATGGGTATAGGATATCCAACCATAAGTTCTTGTAGAGAAAAAAGATTGGAATATTTTAATATTAATCAAGAACTGGGGAAAGTTGTGATAGTGTAAAACTTGTGTATTTCCTCAAGACAGTATACTAGGGTGTCACTAAGTATCCTGATAGGTTTGGAATCAAGCCCCATGTAGTTATTATAATATAAGGTTATCTAAAAATATTGAGCTTGTATTCAAGGAAAGGGATTATTATTGATTTGAATATTGTATTTGGGACCAAGATTATGGAACCAAGTCATTATTATATATCCTATGATAATAGATACAAGACACATGTAGTTCCCATAAGGAATAATCCCCATATAGATCTATCACAAATAAAAGGAGGGTGGTTTTTTATCTTCTGTTGGTGAGCCTTTACATTGTCATTAGAAAAAGGTTTATCTAAATAGATCGATATAATATATAGGTAAAGGGAGATTCTATATAATATCCTAGTATGTAGGTGAATCATTCATCCTAATCACATATTTTTGGATAGAAAGGCCATCTCTAATCAGTTTTAAGTCTTAAAGGATAGACCATATATCATATATTTTAATGTCATGTGACTAGGATGTATCGTAGAGAGTAATAACTAACTGAAAGAATTTGTGTCTTAATAGGAGATTCATACCCCATAATAGAAGGGTGAAAGAATGAAATGTTCCAATCTTTCTTTGAAAATGAGTATGATACATAGGCATGTGACATTAAAGGAATCTGAATCCATGTTAATAGTTGAGTTAGGGGAAGTGTAAATCATAACCAATGATTATATGAGACTGCAAGAGTGTAATGGACCGGACCCCTCCGGTCCATTCCTTTGTTGAAATCGATGTGGTCAACACGACGCGCGTTATAATGATATTTTTTTTAATACTGATGATAACGTAAAAATATGTTAATAATAATGATGATGACATAAATTGTGTGATTAATTAAACTAAAAATAATAATCATGATAAAATGTTTTAATTGGTGTTATTATTAATGATGTGAAGTGGGAAGGTGTGTGATCCATTAGACGTTGATAAATGAAACATGCAGTTTTTTTTATTAATTGAGTAATTGTTGAAATTAAATTTGAATAATAAAAATGGGTGTTGTGTTATTAATATTATTCATAATATTAATAATAATAAGAAATTGATGAAATGAGTCATGGTATTTATTACAAACAAATAAATGAAGATGCATAGAGGAAGCGAGGTGGTGCATTAATAATATTAAATGTGAGTTATTATTATGTAAGATAATAATAATAACGATGACGTAAATATGTATATATATATATGTATATGTATATATATCGGGATAATTAAATTAAATGGTTTTAATTTAACAAAGTAAACCTTCTTAAATTAATTGGAATTAAATGGGGGCACACAAATCTTGCAGCGTGATTGCGTTACCGTAAAAGTATCTTTCCACCCCTATATTGTGGTGATGTTAATTATATGTTTTATATAATGTTTAATAAAATTTCTATAATAAATGATATGTTATGGGCATAAGGATGAGGCACATGGCCCCATGTATCTTTACATAATTTATAATTAATTATAATAATGATAAATGAAAAGAAATAAAATGAATGCTAATGAAATGCATGGGGAGGGGATGTGTTAATTCCACTTTCCCCTTTTATAATTATACATTTTATATATTATTCTATTAATAGTTTAATAAATAATAATAAATGAAAAATAATGAGGCCCCACTTTTATTTGGTGCGTGATGAAATTTTGAGAAGAAAGGAGATTGGAGAGAGAAAGAAAAAAAGAATAAGATAAAAAAGATTAAATGAGATAATAAATGAAAATAAATAAATAAACAAAATAATCAAAATCCCATGTGAGGCGCATGGGAAGTGAATGTGTTGGGCGTGAGTGAATTGAAAATTTTTATTGGAGAGAGACATATATCCTCCTTTTTTTAAATAAATATAATAATATTATTATTATTTTGGGTGATCAAAACTTAAAAAGTCTATAACTTCTTCATATGGTGTCGGAATGACGAACCGTCAGCGGCAGTGTAATCCTGTAATTAAGACGTTCATTTTAAGACCAGTGATAGATACATTTTTATGAGTTATGTCTCAGGTCAACGAAACATGCATATTAATAAAATTGACGTTATTATTAAAACGCGTGGAAACCGCGTGACGTGTCGTGTGTTGACCAGTAAAAACGCGTAACGGGTGTACGGTCACACCGTGTATTCATCAATACACGCTGCATACTATTTTACCTATTTGTTGCCTATATAAGAAAGGGTCGCGGATTATTTCCAGACCAATCGCTTCTTCTTCGCACGACGACACTCTTGGACGATCAAGAAGTCTTCCTCCTCTAACTTCTTTGTCCGAGCTCCGAATTACGATCCGTCAGCGGCCACAGGATCGTAGCGACGAGACGAAGCTTCTAAGACCGGACTTGTCACCTTTCCTTCCGGCCATCCTTCTTCAGCTTCCATCCTAGGAGGCGTTTGTCGGGTTTGGTGAAGGCGGAGGACACTGAAGGACGTCGTCAGAAGCGACGTGATCGGGACCTTTTGAGGTAGGGATCTCACCTTTGTCTCTCTAATTTGTGTATCATGTGTGGCGGGTATCCTTTTGTTTTCATTAGAAATGGTTGAACCTTTAAATAAAGATAATAACTGGTTAAAGAATGGGGTTGGGAAGTTAGTGATTGTTGTTACCTTACTTTTTATATCCTGTGATATTATATTTGTGTATTGAATGATCTTTTACCTACTGAAAATCACAGTCGTTGGGGGGCCTTTGCTTACACAATTAAATGTTTCCCTCTCTTTCTGTATTTTCTTATGGATGGAAACTTCATAGAATGTGGAAATTTCGTTAATCACGTAAAGTTGACTTTTCAAATGAAAATCTATAACCCTTGTGTGATCACCCCGGTTGAACCAAAATGGAATAATGAACATGTGGGTGTTGGCTTGGTTACGTGGCATGTGTTGGGGGTGTTTTGTGGGCTGTTGTGGTTTGGGTGAGCAGCGGGGCTGTGACGTTTGGGTGGTGATCTTATTGGAATGGTTGATGGTGGAAACGTGGAGGTGTGAAATGTTTTGTAAATGATGGGGTTGAAATGGGAAGTGGTTGGTTGTGGAAAATGCCTTTATTTATGAAAAGTGTTTTGATTATGAAAATTATTTTGAAGTAAAAATGTGTTTTCAAATGCGGAAATGTTTTGTGTGTGGAAATGGTTTTATGTGTGGAACTTTGAAATAAATGAATGATGGAATGTTGTATGGTTGTGATAATATTTTGTAAATGAAATGGCATGTGGTTGCTTGCGTTTTACCTAACCTTGGTTGTGGATGGCAGGGATATGTTTGTGAAAGGTTTTGTCTGGATGATTGTTGCCCAGTAGTAATAATTTTGTTAAACCATTGCCTGAAACATGAAAACCTAAATGGGGTTGGGGGATGATTGTTTGGTTGTTGATGCATGCTTCGTGGTAGCAGTGCCAAGGCACATGCTCAGTTTCTCTTTTTAAGAAGCCATAGGTTGGGCTGTGTGTTTGGTATATGTATATATATAATTGTATCTTTGTGTTTTGTCGCACCACACCCATGTCAAGCACCTAGTGTCAAACACTCCCATTTTATGGGAGAGGGTGTCCCCCCTTAGTTACTAGCTCCTTCCTGCTCCTTCTTCCATAGGCTATGATGGCTTGAGGTGACCTTACACCCAAGACTCTTCGGGTAGGTCTCGGAGGCTATGATGGCTTGAGGTGACCTTACACCCAAGACTCTTCGGGTAGGTCTTGGAAGCTGTGATGGCTTGAGGCGACCTTTAGCCCAAGACTCTTCGGGCAGGCTTACCGTTCCCAAGAACCTTCGGGAAGAGGCACAGGTGTCTGCGGGCGGGTTAGTGGTTGTGGCCCAGGTGTGTGCGGGCGAGATGCGTGGTTGTGAGGCCCAGGTGTGTGCGGGCGGGAAGAGTGTGGTAGCATCAGGACGTTTGCCGTTAGGAAGAGCAGCATCTAATTAAGTGGGAAATGGTGCGGGGTACCCAATACTTTTGTTCTATATATATACAAAACTTGTTTGTGTTACTTGGTGAGTGTGACCAGTGAGGCTGGGTGGATAGTTTTTCCTTGTTAGTTTCTGGTTCTTCTGTTTTATCACGGGACCTTAGGATGTCTCCCCACATGTGCACGAGAGCTTTAGGTTTCCCTACTGAGTATACTTGTATGCTCACCCTACGTTTACTTTCAGGTTTCCAGGAGGACTACCAGGGTCGTGCGGGACCCTACTAGTCGGGCAGTTGGAGTTGTTGCAGTTGTTGTTCTCTTGTTTTCTTTGGCATTGTACTTTTGAGCTTCCTTGTACTTGTACCTTGTTATAAAAATTGTTTAAACATGCATGTGGGCTTGGTTTGGGTTTATTTATATACACTTGTTCTTTTCCCTTTTTGGTGGTTGACTTGTCCTATTTCCCGATCCAAAATAATAAAAAGGGTAATGCCTCCCATATTTGTGAAAACTCATACCCTTGGTGCTAGTCGCCAACCCGGGGCCTATTGGAGGCGGGACTCGGGGTTCATTATCTCCCTTTCACCATTGACAGCTCAGGAGAGGCATCTTTGATGGAAGGGGGTCGTGACAGAATGGTATCAGAGCTGATGGTTGAGAGATAGGATGTAGTCTGGAGTTAGGCACAGTGAGGATTGCATGGGATGGTAGGGGAACAGTGTTCGTTAATCTTGGTGCGTGACATAGGCCAGGGAAGACCGGCTAGGACACGGAATTTTAGGGCCCCCCGTGATCCGATGCAAGGACTCTGAGCCTACCGAACGACCAAGTGAGACTATATTGATTGTAGGGTAGAGACCCTAGGGAAGGTACATGCATCATCATGTTTGTGTTTTACTTGATTTTGGTGTTATGGGAAAGAAATTGAAATAAAATGATAATTAAAACTTTGATTTTTTCCTTACTACTTGGGCTTAGACGTTCTTTGTTTACCGAACATCTATGGCACTTGGACGTTAACAGAAATGCAGAGGAGTGGGACGCGGACAATTTCACGCAACAGAAGTGGCAACCCCAGCAAGTCAAAAGATCGAGAGAGATGTTTTATGTTTTACTTAAATGCTCTCGTTTATGTTTTTTTTAAATCCAATAGCATCACACTCAATTGTTGAAACTCATTCTCGCCCATGCTTTGGGCCTGGACCTTGTTTTTCATGAGTCTATAATGCTATGTTGTTTCCCGCTTTTCTTTAAATGTACGTGAAGAGCCATATCATGTGGGGATGGGAAGACCTAATCCCTAATCGAGACGCATTAATGTGGATGCGATTTAACCCGTGCAGGCGAGTCAGTGCCGCCTAAAGCGGATAATATCTCAACATGGGAGAAGGAATTCCTCAAGCCATGTGTCCGGGCAGTGTGTGTGTTGTACGTTGTTGGGTGCAGTGTAAGTTGGAAAAAAACCTAATATATGGGAAAGGAAAAACCTGATCCTTAATCAAGACGCATTAATGAGGATGCGATTAAACCCGTGCAGGCGAGTTAGTGCCGCCTAAAGCGGATAGTATCTTGACATAGGAGAGGGAATTCCTAACTCATAGAGTTGTTGGTTGTTTCCTGCTATGACAAGAGCCCTAAGAGGTATCTTGCGGAGTGGGTTTTTGGATCCATTCTTTTTCTTGGTTGGTTTTTAATTCTCGAGGACAAGAATGTTTTAAGAGGTATCTGATGTAATGGACCGGACCCCTCCGGTCCATTCCTTTGTTGAAATCGATGTGGTCAACACGACGCGCGTTATAATGATATTTTTTTTAATACTGATGATAACGTAAAAATATGTTAATAATAATGATGATGACATAAATTGTGTGATTAATTAAACTAAAAAGAATAATCATGATAAAATGTTTTAATTGGTGTTATTATTAATGATGTGAAGTGGGAAGGTGTGTGATCCATTAGACGTTGATAAATGAAACAAGCAGTTTTTTTTATTAATTGAGTAATTGTTGAAATTAAATTTGAATAATAAAAATGGGTGTTGTGTTATTAATATTATTCATAATATTAATAATAATAAGAAATTGATGAAATGAGTCATGGTATTTATTGCAAACAAATAAATGAAGATGCATAGAGGAAGCGAGGTGGTGCATTAATAATATTAAATGTGAGTTATTATTATGTAAGATAATAATAATAACGATGACGTAAATATGTATATATATATATGTATATGTATATATATTGGGATAATTAAATTAAATGGTTTTAATTTAACAAAGTAAACCTTTTTAAATTAATTGGAATTAAATGGGGGCACACAAATCTTGCAGCGTGATTGCGTTACCGTAACAGTATCTTTCCACCCCTATATTGTGGTGATGTTAATTATATGTTTTATATAATTTTTAATAAAATTTCTATAATAAATGATATGTTATGGGCATAAGGATGAGGCACATGGCCCCATGTATCTTTACATAATTTATAATTAATTATAATAATGATAAATGAAAAGAAACAAAATGAATGCTAATGAAATGCATGGGGGGGGATGCGTTAATTCCACTTTCCCCTTTTATAATTATACATTTTATATATTATTCTATTAATAGTTTAATAAATAATAATAAATGAAAAATAATGAGGCCCCACTTTTATTTGGTGCGTGATGAAATTTTGAGAAGAAAGGAGATTGGAGAGAGAAAGAAAAAAAAGAATAAGATAAAAAAGATTAAATGAGATAATAAATGAAAATAAATAAATAAACAAAATAATCAAAATCCCATGTGAGGCGCATGGGAAGTGAATGTGTTGGGTGTGAGTGAATTGAAAATTTTTATTGGAGAGAGACATATATCCTCCTTTTTTTAAAATAAATATAATAATATTATTATTATTTTGGGTGATCAAAACTTAAAAAGTCTATAACTTCTTCATATGGTGTCAGAATGACGAACCATCAGCAGCAGTGTAATCCTGTAATTAAGACGGTCATTTTAAGACCAGTGATAGATACCTTTTTATGAGTTATGTCTCGGGTCAACAAAACACACATATTAATAAAATTGACGTTATTATTAAAACGCGTGGAAACTGCGTGACGTGTCGTGTGTTGACCAGTCAAAACGCGTAACGGGTGTACGGTCACACCGTGTATTCATCAATACACGCTGCATACTGTTTTACCTATTCGTTTCCTATATAAGAAAGGGTCGCGGATTATTTCCAGACCAATCGCTTCTTCTTCGCACGACGACACTCTTGGATGATCAAGAAGTCTTCCTCCTCTAACTTCTTTGTCCGAGCTCCGAATTACGATCCGTCAGCGGCCACAAGATCGTAGCGACGAGATGAAGCTTCTAAGCCCAGACTTGTCACCCTTCCTTCTGGCCATCCTTCTTCAGCTTCCATCCTAGGAGGCGTTTGTCGGGTTTGGCGAAGGCGGAGGACACCGAAGGACGTCGTCGGAAGCGACGTGATCGGGACCTTTTGAGGTAGGGATCTCACCTTTGTCTCTCTAATTTGTGTACCATGTGTGGCGGGTATCCTTTTGTTTTCATGAGAAATGGTTGAACCTTTAAATAAAGATAATAACTGGTTAAAGAATGGGGTTGGGAAGTTAGTGATTGTTGTTACCTTACTTTTTATATCCTGTGATATTATATTTGTGTATTGAATGAGCTTCTACCTACTGAAAATCACAGTCATTGGGGGGCCTTTGCTTACGCAATTAAATGTTTCCCTCTCCTTCTGTATTTTCTTATGGATGGAAACTTCATAGAATGTGGAAATTTGGTTAATCACTTAAAGTTGACTTTTCAAATGAAAATCTAGAACCCTTGTGTGATCACCCCGGTTGAACCAAAATGGAATAATGAACATGTGGGTGTTGGCTTGGTTACGTGGCATGTGTTGGGGGTGTTTTGTGGGCTGTTGTGGTTTGGGTGAGCAGCGGGGCTGTGACGTTTGAGTGGCGATCTTATTGGAATGGTTGATGGTGGAAATGTGGAGGTGTGAAATGTTTTGTAAACGATGGGGTTGAAATGGGAAGTGGTTGGTTGTGGAAAATGCCTTTATTTATGAAAATTGTTTTGATTATGAAAATTATTTTGAAGTAAAAAGGTGTTTTCAAATGCGGAAATGTTTTGTGTGTGGAAAGGGTTTTATGTGTGGAACTTTGAAATAAATGAATGATGGAATGTTGTATGGTTGTGATAATCTTTTGTAAATGAAATGGCATGTGGTTGCTTTCGTTTTACCTAACCTTGGTTATGGATGGCAGGGATATGTTTGTGAAAGGTTTTGTCTGGATGATAGTTTCCCAGTAGTAATAATTTTGTTAAACCATTGCCTGAAACATGAAAACCTAAATGGGGTTGGGGGATGATTGTTTGGTTGTTGATGCATGCTTCTTGGTAGCAGTGCCGAGGCACATGCTCAGTTTCTCTTTTTAAGAAGCCATAGGTTGGGCTGTGTGTTTGGTATATGTATATATATAATTGTATCTTTGTGTTTTGTCGCACCACACCCATGTCAAGCACCTAGTGCCGAACACTCCCATTTTATGGGAGAGGGTGTTCCCCCTTAGTTACTAGCTCCTTCCCGCTCCTTCTTCCATAGGCTATGATGGCTTGAGGTGACCTTACACCCAAGACTCTTCGGGTAGGTCTCGGAGGCTATGATGGCTTGAGGTGACCTTACACCCAAGACTCTTCGGGTAGGTCTCGGAGGCTGTGATGGCTTGAGGCGACCTTTAGCCCAAGACTCTTCGGGCAGGCTTACCGTTCCCAAGAACCTTCGGGATGAGGCCCAGGTGTCTGCGGGCGGGTTAGTGGTTGTGGCCCAGGTGTGTGCGGGCGAGATGTGTGGTTGTGAGGCCCAGGTGTGTGCGGGTGGGATGCGTGGTTGTGAGGCCCAGGTGTGTGCGGGCGGGATGCGTGGTTTGGCCCTGGTGTGTGCGGGCGAGAAGAGTGTGGTAGCGTCAGGACGTTTGCCGTTAGGAAGAGAAGCATCTAATTAAGTGGGAAATGGTGCGGGGTACCCAATACTTTTGTTCTATATATATACTAAACTTGTTTGTGTTACTTGGTGAGTGTGACCAGTGAGGCTGGGTGGATAGTTTTTCCTTGTTAGTTTCTGGTTATTCTGTTTTCTCACGGGACCTTAGGGTGTCTCCCCACTTGTGCACGAGAGATTTAGGTTTCCCTACTGAGTATACTTGTATGATCACCCTACGTTTACTTTCAGGTTTCCAGGAGGACTACCAGGGCCGTGCGGGACCCTACTAGTCGGGCAGTTGGAGTTGTTGCAGTTGTTGTTCTCTTGTTTTCTTTGGCATTGTACTTTTGAGCTTCCTTGTACTTGTACCTTGTTATAAAAATTGTTTAAACATGCATGTGGGCTTGGTTTGGGTTTATTTATATACACTTGTTCTTTTCCCTTTTTGGTGGTTGACTTGCCCTATTTCCCGATCCAAAATAATAAAAAGGGTAATTCCTCCCATATTTGTGAAAACTCATACCCTTGGTGCTAGTCGCCAACCCGGGGCCTATTGGAGGCGGGACTCAGGGGTCATTATCTCCCTTTCACCATTGACAGCTCAGGAGGGGCATCTTTGATGGAAGGGGGTCGTGAAAAAGAGGTATATACTTTTGAAAATAGGTCAACCATTTTTAATGGTAGAAACATTTATCCCACAAAGTTAGGATAATATCTCCTGGATTTAAGGATGTTCCTTTCCTCTATGACCAAAATATCCACTATAAACAAGCTATGAGTTATAGTATTATTCAAAAATGAATCCTAGTATAGTCCCTTCTAATCAACCAATCCCCATTACCAGTACACTACAATGGGAAATAAATAGTATATGGGATCAAAATCTATGGGGTTCCAAGTGAAGTGTATCACCTCAAGGAATTGGTTGTTATTAACTCATATATCGATGATATTAAGATGTTTCACTGAGATTTTAATATTCAAGAATGGTTCAAGCACCCTAAATGCTACAACAATTTGTATTGAATACATTTTTAGGGAAAATGGATAAAATATTCAATTTTTTAGTAAACAGTCATTAGGGGAATGATTAGTTAAGTGTGAAGACCAATTGGAATGCGGTTTGATGTCATGCGACTAGGACACAGTTGTGTAGTTTAACATCATAAAATTGGGATATGGTTCCCCATTATTGAATAAAATGTACCTCTATTTCACTAGTCAGAGAATCTTTCTAGGTTCCCTAATATTGTATGAGTCATGCTTGACTTGAGAATGATAAAAGAGTAGTTAATTGAGCCTTGTGAGAGTGCATGAAAGGGAATATGTGGGGGTATATACATTTAATTATGGGTAGTAATCCCAAAAAAATATTTATTATCAAGGAACATAGTTAAAAATAATAGATATCCATGTTTGGGATTGAAATAAATGTTTCATGCTTCACTATGTATCGTGTCATAATAGGAATCAAGACACACATAGTTTTTATCTATACAACTCCCTAAAAAATTCTAACCAGTATGTATACAGGGGAATTATATATATATATGTGTGTGTGTGTGTGTGTGTGTGTGTGTATGTTCATTGTATATTGGCCTAGGATTATAGAACATGGGCATCGCTATGAATCATGTGGTGACAAGAGTCAAGACACATGTAGTTCTGGAGAAAACTCCCTTTATAGTTCTAACCCATATGTATGGAGGGAGTATTTATTCAATTTATATTTTTTCTCGGATCATGATTTGAGATTCGGGTGTCACTGTATATCTAGTGGAAATATGTATCAAGACACATGTATTTTTTATATGGAAAATTCCTGATGTAGGTTGGACCCATACGTAAGAGGGTGATATTTTTCCCTTTTATATTATTATTAGGCCTAGGATTTGATATCTAGGTGTCACTATGTATTCTATGGTAATAGGAATCAATCTACATGTAGTTATTATATATGAACTCTATTTATATTAGATTATTAAATATGAATGGGGGTTTATTTTGCTTAACATTATGGGTAGGCCATGGTTATAGGATCAAGGTGACACTATGTATCCCACAGTATGGGAATCAGGCCACAAGTTGTTCTTGTAGAAGAATATCCCTTCACAAGACTTACCTGTATGCAGGGAGGGGTTTTTTAACATCTATAATATGGTGAGCTAATATTTTCATACATGGATATTACATCTTTTTATATGAATATTCATTAAATTACACAACCACATGCCCAAGGAACATAACAGTTTAGTGTCTATGGAGACTAGGTAAATAATCTTCTTTATTTCGTGAAAGATGTTCAATGTTTCCTAAAAAGATCTTCCCACTAAGTATGCTTCATAGAAATACCTTGCTTAAAACCTTTCTTTTTAACATATGGAATGAAAATAAACAAAATTGTGATCTCATGTTCTCAATATGGGTAAACAAGGGAGATGAATAAGAAAAACATGAGCATAAGGGAATGAGAACATGAGCAAAACATTTGAGAACAACACCCTACATATCAAAGATCATAAATATGAGTCATGGAATAAATATAGGCAGTTAATATGACATAAACCATAATTAAATCAATCAAATTAATCCATAAGTGGATAACATTGGCATAATACATCGAATTGTTGCATACACATAAGCATATAAAATCAATTCTGTAGTAGTTAGGGATTCCAACCAAGGCTATCTTAGCCGAAAGGGTTCACTACCAAAACTATATTTGTAGCCATGGATTACACATAATACCATAAAATCATAAAAAGTACCTTACCAAATTAGGTTCACTCCCCATTCCATCTATATCTATCTCACGTGATATAAATCATCACTCATCGCATTGAAGAGAGATATATCTCTCACCAATATCAAAATGAAAACCATATTTATGTCTTCCAAAATTTCAAAAAAATTTATCATATAATATGATATGATATGAAATGGGATTCATAAAAATTTCATAAAATAATAGCCTACGGAGAAGTGATAGGTTTAATAATCATTTCATTATCTCATCAAAGCATACCCCATGGAAAAAAGTAGGTTTCATAGGAATTTTATCATGGTATAACCTATGGGAGGGAAAATGGACACTACTGGAAATCATAATTTTCCCAACACTTGTATACCAAAGGTTCTTTTCAACCATTGGTATAGGTGATATTTACAAACGGTTTGTATAAACTGTTGGTAAAGATCTGTAAAAAGTGACTTTTCCCAATGGTTTGATGAAACTGTTGAGAATGATGGGTAAAAAATCACTTTTCCCAACGGTTTGATGAAACTGTTGGGAAAGATGGAGAAAAATGATTTTTCCCAACGGTTTCATTAAACCATTGGGAAAGATTGAGTTTTCCCAACAATTTTTAAAAACCATTGGGAAAAATCCCCAAATTCTCCAAAACCAGGAAGCCGCCTCCCCACAATTCCAGAACCATTCTGCTACTCTCCAGAAGCGATTCCTTCGCAGGATCCCTTGAGAAGCCCCACCTCTTCCATCGGATCAACTGCTGCCAGGTTAGACTCCTTCCATCTTTTATCAAGGATATAGTTCCACCTCTTATCAAGTATTTCCTTATATTCTCAAGGATTTCGTTATTCCTAATTTTTAGGGTTTTTGGAAAATTTTATGATTCACTACTCCACGAATTGTGTACTCAAATCACTAAATTGGGGTATGTCTAATTAATGTTTTCATCACACATTTACATTTATAAGGTCATGGTGTCTCTTTATTGTGTTCTAATTTTAAAGATTCATAGTTTTTTTTAATCTCAATGCTTCAAATATTACAGCTTCATGTATATGAACTCATAAGAAATTTTTTGTAATATTTATTGATACTATTTCATGAAAATACCCCATTTCATTAAGATCATGTCAAACATGAAGATCTTGTTCATATTAATTTTTGTACACTATGTGTATTACATAACAAGTATGTATCATGTTTCTATCAAAATCTATATATATATAAAATGACACATTGTTCACTTATCCTTTTCACAATAGAACATATAGAGTATCTTCTTGAATATTGCAAAATAGTATGTGGTCCCTAATTAGTACTTCTTCCTTCTTCATGAAACTAATTCACAGAATGTCAAATTCGCAATATTAGTGCATATTATTTTTCCTAATATAACCATTAATCATTCTTCCTTCGACACCCTACAAGAGTTATTCAATCACCTTTTTTAAAACACAATGACCATTTTCACTGATTTGGGGTTCCTCAAAATTCTTGGCAAACTCAGAAAAATTCATGTATTGAATCGTGTTTCTCATATGGTTTCATGGATACAAGTTCATCTCAAAAATCTTGACTGTGTGGTTCAAATATCATGAGGACCATGGGATTATTATTCTTCACACAAATGAATTTGTTTTCTACAACTATGAGTTTTTTTTCACTTTTGATTTGGCTGAAAGGGGAGCTTTGTGGTCAATAATCATGGTTGTGGGTGGTCATTTAGGATGTAAGATAGTATGACTTCATTTTACTTGATATATCCAATATTATTATTGATTTATGTTCAATTTGATTATCTTTAACAAGTGATGTTGTTTAATAAGTTGTTATTAATGGTTGTAATAATGATGATATGGTATAAGGGTTCATATGGTGTGTATAAGGGTTCACATGGTGTGTATAATGGTTGACATGGTATTAGTGAACTCAGGTCATTAATTTAAGCCTTCATTCTCTTTATCATGTAACAAATTTAATGATGTAAACCCATCCTCACATGATTTCTTACCGTAGATAGTGTCCAACATATGGAATACGAGCTTTTGAATTCATCAGTTAACCAGGATCATATATTCCATTTCCCCCAAGATGAATGTACTAATATAAATTTAGGGGCAATTAAATATGGTTCTCATTGTACATTGTATATTATGTGTCCTTATTGGACAATACTCACTTTTATGAGGGTGGGGTGCTTTTCACTTCCCATGATGGCATGTGTAGACATCCATAAAAATTTTAGATAAGTCACAAGTTTAATTCATTAATGTTGATATCATTGAAAAACATTATTATTAATCTCAAATTTAAAAATAAATGTTTTTATCTATACTTAATGAAATTAAATCTTTTTACAAGTCATGAACAACCTATTAGTGTATAAGCCTAAAATTTATTCACCCATGGGGTGCGCTTGACTTGGGGAAGTAATTGGGTAATAAAATGTATGGCCATAGAGGTGCCAATAATCCGTTATTGAACATGAGTGAATGATTTGGGATGCCTACAACACATGATGGGACCTGAGGCATGTGCCTCTTATAGACCTAATTAAAATGAATATAAATAAATTTTAATTTAATTTATGAGTACTTGTTCTTTAAATTATTTTAATAGTTCACTACATCGACTAGAAACTTCTTCCTTTATCATTTACTTAAATTTATTTTCTATTAAAGTTCAATCCTATTGAATTGCTTATGACAAAATGACTTATATAAATTCTTTTTACAGAATGGACAGAAGTTAGATGTATGAAACCGATCGGATCTAAAGTGATTTTGAAAACAATTTGGAGAGATTTTTAGATTTTGCATTTCACAATGCTTCAGATAGTGGTCGCATACACTTCCCATGTTCCAATTTAATTCGTAGACCTTGGTTGAGCCATGAAGAAGTCAGCTACCACATAACCAAAAATGGTTTTCAAGAAAACTACTTTGTGTAGTATCACAATGGGTAGAAAATGAAATCTCAAATTGGTGATGATCAAAATGAAAGGACTGGAATGGAGAATTTGTTAGATGATCAGTTTCCGTTTATTTTTCATCATGAAAAAGAAATAATTTAGACTCAAGCAGAATTTTATATGAGGACTGCTGATTCTTCTAGTGAAAATGATGATATTGATAGGGTGAAAAAATTTAATGATGCTGCCACGACTCCAGTATATCGACAATGCGATAAAATGAAAAAGCAGGAATTTTTAATCTGATTATTTCAGGGGAAAACTATGTATAGGATTTATAATACAACAACTGATTACATTCTTACCCTCTTGAAGTATGTACTTCCAGATGATGTAGATATTCCCTCAAACCACTATATGGCCTGGAAGTTAGTTGAGGAACTTGGATTTTCAAGATACAAAATTCATGCTTACCCAAAAGACTACAGTTTATTCTGGGAGGAAACCGCTGAATGAAATGATTGTATAAAATGTGGCACATCCCACTGGAAGTCAAAATATGATGGAACATCATCCCGTGTTTTACAGAAAGTAATTTGGTACTTTCCATTGATCCCCAAACTCCATAATATTTTTATTTCTAATGACATATCAAGAAAAATTTGATGGCATGATACTGAGAGAAACAAGATTAATGATGAGTTGGTTCATCCTGCAGATGGATTTGTATGGCAGAGATTTGATGCTCGACATCCTGATTTTTCATCTGACGTGCGTAATGTGAGGCTGGGTCTTTCATGAGACAATTTTAATCTGTTTGGGCATATGCTTACTTCGCACAGCACATGGCCAGTTTTTATACACATTTATAATCATCCCCCATGGTTGTGTATGAAAAAACCTTTCGCTTTCATGAGTATACTCATATCTGGTCCTTCTGATCCCAGCATTGATATTTATTTATACATGAAACCTTTAATAAAAGAGTTGAAAATTATTTGGGATGTGGGTGTGTGCACATACGATGCATGTTCAAAAGACATATTTCAGATGTGTGATGCGCTTCTGTGGATGATCAATGATTTTCCAGATTATGCAATGATGTATGGATGGAGCACAAAGGGGAAACTATCATGCCCTGTTTGTATGAAGAATACATGATCCAGAAGACTGAAAGATCACTGTAGTTTCAGTTTTATGGGACATCAACAATTCTTGCCAAATGATCATCCATATAGAACGAATCGTAAAAGATTTGATAATACCATAGAGACGGATGCTCCACCTCAGCGTATGTTTGGAACAGATGTGCTTAATGAATTGAAAGATTTCAGTTTTTCATTCGGGAAGGGTCAAATGAAATATGGAAAGAGAAATAATGTTTCCACTGAAACATGTTACAATTGGATAAAGAGGAGTATCTTTTTTTATTTTCCTTATTGGTCAACCAATTTTTTACGTCATTGATTAGATTTAATTCATATTGAAAAGAATATATGTGAAATGTTTCTTTTGGTTCTTATAAATGTCAAGGGGAAGACAAAAGATGATTTACGATATCGGCGTGACTTGGTGGATTGGGGCATCAGACCAGAATTGCATCATGTGTGTATCAGTGAAAATAAATGGCAACATCCATGTGCTTCTTATGTGATGACACCTACAGAAAAAAAACAATTTCTGGAAGTATTAGATACTATTAGAGTTCCTGATGGACATTCAAGCAACAAATCTAAACGGTTCAATAGAAGAGAGTTGAAGCTAAAATCTTTGAAGACTCATGATTATCACGTTCTACAGCATGAGTTGCTTCCAATATAAATCTATCATATTTTGTCCAATAATTTAAGGGTGAATGTTATTTGGTTGTTCCATTTGTTTAGAGATCTTTGTGCATAGAAGTTGTCCAAGTATTTCTTGCAAAAAATGTTGATAGATTCCCCAATAATTTTGTGTGAGTTGGAGAAAATATTTCCTCTATCATTTTTCACATGCATGTTGCATATGACTGTCCATATTCCCACTGAAATACTTCTTGGAGGACCTGTTTATTTTCATTGGATGTATCCAACTGAAAGAAATATTTACCAATTAATGTCTTATGTCCGAAACAGGAATCACCCCGAAGGTTCTATCGTGAACAGTTACCTGGCTCAACAATGTATGGATTTCTGCTCGATGTATTTGTCAAATCTTACTACAATAATGAACAAACCAATGATAAATGAAGAAGAACAGTATAAGAAAATTGGACCCAGTTTTCCATCACTTCCTCAAACAGGAGGAATTCTGGGATCATAAATATTGAAGATATTAAGCCATGAAGAGTGGGAGATGGCACATCGCACAGTTTTGTTCAACTGTGATTTGTTCGATGACTATATCAGGTAAGTAAATTGAATATGTATATCTTACATATATATATGTTAAACTATTCATATTTTTTATCTACAGGGAATATAAAACAATTATAAATAGGAAGCATCGTTCTTTATCTTTGATAAGGAGAGAGACTTTTCATAGGAAAGAGTCTTCTTCTTGGTTAAAATTGAAGGTAAAAATATTACTGTTCAAAATAATTATATAAATATTTAATTAAGTTTAATAGTAATTTAAATTTCTGGTATTGAGTTTCTCTGATGAATCTGTCTCTGAGAAAAAAAGAGCTTTGGCTTTTGGTCCAAATACCGTGGTTCGTGACTGTAAATCAATTGTTATCAATGGGTACAAATTTATTTTCACTTAACGAGGAAAGAACATGAGAATATAACATGATGGTGTTATGGTTACTACTATAACAGATTGTTGTGCTAGTGCATCAGATAGTAGACCGCGATTTAAAAATGTGGGTTATTGTGGAGTCGTTGAGAAAATAATAATATTGGATTATTACTGTCATGGACGAGTCACAATGATGAAATGACATTGGTTTGACTCAATGACGAGACAAGGCACATTTATTGATTATTTTGGATTTAGAGTAATTAATATGACTCGCACTCTTTCTACCGAAGAACCATATCCATTGGCATCAATGGCTAAATAAGTTTTTTATGTCAAAGACCAACTTCGACCTGAATTTGGTGTTATAGTTGAAGTAATTCCAAGACATATTTTTGATGATGGTGATAATGGAATTGACACTGTCCTTAGTGCCATTGGAACCAATCCATTTATTTCTTTTGATGACTCCAATAGCTCAATTGTCAGAGTTGATTGTGAACCTGACAGCCCCCCCCCCGGACAGGCCCCCACTCTCCTCCTTGAACCTCGGACAGCCCCCCGAACACCCCATGGACAGCCCCCCACACATCCCCCCCCCCCACCCTCCTCCTTGGTCCCCGGACATCCCCCCGGACACCCACCGAACAACCCCCCAGACAGCCCCCCCACCCTCCTCCCTGGACCCCGGACAACCCCCCAGACAGCCCCCCCCCCCCCCCCCCGGACAGCTCCCCCACCCTCCTTGATTTCATTTAGTACTAGAAATTCTATAATATATATTTTATTTATTTTCATCATGATAATAAATGAAAATCACATTTACACATCTAATCAATATCATAGATTCTTAGTATCTTATAAAAGGGATGTATTCATTGGGCATGGAATTGTTAGCTCTAAAATGTTTCATAGCATGATAAACTTAAATCTAACCCATACTAAGAATGATATAAAAATATTCTATATGAATTTCCACAAGATTTTAAGTAAATACCATTCCACTAATATAAACATGAGGGTTCCCATAAATAATGTTTACCATAATATTTCCTCAAGGATTTTTAGTAAAAGTTTTATCTTCTATTAATTTTCTCATATTCTCATTTTAAATGTAAATTTTTAATAAATAAATTAACTTAAAGACCCATAGTCCAATAATGTAATTGAATAATGTGAATAAACAACTAACATACCACTCCAAATGTGTCTCTTTTGTTTAAAATGGACAGGATTATAAGTGAAAAGAACAACTGGCATACGGAAAACCGACCAAACGCATTTGGATTCTGTTGATAATTTATCACAACGATACATGGGTCATATGTGACGTGTACGAGCCAACCTGGGCTCAATATGAGTCGCGGTGTGGCCGGTATCACTCTAAGTGTCTCTCTTTTGTTTAAAATGCACAACATTTTAAGTACATAATGAAAACTGACCAAACGCATTCGGTTTCTGTTGAAACATTAGGAGATATATCCATGGGTCTTATGTGACGTGTACGAGTCATCCTCGCCTCAATCAGAGGCACGGTGTAGCCGACACCACTCAAAGTGTCTCCCTTTTGTTTAAAATGGACTTCATTTTAAATGAAAACCACAACTAGCGTATGGAAAACTGACCAAACGGATTCTGATTGTGTTGATACTTTAACACAACGATCCATGGGTCATATGTGATGTGTACGAGTCAAACCCACCTCAATCCGAGGTGCGATGTGGCTAACACCGTTCATAGTGTCTCTCTTTTGTTTAAAATGGACATCATTTTAAGCGAAAACAATAAGTGACATACAAAAAACTGACCAAACGCATTCGAAAAGTGTTGATTATTTAGAAAAATGATCCATGGGTCATATTTGACGTGTAAAAGTCAACCCCATCTCAATATGAGGCACGGTGTGGTCGGCACCACTCTAAGTGCCTCTCTTTTGTTTCAAAAGGATATCATTTTAATTGAAAACATCAACTGGCATAAGGAAAACTGACCAAACTCATTCGTATTGTGCTAATACTTTAGGAAAATGATCCATGAGTCATTTGAGACATTTACAAGTCAACCCCGTCTAAATCTGAGGCGTGGTGTGGCCAGTACCACACTAATTGTGTCTCTTTTGTTTAAAATGGACAGGATTATAAGTGAAAAGAACAACTGTCATACGAAAAATCAACCAAATGCATTCGGATTCTGTTGATAATTTATCAGAACGATCTATGGGACATATGTGATGTATATGAGCCAACCCGGGTTCAATCCGAGTCGTGGTGTAGTCGGGATCACTCTAAGTGTCTCTCTTTTGTTTAAAATAGACAACATTTTAATTACATATGGAAAATCGACCAAACATATTCGGTTTCCATTGATACTTTAGGAGAGCGATACATGGGTCATATGTGACGTTTATGAGTCAACCACGCCTCAATCTGAGGCGCGGTGTGGCCGCCACCACTCAATGTTTCTCTCTTTTGTTTAAAATGGACTTCATTTTAAGTGAAAACAACAACTAGCATACGGAAAAATGACCAAACGGATTTTGATGGTGTCGATACTTTAGTACAATGATTCATGGGTCATATGTGACGTGTAAAAGTCAACCCTGCCTCAATCTGAGGTGTGGTGTGGTCGAAACCATTCATAGTGTCTCTCTTTTGATTAAAATGGACATCATTTTAAGGGAAAACAACAAGTGACATATGATAAACTAACCAAACGCATTATAAATGTGATGATGATTTAGGAAAATGATCCATGGGTCATATGTGATGTGTACGAGCAACCCCACCTCAATCCGAGGCACGGTGTAGCCGGCACCACTCTAAGTGCCTCTCTTTTGTTTCAAAAGGATATCATATTAAGTGAAAACATCAACTGGAATACGGAAAACCAACCAAATGCATTAAAATTATGTTGATACTTTACAAAAATGATCCATGGGTCATTTTAGACGGTTATGAGTCAACCCCGTCTAAATTCAAGGCGTGGTGTGGCCGGTACCACTCTAACTGTGTCTCTTTTGTTTAAAATGGACAGGATTTTAAGTGAAAATAACTACTGGCATACGAAAATCTGACCAAACACATTCAGATTCTATTGATAATTCATCACAATGATCAATGGGTCATATGTGACGTGTATGAGCCAACCTGGGCTCAATCCTAGTCGCGGTGTAGCTGGGATCACTCTAAGTGTCTCTCTTTTTTTTTAAATGGACAATATTTTAAGTACATATGGAAAACTTACCAAACGCATTCGGTTTCTATTGAAACTTTAGGAGAACGATCCATGGGTCATATGTGACGTGTAAAAGTCAACCTTTCCTCAATCCGAGGCACGGTGTGGCCGACACCCCTCAAAGTTTCTCTCTTTTGTTTAAAATGGAGTTCATTTTAAGTGAAAACAACAACTAGCATACGGAAAACCAAACAAACGGATTCTGATTGTGTCAATACTTTAGCACAACGATCCATGGGTCATATGTGACGTGTATGAGTCAACCTCGCCTCAATCCGAGGCGTGTTGTGGCCAAAAAAATTCATAGTGTCTCTCTTTTGTTTAAAATGGACATCATTTTAAGCGAAAACAACAACTGACATACGAAAAACTGACCAAATGCATTCAAAATGTATTGATTCTTTAAGAAAACGATCCATGAGTCATATGTGACGTGTATGAGTCAAACTTGCCTCAATCTAAGGCGTGGTGTGGCCGGAACCACTCTAAGGGCCTCTCTTTTGTTTCAAAAGGATATCATTTTAAGTGAAAACATCAACTGGCATACAAAAAACTGACAAAACACATTTGGATTGTGTTGATACTTTAGGAAAATGATCCCCAGGTCATTTTAGACGTTTAAGAGTCAACCACGTCTAAATCTGAGGCGCAGTGTGGATGGTACCACTCTAACTGTGTCTCTTTTGTTTAAAATGGACAGGATTATAAGTGAAAAGAACAACTGGCATACGGAAAACTGACCAAACGCATTCAGATTATGTTGATAATTTATCACAATGATTTATGGGTCATATGTGACATGTATGGGCCAACTTGGTCTCAATCTAAGTCGCAGTGTGGCCGGGATCACTCTAAGTGTCTCTCTTTTGTTTAAAATGGACAACATTTTAAGTACATAAGGAAAACCGACCAAACACATTCGGTTTCCATTGAAACATTAGGAGAACGATCCATGGGTCATATGTGATGTGTACAAGTCAACCTTGCCTCAATATGAGTTGCGGTGTGGCTGAAACCACTCAAAGTGTCTCTCTTTTGTTTAAAATGGACTTCATTTTAAGTGAAAACAACACCTAGCATACAGAAAACTGACCAAACGGATTCTTATTGTGTCGAAACTTTAGCACAATGATCCATGGGTCATATGTGATGTGTACGAGTCAACCCCGCCTCAATCCGAGGCACAGTGTGGCCAAAACCATTTATAGTGTCTCTCTTTTGTTTAAAATGGACATCATTTTAAGCGAAAACAACAACTGACATACAAAAAACTGACCAAACGCATTTGAAATATGTTGATGCTTTAGGACAATGATCCATGGGTCATATGTGATGTGTATGAGTCAACCCATCTGCAATCCGAGTCACGGTGTGGCCGGAACCACTCTAAGTGCCTCTCTTTTGTTTCAAAGGGATATCATTTTAAGTGAAAACATCAACTAGCATACGGAAAACCGACCAAACGCATTCGGATTGTGTTGATACATTAGGAAAATGACCCATGGTTCATTTGAGACATGTATGAGTCAACCCCATATAAATCTGAGGCGCGGTGTGGCCGGTACCACTCTCATTGTGTCTCTTTTGTTTAAAATGGATAGGATTATAAGTGAAAAGAACAACTGGCAAACGGAAAACTGACCAAACGTGTTTGGATTCTTCTTATAATTTATCACAACGATCCATGGGTCATATGTGACGTGTATGAGCCAATCCGGGCTCAATCCAAGTCACGGTGTGTCCGGGATCACTCTAAGTGTCTCTCTTTTGTTTAAAATGGACAACATTTTAAGTACATACGGAAAACCGACCAAACACATTCGGTTTCTATTGAAACTTTAGGATAACGATACATGATTCATATGTGATGTGTATGAGTCAACCTCGCCTCAATCCAAGGTGTGGTGTGGTCAACACCACTCAAAGTGTCTCTCTTTTGTTTAAAATGGACTTCATTTTAAGTGAAAACAGCAACTAGCATACGGAAAACTAACCAAATGGATTCTGATTGTATCAATAATTTAGAAAAACGATCCATGGGTCATATGTGACATGTACGAGTCAACCCCTCCTCAATCCGAGGAGCGGTGTGTCCAACACCATTCATAGTGTCTCTCTTTTGTTTAAAATGGACATCATTTTAAGCAAAAACAATAAGTGACATACAAAAAACTGACCCAACGCATTCGAAATGTGTTTATGCTTTAGGAAAACGATCCATGGGTCATATGTGACGTGTATGATTCAACCTCGCCTCAATCTGAGGCGCGGTGTGGCCTACACCACTCTAAGTGCCTCTCTTTTGTTTCGAAATGATTTCATTATAAGTGAAAACATCAACTGGCATACGGACAACTGACCAAACACATTCAGATTTTGTTGATACTTTAGGACAAAGATTCATGGGTCATTTAAGATGTGTATGAGTAAACCCTACCTAAATTCGAGGTGCTTTGTGGATAGTACCACTCTAACTGTGTCTCTTTTGTTTTAAATGGACAGGATTATAAGTGAAAATAACAACTGGCATACGGAAAACCGACCAAACGCATTTGGATTCTATTGATAATTTATCACAATGATCCATGGGTCATATGTGACGTGTACGAGCTAGCCCGAGCTCAATTGGAGACATGGTGTGGCAGGAACCACTCAATGTATCTGTCTTTTGTTTCAAAAGGACATCATTTTAAGTGAAAACATCAATTGCCATACGGAAAACCGACCAAACGCATTCAGATTGTGTTTATACTTTAATACAACGATACATGGATCATTTGAGACATGTATGAGTCAACCCTCATATAAATCGGAGATGTGGTGTGGCCGGTACCTCTCTAACTGTGTCTCTTTTGTTTAAAATGGACAGAATTATAAGTGAAAAAAACAACTAGTATACAAAAAACTGACCAAACGCATTCAGAATCTATTGAAACTTTAGGACAACTATCTCTGGGTCATATGTTATGTGTACGATTCAACCACACATCAATCCAAGTCATGGTGTGGCTGAAACCACCCAAAGTGTCTCTTTTATGTTTAAAATGGACAACATTTTAAGTACATACGGAAAACTGGCCAAACGGATTCTGATTGTGTTGATATTTTTTCACAATGATCCATGGGTCATTTGTGACGTGTACGAGTCAACCCTACCTCAATTTGAGGTGCGGTGTGGCCAGAACCACTCAAAGTGTCTCTCTTATACTTAAAAAACACTTCATTTTAAGTGAAAACAACAACTGGCATACGGAAAAATGACCAAATGCTTTCGGAATATGTTGATACTTTAATACAATGATCCATGGGTCATTTGTGACATGTACGAGTTAACCTCGCCTCAATATGAGGTACGGTGTGGCCATTATCACTCCAGGTGTATGTATTTTGTTTAAAATGGACAGCATTTCTAGTAAAAACATATGGTATACGAAAAACTGATCAAATTATAAATTGAATTCCGGATTCCAAATATAATTTTCATCTAAATTTTAAATTGAATTCTAAATGAATTATGTATGTTTATAATTATGTTATGAATTCTGATTTAATTCTACATGTGTATAGTTGCAGGATGCATTATATGAATTTGTTCTCTACATGTATGTGTTGGTTATTATAGTTACAATAATTGTATATGTATGTGTTTATTGCAGGTACAATAATTGGAAATGATTGAAAATGGGAGGGACTAGACCAGCTGTTATGCAAATTCCACAAAAATGAGAGTTGTTATGAAAATTGCAGGCTGCTGCGCAATTTGTACAGCATAGGCTATGCCAACGATTCCAAATCGTTCCCATAGCCTCTCTGAGTATTTTTTTTACCAACGGTTCATAGAATTGTTGGTAAAAACCCTTTCCCAACGGTTTAGAAACCGTTGGGAAAGAAACCCATGACCTGGTTTTCCCAACGGTTCAAGTCAAACCGTTGGGATAGGTTCATTTTTTCTGACCTATCCCAATTGTTTAGTGTAAACCGTTGGGAAAATATTTCCCAACGGCTTACTTCCCTATGGTTTGTAGAACCGTTGGTATAATATATACCAACAGTTCTGCAGCCTTTCCCAATGGTTCAGAACCATTAGGAAATCCTGCATTTCCAGTAGTGGGTTTCATAAAAATCTTTTCATCATATAACATTCATATAAATAATAATAATAATGGTATCCTTGGATAATATCAAAATAAAATTATATATTACTTTAAAGGATGTCATCTTAGATGGATAATGATTTGGAAAGATCACTTGGAACATTTCTTGGGGATTTTTTTTTAAATGAATTTTGAAAACTAAAATCCATAAAACATTTTCAAAATAATTTTACTTGAAAATAACCTTGAAATCATATAAAGTAATCTCTAATGAAAATAACGGTCATGACGGCTGAAAATTCTGTTCATGTCCTAAATTTTAAAATAATGATTCCTTTCGCATTTTCTATAAAATCCAAATGAGAATTATTTGTAAAATTACATGAAGATTAATTTCAAAAAAAATATAAAAAGTAAAACATTTGAAAAAAAGTCTTTAAAAAATAATTTTTATTATTTTAAAAACTTTTTGAAAACATTTCTAGAAAACAATGTTTTGGAAGAAAATGGGATTTCAACCGGAGGGAGAAATAAAGCCAATTTTTCTTAAAAACATTCTTTAAAAGTATTAAGTACATAAAAAGAGGTAAATAATGGGATAACATTTATTCTCAAGAAATAACTATATGAGAATAAATTAATTTATTTTTATGATATATGGTTCAAAATATTTCATTATTAGAAACATAATGATATACAATCCTAATAAATGATGAGATTATAAAATAAAATGTTTACCACTTTGGTATCATTGAATCATATGTCCGATGAAAGAATATCATTAAATAAAATATAAAAAAATCATTAAATTAAATAAATTCATGATATTACATGTCAAAGGGTATGTATATACACCTCATAAAAGAATATAGGCTCATAATAGAATATATATCTCAAAGAAGATAAATCGGGAAAAAATCCCATACTGATTCAGTATTATTTTGAATCGTAAACCCAAATAAATAATAACATCATTTTAAATATTAAATTTCATTAAAATAGGTATATTAATAACATAAAATTTCACAGGTACGGTATATATATGACAAAAAATAAATGTGTGGTGAATTGGCATATGTCTTTCATAAATAAATGATAAAGTAAAAATCTATTACCATAAGTCTCAACTTTCTTTGTATACATTCGAAGAAACTATATAATATATATAATTTTTTTATAAATATATAAAAAAATATAATTCTATATATCATACCATATATTATCTTCATAAGATATTTTATTACCCATTTATTATCAAATCCTTGTTAAAATCATGATTTGGGTAATAACCACTTTTTTTGTGTACGACATGATTTGTTATTTTCAGTCCTCTTACTTTGATCATGGTTTCATCATATACAGAATAATAATAATTAAATAATTATCATATTTATACATCAATTATACTTTTTATACCAATCATGAAATACGATTTTCGGAAATGAAGTACGTTTTGATAATGGAGATGGAAGGTCGTACATACAGATGAGTGGCATTTCTATTTTTCAGCAATCATTATGGAAAAGAGGTAAGTAATATTTTATCATAACTGAATGATAATATTATAATAAATAATATTTTATTTTTTAAAATAATAATTATACATATCATCCATGTGGTTTGGTGATGAAAATATAGAGTCACATCGCTTCATGAAGGCTATAGTCTACACGTACACGGATCAGGTTATCATCATTCAGTGAGTGAAAATAAAATAATAAAATATCATAATATATTTTAATAATGATAAATATGTCATAAATATAATTACTATTTCATTTATATTACATATATTCGTTAAATTTTTTCTTATTATCTTCCATGTAAATCATTAGTGAAAAACGAATCACATCGTTTCGTGAGGCGGTAGTTAGTCATACACACGACTGACATTATCGTATCTCCAACATAATAGAAAGTAAAAAAAGTTATAGGTGATATAATGAATCCATAGGTATAAATATATTATGAATATAATATAAATTCTATATATCCTTCATCATACCCAACCTTGATGAATGATAATGTAAAAACAAATGATGTCTGTCTGTGAGGTGATAGTCCATTGTACACACGAAACACGATTTCATAAGCCATTTGATAGAAGTGGATATATTTTTAGATCACTAAAATAACATAAAAAACTATATATAATATATATTGTTCATTATATCTTCATGTTTTAAAAAAAATAATGATGTGGAGGAAGAAATAAAATAAAAAATCTCATTGAATAAAATTACATCCTCTCTGAGTTACCTCCTAAGGTTTGAACCAAAAATCTTCTGAGGTTGGATTTATGCCCTAAATAAAGATTAAATAATGAGAGTAGGTAATTTGGTTAGTGATTTGGGTGGTTATTGGATGAACCAAAATGGTGTGAATGTGTGAATAAGAGAGAAGATGGGGTGGCTTTTCTAAGTGATGTGAGCGGCACACATGTAATTGTTTGAAAAGAAAAAGATATACCTACATTTTTCTAATGGAAAAATGATCTGAAATATATTATTCAAGATCCTTATACATTATTGGGTACAAATATATAAATATAATATATTTTAAAATACATTATGTCATCTTGACACATATTTTTAGTTTAACCACCAGGTAAATCCATTTTTTACCTTAACTTTGTTAAATAATTTTTAAAATTTTTACTATTCATTATGGTTAAAAATTAATTTGAAATTATTAGATAATATAAAATATACATATTAAAAATATGTAATCCATTTTTAAAAATTTCATCCACATAAGTCTGAAATTTTAATTAAAAATTAATGTGGCATATGTGATGAGATATTGGATTTTCAAAGAGAAAATGTTTAAAAGTTGACATGGTTATTATATAAAAATTAAATATTAACATAATTCCAATGAAATAAATTGGATTAAAAGATATATAATTGAACCTATTTTAATTTTAAACCAATTTAAAATTTAACTTAACTCTATAAATGATTTAAAATAAAAGGTAGTTTTCATTTTAAATTCAATACTTTTCGTTATTCAAAAAAAAATTAATCTTTACTGAAAATTATCAAAAATTTAACCTAAGAAAATTTTGAAATTGTTATTTAATAAATGATATTTTTTTTAAATAATTTTTATATATTTTTAAAAAATTATTTTTAAAATAAGTATGGAGAAGGTTACATAACCGCTTTTTAGAAAAATATAGCTTTAAGCCTAAAATTGGATTTATTATTATCTCATGTATAGAAAGCACGTAAGATGAATATTAGAAATTTGATTAAATATATAATATATAAATTTAAATAATGTTATTCCACAAAAGTTTTTATAAAATTTATTTAGGCGAGACATTTTTGATTTTATAAAAATAGTTTTAAAGAAAAAGATTTCCTTTATTTTTAAATAGTCATTATTTTAATTTATAATTAATTAGTAACCAAATAATTAATTTTATATACATGTGTAAACCATATATTTTCATAATTTAGTTGTACTATTCATACATTCCATTCCAACAGTAAGGATATAACTATAATTTTAATATTTTAATATTTTAATAGTATGTCACATATTGTTTAAACTCGGTGTTGCATGAAACGAATACTGAACTCAGTATTATGTGTAATGAAATATAAACTCAATGTTGTGTGTAACGGAAGATCAATTCAATGTTTCATATACAAAACTAAACATAGTGTTTCACGTAACACAAAATATCAAAAATAATAAATCTATTTGAAAAACAATTTCTCAAAATCTCAGGGTGTTACATTATACCCCCCATAAAATGAAATTCACCGTTTGAATTGGTTACTTTGGTACCAAAGAATAATGATACATATTCCCCATTACATCCTCATGTTCCAACATGGTTTCCTTAAAATAGTGATTTTTCATAAATCATTGACCATGTAATTGGTCTTTTTTGTGTAACCTTCTTTATGTTATTCATTATTTATACATATTGTTCCTCATAAAGAATATCATGCTCAAGCGGTATAACCTTGGATATTATTTCATGTAATTGGTAAGGTATATAAATCATTAGTATAGATACATGGAATAAATCTTTAACCTCGTATAGGTTAGGTGGAAGTAATAATTAAATGGTTACCATCCGGATATGATCAATAATTTCAAAGAGACTGAAATAACTATGGCATAGATTTCCTTTGTATCATAAGAAAAATTTCATCCTTTTTGTAATTTAATAAATTTACACTTCATCCCTTACTCTAATAATTAAGGATGAATTTATTTATTCCTAAATCATTAATGTATCACAAGATCCAAAATAGAATGATAAGTCATTCCATATATCTAGGGTTTAAAAAAAGGTTATCAATGATCATCCAATATAGATAACTATTCATAGGGTGAAGTAATATGTTAATATCAAAAATATCATTCAAATTCCTATTAAAACATTACATAAATGGTAAACCTTATAACCCTTAAAAATTAAAAAATTATAAATATGTTCACTAAATTTCTGAAAATAAAATTAATATTAATCCCCCATATATCATAAAGTAGTTCTTGATTATCATATATGAAACATTTGAATACCTTCAACATTTATTATCATGAAACATATTAAGGACCTCAATTACCATAAAACCGTAATAAAAACATAGATTCTTCCCAATTCCTTACATAAAAAATAGATTATTGGATATATTTCTTAAATCCAAAAATATTGTAAACTCCATCAGTGATAGCATAAACTACATTTTCAAAAAATCATTAACCAGTTTCATGGTAATAGATATTATCCATTATAATTTATCCATATGAATAATCTCTCCATCCCAACATAATTATCTCAACATTTAAAACATATTAAGGGTTATATTTTCCTTAATCATGTGTTTTTTATGAAATATCAACTTTCCATTAATTTATTTTTGTTGGTAATTAGTAATATTCAATGTATTTTATAAAATCCTTATAAAAACTTATAATAAGCAATAATTATATATATTATGATTCATAAAATGTAATTCTATAATTCTAATAAATAAATAATTAAATTATTATGCTCTATCCTTAATCTATTAACTTGGATTCATCATCTTATTCTATAATAACCCTTTCCTTTCATATGTCATTTGTTGTATCTTCATCATCAGAAATATAACCATTACTCATACTAACTTTATAATTTTCTTCATGATATTTCCCTTTATCAAATCATTTTTTATAATTCCTATAATTTCCACATTTAAAATATTCAACAGTCTATGATACATTAGGGGGGAATTATTATCATCCTTTATGTGAAACAGAATTTTCTTTTTTATTTGAAATTACATGCTTTGTGTCTTTATTTTCCAAACCCAAAATATCTTTTTTTCCTCTAATACAATCAAATGGGTGCTTCTTTTTAAATCCCCTACCTATATAAACATTAATCTTCTTCACTCTATGGTATCCACTACCCAAACTCTCATCAAATTCTATATTTCTTTTCTTTGGTGAGTCTGGGTTTTAGTTAAGGTACTCATTGTTAATCATGTTCTTTTTGTTGGAGTTGGTGGCCTAAAACCAACTACTTTGTACGTTATTAATTAATAAATACCTTATCACATCTTGATTGTTCTTCTGCGTGACAATGCATGTGATAATGTTCTAAGGACAGCTATTTCATTAAAGGGTCATAGCAGATCCCTGTTATGATGAGAAACCAGAAGTGCCATAACACTATTCTTGAATATATTTTCTATGGTCGGATGATGTTATTTTAGGGATAAAAATAATATAGGCCATTAGGGGTGAGGACTCATAAAACTTTGAGGCACCTTCTCATGGTGTGCGCCCTTGGTAATATCCAGGAGGATATTACGAGAATGAGACCCTCCAGAAAGAAATCAACATTTCATAGTGTCATTGGATGTTCCTATCGGCGGACGTGTGTCTTGGTCCATAGACTTTAAGATTATTATTAATGGGTATTACAACTCGCGCACTTAGATGTATCGACAAAAACTGTGATGACACACTGTTTGCAGTGAGGTAGGATATGTTGGGTGCGTCACGAGTAATACCGCATTAATAGATAATGCAATAATGGATTTTTCCTTTCTATTCCATAATGGAAGTAGATATCTCAGGCCCTTTGATGGAATTGATATATCCTAAGTAAATCCATGGCCGTGGTAAGTAATGGGAAACTTCAATTTTGGAAGGTCAAAAAAATAATAATCGAGCACATGGGTTGATGGAACTAGCATGAAACCCACTTAATTAGAGATATCGAGACAAAGGGATTACATTACATGGTAAGCGTTCGTAAGAGGTGACACGTCATTGCGGCATTAACTTTTTCCTCTATGGGTGCATTGGTGTTTTTCTAGACGCCAACCTTGTACTTTAGGCAGGCCCCACATAATGCCACTGAGAAAGAGTCCTAGAGGGTCACACACTAAGTGTGTCCATGTTTCTCTATTAAATATTAATTTAAAAAGTTAAATAATTATTATTCATGACTATGGTTTAATAATTATTTAAGGATGTTTGATCGCATTTATTTTGACACTAGTTATTCGAGAGAATATATTGTGGATGAAATAATATATATTTATTAGCGAGTAATACAGTTACATTTATTTAAGAAATAAATAGCCATTACTCAAGGACTAATAAATGTGGTGGTGGAAATAAAGAAAAATGGAAAATAAAATTACACGCCATGTATTAATTATTACACGCCGTGTAGTTTTTCCAGTAAGGATTTTGAGGATATAATATTGTTTTATTAAATAATATTTATTATAATCAAAGTGGGTGCATGTAAAGGAATTAATAATTCGACATGGGGGTTTTCAATAAGAGTTAATGAAATAAATAAAACACGTAACACATTTATTTATTGTCATAACTCTAAAACCTCAAAACTGATTATAAATATCCTCAAAACCCCAACATGTTTCGACAGATAATCATTGTGCACAACAATTCTGGAGAATTATTTCAAGGCTGAAAGAAATACTTCCCCCAAGAACGCTCTCAAGACTGAGAGAGATCCTCCTCCATCAGATCTGGGCGATCAAAGGCGAACATCGCAAGCAATGGTTCTTCCACGCTATCACCTAGAGATACCTTCGGTGACATCCAGAGATGGTGGCACACGTGTAGATCTTCGCTTGAGTAATCCTACACTTGGATTCTATAACGTAATGACGGATCACAAGATCGTGACTGGAGACATCAATGAAGAAATAATTCCACTAAGGTAATTCTTGTGAATTAATTAAATTAATTTTAACCAACATATGATGATCCTATCTCTATGGTTCTGGGACTCCCGCTTTTGTTTTTCGTTCTTCGTTCTATTCTGAGGATCTGGCGTTTTATATCATGATGGATCATGGTTTGAATTTTTTTTTAATACTAAAATCATAGTTGGGAAAACCCACCAACTCGCTTCCGCTGTGGCCAGAACCTAAAAGTGGTATCAGAGCGGTCATATCGTTGATTATAATTATTTAGTTTTTCATTGGTGATTTATGCATTTAATAATTTAGTTGTTTCAATTCAAGTTAATCGTTCTTTAAAATCTAAATCACGAGATCTATTCCCCCCTCTCGTTTCTCGTTCACCTTATAGAAACGAATTTTTCTTTTAATTTTGATTAAAATAAAATAGAGGAACTCAACTAGAGGTTCCAAATGTTCTTGTCCATACAACACCAGAATACACGACGTGTATTCAGAAGTACATGTCGTGTAGTCTAGGTTCAATGTATTGGACTGGTCCACCAAATCATGTCATTTATTTCATCCTATATAAGTCATTTATAACACCGTGTGTTGACCAGGAATATGTGGCACACGGTTTCCGGATTACACATTCTGTGGTCCACTTAACATGGTGTGTAGTACCTTTGGGCTGGGATTGGACTGTGTACCTCATACACGGCTTGCCCGGCTGGAAACTGTGTAATGTGGATACAAAACGACATGTGTCCAACTGAACACGTCGTGTACTCCGAAAATTTCTGATGTACATCAACACTCCATGTCCCCGGGTGTGTACTTCAGATGGAAGGTAAAGAAAAGTACGCGTCGTTTAGTCGGAACTACATGTCGGGTACTCACCCAAATTACGCAGATTTATTAAAATTTATTATTTTATTATACAAACCCTTGAGACATGTACCATGGCGTAGGCATAAAGATGAGGCACAACACGTGATAGGTGTTTTACATATATGTGTGTTTAATTTAACATCTGCGTAATGAACGAGAATTCACCAGGTTGCCCCCAAGGTACAAGTTACATACAAGTATAATTTTACTTTATTTAAAATTAGGATGGTTGAGAATATCAAGGAAATTCAAGAAAAGTGTTTATGATAAAAATATTGATTAATTAAAGATAATTAATTAATTCGAGTGTGATTTATCTTAAACAAGAACGATGAAGGAATTGAATTCTAGTTTTATTTATGCATAAATATTGTTGCCTATATGGATGATCATAATCTAGACCAAGACCTTTGTGTGTGAATGGTTTCTTTAATTTATTTATTTAAATAAAATTTGTTGGCCTAAGAGCCCTCTTCTCATTAATATGTAGGGCCTACATTCCCAAGGATTCTTTTATGTTAAAACCCCTTTTTACCCCTCACCTGCATGTGAGATAAATGCATATGTAATGGATGGAGCTCCCAAGCTAGTGTAGGTGGATCAAGTCAGGATCCTAGGCAAAACCAATCCAAGGAGATACAAAGGTGGATAGGTGGAAAGCTGTAAACACGAACCTAAAAGGTTCAAGGTGCTTCTCCCCTAGGTCTTGGGTTATTTTATCAACTGATAGATAAATTAACTAATAGAAAAGGCTCATGATCATACCATTTATTTTATTTCTGTTAGTTGCATGGTTTATTTGTGGTGGGTGTGTTTTCACGATCACACAGTTAATCAACTAAACAAGCATGCAAAATGGAACTAAAATAAGACCGGGTTATGAGTAAATATTATCTTCACATGGTTAATCACATAAGTATATCCCACTTAATATTAACAATCATTTAATCAAAGATAATAAAATGGAAACTTTCTTATAATGAAAAAATCCCTCAAAGAAATATTATGTCAGTATAGCCTTCTATAATCTTGGTTAGAATCAAACCATAGTTCAAAGTGCTTGACCAACCCTAGTTGGAGTTCTTTCAATTATTAGGTAATTCTAATTCAAGGTTTTGGGTTGACTTGACTTGGTTCACGTCAAGGGTTGACTGTTACAGCAGGACTTGGTTTGACGAAGAGGCAAAGGTTTTTGAAATCCAAAATAAAAGGATTTCCGGATTGGGGAGTCCACTCAGCGGATCAAGGAGCTATGAGTTAATGCAGTTGGAATTTGAAATGCCTACCTAAAACCCTTCAAGTTTCTTGACCAACCCTAGTTGGGGTAATGAGAAGGGAAATATGGATCCTTTCCACTAGAATATTCAGGAAATAGAATATTCTGAATTTAATGGTGAGGGCTATTGGATTTCGTTAAAATAGTGGGAGACTAAAAAGTATTAATTTATTTATTTGTCTCAATTTTATAATAAAGTACTAAACCTTTTCTCATCTTAATCTATAGACACGGAAAGAAAAATGAATTCAAACATATCATTGCAAACCATACTTGAGAAGAAAAACATTCTCACCAACAGTAATTTCCAAGAGTGGCAGAGGCGTTTACGTGCCATCCTTCGCCACAAGAGGAAATTATATGTGCTGGAAGAGCTTATTCCAATTGCTCTTGGAAACTAGGCTAGTGATGAGGAGCTATCTCTTTATACAAAACATATTGATGATTCCACATATTTCCAATGTTTTATGTTATCGGTCATGTCCAATGAGCTCTTGAAGCAACATAAAAACATGGACGCGTATAGCATGATGCCTAACCTTAAGGATCTCTACCAATACAAGGAGAGACAAAAGAGATAAGAGATCTCCAATGATTTGTTTACAACTACGTTTGGAGAGTCTGCACCAACTGAGGATTATGTTGTCAAGCTTATTGGCTACATCAAAGGCCTGGACATCTTAGGTATTAAATTCCCGGATGAGTTTCATATAGATCTCATCCTATCATCACTGACCAAGACCTTCTCAAGCTTTGTTGTAAACTACAACATGAAAAATAATGAGAAGAGTCTATTGTAACTTCTAACCATGATTCACCACGTAAATAAGGACACAGGGCATGACAAACCCACAGTCCTCATGGTGAATAAGAAAAGGAAGGACAAGGCAAAGGGGCCAAAGACTTATAAATGGTTTGAAGCCCCTGAGAACCATCCTTACAAGAAGGGGAAGATCTAGAGGTAGGGAAAGGAACAGGAGGTGGTGTGTTTTTCATGTGGCAAGCAGGGCCACTGGAAGAGGAACTACACCCAAAAGCATGGGGATACTAAAGGTGTGTTCGTTATCGAGTGTAATCTTTCTATTTCCACATATTGGGTATTAGATACAGCTTGTGGGGCTCACATATGTATTCAAATGCAGGAACCAAGTAGATTTAGAAAGATTACCAGAGGAGAGGTGGATCTTTGAGCCGCCAATGGCGCAAGGCTGGCTGCATTGGCTATTGGTGATTACCACCTCTAATTTCCAACTGGGATGATTTTGGTTTTACAAAACTATTATTATGTGCCTAGTGTTACCAAGAATATAATTTCTGTATCTCTTTTGGATATAGATGGATTTATTTTCAAGTTTGGAAATAAGGGTTGTCTCTTTTATAAGAACAATTTATGTTATTGTATGGCACATTTGAATAATGGTTTGTATGTATTAAATTACAAAAACCAAGTGTTGGCAATAGATAATGAAACAAACTCACTTGACTCATACATCACCCAATTGTGGCATCACTATCTCGGTCATGTAAACGTGAAGCGCTTGAAAAAGCTCTGCCAAGATGGATATTTGGACTCTACTGACTTAAAACCACTTGATAGATGTCACTCTTGTTTACAAGGAAATATGACCAAGCTTCCCTTCGGTGGACAAGGTGAAAGGGCCACCTAGCTTCTAGGATTGGTGCACACGGATATGAGTGGACCATTTCTAGTAGAAGCTACAGATGGATATTCTTACTTAATTAATTTTAATGATGACTTGAGTAGATATGGATACATCTACTTAATAAGGTATAAGTCAGAAGCCTTAGATAAATTTAGGGAATTAAATAATGAAGTAGAAAATCATCTTGGTAAGAAGATAAAGAAACTTCGATCGGATAGAGGTGGAGAATATCTGAACCAAGTGTTCATTGATCTTCTACGGGAGTACGGGATTCTATCTCAACTCACTCCTCCTTATACACTACAGTGGAATAGTTTTAGTGAAAGGATGAACTGTACCTTGTTGTACATGGTGAGGTCGATGATTATTTATGCAGATCTTCCATTATCCTTTTGGGGATATGCATTACAAACTGTAGCAAACATATTAAACCGAGTACCAACTAAGGCGGAAAATGGAATTCCATCCGAGTTATGGAATGGAAAGAAACCCATTTTTTCCTAAACACATGTATGGGGATGCAAGGAATTTGTAAAGGCATTCTCAGGAAACAAACTAGCACCTCGGGGCACGAAGTGTATCCTTATAGGACATCCCAAGGAAATGAAAGGATATTACTTATATAACCCTTCAGACAAGAAATTGATTGTCTCTAGACAAGCCGTCTTTCTTGAGAGGGAGCACATACTCAAAAAGGATAGTGGGAGCAGGATTGACTTCGACGAAGTTGATGCTCAAGATACACAAGAGTTGGTATAGGAATAAGTTCCACAAGTCCCACTAGAAGAGGTTCCAGAAACACAAGTACTACGTAGAACCTCAAGAGAGGTAAGGGAACCAGAGAGATTTGGTTTCCTAGTCACCAAGAATGGTGAATCATTGTTGTTGGACAATGATGAACCTCTCTCCTACAAGGAAGTAGAAGAAATCTTAGAAGCTACAATATGGCTAGAAGCTATGAATTCTGAGATGGATTCCATGTATCAGAACCAATTCTGGGTTCTGGTCAATGAGCTAGTTGATGTAAATCCTATTTGATGCAAATGGGTATTCAAGAGAAAAATGGACATGGAAGGTCAAGTTACCACCTATTAAGCAATGCTAGTGGATAAAGGATTCAGACAGCATCAAGGAATTGACTATGATAAAACCTTCCCTCTAGTTTCCATGTTTAAATCCATAAGAATCATACTTGCCATAGCAGCTTACCATGACTATGAGATTTGGAAAATGGATGTCAAAATAGAATTCCTTAACGGGAACCTTTATGAAGATGTCTATATGACACATCCAGAAGGGTTTGTGACACCAGGTGCATGAAAACGGGTTTGAAAGTTGTATAAATCTATTTATGGATTAAAGTAAGCATCCAGGTCATGGAACAATCGATTTGATGAAGCCATAAAGAAATTTGGGTTCACTAAGAATGAATGTGATCCATGTGATTGTAATAGGTTTAATGGGAATGTGATCATTATCCTAGTATTATATGTTGACGACATATTCCTTATTGGAAATGATGTACCAGTATTACAGTTAGTTAAGGAATAGTTGAAAATGTTTTTCTCCACGAAGAACTTGGGTGAATCATCCTACATTCTAGGGATCAAGATCATTCATGATAGATCCAAGAGGATTCTTGGACTAAGTCAGGGTACATATATTGACCAGATACTAAAGAGATTTATTATGGAAAAATCCAAGAGGGGATTTGTTCCAGTGTCACATGGCCTACATCTTTCTAAGAAAATTTTCCCTTAGCCACCACAAGAGAAAGATAGAATGAGTAATATCCCATATGCTTCGGGTATAAGATCCATCATTTATGCCATGTTATGTAACAGGCTTGATGTTTCCTATGCACTGAGCATGGTAGGAAGATATCAATCAGATCGAGGAGAACAGCATTGGATTTCTATTAAGAATATCCTTAAGTATCTAAGAAGAACTAAGGATATGTTCCTGGTGTATGGAGGAGACAAGGAGCTTTTCATTAGAGGGTATGCTGATTCTGATTTCCAGGAAGATCAAAACGGTTTGAAGTTTCAATCTAGATATGTTTTCTGTCTCAATGGAGGAGTTGTGATCTGTAAGAGTTCAAAGCATCCAGTTGTCACCAATTCTACAGCGGAGTCTGAATATATAGTGTCTTCTGATGTATCCAAGGAATCCATTTGTATTCATAACTTTTTTCAGGATCTTGATGTGGTTCCTAGAATTAAGGATCATATCACATTGTATTGTGATAATACTACAGCGGTGTCTCTTGAGTAAGAACCAAGGTCACATAAACAGAAAAATCACATACACCGAAAGTATCACCTCTTGAGGTATTTCAATCAGAAGGGTGAAGTTTCAGTGAGCATAGTGTCAATGGAAGAGAACATGGCGAACCCCATGAAAAAAGGTCTATCTCAGTAGAAGCATGAATATCATGTGAGAGCTAGCGAGTTAAAGGTTGTTAGTAGTTAGCTCTAGTCTAAATGGGAGTCTTTTGGAGTTGGTGGCCAAGAACCAACTACTTTGTAATTTATTCATTAATAAATACCTTATCACATCTTGATTGTTATTAAACATGACAATGGGTGTGATAATGTCTTAAGTACAGCTGTTTCATTAAAGGGTCATAGCGGATCCCTACTATGATGAGAACCTGGAAGTGTCATAACACTATTCTTGAATATAAGTTCTATATTTGGATGATGTTATTTGAGGGACACAAATAATACAGTCTATTAGGGGTGAGGACTCATAAAATTTTGAGTCACCTTCTCATGGTGTGCGCCCTTGGTAATATTCAAGAGGATATTATGAGAATGAGACCTGCCATTAGGAAATCCACATTTCATAGTGTCATTGGATATTCCTATCTGAGGACATTTGAATTGCTATTTAGACTTTAAGATTATTATTAATGGGTATTACAACTCGCACACTTAGATGTATCGATTAAAATTGTGACGACACATTGTTCGCAACGAGGTAGGATACGTAGGGTGTGTCACAAGTAATACTACATTAATAGATAATGCGAGAAAAGATTTGTCCCTTCTATTCCATAATGGAAGTAGATATATCAGGCCCTTTTATGGAACTGATATAGCCTAAGTAAATCCCTATCTATGGTAAGGAATGGACAAGTTCATTTTCAGAAATTCAAATAAAGAATAATTGAGCACATGGGTTGATGGCACTAGCATGCAACCAGATTGATTAGAGATATCGAGACAAAGGGATTACATTAAACAATAAGTGTTCGTAGGATGTGACACATCACTGCGGTGTTAAATTCTTTCTCTATGGGTGCCTTTGTGTGTTTCCAGACGCTAACCTTGAACTTTAGGCAGGCTCCACCTAATGACATTGAGAAAGAGGCCTAGAGGGTCACACACTAAGTATGTCCGTGTATCTCAGTTAAATATTAATTTAACACGTTAAATAATGATTATTTCTAACTGTGGTTTAATAATTATTTAAGGATGCCTGATTGCATTTATTTCGATACTAGTTATTCGAGAGAATATATCGTGGATGAAATAATATATATTTATTAGCGAGTAATGAAGTTACATTTATTTAAGAAGAAAATAGCCATTACTCAAGGAATAATAAATGTGGTGGAGGAAATAAATAAAAATGGAAAATAAAAGTACACGTCGTGTATATTAAATATACACACTGTGTAGTTTTGTGGAAAATGTGTACCCGTCGTGTATTAATGATTACACGGCGTGTAGTTTTTCCATTCGGGATTTTGAGGATATAATATTGTTTTATTAATTGATATTTATTATAATAAGCATGGGCACATGTCAAGGAATTAATAATTTGACATGGGGGTTTTCAATAAGAGTTAATGAAATAAATAAAATGCTTAACATGTTTATTTATTATCATAACTCTATAACATCAAAATAGATTACAAATATCCACACAACCCCAGAACTTTTCCATAGAGAATCATTGTGCACAAGAATTCTAGATAATTCTATCAAGTCCAAAAGTACTACTTCCTCCAAGAATGCTCTCATTACTGAGAGAGATCCTCCTCCATCGGATCAAGGCGATCAAAGGCGGACATCGCAAGAGAAGTTTCTTCCACACTAGCACCCAGAGATCCCTTCAGTGACGTCCAGAGATACGTGTCACACATATGGATCACTGCTAGAGGAATCCTACACTTGGATTCTGCAATGCAATGAAGGATCACAAGATCATGACCAGAGACATCAACGAAGAAAGAATTCCACCAAGGTAATTATTTGAATTAATTAAATTAATTATAACCAGCATATGATGATCTTATCTCTATGGTTCTAGGACTCCCTCTTTTTTTTGTTCATTCTATTCCAATGATCTCGCATTCTATATCATGACGGATCTCAGTTTGAACGTTGTTTCACAATAAAATCATAGTTGGGAAAAACCATCAATGCGCTTCCACTGCGCCCGGAACCTAAATCTTGTAACTAATTAGGAATAATTACAACATTATTCACTTAATTGATCATAAAATTTGGATTCCCATTAGAAAATTTTATTTCACATTCAATTTTAACCAAGTCACTTAAATTTCCCATAATTTAATAAAACCAAAAATCCTAGTGTGTTTAACACTAATAATATTGGAAAACCACATGTTCTAAAAAATATTTTTTTAGAGGTCAAAATCAAGAAAAAATATTTTAAATCTATGACACCATATTTTTAACCAAGGTCATCCATGATAATTATCTATAAAAATCCTTCATGATATTTTATAATGGTTTTTTGAATTTTCAAAGCATATCCCATGGGAGTGTCAAACTGGGTGTGTAGTAAGACATGTTTTCAGGAACTAAGTAATGATTGAGTCTAGATAAATGCACCATTTTCGGATTTATTTCCCCTTGGTATCTCTATTCTACAACCACATCCACTTTTAGTATCCATACAAGGATTTAATTTGTTTTAAACCACTTGATCTATCCTTAATCAAAATTCCAGGACATTTTCTGATACTTTGACTCATCCATATACTTATCCTTAGGCATGTCCCTATAAATACCCTTAGAAATATCCCTAGGGATCTCAATATAATTTTCTCATATTAGTTTTAAATGTTTAACAAAAAGTATCATTTGATACCTACTAATGTAACCCATGATTTAAAAACATGGATATTTCATCCTTTTAGATGAATATTCATTATATTACACAAAAACACTCTTGATGGTCATAATAGTTTAATGTATTTAGAGACTTGATAAAAAATATTCTTATTTCAATAAGGATATTCAATGTATCGCAAAAATATATTACTATGAATTACTCTTCATATACATAACCTACTTAAAACCTTTCTTCATAACATGGGGAAAGGAAACATAAAAAATGGTGATCTCAACTTCTCAGTAAGGGTAAAAAAGGGAGATACATAAGCATAACATGAGTATAAGGGTATCAGTACATGTTAATAAAATATTAAAATCATACCTCACATATAAAAAATCATAATCATGAGTCATTTCAGAAATATTGTCCATTAATAGTACATGAATCATAAGTAAATCAAAGTTTGTTATCATATATAGAGAATTATTTTGAAAGATCACTTGAAGAATTTCTTAAAGAAAGTAACTTTTCTTTGATAATCACTTTTTAAAACTAATATACATAAAACATTTTGACAATAAGTTTCTTTGAAAATAACCCTAATAATTTATAAAATATCATTCAAAAAAATAATGGTCATGATGTTAAAATGTGTTTTTCATTCCATACCTGTTAAAACAAATATTCCATTCTAATTTTAAATAAAATCAAAACACTAAATGTTTAAAAAATGATATTAATAATACTTTCAATATTTTTTAAAAAAAATAAAAAATGGATAAAGAAATATTTAATAAATATTATAAATAATGTTAAAAAAATTAAATCTTTTTTTGAAATCATGGGTTTGGAAGAAAAAGGGTTTTGACCAAAGGGAGAAACAAATCCAATTTTATTTAAAAAAATATTTTCGAAATGTTGGGTACATAAGGAGAGGATAACGAAGGGGGAAAATGTATTCTTATAAAATAACCAGAGAGTAATAATATTCATGAGTTTCTTAATACATGGATCAAAATATTTTATTGTCTAAAACATAGTCATAAACAAAACTAATAAATGTTGATATTGTAACATAAAATATTTTCCACATTAGTAACATTGAATCATAATACCCATGAAAAAATAGAATTAAATGAAACTTAAAACAACATGAAAATAAAATATTCATAATATTAAATGTAAAAATGTTCTATATATACACATAATAAAATAATATTGGTTCATAACATAACATATGTCTCAAATATGGTAAATTAAGACAAAAATCCCTTGCTACTTTAGTAATATTTTGAAACATAATCCAAAATAGAGAATAAAATCAAATTAAACATTAAATATCATGAAAATAAATATATTCATGATATAAAATTACAAAGTTTAATTACATACACTACACAAAAGAAATGAGTGGTGAATTGGAATATGACACCCTGAAATAAAAGAGAGACTATAAATCTTACCTTAAGTTTCGACATCCTTCACACACATTAGAACCTCATGTATAATAAAAATAGATATATTAAATAATTTCAATTATATATATTTTCCACATATGATTTTAGTATGACCATTTATTTACTGTTTAGTATTAATTCCTTGTTAAAATCAAGATTTGGGTAAAAACTGGTTGATTTACATGTATGATTTCACATGTTATCTTCAGTAATATTACTTGGATCATGGTTCAATTATCTCTTCAATAATAATCATGAAATAATTATAATATTTATATATAAATTATAATTTTAATACTAATAATTAAATATGGTTTTGAAAAATGATGTATGTTATGATCATGGAGAAGGTAGGTCGTACGTATGCATGAGTATCGTTTCCATTTTTCAATGATCATCATTTCATTGAAGTATATAATATTTCATATTTTCCATGATGATCATATTATCATAAATAAATTTTATTTTTTAAAATATACTTATAAAAATCATCCATGTGGTGTGGTGGAGAAAAAGAGAGTAACATCTTTTTGTGAAGGTAGTAGTCCACACACATTTGAATGATGTTATCATTTTTTAGAGAGTTAAAAGGAAAGAAATAAATTGATATATTATATTTTAAGAATTATAAATTAGTCATTAATATTATAATCAACTCATTTATATCACATATATTCATTAAATGTATCCTTATTAACTTCTATGTAATGCATTAGTGAAAAATGAATCACATCGCTTCATGAGGGGGTAGTCTGACGTACACATGACTGATGTTATCATATCCCCTAAAAATAGAAATTATAAAAAAAAAATATGTGATATAATGACTCTATATGTATAATTGTATTAAAATTTTCATATATATATTTATATCCATCATCATACCCAACTGTGATGTGTTGTAATGGAAAAATGAATAATATCAGTTCCTGAAATGGTAGTCCACCATACACATAAAAGAATATTTCATAACCCATTTTATACAATTGGAGATGGTTATAGGTCATTCCATTAACCTGAAAAAATATAATTATATGTAAAAAATTTGTTATTATATCATCATGGTTTAATAATGATTGAAGTGGGTTGAGAATGAAATAAAATAAAAATTCTCATTGAATAACATTACAACTTCTTCGAGTAACCTCCTTAGGTTTGTACCAAAAGTATTCATAGGTTGAATTTATTAAAAAGCTAAGGACTATAGAATTATAGGAGGTAAGTTGGTAAGTTAATTTTATAGGTTTTTTATGTACCAAAACATTACGAAGTTATGAATAATAGAGGTCATGGGGCATCATTTTATAAGTTAGGTGAGTGGCACACTTGTATTTTTTTTAAAATAAAATGGTGTTCCCAAATTTTTATCATGAAACAAGGATCCAAAATGAATTTTTATTGATAATTAAAAATTGTAGGCTCTATATATTTCAAGATAATAGATTATATAAAAAACTTAGGTCATTTTAATCCTTATATTTTTATTTTAACCCTCAGATAAACCCATTTTTACCTTAACCACTGTAAATAATTTTTACAATTGTTACTATTCATTATGGTCAAAAAATAATTTGACCATATTAGATAATAAAACATTTCTTAAAAAAAAAATAAATAAAATACCAAATTTTATATAAATAAGTGGAACTTTTTATTCTAAAATAAATCCTACAGACAGGATTAAAAAGAATGTTTTCAAAGAGAAAAGGTTCCAAAGTTGAAAAGTTTTTTTTATAAAAATTAAATATGAAACTGATTCTAATGAACTATCTTAGATTAATATATATATATATATATATATATATATATAATTGAACTAATTTTAATTTAACCCTAATTTAAAATTTAATTTAACTTTTTAATTAATTTAAATGAAAATGAAGTTTTCAATTAAAATTCAGAATTTCTCATTATTCATCAAACAAGTTATCTTTTCAAAATATTCTCAAAAATTCACCCCAAGATAATTTTGATATTATTATATCAAAAATGAAAATTATTTTTTCAAATAATTTTTATAAAATTGTATAAAATTAGTTTTAAAATATCTGTTTCAAAGCTAAGAAAACTGCATTTTAGAAAAATAAGGGATTAAGCATAAAATTGGATTTTTTATTTTCTATTGTCTAAAAACCCCATAAGATGAATGTAAAATTTTGATTGAATATATAATATATATATTTAACTAAATTAATTTTTAAATTTTATTTTTATTAATTTATTAAGGTGAAACGCATTAATTTTCATAAAAATAGTTTTTTAGAAAAATATTTCCTTTGTTTTTAAATAGTCATTATTTTAATTTATGATCAATTTGTCACTAATGTAAAGACCCGGGTATTTATAGAATAATACTTTTTCATATCTATTAATATTTATCAATAAGATATTAATTTTATGTTAAAGGGGACACTTTTTTTGATAGCGTACTCAACATACAACAATGGGTTTCTTTGAAATCTTATGTTTCACACAACTTTGAGTTATACCCAAAAATAATATATTATTATTATTTTAAATAGTAGTTAACGCATAGTCGTTGTAATTTTGGGAATGAACATAAAAAACTACATTATGATTAGAAAAAATCATATGTCTTTACATTTATCCAATAAATTTTGGAGGCATAAAATAAGAATGAATCTGAAATTAAGCATGAAATACTCTAATATTATTTCAAAGGTCGATTTACCGCCTTTTGGGGGAGAACCCTTCTTAAATAAAGTTTTTGTCACTTTTATATGTTTCATTTGGAAAAATAAACATTTTATTTTTAAGGAAATCAGAATTTACATTGAGTAAAATAAATTTATTTTTCTGATAAAGTTCATTTTTTAATGAATAGTAAAAAATACTGCTTTTTAAGTCAAAACTGTCTATTCAACTAACTTATTTATATGATTATATTGTTCATTTAATGGTTTTAAATACTAATTATATTATATTTTTATTATTTAATCCAATTTTGTTCATTGGAAGTAATTTTACTTTTTAATTATACATAAACACATATTAATCTTTTAATAGTTATTATTTCGTAAAAACGCGCTTTTTGGTTTTGCCAACGGAAATTAATTTTAAATTAATTTCTGAAACTTTTGTGTCTTTAATTTGGAAAATGGATTCCATATTTGGAATAAGGAGTTCCAAATTGTTTGAATAGGAAACTTTTATTTTTATACATTAGGAATAGTAACTTCAGTAAATATTTTATTTACTATGGTTAAAAGGTAAATCAGGTAAAGAAGGGTAAAAAATAATATTATAATAATGTTAAATAACCCTAAGACATGTCATAACCCTTTTGGATGAGATATTTCCAATCGTGGGCATCCTTGGGTCGATTTTAGGACCCCATGGAGCCACTTGTGTGTGAAAATGACATGTAATTACTTTTAATTAAAAGTTAAGGAAAATATAACATAAACATGTATCTTTTGGTAAAATGATTTTTATATGGGGTTATATAAGTTATATTTTTTACTATAAATATTAATTATAAAGATAAAAATATTTACTAAATCTTGGTATTTTATTTATAATTTTTAAATATTAAATAAATAAATTTAATTATGACACAATGAAGATGCAATTATTGTTTCATTAATAAAGTATTCAAATAAATGATATTATAAATCTTAAAATAAATTTAATTTGGTAATTTTGATTTCATCCATGGATTTTATGGTTTATAGTTATGTGGTATATTTTTACTAATTATTTTGTTTCGAATCAATCACTTTTTTGTGTATTTTTAAAAAAGTTATGATATGAATAGTGTCAAAATTGACATAATTCATATTTAAAAATATAAAATAATTTATTAAATATTATAAAATTCCAAAAAAATATAATATTATTAAAAATAGTAATCATAAGTACAAAAAAAATTTATTTACTCTTTAGTTGGATATTTTTCATTTTTTGGTAATTATTTTAATTCTCAAATTGTTAAATGCTAGATAAAACGGTAAGAGTAAAAAAGGGTTAAATAAAAAACATAAGGATTAAAAAATTTCCAAAACTAGTATAATTCTTATTGTATTATTTTATTTAGACTTATATGAATCTTATATTCAAACTAACTAAATTTGGACTCATTTATAATCGAGATAGAATTTATAATAAAATTTTAATCCAAGATATTCCTAAAGTGCCCCTCCTCCCTCTTATAAAAGGACACCACCTCTAACCCTTACTAACACCTCTCAATCCCCATTGGATCATCCAAAATCTGCCCAAATAAGCTCTAAACATCCATATATTCCACCTAAAATACTCCCCCAAGGTAGAAGTAAATTCAAGGGATCCCTTTGGCTCAAATCAAAAGAAGTTACCTGATTTGAGGTAACGTCTTCTCTCAAGTTGTTTTCCTTTATTTTTTCCCTTCTCCAATCAGTATAATCTTTTTATTCTTAGTTTATATAACAAAACCAAAATCCTCAATATACTATGTTTTTGTTATGAGAAAGATTCAAACTTCACTTACACACACCTCATCTAACAGATATGAATATATTTTTTCTATGTACCGCAAACTGTTGCATCATGAAACGATGAGTGTTCGATTTTCCCCTACCACCACTCAAGGTGGACATTATGATGGAACTATAATTATATATGATATTTATGATATTTATTTTATCTATATTCTTCCTTAATTTGCATTTACAACATTCCTTTTTTATTTTCAAGTTGTATAAAGACGATAATTTCATTTGAGGAAGTGCGGACTACCGCCCCCTCAAAGTAATATGACATGTTCATGCTATACATGGAACATATAAAGGATCCAATTAATTAAATTATGTAACATATATAACTTAGATATTATACTGTAATTATAATATAAATATTTATCATTTATTTTTCATTCCATTAAATATGAAAAATAAATGAAAGTTGCATTCATGCGTATGTACGGCTTACCGTTTCCATGAACGGTGCAATTAATTTCTTATATCTAAATGATATGGAATATTATAAATGCATATATATTGGATATTTATGATATATGTGATATATATGATATCAAAATCAAAAATATAATTTGGGAGATAATTTAATTTTGACTACATGGACAATTTATAATTATAACGAGTTCGTTTTTTACTCAAGTTCCAAACATGGAAAAAATGTCCGACATGAACTCAAATATTTAACTAATTTTTATAGCAAAGTAAAAAGTGATATAAAATGAATTATAAAATTTAAAAAGGTTCTGTATCAAGTATAAATTAACTTCATTTTATTATTCATGAAATTAAATAATTAACAAGTCAATTCGGACACGAGGTAAGGGACTTCATGCCAATCTCATTTCTGACTGAAACTTAATTTTTTATTATCAAACAATTTTTTTGGAAAAAGTGATAAACTGCAGAATCTTCCAGAATAAGCACTAAATGAATAAAAATTGATTTTAAAAATTAACATGAGATTCTTGGTATTCTTATCCCTTAAGAGCTTCCAAGAAATATAAGTTACTGATGTTTTTGGATCATCCTTAATAAGGTCTTCGAAGTGCATCACCAGTTTGTCCCATGTTTGTAAGAACTCCTCTTGCGTGATTTTCAGTTAATTGAAGCATCTAACTAAAATCAGGTTCTCTTGTTAATCCAATCACTCTTCTCCAATGTAGTATCCACAATAATGGTTCTTCCCATCATCTTAATAGCAACTTCTGTGGAGGCAATTATCGAGAGGAATTCCTCTTCCATAACTTCACCAGAATGAAGGAGCAGCTCCACAGGAGCATCCGCGCTATCCTGTAGGTCACCCTTAGGGGAATCTACCTTGTATTACACACCCTCCACTCAGCCAGACTTCCCATCAGAATTAATAACACCTTTTATATTCTTTACTTTTGCTTTTTTGGTTGAACGAGTCTCCAAAGGTAATGGTAAATAAGAGTAATCCTTTCATCCTTTCTTGTTCCCTTGCCAACATTTCCTCCTCGAACCGCATAGTTTATTATCCTGGATATCATGTGCACTTTCATCTAAGAGTGTACCGAGTGATTCAGAACCAGACATCTCCTTATGACAACCCTACTTCTCATTGGGATCCCCTGCTCGGTCTGCCTCCTACTCAGGATCTTCATTCCCTAGTCCCTCAAAGCGGTTACCCAACATGACTGGTAACTCACTTCTCGGAATAGACTTTTTCACTCGAATAAGATGATCCTAAGCACCTTCTCTTCCAGTATTTCCAAGTCCAAATAGCACTTCCTTCACAAAATAATCCTTATTTTCACTTCCCCCATCCCCCTTTCTTGTCTCTACTTCCCTAATAAAACCTCTTCTATTCACAATTTTCAATGTCTCCAAAGGAACCATACTACTAGCATTAACAGTAGAACCCACCTCTAGTACTGCTTGACCTGAAGGACCTGGAATAGCACTAATAGTAATAACAAAATCTTTGTTTAGTTGATTTAAATTATTAGAAACCAAAATGCTACCCTCTTGAGAAACCCAAAGAACACCAAGGGCTGGGTGTGGAATAGAACCTGCATCCCGATGGAACTTTCTAGCCAAACCTTCAACCATTCCTTGACCCTTGACACAAAATTCTTGATACCCCCATCCTTTGAGGATCACACGCCTTGACTCCTCTCCTACATTGAACCGAAGAATGACCAATTCTCTAGCAAGTAAAAAAAAAGTCGAACCAAGTCTCAAAATATACGAGCGGTTTCCAACGAAACTCCTCCCCCACATGAATACATACATACTCAGTTGGAAGCATGGAAACATCCACTTACACAAAAATTCAAGGAACAATAGGTTGGCAGACAGCACGAGTCCTGTTGTTCGAGCACAAATATCTACCTATCATATTCCCTAACATGCGCATGATTGTAGGGTTTTGAAACGGTAAGGGAAGTTCATGGAATCTTACCTAGAATACCATTGTTGGTGTGTCACGCTTCATGTGAAAATCAACGGTCCACCGAAAAAGATAAAAAAAAAGTTCGTTGCAGTTACGGGGGAACTGGACCAAGCCCTAATCAAGTCTTCCTCCAATGAAAACTGAATCAATGGGTTTCTACTGTCCAGCAGGCCAACCGTGGCACAATCTTGCAAACCCCAAGAGCTGAAAATACATCTATCAAATGCATACACAGAATGTCAACACTTCTCGAAACGAGAAACTAAATTGATATTATGAAGGAATGAAACCTTGGTAAACTCTAGATAAGAAATTGACAACTGGGGGAAACCGCCATATAAATCTCAGACCTTAGGGTACAGAGAGATTTGCAGAAAAGAGGGAAGAAAATCTGGGTTGGAGAGAGGGAAAAATAAATGAGATGCAGTTCCATTAATTGAGTCATATTATGTTAATATATACCTCCTTATTTTATATGGTGTATAAATCCCTTTGACTTTTAATTTCATTCAAATGGAATCATTTTTCTAGAAAGCGTTTTACTAAACAAAAGGAATCTTTTTAACAAATGTGGCGACAAGGACCTCTCTGTCGACATAATCATTATTACACTTCCTCTATTTGCCTTAATGTTTTTAGAAGGAAAAAAAGAAACCCCTTATTCCATTTTTTTGGTGTTTTGGTATTGAAAATTGTTTTTAAAATGGATTGATTATTTCAATATCTTGAAATAATTTCACGTGATTGAAAATGAAATGTTATTAGTGAAATGTTGACATTTTCTATATTTTAGGGGTTATGATTATATAATGGTACTTGGAAATTAAATGGGTGGTTACATGATAAACCAAAAGACGGGTGGTTCTGTGATAAACCAAGGACATGTGGTTATTTTATAACCTCCAATTCATTGGGTATGGAAGTCAGTCGTATGGTTGTTTTATTTAGTGATATGTTTGGAAGTCGACCCTATGGTTATTCTATTTAAGTATGTTTATGTCACAAGTAACATTTATATGATATATGTTTCTTTATATGGATGTTATGGTAATATTTGTGTTACAAAATAAGGGTAAGCAATGATCTTATATTCAATGAAGTGTTTTTACTACTTCTTAAAGGTGAAAAATATTAATTTATATTAAAGTATTCATGGTTTACATGTTATTTAAATAAAAATAGTTCTCTTTATTTACGTATCCCTTATGGATATTTTTATGATCATACCATGTTTTGAAATGTTTTTCATAGGACATAATGAATAATAGGGTTAGGGATAGGATCAAGGAAAAGTTATATTGTTAAAACATGAAACGATGTCATGTTTTGTTTTAAAGAGTTTTTGTTTCATGAAAAAAAATAGATAGTGAGTTGAAGTGCCTACTAGTAATATTCAAGATGTTATATATAAGTTATAACCAAATTCTCTAAAGATCTAAAACTGAAAAGATCCTCAATTTGAATTATTAACATAATTAAATATTATGTAATGTTTAAGGATTGGGCCTTAGAGTTGGTATCAAAGGTCAATTTAGATAACTTTAGATGTTAGGGTCTTATTTAAGAATAGGTGACATAACCAAAATGGTTAGCATATTAGAAAGAGTCATAGTAATTTTAGATAAATTAAATGAGTTTAAGATAACATTAATAAGTATATCTTAGTTTTTACACTCCTCATAAGATGGTATATGATGATTTTACTAATATACTCACACTGACCTTTTTGGTTTTAGTAAATGGATGGATCTAGCATGCACCAAAGTAACGATGGATGTATTAAAAACTGTGATGGTTTTCTGAATGAGAAACCAAATGAAATGGAAGATGCTATGTTAACTATTTTGGTTATTCTTAAACAACTATCTGGAGTCATAATTGACCACATAATCCTTGGTGATTTTTCAAAGGCATCACATATATGAGAAACGAATCCCAATGGATGTTAGGGTAATAATCATAAAGGTAAGCATATTCAAAAACCTATGTGTCAAGGATGTGGAAAGAAACACGTAGAAAATGATTCAAAGGGATGGGAAGATGTTTCAGATGTGTTAATGAATCTCATAAAGCAATAACATGCCTTGGAAAAAGAACGCCTCCAGTTGACTCCAGGAAAGGGAAAGAAGTTCTTTCTGAAGGATCAATTGAATGTTTTAAATGTGGTGTGTGTGCTAATACAAACCATTACCTTGAAGTTCTCAAAACATTGATCCTTAAAGTGTATATGTTATCAGTATTAAAGTGTGTAGGAAATAAACCAGTAAGTGATGATGTTTTTTGATCTTCTTAAATGAACCCATCTCAAATATAAGAAATTGAAATAGTTGAAAAAGGATTGCATCTAATCCACCCCAAGTGATAACCTAGGATCAACTCATTATTTTAAATTAAATTCAATTATATATATTATCATACACTTAAACCCATCTAATATCAACCCATGTTGGACAATTTATATCCAAAGACAATCCATATAATTTACATGTCTTTAGGTTATTTCTTAGGTCTCTAATGATTCGACAACCCAAGCTAAACGACAAGCGACCGCTTAACCCTAAAATCTTGGTTAAATTTGGCCAAACCCAAATTTTGGCATTGTTTATAGGGACCCAAGTAATTCATATTAACACCCATTATATTCACCACCATTTATTCTATTCTCACCCAAATTCTCTTATCTTTTCCCTTTCATGATTTTTTCTCTTTTGGTGCATGTCTGCCTACACCCGTGATAACTCAAACATATTAGTTAGGATGGAAAGTCATGGGGTTTGGGAGTCAAGTACACCAAGTGAACTCATTACATTAGATCCTAATCTTCCAAATACTTTAGAGTCAAAAATTGAACCCATTTCAATCGATGTTCTTCAAAGAAACCAACTCATAAATCTGAGTAGGAACCAAAATGGAAATCCAAATGAGGCATCCCCAAACTTGGGTAATGCATTCAATCAAACCATGAATGACTACCTCACACTTTTCTGGACCAATGCACCCTCTTGCATTAGGCATGCTTCCCTAGGGGAATCCCATTATGTTTTCAAACCACATATCTTAAACCACCTTCCAGCCTTCCATGGGATGGAGTTAGAAATGTCATACCTGCATGTCAAAGAGTTCAACGACAATGTTGAAACCATGTGCCCACCAAATAAACTTGAGTCAGACAAGATGAGGCTCTTTCCTTTCTCACTAAAGGATCGAGAAAATAATTGTTTAAACAATATGATACTTCTAGAAATCAAATCATGGGACCAATTACAAAGATAATTTTACAAAAAATACTTCCCCTATCACAAAACAATTTCACTAAAAAATAGCTTCCAAATTATTTTTGAAAAAGAAGGGGAGTCATTTTATGAGACCTTATAAAGGTTCAAAGACACACTCAAAATGGTACCTAACCATGGATTTTCAATCCCAGAACAAGTTCAAATATTATATGAAGGGTTGGGCCGAGGGAATAAATAATTAGTTGAAATGATGTGCAATGGGACCTTTAAAACAAAGCCCCAAATGATGCTTATAAGTATCTATAAGGATAGGATGAACAAAACCAGACATGGGGGAAACCACCTTACAATGAGAATCCACCCAGATCTGGTGGAATTCACATACATAGCAAGGAGGAAATCCTTAGGGTGAAACTTGCTGCACTCACTAGGAAGGTCGAGGAGATCGATCTTAGGAAGGTCCATAAAATTCAAACCATTGACCCTTTTGGCACAATTTGGGACAAACATGACCACAAGACTGACAACTGCCCAACCATCCCTTCAATTAAAGATGTTATTCTAGGAATACCCCCTGCTAAATTCATTGATCTAAACTTCCAAAATCCCCAATACCAAAACACATTTAATCCAAGGTATAATGACCACCTAGGCTTCCACTGGAAGGATAACCAACAACCTATCCAACCACACAAACCAAAACCCTACCCTAGACAAAATTTCAAAACCATAACCAGTTCTAACCACAACCATTCCAATACCAACAACCTACTTTCCAATACCATAAACTCATCCAACAACCCATGAAACAACCAATCCAACAACCAAAGTATCCTCCTAAGATAAACCAACCAGCACAAGCCACTACTCAATCTTTCCCTATTCCAATCCTTGAGAAGTTGGGTAAACAAATAGAGAAAATGAACTCAGAAGTCTCATCCCTTAAACATGAACTAAAAACCATTAAAATTGGGGAGGACGCCGCACCTACTCAAGTGGTACCATCCTCAACTTTATGGAGAGTATCCAGTTACACACAAACCTCTCATGAACAACTCAGTGTAGTGACTATTTTAAGAAGTGGGAGATCCATTGAGAAACCTGAACAAGCCATTCCAAAACCATTAAAAGCTTCAACAACGCATGAAAATGATGAATAATCACCCATCTAAAAAATCCAATGAGAATGTGAAGGAACTACAACCACACCAAAAAATAAAACAACCCTCTCCCTTCCCTCAACGTAGGAGAGAAAAATATAAACCAGAACCCAATGAAACTTTGAGGGAAATATTATCCCTTGTTAAGTTGAAAACCCCCCATCTACATTCAATCCAAACCATTCCTACCTAAAAAACTAATTTAAGGAATTTTGATCTTTTAAAATGAAATTTTCACATAAAAACCAGGTCCTTTTGGCTGATAATGTGAGTACCACCATTCCAGGGACCATTCCTCCAAAGTTGAAAGATTCATGATGTCCATACCATAATGTTGAGATAGGAGAGAACAAAGTTGTCAAAGACCTTTTGTGATATGGGAGCCAGTGTGAACCTCAATCCTTATTCCATGTATTTTTTAATTAGGGCTCAAATAACTCCAACCCACATCTGTCACTCTTCATCTTTATGATCATTATGTTCAAGTTCCTAAGGGTATCTTAAAGGTTGTTTTGGTGAAAATTGAAAATTTCATTTACCCAGCTAACTTCATTGTACATGGAAATCACCCAAGCTTTGTTTCTAAGGAGAAAACCCCCATAATCCTTGGTCATCCATTCTTAGAAACAATCAACTCAATCATCTGAGTCCAAAATGGGAACATCACAATAACCTTCAGGAACATGATTCTAGACTGGAACATATACAATGAAATCTCTCAAATTGGGGATAATAAAGAGATCCATGAGGTTAGTTGTATTGGTAGTGTTGATAGTGAACTCTAGTATCATCAAGGAATTACTAAAGGATGTTTAAATCAAGAAGAGATTGATTTTCTTTGTTCACATGAGGGAAATTTATCTCCTTTTCTTGAATCTCTTTCATGTAGCTCTATTGATGATTTCCTAGAATCACCAATCAATGATACCATGGGTGAAAACTATAACATTGAGTCTATACCCATTCATGACATTGCTCTGGCTAATTTAGTGGATGAAAATTTTGTTCATAAAGAACCAATTCTGTTATGAAATATGAACAAAGAAATTTAGTTCAATACAAATTATAATCCTTTCTTGGAAAGTGATAACCAATCTGATCTCGAATATAAGGACTTACCTTCATCACTAAAGTATGAATTCTTCAGGGAAAATTGATCCTTTCATATTTTCATTTCTTCCTCTCTTGAATAAAATCAAGATATGATGCCTCTAGATGTCCTAAGAAAGCATAAGAAATTAATTGGAAGGACCATTTTTTATATTCCTGGGATTATCACACTCATTGGAACACATAAAGAAAGATGGAATTCATGTGATCACTAATGAGGATGGTGACCTTCTCCCCACAAGGGTCAGTAGTGGATGGAGAGTCTATATTGACTATATAAAGAACAACTCTTGTACCAAGAAATACCATTTCCCCTTTCCGTTTATTAATCAATTCCTCAAGTGAGTGGCAGTTCATCAATTCTATTACTTCCTATATGGATTCTCAGGTTATAATAAAATTGAGGTCTCCTTAGAGGATAAAGGAAAAACAACCTTCACTTGTCCATTCGGCACTTTTTCCTTCAAGCACATGCCATTTGGATTATGTAATGCCCTTGATACCTTCTAGAGGGGCATGATGTGATTCTTCTCAGACATGGTGGGGGGATTGTTTATAGGACTTCATTGATGACTTCTCCATCTTTGGGGATACTTTTGAGGGATGCCTTCTGAATGTCGAAGTGGTTATTTCAAGATGTGAGGATAAGAATCTCATACTAAACTAGTAAAAATGTCATTTTATGGTAAAGGAAGGACTTGTTATAGGCCATATGGTATCTGGGTAAGTGATCGAAGTTGATAAAGCTAAGGTCGACATCATTCATCACCTTCCCTCTCCTAAAACTGTTAAGTAAGTGAGGTTATTATTAGGACATGCTGGTTTCTATAGAAGGTTCATTAGTAATTTTATCTCTATTTCTTGACCACTTTTTTTGTATTCTTGAAATATTCTCCAATTTTATGGATAGAAAGATGCGGGGAATCATTCTATACACTCAAGTCAGCTCTTATCTCTCCACCTATCATGAAATTTCTGAATTGGAAACTTCTTTTTGAGCTCATGTGTGATGCGAGTGACTTCATTTTAGGAACAGTCTTAGGAAAATGATGTGAGAAAACTCCATGTGTCATTTTTTATGAAAGAAAATCTTTAAATAATGAAAAAATCAACTACACCATCATTGATAAATATTTCCTTATTGTTGTATTTGCCTTAGAGAAATCTAGGTCTTATATCTTAGGATCACCCATCATTGTCTTCCCCGACCATTCATCCCTAAAATACCTTTTCCAAAAACAATATTCCAAGGCTAGATTGATTAGGTGGGTCCTTCTTCTTAAAAATTTAGACTTAAACATTAAGGATAAAAAAGGGTGTTGAAAATTTTGTAGTTTATCACCTCTCTTGGATGGAATTCAAAGACAAATCATGTCACCTTTATGTTTCTGATTCATTTCCTGATGAGCACCTCTATTTAGTGAGTGATTGGTCGTGGTATGCTGACATAGCAAACAATTTGGAGACGGGTGACATTCCAAAATTCCTAGGGACCCAAGCTAAGATTAAATTCCTTTCTGATGTTAAACACTATGTGTTTGATGATCATTTCCTCTTCATTTGTTTCCTGATCAAATCATTAGAATATCTATTCCTGAGTCTGAGCAAGAGTCCATTATAAAAAAATTTCATGGAGAGGCATGTGGAGACCAATTTTCTACAAATAAAACCATAGAAAAGGTCCTCCAAAGTGGTTTCTACTAGCCTAATCTCACTAAAGATTCCTTCCAATTCTGAAAAAGGTATCCTCAATGTTAGCAATTAGGATCCACTACCAAAAGGAATCAAATGCCCCTCACTCCCATTATGGTCATTGGAATATTTGATTTTTTTGGGAATTGAATTCATGGGACCCTTACCAAAATCTAGAGGATACCTCTACATCCTCTTAACAGTTGATTATTTCTCGAAATGGTTTGTGTCCATTCCCACCAAGTCCAATGACCATCATGTAGTGATCTGATTTCTGAAATGGCATATATTTTCTCGATTTAGAATTCCTAGGGCTATAATCAGGGATCGATTAACCAATTTCTATAACTTCCCATTATCTTCACTCATGTATAAGTATGGGATTTCTAATAAAGTTTCCACTGCATACCATCCTCAAACCAATGGTCAAGCTAAGTTATCAAAAAGGGAGATTAATTAAATTCTTGAAAAAACTGTCAAAACCTCTAGGAAAGATTGGCCCAAAAAACTCTTGGATTCCCTTTGAGCGTATCATAAAGCATTCAAAACCATCCTTGGAATGTCACCATATAGGTCAGTTTATGGAAAATCATGTCATTTACCTATTGAAATTGAACATAAGGCATTTTGGGAAATCAAAAAAAATTAGTTTTGACATTTCTTTGGCTGAAGAAAAGAGGAAATTAGATCTTATTGAACTTTAGGACCTTAGGGTGGATGCTTATGAAAAATCAAGGATAAATAAAGCTAGATTTAAAGCCTACCAATAAAGGAATCTCAAAGTTAAACACTGTGAACCAGGAAAATTTGTGTTCTTGTATAGTTTGAAACTTCATTTACACCTGGTAAAGTTAATGTCTATATGGTTAGGTCCATTCATAGTGCATCATGTGTACCCATGTAGGGCAGTAGAGATTCAGGATCCCATAAGTGGTCTCATTTTCATGGTCAATGGTCATAGTTTAAAATCATTCATTGAATCATTCAATAAAAAGGAAACAAAGGTTGAGTTAACCGAGCCAACCTATGAAACAGGAAAAAAATGATAGATTTAGGATCCATGTAGGGCTGACAATGTTAAACAAAAGCACTACATGAGAGGAAACCCATGGTTTTCATGTTTCCAATCTTTATGAATCATATTTATTTTTCAAATAGGATTAATGAATCATTTTTATATTTAAAAAAAGTCGACTGTTGACCTGTTCTTATATTATGAGTATGGGTGGGTATGAAAGGGGAGTGTCATCTTCTTCTATGTCACATGGTGTGGTCCGTGAGTAATACCTTACCGAGAAATTTAAAAAGAAGAAAATTTATGATCAATTAATTATATTTTTATGTGTTTTTAAGTTAAAAATAATAATAATAATTTAAAAAATTAAAAGGACATGTCATAGGTCATGGGGAAAACCCTATCACAACTAGAAAAGTCGCAGGGACTCGAACCCAGGACAAAAGGGAGACAGGGGCACGTGATTACCACTAACCTATGGCATATAGTGCTTATTTTCAATAATTTTTTTATATATACTTATATTTTACTTTTTTTATTATATTAATATATATATATATATATCTGTTTTGTTTGTTTGTTTTTCCCTTTTTCCAATAGGGAACTCTACAAGTGACACGGATATCAGATAACTAAATTGGAGCATAAATAACTTCAACTTCAACCACTGGGTGACACTGTTCCATATTTCATATTTCATATTCCTTTTCAGAATACTTTCAATTACTTCTACCCCATTCTAAATTTTATTTTCTTTAAACACTGGGGATTGTGTTATTCTAAGTTGGGGGTAAAAATAATGAAAAAAAAAATTAATCAATTTTGTGTGCAAAAAAATTTGTTGAAGGAAAATTTTATTTAAAATTAAACATGATAATACCCATTTAACACTTTTAAACTTAATATCAAATAATTTATCATTCCCTATTTCTTATTTTAATCCATGAATAATTTCATGAGCATATATTTTGGAAAGTGTGGCTGTCTAATGTGAAATTTCATCATCTATATTTTGATCCAAATAAAAAAAGATCACAATGCATGTCCTTTGGATAGTGGGGTATTAGTTTGAGTTCATGGGGTCCCCCAAATAAATATCATATTTTTGGTGTTCATTTTAGTTTTAATATGAGTATTCAATAAAAAATCATAAAAATAAAAACAATAAATTTGTTTATAGAGAAATGAAATGACCTAATGCGTGGATTTCGGCACTTGGAGATCATAAATCCATACTTTTATTTCCCAGAGTTAGTAATTTTATCTCTATTTGTAGAAATTTGACATTTTTTTACTATTTTAACTTGATATGATTCCCTAGTATGTGGGATTTACTTGGTGCCCTAAGTTCTTTGAAACTGGGAGACATTAGCAACGTCTCGCTACATGGGTTGACTCTTTTGAGTGAAATTTCAATTACCATGGAAATATTGAAAAAAAAAATTCAATAATCATATTAATATTGAAATTTAATTCCACCTAGAGCTGCTATCATTTCCCCATTGAATAAAGATGAACCCACATGTCTATTGTGATACACAACACATCCTCGTGATTAATTGATATTGGATGAAATATGGCGATGAATTTGAACAAAAGAATGGGCTTGGGATAGGGATATGATTATGAAACTATATTCTATTAAAATATTTTTATGGGTTTCATGATTTTTTATTATAATGTTTTTTTGTGATCATTGTATATTAAAATGTTTTTAGAAAAGGGAATTCGAATTTCATGTTTTTGAGATATATTTTACTCGGGACTAGAAAAACTCAAGTTGGGGGTGTGATTAGCCACTAAACGAGGATAATTTTCATTTTTTATATATATAATATTCATGTTTTTTATTATTCATAAACACCATTTTAGTTCATTTTACACTTTGAACATTAATTCACATTATGATTGTAATTCCATATTAAAATTCACTATTACATGGTACATTTTTGAACACCACCTAAAATAAAAAATGATCTTGATTTTATTTTCATAGTTTATTTTCCATTTTTTCATTACATTGAGAACAATTCATATTTTAGATTATTGGAAGATTCACATTGTAAAACCACCAAAATGGGCTTTCATGGAAACACATTCTGGAAAAAGTAAACATGACAACATCCCAATAACAAGAATGTAGCGACCACGATCCAAGACCAATGATTCCCAAAATTTAATTGAAGGTATGGGACATCATTGGGAACATTTAATTGAATAGTTCCCAAGGCTAATTCGGATGTTTGATTTTAGTTACAGGCGGCCCAAGTTGGAGATAAAATTTTGAACTAGATTCTGCATCCCAGAAAAACATCCCATCAGTTTACACATATCTCATAAACCACAAAAACGTTTTGGATGAAACTTTACAGATGATTTGGGGACATCTGGGTATTCATTTTATTCTTCTATGACCCACTATAATTTTTCCATCTAGAATCTTTTTTATGCACTTCTGTTCACTAGATGTTACCTGGATGCCACCTCGGTTCAAGAGTGGAAAAGTCTAAGTACCCCAATCTTTCCACCACCCTAAGCCTACCATAATCAAGTGGAATGACTTTAACTATTGGAGGATCTACCAAAGGCTCCCAAAATCCCTTTTTAAGGTTTTGTTTTTTGGTTATTTATACATCTTTGGTTCTTTGTTTAATTTTAATGTTATGATACGATTTTGTTTCCTTGAGTTTGTCTTTCTCATGTAAGTTGTTAAACTCACATTAGTTTCTTAATAAAATTTCTTCTTATACTCTTATTTTTTTCTTCTTCATATTACGTTGATACTTTTGGTTCATGGTGTGAATTTATTCACACCAAACCATATGAAATTATCACACAATAGTGGAGTGATCATTATTTCATTGTATTTTTTTTACTTCACCAATTCCTCCTTCATGAGTGTACTTTCTTCTTCAATTGAAACCATAGAATCAATGAAGGGCTAACCCACTTATGGGTTAATCCAAGGGAGTATAAAGGGGATGTATTGGATGTTATTTCTCACTCCATTAATTTCTAATCAGTTCTCTTAATTGGGAATTTTGTTTTAAGATTTCTAAACTCCTTCGTCCTTGTTGAATTTAGGGCCACACACTTCAAGTGCTAATACGAATCATTACCTTGAAGTTCTCAAAACATTGATCCTTAAACTGTATACGTGATTAGTGTTAAAGTGTATAGGTATTAAACTTGTAAGTGATGATGTTTTTTTATCTTCTTAAATGAACCCATCTCAAATATAAAAAGTTGAAATAGTTGAAAAAGGAATTCATCTAATCCACCCCAAGTGATAACCTAGGATCAACTCATTCTTTTAAATTGAATTCACTTAAGTATCTCAGTGTTCCCTTAAACCCATATAATATCAACCCAATTTGGCCACTTCATATCCAAAAACAATCCATATAATGTGTGTGTCTATAGGTTAATTCTTAGGTCTCTAAGGATTCGGAAACCCAAGATAAACTACAAGTAACCGCTTAACCCTAAAATCTTGGGTAAATTTGGGTGAGACTAGTGTGATGTCAATGACTACCTCATCATAATCAAGATCATCCTTGATTTTGAATGTTTTATCCATTGCATCAACATGATCATTCTATGATTGAGGTATGTGATTCAACATTGATTTAAATGGAAATTATTCCAATAATACTCTCATGTAACTGATGAGGGAACCAATTAAACCATTTTTATTGTATATCCACCATTGATCTGTTTGATCACAAAATTTGAGTAACCTTTGACTTTTAGGTAGGATATATTTAGCTACAAACTGAGCTCCAAACCTATAAGAATGACTTGGTATTCCTTTTCACTATTAGTGTATCCCTTAGAAAGTGAACAGGAATTGGAAAAAATTTCATTGTCTGGGTAAATAAATAATATTCTTATACCAACCCAGTTGAGCTTCCAGTTTTCCATTTTCTTTCCACTCATACTTTAGGAACCACCATTAAAATACATCTACTATATTTGTGGTGTTTCATGGGGATGGAATACTTCTTCATCTATAAGTTTTGTGTCTATTGGAATATTTTCTAACATAGGATGTGCTTCATGGAAATCAGAAAGTGCATGTGCTTTGATTTCCTTTTGTGACGAGAATTAAATTACATATTATTTTAGAATAACTACCCATCATTAAAGATTCCCAGTTGAAATAGGGATGCAAAGAATATATTTGACTTGTTTTATATGAGGGACCAGGTGGACTTTGTGATACAATAAGCAATGCATCTTATTTTTCACTATAAAGATGAGCACAAGGTTGTAAACCTAGATATCATAATATTGAGTTTCATTATCTAGATTTTTTTGGATTAGATATTAGATATAGTTTTTTTCACAAAACAATTTTTCTATTTGAGGAGTGTGTTGAGTGATCATTCCATGGTGTCTATGTATAAGATAATTGTTGTTCATTTTATCAGTGACAACAAAACTAGTGGATGCAGTAGGTATTGATTAGGGTTCTCAGAATATTATTGGTGTTCCTCATCCAACCAGAAGGTAAGTCTCTTATTAATGAACTTAGTGTAGAGGATAAGTTTTCTAGCCAGTTTGGCTATGAAATCCATGATATCAGAAAGGTTACCTTGAAGCCTTCTAAATTATTCAATATTATAAGGATGTTTAATTTCCAAGGCTAAACTATTATTTTCTTTTTAATCATTTATGTCAAGGTGGTGCACTAAAAATCCAAGTAATTTCCATGATGTCACTCCAAAACAAATTATCTAGGTTTCATCTTCAAATGTTACTAGTAGAAATTGTCTAATATTGTTTGAAGATCAACGAGGTGATCACAGCACTGCCAATATTTAACCAAAATTTCATTGATTTAGAACTTTGTGATTCTCCCCAATAAGGGTTGGAAGATATGTTGCATGGCATGTTAATAATTTTAGCTATAATACATTAAAAAAATAATGTTGTGTGGTAGAAAAATATCCCTTGAGGTACTCTAAATGATGTGCCTTCATCATATTCAGAGTTCATATTTATTTGGTATGAACAGAATACCTATCCATAAAGTAAAAAGCATTGGAAGATAACAGTTTTATTGATCAAAAAACTTGATTGGTATTGGGAAATAATCCTTTATAAAATTTTGATTTAGGTCCCTAAAATAAATATATTCTTTGATCTGATCATTATTCTTCTTGATGAAGATGATGTTGGAATGTAATTTTCAATACATCACCTCTCGAAAAAAGTTGTATTTGATCAATTTTCCAACTTTAGATTCTACATTAGAAGCATGAGAGGGGTGAATCCCTCCAGCTACTTGATTGAAACCCTGGGGGTCATCCTGAAATCCTAGATAATGAGTGTCCTCAATGAGGCTCATCTCGAACATCTCTTTATAGTTATAAGTGAAAATATATTGATGCTTCTTTAAAAAGAAAATATACATTTCTGGTTCTTTGAGGGTCATGGAGAAACTAATCAACATAGGTGATTAGTCACTGAAAGTGGATAATATTAATTTTTAATATCTTTATATTCATTGTTCCATAGTCCATAAACATTGTTTTTAGTGCATTACATAAATAGAACTTCATTTCTCATCTTAAATGCAATTCATGTTTAAAATGAAAATTTGGGCCCAATCATTAAATTTTTTGTAGACAACAGTATATTTATTTTCGGAATTTGAAATTTTGGGATATGATTGACCACTCTGTTTGGAACATTTTATCTTTTATGCCCGATGGATGAATCCCAAGGGAATATGGATATTTTTTCACCCAAATGCAGAAATTTTCTAGAGAAAGCATAATGGGCCTAAGGCCCATCAAACAAATGTGGGGCCCCAAAACCAAGCCCAATGAAGATCAAATTTATACAGTATAAATATAAAAATATGAGGATCATTTTATTAAACTATGGCTAGAGCTAATTCTGATGTTTTCATGATGATAAAGGGATCTGAAGTTGAGATTTAAATGGTGGACCCGACATTAATGCACAGAAATGCGTCCCACCATTTCGACCATAACTTCCAAACGGATAAGCCAATTTTCCTGAAATTTTTATATCTTCTATAAGAAACATGGAGGAAGATATGTTCTATTTATGACACCTTCGGATTCGGCCGTATGAAGTGTCAAACGCACACGTCAAAATGGAGGATGAATCTGGATGGTTTTGTGGTCAACTTTGTAACGTTAATTTCCTTTTGATTCTTCACCCTCCTTTTGACTCTCTTAATTATTGGGGGGTGAATTTATTGTTGGGGGTGGACATAAGGCTCCTAATATGCCTATATAAGGATCTGGTGGTGAAGGGAATAATCATCTAACATTTTTCTTTGAATCCAAGTTTTTCTTTCAATTGTAATTTCCCGCTTTCGTTTTGTAATTGCATCGTCAATTTCTCTAATGTAAGTTTTTCATTCACATTTAGTATTTTAATAAAATTTCTTCTTCTTCACTTTTATTTTTCCTTTTTTTTACACGTTGATACTGTTGAAACGAAGTGTGAATTTATTCACACCCACACTTGTGAATTCATCACACAACGGTGGAGTGTTCATTTTGATTAATGTTTTTCTTCTTCAATCCGGCTTCTTTAAGTCAACTACCCGCTTCCATTGATAGAATAACATCAATGGAGGGATAAACTTTTATGGGTTGATCCTAGGGAGTTGCATGGGATGTATTGAATGTTATTTGATGTTCCTAAATTATTAAACTTGTTCTTTATTTTAAGAGTTCCTTTCTTTGATTTATCTTCTTCTTTGTCTTCACCGACTTTAACGACGACACATTTTAAGTGCTAGTACGATCCAATTCCTTGGAGTGCTCATTTAATTGATCCTCTAATTGAATTGGTGATTAGCCTTGAAATTGTGTATGGATTAAATCGGAGAATGATATTGAGGAATTATTTCATTTAATGGATACCTCTTGAACCAATGAACAGAAAATCAAATGAAAAAAAAATACATCCAATAAAGCCCAAGAGACAACCTAGAATCGACTCACCTTAATTAGTTGTTTTAATTCAAGTAATTTTATTTGTTTTGTTCTTTAAATTAAATCAATATTTCTTCAAATAAATTTAATCCAAATTTGGCCACTGCATAGCCAATCCTGTATCCAATCTTAGTGTCTCAAGGTTTCTTCTTCGGTCCATATGGATTTGATCCCTACTTGTACTTCAATGACCGCTTTTACCGGTAGGGTAAATTTGGGCGCAACCAAATTTTGGCACCGTTGCCGGGGACCCAAGTAAGTTTTCTTAGACACCCACCTTCTATTCTCACCTAACTTCCCTTTTCTCACCTCTATTTCTCTTTTCTTTTTCCCTTTCTGTTTTTTCAAAAAAACAAATCCAAATCCAAATTTCATTCAACTCCAATGGAGTATCATCAACAATTTCCTTTCATAAAATTGGGCTGGAATTGAATAGGAAATCAACATTGGGAATCCCCTCACATAGGAAATTACTTTGATCAACCTTTAAATGAATACCCCACACCCAATAACATGAACGATCAATGGGATGCTGATTTTTTAAAGGATCAATTTCCATACCTCTCAAGGATGATTGAAGAGATAAAACTTAATGATGTTGATGATGTACAAACATCAATCAATCCTAATTCTAAAAAAATTCTTGAATATTTGTGTGAAGAAATGGTTAAAATTAATTCATAAGTTTCATCACTGAGATTAGAAATACAAAACATTGAGACTTATGAAGAACCCATTCCCACTCAGGATATCCTTTCCACATCACTTATAGAAGAATATTGTTGCCCACATAACTCATGTGAATTTAGTAAAGAACCCACTTTAAAATCTTACAATACAGAGTTGGATAATGAAGAGATTTGGTCAGGTAATGTTGAAATTCAAGATAAAGAACATGAAGGAATTGTTAATGAGTATTTAAATCAGGATGAAATTGATTTCATGAATTCACAAGAGGGAAATTATTCTTCATGGATTTAATTTCCAGAATATTGCACCAAAAATGATTTTTTAGAATCACCAATCATTGAACCATTGGGATAGTTAACAAATATTGAGTCCATAACCACTCCCGACATTAAAAAGGAATATTTTTGGGAGGAATCAAAATTTCAAAAGGAACCAATTATTTCTAAATTTCATGGAGAAGAAACTGTTTTTTATTCAAATTTCCATTCTTCTTTTGTAAATTTTTATCAACCTGAACTCAAAATTTTTCTCCTTTCTTCCCCACTATTAAATGTGGATAACCAATACCATGAAATTTCAATTTATTATCCTCTTAAAACTAAAAAATTGGGAATGTTTATTGATGTAATAGTCAATACTAGATATTCAATTCAATCAACCATTTTTGATATTACATGGATTTTACCGCTCATTATAGAACAAAGGATTTCACATGAAACATATTTCAAACAAATAATCAATCTCAATATTGTTGAAGTGGAGAAATATGGGTTAATTAAAATTTTGAAAGTTGGAATTGGATAAGTTGGGGGGTTCAAGTCGAGCTAACGACGTTAAACAAAAGTGTTGCATGGGAGGCAACCCATGGTTTTCATGTTTCTAATCATTTTGAATCATTTTTTTTCATATAATAAATTACCATAAACTATTGACTTGTTCTTATTTTATGAGTAAGGATGGGTATGAAAGGGGAGCACCATATTCATCCGTGTCACGTGGTGTGATCTCTGAGTAATACCTTACCCAGAAAATATAAAGAAGACAATGTATCATCAGTTTATTTTGTTTTGTTTTATTTTTATGTTTTTATAGGTTTAAAAAAAATAAAAGGACATGTCGTAAGACATAAGGAAAATCCATTCACCACCATCCAAGCTGCTGAGACTCAAATCCAGGATTTAAAGGAGACTATGGCATGCGCTATCATCACCAACCACCAGGTGACTTCATTCCATTATTTTTATTTTAAATTTATTCTTTGAACTCCTCTCCTACCCCCTTCTAACTTTTCTTTTCTTTAAACATTGGGGACAGTGTTATTCTAAGTTGGGGGGGATAAAAATGATTTTTTTTCAATAAGAACATGCATGGAAAGAAAAAATTGCATTAACCTTGAACATGATAACACATATTGAAAACTCTGGAATTGGATATCGAAAAATTTGGATGCTTTGATTCTGATTTTAATTCAAGTTTAAGTTCATGAGCATAGTTTTTGGAAAGTTCGGTTGTCTAATGTGATTTTTCAAAGTTTACATTTTCATCCTCTTAATTAAAATGCCACAATGCACGTCTACTGGATCGTGGGTGTAAATTTGAGTTCTTGGGTCCCTTTCATTATAGCATAAGGGTATGGGGTCACTTTTAGTTTAATTGGAGTATCAAAAAAACAAAAAAATGACCACATAGAGCAATGTTTTGTCCAAATGTGTGGCGTCCGACACTTGGGGATCGTGACTCCATAGTAGTCTTTCCCAGAGTTATGCTTTATATCTCTATTGTAGAGCATGAAATTGACAATATGTGTGGTGTCCGGCACTTGGGGATCGTGACTCCATAGTTATCTTGCCCAGAGTTAGTCTTTTCATATCTATTGTGGTTAAAAAAATAAAATAAAAAAAAATCAAAAAAATGGATACTCATATTAAGGTTTAATGTGATTCCCACCTAGCGCTTCCATTTTTTCCCCTGAACAATAAAATGGGACCCATATCTTTTATGATGCACAACACTTCATCATGCTTAATTGGAATTGGATGAAATGTGGAGATGAATTTGAACAAAGGAATGGGCTTGGGCTTGGGATATGCTTATGGACCTAGCTTGTTTTTAATGACTTTGATGGGTTTTCATAATTTTTCTGGTATTAGATATTTGGGTGAGCAATGTGTATTAAAATGTTTTTGGAAAAGGGGATTTGAATTTCATATTTGTAATTTATTTTGCTCGTGACTAGCAAAACTCAATTTGGGGGGTGTGATAAGTCACTGAAAGTGGCTAATATTAATTGTTAATATCTTTATATTCATTGTTCCAAAGTCCATAAACATTTTTTTTAGTGCATTAAATAAATAGAACTTCATTTCTCATATTAAATGCAATTCATGTTTAAAATGAAAATTTGGGCCCAATCATTAAATTGTTTGTAGACAAAATTATATTTATTTTCTGAATTTGAAATTTTGGGATATGATTGATCAATTTGTTTGGAACATTTTATCTTTTAGTCCCGATGGATGAATCCCAAGGGAAGATGGATAATTGTTCACCCGAATGCAGAAATTTTCTGGAGAAAGCATAATGGGCCTAAGGCCCATCAAACAAATGTGGGGCCCAGAAACCAATCCCAATGAAGCTAAAATGTATACAGTAGAAAGATAAAAATATGAGGATCATTTTATTCAACTGTGGCCAGTGCTAATTCTGATGTTTTCATGATGATAAAGGGATCTGAAGTTGAGATTTAAATGGTGGACCCGACATTAATGCACAGAAATTCATCCCATCATTTCGACATAACTTCCAAACGGATAATCCAATTTTCCTGAAATTTTTAGATCTTCTATAATACACATGGACAAAGATATGTTATATTTATTACACCTTCTGATTCAGCCGTATGAAGTGTCAAACGCACACGTCAAAATGGAGGATGAATCTGGCTGGTTTTGTGGTCAACTTTGTAACATTAATTTCCTTTTGATTCTTCACCCTCCTTTTGACTCTCTTAATTTTTGGGGGGTGAATTTATTGTTGGGGGTGGACATAAGGCTCCTAATATACCTATATAAGGAGCTGGTGGTGAAGGGAATAATCATCTAACATTTTTATTTGAATCCATGTTTTTCTTTCAATTGTAATTTCCCGCTTTCGTTTTGTAATTGCATCGTCAATTTCTCTAATGTAAGTTTTCATTCACATTTAGTACTTTAATAAAATTTCTTCTTCTTCACTTTTATTTTTCATTTTTTTTACACGTTGATACCGTTGAATCAAAGTGTGAATTTATTCACACCCGCACTTGTGAATTCATCACACAACAGTGGAGTTTTCATTTTGATTAAGGTTTTTCTTCTTCAATCCCGCTTCTTTAAGTCAACTACCTGCTTCCATTGATAGAATAGCATCAATGGAGGGATAAACTTTTATGGGTTGATCCTATGGAGTTGCATGGGCTGTATTGAATGTAATTTGATGTTCTTAAATTCTTAAACTTGTTCTTTATTTTAAGAGTTCCTTTCTTTGATTTATCTTATTCATTGTCTTCACTGACTTTAACGACGACACATTTTAAGTGCTAGTATGATCCAATTCCTTGGAGTGCTCATTTAATTGATCCACTAAGTGAATTGGTAATTAGCCTTGAAATTGTGTATGGATTAAATCGGAGACTGATATTGGGGAATTATTTCATTTAATGGATACCTCTTGAACCGATGAACAGAAAATCAAATGAAAAATAAATACATCCAATAAATCCCAAGAGACAACCTAGGATCAACTCACCTTAATTAGTTGTTTTAATTCAAGTAATTTTATTTGTTTTGTTCTTTAAATTAAATCAATATTTCTTCAAATCAATTCAATCCAAATTTGGTCACTGCATAGCCAATCCTGTATCCAATCTTAGTGTCTCAAGGTTTCTTCTTCGGTCCCTGTGGATTAGATCCCTACTTGTACTTCAACGAATGCTTTTACCGGTAGGGTAAATTTGGGCGCAACCAGTAGGTCATGGGTCATCTTCTGTTCCCAACTTCACCTTCCTGATCTCATCGATGGTGGTGTAGATTTCGTCCTCAAATATGGTAGGGGTGTTCCTATTTTTATCCGCTTCCTCTTCCATTTCAATGTCTCTTAGAGCATATTCAAGCATATAGGATACTTTAGGGGAATTTCTATCTCTATGAAGGTTTGAGAGTCCACAAGGAGATACATTAACATCCTGAACTACTAGAGTCATTATGGGGTTATTATAGTTATTCCTTTTTTCCTTGATGTTTCTAGTAGTGGTAAGAGGGGAATGTACTTCCTATGTTGTGGGGAATGTCTTGGGGTGTTTTTAATTTTTTTCAAATAGTTTAAAAAAATTGAATCATAATAGAATATTATTTTTTCTATCTTTTAATGAACTTTATTTAGTTAGAATAATCATTATCATGTAGAAATAGGTTAGTGAGTTTTTTGGTTTATAAAAACTCACTGAGTTTGGTTTTCCTACATTGATCAAGTTTAGGGGAAGCACATAGTCATCGTTGCTCATGCTCCATAGTTTTTAGTAGTAATTCCTAAGTTATTGAGAGTGGAAACCTACTTGTCACCCTCAATCATTGGCTTTTTTCCATACAATATATAGAAACATTCCTTAGTGTATATGGATTCTCAAAACTCAAAATGGGTGGGTTTACAACCATTTAATATACCAACCCTTCTGTTAATGGGCGATTTCAAACATTAGTGTAATGTTAATGGCACCGTCATATCTATCTTTAAGGATTATATTTTATGGTCTTTTAATATATTGATTTATGTATTTAAATAATTATTCTTCCCAATTTTTTAATGGTTCAACTCATTTTTTGTTTCATGGTAGGATATAACAGATAAATTAAAAAGGATAAAAAAGACACTTCCCAGAGTGAGTGAAGAGAAGTGACACGACATTGGATTTTTTTGGATGATCATCAAGCATTTCCATGGCACATGGCAGAACAACGAAGGAAAAACAATGCTTATAGAGTAACAAAATTAAATTTCACATCATGTAATCATTAGAAATTATGAATAAATGCATTTCATGAAATAGATATGCTTGTCATAATTTTGGTACACATGGTGCCTGATTTACACATCATGTAAAAAAGTTAGAATGTGATTAAAAATCTTGGATTTGACATATTTTTAATTTTTGACATGTTTTAACACTCGGGACTTACCCGTAGACCCTTTTTGACCAATAATTTATGAAATTAATTAATAACCAATATCATATAAAGCCGATAAATGGAGGTTCATCCTGATAATAGTGATGATATCCTAGAGACCAAAGCTTGGAGTGAGAAGTTGCGTTGGGTATAGTTCTCCCTAGTTTCATCTCTATTGTCATTATGCTTTCTTTTTCTACTTTATTTCCCCAATATTCTATTATTAAAAAATGAGGGGTTAAACTATCCTTGTTATAGTGTTATGTAATAGAATGGGGAAGGTTTCATTGGATTGATATATTTTTCCTATTTTATGTATTCAGTTTTCTATAATTATTCAACGATTTTCAAATCCCTTTATTTTAATTTTATCATGGACTTTTGTATTTGAATCTTAAAGGAGTCATAAAATTACACAACTAAAACCCCTGAAGTAGGAATTACTTTATACAAATTTAGGAAAATTATATTTATATACTGTATCGAGACAAACTCGATTTTGTGAAACCCTAAATTATCAGACCAAGGTAAATAGGGGATTTCCAAATCAAAGAGAGGATATCATGGCCATTGGATCTCTCTAGTCTCAAATCCAACACTAATCATGGATTAATTAACTTATTTTCTAAAATAAAATTTTACCAAAACCCGGAAATTACAAAACCCAGGCATGTTTTCAAATTTCAATTCAAACTAATAAATATTCTTTTCTTTCATCTTTCATTTTCCTAAAGTCAACCAAACCCATCTATTATTCACAGATTTCTTCAAATTAATAAAATATATTTTTTAAAAACCTAATCGAACTAATTCATCATATTTATGGGTTTGACCTTGAACTTTTATAATATTAATTTTAATTAATTAGGAATCATAGTTTTAGTTTTTATAATTTTTATTCTGATTAGACACACAAGGAAATAATGACGCCCCACCGGCTTGTCACATTGACACATGGATTTGAAGCCAAGGTATTCTAACCAGGATATTGAATGGTGTGTCTTTCTGGATAAACATGAACCCAACTTTAGAATTGATGTTATCAAATTGAGTCGTGGGCTTGATCTTTCTAAGGGGACTCTTCTCTCTTTTTTCATACTCTTGAATAGTAACTATTGTTGGTAAAAATATTCCTCACCATATCCCAAACATCAGAGGTTCCGTAATAGGATAAGGTTCATCCCAAAACCATTTTCAACCAAATAAATTAGGATATAAACATTATTAAGCTTACTTGAAACATACAGGGATCTGATATGTCCCTAGATAGCTTTATCCTGGTCTTTCTTTTGGAATGATATGGTTGTATGACATTCTATTGTAGTAGTTTCCACCTCGTAAAACTAGTATACAATAAGTTCTATATCAAACTCCTAGGTACTCTAGATGGAATTGATAAATGTCTCTCTAATATCTTTTTTAATATATAGAGCATCTAGAATTGAAATTTTGGTTGGGATATCCACTAACTATTTCATAATGTTATATTTTTATGACAGAGGTCTATGCTACCCAAGGTGAGGATGATCCTTATCTTGTGGAATAAGAGTTAAAGTGTCTGATGTATATGGTTTTGGTATTTTTATTGAGTTCTAAGGATTATTTTTTTGAAAATGGAGTAGGTTAAACTGACCTACCCCTTGGTTTAGATTGATTTGGCAGTTGTAACCCCTAACAGCAATCCATTTAAAATGATTTGGTTCAAACAACTTCTGAAGGTCTTTGAGGTACTTATATCCTCATATTGGGATAGTTAAATCGCCAACCCTTGGTTATTATCTATATATATGGTTTCTTCATGGATGTGACTAGAATATTGGGTACTACCATTACTATGTCCTCCCCTATTCCATCATCTTCTATATCCTTGGCCTGAGGATCCCTAGTCAGGTATATGGTACTCATATTCAGGGGTTTATTCATAATTATATAATAGTTTCATAAGTGAATAATGTTAATATAAATGAAAATATTCTCTTCGTTCAAAAATTATTTTATTTTATGGGGTGGTTCCTATTATATTGATGATGAAGAATATAAATATACAAGATTTATAGTGAGTTTTGGATTTTTATATCAATATTTTTATTATTCCTTTTAATATATTTGATGATTACATATTCCTATAAGAGTAAGATTTAAGGGTATCTCCCTAAGTTATAAAATTTTGACTAGTTTATGAAGTTGTTTTATAAGGGAGGTGTGAGCTTGATCCACCATATTCTGAGTTATCTAGTAATTAAACTTATTTACACACATATCATGAACTTCTTTCTAGTCACTTCCTTCATTCGGTTTGGTGGTGTTCACATAGGTCACCTATGTTGGGGTTCATCCCAGTATAACCTCTCTAGAATCAACCATTCCATGGAGGATGTCATTAAAGACAAAAAAGTCATGAATGGTGTGACCTAGCCTCTTATGAAAGGGGAAATAGTAATGGAGGTCGTTGAGGTTAACCTCATTGGTTTTCCTAGGCTCCAGTGGCTTTATGAGGTTATTTTCTATGATTGTGAGGAAATAACCAGGAACCAGTTAATTTCCAAAGGAATATAATTTATTCTTCTATTAATCAAATCATGGGAAACCTTGATCTCTCTTTACCTTATGTTGAGGGATTTTTTGCTAATTAAGCCACTCAGTAGGAGGTGTTGGGTGATTTGGGGCCTACTTAGGTGCTTTAATGGGCACAATTACTATTTTTAGGGTGATAGTATTAGTATTTTCTCTACCAATCTTTTTTCTCTATGTTGTGAGAATGGGTAAAAATTTGGTCGTAGTTTTCTAAATGGAATTAACTAGGTGTTTTAAATTTTCTATAAACATAATAAATCCACATGGATATTTCATTATAATCAAAGGTTTTGGTAGACCATCTCAGAGGTTATCAGTATAGAGTTATAGTAATTTCTCTTGAGAGAGTGGGGTACTAAGTAAGTACATTAAACCCTTCCATCAGGAGATAAGTAATAAACCCTATCATTTTCACATTGTTTATAGTTTTTGATATTGATAATCAATGTTTTCCTTAGTGTGGAGCAGAATTGATAAAGGAATTGATGAATGATGTCTTACAAACCCATAACAAACCTGGCTGGAAGGATATTTTACCACATGAAGGCTAGTCCTACTAGATCCTATACAAATAATCTTAGTTTTGTTAAATATTAAAGGTCTTATAGGCCCATCATAGGGATTCATCGGGACACTAATACCATGACATACTACTCTAGATCCCTCATTCCTTTATATTTTGAGAATATTGGGCTATCAAAATTGGGCAAGGGAAAATTTTCATTCACCCATTCGGGATACGGATTTCTCTTAGGATGTATGGGGCTATGCATCCCATCCATGGATTCCATCTAGGCTACTAGGTACTTAATAGTGTTGATTTGTTCCAAAGGTACCACAATCTTGAACACTTCTTGTGTAATGGGAGTGGTAAGGTCTTGAAATAGTATTCCCTATTACCTTTCTTATTGATTTAAAATTCATGTCTAGGTCAAATTATTAGCATAATAAGTTGTAATATATCATTGTAATGGTGGAAAATCACGATCATCTTAAATCACTTCATTTATGTATATTATTTTCCAAGATATGGAGCCTAATTGATGCTCAAAATTTAACCTTACAGGCATATTATCTCTCTCATGATGGGTGGAAGAATGAAAAAATGTTTCCAATAGAAGGGAATACCTAGTGGGGATATTTCCCCTGAGTAATTCTTTATTGATTTGTGCGAGTCTATGGTTCTAATTCTCATATTTTTCTAGTCATTCCTCTATTGAGAGGTTTTTATTCCTTCTAGGTGGTGAGTGGTATATAGCCATTCCCTTCCCTTTTACCCTGGAATAATTCCATATAGGAGGTGGAAATCATCATTTAGAGGTTGTGGATTCTGGTTCCTTGAATTTTGTGTACGTGCCGACTCAGTTTGTGCATCGATATCATCTAACTCTCAAGGGACTAATTTGGAATTATTAAAATCTATGTATATGTCCTAGTCCACATCATTTTCTAGATTGATGGTGGTGGTGTTCACTAAGGAATATCAGGCGACAGTAGTCATCCCATTATTGAATTGATAGTAAGTCATCCTTGCAACACATTTTTTCCCTTTAGAGTTATTTTAGAATCTTTCCCCTGTAACTTGGTCTTATTGAGCCATCTTGACTTATGACCCTTTCAATAATGACTCTGATTATATATATTTAGTCCTTTGAATATTTCTAAGTATATATCTATATTTATCAGTGGAGTCGGTGTGGGGTTTGGGTGTCTCAAGACCCAGGAATTAATATTTTAAAAATATTATTATATTATAATACACTCATGGACATCTTTTCAATAAAAATTTGTTTCACATTATTTAGGTTATCGGATGGGAAATCCAAGATCAGGATTAATTCTAGAGTATAGGATTTACCCAATTCATGACCTAAGGTTGGTCAGCATAAAATGTTATGTGATAGATGACCGTTAGTGGGTTCATTTAATAAAATAAATAAATTGTGTTATTTATTTTAGCTAAAGTAACCAACATGATCCACCCTATATAAATAATAATTTATGGAAAATAATAGGGTTAGCCAAAAAACCATAGCAGTATTTGAGAGGAGGTTATTTCTTCTTTCGTGTTGACAAACTCGAAGATGTTAATCAATGATTGGATCAAGTAGTAGGTGGGAAATGCAACATATATTCTTCAACACTAGAGAGTGCACACATCACTAACAATTGATTTTCAATCTTGGTATGGGTCATTATTTTTGGATTTCATCCCTTTTTAATTTGATCAAGCTTGGATTAAGTATCTTCTTTGATTTTAAATGTTTTTCCTTCTTGCATAAAATCCAAAATTTGAAAAATAATTCTTATTTACATTATTTGTATTTTTTCACATGATTACACTCCTTTTACCACATATTCATGGTTATTAGTCAAGATAACACTATCCCATGAAAATTTTCACCTCGTTATTTTGTTTTTTACCAACTTTTCTTCATGATCTTTGATATTGGCACATGGGGTCATAGTTCTCACTACTAGGGTCGGTTTGAGTGTGATTGGACCCCTAGATTCATAGAGGATGCATGAATGATGTAAATATTAGTGATTTGAAAAAAAAATGTAATGGATGTTGGTAAGAGTGTTATCCCTTCATGTTTTTTGGATTTCAAGTGATTATAGGAGGCACTACGTCTCATCAGGGGAATTCAGATTCTAGATTTCCAGCCACTAGAGGTTGGATATTGACATTTTGTGGTGGAGCCATCAATTACAGGTGGTCCAATGCTGATATTTTTAGTGGAATCAATACATTGGGAAAACACATGAATAATGGGATTTACTACCTAAAAAATCCAACTACACTACATTTATTCTAGAAGAAGACACACTATATAGTCCCCCTACTACAGTGCCTAGGTTTTTTGTGGAATAAATGTCACATTCTTTGATAACCGACCATATGTCATGTGACCCTATACTAGTGGTTTAGCATGTTCTCTGAAATCACATGGGAATGGACACAAATAGGCACATGGGAACGGCCATGTCCTTTGATATGTCCAGAGTAGCCGTACATAGCCATGTACAAGGCTAAGGGAAAATGTACATGAGAAATGTCTAGAAGAGTATGCGTAGGCCCTGTGTGGTTAAGACCTTACATATACCAAATATAAAAACTATTCCCTACAACATGGATTCCAAATCCATTTCTAGGGGAGAACACCCCCAGCTGATGAGGAAAGGTCACATGCCATGTGAATCCATGTACACGTCATGTACTTCTCCTAGTAACTTCTACCTATTACATCTCCTTCTTTGGGACTTGTATTTTGGCTCACGAGTAGCCTATCCTAAGTGTTTTTCTACATAGAACATGATGTTAGCCTTTGTTTTGTAATAAGATATATGATGTGATGTGTTCTAGGAATGACGTTTCTTTAGGATATGATTGACGATGCTAGTGATCGGGTCAGGATAATAAGAGTGATGTTAGTGTTGGTACTCCCCTATCACACCAGGGAATGGGTCCCCCATACTCTTTAAATAGGTAGATTTAGTAAACCCGCATACTAAATTAGGGTTTAGGTCCTCCATCTATAGAGTGGTACTCTCCTGTTTTCGAGCTCCGATGGGGAGTAGGTCATCTACTGGATTTTTGGCTCCCTCGACTATGGAGCGCAGTAGTGAGGAATGGTCTTATAGCAACCCACTCTTTACATATATAAATATTACATCTTTTTAAATTAATATTGAATAAATTTCACTTAAACTCTCCTTATATATGTAGAGGTTTAGTTTCATTGTATAATAGATACAAAATCTTCTTATTTCAAGAAATATAGTTAACGTCTCCAAAAAAGATCTTCCTACATAGTATTATTATAAGACACATCGTACATAATACCTTTCTTCATAACCTTGGGAAAGGAAACGTAAGAAAGGTTGAGATCATATTCTCAATAAGGTTAAATAAGGTGGATAGCAACAAAACAGAAGGATAATGTTATGATAATATGATAATAACATCTAAAAATCATACCCTACATCCCATATGTCATAAAAATGAGATGTATCATAAATCATAGAATTTCATAAGACATGAATCATAAATTAATAAAAGAAAATGAGACATAATAGAAAAATATTATCACAAGATAAGGAATTATGGCATATACATAATCTAAAAAAATATGAACATGTTTAAATAGGTACGGGTTCACTCACTAAGTTAATAACATGAAATATGGCCCTCACATAAACTTATGAACATGAAATTAGGTCATGCATGACGTTATGGACAAGAAATAAGGTCCATTAATAACCTTATAGACGTCAAATTAATCCCACACATATCCTTATGTACATGAAAGCAGGTCCATGCATAACATTGTGAAAATGAAATCAGTTCCACGCATTACATAATTAACTCATGACTTACATATCATTACCCAATGCATTGTAGGCGGATATATTTATTACCCATAAAATAATATATAAATTTGTGTTCCACATGATTATAAAACATTCATCATATCATAACTAATATAAAGGAAATATGTTCCATAAAAATTTCATCATAGAATAACCTATAGAAAAGGAACGGGTTTCATAAACCTCTCATCATTATAAATATAAACCATCCATATAAAGAATAAAAATGTCATAAATGGACTATATCCCCATTAAATATTAATTAAAATCAAAAAAATTCATATTATATGGAAAATTATCTTTAAATATCACTTGGAATATTTTTTGGAGGAAAATAACATTTTCAATTTGAAAAACGGCTTTTTAAAGTGAAAATATTTCCAAACATAATAAAAAAATTATATTTGAAAATAACCTTTGAAAATTTTAATTTAATATTTAAATCATTTATTGGTCATGATGGTGGAAAATTATATTCATGTCGTACATGTTTAAAAAAATATTCCTTTAACATTTCGAGTAAAATCAAAATGATCTATGTTTGGAAAAATAAATGAAGATTCCTATAAAAATATTTTGGGAAAAATTAAAAAAAGGATAAAAAGGACATTAGAAACTATTATAGGAACATTAAAATAATCTTGAAAACATTTTTAGAAAACATGTATATGGAATAAAAAAAGGTTTCAACCAAATATAGAAGTAAAGTTAGTTTCTTTAAAAACATTATATTGGAATATTTAGTACATAAAGATAGAAAATAGAGGTAAAAAAATTATTCTCAATTAATTATCATAGGATATGAAAATTCATGTATTTATTTAGAAATATATCATTATATTTCAACATTGAAAGCAATATAATAAACAACCTATATAAACAATAATATTGTAACATCAAACCCTTGGCACTTTGGTAACTTTTGAATCTCAATCCCCATGAAGAATAACATAAAATGAAACATTAAATATCACAAATATAATTATATTAATTATATATAATTTAAATTTTTAATTATATACATCTACTAAAATAATATACATGTATAACATAACATATGTCATAAAAAAGGAAAATTGGAACAAAAATCCCTTACCGCTTTGGTAATATTTTGAATCGTAATCTCCAATAAATAATAACATCAAATAAAAATTTAAATATCATGAAAATTATGATATTATTGATATATCATGTCAAATTTGTAGTATATACACTATAAAAAATAAACAATTAGTGAATATCAAATATGTCTCCTAGAAATAGAAGAGAGACTAGAAATCCCTTACCTTGAGTATTGACTTCCTTTATACATTTTAGAAACTCCAATATAATATATATAAGATTATTATAAATATATTATATAACCATAATAATATTTATCATATCATTTATGATTTACTTATGACCTTTTATTACACTTTTATTAACAATTCCTTATTAAAATCACATTTTATGTAATAAATGCTTATTTTTTTGTTTGTTTTGGTTTGGTATTTTCGATCCTTATATTTTGATCATGGTTCCATCATATAAATATTATTAACCATGATATAAATATAATATATATTCATTATATATTTATTTATAGTAATCGATAAATTTTATAAACAGAAAATGAATTACACTTTTCATGGAGACGGTACGCCATACGTATGCATAAACGTTGATTACATTTTCTCAATGGATGAAATGTAAGAAATGTAAATAATTTATTATAATTAAATAATAATATTAATATCATATATATATATATATATCATATTTTCATTAATATTCTCCTTATTACTTTCTATTTAAAGCGTAAGTGAAGAGCTAATCACATCGCTTCGCAAGGGATTAATCTGCCACATACACTAGATACATCATTGTGTTATCAAAGAATTAAAGGAAATAAGGTATTTGTGATATTATAATTAAATAATAATAATTATTTCATAAATATAATATAAATATGTTAAATCCATCATTATATCCATCCATGATATGTGGTGATGGAAAATGAATTACATCGACTCATGAGGCGGTAGTAAGTTGTACAGACGATCGACGATTTAGTTTTCCATTTTATGGAAGATAAGGATGATGTAATTTATTTATTCAACAAAATAATATCTATTTATTTTTTATAAACCAATTTTATTATATTTTAATTATTAATACAATAATTAATTTTTTAAGAGAAGAAGTAGAAAAGAAAGAGTTTAGTGAAGAAAATTACCATCGCTTAAAAAACCTCCTTTGGATCTCATATTAAGGACCATAGGGTTGGAATTTTGTTAATATAATCAGATATATAAAATTTATAAGGATTTTTTTAGGATTTTTATAGGTTTTTTTTTATAAAAATAGATTAGTATGTTTCAAGAAATGAGGGGAGGAAGTGTAAATTTATAATTGAGATGGAGTGGCATTTTTGTAAATACCCAAAACTATTCAATAATGGAAAGTCACTCTCACCCCAACTACATCCAAAATTGATAAATAATTTATTTTATGTATTATATGGTATATAAAAAACATCCAATAAAAAAACACATTTTTAAAACATGTTATTCCTCGTCCTTTTTGTTTAATAAATTTTACCATATTAGTTTTCAACACAGCAACTTGTATCATTTTATGTACCTAGGTAATTAATCCTTTAAGAATGAAATTAAAATGATACATATTATATAAATTAAACCCAATTATTCTAAATATTAATTCAATTTACTAAAAAACATTTTATGTGTGTTTAAAATTAATTTTAACACATGCGCATGTAATGAGAAAACCCATGTTTTAACCTTAATCACTGTAATTAATTTTTAGTATTTATTAATATTTATGAATATAAATTTAATATTAAAATATTATATAATATAAATTATTATGATTCCAAATATATAACCCATTTTATTAAATTTAAATCACATTAGTTTTTGAATTTATTTTAAGATTAATCTCACAGACGTGATGAAGAAGCGATTTTCCAAAGAGAAAATTTATAAAAGTATTGAAATTTTTTATATCCAAATTCAACATAAAATTGATTAAAATTAAATAAATTTGATTAATAAATATATAATTTTAATAAATTTAATTTTAAAAATATTTTTAAATAAAATATATCTTGTAAATTATTTAAAAAAATCCAGTTTTTAAAAATAATCTGTATTTTTTTAGTATTCTTGGAAAAATTAATATTTTAGAAAATTATAAAAAATAAACCCCAATATAATTTTTACAATTTGATCCCAAAAATTAATTTAATATTTTCAAATATATTTTTTAACTATTAAAATTTAAAATTAATATTTCTTCACAAAAATCAATAAAAAACATTTTTTGAGAAAATTTTAATTTCTAAAATTATAAATACTTTACTAAAAAATGAAGTACTTTTTTTATAATATTTTTTATAAAAAACAATTAAACATAATTTTTGAAATGTTTTTATTATTATTCATATCTCTTTGTTTAATGGATAATTTATAACAGTCAAGTTTAAATAATAATATTACTAGTATATCTCGGTTCATTAAAACTCATTATTACATATAACTCAACGTATCAAAGAAATTAAATTTAGTGGAAAAAAATCATTAAATAATTAGGGTTTTACATTCTTCCCCCATAAAAAAATTTCACCCTCAAAATTCATCATTTTGGTGCAAACAAATAAAGATACTTCTACCACGTCACATCTCAAGGTTCTCTTGTAGCTTTTTTAAACTGGTAGTTTCACCACAAAATGTTGACTAGGAAAGCTATCTTATTTCATAGAACTTTATATCTTTGATCAATAATATCCATGGTTTTTTCCTCGTAGAAAAGATCTTTCTCCAGTGGTATGACTTCTGAGTTTGGTACATGTGAAGGATAAGGTATGTAATTCCTGAGGAGAGATATAGTGAACACACCGTGAACATGAGAGAGATTCAATGAAAGAAACAAATAATAACCTATAGTCCTAATACGATCATAAATTTTAAAGGGACCTATATATATATTGATAAACTTTCCTTTATATCACATTTATAATTTCATCCTTTGGTTTTCATCAATGAATTTCTACTTCATATCTTAATCTGTGAATTGAATATTCATGATGAATTTTTTTCATGATTGCAAATGAACTAAAATCATTATAAGATCCATAACTTATTCATTCATCCTCTAAAAATTTACTTAAACAAAAATTGTTTAAAATAATTTTCTAATTGCATCCAATTGTTTACTTAATCTACTCTATAAATAGTTAACTATAAGGCTCGCCCAAAATATGTTTGACCAAAATTGAATCTTAAATATTGGAACGAATTTATCTCATATCCTTGAATGATCAACTTAACAATAATAAATTTTTATACCAAATTTATAAACCCTACAAACTTTAAAAAAGTCACAATAAAACATATATTATTCCACATCATAAATCACATTTTATTCCTTAACAATCTTCTATTTTAGCCAAAAACATTTCCTTTGGAAATCCATGTTCATTCTTGCACCTATAGATGATAATAAGTTGATTCATAATATCAAATGGTATTTACTTATTCAAGAATCTATATAGATAGAGATAATCAATGATAATTTTCTCATAAAATTTCACTAATTGATGCATAATAATATTTTCGAGGAGGCTATTCATAAAAAATCCAACATAAAATTCCCCACTATGGAGTTCCCTCATTATCATGATCCAATTCAGATGTTGTGATTTTATAAGATTTATCTTTATACTTTGTATATAGTGGTTATTATAGATTATCATTCTTATTATCCCATGGATTATGATATTTATTTTCATAATTATTGAATTCTTTTAATTTGAAACACTAGACTGTGGGTGGTACATTATGTTGATTTGTATCTCTATTCAATTCGTTGACTAGAATATTCTCATCAATTATGCATTATTTTTCTCAATGGTGAAGATTCCCACACTTGTAACACCCTATTCTTCCTTTTAGTCATTCACCTGAGTGATTCTTCCCACATTTTTGGCATATAGGTGGAAGAAATTTCTTTGCACCATGTGATTTATTTAATTTCTCATGAGACTTGATCTTCATTTTCTTATCAAAACCTAGGAATGGTCAAAATCTCATATTTTCATTCTACCTTTAGTATGCATTGAGTTAATTTTTCATATATACTAAATTATCTTATAGCCAACTCCTTTCAAAGATTTGGTTTTAGGCCACCAATGAATCGATTAGTTTTTCTTTTAGGGATAATGATTAAACTAGGATCGTACCATGTAAGTCTTGTAAAATTATCTTCAGAGGCACAAATAGGTTCACAATCATTCTGATTGAGATCTAGAAATTACTTCTCTATCCAAGTTCATATAATATAAGGTAATTACTATTAGAAAAAAATCCCCTTAAACTCCACTCATTCGATGAATCCAATTTAATCCTCTTGACTCATATTATAAATAATGTTCCACCATTGATTTGTTATACAATCTAAATGATAGATATTTGAAATGAATTTTTCATGCTATGAACACTTGAAAATATAAAAAAAATAGTGGTTCTAATCCATTGATCATGATAAGTGGTTCAGAGGACCCACTAAAATAATGTGGTAATTACCTCATGAAGGACTCAACAGAACAATATTACCTCATTTTCTCATTTAGAAGTTCATCATGATTCATAGCTTTATAAATTTGTGTGAACATTGAAAAAATATATTAAATTTTATCTCACATATCATTTTTTCTCATAAAGAAAATCATTGAATTTTTCATTTCATTCGGCATTAACATAATTCCTTCAGGTTCCATCCATTGAAGAAAACCAAAAATAATAGTTTGATCATCTATAATCATAATATAAAAACATTTAGTCAATAAAAATCATTTATAGGATGTCTAAATAATGAAACCTTCATTTCAATATATGACATCTTAGGTTTATCCTAGGTGATTCATAGTCAGCATCAATTTAAATCATTCATTATTATTTGTAATAAGTTTATGAACTTTCAAAGAATATCCCCTAATAGTGTCAAACGAGTTGTTTATAATGGTCCATTATCATTCACTAGATGATGATAGAGTCTAGCTCAATGCACCCTTTTTAGAGTTATTACACCTAGGTACCTCTGTTCTAGAGCCACATCCACATGTAGTATCCATATGGGGATGTAATTTCTTAAAAAACACTTGCTCTATCCTTTACCAAAATTCTAAGACATTTTATTATACTTAGAATCATCCTCATACTTATCCTTTGACATATCCCTGGGCATATCATTATCCATATCCCAAGGTATCTCACTAAATGTTTCTCATCCTATTTTCCAAAGGATAACTAAACCTCTAATATAACCCAAACTATAGAGATCCAGGCTTAACATATATAAATATTACATCTTTTTAGATAAATATTCAATAAATGTAAAAAACAACTCTCATGAGGATAGTAAAGGTTTAGATTATTTGGATATTAGATACTAAATCTTTTTTATTTCTTTAAATATATTCAACATCTATGATAAATATCTTCCCATATAGTTTTCTTATTAGAAATTCCCTTATTAATACCTTTCTTTATAAAATGTGAAAATTAAACATAATAAAGGGTGAGATTAGATGCTTAGTAAGGGTAAACAATAGAGATATCAACATAAAAAAGAATAAGGGTATTAGAAAATAATAATAATGTCTTAAAAACTATACCTAGCATTTTATAGATCATAAACCTGAGTCAAAACATAAATCATGGCACTTCATAAGATATGAATTATAAAGAAATCAAAGAACATGATCTATGATAGTATATCATTGTTATAGGCAAAGGAATTGTGTCATATATATAAGATTACTACATTGTTAACATGTTTAAAAAGGTACAAGTTCATTCAATAAGTTAAGGACAAGAAATCATGCCCTCATATAAACTTATAGACATGAAATTAGGTCCACACAATACATTATAGACTTGAAAGTAGGTTCACACGTAACCTTATGGACAATAAACAATGCCCATGCATAACCATACATACATGATAGAAGGTCCACACATAACATTTCAAACATGAAATCAAGTTCACACATTACATAATTAACTTATGAGTTATCCATAATTTCCCAAATAATTATAGGAAGATATAGGTCCCACCCATCACATAATCCATACTTTTCTATGCAACATTTTCATAAAAAATTCATCAAATCATAACTCATGGAAAGGAAATGGGTTTCATAGTCATTTCATCAAAGTATAACTGCTGGAAAAAGAATAGGCATCCTAAACCTCTTTTCATCATTATCATAAACTATCTAGAAAAATAATAAGGATGGTCAAATTAGATCATATCCCCAATGAAACTTAAGTAACATAAAAAAATTTCAACTTAGATGGAAAATGATTTTGAAATATCACTTCGAAAATTTATTAACGAATATAACCTTTTCAATTTGAAAAATTCATTTTAAATACAACAAGTTCAAAAAACATTGTGAAAATAATTTTATTTAAAAATAACCTTTGGAACATATAAATTAATATTTAAATCATTGATCATTCGTGAAGTTGAAAAATTATATTTATGTCATACATGCTTAAAATAAATATTCTTTTCACATTTTTAGTAAAATACAAATGGTGACTGTGTGGAAAATGATATGAAGATTAATTTTAAATAATTTTGTAATAAATTAAAACAAGGTAAAAAATTAATTTAAATATTCATAAAGTAACATTAAAACATTCTAGAAATTTTTTTACAAAAACATGGATATGGAAGGAAAGGTGGTTTCGAACGAAAAGAAAAATAAAGTCAGTTTTCTTTAAAAAAAATTGGGATATTAACTACATAAACAAAGTAATGTAAAGGGAAGACTTATATTATAAATGAATAATTATAGGATATAAAAATTCAAGATTTTATTGAGAAATATATTATAATATTTCTTTATCAAAAGCAATATCATAAACAGTCCATATAAACAATGAGATTGTAACATCAAACTCGTACCACTTTAGTAACTTTTGAATCGAAAGACCCATGAAGAATAACATAAAATAAAACTTTAAATATCATCAATATAAGTATATTAATGATAAAAAACATCAAAGGTTCAGTACATACATCTCATAAAATAAGATAGATTCAGAATATTACATATGTCTCAAAGAAGGAAAATTCTGACAAAAATCCATTATTGATTTGCAAATAATTTAAATAATAAGCCCCAAAAAATAATAACGTAAAATGAAACTTTAAATATCATTAAAATAATTGTATCCATTATATAACATGTAAAAGAGGAATAATATACACCACATAAAAGAAAAAAAGTGGCAAATATGGCATATGTCTCCCCGAAATAAAAGAGAGACTATAAAACTTTTACCTAAAGTATAACCTTCCTTTATACTCATTATAACCTCATATATAATAGATATAAGTTTATTGTAAATATATTATATAAACATAATCATATGTATCATACATATTTTATTTACTTATGATCTTTCATTACCTATTTATTAACAGTTCCCTGTTAAAATCTTGTTTTGGGTATAACTACTTCATTTTTCGTCTTTGTTTTGGTTTGGTATTTTTAGTATTTATATTTTTATCATGGTTCCATAATCTAAAATTTTTTAACCATTATATATTTATTTATATTAATCCATAAAATTTATAGATTGAAAATCAATTGTGTCATTCATTGAGATGGACGGCTGTATGTATGCATGAACGTCGTTTCTATTTTCTCTATAGATGAAATGAAAGGGGGAAATTATATATTAAAATTAAAAGTACATTTTTATTTCACATATATCACAAATTATAATTAAACTTATCCTTATTAATTTCTAAATAAATCATAAGTGAACAACGAAACACATCGCTTTGTGAGGCAGTAGTTCACTATACACACGAGTGAAGTTATCATATTCCAACAGAATGGAAGGTGAGATGGTATATGTCATAATATATTTACAGAAGTATAATTATGATAAAAATATCATATAAAAATGTTAAATCTATCATTATATCTAGCTATTAGTGGTGGTGATAGAAAATAAATTACATCAGCTCGTGAGGTGGTAGTCCACCATACACACAATCAACGGCTTTGTTTTCCATTTGATAGAAGAGGATATGGATATATGTTATAACATAAAAATAATAATGTCTTAGTATATGAAATATACTAGTTTTAATAAATTTTAATTCTTCAAATATGAATTATGGTGTCAATAGTATAACTAAAAAAGATAGAGTTTAGTGAAGACAATTATCTTCGCTTTGAACAACCTTCTTTGGATATCTTATTAAGGACCGTGGATTCATTATTTTTGGAATACCATCAGCTATAGAACACATATAAGGATGTTTCTAAGGAAATTTGGTAGGTTTTTTTGTTACAAAGGGATTAAGATGTGTGAATAATTGTGGGTAGGAAGTGTGATTTTATAATTGAGGAGGAGATGCATTTTTTGTAAATACCCAAAAATATTCAATAATAGGAAGTTAATATTACCCCAAGTGACTCTAAAATTAATAAATAATGTAATTTAGGTATTATATGGTCTATTTTAACCTCCACCTCACAAAAAACACATGTTTTAAAATTGTTATTCCTTAGACTTTATGTTTTCTTGATTTTACCATTTTATTTTTCACCACGGTTACTTGTATCTTTTTATTTATCTAAGAAATTTAACCTCAAAGAATAAAATTAAAATGATACATATTATATAATTTGAACCCAATTACCCTAAATATGAAATAAAATTTATTAAATAAAAATCCTCTTTGTGTAGAAAATTAATTTTAACACAAGCATATGTAACGCACAAAACCTTGTCTTAACCTTAATCACGATACTTAATTTTTATTGTATTTATTAATATTTATAAAAATAAATTAATTTAAACTTATTATAAAATATAAATTATTATTATTATAAATATTTAATTCATTTTATCTAATTCAAATCACATAAGTGGTTAAATTTAATTTTAGAATAATCTCACAGACGTGATGAAAAATATATTTTACAAATAGAAAATTCTCAAAGTTATAGTACGTTTTAATATAAAACTTCAATATGAAATTGACTAAAATGACCTGAATTATTAAACTATTTTTAACTTTAGACCAACTTTAAAATAAAATAGATCTTGTAAATTCTTTAAATGAAAAGTTAGTTTTTAATAAAAAGTTCTATTTTTTACTATTCATTACAAATTTATTCTTTTTAGAAAAATATCAAAAATTTAACCTAAGATAATTTTAACATGTTGATCCCAAAATGATGTTAATTTCTTCAAATAAATTTTCCTAAAATGATCAAAATTTAATTTTAATATTTGTTCACAGAAAGCAATAAAAACATTTTTTTGAGAAAATATTATTTTCAAAACATATAAATACATTATTAAAATAATAGGTAATTTTTTTAAAATATGTTTTATTTTTATGAAACAATTATAATTAATTTTTAAAATTTGGTTATTTCTATACATACTGCCAAGTTTAATTTCTAGGTTCTTACTGTCATGGTTAAATAATAATATTAATAGTATATTAAGGTTCATTAAAACAAAATGTTGTATGTAATATATGTTATAAAAGAAATTAAATTCATTCAAAAAAATGTTTCATAAAAAATAATGGAGTTACAGGGCTCTGCCTCATGTATTCATCCATGTTTTCATGTGGTTTTGGAATTCAGAGTTTGGCCTTTGGAGCTGCAGGTGGAATCATTGTACTTAGTTGGGCTAAGAGATAGAGATCCCATTTTTCTCTCTAATATGGGATTACTTATGAGCATATAATTCAGGTTTTCATTTCCCTCTTTCTATGGGTTGAGATTATTTTTATTGATTATTTTTATTTCTCCCTTTACTGTTTTTGTGGGGTTCTACTAGGTATGTATATACTAACCCTTATATGTTATTTGGTAGCACATGTCATGTATTATAAATATAGAAGGCAGATCAACAGAGACATAGGTGGATCTTAGTGACACTTGGGTATATTGACCACATTCAGTGGTTGGACATGTAGATCAGGAGACACTCTCTCTTAATCTTTCCTTTTTCTAGTTCTTGTTTGGTTGGGACTTCTTTTCTATTTTGGCATGTATTTTTTTTCATTTTATGCCTTTCTTTATACTATTGTACTCTGATGTATTTTTCTAGAGGTTAGTGTAAACATGGTTACACATTATATGTTAATCTTTTATTATTCCTATGTTATTTTTCATGGATATGGTTATCTACAGGCATAAAAGTACATTACGATAAGTCCTCCCATATCACTTTATACCTTCTTAATTCCTGTCACTATAACCTAGCATATTTGAGGTAGGCTTGGGCCAGTCACACCCAGCTTGTCACCATCCATACGGGCCCTAGTGGGTGAGGTCATGGGAGAGTGGTATGAGAGAAGGTTTACCTCGAGTCATTTGTAGATTGAAACCCATGATAAGGATTGGTTAGGAACTTAGTCAAATGGTGTCAGAGTATCTCGAGTGCAACATTCATACCAAGGAATATAGTGTTGGTGCGGAGATCAATGTATCCATTCACTAGGACTCTAACTAACTAATTTTCAAATCAAAATACTGAAACATTGGTTATAGGGAACCATTGGTATATACATTATATAGGATTAAGTAATTTGAATATCCTTATTGAGTCAGCTCTCCATATAGAATCTCATCTTATTATGTTATGTATTGATCACTTTCAGGATTCCTCTACAAATACAGTTATCTAAGTTACCAATACAGGATCATGGAGATGATCTGTTGAGTGATGAGGCCTCATCTCAGGGGTCATGTTAAGAGGTGTTTCCTCCAAGTAAGTAGGTAGTATTTCTCTCACCTGTCGAGTAGCAGATAGTCCAAGTTGGGTAGGACGATGGTGTGTGAAATCTTAGCATGACATGTGAGTTCTATAATTAGAGACCCCAGAGGTTCTGTAGAGATCCAAACCCACAGGAAAAAAGGATAAGCTTGATTTAATGGTATGAAACTTCAATATTATTCAGTACCTGGATAATTAAATGGCTATGCTTGTGGTTATCTTTCTTCATGGGGTAGTAGGGTACTGGAAGATTCTAGTGATTTTGACCCATCATGATATGACACTCTTAATATTAGAATTATTTTATCTATTTTACGATGAGTATTACCCCTCCTTTTTATACTACATGAATATTTAAGAGCTTCTCAAGATACATTAGGGTGACTTGATAGTTGAAAAGTACATTGCGAAGTTCAATAGCCTCACACGTTACATTATGGATATCTTGAGGGATGGATTATTCTAGGCCTGGAAGTTTTAGTGGGGTCTCCATAGAGACATTTTTTCCATCTTAGTCTCCTTTTGCCTTCCGACCTATGCTAGAGTGCTAGAGTGGGATCGGTTGAAAAATAACTTTCTAGTATAGAGACTTCGAGGGGTTAGAGCTAGTAGAGAAAATCATGTGGCTAATATTCCTATAGTAGATGTAAAGAATCAGCTTCCAAGGTCTAAGAATAATAGGAATATTTATTCTTCTATTCATACATGTGGATCTATAACTTAAGGATATTGTAGAGGATCTAAGCATCCAAGTGAGGTCTAATACAATGCTTGTGATAGGAGGGGTCACATGGAACATAACTTCCCAACCCTTTGTGTTGAGTACGATAGAAATAGGATGAATAGACCATCATGGTAGAGGCAGCACCATGATCTAGGATCTCCCAAGCATGGTCTTGGTGGCCCTGAGGAGGCAGTGTTGGTAGGGGAGAAAGTATAGTTTTGGAGGTAGGAAATGCTGGAAGAGGGAGATGTTATGATCTATTTCCACCACCACCACTTTTTGGATCACACCAGGCTTAGGTATTAGGTGTTCAGTTCCATTATTAGTTGCATACTATGGAGGGATATGACCAGTATACACACAAGATGAAACAAGGTATGATATATGTCTTTTCTAATATTACACCAGTACTTGTAAACATAGGAATGAGTTATTCCTTCACCATTTTATCCCTTATGTGATATATGGAGATTCATTCTAAGACTTTATCCCATAATTTATAGATAGAGGTTCCTATAGGGTGTTATTATTTAATATATCACATCTATCAGCAGTGTGAGCTAGTACTGGGTGGGGTCGGTTTCTCTTGGGAACTTTTAGTCATTATGATGAAACCTTATGACATCATATTGGGTATGGATTGGTTTTCCATGGTATGGTCCCATATTATCTATCATCATAGATGATTTATATGCCTTTATAATGATGGTATGAGATTCTCCTTTGTAGTAGAGAGAGATCTCATCACTGAGTAGGTAGGCCTTTCTAGTAGTAAGTTGCATCCCATCACTCAACAGTTGGAAACATTATCCCTTGGTGCAGTAAGTAAATCAGGCACCTATTTTCCTTCAATGGTGGAGAATTATATGGACTTATTTCCTAAGTATATCCCTGGACTACCATCATGGTGGGATATGGACTTCTACAATGACTATCACCTCAGGACCACACCGATATCTTTTACGGCTTATCAAATGTCCCATGTGGAACTCCAAGAGATAGGGGTGTAGTTGTAGGACCTTCAAGATAATGGTTTAATCATACCTACTGTGTCCCAATTTCTATCTCTAGTTTTATTCATTAAAAATGTTGGACAGGATCTCAAGTCTATATGTTGATTATCATCACTTGAACTATGTAATGATAAATAATGAGTACCCCTTACTAAATATTGATGTCCTCATTGATAGTTTGAGAGTTGTAAGTTGGTCTCCATGATCGATATCAGGTATGGATACTTCCATTTTAGGATTCAAGAGGGTAATATTCTTAATATGACATTTTGATGTCGCTATGGACACTATGACTTCTTAGTGATTCATTTTGGTGTAATGAATAACCCCGTTGTGTTCCTAGATCTTATGAACCATATATTCCATCCATACTTGGACTAGTTTTTGGTTGTCTTCATTGATGAAATACTCATTTACTGAATGTCATAAGAGGAGCAAACAAATTATCTAAGAATGGTCCTGGAATTACTTTGAGAGCATCATCTTTATGGTAAGCTATCAAAGTGACAATTTTGGATCTTTAAGGTTCACTTTTTGGTTCATGTCATCTATAAGAATAATTTATCTATGGACCTAATGTATATATATGTGGTTATTTCTTGGGATCCACCCAATAGAGTTTTGGAGGTGAAAAGTTTTCTTGTGTTGGTGACACACTATAGGAGGTTTCTTAATGTCATATCTTGGATTGTATCACCTTTTACCACCCTAACATGGAAAGAGAATCAATTTACCTAGAATTATTAGTGTTAGTTATCCTTAAAGGAGTTGAGTCGGAGGTTAACCAATGCTCCTATATTGAGAATACTAGAGAAGTGCATTGAGTACGTAGTGTTTTGTGATGCATTTATAGTTGGTCTCAATTATATGTTGATACAGAGGTTGGAAATGATCACATGTGGGTCGATTCCATTGATAACCCATGAGAAAAACTATGTTACTCATGACCTATAGTTGGTAAAAAATTTCTTCTCTTGGAATATATGGAGGCACTATCTTCTAGATGATCATTTTATTTTTTTTACATAGACAACCATAGACTCAGTTACATCTTTACTCAGAGTGATATGAAACTGAATCAAAGGTTTTTTTGGTGTTAATATAGTAATATTACTTCAAGATAGTATTTACTCCTATGATGGAAAATGTGGTATCATATTCTCTTTGTATAAAGTACCATACTCTCTTGGCAGAGGAGGTGTTTGAGTAGTTGGATTCATTATAGATCTACCTGGTGGTTGAGAGGGGTGAATTATTTCTTTAGTTGATGAAGGTGACTCCTCCACTTTTACAACATATGAGAGAGGATCAATTTAGAAACATCAACTATGAAGTTATATGTGGCTATATTTCCTTAGAAGATGTACTAAATAGATAATCTGAAGGAGGGGAGCACATCATCCTTTTCTGGGGATGGGCGATAGTTCTGGACACATTGCGTGAGGTGGTGATGATAGAGTTTCAAACCTCACCCTTGTCTATATATCTTGATGTATAAAAGATGTACAAGGACCTTCCGTGGTAGTTTTTATGGGTTACAATAATGTAGATAATTATTTAGTTCATCTTTCAGTGTCTCACATGTTCAAAGGTAAAGGTTGAGCACCAAATTTGGGAAAGTTTGACGCAACCTCTTGAGATCCTGGAGTGGAAGTTGGATGGAATATATATAAACTTTTTTGATGAGTTTTCCTTGGATAGAAATATTCCATGATGTTATCTAGGGTATTTTTGACCAACTTACCAAGTCGGTGCACCTCCTTTCAATCTGAGAGAAAAACTCAGTTGAGAGTCCAGTGTTATTGTATGTGTGGGGGGGTCATCCAAATTCATGGATTACCCATGATGATCATCTATTTCCATGATTCTTGATTAATTCATGATTGTATAGAGTCTTGTAGGAGGCCTTTGGAACCTTTTTGAGGATGATCATGGCGTTTCTCCCCCAAATGGATGAGCTGGCTAGGTGAACTATCCTTGTGTTAGAGGATATGTTGAGGTAATGTGTATTGTACTTTGTCCAGAGCTAGAAATATTACCTCCCATTGGTGGGGTTCTCTTATAATAATAGACATCACTCTACTATCAGCATGTAAACCTTTGATTCCTAATATGAGAGACCCTACAGGTGACCATTATGCTGAACTGAGATTGGTGAGGCATCTCTTTTGGGATATAGATGGTGTAAGAGATGACAAAAAATATTTATGTGATCCATGAGTATATGAGGATTTCCTAGAGTATGAGAAAATATTATGTATATTAACATTATTTTTCCTTGGATTTGGAGCAGTGATATGATTCTTTTTTTAGAGTCTCCCCATGATGATAATTGTGGAGGTTTGGTCAGGTGGTAAGCTATCCCTAGGGTTCATTGGGCCATTTGAGATCCTATGAGGGGTTGTAGAGGATTAATATCACATGGAATTTCCCCCACATTTGGAACAGGTACATAATGTCTTCAATGTGTTTCATCTAAGGAGATACATGCATGATCTAATGTGCATTATTTTCTAGGGAGATTTGTATATTAAGGATAGAGCCAACTTCATGGAGTACTCGGTGGAGACCAATGATCAACAGGAGAGGATCTTGAATGTATGGAACATTCCCCTGGTACATGTTATTTGGTAGTGTAATATCATGGAGGATATCACCTAGTATTTTGATATTCGGATGTGGGATCAGTACCCCCACCTTTTTGTATAGCTTGTTCTTTTTGGGGTGAAAAGCCTTAAAGTATGGTAGAATGATACAACTCATATTTTCTATATTTAGCCCTTTTAATATTTCTGTGCATATATATATATTTAACCTTCAATTCAGTTTGATGTTTGGGTGTCTTGAGACACCATAATTAATATATTTTAATGCACGTGCATGTATCATTTTGATAAAAATGTATTTCCCTCTATTTTATACCTCAGATGGGAAATCTAAGTGCACAGTTCATTCTGATTCATGGGGTTTACCCAAGGCACAATATAAGGTTAGTCGACATTAGAAGTTAAATGGGAGATGGCCATTAGAAGATGCGATTGATAAAATAAATAAATTATTTTATTTTATTTTATTTTAATTAAATGACATAACATAATCCTCCCTCTATAAATACCCAATTATGGAAAATTATCAGGGTTAGCTACATAACCTTTTAAGGATTTGAGAGTAAGATTATTCTTAAATATTAATGAAAAACTTGAATATGTAGACCAATGATTGGATTGAGGTAAATTGAGATGAAGGAATTGTAACACCCCGAGATTTTATGAAAAATATTATTTTAATTTCATTAATGTATTGTGTTGTATTCTACACCAAGATTACCTTGCGCTATACGCAACACCGTATTAGCTTGCAGTATACGCAACACTATTCTTGGACCGTGTTACACACAATTTTGATAATAGTTATTCTACGCAACATTGAGTATATATATATATATATATATATATATTCAATGTATAAATGAAATATGGTTGGATTCTGTTATACAAAACAACGAAGGATTCTTTCACAACACGCAACCCTGACTTGGCTTGCATTACACGCAATCACGACCTTCCTCGATAGCGTGTGTTGTACGCAATACCGGGTTTTAATAAACAACGATATATTATTATAATATTGTCATGAACTAGACGTTATGAATAGTGTTAACTAAATTTTGAATTTTATAACATTATTATTCATCTTACACATTTTCTAGAACATGGTATAAGAACAAAATAAATTTTTCGGGTAAAATAAGTATATTTCAAAAAATGCAGTTTTGTCACCTTTTGATGGCGCACCAACTTTAAATCTAGTTTTTGACATGTTTATAAGTTCAATTTGACAAAATAAAATTCCTCTTTTGAATCAAGATATAAAAATTTACATTAGATAAAGTTTTGATATTTTTCCGATAACTTTCATATTTTAATGAATAGTAAAAACACGATATATTTTAATTAAAAAAAAATTTCATCGTAATATATTATGTGGTTAAATTATAATATTGAATGGTTCTAAAGTATAAATATAATATATTTTTACCATTTAATATAATTTATGTCATTATCATTGATTTTACCTTGAATTCGTAGGTTAAATCAATTCAATCTTTTGCAATGTTTTAAAGAAAAACCCGTTTTCGTTCGACAACAGGGTTAATTTTAATTTAATTTCTGCATATTTTGTGTATTGAATTTGGAAAAATGGATTCCATATTTGGAATCAGTGGGTCCAAATTATGTTAATAGGCTACTTTTTATTTTTGGAAATTATGAATAGTAACTACGGTAAATTTTATTTACCATAGTTAAAGGTAAATCGGGTAATTAAGGGTAAATATAATATTTTAAAATTACCCTAACGAATGTCAAAATCCTATTGGATGACTAAAAAGCGACCCATATCACCTAAGGGTCGGATTAGATTCATTTAATTAAATTTTTTCAATGAAAATAATTTAATTATTATTAAAACCAAAGAATGTGACAACATGTCACTTTCTTAAATCTTATAAGTATAATAATTTTAATCTAGTGATAAACTTCATGAAACTTCAAAACTTAATAGTATCCAGAAATCAAATACAATTATCTACATCATAGGAATTTATTTAGAATTTTTAGGGATTCAATAATTATCATTTATTATGACACAACAATGATGCAGTAATTGTCTTATTAATGAAATATTGACATAATTGATGTTATAAATGCCCAAATAAATGTAATTTGAGACTTTTTATGACTTAAAATAATTTTATAGGTTCCTATGACATGTTATTGTTGATTTTAGTAACTTGGTTCTAACTTATCATTATGTTATGAATTTCATAAAAATCATGTACCAAATAGTGTTAAAATTGACATAAAATAGTTTTTAAAACAAATATTATATTATTAATTGTTATTTTATTCCTAAAAATCTAAGGTTCGGCCAAATGACTTAGATAAGATTATATATATTAATAATAAACAACTTGGGGTTCTTTTGGCTTGATATAGTAAGTTTATTAACCATATAGTGTAAGAAAACAAAAAGACATGGTAAAAGTTAAATTATTTAACTTAGAGTTAAATCTAATTGATAAGGTTAAAATAATAACAAAAACTTGTCTAAATCCTATTGGATGAGAGGATTTAGACCCATAACCACCTTAACCTCTAAATAAATAAATTTGGATCTATTTAAAACCGAACTTGACTTTATAATAAAATAATATTTTTAGTTATTCCAAAGGTGCCCCTCTCCTCCCTTATAAAAGGGCACCTCCTCCCTCTCTTCCTCACACAACTTTGAGCCTTCAAGCTCGGTCAATCCCTGAAAAATTCTCTTATCCACTTCCCTAGAAACATCCTAGATGTTCGGGTCTTCCTCAATGACCAATTTTAGTGCCCTAAGAGGAGGTCTCAAAGAGGCGCTTCAAAGAAGAGGTAATTTCCGTTACCGATTCTTTCACCTTTATTTCTTCTTCCACTTCTTCTTCTTAGGTTGTTTCATTATGAATTAATAACATCAGTATCACTCATATACTGATATGTTATTATAAGTACGAAACAACCCTATTTCACCATCTATCCATCCTACGGAAAACAAAATCACCGCGCGTGCGTACGTACGGAATACCGTCTCCACACCGTGGTGTAATCTGCTTTTCCACCAACACCTTACATGGATGGGTATTATAGTGTAAGTAATAACTATACATAGTTATTATAACATCATAATGATTCTGATATATTGTATCATCCACTCCAATTAAATTCAATAATTATGGAAATGATATCATCGCTGGTGCGTACGTACGAACTACCGTCTCCACGACGCGATGAGATTCATTCTCCATGTTAACCATTTAAGAATGATTATAAAGTATATATAAGCAATAATAATGAAATATATGACATTATAAAGCTACTGGATTTATGTGTATATATATTTATGTCATCTACTTAATTCCACTCAATTCAATAAGGAAACGAAAACAGCGTTCATGCGTACGTACGGCCTACCGTCTCCATGAACGGTGTATTTCTTTCCATTTACTGATTTATTATATATATATGTACATTCTGAATATATATATATATATAAATAATGTTTTATATTATGGAATTAAGTAATCATGATATAAGTAATCATATGAATAATTACAAGTCAAAACACGAACGACAAATGAGACGATTTTACCCAAAACGCTACTTTAACATGAATTTACAAAAGAATGGGTAATATAAAGTCATAAGTGAACCATATATGATATAATAACAATGAATATGATTCTTTAATAAGTAAATTACATTATTTAAATCATTATACAGTAGGTTCGGACACTTAGGAAGCAAATCGGATCTAAGGTAAGGGAAATATCACAATCTCATTTTTATTTGAGATTGTTTATACTTTAGTATTTAATAGGGTGTATTTTGTCATCCAAATACATGTTTAATCAATATGTAATATTATTTCCTTCCACCTACAATTATTTAAATCCAATTTTACCCTTCGGTGAGTTTTTAGTAAAAGATATTAATGGAATCTTTTATCGTTTTTCGTACGAGGTACTTTTTGACTTTTCCGACAAAAGTACGAGAAGAATGTTTTTTTTAACTTATACGGCATGAATGGATTTTTAAAACATTATTTACAAGAAGCTTCCTTTTAATTTTTTCAAGTTTATTTTTAATCAACTTCTTTTAGTTTGAAATTGTATGACATGTTAAGAAAGGAAAAGTGTTTTTGAAGTAGAAAGGATATTTTCTTCAAGAATGAAGTTCAAGTGTTTTATCAAAATTATTTTCCATCTAAGATAATAAAGGGTTCTTTTTTTTATCCCTATTATTACATTGATTTGATTATGTTGTGATGGAATTATATTTTTATGAATTCCTTTGTCTTATATGAATTCTTTTATGATGTCACAATGTTTAAGATTCCCATTTTTATTACATGGGTTATGAAATGATGTATGATTTATGATTTTGTGGCACACATAAGAATGGTATCATTATGAGACGGGTGGGACATATATCTCCCCCCAATGCATTGGGTAAAGATTTTATATCTCATGAGATAGACATGGCTGGAATGGTAGGTTATACCGGTTCAGTGAAATAGGACTGAAACGAGGGTGACTCGGTTCAGAAAGGGACTTTGTCCACTAAGATAGTCTTGGAAATGAGTCTTGACTAACAAGAAATGATTCTCTATGATTATGTGTGTATGCCACAAAGTTTCATGTTTTAAGTTATGATTATTGGGATTTCATTTCACTACTATGATTTATCCCATGTTATGAAATTATGCTCTCTTTTGTAGGTTAAGATTTCCAAAAGTTATGTTCTTATGAATATGATGTGATTGATTTTTCTTTTGTTTACCCTTACTGAGAATTTGAGCTCACCCTTTTATGTTTTCTTTTCCCCAGGATATAAAGAAAGGTTTCAGGTATAAAAAAAGATAAGATCTTTATGGGAGATATTGAAAATCTTTCACCACGATTATAAGATTATGTTCCGAGTTTCTAAAGACACTAAACTATTACGATCCTTGTGTGTGTGTTTTTTTTATGTACTAAGTATTCCGAAAAAGTAATGTAATGTACATGTACGTCAGGATACGGGTCTCTACAGGCATTTACACAGTATATATTCTTCATCAATATCAAATATTCTCTTCATCAATGATCAATCCTAAATTGAGGTAGGTCTCATTATTTATGGATTTCCAAAAATTTTAATTTGATCAGTCATTGATTAATTATCTTATTTTATTTCTAGTGTTCTTTATTCTTAAAAGAGCCTTAAAATTTGAAAAATAATTCTCATCTTAGTTACTTGTATTTTTTGTGCCTAATTCCACCCTTTTTAACCATATCTTCATGGTAGTTTTTCAAAATTGTATCATCCTAGGAAAATTTTCTCCTAGTTATTGTGCTTTTCCACCACCATTATTTTACATCGGTGGCCCACAGGGTCATGGTTCGACATTTCAGGGGAGGGTTCAAGTATGATCCAACCTCCGGATTCATGGTGGATTCAAGCCTCAAGTATAGATTGGTGATTTTCAGAGAGATTAGGATGGATTGTGCATAATGGGTTATACCTCTATTGTTTTTTATATGAAGCGACAATGGGATGTGAAATGGGAGGTTTCATGGCTCATAGAAGGGAATTTGAATTCCCCATACTAGCCACCAGAGGATGGAGATTGAAATTTGAAAATAGTCTGATTAATGAAAAGTGGTCAAATAGTAAAATTTGTGGTGAAATTCACATATAAGGAAACCGCATAAAGAAAAGGATTTACATTAGGGTGAAAAACTAACTAAACATCATGTAGACCAGAATAACACATGTCTTGTAGTTCCTTGGATGTCGAGACTAGGGTATTGCGTAGATATAAATATCACACACCACGTGGATCCACCAGACGTTGTGTATCCCTATGCTAGTGGCTCGATGTGTACTCTAAGAGTACATGGGCATGAACACAGATAGGAACATATGAATGTCCAAAGTACATTTACATGTCCATGTACTCATACACAACCAAAATACATGGAAACATCCATGTACAAGGGCATGGGATGATGTATTTGATTATGGTCCAGAAGAGCACTGTAAGGCCTCAGGTGGCTAAGAAATGTCATGTACCACCTGTATACATCATGTGATATGACATGGATTCCAAATCCATGTCCATGGGAGAACACACCTAGGAGACGAGGTATAGTCATATGCTTTGTGGCCCCATGTATGTGAAATGTAATTCTCCTAGTAACTTCTACCTTCCATATCTCCTTCTACGAGACTCAAATTTAGTCATGTGAGTAGCTTATCCAGAGTGTTTTTTTCTCAATTATTGTGATGGTAGCCTTTCTTGGGGAATTAAATATATGATTTGAGGTGATTTGAGCATGATGATTATTCAGGTGATGCTTGATGATGGAAGTGATCATCGTAAGATCATCAGAGTCATGTCAAGGTCAATACTCCCCAATCACATAGTGGTTTGGGTCCCTCGTACTCTTTAAATAGATAGAGTCCATAATCTTCCATATTTCATAAAGGTGTGGGAAATCTATCTATAGAGTGGTAATCCACATATTTGAGCTCTGGTATGGAGAAATTCCCCCATTGGAGATGTTTCTCCCTCAGCTATGGAGAATAATGACGAGGAGCAGGTCCATAATACAGATTCTTAGGATTTTTTGTGTGATGTTAGGTATTAGAGATGGAACTTTGGAGCCACAAGTAGACTCATTATACTTATTTAGACCGTGATATAGAGATAAAATTTTTCTATCTCATCTAGGTTTTCTTATGATCATATATGTTGGGTTTTATTTCCCACTTTCTATGGCTTGAGATGATTTCATTTGTATCTTTCAAATTTCTCTCATTGTGGTTTTTGGTATCTCCTCCTAGATATGTAAATACTCATATCTTCATGTTATTTTTCTACATGTGTCACATCATATGGATACAAAAGATAGATTGGTAGTGATATCAATAGAGCTAAGTGATACTTGGGTACATTGACAATGTTTGGAGATTAGACTTGGATTTTAGGAGTCGGGATCTCTTCATCTTTCCTTTTTCTTGTTCTTGTTAGGTTGGGACTTCATTTTGGATTTGGCATGTATTTTTTCCCTTTTACACTTTGGTTTATACTTTTGTACTCTAATTTATTTTCCTAGATCTTATTGCATTCATGGTAACACTTTTTATATAAAGACTTTTATTATTCCTCTACACTTTTTCATAGATATGGTTTTTTTCATGTGTATAGGTACATTAGGATAAGTCCTCACATATAATTTTATGCATTATTGACACTTTTCCTTGGCCCCTAGACAATTGGAGGCAGGATTGAAGTTTTCATAACCGGCTTACCGCCAACCAATCAGGCCCTGGTAGGTTGTCTCAAGACACTTGTTGGATTTGATTATCTTTTCTAGGTGTTCCCCTTACTAAGGCCTGTGAATGGTGACATTGAGGGTGTTTCTGATCATTCTTGTGAAGAATGACCCAAATGAAAGGGGTCTGTCTCATGGTGGGAGGAATGGTTGGGATTACAGCCATTAGTATTTACCTATTTCTTGAAAAAGACCAATTTCCCTCAAAATGAAGACAAAAATTTCCCCATCCCTATAGGTTTGGGTAGTTTTGGAACCATCATCGACACTATTATATCCTATTTTAAGGATTTGACGACTCCTGGGTTGATAATTTTGATAAAAACTCTCATATCTCTAGGGGCTATGGTTGATTTGGAGTCACTAAAAGTTTCTTCAGGATTCTCTATAGGTTTCATGTCCCTAAGGATGGAGGTGGAAATGAAAATACACCAACCCTATAGGATAGGTTTTCTCTTGGACGGATTCCACAATATCTACCATTACAATTTTCTCGATTTAATGAAATTTTTTCTTGAATGGGATTTGTTCAGTAGCTACTATTGATGGGATTCACTTATTACTAAAAATTTTCAGGTTGTCAGTGAATTTATATTTTTTATTTTAGATGTATTCCCATTTTTTGAGAGGCCCATCTTAGGATCATGTCATAATACCAATATCTCTATTAATGGTGTCTTTACAATATTAAAGTGGATTATATTCATTGGATTGACCAACTGGTTCATGCATTGTTAACTCTCTGTATCTCTCATGCAGGTATGAAATTCTAGGATGTTGCATTCGGGGAGATTTTCTACCTTGGGAATGGGGAGAAGTGAAATAATCCAGACTCTCCCTATCCATTAATACAAATGTTAGATGGGGCTTTAGAGATTAATTTTTTAATAGATACCATGCTTTGGAGGAAATCATGTTATAGGAAATTGTGGTGCCATTATGATCTTGGGTCGCAGGTTTTAGGGAAAGCAATTAGTTTTATTTGAGAATAGGGCATTATGATGACCTAGAAGTGACCCTCATATCCTAGATAAATTAGGAGTCTATGTTTTAAACAATTAATGGTTTCCCACATGTTCTGGTGAATTTAAGGCATGCACCCCTATTTAGTTCATATGGGACTTTATAATTGGATATTATGATGGGGAAAAATATAGTTGGTATGTTGTCTCTAACCAACTCACTCCATATGTCCATGTTAACCCTTTCTTCATTAAGTTTATATTCCTCCACCTTCTTAGAACATAGAGGTCACTTTTATGGGCCACCTGCAGACTGAGGTGACATTTTACTAGATGTTAACGAGGAACTATATATGATTAACCCTATTTTTTTAAGAACCAGTATATATGAAGGTGTCTTAACAAGGGGGTGATTTCCTTTTCTAGGAGAGATATCACTATGGGGAATTTTTTCATGGAATTCATGAGGGGTAGAGTCTATTTAATCCACATCTATACTACCATGAAGAGGACTATCATGTTAGTTGTCTCTTTATTATTTGTATGATGAGTTTATGGACCCAAAAAGTGTTTTAGATACACATAATATATCCTCAAGGACATTAGAATTGATCAGAGTAGGAATATGGGCCTCCTCTTGTGTCATGGAAAAATATTTTGACCTACCTTTTAGGATTGTATAGGAATATGATATTACAATATGAAATTCATTGTAATAATATTATGAATGTATGTTGCTATGAGAATAAGAGCCCACTTCTGAGAAGGTTATAGAATATGATAACAAGCTTGTATATTGTTGTTAGGGACATAATCCTACCTTTGGGTGGTTTCCATAATATATTGGTCAACCTTGGTTAAAGCAAGGGTATGATACCAAATAAAATTCTCATTCCACATCAGAATATTTTGATGGACCTCTAGAATGGGAGAAAGTGTAATGAGAGTCGAAATGTGTTTTGTTTTCCTGTAATATACTGGAATATGTTGGGTTTCTTCATTAGTAGGTATATGATCCTTCCCTGATCTAATTTCTAAATCATGTTGATGGGCCATAATTGGAGTAGGGATATGGACCTTACACTAGCTTCCCATTGGAATATGTCACTAGCTTTATTTAATGGTAATGTTCACCTTTCCTGAGGTGATTTGTAAACTAGTTTAATTTGTATCAATCGGAACAGAAATATGATCCAGTACATTGTCTCATCATTAACATTATCATATTGATCTTGGTGATATGTTACTCTGGATATTGGGATAGGGATATGTTCTTATCCATGTATTTCTACTAGACCCATAATATACTGACGAAGCTCTCCTATCATCTCCAGGATATAGTGAAACTTTAACAGAGTATGTGAAGGAATATAGGCCTGTATAATCCCAGTCTCCAGGATATAGTGGCATTTGTATTTGATTGGTGTAGGGATGTATTCTCACTTGTATCATCCTTATTCCATTAGGATATTCTGATGGGATTCATACATGGGGTTGGAAATATGTCTTTTCCCCTTGCTTGATGTTGGGATTTTTTTGTAAGACATGGTCTAGGTGAGTAGGGATGTGAGCCTACTCACTGGTTTTTGTCAGAATATATTTGTGGTCATCATTGGTGTAATTGAGGATATGAACCCACTTCCATTGATTTTCATCTTCATAGAACCAATGGGATATCCTTGGTGTTTGGGAATGAGTGTCCATGGCCATGACCAGTTGGGTAGTGCTCTCAATAGGTGATGGAGGTACATTGGGGGGATGGAACTGGGGATGATGACAAATAGAACCCCTCCTTGGTGGCTCTGAAACTAGGAATGAACCATAATCGACCCCTTGATCTTCCTTCCTAAGGTACGTAAGATGTTGATTATTATGCTCTAAGGATAAGCTCCTAAAGCTGTAAGTAGTGGTGATATGCATCACCAATTTCATAGCATCTTTCCTAGAGTGAGGTGGGATTATAAGATTTGGTGCCAAGAAACCTCTATACATGGCCTAAAGGGTCGGGATCATATTGTTTCTCTGGTATTCTCAGACCATTGCATTTTCCAATAGATGAAATAATCATCACATGGATGATGTTGTGTTGTGATCCATGGAGGTTGATGTCATGTATAAGGTTATAGAATGGTTTCTCAATGATTCCATGAATACAAATAAGGTGAATTGTGTGATTCTATTATCCGTAATCACAAATACAATAATAAACAAGGTCACTGATTAGTATATTTTTGGGAGTATAACACATGACTAAACAGACATAAACATTTATTCCATTTGTTTATTAACATTTTCTTGTACGGAATATACAAAATTTCACATCCATGGGAAACCTAGTTATATTTAATTATTAAAATATTTCACATCAGGTTCACCATTTTTGTTTGTTGGTTTCACCATTTTTATTTTTTACAAAATATAGAGGTGATAAGAAATTCTAATTATATTTTCCTTATGTTCACAATTATTTTCTCTAATATAAACTCCTAAAAACTCCCACATCGATAATGAATTATAGGCCTATTTTACAAATACTTATAGTCATTTTTGGTTTCAAACACAACAACATTCAAGAAATCACATTGGTCAATAAGATGGTAGGTCAGGATCATCAAACCCTTTAGGGATGAATTATTTCTTACTTTGGGACTATCATATAGATTTTAGGTATATTCATTAATCTTTCCAAAATTCTAATATAGGATTGTTTACCTTAATAAAAAGATCAAATATTGAATACTTGTACATGTGAGTTGGTGTTATTTTAATGACAATGCATGTATGAATCAATGGTTCTCCATCAATTTCCCATTATTGTTTAAAAATGGATAATTTATCATGTTTGGAATCCATATGACTAAACACTTTGAAGCTTACTATCTTCTAGGAAGGAAAATGGTGCTTTAGTATTGGGATTGAACCTCCAAGAGGTGTCCTATGCATCCTTTGAAACTATGAATCAAAACCCACATATTTTATTCAGCACCACACCATAAACATTAGCTTCTTATAGAAAGCACTTATATGAGGGAATTTTATCATTGGGTATAGATCTAGGTCCTTAGGATGGAATCCTATGTATCATTATTATAATAGGAATCATAGTCCTTGTAGTTCAATTCTAATACCAAGGCAGGTTCCCATGTTTTGGAAGCATTTATATCGTGTTATTAACATGATCACAAAAAATCACTAAGTCACATGATTCATGCTCAGTGTGAGAAAAAATATATATCACATTACTAAACATGCCACATGGATTGAAATATTAGATTTAAGAACGTATTACACACTAAGGTAACCCTTATTTTTGAGAAGGGTATGTAGGCTGAGGTTTTCTTGATATTTGAGTAAGGATTAAACATTGGTTTTTTTCTTATTGGGGTATTTTAATTATTCTAAAGGAATGATGATTGGAAATCCCTATGATCACAGGATTCATGCTCGGTGTGAGAAAAAAGAGATAGTAAGAGACTGGGTGCACTTCTAATAAGTGGGAGACTTATGTGCAGAAGAAGAATTGATGGAATGTGATTAGAAAACTTTTGAAGGATATGACCCCACTTGGAAAGGTATGATACATATTTTTTATATGAATCTAGGGCCATAGTAAGGCATCCTATGTACCCTGTTTATAATATGAATAAAAGTACTTGTACTTCACTTAGGTTCCTAATCTGTCAATGGATGAGGAAGGATAGTAGACCCATGGGAGTGGGTTCCATGAGATATAGTAAATTGAATTTTTAGGGACTTACAATAATTTGGAATCCCATATTATATATCTATCATTTATCCTCTGATGTATAAAGAGTGGGGACCATAAGAGATCTACTGAGTATACCAAGTCAACATGAGGGCCCCATGGTACAAATAGGATTGCATGAGTTCATAGTCCTAGTAAACTATGGAAAATCTCCACATAAAGTTGGAATACATGTATAGAGACTCATGGTTGAGTGTTTAAATGGAATGAGGGTACATATCCAATTATTCCTACTTGACAACGATGACATGTTCGATGGTGTCTACCTGATATGTTTGAGGATGTCTGTCTAACAAGGATGAAATGTCTGAGGATGTAAACATAACATGTATAGGGATGTCTATCTGATAAAGATTAAATTCTTGAGGATGTCTACCTGACCTGTCTGAGTATGTCACACATGGTTAGGTTGATATTTCTCAAAGGAATTCACATGATCTGGCTAATATGTCTGGGTTTCATCTCATGATTTGGATGACATTCCCAAGTGAATTTTCATGATCAAGCCGACATATTTTGGTGTCATCATATGATGTAGTTTTACATGCCCAAAGGTCATCACAAGATATTCCCAACATGTATGAGGGTTGTTTCATGATCAGAAAAACAAGCTCAATGGATTCACATGAACTAGGATGACATGTCTAGATGTTATCATGTGATATATCTAATATTTCCAAATGGAGTCGAATGATCCATCTAACAACTCTGAAGGTCATCGAATGATTAGCTGACGTGTTTAAAATTCATCACATGATCATTGACTAGATCATTTGAAATGAATGATCCCATCGCATGAATATAAATGTATCTAACAATTCATGAAGATTCCTTCATTTTCATTACCTTTCACATGAATGCCTTAATTTTTGTCTGGGGTTAGCCTACTGAGGAATTTCATGGTCAAGACAACAAACTAAAGGTCCTTCACACGATCTGGATAACATTCTAGATATCCTTCACATGATATAGCTTACATGTCGGAGATCCTTCCCTTGATCAATGAACAGATCATGTGAAATGAATAAACCAACTATGTAAGTGGTGGTAATGTTCGCATAACTCGATAATATATCGTGTGTTTATCATGATCAAGCCACGTGTCATGATTACATACACTTATCACATTATAACCTATATCTACATTATCACTCCACTATTACTAGATTTATTAAACTCGTGGCTTGTCAAAGGGAATCTACATATTCAAACCAACATGTCGGGAACCCTTTGCAAGATTAGTTTGACATGTATGAGATCATTAAAAAGACTAAGTTGCATGTCAAGGGTCCTTCATCTGATCAAGGATAAAATATTGAAGGGATTTAGCGTGATCAAGCCTACATGACATATGACCTTTTCGTTTTCAACAAACTAATCACACAAAGTACTCAATCCCATCAAATGAAAACATAGTGTAACTTCTATCATGTAAGTATACCATCATTTCCAGCTTTCTATCACATAATCCCTTTAGAGATTTTTAAGCATTCATCCATCAGGGTGTCATGTGATCAATGAGAATTAGTCCATGGGTATTCGAATGATTAGGATGACATTTCTAGGATGTTTCACATTATAAAATTGACATGTTGAAGATATTTATTCAAATCGATCCAACATTTCATAGGGCCTTCATGAGATCAGTCTGACATGTCTGAGTTTCTTCATGAGATCAAGCTGGAAGGTTGAGGATCTTCATGATATCAAGCTGCAATGTTTAAGGATCTTCAGGACATTGGGATGAATTATCTAAGGACATTAACAAGATCAGGTTGTCTCATTATAGGGGCTTCATAGGGTCAAGTAAAAAATCACACATAGTTCAAATTCCCTTCGCGTGAATATCAATGTAACTCACTTCACATAAGTATCGTGTCATTTTCATCCTCCTTTGCATGAATTCCTTGATGGTTTTAAAGGATTTATATATTGTCATGTTATGTGATCTGGAATACTTATCTTAGGGGATTTGTGTGATCTAGAGGGTTTGTCTAATGGGATTCACCTGATTAGTGAATAGATCACGCGAAGCACATAACCCCTTCGAGTGATGTCCTAAGGGTTATATAACCACAAGTATTTTTTAAGGACACACGATTCTCATGAACCATGTGATTGATATCCATGTGTCCACGATTCTTCTTTATTTATTTTATGGGAAAATAATAATAGTTTTTTGGGAGTTTCTTTAACCCTAAATTTTTTTATTCCCATTTTGCAGGCGTCAATAGTGACCGAAGAAGTGAGAATGGAATGCATGATTTTAACATGTCTATATATATGAACGAAATCCTATCATTGGAAATTTGGTTGATGATAATATGGTCATTGAGAATATGGTCATTGTATATACATTTATCAAATAAGTGCACTGTATTTTTTTATTGTTGGTAATAAATTTAGGAAAATATAAATCACAATAAAATAAAAATATAATACTAAAATATTATAAATATATATATATAGTCATGTGTTACGTACTAATATTAAAAATATTTTTATTAAAATATGATATTATGTATTTATAAAATTCAAATAAATATTTTGATATCAATGCACTAGTAAAATTAATATTTATAATTTAGATAATTAATTTAAAAGGTATTTTGTTAATGCGTATTTAGTATAAAAGTAAAATTTTTTACAAAGAAATATTTTATTAAGTGTTGTATATTTTATCAAAAAAAGTAAATTTACTAATTTTAAAATTTTATTTTATATAAATTAATTTATTAATACTATTTAAATTGGAAATTTATATAAAAATCATTAAAAACACTTAATGATTAAAACTTTTATTTTTCAATAAAATCAATTTTTATATATATTTTGTATTTTTATTAAATAGATAAATTTAAAATTTTATAATTTAAATTTAAAAAAATTTAACTTAATTTTTAAGACTTATAATAATATTATTATCTTAGAATATATTTCTAGTATTTTTCGGAAATAATCACCTTTTAGGTGAATAGTAAAAATATCATTTTTACCAAAACTGTAACTTTATAATTATATAGACAAGTCTAATAAGTTTATAAACATTTAAATTGATAAATTTTATATTTAATAAGTAAAATTATATATTTTAAAAACACTATATTGAATTTATTAATACTGTGGTTAAACTTCAATGAACTTGAGTAATATTTTCAAAAAAAATGCTATCGACTATTCTTTTAATTAAAAAATATTTTTCTAATATGTAATTTTGGATTGATTTTAAAGAAACATAAGTTTTATATTTTTTTTATAAACCAATATATATCACTAAAATAAAATACATGGATAATTTTACCTAAATAAATTTTAAGCTTAAAAATACACTTTTTCTAAAAATGGTTTTTTAAGAATTATATGTAATAATATTGAAATTGATTTTTCCTAAAAATAAATATTTTATCAGATAAAACATATTTAATATTTAAAATAATTTGTTCCAAATTATTTATTAAGTTTGATTTTATTTTTAGGCATTAAAATTAAATTAAACAAGAAAAAATTAGTTACCACTACAAAATAAAAATGGTAAAATTGAAAATTCTAAGACTAAAGGACTTAAAATCATGTTTAAAACATGTTTGATATGAATTTTTGAGTAATGAATAATCTTATCACATACCCTAATTCATTATTATCCATTTTTGGATCCACATGACATGTTTAACATGTGATCCCTTTATATTAAGTGGTTATAATTAAAAAAATTCCATTCTCGCCACTTATAAGGACATCACACCACCCTTTTATAACCACAATAAAAATTATATTCACTCTTGAGACATTGAAATTTTTACTTCCCATATAATCATATTCCAATTCTTTATGCTTCTGGTCACAATGTATTGTTCTATGACCTCCATTTGAAAGTAGTCTTCTAAGGGAAATCCCAAGTCCTCAACTTCATTAGTTTTTTCCCAACTAATTTTCTTTACTTTATTACTTTACACAACAAAATTTTCTAATTACTATATAATTAAAGATTATTTTTGTAAATCAGCCCCAATTTTAGTTAATTATACCTTTACTTATCTATTTTAAGTATATAAAGTTATTGGGACATGTTTCAGAAGGTTTAGAGGAGTTTTGACAAGTTTTTTAGGCTTTTATGGAGATTCACGATTTGATTACTATTTGTAGAAACCATGAAAAACCTCCCAAGAAATAGTGAAATTGAAACAGTGGACACTGGGTAAGTGCCTGATTGGTACACGTTTTGGACAAGCCATGCTTCCACATAGGAAAAATACTATAGTGTGGACAAAGGGCTTTAGCATAGTTCATAAATAGTTTGTCTAACCGTGTGAGCCAACCATGTGAAGGGTGTTTGAAGGTAGTGTCTAATGCATAGTTAGCACATGTATTTCGTAATTGGCCACCTTAACCATGAAACTTTAAAAATTAGATCTATATTTTGAAGATCTAATTCATTTTAGCCCCTAAACCCCACTTTTTTCTCCTAAATATACCATAACTCAAAATCATCTCCTTCCTAAGTCTACAGAGACATTTCCCTTTGATCTAGGAGTGATCCATCTGAAAATCTTAGTCTATTGGAGTTTTTATTCCTTGATAAGTGGTTTTTCTTGGTTGTTTTCATTAGCTTTCTTATTTTTCCCTCTCTTAGATTCATGGATTTAATCCATTGGGGATAGATCCATGTTGTTTGATACCAATAATGTTGACATATGATCATTTTTATGATAGTGAAAAATATATAAGGAGGGTTTGGGAAGATCTAATCCATGTTTTAGAGTTTTTTACAATTCTTCATTTTTCCTATCTTTGTGAGGTAGGTAGATTCAATCTCAAATCCTATTATTAGAACTTGAAGGACTGATTTTAAATTGATTGAATTTCTTAGTTTGAATTGTAAAATTGATGTACAACATTTATTGGAATACCAATTTAGTTATGGTTTGTGAAATTGTATAAATTGGTTGTTTTGTGTAAATTGATATTGTTAAGTAATTTTAAAATTTTGATTTTTAACATAGTTTTTTTGTTTTTATGCTTGGAAAATATGTCGGAAAATCTTTTCAACAAAATGATTTTTTATTGAATTGGTTTGGCATAATTGTTTTGGATTCTTTTTGTAAATAATGGTTGGTGTGTGTTCATGTGCATTTGGGACGAATAAGGGTATGAAGTTTCCCCTATCAAAAGTGTGATGGATGAGGGTATTAACTTTCCGCCACCAAAATGGTTCACCAAGTGAGTTTATTAAAATAATGACAAGCCACTCATTAGTATAGGGAGGTTCGTGGTTTCCTGAATGTGTGTATGTGTGTTTGTATGAAAATGGAATGAGGATGCCAAATTTATTTGAGAAATGGTTTTAAATAATTTTTTTCTTTATTTCCTCAGTGATGATTTGGTTTTTATATAAACTATTGAAATTATTATAACTGTTTTATATAAATTGTTTAATATAAATTTGATAACATGTTCTATGATATTGGAATGAGTTGGGACATCATTGGGGAGATCCTACTGAGTTTTATACTCACCCCCTTCTTGGACACTTTGGTGAGTATGCAAATATTTTTTTATTGAGACATAGATAAAGAAAAGGTATCTCATTTCTTTAGTAATGAATCGTGACAACATGGGCATGGAATATGTAGTTGGATCTTAGATCTTGTTTCGGAGTTGATCCCAAATGTCATGGTTGTCTTTGAGTTGTTGGTTTTAGTTTCTACTATGTAATCTAATATGGTTAATGTTGTATTTTGGTTCTTTTGTCTGTGGGGTTTACTCTGAGTTGTATGTCATTATTCCCATGCATTATATAGTGTTTTTTTGGTTATGGTTTTCTTAGTTAGGTTTATTTTATTTTAAAATAGAAATCCATACCCCAATTTTTTATGAATCCCTTGGAATTTATTTACAGCCTTTAAATTCATGGGGATGTCAACTAAGGTCAGTAACACCCTCAGCCTCTTCCCAATACAATGGGTGTGGGGTGCGATGTTATAATTGTTATTAGTATTGGTTAGTCCAAATATACTTTCATACAAATATTATCAATTTTTTTGGTATTGGAGTTGAATGTAAATCTGGTTTATTCCTTGATTTGGATTTCTATAAAGGAGTAGGATCGTCAAGACTTGAAATGTAGATCATAAATAGGTGTATCTAACCATTTATGTTGAACTTCAATTACCATGGAGTTGGTTATATAATATTTTTCAGAAACTTCTCATATTTTTCCCCTCCTCATTGTGGGTTTAGATAAGGATAGGAGAATTACATGAACTTATAGAAATGACGATCTACTATGAATGAATATTTTATTTTTAGTAATGATTTCTGATTTGGTGAAAATTTGTTGATTTTTAAAAATAGTTATAATAGTTTGATTTTCAAAGAGAATGGTGGAATTTTCAAAAATGGTTTCAAAGTGAGAAAATTTTGAATTTTGGAAATCATGTTTTTGATATGTGTGATGATGTAAATTTGAAATTTATAATCCTTAAATATATTTTAATTGAAACTAAATGGAGTATTCTTTTGGTTATATAAAATGGCACCTAGTAGGTGTCACAGAAACCAACCGGAAGAGGATGTTGAGAATGTGGTTTCACCTAATCCAAAGTTGAACCAATAGTTGTTTAAAAGTATTGTATAGCCTTTTCAAGCCCTGGATATAGGGAACCTAAGGTATGAACTAATGTAAGTGTACCATTCCATTAAGTTCCAAAAGTAGAATCCACTCATATTTCAGGGTGATTCTGAACCAGAGAATGTAGAGGTGTGGACTAATACGATGAATGGAATCTTTTATTTCCTTAGCACACCAGCTGAGATGAAAGTCATGTTGGAAACAAACATGTTGGAGGATATGTTATTCTAGTGGTGGGATTTAGTAGTTGAATAAAAATTAGACCAAGGCATTTTATGGGAATATTATAGAAATTTTAAACAAAAAATTATATCCCCATACATTCAGAATTACTAGAATTGTGTGTTATTTTATCTTAATGTAGGATAATTTCTTAGTAATAGAGTAGTGGATAAATTCATATGTTTAGTTTGTTTTTCAAGTAAAGATTCTATAAGTGCATCCATGAAGGTATGCATTTTTTAATTGGGGTTAAGTACAGAGATTCCATTGATGATTGGGATGCTTTGTATAATAGATTATATCAAAATATTTAATAGAGAAACACAAGAAAAAATAGAAATCTAAAGACCTTTAAGTGAATGAATCATGTTAATACCAATGGGAAATGGTGGGAACTCTAATGCTAGGAATAATCATAATAGGGACACCAATTTCCAAGGTATTGGTATGACTCTGAATCAGAAGAATGGATTGGTGAAACTTCCTCCTAATCCTAAGAGTAAGATAGGATGTTTTAAATGTGGTTATTTTGATCACATTAACTAAGATTGTATGGAATCACCTAGATCATGTCACAATTGCATCCATATGGGGAATCTTCAATGTTATTATCTCAGTGCTCCAGGGACGGGTTCTTGGGACACATCTAATGTTTTCCAGACGTCGTATGATTTGATGGGATAAGGGAAGAAGAATAATTCTCATTAGTAGAACTAATCTATCTAGGGTAATTCTAGGAAAACTATGATTCTGAAATTAGGTTAATTTCAATAGGGTAATAAATAAATAAAAAATGAATGAGAAATAAATTGTATGGATCTGAGAAAGTGAATATGGATGATCAATTATGACCTTTAATGGTGATACATGTGATTATTTTGAATTTTACCCATATGAAAAATTTCATTTATATCATTGAATCCAATTATTTTATTACTTCTCATGTTTTTGATCTTCTGGGTTTTCAAGTTCAGATAATGCCTTCTATTTTAAAATTTAAAACTCCTCTTAGACAAAGTGAATGTTGAGCCATTATATAGAAATAATGTTTCATAACTATTCATGCAGATGAATTTATATGGAATTGATATATGCTTGAGATGGATGTATATGCCATAATCCTAGGTATCAATTGGATGAAAATGTTAAAATCTCACATCAAATATTATAGCTAAAGGATTTGTTTTACAGCTGAGGATGGAATCAAGAATCTCTTTAGAGGAGACTAGAATATAAAGGTAGTTGAAACAGGATTTTGGGCACCATATGTTGGTATGATCTCATACTAGTTGATAGATTTTACCTTGGAATCAATGGATGAAATCAGGGATAGCAGTTTTCTATCAATTTTATATCAGTCTCCAAATGTTTTTATCGAGATTTAATCAGGGTTTCCACACACAAGATAAGTAGAGTTTATGATTGATCTCTTACTAGGGAACATCCCTATCTCACTTTTATATTATTATATAGAAAAAAAATTAATGGAATTGAAAGTACAGTTATAAGAGTTGGAAAAGAAGAGGTTTTATTTGTACTAGTACGTATTTATAGGCTACACCATTATTGACAGTAAAAAAGATAGATAGAACTCTTCATCTTTTTGTGTATTAACATAAAATTAACCAAGTTACAAAAAAGAATCAATATCCACTTCCACACATTTATGATCCATTTTATTAATTTAGGGGAGCCTAGAGGATCTCTAAAATTAACATCCATTCAAGATATCACCAATTGTGGGTTTAGAAGGAGGATATTACAAACAAATCTTTTAGGCGTAGATATGACCATTATGAGTATGTGGTTAGGACTTTAAATATTACAAATGAACTAGTTTTCTTTATGGAATTTATAAATAAGATATTACAAAGGTATTTAGATTCTTTTGTGGTGGTATTTTTGGATTAAATATTGGTATATTCAAGGACAAGGGATGAGCATGATAAGCATTTAGAAAAAGTGTTGAAAATTTTACAGGATCATCATTTGTATTACAAACTTTAAAATTGTGATTTTTTATACAAGAGTTACATTTCCTTGGCTGTGTAATATATAATAAAGGTGTTTCTATGGATCTATAAAAGATATAGGTGTTGATCTCTTGGGAACCTCTAAAGAATGACTTTGATAAAAACATTTTTCTTGGATTGGGTGGTTATTACTAAAAAAAATCATGAATTTTCATGACTAGATTCACCAATGATGCATTTTAAAAGGAAAAATGTTTCATTTCAATGGAATGGTGAATACCATAAAACATTTAATAATCTTAATTTTCTTGATACACTACTATCGATCTTGATATTTCTAGAATTTCGACAAGGCTATGTGGTGTATTTTGATGCTTTGGGATCTTGGTTTTGAATTTTTCTCTTGTAGGGAGATAATTTGGTTTCTTATGGTTCATGATAGTTACAAGTTCATGATAATAATTATCCAACACAAGATTTATATTTATTTTTTTAGTCCATCCTTTGAATACTTGGCATCATTACCACTTTGGTGAGAAATTTATGACATTTATGGATCATAAGAGTTTAAAAAACATTTTTTCACAAAGATAATTTAATCTGAAAAAAACAATATGGATAGAGTATCTCCAAATGTTTAGATTTTAATTTATGTATACACCATGTAAAGGAAATTTGGTGGAGGATGAATTAAAGAGAAATTAATATAGTCACTTTATGAAAGAGTCTTTAGATCAATGGTAGTTGATGTCAGTGATATCCAACATGCACTTGGATTATGAATAATGAGGCAGTGTTGTGGTTTTCTTCCCAGTTTCTTTTGTTCTTGATTTGTTTGAGAAAATTAAAGAGGTACAAACATTTGATTCCGAATGTCTTACTATGAGGACAAAACTCAATGGTGGGGAGACCATTAGGGGAAGGAATACTAATAAAGGATTGGTTGTATGTTTTTGAGATCAAATGGTTGTACTTATGGTTTTTCAAGAACTACATATTAATGATTACCACCATTAGAGATGGGTTGTCCATCCTAGAATAAAAAATATTTATAAGGCACTAAAAAGCAAAATTTTAGTGGGCTAGCATGAAAAGAAAGGTGGTTGAGTTTTATATGAGATTTATCACCTATAATTAGGTTAAGGCAGAGCACCAATGTCCAGAAAGTGTGTTGCAACCATTACCTATTCCTATTTTAAAATAGGAGTAGATAGCTATGTATTTTTTTACAGGTCTCCCAAATACATTTCAAAAATATGAATCCCTATGGTTGATAGTAGACCGACTCACAAAATCAGGCCATATCATCCCTATTATTCAATCTCATATAGTGAAGGACTTGTCTAAAATATATATATGAGAAGTGGTAAATAGGCATGGCATACTGGTTTTGATAGTATCAGACTGAGATCAGAGGTTTAGGTCTCATTTTAGAAATCCTTATCGTAATTCATTTGCACTCATTTGAATATCATCATAGTATATCATCCTCAAATGGATGGACAATTTGAGAGGATGATACAAACTTCGGAAGACATGCGTATGGATTTTATAATAGATTTTGGTGGCTAATGGGAGGAGCACATACTATTAGTAGAGTTATTGTATAAAAAAATATATCATGAATTGATACATATGGATCCTTTTGAATCATTTTATGTGATACCTTTTCATTCTCCACTTTGTTAGGTGGAAATGGGTGAGAATTTACTGATTGGACCAAGCCTTATACAAGAGACAATGTAGATGACTTACTTGATCAATAAGAGGATGAAGATATCTAAAATTCATTAGAAATCATATATGAAACTTTTTTGATGTCAATTTTCATTCGATTTGAGTGATCATATGTTTTTGAGAATCTCTCCAAGGCTTGGGCATCATCATTTTGGGTTGCATGGAAAGTTATATATTTGATACATAAGCACTTTTGAGATAATTGAATAGGTTGGTGAGGAGGAATATTAGTTAGCTTTTCCACCATGGTTTATTTTAGTGAAACTTTTGTTTCATGTATCTCAATTGAATAAGTATCAATATTATCCTTACCATGTGATTATATGGGATCACATTGAACTATATCTAGATACTTCATTGGTTCATGTGTCAGGGCAGATTGTGGATAGGCAAGAGAAAGTATTACATGAGAAAATCATTGATATAGTGTGGGTTTTGTGGAAACATGGTCAGATTCAAGAATAAACATGGGAACATGGGAAGGAAATAAATGAACAATGGACCTAAATATTTTAGGAAAATATTGGTTTTCAAATTTTTGGGGATAGACGGACTAATGGTGGGGAGAATTTAGAACCACCCTCATTTCAGGTAATTAACCATTTATTTATGTATTTTATGTATATAATGTTATTGAGTTAAGTTTCGGAAGCATTATAGGATTTTTGATATGTTTTTAGGAATTTTATACAGGTTTACGGTTTGAGAACAGTTAGTATAAACTGTGTTGAACCTCCTAGTAAACCGTGAAATTACAATTGTGGGAACTAGGTAGGTGTGCATGGTTTGTCCAAACCATGCGGCCACACAAGGGAAACCATATGATGTGGACAGAGGGATTCATAGAAGTTTTTTTCATGGTTTTTATAATTATTCAATTCAACCATGTGAGGGGTGTTTGGATGAAGTGGTTAATGCACAATTTTTATAAGGATTTCATAACTGTGTACCATAACTATGCAATGTTAAAAATTTGATCCTGTTTTGTGGATCAATTATATTTTATCCTCTAAAACCTATAATTTTTCTCCTAAATAGAACAAAACTCAAAATTTTATCTCTTCTAAAGCTGTGGAGGCCTTTCTCATCTATCCGGGAGTGATCTATTGGCAAATCTTGGTGTGTTGGTGGTCATATTCCTTCATAAGTTATCATTCTTAGTGACTTTACTTAGATTTATTCTTATTTACTCACTTTGATTCATATATATAGTCCATTGTGGGTATATCCATGTTGTTTTAATCCAATCATGTTGAGATATAATTTTTTGGATGATATTTCATAATATCTAAGGTGGTTTTTGAAAGATCTTTTCCATGTTTTTGGATTTCTGTACCATTCTTAATTTTTTCCTAGGTTTGCAAGGTAGGTGGCCTCACTCTCAACTCCTATTATTTTAACTTGAAGGCCTTATTAAAAATTGATTGAATTTGTTGATTTCAATTATTAAATTGAAGTGCAATTTTTCTTGGAAACTCTCTTTAAAGATTTGTTTTGAAATTATAGAAATTAGTTGCTTTGTGGAAAGTGAAATTATTAAATGATTTAAAATGATGATTTTAAAATGGTTTTTGGTTTTTCTATGTAGAAAATTTGAATAAAATTTTTTTAAAACAAAAGAACTGTTTTATTGAAATCATTTGGAATAATTGATTTGGATTGGTCTTGGCATAAATGGTTGGCATGTGTTCATGTGAATTTGGTATGGATATAGGTATGAGGTTTCCCCCATAAAAAGTGGGATAGATAAGATTATGAACTTTCCCCCATAAAACGTTTTACCAATTGATGGCTTGGTGAAGTTATGACTCACCGCCCATGAGTATAGGGAGGATCATAGTTGAATGCATGTGTGGATGTGTGTTTTTATGTTAATAGAATGAGGATTCCAAATGGATTTGAGAAATATATTTAAATAGTTGTTTTGTTGCATTACTTGGAACTATTTTGGTTTTGATATAAACTATATTAATGCTTTTAATTGTTTTATATAAATATTATTACATTTTCTATCCTAGTGGAATGAGTTGGGTAGTTATTAGGGAAATCCTATTGAGTTTCATACTCACCCCCCGATTGGGAACATTGGTGTATTTATAGATATTATTTATCGATACATAGGTAAAAGAAATGTACCTCATTTATTTATTGATTCATCATAATTCCTTAGGGATGGATTATAGAGTTTAATCTTAGATACTATTTGGGAGTTTCTACTGGATGTCTTGGTCTTCTTTGAGTAGTTGGTTTTAGTTTCCACTTTGTACTCTGATATGGTTCATATTGTAGTTTGTTTATTTTTTGTCTATGGGATTTACATTGAGTAGTATTGAATTGTACACAAGCATCATATAGTGGTGGTTTGGAAATTTTTATATTGGTTTGGTCTCTTTTATTTTCAAAAGAAAAATAGTCCCCCAACTATTTATGAATCCCTTGGAGTTTATTGTCATCTTTTGGTGTCTTGGGGATGTCACCTAAGTCCAGTAAAACCCTCCACCTCTTCCAAAGACAATGTGTGAGGGGAGAGATGTTACATTTTGTATACTTAAATGTTATTATACAAGGGGAACAACTATAAACTACCATTTCTATTTTCTATTAAGAAAAATGAAACTAATATTAATGTATTGTGTCGACTACCACCTCCCTGAATCGATGACTTCTGTTTTCTTTCACCATTTCCTCTTTTCACTGATTATAAGGGTAAAATTTAAGAATAAATATGATATATATAACATAATTATGATGATGAAGAGACAAAGTATAATCCACATACATTCCCTCTAATTCATTGGGAATTGAAATCATTAACCTTATATTGTTTGGATTACTATCTCCAAGAAGTAACGAATCTCATTTTTCATCCAGTATATTTATTATTTATTAAAATATCCTCAAATATGATTCACCACCTAAAATGTATAAAAATAATATCATTATTATTATATAATAATGATATTATTCAAAAATAAACTACCTTTATAATCATATTCTATAATTATTTATAGTATATTTAAGTTTGGGTCGGTCTAACCACTTACTTGTACAAAACTATAAAATAATATCATGGATGAAAATTAGAACTAAATTACTAATAATATATGATATTAATAAGAAAATAAATATTTGATTTTGGTTATATAATGGTAACACTAATATTAACTCATTAATTGGTATATCATAGTTTGTCTCTTAAAAATCATTGAAACATCCTTGTTTATAATTTCATCTAAAAGATCCATAACCAAAAAAAAGAATATAATGATGTTATAACATTATAAATAATTATACAGAATCAATTAAATTACCTTTAATGATTTTTTAATGATAAAATTTGGGAAAATAATAAATAATAACACCTCTATTACGAAACTATTTCAAAACGAACAAGATTAATCACACCCAATGTTGAAAATAGATAAAAATGACTAATATATATAGATAAAAAATATAAATTATATTTATAAAAGATTATATATATGAATAAGGTTCTAAAATATGATATTAAGATAGTTATTTTTTTATACAGGATATTCAAGCACTTTAGTTGATGTAATAAATTAAGTTAAAGGGTTCTTTGTCTCAAATTTAATTTCGTGAGACATAATTTTTATTATGCACCATGATATCATTAATATGGTGTGATTACTAAATAATTAATTTATTTTACCATATTCATATAATTCAGGGGGTTTTAAGAGCCATCTCATGTTCTTTCATTAAATGGATTTCTGATTCAAAGGATATTAAGGTCATAATGTTTCATTTTTCTCTATTTCCAACTACATGAGGCATGTTTAATATTTTCCACCATAATTTCCTTAATATGGGGTCATAAATACCATATTATATTCAATTAAAATGAATAAATTTAATTTAATGATATTTTAACTCCCATTCTATGGAAACCCTCAAATATTTTTTTGATTCCAACGCTACCATCATCATAAGGCTTCCTTCTTCATTCTCAATTTCAAATAGAGATTTTTTATTGATAATACATATAAGAGAATTTTTTTGATTTTAATATCTAAAAACACACAGAATATTTTTCTCATTTGACTATTTTTTGGGTTTTATATGTCTTCTCACTATTTCATTTTCCCTACTGCCTCATTATTTACCCATTGTAAGGAAATTTACCATGTCCTTTCTTATTAACCGAGAACCTCCATTTTTTCATGTCTTTATTCAATGGATGTATTTGAGAATTTCCTTATATATAACTTAAAAATTTATTAATTTCATTATCTACAAATTTACCTTTTAAAAGTTTTAGAGAAATTTTTAACATTTTAAATATGTTTTATTTTCATCAAAGTGTGAAAAGCATCTCTTTTTAAAAAAATTCATGTAAATACCTATGTTCACCTCCTTTTTTGTATTATAGGAATATTTCTCTCTATGTTTTCAGGATTTCTAAAAGAAACTTTTTTTCTCCTATATTCAAAAAAAATTATTTTAAAATTATTTAAAAAGTTCCAAGATATTTATTATTTCCAAAGTGAATTTTCTAAAACTAATAAAAATTATTTTTCATCTGAGCCATTGTCCTCTGAAAAATATTATTATAGATTGAGAATATTATCCAAATTTAACCATCCACATTCTTTCACTAGATGGATTTTTAATGTTATTTCATATCAAAGATATGATCTATCACAACCATCTTTTTTCCTAACCATCCAACGTGAATAGTCATAGATTTTTTCCAATGCCATTTTTTTTAAAATTCCCAATTTTTCATTAATTTGTTTGAAGTGTGTTCACCTAGATGTTCTATATCAACTGATTTGTGAAAATATTAACTTTATCATATACCCATTATCTATACGATGACCATACCAAATGCTTTATTGTATTTATTAAATGGTATTTTATAATAAAGTTAATGAATATATTTGGATACCAATTTATTTTATATAGGTTTATCGCGTTATGGTTATTAATGTAATTATTAATATTTACTTTATCTGATTCCATTTTAAAATGATATAAAACCCATGTTAATTACATGGTTTCTTTATATTATAATGAATGATGACTGGTGGGGTCCTATACTATCACGACCCATCCTAGTCGGGCCCATGTCACAACTAACCAAGCCCACCTCTAATAAAAAAGGGGCTGGTGACTAGAACCGAGTAGAAATATCAATAACCTTTGAGTAATTTCCAATGTACCTATACACATGCACACATCTCCAAGCCCACAAAATGATGAAATTTAAAGAAAAACAAAACAACCAATGCATGCATACATCTATATCCCAAAACCAGAGTTTAATATGAAGTAATGGAAAGTAAAAAGGTCCAAATAAAAGACCACCACAAAGAGTCTATAACTCAAATCCAAACTGAAAGTAGAGTTATTAATATGGATGTCTGAGAGACACAGGAACACACCTCAGTTTTTATGGTCTCGTTAATAAAAATATGGTCCTAGTCCACTTGGTAATCTATCAAAATTTTGATTGTCTATACAGGACATGACATGTGTGGGAAAAGCTCATTGAGGGGGGAGTATAACAATACTCAATAGGACACCATAAAACAAAAAATCATAAAACAAAGGAAATTATAGTCAACTCAACACATGTATATTTCTACAACACATATAAAAAGAATATCCTAATATACTCAACAAAGACACATAGTCTAGAGGTAAGCCACTACCATAGTATACCATCCTAGGATTCCATCTCAAATATTCAATGAAGAACTAATATAGGAGAACACACTCCTAAGTTGGATAGCACTGATGATATTCATATGAGAGGTACTTCTCATTAGGTATTATCATGAGAAAGAACATTCTAATATTCTACAGAGATATGATACTCAGATGAGGATCACTTCTAGGGCCATGGGGTGATACCAGGAACTCAATCTGGATTAAACCACTAAGTAGAAGATCGGGACCTATGTAATGTTTCTCATTTAAATACCAAAAACCCCACATAAGGCATGATTATGAATAGAGGATCTCACTTCAAGCCATTTAGAGGGATTCAAATGACTCTATCCAAGAATTTTTGTTAAAGAGATCATTTTATTAAGAGTAATAGACCATAATATACCAAAATTCAGGGAAAGGATAAGGGGAATGTACCCTAACAAATCTTGTCCATGATATAGAGAAAAGGAGATTCAAACTATGTAGAAAAGAGTACAAGTTGTGTAGAAGGGTTAGAATTCATGTCCCTTAACCCTAGGTCATGCCCGTGTAAATGGATTGTGTCATCAAACTATGTTCGTGTAGTAGTACACACCATGCAGGAATCTCGTGAACTCTACCTGTGTGCCAATACATGGCTCAACCCATTCACTTGGTCCAACCCATGTCCCTGTGGGGGAGTGCACACCGTGTAGGCAACCAGTGTACTCCACCCCATGTTTTTGTACTTCACAAAGTACACGTTGAGTATCTTGGTAGAGTTCACATGTCATGTAGTCTAATCCAAAAAATTTATGATACTTATCTCCTACCATAAATCCTAGTCTTTAACTTAGGGGGTCCCACACGATGTGTATTTATAGTTTACCCACCTTATTTTGTGAGATTTTCCAAAATCCCATAATCTTCTTCAGTGTGTCTGTATGATGTTCCAATTTTAGATATTTCCATTTACTTGATGAAAAACTATATGTTAATTATATTTGAGTCATGAAAACATCGAATCAATAATATTTGGGCTTTCGATCCGCTCAAAAAATGAGATCATCTTCATTCTTCACTACGCGCGATAGAATATGAAATCGAGTATCAACCACTTTCTGATTCATTGTCGCTTCCATCATCACATCACCATCATTTCATGAATATCCAAGATCGAATATTTCAGATTTTTTTGTCTAATAAACTAGTGTGTAATTATCAACTGTTTGGTAAAACATCAAACCATGGGCCAACGACGAACACCCATGATGAGCAGTGAAACAGGGGAGAAAACATGAAATAAATCAAGTTTAATGGACCTAAATCAATTTTCATGTCAATATTGGTTCATTTATGTTAGAAATAAAATAAAATAATCAATAATTAATCAAAAATAAAATTCTCTTAAACCCTGATAATTTTAACCCATCCTATAAGATAATCGAACCACGGATGAATCTGTTCATTGATTTGTCCACATTCATTGTAGAAATCAATAATGAGGAATAAAAAATCAAAATAAATGACCTACCTCGATTAGATTCAATAACTTATTAAGAATGATGCATTTTTTTCATCATTGGAAGGATCTATCAAATATGAGGTGCGTTAATCATCGATCCACAATTTGTTAACGGTCACCTGAGAGAGAATCCTCAAAGCTCCCACTAATGGATCTCCAACATTTACAAGGTTATGTAGCTAACCCTGAAAATTTTCTAAAATATTATATTTAAAGGCATATCCATCATCTCATCAACAATTTAAAATAAAATAAATTTATTTTATTATTTTATTCATTTCTTCACCTGCGATTACTTTTCCATAGACTACCCATACCGACTAAGGTTAAGTCACCCCTAGGGTAAACCTCACAATATAAAATCTGTGGTACCCTTGTATTTATGATTTGGGAACCTATTTATAAGTTATTATACTTTTCATAAAAACTATGCACATATTATATTTAATATATATAATATATTTCAAACATTTATTTCAGTCATACCTGGCCTTGGAATTGCAAGTTGTCTCAGTACTTGGCCTCAAAAATAACCCATATAATATCCAAAAAAAACACATAAATCCAATAAATTACAAATTCCACCCTATAATACATTAGTTAAGGATTTAAAACTCATATAAAAATTATTTATGTGTACACTTTAGTTTCTTGTATGCATGGGAATTAATAATGTGTATCATGAAAGTAATGATCCCTATACTGATGTTTATGCCAAATTTCTATGGTATCCCTATATTATGCTACCATGGATCAAGTTTATTTACTAATGTTTCGAAAATTAACTAATTATTCCTTTTTTATGATATTCATCATTTCTATGGTGTATTCTTATGTTATTTCAAGCCATATCCCATTATTTTTTATATATTCTTTATTGGTTATAACCTTTTTATATATATTAATTATACTCATATTTTCATATTATACTCACTTATGAAATTTTATTGTTAAAAAATATGCTTAAATTTATTAGTCATTTGAGCTCACACCTTTATTATGTTTCTTTTCCATTGTTTTTTAAGATGATTTTAACCTAGGAGAAGTCTAAAAGGAGTCTAGTGTGACTCGATTATGGATAAATTCTCACAAGTATTATAATATAATTTTTTTATGAATCTATTCATCAAAGATAATAAACCTTTCAGTCTTGGTGTCCTTAGATTATTTTGTGAGATGTAATGTATAAATTATAAAAATAATGTAAAAAATAATATATTTAGTTTAGGTATCTATAGTTTTTATTATAGAATGGTTTAGTTATTTTTTGGATTAATTTAGTTATTTTGGGGGATTAAGATTAGATAACTTTATTGAAACACCTATGGATGAGTCTATGTATAGGATAACTTCTCAAAGTTTTCATAAAGTATATACTGTGTGGAAATCATAGAAATTACATCCCTAACTGAATACTAAAAAGTGGATATGGATATGGCACATATGAAACTGGGGGTAATCACCCTAAAAACCGATTGAGCATCAACACAATATTCACACGGGTGTAAGATGAGTATGCCTAAGACTACACACTTGGATAGACACTCCTAGAGGATATGATTTGGTAAGTCACATTCTCATTAAAATCCAATAAAAATGATTTATTTCCTAATTACCTAAAGGGGTTATGTAAAGAAATGTGATAGAAAACAAATTAAAGTAACCTATGTTGAACCAAGTGAGTTATAGAAAGATACAATTGTGATATAGTGGAAATGAATGCATCATAAGTTGAAATTATTATGTCATTAGAGAATTCAACTTGGCATTGAGCATTAATATGATCATTTACTTTGATTTTATTGGATATTATCATAACCATTATTGTTTGAATACTTGGGGGGATAAAGGATATTTTAAATGATGTTGTAGAAGGTATCCCTATAGAAAATCATAAGACTTTCATATAGAGTCATGTTTGGAATAAATGGTTGAGAATTTTAATATATGCCTATTATGAGAGAAAAGATATGTTACCTAGTATTGCCTAAGATTTAAAGGATTGCATCTCTTTGAAGTTAAATCTTGAGGCATGGTTATCTTTAAATACCCTATAGTATTTCTATTAGTAACGGATAAATAAAATTATGAGGATACAATTTTTTAAGGTGGGAGGATATGACACCCTAGATTTTTAGGAAGAATATTCTTTCAATTAACTATATGTTTATAATTTAAAAAAAATCTAAAGGAATTAAAACTAATTATTTAATAAGTCAAACAACATAAGAATTAAAGTAACAATACTTTATTCATTCATAGTAAAATGTTACAAAAAATCACATGAGACTAAGTATTAATCGCCATGAATTATAACATTCTATAAAGTGAAAAAATTAAAGGTGGATAATAAATAGAGAAGGATAAAATCATCAACATTAGGAGATATCATGAGTCATATTCACCCTTTAGGAACACCAATAGCCAAAGAAAACTGATAATGATGAAGAACATCATCAAGCGATAAATCGTGTAGTGAAATATAAATGAAAAGTACGAAAATGGTAAGCATGACCTAATAAGTGAGAATAGAATGCATGATTATGACACATCTATATATAAGAATGAAATATGGTCATTATAAATATAGTTATTGGAAATATGATCTATGGTAATATGGTCAATGAGAATATGTCTATTGGATTTACATGTACCCAAAATGTATATTGAACTTTTTATCATCAGTAGTAAATTTAGAATAACAGAACTCACAATGAAATAATAATATAATATTATATATATTATATATATGTGTGTGCGTTACATATTAATACTAATAAATTTATTATTAAAATATGTTATTATTTATTTATAAAATTAAAATAAATATTTTAAAATAAATGGATTAGTAAAATTAAAATTTAGAATTTAAATAATTAATTTTAATGGAATTTTCTTAATTCATATTTAGTATAAAAGTAATATTTTTCTAAAAGAAATTCTTTATTAAGTGTTGTATATTTTATCCTAATAAATTAAATATAACAATAATAAAATATTATTATATATGAACTAAGATATTAATATTATTTAAATTATAATTTGTTATGAAATAATTTATAAACATTTAATGTTTAAAAACATCATTTTTTCATAAAAGTGGTCTGCCTTTATATTTTTTATTTTATTTTAAAGGAAAATTTTTATAATTTTATAATTTAAATTTACAAAATTAAAATAAATTTTTAACATCTAATAACAATATTATCTTTGGATAAATTTATGAGATTTTTCTAAAAGAGTCGATTTTTAGGTCTATGGTAAAAATAACATTTTGGAAAAAATTGTGATTTTATAATTATATAATAAAGTGTTAGCAGTTTATAAAAAATTAAATTGATAAAATGTGTATTTAATAAAAAAAATAAACATTTTATAAAAACTAAATTGAATTTATAGAACCTATGATTAACATTTAATGAACTTAAGTAATATTTAGAAATAAAAACTCTTTTTTCTCTTTTCTTTTAATTAACTTATATTTTGGTAAAATTTGGTTTTAAATTTCTATTAAATAAACATGAATTTTCTATTTTTTAATTATAAACTAGTTTATATCATTATAATAAAATACATTGAAAATTTTACCGTACAAAAAAAATTTAATCTTAAAAATACAATTTCTCTAAAAACTGGTCTTTACATTACATGTACTAATGTTGAAATTTATTTTTATTACACAAAGAAATTTTATATGATAAATTTAATTTCTTATTTTTAATTAGTGGGTACATATTATTTATTAATATCCATTTAATTTTAAAAAATTAAAATTAAAATACTTAGGTAAAAATTAGTTACCGTGGTAAAACCAAAAATGGTTAAATTTAAACTTCTATGACTAAAGGACGTAAAAGAATATTTCAAACGTGAATAAAAATGAATGGTTGAGATATGATCCAACTTATCTCATTCACCAATCCATTTTTTCCATTTTTTTGAGCCACCTTATTGGTTTAACATGTGCTCACTTTATATTAAGTGGATATAATTATAAAAATTTCATTCTCACCACTTATAAAAGGGTCCTCTCACCACCCCTTCAAGACCACCCTAAAAATTATATTTCATCATAAAACATTTACCTTTTTAATTACCCTATAATCATATTCCTTTTCATTGTTATTTTGGTCGCAATATATTTTCATAGGACCTCGATTTACAAGATGTGTTCCAAGAGAAATCCCAAGTCCCCAACATGAGTACTTCTCCCCTTACTTATTTTCTTTTCATTATTACTTTCCCAAATATAATTTCTTAATTATTATATGATAAAAATATAATTTTTTTATACTTAAATGTTATTATTATATGGTAATAAATATTAACAACCTTTTTCCTTTTCTATTAAGAAAAATGAAACCATCATTCGTGTGTTGTGCAGACTACCATCTCGAATAAGCAACGCATTTTATTTTTTTCACCCCCACCTATATTAATTAGTTATGTGGGTGAAATTTATAAATAAATATTAAATATATATAATATGATAATTATAATTAAGATACAAATTATAACCCACCTTCATTCCCTCTCATTTATTTGGAAATGAAAACATTATCCATTCTTTGTGAAGACTACCGCCTCCACGAATTAACATATCTCATTTTTTCATCTAGCTTATTTATTATTTATTAAAATATATTAAAATATGATTTAACATATTAAAATAATCTAAAAAAATATCATTATTCTTCTGTAATAATGATATTCTTACAAAATAAACTACTTTCAACATCATAACCACCCATTAATTATGGTGTGATCATGTTTATGTTGGTCTAACCACCTACTTGAATAATGATGTAAAATAATACCATGGATTACTATTATAAATTAATCACTAATAATATATTATATAAATATTAAAATAAATGGTTTGTTTTGTTTTTTTAATGGTAACATTAATATTTACTCACTAATTAAGATACCACCATCTGTTTGTTAAAAAAATCTGAAACAAGCTTGTCACAAATTTCATCTACAAGTACCATATCCAAAACGTCCATAGAATGAAAATATAAAATTAAAAATAATTATAAATAATAAATTATATTACATTATATGATATTTTAATGACTAAATTTTGGTGAATAATGAATAAAAACACCGCTAATATGAAACTAGTTCAAAATGATAAATATTACTCACACTTGATTTTAAAAATAGATAATAACAAACTAATATGCATATAGAGAATAATTATAAATGAAGTTTGTAAAAGGTTATAGATATTAATATGAATCTTAAATATTTTATAAAGATGGTTATTTTTCTTATATAAAATATTCAAGTGCTTTAGTTGAAGTCGGGTATTAATGTAAAGGGTTTTTTATCTCAAATTTAATTTCTTGATACATAATTCTTATTTTTGCACCATGATATATTTAATATTGTGCGATTACTAACTAATTAATTTATTCTTAAAAATTCATTTAAATATTGGGGTTTTAATAGTTATATCATTTTCTTTCAATAAATATATTTTGATTCAAATGATATCAAGTTTATAAGGTTTTATTTGTCTTTATTTCCAATTCCATGAGACATGTTTGATATTTCACACCATAATTTATTTTATATGGTGTAATCATTTATTTATTGACATAAAGTAAAATTAATAACATTAATTTAATTATATTTTAATTTCCATTTCATGTTAAACCTCTTTTGTTCTTCTAAATCCTACATTACCATCACAGAAAGGGTTTCTTCTTCAATCTCAATTTCAAATGGGGATTGTTTATGAAAGAAAATCCATAAGGTTAATTTTTATACACTTAATTTCTAAAACATCACCTCATTTTATTCTCGTATTATTTTTTTGTGTTTTATATGTCTTCTCAATATTGAATTTTCCCTCTTGGATCATTATTTATCCATCATAAGGAACCCAAACACATCTCTTCTCTTCAGTCAAAAACCACTCTTTTTTCATGTCTATATTAATTTGATGCTTTTGAAGTTGTCCTTTTATATGCCTTGATAATTTATTAAGTTTATTTTATACTATTTTACATTATTTAATAGTTTTAATTAAATTTTTAATGTTTTATATATGGTTCATTTTCATCAAAGTGAGAAAAGAATATCTTTTTAACATTTTTCATGTGAACACATATTTTTATTTAATTTTTTGTTTTATATATTGATTTATATATAAGTTTTCATTTTTTATGAAGGTAATTATTTTTCTCCTATATTTATAAAATATTTCTTTTATAATGATTTCAAAACATCAAGGAAATTTCTTATTCCCAAAGTGATTTTTATAAAACTCCAAAAAAAAAATTTATATAATCCATTTTCCTTCAACATATCTTATGATTGATTAAGGATATTCTTCAAATGTTTCCATCCACATTATTTCTTTAGATAACTTATATAATATATTTTTTCAAATATATAATCTAGCGGTGCATTTTTCTAACATAACCATTCATCATCAGTAAGAAAATCTTTTTTCAATGAATTGTTTTTGTGAATTCCCTATTTTACAATCCTTTGATTGAAGGGAGTTCACTTATATTCCATACATCATTTGATTAGAGAAATTATAAACGTAACTGTGTACCCTATTTCTATATGATGAAAATACTATATGTATTATTATCTTTATTAAAGGTAATTTACCAAGAAAATTATTGAATAACTTTGGATACACATTTATTTTCCATATTTCTATCGTGTTATGATTATTGATGGAATTATAGATGATTAAAATATGTGATTCTATTTGAAAAGTAAATAAAATATATTTTCATTCCATGGGTTCTTTATGATATGCTGAATGATTGTTTTCAAGTAGCACTCATATGTATAGATGATGATGGTTGGGGTCCTATATAAACCTATAATTCATTGGTTATGGATTTATATCTCCAGAGAAAAGTTTTTTGTGAGTGAATGTTTTTCTCAAAAGTGTGGGAACTAATGATTCTAATCATGAAATTTATATTTCCTATACTAATGTTTGGGCCACATTTATAAGGTATTTAGATATTAGTCTCTCATGGATCATTTTTTTTAAAAGGTTGGGCCCGAAGCCTCATTTTTATTATTGAAACAAACAAATACCTCTTTTACTGGGTAGAGGGAGACCCATTACATAGCCTGAAGGCCCAGTGGGCATTTATCCCATTACATAGCATGTAGGCCCAATTTTTTGGCCGAAAGCCCATTTTGTGAATAGTACTTCTACAGTACCCACTGCTGCTACAGTGCCCCTGCCACCGCTACAGTGCCATCGTTGCAATAGTATCTCGGCTGCTACAATAGCATTATAGTGCTTCTACAGTAACCTGTGCCCAATGGGTTTTGAACCCCATTTTCCATGTAGAATTATGGGGTGCTTACCACTAAGCCAAAACCCAACTACTATCTATCATGGATCATGTTTATTGACTAATGTTTCCATAATTATCTAAGTCTCATTTGTTTTTATTATATATATAATTTTTAAGATATATTATTATGTTATGTCATTCCTTATTCCATGATTTTTTTAAATATTATTTATTGGTTATGAACTATTTATGTCTATTAATTATTCCTATATTCTCATTTTATCCTCACTTATGATATTTGATTATTATCACATTTGTTTACCCTTGTTGGTAATTTGGGCTGAAACCTTTCTTATGTTTCCATTCCCCTTGTGATAAAGATGAGTATAACATATGAGAATACTAGAGGGAGTATAGTGTAGCTTAATTAGGTATAAATGTTCATAAGTATTGTAAAATAAAATTACTTATATATCCATCCCTCAAAGACACTAAACCTTATGTTACTAGGATTATGATATTATTTTGTGAGATGTAATGTTTAAATTATAGAAATGATTTAAAATAAATATATGTTTGTTTTGGGATTCTATATTAACATATCACAATGAAATTGTTTCTTATTGATAACAAATACAATTTACACTTGGGTTTTTCAATATACCCCTTTGTGTTTATTGTTAATACCTCCAAATATTTATGTCAATAAGTGTTCATTTGTCTTCTTACCATTATTATAAATTAATGAAATTGAATTGTTATGGAGGTTATTTCACATCTAATATCTTTACATATTCTTCAAAAAAATTAAAAAAAAAGTCTTATTCACTCTATTTTATCTAATTTCATAGCCTAATAAAATTCTTGAAATAAATATGGAACCACATAATTTATTACAAATAATCCATGAGCAATTTAAATCTATTTATAATTGGTCTAACCAAGTACATAAAACAAGAGTAAAAATCTAGAAATTAAAGTTGTCTATCAAATGTTCATCATGTGATACCATTTCATATTTCTCACTTTATGAACTATAAAAAACATTTAACTAAAAACAAAATCTTGCGTCATAATAGTAAAATTAATTATAATAATTCAAGTGAAAGTCATAAAATTCCCCATTTAACATATTTTAATCATCAACCAATACTCCCCATCCATAAATATATTTGATAAAATCCCAATAATGATATAAATTTTCATTGATATACCTCAAATTAAAATTTTTTAAATAGTAATTATCCTTTATAGCCTCTTCTCTAAGCTTGATCCCCCTCTACGGATGTGCATGTTCAATCTCACTCACACGGTGGATCTTCTCTAAGGAAAATATTAGAGCATATTTTTTATTATTCATGAACCAATAAGAAATCCATGATGGATGAATTACTATATTGTCAAATACTTAAATCATTCAATCGGTTATCATTATTTATATCACCTTCAATCCCATTTATGATAACAAATTCAAGTTAATAATGTGAATTTTTAGTTAGTTATTTAGTAAAAGTAATAGGGTTGAGATGTAGATCTCAACCCAGAACGACTCTCTAATTTAGATCTATATTTAAGATAAATATTCATGATTTTTCCAATTTTTATATTATAATTATGAACTTCCTTGGGAGTCATGGACTTCTTCTTCTTACCTTACACTTTCTTCTTGTGTGGTATAATTTTTTATAACTTTTTAAAAAATAGATTTCAGATAATGGTGTTTTTCCTTTTTGATTTAATATTTTAAAGTATTTCCTTTTGAGATATAAAAATAGTCACACCATTTTTTAGAGTATGGATATCTTATTTAAACCTTCCACATAGATTTAAAATAACCCTTGAGTTATCATTCTTAAATTACCTCTCATGAATTTTTAGTTCTTATTCTTGTGAAATAACTCGTTTTCCTTTAAAATTTTCACTAGATTGTGCTTTCTCCATCTTTCTACGCTTATACTCTGGTGCAAATGAAACTATAAAGAACTCCATAATATATTCAATTTTCATAAAGTTTTTGTATAGTTTTCTTCAAAAAAAATTGTTACCATTCTTAGTAAACTCTTATATCTCCCCTTACAAGATTTAGTTACAATATTTTATTTCTCTCTTTAATTGATTCCATCATGGAATTAATCTTTATTAATTTAACACTAATATTCAAGGAATATTTATATTAATCCATGTTGTGTCCATCACTAAAATAGTATAATCATATTACCTTATTTTGTGTTACATCCTCTATATATTTCTTTTTTGACTACTTGGGAGTGTCTTTCTCAAATTTATTCATTTTTAAAACACCTTTATTCACTTGATTCCCCAAAAGGAACATTTATACCCTTTTCTTTTACTTTTTACCTCCTACTATTATAGTATAATTTTATTTTTATTATATGAATACTGATTGATGGGTGTTTACCAACACTCCTCATGATTTTCACCACATTTATTATGGTAATAATAAAAATTTTACAAGAATTTAAATCTTCTATTGGTGAATATATTTTTCATTTTCTATGATGTTTAATATTTCTTATTAGGAATTATTCTTTAATCAACTATATTACCCCCTTTTCCATGCCATCTATATGCTCTAAAGATAGAAAAATAGTCATAAAAATTGATTCCCTTGTGAACAAACCTACAATAGCGCCCATAATTCATAATGAATCTTCTTATTTTGTGTATGGATACAATTTGGCATGATTTAATTTCTTTATATTTTTTTATATAAACCACATAATTTTGAGAAATTAATGGGGGGATGATTTTCTTGGATATTCCAATATCTAAAATTTATTTGATGGTGGATTTCCTGGACTTTTTATTCACCAAAAAACTACCTATATTTAGAATTAAAATCTTCACCAGAAAACAAAACCGTATTACGAAAAAAAATTATCTTGAGTTTGGATTACAATTTTCTAATGGATTTTTATAGGTTAATTATAGGATGATTTCAATATATTTCTTCCACTTATATGAATATTATTATATCCATGACTCTCATTATAATATTTTTGGAAGAACTCTTCTTTTTTGGTACTTTAAAAGTTCCATATTGTTCTAATTCTAAATCCTTCAATTTCACCTCAAACTTAACACACTTCATTTTGAGGGAGTTATTATCATACTCAACTAATCTAAGACTATCTTCCAAATTCTTTTTCAACATATTTATTTGTTCATTAGGAATTTTTATTTGATTTTATAAATATTTACCATGCACTTTAATTATTTTTTTCTTTAACCTATAATTGAGCATATTTAACATTGATGGAGTTTTTTATAGATTATCAAATTTAGGTATAACTTCCAAAAATATTATTTAAATCACCAATTTCTCCCAAACATCCCTTTGAAATTATTATTCAAATAGGGAGAATATTTCATTGAAAGGTGATATTAGTCATTCCTTTTCATTCCACAAGGTCTGTTAGAGTAGTTCACTTTGTGAATTTATTGGACAAATAATTTTTTATTTCTTTAGTGACCATTTATAGTTGTGTATTTTTATCAAGTAGTACCATGATAAAACCAAGTATATAATTTAATTTATAGACATTTACTTTCTTCAAAAGCCTTTTCATTTGAGATTATAAGTATTTAATTTTTTGTATAAACTCATCTCCTTCACACTCTCTATGATATAGTTTCTTCAGAATGATCACTTTCAATAGATTTGAAAGATGAACACATACCACTTTGACTTATTCGACATTTGGTTTATCCAATTTATTGTTAAAATATTTACTCAACATTTTTGGTTATATTTTCTTATTATTATTTATATTTTATATAAAATATCCATTTTAGCTTTGATAGAAATAGAGACAGAGTTCTCCATATGAGGAACTTATAGATTTTCTAAAAACCTTCACTTCATGTAATTCTGATAAAAAAAGATTCGTAATGATAGATACAATCATAGAAAACCTAAATTGTCTATGATCCTACTTAATGTTCCCATATTCTCTTATATCACAAAGTGGGGGAGGGTTGAATCAGTAATCCTTTTTATTTTTAGGATTTATTTTTTAAAACCAACCTCAATAACTAGTTAAGATCTCTATTTACACTTCTTATGTCTCTCAACCTTACCCATATATTACAAGAAATAATTCCATGAGACAAAGTCATTTTTATAAGTTTTACCCTCAGTGTGCTATCCAACTCATTTCAATGTTTCTGTTGAATTATATGACCTATATTTATACTATAAATCAATGTGACTATAAGTAAAATATATCACTCAAATATCACAACATACGATCTCCCAAAATTCCTTATTCATAAGTAAATACAATAGTTTCCTCATGATGGGTTCTTTATACTGGCTTCTACTAGTTGAATCTATCTCCTAAAAATCATCACTTTATATAATCTCCCAATCATTTCTTTATACTAGATCTCACCATTGTGCATGTGGTCCTCCACACTCTTGTGAATGTGTCTTTAACTCCCTTTGGTGACTGATATAGAAATGTGTAGGATTTATTCACCATCAAGTATATATTTATTGGCCTTCCAAATTATCATTGGTATTACTCACCTTCTTCTTGTGAAGATATAATGATATAGCATGTCATAGAAAGTGATTTATGATTCTCACCTTCTCTGTGAGATTTGACACAACAAACCCGGTGTTAACATCCTTATCCTTAGAATCGCCAGTATTTTTCTTCTTCAATGAATAGGGAAGGCTTGAATGTAATCATGTTATCCTCCTTTGATTCCAAAAATTGTTCAATTTTAGAATAATTATCAGTTTCTTGCCCAATTTTTTATTCCTCATTTAATATAATATTTATATTAATAGAATATTTTATGAATATTTTGTTTCTAATTTTAATTATAGAAACTCCTTAATCTTCAAAATTAAGTCAATATTCTCACTTTGAATTTAATCTAGTTAGTAATTCACTATAGTTTAATTCTCATTTAATCCATGCAAAGATATTCATATAAATCCTCTTTAAGAATCAATATTATTTTATTCATTAAATCTCAAAGAAATATATGTAATTTAAATATTTTTAAATTTCTATCCATGTATGCATGACCACATGTATTTTGATGTGACACTATGGCTCACATTGTGGATTCCTTTTCATCCTTACACTACATCACAGCTTGATCTATGGTTTGAAGGTTTCATCCATAGATCTTAGCTTGAATCATAATACACTTGAATTATTTTTATTTCTATTTTACGATGTCTGTTAGTACAAAGTATCACCTAATTTTATTTTTTTCTTTATAATGTTTTAATTATGGAATTATATTATTATTAATTTTTCAAGAATCCCATATTACACTGAAATTTTATTAGGAGTATAATTTATTTAATACTTATTAATTATCATTTATTTATATATTTTCATGGTAACAATAATTTTTTTGTAAGACTTCAAAGTCTTACAAAGTACCAATGAAAGTCTTACAAAATTGGTCGAGTGAATTTTTTTTGGAAAAAAAAGTATTAAATCTTGAAGAAAAGTCTTCTACCTTAAAATAAAGTCAAATTAATTGTATTAAAATTCTTACAAACTCCATATAGCTTAATGCCTTTGTAAATTTCAAAAAAAAATAACTCCAAATACTTATGGTTTTTATCAAATGTCTTATAGTTTTCATGGAATTTCTTAGAGAGTCATCACAAAGTCTTGTACAATGAAAGACTTAGTCATATTTTCATCTCCAAGTACATAAATATTATATAATTTCAAACTTAACTAAAATAACCAATGAATATCTCTAAATATTTATTTGGATTTTAAAAACACTTTAAAAAAACTTGATGAAAAATATAAGTAAATTTATCACTTTTTCATTGTATATTTTATTTCCCACAGCCTTTGAATGGTTTATCATATCTTCACAAAATTTCCACAGGCATTTTTTACTTCATTTCAATTATTAAATCTCACAACTAGATGTATTCCTACAATACATTCTCCCATTAGTTATATGTAGTGTTACTTCATCAACACTTCCCTTTAACTTGAATATAAATTCAAAAAATCGTAACATACCGTGGATGATGGTATAAATCTATTCTATCAAGAACTTCAAATAGAATTTATTTCCTTCAATTAGAAATATTTATATACTTAGACACTAATTAATAATAATAGAATTATCACTTTTCTACTTTTATCATTTATGTATGAGCATAATCTCATCTCTTCTATATAAATATTGAAAATTCACAATGGAAATGTTCCTTATTGACAATAAATACAATCCATAATTGGGAGCTTCGATATCATTTAAGCTTAGTGATGTGTGAAGTAAAATTTAGAACAATATGTCTGAAAGACCATCTTTTGTATGTGAATTTAACACTTATATGTTCAAATCTATATCTCAAAGAAAACTTATTGTATCTATGTCATAAATAATGGACTATTGAACAATATTTTTCTATGATAATAAACCCACTAGATGTTTTCCACATTAAATGGGGTTCCCTCTCTAATTGTGATTTTATTAATCTAGAAGAGATCATATATTTGTTTTCAACATCACTAAGATATACATAATATAAACTAATTTATTTATACATCAAATAACCATTTTCAATGATGTTTTGGAAAAATATATATTATATACAAACTAATTTATTGTATTTATAAACCGATTAATAGGATACATCCATCTAAATTAGAAAGGACCACCATTAATGAAATCACAAGTTGTGTAGACATTAAAATCATTCATAGCACATGAGCCTCAGCCCAGTTGGTGAGGACTATTAAGTGCATCCAGGCGACCTGGGATTAAATTTAGGAGGAGGCACAATTTCTAGGTGTTGTAGCAGTACTGTAGCAGGTACTATACCAGTTACAGTAGAAGAACTGTAGTAGGCATTGTTTAGCATTGTAGAAGCTGGGAATTTGCCCCTGTTTGGGCCTTAAGGCCACCGATTTGGTCCCCGAGTCCTTTAAGGCCTTCGGGCCACCCAAGCCTTCAGGATAGTAAGGCCTTCAGGCCACCTTTATTGTAGATGAAAACCAAACAACCTACAAGGAACAAGCTCTATAGGAGGATGAGTAAGGAGCTTTCACAACAAAAGAAGCTAGATGGATTGCAAGAATGAGAGGTTATGACACCTTCCCTCGGGACAAGCATGTGCATGCATGGGATAGCCTAGCCAAACAGAAATGCGAAGGTGGAGAGTTGATTTCATGATGAAGATTTTGGGAGGAGCATCTCCAAGTAATTATTTTGGGTTGTATGTAATGTTTGAAGCATACAAGCAATGAATTCATCTAAGGCCTATAGGGCCATGTAATAATTACACCTACAGGCTTTGTAAGGGTTCCACCTCACCCCTTGAAATGTGGATTATAAAAAATCAATAAAAAATGAAGGCCTTCAGGCCATTGGATTAAAATCATCCATAACATAAAAAAAAATAAAGTACTAATGGAATTATCTCAAGAGATTGTTTTCAAAAGACCATATCTTGTAGATTCTTCAAATCACTTGTGAAATTATTTATTAAAATATTTTATGAAGTTGAAAACCTCAATAAATTACTTGATAAAATCAGGATTAAAATAATTATAAATTTGAATTAGATTTAACTATTGAATTGGAATTTTATTTATGTGAAATTTTAAACATTTTAAGGTTTTTATCATTGAATTAATACAGTTAGAAATCTTAGAATATAAACCATTGGGTATATTGACTTTATTCAAAATGAAAAGGAATGATATTTATCTTTTTTACTCATAATGAAATATCTAGAAGGAATATATATCTTATTTAACTCACCAAATTTTAAGTGAAATTATTTTTTAAATACCATTTCTCATGATACATGACATATATTAACATTGTCTTTTTATTTACCCTTAGCACCCAAAATTATATAATATATAATATTATGTAAGTTTTTATCAACTTATTTTACATTGAAATTATTCCGTAAAATGTGATCTTTCTAGTACAAAAATTTTAAATAGATATTTCTAGTTATGCAATTATAATAGTGTTATCTATTTATAGAATAAATATAAGGAAATAGAGTAGCCGTTAAATCCTAAAAATCATACACCATGTGAATGTTCTCTTACTTGAGTGATTATAAATTTAAACCACTATCAAAATATACATTGTTGGGTTTTGTACCTCAAACCCATAAAATTACACTCTATATATACTAAGCTAATAAAATGAAGGATCAAAAGTTGTGTGATAGGTGTATTCCCACTTTTAATATTACTTAATCTATATATTGTTTTACATTATTATAAGAAGGAAAATAAATTTCCCCTTTTGTACTCCCACTTCAAAAATTCACATATACAAGGAAATCATTAATTTTTTATAATGTAGAAGCCTATGGTATAAACCCTTTATTACATGTTAAGTCATAATTCATCACAAACACATCCCAGAATCTATTCAACCCATCAGTTAATGGTTATTAATAAATATCAATTTTGTTCCAAGGTCATCTTGGTAGACTAATAAGATTGGAAACTATCTGAAATGTTTTTCTCAAACATAGAAATGGATTATTATTGAAACAAAACCACAATATCTTCATTATAGGTTAAACTAAATATATACCTAAAATGTTAAAACCATTTTGTTCCAACACTATATAGGAATTACAGATATCCTATGAAAATTTAAAGTGTCTCTAATTAAACTTCATTTAGGTTAATGATACTATAATAAAGGTTCAATAATCATTTTTCTTGTTTATATATATATATATATCATCTCATAAATTTAGCAATTTTAGATGGAATTAATAATTTTATTATCCTTAATTTTAGTGATATTTAACATATTTTATTTGTGTTTATATTTTGTCCATGGTTTAATGCCTAACCCAGAAGTATTTGATGACTCTAAATTACTTGTTTGACCTTCCACCTAGAAGAATTGAGTTTTGAATTTTATTTTATTAAAGAAATATTTTTTAGTATAGAAATCCATGTTCACGCATTTGAAACCTATGTTCATGGTAAACTTTCCTGAATAGTAATGCAACTCTTAAATCATTTATCCAAAGCGGGGTACCTTTTTTAAGAACACCAATAATATATTCAATAATTTGTGTACCCAATTATTTAAAAACATAACATATAATAACTTCACGATAAACAATAGTGTACTAAAGGTTTTAAATCTAGGGTATAATTTGTCTTGTGAATCATAAATCATTTCAATAAGTGTCAAAGCATACCCATATGTACTTGAGTGAGGATTACTCCCATGAGTTTCCTTATTCCAAAAGTTAATACATTTTAAAGCAATCAAAGATACCATTTCATCAAGTATTACATTCATCAAGTTAATTTTTTTAGATCAAAATCCATCTAAATTATTTCTTCTTGATAATAAGAGAAAAAATTCCCAAGACGAATCAAATTGTTATATTAATTAAAAACTATTCAAAATAAGTCATATACCACTATAACTTGTGTAAAATAATATATTTTCACAATTTTCACATAAATAACTAAATGGTTAATTTGAAATATACTAGTGAAACTGAAAAACATTATATTCCCCATTAAAATATTCTCTAGAAATTTCTATTAACAGATCAATCCAACTCTTATCTATAACCATACCTGTATAATAAAAATGAATGATGTATGAAATTAATACATATAAAATTGAGGGTATGATCAAATAAATGAACCAAATAACAATATAAATGAAAATACATAAAAATATATGAAATTTAAAAGAAAAATAATTAATTAAAAAATACTTTTTAAAAATATATACAAAGTTATACTCTTTACCATAAAAATAACCACTTATTATTATTATAAAATATAATTTATAATGATTATTCCTTAAATTTTTTGTTATATGATGTATCATATTTAAATGAATTTTAGTTTCAAGGATTATTAGTTATTTAAATGGTCATATATAGATAATCATATTCAGTTTATAAATAATAAATAGTCAAAAACCAATAATAAGTAATGAAACTAATAGACTAAAATAAAGTAGGAAACCAAATGGAAATAATAATAATAAATTACTAATAACACTTAAAAATTGGATTTAATTTTTACATTATCATGGTATCTAAAAATTCCTCTCTTCATATATTATTGTGTATCTCTATCTCCATTTATATATATATTTATATATTGATAAAATGATAATTTTGACTTATTTAATGAGTTTTTTTTATCATTTCAATCTCTTGTCTGCTGCATTAAAAATTTTGAATCTTATTTGGTTTCATAAGAGCTATTGAGTCGTCATCATGAATTTTTCCATTTATTTATTGTAAAATTTATTTTTTTGGTTTTTCATGACCATTTTCCCCACGTTTCATTATATTTTATTCTAATGGTTGGCCTTTATATATATATATAAACACACACAAAAATAAAGGAAATCGATTTTTTGTGTGATTGCACCAGAATTAATATAGTTATATTTTATTTAAATATATTCACTAGTTCACACCGTATTATAGTTTTTGGATATTTGAATGATAGATAAGTATAATATCTAGTGTTATCATCATTGGGAATAATCAATAAAAATTTTAGTATAAAAACTAGATTGGAATAAAGAATTGAATTGAAAAATTTTCTAATGGAATCTTTGATGTGATTCAAATTCAAAATATTAAAAGGTTTTTTCAGTTTTCATGATCAACTAAATAAAATTATTAGATTATATATATAAATATATAATAATTATTATAAAATAAAAATATATTAATAAAATTGATGATATAAATATATAAACTATAATATAATCAATTAAATTTTAGTATATTTATAAGAACATTTTATCCATACCAAAACTTATAATCTTTAATTTATAAAGGAGAAATCATATGAGAGGATTATTGGGTCCTTGAATTTTACTTTTTTTTTATAGGAATACAGAGATAAAGGGAGGGTTTCTTATACCTATCACCTTTATCATAAGGAAGTAGAATATAAAATAAGAACAGAGATAGAATACAGACCTTCAATATGTAAATTATTACAAGAAACTTGACTCATCCAAAATAATTTTGGTGAACCCTTCTTCATTCTACCATATTTATTCCATAAATATTGATATATAAATGAATTTGGACTAAAAAACAACTTTTAAATGTAGGTATGTTCTTTACAAAAAAAGGCTGGATTTTTATTAAGTCGCTTTTAAAGGTAATTGGAAACTTTAAACCTCTTTTTTGTTTCTTTCAAAACCTAGTAAAATAATCATAAGTGGAATAAATTAAGAAAAATTTAAAGGGTTAGTCCAAAAGGATAAAATATGGTTCATGAAAATCCAATTGAGGGGAACATGTGGGTCATCAGGATAGTGAAGTGACTTGGGGTATGTGATCCTCAAGTCCCACATACCTCACAACCCAAAAAAGATGCATGCTAACTGATTACATGATAAATTATTCTGATAAATAATGATAATTAATTCTCAAAATCACTGATTAAAAAAATGAAAGTAATTTTCAATTATCTAAATTATTCAATGAATTTAATTATATGAGTAAGTTTTCATCACTAAAAGAAGTTGTCACCAATATAGTAGGAAGTCACTCCCACCATTCCTAAGGAGGCAAAACTACCATCAATAATTTCCACCCATAATATTTGGAACTATTATAACCTCATTTAAAGAACACCCACTGTAACATTATCTCTATTATAGAAATCATCATTGATGACCAAAATCACAAACCACACCTCCACCACCAAGATGAGTCTAAAAAATCTTCAACATAGAGGAAATATGATACCTCAATCTACTGATGGATTGGAGGAAACCATCGAGGAAAATTATTCCTAGAATTGATCCATAATACAGAGGGATGGAATAGGTTAGGAATATAAGAAAATAGAAGTCCATATATGAAATGAAAAATAAATAGGTAGAAAACATTACCATGAGAGTGGTGACAACATTGGGAACCATAACTATGAAATGACTCCGCTACTAATAAAATCATTTTGAGAGAAAATAAATCCAAAATAAAATTAAACCAAAAAATGGGTAATGGTCCATGAAAAACTACACTAGATAATTAACAACCATAAAATATTCCATACACAGGAGACTAAACCACATGCCCTATTAAACCGTTAAGATAGACCACCTCCAACCATTGAAAGCTTTAATATCACCACCTCACTACATCCCTCTTTATTTCCACTAGATCAATGTTGGGGTAACACCTATAAAAACAATCCCACAAACTAGATGATAAAAAATATAAACTCTTCCACTAAAGGGCTGGGAAGAACCACCCCATCAAGACACAAAGGTAATGAAGATTATTTGGGACTAAGAGACAAGTTCTATTACTAGGGTAGGGAGAAAACTTAAGAGAGGTTTATAAATAAGTATACTCAAGAAAGAAGAGAATAATATATCCCACCCCATAAATGAAAACAGTTTAGATAAAGTGAAATAGAGATATACAATTGGGCTAGTGGTAATGGACCAACATCTAAGCATAGAAGAAACAATATAGGATGGAGAAGACATCATATTCCAATATAAACAAGTGTTGAAGATGAAAACTAATTATTAAAAAACACATATAATTACAAAGAAAAAAAGACAAAAATTTAAAGGATTTATAATGAAATCCTTCTACATCATCATGAATAGTGATAGAAGAAAGATACACCTACTGAAACCTTAGATCACCATAGAGAGTGTGTGTTCCTAAGGTTGGATAAATTGGAAATGAAACTTTATTATATTATATCAAGGATCTGAAATTATATTATAGTACACCAAATAGATCCTTAAACAAAATTTCAAGAATAGGACTACCAATTTGAAATCATTCTATTGAGGAAAAATAAATATGGGCATAGAGGAAAATAAAATGCAACATCACGGTCGGTGAAAAGGATAAAGCCTGAGAGTATCACCATGAATAAAATAATTATAGTCCTTGTATATATAATCGATTCTCAAATAAATAATGAATGAATCACTTATAATTCTCTTATAAGAAAAATGGTCTATACTGAAATTCCCCTCACACCAGGTATTAACAATTTCCAAACCATAATGAATAATGTTTCTACAGGTCCAAATACTGTAGGTAACACTCCAATGGAAAGGGAGAATATATAATTGGAACTTATCCAATAATTAAATTCAACTTCAATATCCGATAACAACATGTTTTTAAAATAGAAAATTGTAATACCAAAAAATAAAGCTCTGGATTCTGCAATGAAAAAGTTACCATTACAATAGTAATCTGATAATGTAATAAAAATTGATCCCATGGAGTCTCGAATGAAGTCACCTCTGCATATAATGTCTTTAACTCATGAACTATAGCATTTGATCATAATTCCATGATAGGTAATTTCTGTCACACCCAATATAATGTTCTATCCCAAGTGAATATTCATTAGATAAAGCAGAAGGGGGAATCCAACTTTTAATATCAATAAGAATTTCATTATCCCTAACAAGAAAAAATATTGTTATAGTGGTAAAAAAACATTATTTTAATACTACTTCCATTATTTTGGTTATATTATGTTAGGAATCATTATAGATCTATGTGATCACCCAACAATTAGTGATAAAAAGAAATATCCTAGCTTGGAAATTTATAATTTCACATATACTAGACTGAAAAATTTTGGCAAGAAAATGTTCAAAGGAGATAAATAGAGCTAAAACCTCTATACGCTCTCTAAGAACACACATACTTATGTGAGAGCAATTTCCTTCATAGAACATGTGGAAAATAGTTTATGTTCTTTCATTAACATAGAACATACATTTTAAAATAATAGAGATGCCTTTATTTTTCACTTATGTATCAATAGTAACATCACCAATATGAATATGCCATAGGATAAAATTTAATTTCCCTTGAATAAGTTTTCACCAAAAATGACCGTCCCATTCATCCTCATTATCATGAATGTGTATGATATTATAGAAAGAAAAAATATAGAATATTCTAGAAGAGGATGCAGTTAAGATAAAAAATTTAGGTTCCTCCACCAAATAGATGGTGGAGTAAAGAAGACTTCGATTCAAATCCATTATATTAGTAATGAAAGTTTGATACAAACTATAATATTTATAAGTGATGTTAGGAGATAGAAACCCTGGGAAAAATAAATATTCTATAAACTAGTTGTCTTTCTGGAAGTGAATGTCAAATTTTACTATGATCCACCTATAGTTATCATGAATGGTAGTAATGGAGTTATGAAGGATTTTCCATAAGTGATATCCCTTAATTTCCTATTCAATCCAACAAATTCGAGAGGAATCATATTTATTAAAAATAATTATACCCCAAAGATAATTCCAAGAGAAATCATACCCTGAGATTTTATGTTGCATGCACTGTATAGTCTGATCAATTCTTTTATGATTAATGCTTCCTTATCCAAATGGTATTGACAACCTACACTAACTGGACCAATGATGTTTTCCCTTCTTCTTAGCATCTCAAATGAAGCTATTAATTATAGAATCAATTATTTTGATGGCAGAATTAGTGGCTCAAATGGATACAAGAACATGCATTAGGATAAAAAAGAGGACATTATTGATAAGGGTTATCCTACCTCTAAAAGATAGAAAGATAATGTTATTATTGATAATTATACTCATAATTATAATAATAATACCTACAAAATCTTATATTTAGGCTCTTTTATTTGAAAAATGGGACCCCAAATAATTCATATCCAACTATTTTCAAGCAATATGAAGATATTAAAAATGGTTTTTGATTGACTACCCAAGAATTTACTAGGAATATAAAAACCTCTCTTCCCAAAATTAAGGTATTTTCCATTCCTACTATTTTGTTAGTTTAAAATAACAATAAAACGTTGAATATATTTTCTTATTCTACTGATCAAAAATATAATTTCATCTATAATGATTAAATGAGATATCTCAAAAAAACCATACCATACATTAAAAGGGAAAACCATCCCACTATAAATTAAAAATTTTACATTCCTAATAAACACATATTGAGATAAGATAAATAAACTTAGTGGAAAATTTTTCCCTTGTAAAATCCCTCAAATTTATTTGAAAAACCCAACACCCCCCCCCAAGAGAGGTTGTAAACTATAGTGATAAGAATCAATAAAAAAGAATATTATATACTCAATCTGACAATGAAAGTCACCTTAATTATTTTAGGTTGTAATGCCACTCTATTATGTTATATATTTTCTCCATGTGAATATAGACCACATAATTGGATCTAAAAACATTCCTATCAAAATATTCAAGTATTTCATGATCAAGATTGGTCACCCCAAAATGTTTCTACCTTTAAGAAAGTCGTGTTTTTGATCCAAAACTTCAAGAGGAGAAAGTTTAGAAAATATATTATTTAGGATCATTATAATAACCTTGTAAGTAAAATTAAGAAATATAATATGTTATATTTTACCGAAGCTATGAGGCTATTTCAATTTTGGAATAAGAATAATAACAATGGAAGTAGTAAATTGAGGCTGCATCCCACCCTTTAAATAGTTCTGAATAAAAACTATCAGGTTCTTATTGATGAAATCCCACACTGAAATATATAAGGATCATGAAAATACATCAGGTACCAACACATTTTTAGGCTTTATATTTTTAATTGAAACAAAAATCTCTTCCTCATTAGTAGGGGTTTTGGAAAAATCATTGTTAAAGTTTTCAACTAATATTGGGATATTTTAAATAAATTATCACTTTTATCTTCAGTAAGGTTATCCTATATCATACTAATATGAGGACCAATTTAGATGTTAATTAATTGAAAATATTCAAGTAGATCAATGATTTATACATCACTATAGAAAAAACCATCCTCTAGTTATAAGTTAACCTTCCCAAAAAAAATTCCCTTATGAATGAATGGGAGTATGCTGAGTTTCAATTTTTTTACCTCCAACCATTTGATATATGATCTATATTGAGACTCCCTTTCATCAGTAATCCATTTTTTCAAAATATTTCATTTAAGAGATAAAGTCATGAAGATATCATCATTATGTTGGTCTTAGATCCTATTTTCTAGTTGGGTGATCTCAACTAGAATCTCTTCGATAGAAGTTCAATATTATGTATAAGTATTAAAAAATATAACATATCCTCTATTATTATATGAAAATTTTATATAAATAAAACCCAATAATGAACTTGAAAGGGAGTATTCCATGAGTTAGAGACTATAGACCTGAAATAATTATTCTCTATTGATCCCTTCAAGTAAGTGAAACTACTATTTTGGATCAAATAACCCTGAATCAAAAGTAGTAATGGAGAATGGAGATATGAAGACTGATATAAATGAGAAATAATCATGTGTGAGAAATCCAAAACATTGTTAAAGTTGTTCAAGAACCTGTATAGCTTAAAATATATTAGTACCCCATCTCTTATTATTAAACCACATAAATATATATCTATTATAACCACGTTCCATGAAGTTACTATAAGCCATGAAGTTTTTGGAAATAACCATATCCATAGTTGAATAAACCTCTAACCCCCCCCCCCCCCTCATTTTAGAATATTTGATGATGTTGTTGAAATCACTTCCCACAAACCATGCTATGCTAATAAGGTTCAAAGAATATAATTCTTGCTATAAATCTTCCCTCTATCCTGTGACACACATGGAATATATAAAGGACATGAAAATATATCTTGAAGATTAAATTTCCTTGATTTTAATCTATATATATGAGGTTATGATGAGTTTAAATTGAGTTAGATTACTCTAAAATAGAAAAATATGATAATTATTTTGACTCATGTGTATGTGATTATCCATGTGTATTTTTAAAGAAAAATTATGAATAGATATCACCCACTTTTTTAGTATCAAAATAAAAAAGAAACCAAATTTTTTTCCACTTAAAAACTCCTGAAAAATAAGTATATTTATTTAGGGATCTAATTCCCCTAGAATTCCATATCGATGTGAAAAATATGGAGAGAAAGATAAGAAGGTTCAGACACATGAGAAACCCTTCTTTCAAGGGGAAATATATCTCGAGTGATAGTTAGACATATAAAGTGTTTGAATTCCCTTCAAAGGGAGTGATATTTTATTCTTCCTATTATTTTTACCTCTGAGAATAAATAACACTACATATATTCACTAACTAATATTAATGAATCAAAGGAATTGAAGGGAATAATTGATTCCTTTTAAGGGTATGGATACATTAACTATCTCCTTGAACTTATAGGATAATATATCACATGGAACTATAGGAGTCTCTCCACCATAGTGAAGTGGACTAGGAACTTTATATATTACATTGTGAATTAACCATTGAAACTTGTTATTCATCATGGAATATTCAAGAGAAATGGAGAGCATGACACCTAATTTGACCACATAATAAATCTTTAGTGTAGATTAAAACACATCATAAAGTTTAGTAATGGAAGGAATTACTATTTTATAAATTATAACAAGATCATGGGTTTTTTGAGTAGCATTATGAATGACTGAAGAATAATGATTCATGGTTTGATAAGGAGAATGAAATTTCTTCTTATGAATAGAAAAAACAACTTGGGCCATTATAGAGTGGTGAGTAACTGCATCTAAAACTGAGGTAGATAATGAATATTTTGACTCAAAATCATATCAAGTTTGTTTTCTATCATTTTTAGAGGCATCATAAAATGGATAGATTTTATTTCTATAGTATAAGAATATATTTTCCTCCTTAGAAGCCCAATAAAGTGGAATCAGTCTCTTAGACGATGTGTCCTGAGGCACAACTACCATTAAATGAGAGGTTGATAGACATTGATTCCTATAGTCAGTGATATCATTCCCTAGGAGAATAAATTGAAAACAAAATATAATAGAATTTGAATATAAAATATTTTTATTTAATGATATTTTTAGGATAGCATATAGAAAAATAAGATATGAGAGGGGAAAGTACAAATCCATTTCCACACATATATGAGAAAACATGGTATTTTACATCTAAAAGGTTACACCATTAGCACAACAGAATCAACAAGAATAATTATTAGTTTCTTTTAGGATTTTTGTGTTTTCATAAGAGAGATAAATCCTAGGAAGATAAATCTAAATTATATTCAAGGGTGAATCTCAACAATTGTGCATATCATGGGACCATCTGAACAAATGGAAATGTTATTATTGACATGACTATGATTCCATTTATAAATCCCAGATGAAGTATATCTCTAAGAATAGATAAAGGTATGGGGGTCTTTAATTTAATATAGAGATATAAATATCTCCGTATAGGCTCTAGGATCTAACAAAGTTCTCTCAAATTGTGAAAAGGGGCTACCTATGATACTCATGAGTAGGTATGATTTCATCCATGGAAATCAATTAAACACAAAATAAAAAATTATAGTGTTATATCATAAAGTATAAATAAATTTATGTAGCAATTAATACATAATATAAATAATTTTAAATTTTAAATTCATAACCATTCATCCACCTAAAATTAAAATATCATTTTTTAATTATATAACAATATAAAAAACTTGAATTTGAAAAATAATTTTCAAAAAATTCTTGTGCTATCTAATCCTAGAAAATAAAAATATAGATTTGGTGTGTGATCTTACATAGGAATATCATAACAATGATAGTATATCAGTTAGTGGTGGTAAAAATACATTGGTTAAGTCAATCATGGGTGAGGTTATTCTCATATGTGAATCATGAAATGGTGTCAATGAGGGGAGAAACAGGTGCAAGGCTCAAGGATACGGATGATAGGGGGACTCAATAGTGTAGGTGAGAGAGGAAGTTGGAATCATCTAGGGGTTATGATAAATGATATTTTATTATTATTATTATTATTTATAATTAATGAAAAAATCCCCCTATTTGAATGAAAATGGTATCACTTATTGAAATCTTATAATTGGAACATGTATTTGAAAATATCATGAATATTCAATTATCTACCATTTTAACTAATCTTGGGTATTTTTACTATAAATTTATCAATAAGAATTGTTTTGATATCAAACTCTTTTAACAAAATTCAAAACATAGTGGAATACAAATTTCATTCGAAGAAATTATACTAGATCTTATGTCTGGGATGAGATATTGTCTTATGAAGTCAATGTTGGGATACTCACATACTCATGGATACAACCTCACTATTTAAACTATAACTTATTAATTTGTTTCTAAAATTGGCCCCAAATTTTGAAATATAAATTAAAATATAAGGTAATAGGTTCAAAATTGAGTGTCGTATGGAGTGAAAAATATATCTGTGTGTGTGTATGTATATCCAAATTTCTCTTTTTACCTTGGGATACACTTATGACTATTTCCTCATACATTTTTTAAATTTATTATTTTTTTATTTTTATGAGTCAGTGATTGTATTTTTAGATATAGAGTAGATTATAGTAGGTTTCCTTCCATATATAAATCTATTGGAAGAAGGGTAGTCTCATAGATGATGATTCCCACTATGTTGCATTATTTTTCTTCTAGGGAGTAGTTTCATTCTTGTCATTATAATTTATGTCAATTAATTTTTTTGATTTAGATACATATTATTAATGTTTTTCATCAATTTATGTAATATTATTTGAGTTATATTTATCTTATATTATGTTTTGAATAATACTCACTTGACATATGGAGATGATTTTGTGAGATCCATTTGAACACGATTTCATTATCAAACCTGAGAAGTTTGAGATAGATTTGCAGAGCTCATATTGACTCTCTATATATATAATAAATTTCATTTATAGAAATTTTATTATTCCATAATCAATCATTAATAATTAATTATGGTAAAATTAAGAAATTTGGTCGAGTTTTAGGTTCATTTTATTTTAAAATAGTTTAAATCGAATCCTAATTTTCTATAGTAGTTGCATTAACATTCATATGGTATGAGTGTTAATAGGTTATTAGTTATAAATATATGTAATGATAATTTAAATTATAATAATAGATAAATTATTTAATTGGTTGATTATATCGATTATTATTTCTAATATTTTTTTATCAAAATATTCTTCTTACGCAATACTTTTTGTTCTAAAGACCTTCCAACATTACCCTCCAACTTTTGGTTCTCTTTGTTTCTTATATTTTTCATATAAAACCTAAAATAAGTTTATTAAGTACTCATACTTGAAATAATGATTGAGGAAATACTTTTTCCTACACTTATTAAAACTAAAAATCATTTTAAAGCGACCATGATAATCATTCTTCAAATTAGTGTCATTGTGAGTGATAAACAATGATTTCATCAATTTTTTATTAGTAAGTGTTTTTTACTTAATTTTATTTTTTAATTGATTTTTATCTCCATCATTATTTATTATATTATTTATTTAATTATTTATCTAATTATTTTCCTTTTTTTATTATTTCTTTCTTTTTTATTATTTTTCTTCTCTTATTCCTTCTTTTTTTCATTATTATATTTTTATAGGCCATTAATGGGAATTTATTTCCATGATATTAATTAAAATTTTATATATAGAGTTTTTATGTGATAAGATCCAATCATATTGTTCTTTTTGAAATAGATCCATAGATTTAATGAAACTTCAGGGCAAATATTGGGTAATCTAATTCAATAAGTGTCAAAATTCTCCCATTTAGATCATAAATTAATTTTGAGAATATAAAAACTTTTAAAACCAATAAAATAACTAAAATTTGATAAAATGGATTAAAACATAATTAAATTGAAATACCCATTTGGTAATTTTATAAATTCTACACAAATAACAAACAAAATTACATTACATACCTTACTCTTGAAACAAACTTCAAGAATAAATCATGATTATTGTACCTAATTCTATATTTTCATGGAAATAGGACTAAAATAAAAAATCAATATTGTTCAATATTGTTTTTCAACCATGATACCATGAAATATTTCTAAAAAATTAAATAAAACTATGGAAATTCCAATTCTTACATGATGGTGTAGAAAATAACTAGATATACTACTTGAAAATATAATAGGTAAAATCTTAGAATGATATAAATAATATTTTAAAATAGATATTTTTTATAGAATTGAGGACCAATAATATTCAAAATAATATATCAAATATCAAGCATATACATTTTGAGACACACAAATAATACTACGAGAAATTCAAGAAGCTGGGTGTTAATTTCCTTTACAAAAAAATTAGCAAGAACCTCTTCATCTAGTACCTCTATGGAGGATCACACATATATATAATATCATGGTATAATCATTATAAGAAGTATATTTTTTATAAAACATTTATATCATCATGAGAATTGATTAACCATAAGGTACAAAAATCCTTACAGTTCAATTATCGAGGCACACCTGCTATGAGAGGTGTGCATTAGGTAAGTCACCCACCTATTAATAATTTTTTATTTGATAATAAGTTGTATATTTTGACTACTCTAGTGAGGAGGAAGGTTTTATCTCAAAAGAAATAAAAAACTCCCTTATGTGATGCTTTTTGGAATTTTTACGATTCTAATTCATCATATATATTATTATATGCAACTCTATGACATAAAGTAGTATACCATGGTTTTTAATAGAAGACCATACTAGTGGTGGTGGAAATACTAAAAAATAGGCCTTTAATGGTTCTAGAGTAGGCCTTTATTAGCGCTAAAAAAGCACTTACTACCATAGTGAGGTTAAAAGGCTTAGCATTTTATCAGCACTAGAAAAGCACTAATAAATTGGTTCTTTCTCAATTCTGAAAAACAAGTTGATAAATCACACTTTTATCAGAGCTTTTAGATGTGCTGAAAAAGGATTCCCCTATCAGTGAAACTAAATGAACTAACAAAGGGTCTATTTATTAGTGCTTATGGAAGCATTGAAAAAGGGTCCCTTTATCAGTGCTTCCAAAAGAGTTGATAAAGGCTAACTTTATCGGGGCATTGAATAGCACTGATAAAGGGGAATACTATAGTGGTATGTCATATTACACTATATCACTAGAAATAGGGCTTGCGGTGTGGGATAAAAACACACTATATCACCAAAAATCGCACCAGAATTTAGTAAAATCAGATTCAAATACAAAATTTATATGAAATAAAATTTACGAAACAAATACTAGAAAAACAACTATTATAGAGTAAAATAACGCACCTATATAAAATAACAAGCCACCCCTGCTTGAGAAAAAAATCCTCCTATATCATAAAACAATTCTTATGTTAGTAAAAATATAAATAAAGATTTTAAAAATAAAGAATTAATTTTTAAACTAAAATTTGAGTCATGCTAAGAACAATGTGTATCAGATTGCATTGCGGTTCATTTTGGAACATCACATGCCATTTATTGTTCCTCTTCGGGTATTATATCAATTATAATTAACTAAATAAGTATAAGATAAAAATGAAATGGAAATTAATTATGTAATAGAAGATAAAATGATGAGAAAAAAATCTTGGCTTGTTTGTTCATTTTTTTTAAATGTGATGTGCATTTTAAAGTAAAATGACACTTATATATTGAAAAGAATCACTTGGAGTACGCCACTAATGTTTTTTACTAAAATGTTATTTTAAACTAGAAACAAGAACATTGAGTCACATAGGTCACATAATGTGTTGGTTTGACATGAGACTGATTCCTACATGTCACAAATAAATTATAAATCATTGTCCAAAATTATCAACACAATTTGATCATGTTTTCTTTGTTTTTAGTGAGTTCCAATTTTTTGTATTAAAATGTTAATTCTAAACACATAAAGGATAATTTAAGTCATAACAGGTATATCTTATATCAGATTGAGGTGTGGCTAATTCCTAAACATCACAAATGACTTATGGATCATTTTCTGAAAGTAAAAAAATAATATGAATGTGTTTTCTTGGGTTTGAGTATGTCGTTTGTCTTTTTTCACTAAAATTAATGTCAATTTTGAATAAAAATATCCACTTGGAGTCATATTGGTCACACAATTAATTTGATTGAGGTTAAACTGATTCTAAAATGTGCCAAATGACTTATAGATCATTTTCATAAAGTATTAAAATAATCAGAATGTTTTTCCTTGGTTTTGAGTATGCCACTTGTGTTTTTTACTAAAATGTCATTTTAAACTGAAAACATGCACTTTGATTCATATGGGTCTCATTGTCTGTGGGTTATATATGAGACTAATTACTAAACATAAAAAAATTAATTATGAATCGTTTTCCTAAATTATCAAGACAATACAAGTTCCTTTTCTCATTTTTTAGTGAGTGACATGTTTTTGTATTAAAATGTTTATTTTAAACTGATAAAAGGCACTTTGAGTCATATGTGGAACATACTATATAAGATTTAGGTGAGGTTGATTCCTACATATAAAAAATTACTTATGTATCATTTTCCTAAGTACCAAAACAATCCAAATATGTTTTCTTGATTTTGAGTATGTCAGTTGTCTTTTTTACTAAAATTATTGTCAATTGTGAATAAAAAGACACACTTGGAGTCATACCAGTCGCATTGTGAATATAATTGAGGTGAGTATGATTCTTACATATCCCAAATGACTTCAAGAAAATTTTTTCTAAAGTTTCAAAATAATCAGATTGGGTTTCCTCCGTTTTGAGTACGTCACTAGTGTTTTATACTAAAATGTCATTTTATATAGGAAACATGCACTTTTACTCTTACAGGTCATATCATATGTGGTTTCGATGCGAGACTGATTCCAACACATCAAAAATAAATTATAAATCATTTTCTTAAATTATCCTGACAATCCAGGAAAATTTTCTCCATTTTCAGGGAGTGACACTTTTTTGTTTTTTAGGGTCATGACCCTTTTTATTGAAAATTAAATAAAAATTACAAAAAAAAGTAAAAGAACTGTGAGGGATCTCACAAATTGTTAATAACCCCATCATGAGACACCAAGTTTTTTCTTTATCTTCTCTGAAATCTGGTGTTCTTTTTCTTGTATGGCCCCCCAGTCTATTCCTCGGCCTCGCCTATGCCCATGACCCTGGAAGTGGGGTGCTTCTAATTTGTTTGCTTCTTGGAGGATACTTTCAATATTTGATCCATCTAAGTTAGAGTCATCATATGGATCATCCTTCTCTTCAGTCCAGTCTGAACGTCCTTTCCACCTCCCATGAGTGACCGTTTCTTGCATTAAAATGTCAATTTTGAACTCATAATTGTCATTTTGAGTCATATCAGGAACATCGTGTACCAGATTGAGTTTTTACTGATTCCAAAATGTCACAAATCACTTGTGGGTCATTTTTTATAACATACCAAAACAATCCAAATTCATTTTCTTAGTTTTGAGTATATTAGTTATCTTTTTTATTAAAATTAATGTCAATTTTGAATAAAAAGACGCACTTGGAGTCACATCGGTCACACCATGCATTGGATTGAGGTATGAATAATTCTTTCGCATCCTAGACGACTTTTGGATCTTTTTCATAAAGTATCAAAACAATACAAATTTGTTTCCTCAGTTTTAAGTAATCCACTTCTGTTTTTTACTAAAATAATATTTTTATCCAAAAACACACACTTTGACTCTTTTAGGTCACATCATGTGTGGGTTTGATGTGAGACTAATTCCTACACATCACAAATGAATTATTAATTATTGTACTAAATGGAAATATCCATATTCTCATGTATTTTTTATTGAGAAAGATGATTATTTTTTAATGATCTTGTAAACATGGATCATTTTACATAATGAATGTGCACATGCATAATAAATGTTACTTATATGGATCTCACATGAATTAATGATATTATATTATGCATTTAATTGATGATCAAATAGCCCAAATTATTCCCCCACCCACCAAAGTAAAATTGTAGCCTATGATAATCAATTATAAAAAATAAGTGGGGTTTCTTTTGCTTACGAAAAAAATACTCCAGTTAAATTCATGAATAAAATCACATAAAAAAGTGGTGAAAAACATTTTTCCAATAAGACACATAAATAACATTCACATTGGATCTAATCTTAAGTGACAAGTGTTTTTCACATTTTCAACAATTTTTCTCAAACACAATCTTGGTATGATCCTCGTTATAATTAATTAACCAATAATTTTATTATCTCCAAGCATGTGATTCATCTCCTCCTCTACCTCACTCTCTTACTCTACCTCCCCATCCACTTCATTCTCTAAATCTAACCTTGAATATGCCTCTGACTCTGCCTCCACCTCCACCTCCACCTCCTCCATTTCCAAAAAAAAATATTGTTTACAAATCAATGCTTCTAAACAAATTCATTTCCTCTATTATAATTCTCCTTGTGAAACAGATCAAAAATAATATATGATCATTATGAAACCAATGTTTCACACCCCAAACACATTTCTAAGGTCATAACTCATACTACATCACAAACGTAGCAGTTAATCACATAAATTCATAGTCATCATACATTCTGATAAGAATTATGCTACCCACTCATCTCTAAACAAATTTATTTCTTCTATTGGGTATGAAGGTTGTCGGTAATCTTGACAGTACTAAGAATATATAGGCAAAAAATGATTATGAAATATATTTAATGAAATTTTAGCTGCCTTTGGAAATTATCTCTTGAAGTATGTTAGTCTTATAATGATTTATGATCTCTCTCAAAAATTTAAAAAAAATATTCACAATCAATATTAGTATATTACTTTAGACACTATAGAAAAATTGACCAAAATAAGTAAAAAAAATTAAATGTTTTGATAGTTAAATATTTCAATATATATCTTTATTTTTTCAAATGTATAGTAATACACACACTTTAACTCTTCAAACTCAAACTTCATTCCATGATTTAGCCAATATTTAGCGATCTTCCTATTATAAAAACAATATTATTATAACATAGACTAAAACATATAATTTAAATTTTATCTATAAAACATTGGTTGTGGTCTAATAAATTTCCATAATAAACATCATGTGTGGATAGATGGTAGGATATCAATGCATTGTATCTAAAAAATAAATATTTGGGGTTTCTATATTGACTATGATCAGCATCTAGTTCTGCCTAAAAAAATAAAAAAACAAATAAATAATGTAAAAATTAATTTTTCTTGAATAATAACAACATACGCAGGGAGAAAGGATTTGAGAAGGGTCACATGCATGCTCTATCACAAACCTGATAAACTCTTTAACTCCATCTTCATACTATTTTTTCAAATGACTAACATGAATCCATTTTTAAGGAAATGGGTAATTAAATTTAAGAAAATATTTACCCCACTATGGAAGGTGTTATCCTCTAAATTCATCCAAATTTGAAAGTTATAGAAAATTTTCATTCTAATATTCATCATCTCATGAAGAGTTATTATTTCCTTTTGTTTCTCGATACTCATCCTCTATCTCTTGTGGACATCCACTTATGTTTCTTGAACTAATATAACCAAAACTATTCCCATAATATGTACTACTAATCATTTTGGATGAATACTTCTTAGAGTAGTTCAATCAATATAGAAGAGATGGGGGATGAGTATCAAGAAAAAAAACTGAAATAATAACTATTTGAGAGATAAATCTGGTGAGGATGATGGTTGTCTCCTTAAAATTTTTTAAATTTCCACATCTTAATTTAAAATTTAAAATATCATCTCAAAATTATAAAAGTTCCTTGACACTGACATGAGAACATAAACTCATCCCCACTGAATTACACCAAATATAATCTAGGTTACCCATCCTTTTCCTTCACCAGTATATCAAATATAATATCTATATATCCAATGTGGTTCATGTGTACGGAGTGAGTATAAAAATAAAAAAGTAAATACTAACAGGACCCCTAAAATACACAACGCATATATTTGAGTATATGTACAAATAGTAACACTCAAAATACACATTTAAGTCAATTCATTGTGTACTAACTTGGGCAAAAAGATAATCAAATATACTGACTTCATTTCATACTGGTGAATTATACAAATCATACCATAAGTTTATACCGTGGTTGTTCCCTAACATTCAAATCATTTCACTAATTGGTTCCCTTAATAAAGAACCACACAATGGGTTCTAAAAAACATTAGTTGAACTTAACTTCTGAAAATCCATAAATAATAACAAACAACAATAAAAATGTCACATCACCTTTACCCTATCCCTCAATGAATCACTAACATTTATATAGGAACCCACATTCTAACATACCATGCCTAGCCCTCACATAAAACTTATTACTTATTGTTTTTCAAAAATATGTGTATCCCATGTATACACTAAACCCACTCATATTCAAAGATCGATCTTTCTGGAAACCATCTTCACTGCAATTGGCATATTTAGAGAAAAATAAAGCTGATGAAAATGTATTCAACTTTATTTTTCTCCAAATACTTTAATTTTAGTGAAGATTAATCAGAAATTAGGGCTGGAGATTTTTTCTCATTGTGGTAGGAATACTTTTGAGAGCCAAATTGGAACACTTTTAATTTTATCAAGGTTAGATGGGAATAAAATAAAAAGGTTATTTTGGTGTGTGATTTTTTAAAAAAAAATGTGCAACATGAGTATTTTCAGGAAGTCACCCAACATAGTAGTATTCTCATCCAAGTATGCCTAATTGCGGTGTTCTAATAGGATCCAATATGACTGTACCCAAATTAAAAGTATTTTTATGAAGTTTTTTCAAAATTAACTGAGTAATTTTCATAAAAATGAATATCAATAAATCAAACAAATTCATTCATTATTTTTTGATTATTTTTTAGGGGAAATTTTTGGTGTTCCTGGGAAGTTGTAAATATGGAGGATGGAAGGATGAAAGAGTTTAAGAATGGGTTGGGAGATGTGGTATTCAATATCATGGTAGCAGCATTGATAGAGATTAATGAATACAATCCGAGTGGGAGGTATGTCATCATGAAACTTTTGAACCAAATTGATGGGTGGAAGAAAACTTTAAAAGAGGGAGTCTAATCCACCATCAAGATATGGAAGGAAATCAAGCGTCTATGGGTATATTTAATAAAGGTAGTGAAGTTTATTTTTACTGAACTATTGAAGTATTAAAAATAATTATGAATTCCTATGCATTATCATAATCAAAGAACAACATCAAACAATACATCATTTTTACTCACACTGCAAAGGTCGTATGACCCCCATCAAAAATATAATTCACTTTTCATCACAGCATACCCCCAACAACAATCTAATCTGAGAAAACACTTTTTCTTTTAACCATCTTAAATTTATCAATTCATTTATTGTAAAAATTACTATAATCCTAAAAATAATATAATAGTGTTAAGAAGAACTAAATTTTCTAATATTTCACACATGTTTAACTTAACGTCTTTAATAATTCCTTCGTGCGATATGTCATCATCTAATAATTCAATAATATATTCAGCATGTGAAATTATATTCAGATTTATACTAAAATTGTGTATGAATAACACAAAATAATCAAATGAAAGAAAATATTCAGAAACCACCATAAAATTATATCATTTTATGAAATAGGAACAAACTTCATTTATTCATTATACTGCATCACCTATGAGGTACTAATCATCCAATATTAATTAATCAAAAAATCTGAACCTATCATTCTATAAAATTTTTTGATGATTATTTTCTCTATATATACACATATATTCATGATTATTTTTATTGTCTTAAAATTTTTTCACATTCATGTGCATGCCATACTGTTGAAACAAGATTCAAACAATGAAAATCCTCACCATATAAAAGCTAACAATAAAATATAATAGAAACAACAAGAAATTCACCCCCAGTTGTTACAACTGATGGATATGTAGTTTACAGCGGTATCATATGAAGCTGGAATGAGTTTATAAAGTAGGGGTGGAGTTATGTAGTAAGTGGGAGAGAGAGAGAGAGATGAAATGTAGGGTTCATCATGGTTAAGAATAGCACAAAAACCAAAACTGTAGAACCAAAAAAATCAAATAATGAGAGAGGAAAATTAAAAAATAACATACATTGGATTTTAGCTTTGATTCGTCCGAGAGAACATAAAAGGGTAACACTAGCATAAGGGGAGTTCTGTGAGAGCTTGCGAATCATGATTGAAGGAGTATGATTTAGGGTTCTTTTAAATATATTGGAAATACTTTTATCAGTGATTTCAAGAAAGTGAAAATAAAGAGCTCTTTTATCAGTGCTAAATTGATAAGAACTGATATAAATGTCTTTTATCAATGCTTTTTTATCATTAATAAAGATCGATCTTTATCAGTGCTAAAAAGCACTAAAAAAATAAATAATTATTTATTTATAATTATTTATTTATAATTATTTATTTATAATTATTTATTTATAATTATTTATTTAGAATTATTTATTTAGAATTATTTATTTAGAATTATTTACTTAGAATTATTTATTTAGAATTATTTATTTAGAATTATTTATTAAAAACTATTTATTTATAATTATTTATTTATGATTATAAATATATTTATATTATTATATATATTTATATAATTATATATATATATAATAAATATATATAAATATAAATATAGTTAATATACTAATTATTTAAATATATTTATTATAATTTTATAATTATGATTATATTTATATCATTATATATATTAATATAATTATATATATATATTTAATAAATATATATATATAATTTCTTATTTATAAATATATGAATAATACTTTTAAAAAATATTTTTATATTTTTATATTTTTATATTTATATATTTTTATATATATATATTTGTATTTTTGTATATTTATATATTTGTATATTTATATATTTATATATTTATATATTTATATATTTATATATTTATATATTTATATATTTATATATTTATATATTTATATATTTATATATTTATATATTTATATATTTATATATTTATCCCTAGGGTGCATCTTAGTGGTAGCTACCCCTGTGATTCCCAATGAGGTCTCGAGTTCGAATCACTCCAAGTACATCCATGCATTGCATGTTGTTTGCTTCTCTTTGTAATATAGCCTTATTTCCTGAATAAACTAAGGCTTCGACCTTAGGTTATATATATATAATTATAATTATAGTATATCCATTATTTAAATAAATTTATTATAATTTTAAAATTATTTAAATATATATAATTATATATCCTACATGAAAAATGGGGGTTCAAAACCCATTGGGCACAGGTACTGTAGCAGTACTGTAGCAACGGCGGCACTGTTCATCAGTGGGTACTGTAGCGACGGTAGGGCACTGTAGCGGTGGTGGCACTGTGCGGGTACTATAGCAGCGGGTTACTATTCACAGAATGTGAATTAGGCCAAAAATTTGGGCCTACGGGCTATGTAATGGGCTACAAGCCCACTAGGCCTTCGGGCTATGTAATGGGTTTCCCTCTACCCAGTTAAAAGAAGTATTTGCTTTGATTTAATAATAAAAATGAGGCTTTGACCCCAACATTTGAAAAAATATAATTATATATTTATAATTATATAAATACTTTTTAAAAAAAATATTTATTTATTTTTAATAATGATAAATATATAAACTTATAAATATAGTATATATACATTTATAAATATATTTATTCATACAAATATATTTTTAACATTACTGATGAATATATAATCTTAAATACCTGAATTTTAAAAATGATTCAAATCGAATAATTAAAATTGACTAAAATTTAATGATATTGAAGAAATTGATAAGTTTTATTAAATAAATATTAATTATTAAAAAAAATATGGATATATATATCGAAGTAAATATAGATACATACTGACAAACCAAAACATAATAAATAAATATATATAAATAAATAATATATAATTATTAAATTCAAAAATAAAATATTAAATATCAAATATAAAATATTAAAAATGAATCACTAATACCTAAACATAATAATTTTAAAATTAAATACATAAAACCGATTGATTAAAAACATTATATATTAAATGTATCATGTTATAATGAAATTCTAAAATATACAAAAATTTAAATAAATTACATAAATATTAGGTGTATGTGTTTCTATATAATATTTCATTAATTCCTTCAATTTTTGTGTATGTACATTCTATATAAAAATGAATTAATTATGTATATTTATTTGAAATCAATGTAATACATGTTTGATATATGTTAAATAGAAAAATCAAACAACATTAAAATTAAATAAGACATTAATATGTTTTTACTTTTTACACTTTATTCATTTTCTATATATATTTTATTTAATATATATTATTAATTAATATTTATAATTAATATATATATACTATACTTATCCATTTTTATTAATAACTATTTTTTTTATTAAATTTTTAAATAATTTTGTTATTTATTCATTTATGTACGGAACCGTATTTTTTCGAACTGTAATTTTGAGCATAAATCTAAATTTTTGCGATCAGATGCTTGTAAAAGGGGTAAATGATTTCTTTACCCCAGTATATGATCTCGAATAATTTTTCTAACCACTCTAGTGGTCCTGAAATAGGTTGTATACCCTAGGAAAATTGTTCGGTATAAATCTGATTTGTTCAAATTTTGGTGGAATAATTAATATTTAATATTTAATAAATTAAATATTAAATTGTTCACGCAAGTTATTTCGATGATAAATTTTGAATAGAGTATCGGATTGATATTTTTTCTCCACCATTAAGTCCGGAAAGGGGGTTTTTTTTTCTAGACAGGGCATAAACTCGAGATGGATGTTGGGGTAGGCCCAGGCTCCTTCTTCTTTTCTTTTCTTTTCTTTTCCCTCTTTTTTGTCTTTAATTTTCTTCTATTTATTCTCCTTCCACCTTCTCATGGACGCCTCCTATGAAGCTCCTACTATGCCACTCGAGATAATATAGAAAGTATGAGAAGTAAAAATATAGGGGGGGAGTGAAGAGAGGTACCATCGTGAATCCCCTGACGCACTGGATCGGTGTATGATAACCATGGACTGTAAAATTTTTCCAAGCTTCAGCGATTTCCATCCAGAAGTAGGTATGTTTATTTTCTTAACTCAATCCCCCTTAGATTTGTTTTTTCAAGTTTTTAAATTCCTATTATTCTGGCATGTGTCCTCTTGAGTCTATATTTGTGGTTTGGGGGTTTAAAATAGGGATTTTGGGCGATCCGAATGGTTTCTGTATGGGAAAACCGGATAACATGGAATGTGGTTCAAGGGAACACACCATATGTTCTTCCCATTCGAGGAAGATGAAGTTTTGGAAGTACACGTTGTGTATAGGAGTGTACACACTATATACTGGTACTCAGTCATGTAATAGAGTACCTGGCCAGGCAAACCCGTGTAGGGGCACACGGTTGTGTTGAGTGCATGGCCAGACCCCATATGGGTGGCATGCCATGTAGAAGTATATGGCCTAGCCAAGTAGATATCCAGACCATTTGAGAGGCACGGGCATGTAACTCGTGTTGAGTACACACAGTTTACCAATTTCACACATCATATACCTGGTGCATTTACACACCCTGTCCAGAAAGAGTACATACCCAAGTGGACTATTAGGAGTACATGTCTTGTACCAAGGGTGACACGTCGTGTACTTCCCCTTTTCAACACTTTGAGGGTTTTCTTTTTTTACTTACTTGGAGTCAGAATTGGACCCGAGAGTAGTCCATTCTGAGTATTTTTTTATGTAGACCATGATAGAAAAACCCATGGAGCATTCTAAGGACTCCTAATGGGTGTTTTGGGGTTTCTATCTAAATGGAGTTTTTATTCCTATAGTAATCAATTTCATATGTCTCCTAGGAGAGAGAATTGTCTTGAATAATAGGTTGGGTGTTCAGCCCAAGCAAGTTGAGACCTTTTTCTAAGATGAGCTGGGAGCTATCTCCTATGTCTGATGCCTTGGTGGTTTTTCATTAAAGACATATATCTTATAATATGTACCCTTAGGGCCTGAGAGGCCGTGAGAATAGTTATTATCATGGATCACATGTAGGATGCATCAGTCTTCTATATAGATACCAATGATCCCCTGTAGGATTCCTTTACATATATGCTAATCTAGGGAGTCCCTTGTAGGATCCCTTACCTCTATGTCATTACAAGTATTCTGAGTAGTATGCCTCTTGAATTTTGACTTGAGGGACCTAGTGGGTGCCTGTTGTTTAACTAACCATGAGTTTTATGTCATGTTGGGTATATATGGTAGTGGGTTTCACCTTAGAACTCGTATCGAACTATTAATCCCATGGGGATGTGACTAGAGTGATGGGTTGGGAGTTTGGGCTACACTCACTCATTTCTTTATATCTTTGACATGGTGATTATTGATGCAACAATGTTTATCAGAGGTTATTCTTGGTTTGTGATTGTTGAGAGAGACATGAGGATCCTTTCTTTATATTGGTATGTGCTTGTGTTCTTTCAGGGATCTTCTTTTCTCATTGGGATTCCCAGATGTGCTTCCCTGGGATCCGTCTTTGGAGCCATGTTATTTCAGATATTTCACTGATGTACTAAGAGGTACTACCTTGGACATGGTTGTTGAGCCTGGATGTATATGTTTTGTGATATAAATATATTATTGGGATATCTGGAGGTGTTTCTTGGTATATGGCTATTGAGCCTTAGTTGATGACTTTTATACCCTGTGTGATACTTGGATTCCCGCTATAAGAATCCCTTATACAGGATCAGTAGTCTGATGACTTATATACCCAGAGGGATACTTGGATTCTTGTTATAGGAATCCCTTGAATGGGCTTAGTGCTCTGATGACTTATATACCCTGAGTGATACTTATATTTCCATTGTAGGAATATCTTGTATGGGATCAGTGGTATGATGACTTATATACCTTGAGTGATACTTGGATTCCTATTGTAGGAATGCCTTGAATGGGCTTAGTGGTCTGATGACTTGTATACCCTGAGTGATACTTGGATTCCTATTGTAGGAGTCCCATGGATGGGCTAAGTGGTCTGATGACATACATACCCTAAGTGATACTTGGATTCCTGTTGTAGGAATGTCTTAGACAGGCTCAGTGGTCTGATGAATTATATACCTTGATTGATGCTTGGATTCCTATTGTAATAATTCCTTTTAAGATCTTATTGGGTTGATGACTTGTATACCCTTAGTGATACTTGGATTCCCATTGTAGGAATTCCTTGGATGGGATCAGTGGGTTTATAACTCATATAACTTGATTCATACTTGGATTCTCATTGTAGGAATGCCTTGGACAAGCTTAGTGGGTTAATAACTTGTCTGCCCATAGTAATACTTGGATTCCCATTGTATGAATTCCTTATATGGGCTCAAAGGGATAATAACTTCTACTCTTTTAGTGATACTTGGATTTCTATTATAGGAATGCCTTGTAAAGTCTCATAGACTAGTTGATATATGATCAGAATGATTTATGATCTTCCAGATTAGTTACAAGACTCGACGGGTGTAGCATGGCGTCTCACTAAATGTAAAAACCTACTCCTTGGAATCCTTATTTATAGGATTGACCTTCGATATACAGTATCCTAGTTAGTGATTAAGGGAGAGTACGAGTGAACCCAGTTGTAGGATGAGTATCCCCCAATGGTGATGTAGCTTGCTCAGATAATTTTCTATCATTGGTAGAAGCAAGCATATGTCAATTGGGATTATAGACCTAGATATCGACCTCATGAGACACGGCTTGATTGTAATGATGTTCAGTGTAATTACCTTCCCTAGGATGTCCAGGTTATCAAGATTATAGACCCAAGGATCGACTATAGATTTGGTTTCATGTTATTTGATTCACATACCCACAAATATTCTTAACTATGTATATATGTATAGGTATGGGACTATACATGTATACGAATATATATATGGACATCCATGGTGGAACTTTCTTAGTTGGCCAAGATTATAGGCCTAGGGTTCAACTGTGGTTTTATGTTTTTCTAACTTATGTTTTTTGTGTCTTAGAGAGGCTGAGTGTGTTACTTTTTTTTACACTAACAGCATCACATTTATATGTTTATTTTTCAGATGGGCTACTGAGATTATTTCTCAACCCTTCACGTGAACCTCGGTGTACATGTATACCTTTTTTCCTTTTCAGTTTGAGTATGGGTTGTATGGGTGATAGGGCTAAGGCCTAGAGTTTCATGATCGACCAGAGCAGCTCGTGTGGTTCTTCTAATCAAGCCATTGCAGTTCGACTATTTCTAGAGACTGGGTACGTGGTCCAGCTCGGAGTTAGTAGCATAGCCCTATACTTTTACTTTCAGTTTCTTTTATACTCCTATATATTTGTGGTTATCCTAGTGGGAGACCAGTGTTGTATTGTATGAAAAAAATGTTCGGGCTTTTACAGCATTTCATTTATGATTACAGCATGTTCTATTTCAGTTTTTTATTACTTTAACACTCTATTTACTTTCTTCTATATATAATACTTAGTAATTTTTATTCTATTTCTTAGTCTGATATGAGGTCATAGTGTCCCCACTATAACACCCTAGTCCCTCATTACAAGTCAGTATCCTCTGGCATATGGGGAGGTGTGCCTGAGGTCTTGTAATCCACCGGCTTGGAGCACCAATTTAGTGGCATCCGGGTTGGGACATTAAAAAGTGTTATTAGAGGTTTTATTTTCCTAGTCTTTACTATTTGAGATATTGTAGACATGAATGTTAGGAATGTGTCGGAACCTAAGATGGATATTGGACTGGTGCATCAAGAACACTTGTTCTGGTTGGAAGTCCTGGTTACCAGGGTATGGGATTATTGTTCTGATCTATGATGTTATAGTTTTGTAAGACTTTCACCTTGATTGATGTACATGTTGTTTGGATGTTATGATTTACTATGGATCTCTCTCTCTCTCTTGGCCATTGGTAAGAAGCCAGGGATAAATTTTGACTCTTAGCCGGAAAATCCAAGAGGGGTCTCATGCATCATATTTAGAACGTAGGATTCATATAATATAGGCATGCTGGTGAGTGATTTTACTAATGACTATGGCCTTTTAGGACAACTTACACATGTATATTTCATTTTGATGGAAGGTTATGTGGATCTAGGTTGAGGTGTTTTTTTGTGAGTCTGATGACTCATACCTTAGGCTTGGCAGGTGCAGTGACCTAGTTGGTCGATGTAGCATGTGATGCCTTTCTAGTTAACCCTTATTGGGTTTTCTTTCTTAGGTATGTGGTTACCTAGTCAAATCATTTAGTATGATGCCAACGGATACCAGGAATTTTCTTTTGAACTGGACCTCCAAGTGGTATTACTATGTTCGGATACCCGATGAGTGTCAATTCAGTTTCATTTTTATGTTGGAATAATGACCTCCAAGGAGTAGTTCCTTCTCAGGATGCTAGATTAGGGTTAGAGCCATTGTAGTCCCTGTTTTTAGCTTTAAACCTCAAAGGTAATTATGATATTTATGTAATTTTGAGAGGTTTTTATCTTTTGGGATGGTGGTTAGACCTTATGACCTAGTTATGAGGCCTATTTCTTAGGGATAGGTGGGAGACCTTGAGTCCCATTGTTTAGAATCATACCATTGTAGGTCGATGTTTGTTTTTCTCAAGGTAAACCTATGTGTGAGAGTTTTTCCCTTATTTTTTTAGATTCCTTTTTGGGCAGTGAGAAACATTGTACTCTGTTTTTTGGATCGAGGCATAGTAGTTGCTCAAGTTTTGCATTATAGGCATGTTGATTCCTTCATCTTTTTAAAAATCAACTTGGGTGATTTTTTTTGATACTGGATTTGATGGGAAAGACTGTTTGGGTTCCTGGATTGGTCGACTAGTGTTTCTTTTGTTACTAATGTTGTCAGAGCACTGGTAGACACTCATGACCGGAATGACGCCAGTTGACGAACGGTCGTGAAATGTAATCATGGAACATATGAGGTGCTTGATTTTGAATAGGAGTTCAAAGGGGACTTCTGGCTTAATGAGACAAACATTCCATACAACATGGTCATTGTAGCCTTGTGATGGAGGACTCACTGGAGTATGAGATAGGTGAAAAAGATACATGCTAGTTACGCATGGTATCATTTCAATCTAAATCAGTAAGTAGCTGAGTGATAGTTAAGGACGGATGTTCCAATACTTTCCATGGGATTCGATCCCAAAAGTTATACTGGAGTTTCCATCTATGGTAGAGGTGACATCATAAAATTAATTTGGTACCATGATATGTTTGAGTCATGGATGAAACCTAGTCAGGTTTTTATAGGATGTGAGCATGTCTCGGAGGGTGTTATACAAACCACTTAGGAGAATCTTAATATACTCCAATTAGAGATGGTCGTGATCAATATTGATTTGTATTGAGTATTCTAAGAGAGCTTCATCCCTATTCTGATATCCTTTTCTTCTTTCTAAATGTTCTTCTTTGGTGGGGAAAAGAACATGTTGAGGTTGCGCTCGAGGAGTAGTGCAAGGTAATCCATATGGTGGGAAGTGAACCATAGGCTGTTTGAGGGTGGTGAACCTCATTTTCAATTGAAATTGGGAGTTTTCCATGAGATTTTGGGCTCGTTGTTTGTTTTAAGGTGATAATAAGGGTATTACTATGGTGTGGAGTACCATATCGGTTACAGTTAAATGTCTTTCATCTAAGAGACAGTTGTTGATTCTAGGAGGCTGGTCATTGGAAAGTCTAGATAGCTTGGTTGTGCAGATAATCAGGATGATAGAATGGATTCTAGTCTTTTCATCAGGCTTCTTGGGGATGATAAGTCTTATGATGGGAATTCTATAAGGACCCATGTTTTCTAGACAGAAATTTTGAGCAGAAATTTGACTTTTTGCTGTCAGATTATTATAATGGATTAAAATGGTGGTTTTCCCATGGAAAATTATCTCATATAATTTTTTTACCACTTTTTTGGTCCTAAAATAGTTTTTTTAACCTAGTACATAAGTTTTCTAAAAATGCTACTCGTTGCAATTTTGGTGGAATAATTAATATTTAATATTTAATAAATTAAATAGAAAATTGTTCGTGCAAGTTCATTCAGTGATAACTTTTGAATAGAGTGTTAGATTGAGATTTTATCTCTATCGTTGAGTCTGTAATGGGGAGTTTTTCCTAGGTGAGGCATAAACTTGTGCTAGGAACTAGGGCCGGGTTGGGCCCCTTTTTCTTTTCTTTTCTTTTTCCTCTTTTTCTTTCATTCATTTTCTTTTATTTATTATCCTTCCTCCTTCTATATGATGCCTCTTATACACCTCCTCTTATGATACTCAAATTAAGATAGAAATAGTAATATGGAGAAATATATCGAGAGGTAAGGGAAGAGAGGTTCTGTCAAGAATCCCTCAACACACTGGATCAACGTGCAGCAACTGTGCATCATCAAATCGATCAAAGCTTCAGCAGTTTCTACCCAAAGGTAGGCCCATTTTCTTTTTACTGAAAATCCCCCTTATTTTAATTGTTTCATGTTTTAAAATAACTATTATTCTTGATTGTGTCCTCTTGAGGCTAGATCTGTGGTTTGGGGGGTTTAAATAGGGGTTTCGGGTGATTCAGGGGGTTTTTGTTAGGGAAAACCCAATAAAATGATGTGTGGTTCAGGGGAACACGTTTTGAGTTATTCTTGTTTAGGGAATATGAATTTTTGGAAGTACACACTATGTATAGAGTTGTATACAATGTGTACTAGTACTCAATTGTGCAGCCGAGTACCCAGCCAAGAGAACCTGTGTAGGGGCACATGGTCGTGTTGAGTACATGACTTGAACTCATGTGGGTGGAATAACATATAGAAGTACACAGCCTGTAAAAGTAGATAGCCAGACCGGTTGAGGGACACGGGCATGTACCCCATGTTGGGTACACACCGTGTACCTGGAGCTTTTACATGCCCAGGCTGGCGGGAGTACATGACCATGTGGTATGTTAGGAGTACACATCTTGTACCGAGGGTGAAACACCATGTACAACCCCTTTTCAATCTTATAAGGGTTCTTCATGTTTTCTTACCCTGAATTCCAATTTGGACTTGAGATTAGTCCATTCGGAGTAGTTTTCCTAATAGATCACGATGGTAAAACCCATGGATCATTCTAAGGAATATTAATGGGTGTTTGGGGATTCTATCTAAATGGAAGGTTCTTCCTCCAACAATCAATTTCAATTGTCTCTTGTTAGAGAGACCTAGCATTAATGATGTTTTGGGAGTTCGTACCAACCTACTTGAGACCTTTTTTCTGAGATGGGCTAAGAGATATATCTTTTGGCCTATACCTTCATGGGTTTCCTTTGAGGATGTATCTCTTATGAGATGTACCCTTCTAGCCTGATAGGACATGACACTAGTTATATCAAGGATCCCATGTAGGATTCCTATCTCTTCTATCAAGTTAACAAGGATCCCCTAAGTGATGCCTTTGATTATATGCTGATCTAGGGAGTCCCTTATAGGATCCCTTACCAGTGTGTCATTTTGAGGATTCCGAGTAGGATGCCTCTTGACATTTGGCATGAGGGACCCAACAGGTTCCCATTATTTAACTAATCTTGAGTTTTATGTCAAGTTTGGGTATATATGGTTGTAGGTGTCACCTTAGAACCTATACCAAACTGGTAAGCTCATGGGGCTGTCACTGGAGTGATGGGTTGTGCATTCAGGCCACCCCACTTGTTTGTTTATATCATTGACATGGTTATTGTTGATGTAGATATGTTTACTATAGGTTCTTCCTAGTTGGTGGTTGTTGAACCTAACGCAAGGAATATTTATTCTTATTGGGATTCCCGAATGTTCTTCTTGGGATCTGTTTTTCTCTTTGGGATGCCCATATGTGCTTCCCCAGGATCCAGCTTCTGAGAAATGTTATTTCTGATATTTTACTGGTGTACCCAGATATACTACATGAGACTTGTTTGTTGATCTTGGATGTATATGTTTTGTGATATATCTTTTTGGGTATTTCCAGAGTTATTTCTTAGTATATGGCTATTTATCCTTAGTTGATGAGTAATATACCCTGGGTGATACTTGGATTATCATTGTAGGAATTCCATGGATGGGCTTAGAAGTCAAATGACTTATATACCTAGAGTGATACTTGTATTTCTGTTATAGGAATACCTTGGATGGGATTAGTGATCTGATGATTTATGTACCCTGAGTGATACTTGGATTCCTATTATAGGAATTCCTTAGATGGGCTCAGTGGTTTGATGACTTATATACCCTAAGTGATACTTGGATTCTCATTGTAGTAATTCCTTGGATGGGCTTAGTGGTTTAGTGACTTATATACCTAGAGTGATACTTTTATTTTTGTTATAGGAATACCTTGGACGGGATTAGTGATCTGTTGATTTATGTACCCTGAGTGATACTTGGATTCCTATTATAGGAATTCCTTGGATGGGCTCAGTGGTTTGATGACTTTTATACCCTGAGTGATACTTGGATTCTCATTGTAGAAATGCCTTGGATGGGCTTAGTGGTTTAATGACTTATATACCCTGAGTGATACTTTGATTCCCATTTCAGCTTATGGGTGATGTTTTTAATTATGAAATTAGAGAGGCTTATCACATTGGGTGGAGGGATATTAGTACATTATTTTATATGATTATAAGATCTTGAATCTAGAATAGAAAAAATATAGTAAAATATTATGGGAGTTTCCTTTTATTTTATACTCATTAAATAATTTCTTTTATTTATTAAGCTATAAAGTAGTTTTTTTCTCTAACTATGATGCATTGGCATGCCTTTTAAAGGATCCAAATGAAAAATCAAGGATTATTTTTTATATAAATCTTATTAATAATTTTTGAAAATATATTTAGATGGTCTATGAGTATGGTTTTATTTTTTAAAAATATATAAGAAGTAATCAAAATTCAAATTTGATTAAGTCCTCTGTGATAAGTTATTAATCTTGGAAAGAGAAAGATGGAAAGAGTTTGAGAAATATTCAAGAAGACTATAAATGATGCATGAAGAATTTTTATGGATTCCTTGGATGATATTTAATAATAAAATTCTCCATGTTTGATGTTATAATTTTCAGAGAATTTTTATTGAATCATTGGAGGTCACTTGGAAAGACAATTATCCTTGATTAGTGATTATTCTTGGAGAATTGTTATGGATTCATTTAATGGAATTTGATTTCATGATTTAACAATTATCCATTTTGAATTTGATGATTGTAGAACTATTCCTAATAACCAATAAATGTTCCAATTACACTAGGAGAGTTAACATTGTCTTTGAAATTTAATAAGGTGAAGACCATGAAAATATTAATTTGCAGAAAGAACATGTTTTAGTGAAGGAATTGAATATTTTAATTATTTTATGAATAATTTGAATAATTATAAGTACAAGGCTATGAAAAATTCATTACATAAGGAGAATGTGAAGTGGATTTGAGTGAATTATAATAAAATTTGGATATGTTATGAATAAATTTGATTTGAAGAAGTTTGTGCAAATATTTATTCGCATGATGAAATTGATGACCATGAAAAATTATTATTTGAATGATGATAAAGTGAATATGAAGAAAGATTTAACAAAGACCATTAAAAGATATAAATACATATAATTTTTTCATGAATAATATTTTAAAGAAGTTTTTTTTGGACTTAGAATTCTATACTTGGTAAATTACCAAGTACATACCATTAACAAAAAATATGGCCAATCGCCCATAAGAAAAGGTCTAGCTCAACCCCACACATGTGGGAGGAAGCCTTAACCACCTGAGGGAACCAGCACAAAGGTGTAAGGAAGTGGAATGGGTGAAGGTGTTAGTGCATGCAATGGTAGACTAGGATGAGGAGGCACGCATAGGCACCACAGTTGATATATTGGTCGGTTCGTCCCATTTATGGTGTGCGTAGTGTGTCTGGGTGACTACCCCTACACTGGATTGAAGAAACATGAGGTAGTGGATTGATTATAAAGAACATCAAAAAGGAAATGAGGTTTTATGTGGGAAGGAAGAGAATGGGTACTATTCACCCATATTAATATGTTATGCATATAAGTTACACCATATGATGGAATAAATCTAATCCATCTGATAAAAACACATCGTCATATTCTACGTCTAGGCATATGAGGTTCTGCATGTAATGGAATTTCTTCATACTACCTGGTTTAATGATCTAATTGAGTTATTTTATTGACATGAGATCGATACATGCTTGAAACTTCATTTTCATGTTTGATAACACATTATTACAAAGACATATAAAAGGAAGTAATATAAAATATTCACCAATCCATCATAAGAACAACCATTGGGTCACATTAAAATTACACATGATCAAGTTAATTGATCATGTGATCGCATGTTTATCTCAAAAATACATAAATAGGACAAAAGTTTCAGTATTCAAAATACCAGAGAGAACTAATATATAGGATGATATTAATTTTCAGTGTTTTATTTATACATGTTTGAGTTCAAATTTTTAATATAAATAAGATTATGACATCATGGAATTCACGTGATCATGGAAGGAGTTATCAGCACATAAGAAGGGATTCCTGGTTTTTTTACATCACATGATGTGAGGACCAGTTTGGGATATACCTAACACTGAGAGGGGGGGTGAATCAGTGTTGGGGACTTTTTAAACCAATTCCAACTTTTATCCCTGTACCTCTAGACCTGTTTGGATCTTGATTCTCTTATTCGCTTTTCCATGTTGCATGCAATAATAGAAAGCGGTAAAGATATGAACACGATATTTTTACAAGGTTCACCACTCAATAAGAGTAGCTATGTCCTTTCCATGCATGGGGATGACCAGTGCATGGATTCTCCACTATAATGTAAAATGTTGTTACAATGGAGTGGCTAGGAAAACAATCCTCTAGCCAGTGTGAGTCCCTACACTTTAGAGGGGGTGGGAAACAATCCTCTTCCCTGGACTGGTGAAAGCCTAGTCCAACTTGCAGCCTCTAGCTGGTTCTTTATACTGCCTATGAAGACAGTATCTTGCAGCCTCTAGCTGGTTCTTTATACTGCCTATGAAGACAATTTTCTCTCTGTTAAAAGAGTTTGCAACACCAAAATAATCTTTCACCAGTTGAGACCTATTAGATGTCACAGTGCTACATTGTTCTTCCTCTATTCAATTATTACCTTCCTATCAGCATGAAGGTAAACAACCACTTCTTTCTCTATAGAAAACCTGAAAACTGCACAATCTTCTTCCCCTTCTTCTTCAGTGCAAAACCAGCTACACTGAGATCGCTTTTTCTTCAATCTGCTGGAATCACAAACTCCCATTGTGATTATCAGAACAATGAAAAACAGATCATATTAGCATCATCAGAATTAAATTTCCCTGAATAATTGTCATCCTTCAGTTGGGCATACTCTGTTCTTCTTCTTCTCTTCGTTCTCTTTGACACAGTATGATTACAGTGTTCTAATCTCTTTCTTCAATTCTCAATACTAACACAAGAGTGTATTGGTATACTACCTTCTTCCATGGTGCAGATAGGAATTCAGTTCCACATATTGTTCTTCCTCACTTCACAATGCACAACGAAAGTGTTAAACACCAGTCGTGTGAGTGTGTTTCAACTTCTCTTTGTGAAACCGAATGGTTCACAGTTCGTTCTTCTTCGCAAAGCTACTTCGAGAGTGCTATGCACCTATCGAAGGCTTGTGGAACCCTCAAATTTTTCACGCAACCTTCTAGGTGGATTGCGCGTAAAAGTCAAGCCTTGCGCGTAAAAACACCTTTTGGCTCGAAAAACCATTTTCGTGCAACCCTTCTTTTTCACGCAGAACTTCCCTTTTTCGCGCAACACTTTCTTTTTTCACGCAACACTTCTTCTTTTCGCGCAATACTCTATACATCAACTTTTTCGCACGTCAGAGCTCAGGATTTTTCTATGTATTGAGTCCTTAACAAATTAGAAGGGTTAGCCTCATATTTATAGGCATTTTTGACCCCGCGCGAAAAACACTAATCCGCGCATAAGACCTCCTTCAAGCGCGTAAAAACTGTCTCTCAATTCTTGAGATTACGCGCACCTTCCTGGATGTTTCATGCACCTCAGGACTTTGCCATTTTTCGAAAATCCAATAAAAATACACCAATTGCGCACAAAATTCCGCACTGTATTCCATATTGCACGCAAACGCAGTCTTTCACGCAACCTCATTTTTCGCGCAATGATCCAATATTTCGCGCACCTCATGCCTTTGCCATTTTTCATCCTTCTAAGAGTGAAGCACCAATTGCGTGAAAAATTACACACTGCATTCTATATTGCGTGCAAACTAAATCTTTCCCGCGACATCATACTTCGTGCACTGCTCAAATCTTTCGCGCATTTCATGCCTTTTCCAATTTTCGAGCTTCTGATCTCGAACCACCTTTCGCGCGAAAAACATCATTCCTCTATTTCGCACATCCCGCGGTTTTTTCGCGCAACCCGCTACTATTTTGCACATCCCGCGGATATTTCGCGCATCCCACAAATATTTCACGCAATGATCCAATATTTCGCGCAACCCGCTGCTATTTCATGCAGCCTGCATATATTGCACGCACCACTTTATTTTTGCGCGCAACATGCCTAAATTTCTGTGCACTCCATTCGTTTTTCATTTTTCAATGTTCTAACCTTGAATAACTCCTTGCACGTGAAAATATAAACCATCTTCAATCTTGCGCGCAACATCCATTTCCAAGCACATTTATTCATCTCCCGATTTTCAGGCCCTAAAATTTGGCAAACACTGGAAAACGGTGCCACCTTAAACTGTGCTTTTCTGTCATCCCCAGATTGTCTATTTCTTTGTCATTTTATCTCTTTACTGCTTACCATAACCATTCTTCTGCTCTTATCATGAATCACGCTATCGTGATATTTATCCTTTGATAGATCAGCTTAAGCATCGTTAGAGTTGAAATGGGAACTGAAACTTCCCTATCTCCCAGCAGCGTTATTCCTTCCAATCAAAACATTATATGATTGGCATCATCATTTCTCCCCCTTTCCGACATAAGGATTGCATCACAAGTTCTCCTAACTCATGATATGTGTGAAATACATACCAGCAAAGCATCGTTTGATTTGGACATAATGCGAAATGCATGGCTACCTCAGAATTCCAAGCCCTTCCACATTCTCTCTTCTTCTTCCACCATCATTCTACACTTCATGAAAATCATATGATTTTATTATTCAAGTAATCTCTTGCATGGATTTCTATCATGAAGAATTTCATGGTCTTCTTCAAATCCTCATTCTTCTCTAATCATCCTTAAATGGATGATACTTATCCATTCTTCATTGTTGTAAACAATGTGTCACCATTGACACATGTTCTTTGAACTTAGGATCAGCTCAACAATCATCTGAATTAATCATCTAAGAGAATTGATCAAGTATGAAATCCAATGCTATGATTCCATAACAATTTTCCAGACAACTTCACTTCAGCTGTTCTCCATTAACTTTGGAGTTCTTCTTCATATCCTTCTTCATTTTGACCAGCATTGACAACTGTTGACAACAAATACAATCTTCAAACACAAAGTGGTCCCAACACATGAATATAAGGAAATCTGTTTTAGATAGATTCAAAGAACCTGAAATCTTTAGGCATTCAAACTCAAATATTAACATGGTATAAAAATATATATTCATGTTGGTAAAACTCTAAAGAAATGGGAGTGAATACCTTTGCCTATAAATACCAAACCATTTGGCCCGATATCATTATTGTCGATTAAGAAAGAGTGAGAGATCTCATTTTTCAAAATAAAAACAAAGAATTCATGAAATGTGTTTCATGAAGAAATTAATTCTTACAACTTTATGCTTTCATAAGGAAAACCTCCCGTAATCCTAATTTGGAATTGTAAAGGAGAAGAGATATCGTGCTTGACTCTGTAATGCAAAGAGGATATCTCACATATGAATTGTGTTAAGTGAAGGCCAAAGTATCATGGCCTCCTGATTTTCAAACCATGCACTCAAAAATTTTATAAAGAAATATGTGAAAATCTTGGGAAGCCATTATGACTTTAACAAGGTCATTGTGATACTGCAAAAAAATCATGAAGGAGAAACATAGAACCCACATAGTTTGATCATATATAGTTTCACAATGAGTATTAAAATACCATGCATAGTTGTGTGCAAGGATATAACACAATAGAAGTTAGATTGAAGTTGACAGGATGAGTCATGCATCTATTTGTGTGATCAAGAACCATCTGGGTTTACACGAAGAGAAAGGTTACATTCAAATCCATACTCATTTCAGGAAGTATTTTCTTTGAGAATCTAGTGTACTCATTTATACAAAGAAGAAAGTGAAAGTGAATTCATAAAGGTTTAATAACATGAGAAATATTAAATAATTGAATAAAATTGTGCATCACATAAAATAATAAAAATGTCATTTGTTATGTGTTGGTTAATAATTTTGGAAGAATAATTTGAGACTAATCCAAGAAATGTGTCAAAAGAGTTCATACCTAAGTAATTAGTGGTAATTGAGGTTAGGAACTTCATTGAAAGAAGTAGTATCTACCTGAGCATTTGATAATTGAGTAACATAACAAATTGTAGTGTGTTGAAAATTATTTAGATGGTTATTCTGAGAAATAAGTGAGTTAGAGTGGAAGTTTCCTCTTTAAATTATTAAATATTATTGGGCTGATGTGAATGTAATATTATTGATACATTAGCAGTCTAAGGCCTATAGTTTTCGAACAACGTTATTTATATAATGAAAATAAATTTATTATAGTAGAGAGATCTTATTTAGAAATTTTATGGAAAATATTTCAAGAGCTGGTGATTCCAGAATAAACAATTCCATTTAATAATTAGTGGAAACAGTTCCAAGAATGCCACTAAATTGGGAATATTGATACTTTCTTTCCTGAACATTGTTCTCTAATTCATGGAATTTGTAATTAATAAAAAGATATAGTGATAAGATAATCTATTAAATAACCACATTTTGATCATGGAAAATAGTAATCATTTATAATGAACCTTGTAAAAATCTATTTGTGTTGCTACATCATTTATTATCTTCATTGAATATGATTTTTTAGATCATATATCAAATCCAGTCCTCTTAACTGGGAAAGAGGTTAAATAGTAAGAGGGGTAATTGAAAATAAATTAAAATTTGATAAAAAGTTGGGTATACTAATTTATCCCCCCCCCATCAATGTAATTACATGATTCATCTGAGCTCTACATGTAACACCCCAAGATTTCATAGTATGATTTTTCTTCAAAATAATTCAATAACTTGCACTACACGCAACACCAATTTCAAGCGCACCACGACTTACCAAACTATCCATTCAAAAGAGGTTATCAATAGTATTAACTAAATTTTGAACTTTATATCATCCTTATAATTTTAGAATACATATTATGAGTTTCTTAGACATAATGAAAAAAAAATCATTTTTTTCAGATAAAATAAGTATTTTTTTTAAAATGCAATTTTACCGCCTTTTAATGGAGAACCATTTTTAAATCCAATATTTGAAACTTTTATATATTTAATTTGACATAATAAAGTTCTTCTTTAGAATCAGGACACAAGAATTTAGTTTCAATAAATTTTGGTGTTTTTCTGATAACTTTCATATTTGGGTGAATAATGAAAAATACTATATTTTAACTGAAAACAACTCTTTTAATCAATATAATTTGTAGTGTTAAATTATAAATTTTAATGTTTTGTAAGTATAAATATATTATATTTTTACCATTTAATAAAATTTTATTCGTTGGAAATAATTTCACTTTGAAATTGAACATAAACAAGTATTAATCTTTTGTTAATTATTATTTCTTAAAAACACCCTTTTTGGTTTTGAAAAGGGGAATTAATATTAAATTAATAAATGAAAATTATATGTTTTGAATTTGGTAAAATAGACTTAATTTTTTATTTCATAATATCAAAATTATCTTAGGGTGAAATTTTTGTATTTTTCTAAAAACTTTCAATTTTTAATGAATAGTGAAAAACACTGAGTTATAGTTTAAAACCGAACTTTTATTTAAATAATTATTTATTTTATTCAAATTTATTTTAAGTAAAAAAAGATACATAATACCTATATAAGTTCAATATAATTTATTGGAGTCATTTTATAATAATTTTATATATATATAAATTTTATTAAACTTTTTAACCGTCTTTTACCCACCTCCTATGCGCATTTGAAAATTTGAATAAAACTTAATTTTACCGCTTCTGTGAATTGAGTTTTGAAAATACGAGAGACACATTTGATATCAGTAAGTAAAATGTGGTTCAATAAGATAAAAATAATTTTTGGTGAATAGTAACTTCTGAATTTTATTTACTACGGTTAAAAGTAAATAGGATAATTAAGGGTAAAAATGATATTATTATTAACCTAACACATGTCCTAATTCTATTGTATAAGTGTAATTCGACCAAAAACAACCTTAGCAATAAAATATGATCCTTTAGGTCCACTTGGGTTAGATTAGGACATTTATTATTATTTGATTCAAAGAAGAGTTAAAAGTGTTAAATTCAAAGATTAATAACTAAAACATTTTTAATATAGGGTTACACATAAGATGATTTCGATTATAAATATTAATTATAAAGCTAAAAATATTTCCTACATAATGGTATTTTATTTATAATTTTTAGACTTTAAATAATTAAATTTATTTATGACACAATGATGATGGAAAAATTACCTTATTAATGAAATATTAAAATAATTGATATTATAAATATCCAAATAAATGTAATTTGAGACTTTTTATGAATTCCACTAATTTTATTGGTTAATATGGCATCTTAGGGTTGGTTAGATGAATTTTTTATAAGTAATAATTTTGTTATGAATTTAGAAAAAACAAAATACCAAATAGTGTCAAAATTGACATAAAAGAGTTTTTAAAACAAATATTATATTATTAATTAATATTATATTCCTAAAAATATAAGGTTCAGCCAAAAGACTTATATAATGATATTTTTATCATTAATTAACCACTTAGGGTTCACTTGAAATTATATAGTAAGTTTATTAACCATATAATATAAAATTAAAAGAGACATGGTAAATGTCAAAATATTTAACTAAGAGTTAAATCTAAAAGATAAAGTAAATATAGTGACCCAAACGTGTAAAAAACCTATTGGTTGGGTGTTTTTTGACCCATACCCACATTATCCTTTAAATAATTAATTTTGGAGCCATTTGAAACCGAAAATAATTTTATTATAAAATAATATTTCAGGTTTTTTCTAAAGTGCCCCTCACCCCCCTTATAAAAGGTCACCTCCCCTTCTCTCTAATTCACAACTTAAAAAAAAATTGGCTCGGCCAAACCCTACCCAAATACCCTTTAAACCGCCATCCCTTCATCCTAGAGGGCTTCCTTTAGTCAGAAATCCAACCTAAGGAGCCCTTTTGATCAAATAAAAAGGAACAACCCGAAGAAGAGGTAAATATCTCATCACCTCTTTCAAGTTCCTTTCTTCTTCCACTTCCTCTTTCTTTGTTGTTTCCATTATAAAATAATAAATACAGTATATTCTATATAATATGATGTTATTATAAATATGGTACAATCATATTCATTATTTTATCCATCCATTGAATGACATGTCACCATACGTGCGTACGTACGGCTTACTGTCTCCATGTCGTGGTGTAATTGTTGTTCAATACATTATTATTTGGATGGGTATAATAATGATGTGTAATTTATGTAAATAAAAAATATAACATGATAATTATTTTGTATATATGATATAAAATCCAATTATGTATTATTTTAATATCAGAATAATGATATTGTCGCTCGTGCGTACGTACGGATTACCGTCTCCACGAACGCGATGAGATTCATTCTTCATCGTATCCATTCAAGAATAATTTCAATTAGATGATTAAAAGTAATTCATAAATACTTAATATCATTCTAAATATGAATAATATATATCAAATCCATAACAAACATTACTTATGAAACAAATCATATAAAGGAAAATGAATCAGTTAACACCCAAAACGACGATAATACTAAGATATTATTAACAAATCAATGTTAAAAGTTCATATATGATATCATATTAATGTATATGATTCTTGTATAATTTAATAACAGTTATTTCACCATTACACAGGAGGTTAACCTACCCTCGACCAAGTAAAAGTACAAGGTAAGTGTTAGTTTCACAATCTCTTCATTATCTGAGGTTGTTTATACATAATTATTTGCTAAGACCTCTTTATCATCTACATCCATGCTTCATAAAAATGTATTTCCAAACATTTTTACTATTTAATAGACAATGGGTTAAATTAATTTATAACCTTATTTGGCCTTATATGTTTTTAAAGGAATCTTTTTTTTGTTTTCCAAACAAGGTACTTTATGACCTTTTCGACAAAATTAAGGTAAGAATGTTTTTTTAACTTATACGGTGAGTGCAGAAATTTTCCACCATTATAACATCATTGAAGCTTCCCTTACAATATTATAAGAATATTTTCAAAATAAATTTTTTCTTTATAATTATGTGACTCTTAAATGATTTCAAAATAGAAATAGATATTTTTCTAAGAAAAATTGATTTTATCTATGTCAATATCCTTTGATGGATTTTAAGATTATTTGAAGTTGATTTATTATGATACAAAACTTACATATTGTATTGAAGGTTTTTTGATATGTTTGATTGTGGGTTTGTTATTTTTAAACCATTCATGGTTTACAGATAAAGTATTTACATTTCGTATGCTATTTTTAATACGAATGTTTATGTTATGTTTAAACCTTTTCATATGAGGAATGCATTGGACTTAGTAAGTGATGGGTGGAGACCACTATAGCTCCTTGATGCATCGGTAGGTCTCATGAGACAAACTATTGTCTTGGCACAAGGCCTTGAAAAAATCTTATTTTTAGTCTTGGCACAAGGCCTTGACTCTGTGGTTATGAAGTCTGGCATTATGCATTCCATCATTATGAAAGTGGCTATTGATATTGCATGTGATTATTCGAATAGTAGAATATCCATGTGAGTAAGTAAATAGAATTATTTTGATTGATATTTTCCAAATTATGATGAAGTTTATGTTGAAAATGATTTTGTTTTAGTTTTATACATTGCCTTAAATGTTTATGCTTATTTATGGAATCTTCTGCTATATTGGTATCCTTACTAAGAATCTGAGCTCACCCCTTTCTATGTTTTATTTTTTCCAAGATGCGAAGAAGTGTATTATGACTGACCTGCAGGGATAGTCTATGGGATCTCAGTGTTTTCTATGGAAACAATGTTATTATAGTTTTCCATTTTATGATGTAATGTAAACCTTATGAATGTATATATTACTTCCAAGGCTACTAAACTAATCGGTTTTTCGATACTTGATCTTTTGTGATCATGAAAATGATACGTAATAATGCACCGACTCTAGGTAACTGGGGTTGGGGCATTACAGTTAGTATCAAATAAATTTTAGTACAAACCTTGAAATCTAGATTTAGATAAAATCTGATTAGGGAACATTACCAAATATAGACTTTGGGGGTTAGTATATAAGAACTTCCTAGAATTTTGGTATTGTGGAGATTTTGTGATTTTTCCAAGAAATACATCCATGTCTCGATACGAGTAGTTAAAGGAGGCTCTGGTACAGATGTACCTATGGGTAAAACCCGAAAACACCACTTTGAGCTAGACTCGAATGGGAACTGGTGCATGACAATGGGCCTGGCTACACTCTTGGTTACGACACTCTCGGGGGATATGCTTAGGATAATTATCATTTTATTTACAAACCATTTTGAAAGGTTTATGAGTATATAATTCCTCAAATAAAACATTTTTATGATTATGGATTATATCCATAATCTATTAAATTTATGTTAAGTGTTTTACATGTTTGGATTTATGTATTGTGATTCATAAATTGACCTAGTGTATTCCATTGTATAGAAATGGTACCTAGTAGAAGGAATGTGAACTCCAACAATATGTATGATCCAAAGAGTAATAAGGATGATAACTTTCATGGTATTAATCCAACATTTATAAGGGAAATAGTCTCCCATGTATTCTCAACATATGAAGAAATAGTATCATGTATTAATAAGATAATTAAAGAATTATCTGAGTCCTATGGATTTGAAGGGAAGCAAGATAAGAAAAGGATAGGAGAGAGAAAGATGGATAGAGGGAAGAGGGAAAAGAAGGGTTTTCAAATATGTGATAACTATGGAAAGAATCACCTTGGTAAATGCTTGAAGGGAATGAGAGTTTATTATAAGTGTGGATAAAAAGGACACCAAGTACGTGATCGCAAGGGTAAGAAAAAAGATTCAAATGTACAATGCTTCATTTGAAAGTAGTTGGGACACTACGCGAATCAATGTCCAAATCATTAGAGTATACCCCAAATATTGTTATTGAATAATAATACAGTTATGATACTACTGAAGATGAAGTGGAATGATTAGATTTCTTATGTTGTTATGAAATCATTGTGTCATTTGAGTATTGTATTAATGATATACATTTTATAAGAATTATAGAGTATATAAGGATTGTACTGCAGTACTATTTCATTAAGGACTTGAGATTGTGTGGAACCAAGAAAAGTGACTCAATAGCAGGTTAAATTTTTAGAAAATATATGGTTGAGAGAAAGATAAACCATAATATGGTTCTGATACTGAGGTAGTGATTTTGGAATAATACATGATTGATTTGGATAAATTATATTGGATATTCTTGACTACCTTGAAACTGATTAATGATTTGTATATTCCATAATTGTTAGATTTTACAACATTTTTGGATAGAAGGAGTATATTCAGTATTCTATAAGGAATAAGGGAGCACGAATGTAATCAATAAGGTTTTATGGTAATTCAGGATGTTTCAGTGTTTTAAAAGAATACATGATGAAGGTGTTCACATGTTATTACGTGGAAAAAGGATCTTAATTGTGCTTACCTTCCTTATAAATTTTGGATTGTGATTTTGGACAGAATTATTTTGGATAAGTCTATCTTGAGATTATTTTTGTATTTCCAATAAAAGGACAACCCAAAGGTCGGGCGGCAACCCATCGTGTCCGGCAAGGCCGTGAGACTTGAACCTGAAACCGAAGGGCGATAAGGGTGTATCACCTACCACTGGCCCACGTGATGTCCTGGATTGAATAATTTTGTTTTTTTAAATGGTCTTGTAGATTAATTATAAATTCATTTTTTTGGAACCCAATACAAATAGGATAAATAGAATATTTTTTTAAGTTCTATTATCTTTTAGAGTGAAAGATGATTTTGTGGTAGAAATTAGTTAAAGTATGGAACTCTACTTGTCAAGTATATATTTTTCTCTTCTCTTATTCTATGAAGAAATTAATTCTTAAACTTTAGGTATGGGATCTTAAAACTAAAAATGTGTTATCCTAATACCTTATGTTTTTTTGCACCGATGATATTTTAAATCATCATAGATTGATGGCTTTGAGGCCATCAATTCTATAATTTTTTGTGACTGATGACCTCAATAACTCCCTATAAATATTTACGTTTTTTCTCCAATTATGTGTCTCTAATTTCCAACAATGTTCTTTTAATCAAGATCATAATTTGGTGGTGACTTTTTCATTCCTCTTTTCCTCTTATTAAGACTAAATTTTATTAACCCAATTTCTGATGTGGGTTTTCCCACGAAGGTATTTTCTATTTTCAACCTTCTATTTTTGAAGAACAATTTCAAATTGTGAGGACTCAATTTATTGAAGTAGGGAAGAATGTAACACCCCAATATTTCATAGTACGTTTTTTCTTTAAAGTAATTCAATAAGTTGCACTACACGCAACACCGAGCTCAAGCACACCACGACTTACCAAATTAGTCGTTCAAAAGAGGTTATGAATAGTATTAACTAAATTTTGAACTTTATATAATCCTTATAATTTTATAATCCATATTATTAGTTTCTTAGACATAACAAAAAAACAAATTCATTTTTTTCAGATAAAAGAAGTATTTTTTTTAAATGCAATGTTACTGCCTTTTAATAGAGAACCCTTTTTAAATCCAATATTTGAAACTTTTATATATTCAATTTGACATAATAAACTTCTTCTTTATAATATAGCCATAAGAATTTATTTTCAATAAGTTTTTGGTCTTTTTCTGATAACCTTCATATTTGGGTGAATAGTGAAAAATACTATATTTTAACTGAAAACAAATTTTTAATCAAAATAATTTGTAGTGTTAAATTATAAATTTTAATGGTTTGGAATTATAAATAAATTATATTTTTACCATTTAATCAAATTTTATTCATTGGAAATAATTTTACTTTGAAATTGAACATAAACAAGTATCAAGCTTTTGTTAGTTATTATTTCTTAAAAACATGCTTTTGGGTTTTGACAAGGGGAATTAATTTTAAATTAATAAATGAAACTTTTATATTTAGAATTTGGTAATATAGACTTAATTTTTGATTTCATAATATCAAAATTACCTTAGGGTGAAATTTTGGTATTTTTCTGAAAACATTCAATTTTTGATGAATAGTGAAAAACATTGAGTTATGGTTTAAAACAAAAATTTTATTTAAATAATTATTTATTTTATTTAAATTTATTTTAGTTCAAAATAGATACATAATATCTAAATAAGTTAAATTTAATTCCATGGAGTTAGTTTATAATAATTTTAGATATACAAAGAAAATGAACTTTTTACCATCTTTTACCCACCTCCTAGGAGCATTTGCAAATTTACATAAAACATAATTTTACCACTTCAGTGAGTTTAATTTCAAAAATCCAAGAGACATGGTTGAAATCAGTAAGTAAAATGTGGTTCAATAAGATGAAAGTAATTTTTGGTAAATAATAACTTTTTACTTTTATTTACCATGGTTAAAAATAAAAAGGGTAATAAATGGTAAAAATGACATTATTATTACCCTAACACGTGTCCTAATTCTGTTGGATAAGTATAATTCGACCAAAAAAACCTTAGGCATAAAATATTATCCACTTTTTTCAACTTTAATTAGATTAGGACATTTATTATTATTTTATTTAAAGAAGAGTTAAAAGAGTTAAAATCAAAGTTTAATAAATAAAACATTTTTAAAATAGGGTTATACATAAGATAAATTCGACTATAAATATTCCTTAGAAATATAAAATTATTTCCTACATAATGGTATTTTATTTATAATTTTTATACATTAAATAATAAAATTTATTTATGACACAATGATGATGAAGTAATTACTTTATTAATGAAATATTAAAATAATTGATATTATAAATATCCAAATAAATGTAATTTAAGACTTTTTATGAATTACACTAATTTTATAGGTTAACATGACATTTTAGGGTTGGTTAGATGAATTTTTTTCGAATTAATAATACTGTTATGAATTTAGTAAAACCAAAATACCAAATAGTGTCAAAATTGACATAAAAGAGTTTTTTAAAAAAATATTATATTATTAATTAATATTATATTCCTAAAAATATAAGGTTCAGACATAAGACTTATATAATGATATTTGTATCATTAATTAACCACTTCTGGTTCGCTTGGAATTATATAGTAATTTTATTAACCATATAATATAAAAATACAAAGAGACATGGTAAATGTCAAACTATTTAACTGATAGTTAAATCTAAAAGATAAAGTTAATATAGTGACCCAAACATGTATAAAACCTATTGGTTGAGAGGTTTTAGACCAATATCTATATTATCCTTTAAATAATTCATTTTTGTGCCATTGGATATGGAAAATTATTTTATTATAAAATAATATATCTAGCTTTTCTTAAGGTTTCCCTCACCCCTCTTATAAAAGGGCACTTCCTCTTCTCTCTAATTCACACCTTCAAAGTCGTTTGGTTCGTCCAAACCCTACCCAAATACCCTAAAAAATGTCCTCCATTCATCATATATTCCTTCCTTTAGTCAGAAAGCCAACTTAAGGATCCCTTTTGATCAAATCAAAAAGGAATAACCTGAAGAAGAGGTAGATATTTCATCACCTCTTTCAAGTTCCTTTATTCTTTCACTTCCTCTTTCTTTGTTGTTTCTATTCTAAAATAATAAATATAGTATCTTCTATTTAATTTGATGTTATTAGAAATATGGAACAACCATATTCATTATTCTATCCATCCTTTGAATGAGATGTCACCATACGTGTGTACGTACGGCTTACCGTCTCCACGTCGTGGTGTAATTGATATTAAATACATTATTATTTGGATGGGTATAATATTGATGTGTAATTGATTTAAATAAAAAATACAACTTGATAATTATTCTGTATATATGATATATCATCAGATTATATATTATTTTAATATCAAAATAATGATATTATCGCTCGTGTGTACGTACGGATTACTGTCTCCATGAACGTGATGAGATTCATTCCCCATCGTATCCATTCAAGAATAATTTTCATTAGATGATTAAATATAATTTTTAAAGACTTAATATCATTATGAATATGAATAAAATACATCCTATTCATAACAAACATTACTTACAAAACAAATTATATAAAGTAAAATGAATCAGTTAACACCCAAAATGACGATAATACTAAGATATTAATAACAAAGCAATGTTAAAAGTTCATATATGATATCATATTAATTTATATGATTATTGTATAACTTAATAACAATTATTTTACCATTATACAGGATTTTAACCTACCCTCGACCAAGTAAAAGTACAAGGTAATGGTTAATTTCACAATCTCTTCATTACCTAAGGTTGTTTATATGTAATTATCTACTAAGACCTCTTTATCATCCACATACATGCTTCTTAAAAATGTATTTAAAAACATTTTTATTATTTACTAGATAATGGGTTAAAGTCATTTATACCCTTATTTGACCCTATATGGTTTGAAAGTAATCTTTCTGTCATTTTCCAAATAAGGTACTTTATGACCTTTTCGAAAAAAAATTAAGGTAAGAATGTTTTTTTAACTTATATGGTGAGTGCATCTATTTTATGCCATTATAACATCATCAAAACTTCCCTTATAATCTTATAAGAATATTTTCAAAATAATTGTTTTCTTTATAATTATTTGACTCTTAAATGATTTCAAAATAGAAAGAGATATTTCTCTAAAAATGGTTTTGATTTCATCTACGTCAACATCCTTTGATGGATTTTAAGCTTATTTGAAGTTGATTTAATATGATACAAAACTTACATATTGTATTAAAGGTTTTTTGATGTGTTTGACTATGGGTGTGTTATTTTTACACCATTCATGGTTTACAGATAAAGTATTAACTTTTCGTATGCTAGTTTTAATACGAATGTTTATGTTATGTTTAATCATTTTCATATGAGGAATGAATTGGACATAGTAAGTGACAGGTCGAGCCTTCTATAGCTCCTCGATGAATTGGTAGGTCTAATGAGACAAACTAGTGTCTTGGAATAAGGCCTTTACAAAGTCTTATTTGTAGTCTTGGCACAAGTCCTTGACTATGTGGTTATGAAGGCTGACATTATGCATTCCATTATTATGAAAGGTGCTATTGATATTGCATGTGATTATTCGACTAGTAGAATATCCATGTGAGTAAGTAAATGGAATTATTTTGATTTATATTTTCCATATTATTATGAATCTTATGTTGAAAAGGATTTTTTTTAGTTTTATACATTGCCTTAAATGTTTATGCCTATTTATTGAAGCTTCCGCTATATTGTTATCCTTACTGAGCATCTGAGCTCAGCCCTTTATATGTTTTATTTTTTCCAGGATGCAAAGAAGTATATTATGACTGACCTACAGGGATAGTCTATGGGACCTCAGTGTTTTCTATGGAAACAATGTTGTTGTAGTTTTCCATTTTATTTTCTAATGAAAACCTTATGAATGTATCTTGTAATTCCAAGGCTACTAAACTAATCAGTCTTTCAAGACTTGATCTTTTGTGATCATGCCAATGATACATAATAATGCACCGACTCTGGGTAACTGGGGTTGGGGCGTTACACTACAATTTAACATCATGATCATAGATATGAAAGGTGTAAAATAACTTTTTAGAAAATTACATTAGTAGATCCATTACATGTTAAAGGATGAAACTATAAAAAATTTATTGATTTAAGACACATGTTTTGATGATTAGTGTTATGCACACTTAGGTACACATCCCTAGTATAATAATTTAGTATACTATATTTATTCCTATAAAATTACATCAATTTTTAGAAAAAACCTAGAAAAAAACTTTGGATACAAACCATGTAGTATATGTGGGATTACACATACCTTTATTGAACTTTTAGGGACCAATTCATTAGTAGATTCATACTTAATATAATTCATTAGGATATTCATACTTGATCATGATTTTAATTCTACTTTTCATTTATGATACATGATTTATTTTGGGGAATTATTTTCCCCCAATAGAAATCTAGTAAGGTCTTTTATTTAGGAGTATATTATCCTAGTGTTTTCCATGATGCCAATGAGTTTTTTAAATCTTGTGCATATTTCAAAAAAACTATAAATATATCTATAAGACATGAGATATATCAATAACCTATATTATTTTATTATATTTATTATGTATGGGGAATTTATTTTATGGTTCCATTAACCATCTCATTGGGTTATGTGTACATTTTGTTTCTTTATTATGTTACAAAATGGGTGAAGAAAAATGACACAGGGACTACATATTATCATGTTGGAAATTAACAGTGACCAAGAGTTACAATTTTTCAATCATAATATGGGTTACCTCATTTAAAATTATAGTATGACACAAAAAACATTAACGCCTTACCACACCTAAAAAAAGTTCAAACACAATTATTGAATTGAAATTTAAAGAAAATATTTGAGAAAAATATCAAGACAAATAGAAAGGATTGGAAAAAGAACATGGATGTTTCGCTTTAGAGTATATAGGAAGGCATACATATTCCACATCTATATAACCCCCTATTGAATCATGTTTAGTACCAATATCTATCTTCCTATAGAAGTATAATATTTATCTTAATGTCTTGTAAAAATATTGAACAAATATTTATCCCAATAAGAAGATCATATAAAGTTACAACTTCTAAAACATGAGGATATTATATTTTAATCATATGATAATTATAAAATCGATAAAGAATGGTAAAAAAGTAAACTCAAGATAAGATGATCCATGATTGTTGTAACAACCTGAATCCGGAGCCACATAACCGGTGCCCCGTACCCGGTTCACCACATAACCACAAGAGTGTTTCCCCAAACGTCAGAGGTTGCTGAATAGCAGTGAGGTCCTTGGTGAGTCAGTGGGGAAACTATGCCCTCGTTTGGTAAGGTATGCAACGGAAGAATAAATATAATCAATAGCAGAAGTAGTAAACAGCATACAACAACTAAACTAAAAGTAGAAACAATGTCTGATATAATAATGATGCAGAATGGTACATGTATCTATGGAAAGAAGTAAACAAAACAACGTGCTCAAATAAAACTGAAATCAAAGTACTAAAAGTAAACAGCAACTCCAGAAGCATCGCGGGCCAAAGCTCGGTCTCATGCTCTCTAGCTCCAACCAGCAATCAAGTACCTGAGGTATAAGGACCACAATCCCTACCTATACCTCCAACCATATAATCTGTTTGGGCTGAAAAGAAGGACCCAAGCAAGGTGTGAGACTAATCCCAGTAGGCAACCACCACAAGATCTGTGCCCTACGGTCAGTGAGTGATATAGCAAAAGTAAAGGTAAATAAATACAGTAATGAACTAGGAGTACACCAGTAAATAATCCTACCAATTACCATTCACATTCATTTAATTAAATGACCAAGGAAAACTAGCAAGTTGTCTATTCCAAGGTAAGGTAAGTATCACAGCAGGTATCTCAAAAGACTACCTAAACACAAGCAGTACAAAACTCAAGCTTGTTCTTTGGATTGGTGGACTCATCACTACAAACCATCAAAATTCACACTGACCCTATGGGTGGCTCAAACTAGCAGACAACTATAGTCCAATAATCAAACAAGGCACAGACACTCTGGGAAGCTCTCACGTTAATTCCCCTATGGTCTTGCAACGATAGCTACAGACTCTATGAGGAAGAACTTACGTCTAATTCCTCCTATGGTCTCGATGTGTGGGTAAACTAAGAACACTCTTGGGAAGCACAAAGTCTTATTCCTGTAGGTCCTGCATATGAACTAAAACCAACAGACCCTCTAGGGAAGCACTTAATCATCTATTACTTATTTAATCTCCCGCACCAGGTTCTCACAGCCCTGAGCAGTCCAGTCGTGCATAATAGACTATCAGCAGCCCTAAGTAAGTTCAACAATTACTTGGATAATAGCTACTATGCATCAAAAGAATTTAAACAGCAGGAAACAGATGCAATCTATAATAACAAGTAAACTAACAATTGCAATAGGGTTTGCCTCATAGGTAAACGATGCCAAACGACAAAAAAACAGCCAAATATGGAGAGACACCCTTGGGGTGATCCTCAAAAATAAAACCTAGAATATATTAGCAACAATTAATCATAAGCTAATAAGAAATCTAGGGCAGACAAACAATAGGATCAAAATCCTAAACCTGGGATACCCGATACATGGGTATCCTGCACTTTTGCATCCAAAACTCAAAGAAGTTCAACGTAGGGAAACAAACCACCTACCTTGATCCTAAAAGATTAATATACTTGAACCTAGGCTCATGAATTGGCCTAGAACGTAGTAGAACTACAAAAATGTCTAAAACGTTCTACCTCAGATAACTCACACGAGAGAAAGAATTAGGAAACGAGGCCAAAGAAGAACCAAGAACTCACCGCTGCGATTCTTCTAAAATCGACAGAGTTCGATTCGGACAACCGGTGACAGATCGGTGGCTCAAAGAAGAATCGGCCTCCTCGGATGCTTTGGACAGAATTAGGCGGAGAAGAAGACGTTAATGACCATTAGGCGCGACCCCAGTCCGATTAATGAAATAAAAAAAATACACGGCATGTACTTTTAAAGTACATGGCGTGTAGTGGTTTTTTCCATACTCCGCCAAAATCAGCCTCCACGTCACCCCTACACACCGTGTGTGTCGCCCGGACATGGCCAGCACATGGCTTCGGGCAGAAAAAGAGTACACGGCATGTACTCAGAAAGTACACGGCGTGTACTTCAAAAATTTCCAGAAACTTCATTTTTCCTTAAAAAATCCCATAAAAGATATCCGTACCTGAAACTGAAGATCTGGGTTCTTACAAAATTTCCCCCTTAAAGAAACTCATCCCTTAATTTCCCTAACAAGGTGTAGGAGAAGAATCCTCGAACAACTCTGGCCACTGCGATCGAACATCGGCCTCCCTCTCCCAGGTCTCATCTTGTACTCGCCCATGCTGCCATAGCACCCGTACTAGAGGAAAAGACCATCCACAGAGAACCTTCATACTATGATCGACAATCTTGATAAGATTCTCTTCGAAAGATGGATCACGCTCCAGCTCAACCTCCTCGGGTTGAAGAACATGAGACGGGTCTGAGAAATACTGTCGAAGATGAAAAAATGAAAGATGTCGTGCATGGCCTGGTACCTCTGTGGTAAATGCAACCTGTAAGCAACCAGACCGACTCTCTCCAGAACCTCAAACGGCCTGATGTATCTTAGTTAGGGTTTCCCCTGTCTCCCAATCCTCTTATGTCCCATCCTCGGGGTAACACGCAGGAAAACCTGATCTCCAACCTTGAACTCCAAAGGTTGTCTCTGTTGATCAGCATAAGACTTCTATCGAGACTGCGATGTAGCCATCCTCTTCCGAATCAACTCTACCTGCTCTGAGGTCTCCTGAACAAGACGAGGTCCCAGCAAAGCTGCCTCTCCTTCCTCTATCCAGTATAAAGTTGATCGGCATTTCCTACCGTACAAAGTCTCGCAAGGTTCCATCTGAATATTTTCCTAAAAACTGTTGTTGTAGGCGAACTCCACCAGAGGGATATGCTTCTCCCAAGTACCTCCAGAGTTTAGAATGCAAGCTCGGATCATATCCTCAAGAACCTGGATTGTACGCTTGGATTGGCCAGCAGTCTGGGGATGGTATGCTATACTCAAAAGTACATTTGTACCCAAAGCCCTCTATAGCCCCTACCAGAAGTGCAAAGTGAAATGTGCATCCCTATCTGAAACAATGGAGTGTGGAACTACATGCAGACGTACAATCTCTCGAATGTACAACCGTCCCAGCTCATCAACACTGAAGGTCTCCTTGATCGGAAAGAAGTGTGCAACCTTCGTGATCCTGTCCACTATAACCCAAACCGCATCTTTTCCTCGAGGCGATCTCGGTAATCCTATCACGAAGTCAATCGTGACATCATTCCATTTCCACTCAGAAATGGGTAACTTCTGTACAAGCCATGTTGTTCACTGATGCTCTTCTTTCACCTGTTGACAGGTGGAACACCGCATAAAAAAACCATCCACATCCTTCTTCATACCTGGCCACCAATACTGACGACGTAAGTCTTGGTACATTTTGGTGACACCAGGATGAATTGCCCAAGATGAAGCATGAAACTCCCGCATAAGATCCTCAGGTATGTCCGCTGAAACCCGTACGCGTCCATGAAAATGTAGCACCTCATCATCTCCCATTGTCCACCTCGGAGTAGGCTCTCCATCTGACACACATTCCCATTGGACTAGGCCCTCTGGGTCTGATAGCTGCCTTATTCAAACTCGATCTAAAATGTTAGAGGTAATAGCTACAGAAGAAAGAATCATCTATCCCAATCTGTCTTGAACCTCCAAATGCATCTCGAAGAACATATCCATGAGCTTCCACTCACTGTTGGCCTCCTAAACTGCCTAAATCTGAGTCATGCTGCTCAGTGCGTTGGTCATAGCATTTCCTTTCCCAGGCGTATAAGCAAGCTTGAAGTTGAAAGATTGTAGGTACTCGACCCACCTTCACTGTCTCATATTCAAGTCACGGTGCGTGAAGATATACTTGAGGCTCTTGTGGTCAGTATATACCACAAAATTCTCTCCCACGAGATAGTGCCTCCAACAACGCAAAGCATGAACAGCAGCAGATAACTCTAGGCCGTGCGTAGGATAGTTCTTCTCATGTGTCCTCAACTTCCGAGATCCGTACGTAACAACACGATATTCCTGCATAAGCACTACTCCAATCCAGATGCCAGATGCATCACAAAAAACTGTATAACTCTTACCCGGCTCTGGAAGAACTAGAATCGGTACTGAAGCCAATCTCCTCTTCAGCTCCTGGAAGGCGGAGTCGCAGGATTCTGACCAAACGTACTTCACACCCATCTTTTTCAAGCCCGTCAACGGTACTGCTAAGCATTAGAAGTCCTGTATAAACCGCCTGTAGTAACCATCCAGTCCCAAGAAACTCCGTACCTCGAAGACATTCTTCGGTTGCTCCCAGGTAACTACTACTCTCACATTCTCTGGGTCTACTGATACTCCTTTCTCTGAGATGACATGGCCCAGGAAGTGAATCTCATTCATCCAGAAGTGGCACTTTGAGAGATTATCATATAACTGATGCTCTCTCAGTGTACTCAAAAACGATCTCAAGATGGGTAGCATGGTCGTGTCGAGTGTGAGAGTACACCAAAATAACATCCACAAATACAATGAAGAAAGAGTCCAAGTAAAGATGGAAAACTTTTTTCATCAGCGCAATGAAAACTGCAGGCACGTTCGTGAGACCGAACGACATAACCAGATACTCGTACAGACCATACCTTCTTAGAAAAGCTGTGAGAGGTATATCAGATGGTCTGACCCACAACTGATGATAGTCAGATCTCAAGTCGATATTCGAGAATACCATGGATCCTCGAAGCTGATCAAAAATATCATCAATACTCGGCAAATGATATCGGTTCTTTACCGTCAACTGGTTTAGCTTCCGATAGTCCACACAAAGTCGTAAGGTACCATTCGCCTTCTTCGCAAACAGCACAGGAAAACCCCAAGGGGAAGTACTGGGTCGGATGAAACCCTTAGCCTACAACTCCTCCAACTGCTTCTTGAGCTCTTGCAACATAGGCGTATCCATACTATAAGGAGGTATGGATACCGGTGTTGCTCCTGGAAAAAGATCAATAAAGAAGTCTACCTCGTGCTCCGGAGGCAACCCTAAAAAGTCTTCTGGAAAGACATCCGAAAAACGATCAACTACCGGAGGAAAGTCCATCTGAGAGGTCCCCTGATCATCCAGATATAAACTAGCAATCTAGGCTATAACACTACCCCACCCATGATGCTTTGGTCCAGCTCTTCTTGCCTGGACATCCCATTCGCCCTTGTGAAGAAAGGACCTACCCTCTGGTGACGTGAAACTCACCCTGCGATGAGAAAATCGACAAAGGCCTGAAAAGGAACTAGCCAGTACATTCTGAGAACGACATCATAACTCATCATCTCAAGGACATAAAGATCCCACAAAAAGTGACACCCACCAACCTCAAGGGGGCACTCCTTGCACTGACATACACTAGTAGTTCTATGTCCCAAAGGAGTGTCTAGTGCCAAAGTATCCTCAGAAGTAAAGACAGTAAGTCTAAGGCTCTCCAAAGTGTGCACAGAAATAAAGCTATGAGAATCTCCAGAATTGAAAAGTGCAGAAGATAAAACTGAGGCTACTAGGATCGTACCTCGAACTGTGGAAGGTCCAGGATCCTGCTCCCGATGAAGCTTCTCTAATGTAAACATCTGGCCAGTACCGTGGCCCTATGTAGCAGCCTGATATCCCTGAGCTGATCCTCCCTGAGCCTGACCACCACGTCTGTGACCTCTACCCTGGCCTGAACGACCTGAAGGACTCCATCCCCCAGTCTGCTGCGGAACTGGTAATCCTGCTCTTGTACGAGGAGTAGAAACTGATCCTCCTTCACTAGCTGCTGGAATAAGAACCCTGCAAAAACGCTGCAGATGACCCATCTTGCCTCAGGCTCGACACTCCACTGGATCTCTCAGGAACTGAGTCTTTTTATGCCCGCTCTTTCCACACTGATAGCACACCACATAGTTTCCAGAAGTAAGATCTCGTCTACCAGAAGAAATACCTGACTTCCTCAAGTCACCTCGAGTAGACTCTTGGTGGCGCTTCCTGCTGTCATCCTGAAATGAGTCAACCTTGGATGTTGAACCACCCTAGTCAACAGCTCCAGTCTCCCCCAATTCGGTTCAGTGATCAGTGCCTGGTTGACTATTAGGGTAATATAATTCAACTGGAAGATGTTCACCTGCGATCTGATCTCTGGTTTGAGGCCCTCCTTAAACTTCCTTGCCAAAAACAGCTCGTCATTTCCCAGAACGGGAGTCAAACATTGTAACTCAGTGAAACGGGAGAAATACTCCATAACCAAAAGAGTACCCTGCTGCAGGTTCATGAAATATCTGGCTTTTTCAGCCCTCAGCATCGCCGGATAGAAGTAGTCGTAGAACGTACGCTGGAACTCGTCCCAAGCCATAGTCCACTAGAGCCCTCCCTGTGAGACTACATCCCACCATCTCTTGGTAGAATCTCGCATCATGTAAGTCGTGAGCTTCACACTCCTGTCTGGGGGTGTCTCCAGATGCTCGAAGATAGAAATCATGGTTTTTATCCATGACTCTGTAGCCTGAGGTCCTCCATCCCCTGTAAAAGTGGGAGGATGCTGCTGCTGGAAGACTCGCGTCAGCTCTGCCATAGACGGGGTAGGATTCTGAGCTCCCTGGAAGGTCTGCATGAACCTCATGAAACCCTCTCTAAACTGAGCATCGGCACCAGTGTCTGGAATCACTGCGGGTTCCATGTCTGTAACAATCGGTGAAACTACAGGTAGTCCCTGGTCTTCTGTATTAGGCGTACGGTCACTTCCTAGTTCCTGATGTACAACGGGAAAACGTCTTTGTGCCATGGCCTTGAAAGGTCAAAAGCACACCTTAGATTTAGGATTAACAAGGACCTCAAACACAAGATTACAAAACGGGAACAGGATAGAGAAACACTTAATTTTTCAAAACAGGACTACACGGCATGTATTTAAACTACACGGCGTGTTTGTTAAAGCCATTTACATGGGTGTGTACTTCCGCCACCACTGGTCGTGTAACATCCCAGACTACACAGCTTGTTGTCCCAAAACACGGCGTGTACTTGAACTCCACCCCCTGCCCGAGTCTCTTTACACAGCTAACCTACACGGTCCTCCTAATTCTAAACTAAACGGCATGTGTACTAAAGACACGTTGTGTACTAGACGGGTTTCTGCAGCCCGTGTAGCGGTTACATGGCCGGTTACATGGCTGACTCCTACACAACGTGTTCCGAAAAAACACAGCATGTATAAGGATAGATCACACCGACCCGTGTTATTCGTGACACAGCTAGGTACCCAAAAGGAAACTACGCGGCGTGTTCTTATAACACGCGGCGTGTACTAGACAGGTTCAGTGACCCGTGTAACAGGTTACACGGCCGGCTATATGGCTAACCCCTTACACGGCGTGTTCCGAAAAAACACGGCATGTATAGGAGAAGAGAACACTGACCCGTGTTGTTCGTAACATGGTCGGTTACCTAGGAGAAAACTACACGGTGTGTTCTTACAAAACACGGCGTGTACTACCCGAGTTTCCCCGACTCGTATTGTTAGTGACACGGCCGGGTACACAGTTGACTACAACACAGCGTGTACTTATGGTACACGGTGTGTCCCTGAAGACTCTCCGACACCCCGTGTTTTTGTTCACACAGTCAATAACACGGTTTAAAAACTAAACGGCGTGTATTAATAAAGTACACGCCGTGTATTCTGGGTTTTTCCAGGAAGTAGCTCAGAAACTGCACCAAATGACAAAAACACTGAAAAACAAATAGCTATGTGCCAAATTCTGATCTGTGGGGCCCATACTCCCCGCAAATCAAATCTTGGCATCATAACAATTCATATATCAAGTAAAACAGCATAACAAGTATGTCTGTCACAGGAACTATCACAACAACATGCATAATTTATCACGGCATCTATCACAACAGCATGTAATTCTAATGCACCCTAGATGGCATGGTAAAATACATGACATGTGATTTCCTACGTAGTGCATATATGATGCATGAGATGGCACACCCTCATCTCATCGGGTTGCAACAAAACAGAACCACAATCATATAAACTGTAATAGCACAAAACATGTGCATCACCCAACGGTGAAATATAATAAATTGTAACACTTACAAAAACTGAAAATTTCAATTATGGGGTAATATAGCTTTTCCATGTACACGGGTTAATTACTCTCGGGCGCAGTTAAGTACTAACTACCCATTCCTTCCTATCCTTGTCTGTTGTTGCAAAACAGTAAGGCAATAGAAAAGAAGAAAAGTGATCGGATACCACTTTGTAATGACCCAAATTTAGAGCCACATAACGGGTGCCCCGTACCCGGTTCTCCACACAACCTCAAGCGCGTTTCCCCAAATGCCAGACTCTTCCAACTAGTAGTGAGGGCCGTGGTGAGTCAGTGGGGAAACTATGCCCTCATTTGGTAAGGTATGAAGCAGAAGAATAAAGATAATCAATAACGGAAGCAATAAAAAGCATACAACAACTGAACTAAAAGTAGAAACAATGTCTGATATAATAATGATGCAAAATGGTACATGTATCTATGGAAAGTAGTAAAAAAACAACGTGCTGAAATACAACAGAAATCAAAGTACTAAAAGTAAACAGCAACTCCAGCAGCATCACATGCCAAAGCCCGGTCCCATGCTCTCCAGATCCAACCAGCAATCAAGTACCTGAGGTAGAAGGACCACAATCCCTACCTATACCTCCAACCATATAATCTATTTGGGCCGAAAAGAAGGACCCAAGCAGGGTGTGAGACTAATCCCAGTAGGTAACCACCACAAGATTTGTGCCCTACTGTCAGTGAGTGATATAGCAAAAGTAAAGGTAAATAAATACAGTAATGAACTAGGAGTACACCAGTAAATAATCCTACCAATTACCATTCACATTCATTTAATTAAATGGCCAAGGAAAACTAGAAAGTTCTCTATTCCAAGGTAAGGTAAGTATCGCAGCAGTTATCTCAAAAGACTACCTAAACACAAGCAGTACAAAACCCAAGATTGTTATTTGGCTTGGTGGACTCATCACTACCAACCATCAAAATTCACACTAACCCTATGGGTGGCTCAAACTATCAAAACCCTATAGTCCAGTAATTAAATAAGGCACAGACACTCTAGGAAGCTCTCACGTCAATTCCTCTATGGTCTTGCAACGATACCTACAGACTATCTAAGGAAGCACTTACGTCTAATTCCTTATGTGGTCTCGATGTGTGGGTAAACTAAGAACACTCTTGGGAAGCAAAAAGTCGTATTCCCATAGGTCCTGCATATGAACTAAAACCAACAGACCCTCTAGGGAAGCACTTAATCGTCTATTCCCTCTTTGATCTCCCGCACTAGGTTCTCACAGCCATGAGCAGTCCAGTCGTGCGTAATTGACTGTTAGCAACCCTAAGTAAGTTCAACAACTACTTGGCTAATAGCTACTATGCATCAAAAGCATTTAAACAGTAGGCAACACATGCAATCAGTGATAACAAGTAAACTAACAATTGAAATAGGGTTTGCCTCAAAGGAAAACGATGCCAAATGGAAAAAACAGTCAAATAGGGAGAGACACCCATGGTTTGATCCTCAAACATGCAACCTGGCACATGTTAGCAACAATTAATCATAATATAACAAGAAATCTAGGGCAGAAAAACAATAGGATCAAAATCCTAAACCCGGGATACCCGATACATGGGTATTCGGCACTTTTGCATCCAAAACTCAAAGAAATTCAACGTAGGGAAACAAACCACCTACCTCGATCCTCGAAGATCGATATTATTGAACCTAGGCCCGTGAATTGGCCTAAAATGGAGTAGATCTTCAAAAACATCTAAAACTTTCAACCTCAGATAACTCACATGAGAGAAAGAATCAAGAAACAAGGACATAGAAGAACCAAGAACTCACCGCTGCTATTCTTCTGCAATCGACAGAGTTCGATTCGGACAACTGGTGACGGATCGGTGTCTCAGAGAAGAATCAGCCTCCTCGAATTCTCTGGACAGAATTAGGCAGAGAAGAAGACATTAATGACCATTAGGCGCGACCCCGGTCCGATTAATGAAATAAAAAAAATACACGACGTGTACTTTTAAAGTACACGGCGTGTAGTGGGTTTTTCTGTAATCCACCAAAATCGGTCTCCACATCACCCCTAAACACCGTGTGTGTGGCCTGGACATGGACAACTCATGGCTTCAGGCAGAAAAATAGTACACGGCGTGTTCTTTAAAAATTTCTAGAAACTTCGTTTTTCCTTAAAAAATCCTATAAAAGAGATCCGTACCTGAAACTAAAGATCCGGGTTCTTACAACTGTAACTTTTATGTTTGAGACAAATTACGTCATTATAGTTGAAGGATAAATGCAATTTATGGTATATTTCATTCTAGACGGTTAATTCCATATGTTATATCTCATTTTTTATAGGGTATTAGAGATATCATAATAGGCTTTGGGAAACATATTTAGGGTCTATGTGTCACATCCCATTATATTTTTGTCGGGTTTTCTTTAAACATTTTCATGGTTTTCCTTTTTCTTTATCTAGTTAGTGCTAAAAGGGAATTGGGAGGATACCTATAATGGTGAAGTCAGATATTTGTTGTATTCTTGGTAAAAAACATGTTAGATCGGAAACCTACTGGTAATTTACACTTTGTGTAATGTGGTTACACAACATGTATGTTCTAAAATAATAATAATTCCATTTTTATCAAAAGGGGATGTGTTTTTTGGTGATTTTGGGATTTTTCAATTACAAGATGTGTAATTCGATTACACATCATGTAAATACCTAATTGTTTTTTAATAGTAATCTTGGATAAAATATCTATTTACCCATATTCATATTTCCTTTCTCTTAACCCAAGATCCTTTAATAATAAATTTTGAAGCCCTCAAACCCTTCCGGGTTTTTTCATTCAGAAATTGATCATTGTTATGGTTGCGGTGTTACTTTCTAAGTAAGATTTATCCCAATTTATTCATCTCACTCTTTCCCTCCTTGGAGTTTGATTGAACATCTAGGGATTTATGGATCTAAAACCTATGTTGTTGAATATTGTTTCTAGGTTGAGTTCCAAGATCTTATGCACCTACATTTTTGGTTGGTGGGTTTCGTTGCGGGCATTGTGTTTCCATGAAAGGTAGGTGGTTCTGTTATGATGGCCAAATTTGATTAACCTTAAATTATTAGTTTTAAATTATATTATTTGATTTAAATTAAATTTCTTAAAACTAATTTTAATTGGTTTATTAAAAACCCAATTCCACTAAATTAGAGGATTTGAATTTGATTTGGCATGAAAATGGGGAAAACCCAAATTTAATTCAATTGGGGTGTGTTTGTGAAATTGATGAAAAATTGTAAAATTTATATTGTTGAATATAAATTGTGAAATTGATTTGAAGGAATTGATTTCAAATTTTTATTTGATAAAATGGGTTTACAATTGTTTTGATAGAAACTTAGTGGTTTCATCTTGGAAATATGCATGGTTTAAAACCCTTTTTGGCTTTCAAATCGAAATTGGAATATTTGAAATAAAGAATGGAATGAATTTTATTTCAAATAGTATTAAAATAAATTTCCCGTAATTTTTTTATTAGATCACATGAAAAACTTAGGTAGTTAGTGATTTATTAGGGATAAACACGCTAGAATTGGAATTCCATATCACTTGATTGACACTTTAAAACTCTAACATAAATTGTTTTTCCACATTTTATTCCCCAGTGGGATTTCAATGAGTCCACTTTGACCAGTGTCAATGGATATGTGTACACATTTTCGTTATCATTGTATTAGTGTGTGAGGATCCCATAACCTAGAACTATCGTACCTTTTGGAAGATGACTGTGTTGTTCGATTGGTTATATATGAGATATAAATGTATGTCAATGTTTGTAAACTTTTTTACATACTGTATGAATTTATATAAACTAATTTAAATAAAAAAATATTTAATACATTGTTTTAGAAATATTCCATCAATTGAAATTTGAAGAATTTGTTTCAAGTATTTCTATCATTTGGAATGTAAATCACGATTTGTTTAAATATGATTTTTAAATTCCAAACCTAATTATTGAAAATTCAAATATCATTATTTACCTAATTAAATGTTTCCATATATTATGGAATATTTGGAGATGCCCTACTGGTATTTTTACTCACACACTACCTATTCCTTTGGGTATTTGTATATTATATCCTTCTAGGTTCGACTAAGGGTAAAGAACCACTTAGAGGTGGTTCTAGATATTAATACATGGACTTGGAGAGTTTATTACTTTGGAATTTGGGTATTATTTCAATTTTTTGGTACTTTCCTATAGTAAATTGGGTTTTTTATACTAGTTTGACTTGTGGTACACTTATCACCATGTTTTTTATTTTGTATATTTACTTTCTTGTTTATATTCTTCCGTAAATCTTATTGAAAAATCATTCCCACTTTAATTTTGTATGATGCTATGTGATAGTTTCCAACCCGTGGGTATTGGGAATTCCCTTTGGTCCATGTCAGGTCCAGTTCAGTTATCAGGTTACAAAGGTACCCAGGATGCTTTATGATAGAGTGGTATCATATCTCTAGGTTGAGCTTATTTTATTGATGTTAGTATTCCTTTTTGTATTCTTATCAGTACTTGGAATGTAGTTGCAACTGATAGTCTATCAAAATTTCAACATAATAAACCTTAAGTCACTAGGGGTGGTTATGTAAAGTCATCTTAAGGATTAGTTCTAGTATTTTCCCTGATTTTGATTTGTATATATTGAAATCCAAACCTTTTTATATATCTATTAGGACTAATTTCCCTCATTTATCATTTTGGGTGTTAAATTGGTGTATTTTTTATTGTTTGTTGATATTGTGTAGAATCTTTCCTATGAGAAGACATTTGAATTAGATCCATGAGAAAGATGTTGATAAAAATCAGTGAGTTAATACTCTCAAAGACCCAAACCTGGCTGATGTGATTCTATATACATTCCAAGCTATGGGATAGGAACCACCATCTGTTCTTGTTAAGATACTACTATGGAAACTCAAAGGGATAATATTCGGAACCATTCTCAAGATTTCCCTCTCCAGAATCAACCAGCATTCAAACACTCCATTGATCCTCAAGAGGCTGAGGAATGGTCAACTAGGATGGATTATTTGTTTGGGTTCTTGGAGACACATAATGAAATCTAGATAAAGTGTTCCACCTTCATACTGGAAGGACCAAGCAAGACATGGTGGGATATAATGGTGATGGAAAACAAACGTGAGGGCTTATAGTGGAAAGAATTAAAGGTTATTTTCACTAAATTGTTCTATTAAGAGTATACGGTGTTGGCCAAGGATTGTTAGTTTTTCAAACATGATCAGGATGGTAGGACCATGAAAGAGTATGAAAACTGTTTTGCTGAGCTAGTGTTGTTGGCACCTGAGATAGTATCAAATGAGAAGATAAAGACTGGATGGTTCAAGTCGGTACTTCGATCATATATTTGTTCTTAGTTTTTCTTACTAAATATAACTTCTTATGTTGATTTCCTATGTAAGGACCCGACCCTAGTTTCCTAGAGTCGGTGCCTTATTTGATAACGTTAGCATATATACAGGGAATATGAATATCGAAATACCGAGTAGTTTAGTATTATTGGAAACAAGTTACATACATAAGTTTATCATTACAACATGAAGATAAACAAAAACACTATTTTATTCCACTAGAAACATCACGTCTCCTAGATTATGCTTGAAAGTCATTCATAAATTACTACTTCCAATCCTGAGAAAATGAAACATAAGAATGGGGTGAGCTCAAATGCTCAGAAAGAGTAACCAATACAGCGAAAGATAAAATAAACATTAGACATGGTGAATAATTGAAAACACATGCCTTTAATAATAAATATGAACACATTATGGTAGGAAAATGATTTGAGTAAATAATGACATAATAAAGCACAATCATGGGTATTCTACTAGTTGGATAACCACATGAAATTTCAATTACTAGCTTCATAATGAGGTAAGTGCATATGCCGGACATTTTGAATCATTTTTTCATGGCCTCGGCCAAGACATCTAGTGATTAAGGCCTCGGCCAAAATCCATATCACATTGGGAAAGGCCTCATCCAATTCCACGTCTATTTGTCTCATGAGACCTACCGATGCATCGAGGGTCTATAGAAGGCCCCACCCATCACATAATAAGTCCATTGCATTCCTCATATTAGTGGGGATAAACATAAACTACATATACATTCATATTGAAACTATCATATGAAATGTAACTATCTTTCCTCAATCATTAAACATAAAACACTAACCATTCCGAGTAATATGGTGAATGGTTTTAGGATAGATCATCCACAATAGAGTCAGTAATAAACCATTAAATCAAATATGGTAGATGAATTAATAAATGTTTAAACCCAATAATACCATGGAATCAACAGGAGTGTTGAATTAGATGAACACACTCTTATAAAATCATTAAGCAATTCTAGAGATAAATACTCTTTTATTATAAAAAGAAGAGTCCTTTTAGAAAATCTTTGTATAAAACCAGAAGTGAAGTAAGATATTATTTTCATAATAAAATGAGTATTTTTATAAAGATAATGGTTTCCAAAAACAGATTATAGAGTGCCCTTGAAAATAGGTAAGAATTTGAGAAATTCCCTTGAATCAGACTTGTATTTTTGAAACAATTTTGAAAGTTCCTTTTAAAACATGTAACTATCCATAAAATAAATAAGGGTAATGGTTTGTAAACATATATATGATACTCACATAGAATATATGAGGAGTAAATAACAATACATAAGAATTTCATTGATGTAATTAGACAATGAAAGTATCCCGAATGAAAATGGATGTTCGGGTGGAAAACCTCATACCCTAACTCCAAACGTGTTCCTCTCTTGTACTTATGCTCCTGGAATATGAAATTATAATTGTTAATAACTTATTTCAGAACCTATTAGACATGTATTTAGTTATCATAATTCTGTTTAGTTCTTTTATGTCTTTATTGATAAGTTATTGTATTGAATTTCGTCATTCTGGAGTGTTCATTTCCTTTATTTACATATTCGGTTCACTTGTTTTTATGTAATGAAGTTCATGTGGAATGGTTATAAATCTCCAGGATTATATATTATTAATGAACATAAATAATTGATAATGGTGATTTCTATCATTTGGTTACATGGAATGAGGATGAATCATTAGATGACCACAAATTTGATTTTTCGACGGTATTTGGAATATTATGAACTAGTTTTGTCATATAACTTAACTATATGTACATTTTCTGGTTCCTGGATATTAATTAGGTTATAAAACATATATTATAGTCTGGTTAAACCATGAATATGGTTTCATGACCAGTAATGAAGAAGAAATTGAAGAATGAAACTTCGTGGTCCATGAAGGTTATAAATCGGAACCTCATGGACGTCGATTTCGTTTATAAAATAAAAGGGAGGGAGTAAGAATATTAATGATGGTTCTTCCATTCACATGATATAAATCCTGTATATATATTTTACTGGAGTTATCTTGATCATTTGGATAGAGGAGGTGAGGAGAGGATGACAAAAGTAGATAAATTGCAATAAAACCAAATGAGAAAGAAGGGTGCTTTACCTCTTGAAATAACCTCCTTGAGAAACTCCTTAAGGGCAGGGTTTTTGGTCTTTTGTAAAGATTAAGAGCTTCTTGGTCGTGGGGAGTGAATAGGGAAGGGTAATTGTGTAAAAATTTTAGGAGCTTCAAGGCTTAGAGGTGTGAAGAGAAGAGGTGGGAGGGTTTATAGTGGAGGAGAAGAGTAATATTTGAATATTTAAATCATTATTTTATTATTTCCCTCAAGACAACCAATAGTATTGTTTCATGTGACCACTAATAGTAATAATGGCATGTGAGTTCGAACCAAGTGGTCTTACATCATCCTTGCATCACCTATTATGCAGTAAATCAAGTATTTAGCATTTATCGTATTTTACTATTCATCTAAAATTCTAGAATTTCACAAAAAATCCCAAAAATTTACCCAAACCATTTTTCGACGTTTAGAATTCAAAAAAGAAGTCCATTTTTGAAAAAAAAATTCTAAATATTATTAATTTAACTTTTAAATAAAATCATACATAATTCAAAAATTAAGAGTTCTAATTCTACAACTACTTCCTTATCACAATGAAAAATTAACCAAGATGTTATTATCTTCTAGACTTAAGAAAATAAAATAATAATAAATTTACTATTCATTAGGGTCATATTACTATTCATATTATTATTCATAATGGTATGTTACTATTCACCAAAAATCAAGTTTGTTCTATCAGACTCCAAATGACTTACTGAACACAACTCTAGATGACCATTTTTTGAAATTCAAAACATAGAAGAGGCAAAGTTATGTTTAAGGGATAGATTATAAAATTGCATTCTATATTTATTTTCAAAACCTTGGGGTGTTACATTCTCCCCTCCTTAAAAAAACTTCTTCCCTGAAATTCACAGAATATTACCTAAAAAGATTCAGGTATGTCTTTAATATAAGCTCCTCAGGCTCCCATGTTGTTACCTCCATCTTATGGTTCCTCCATAGAACCTTCACCAGACGAGTCATCTGATTTCTCAATACTTGTTCTCTAGTATCAAGAATCTTGATAGGCTCTTCACAGTAAGATAAATTGGTATCAAGTTCTACTTCTTCATAAGTGAGTACATGTGTTGGTTCTGGAAATTACTTTCTTAACATTGACACGTGGAACACATTGTGAGACTTGGAGAGACTTGGCGGCATTGCCAAAAGGTATGTTACGGCTACAATTTGGTCCAGAATTTCAAAAGGTCCGATGTACCTGGGACTTAAATTTCCCTTCTTATCGAATCATATAATACCCTTCCATGGAGATACCTTTAAGAAAGCGTGATCACCTTCTTGAAACTCCAAATTATTCCTTCGGTTATCTGCATAGCTCTTTTTCCTACTTTGAGCTGTTTTGATATGGTTCTGGATAATCTTAACCTTTTCCATTGTTTCTTCAACAAGTTATAGGCCCACGAGCTTTCTTTCACCAACATCATCCCAGCATGTTGGTGTACGACATCGGCTCCCATATAATGCTTCATAGGGTGCCATCAGTATACTTGAATGGAAGCTATTGTTGTAGGAAAATTCTACGAGAGGTAAATACTGATCCAACATGCCTTGAAAATCAAGTGAACAAAACCTCAACATGTCTTCCAAAGTTTTAATAGTTCGTTCTGATTGTCCATCAGTGTGTGGGTGGTAGGCAGTGCTCAAATGAAGATCAGTATCTATGGCCTTCTGAAGACTTTTCCAAAATCTATATGTAAAACATGGATCACGATCAGAAACAATTGATAGGGGTACTCCATGAAGTCTCGCAACTTTATTAATATATAGTCTTGCTAGACGTTCAAGTGGTAGATCTTCTCTTATAGCAAGAAAATGTGATGACTTGGTTAGACAATAAACAATGACCCATATTGCATCATTCCTTTTAGGAGTCTTTGGTAGTCCCATGACAAATTCCATCATGATATTATCCCATTTCCACTCAGGTATGGTAATAGGTTGTAATACCCCTCCAAGTTGTTTCCTGACAGCTTTCACTTGTTGACAAACCATACATCTTGACACAAAATCAGCAATCTCCCTCTTAATGTTGTCCCACCAAAAATGGTCTTTCAAATCTCTATACATCTTAGTGCTACCAAGGTGTATAAAGAAATTGGAACTATGAGCATCATCCAACAATTCCCATTTTAGATCAGGTATATCGGGAACACAAAGTCTCTTCCCAAATTTCAAAATTCCATCTTCATATACGAAGTCACTCAATCTCCCATCATTCATAGCTTTAATCTTCTTTTAAAAATCCTCATCATCAGCCTGAGAAGTTTTTATCCTTTCTTGTAAATATGGTTTGGGAACCATTTGAAAAAGCATTGATGTTTCACCTTCCATGGTTATTCCCATATCCATCTTTACTAGATCCATGAAAATAGGATCCATTTCGACTCTCATCTTGTTCAAAACTCCATGATCTTTTCTACTCAAAGCATCTGCCATTTTATTGTCCTTCCCTGGGTGGTTGTGTATCGTGCAATCATAATACTTGGGTAGTTCAAGCAAAATCATTTTCCTCGTGTTGATTTCTTTCTGTGAGAAAATATACTTCAAATTCTTGTGATCAGTATAAATCTCACATTTTTAACCATATAGATAATGTATCCATATCTTCAAAGAAAAGATTACAAAAACTAACTCAAGATCATGAGTAGCATAGTTTTGCTGATGACTTTTTAGCTATCGTGATGCATAAGCAATAACCCTATCATTTTTCATAAGAAAACAACCATGTCCTTTCTTTGAAGCATCACTATAAATAACAAACTCGTCATTCCCAGATGGTAGAGTCAATATAGGAGCATTGACTAATCTTCTCTTAAGTTCTTGGAAACATTCTTCACAATCTTTTGTCCAAACAAATTTAGCCCCTTTACGTGTGATCTTCATTAGCGGGTTAGCCAGTCGAGAAAAATTCTGTACAAAACTCTGATAATAACCTGTTAAGCCAATAAAACTGCATACCTAAGTTATATTTGTTGGCGTGGTCCAATCTTGGATTGCCTTTGCCTTTGCATGATCAACTAGGATTCCATCCTTAGAGACAATATGGCCACGAAAAGAAATCACCTGAAGCCAGAATTCACACTTTCTAAACTTCCCATATAATTCATGTCTTCTAAGAGTCTTTAGGATAATGAGCAAGTGATTTTCATGATTTTCATAGCTTTTGGAGTATACCAAGATATCATCAATAAATACCACTACAAAATCATCGAGATATTCCTTGAAAAATCTGTTCATTAGATCCATAAAGATAGAGGGAGCATTAGTCAATTCAAAAGGCATTACTATAAACTCGTAATGCTCGTACCTAGTTCGAGATGCTATTTTCGGAATGTCTTCCTTCTTCGCACACAACTGATGATATCCATATCTAAGGTCAATCTTTGAAAAGTATTGAGTTTCATGTAGTTGGTCAAATAAATCAGCAATTCGAGGTAGGGGATACTTGTTCTTTATTGTTATAGCACTGATCTCCCTATATTTGATACATAACCTCATAGATCCATCTTTCTTCTTAACAAAAAGGACAGGGGCACCCCATGGAGAATTACCCGGGCGGATAAATCCCTTATTACTCAATTACTCTAGTTGTTTCTTTAGTTACACTAATTGAACAGTGTCCATTCTATAAGGGGTCTTTGATATGGGCCTTGAACCATGAATTAAATCAATATAAAACTCAATTTCTCATTCTGGAGGATGTCCAAGGAAATCTTCTGGAAACACAAAAACATATTCTCCCACAACAGGTACATCATCTATTTGAACATTCCTTTCCTCACCCACAGTTATTTCATTCTCTTACTCCCCAATAATTGAATTTAGTTGAACTACTGGGGGTGGGTCTAGATAAGAATCAGGTGGTGATGATTATGCTCTAAAGATAGGGTGTTCTTTATCATCGTCATAAAAAATTGTAACCTCATTCTTACAATAAATTTTTGCATAATGATCTGAAATACAATCCATAACAAGGATTATATCAAATTCAATCATGGGTATGATGATGAGATCAGCAGATAAAGAACATTTATATTCCCTAATGGGGACTGATCGACAGAACTTTGTAGTAATGATACTTTCCTTAGGAGTTTTTACTGACAACTACCTTGTTAAATCAAATTGTAAATATCTAATTTTCTTAGAAAACTGGGAAGATATGAAACAATGAGATGATCCAGAATCAAATAAATCATTGGCTAAACTTGAGGAAAACAATTAAAGTACCTACCACCATGTCATTAGGAACTCAACCTCTGCAGTTGTGATTGAATAATCTTGTCTCTTATCCCTTTCCTTTTTCTGTTGCATATTTCCTTGACGTTTTGGAAAATCATTAGCATAGTGTCCCGTCTCTTGAAGACTATAGCATTGAACATGATTGGCTTCCTTCTCCCCTTTGCAATCACCAGCAAGATGGCCTTTCTGACCACATCTGTATCATACTTCTTTTCCTTTTAAGCATGCACCAGGGTGTTTCCTTCCACAATTATCACATGGTGGAAATTCAACTCTTCCCTTCTTCCCTATTTCCTTATTTCCTTTCCCAGGGTTTTCATCATCCCTCTTCTTTTCTTGCTTTCCCTTAAAGTTATAAAACTTAAAGAATTATTTTTATGTCTTTATGGCATGTGAAACTATATCCCCATACGATAAAAAACTTTAGGAGACCAGTGCCCGTCAGAGGAATGGATTTAGGCCATCAAATAATTGATCAATTTTTCTCCTTGGATTTCATATGTAGTCTATAGCATGTCTTGCTAATCATGTGAAGTTAGCTTCGTACCTTGAAACATCCTCATAGACCTTCTGCCTCAGATTAAAGAATTTTCTCTCCATATCTGCTTGCTGCTCACGAGGAAAATATTTTTCTAAGAAGATTTCCTTAAATCCCTCCATCCCATCTCTTCTATCTCTTCATCCTCCTTTGTGTTTTGGATTAATGACCACCACTGATCTGCATCTCCCAATAGATGATATGCTGCCATGACAACCTTCTCTCTTTCATTACATTCCAAGCTAGAAATATCTTTTCAAGGGCACATATCCCCTCCTCTTCTACAAACAGGTTTGTAGTCCTGTTGAATGATGGAGGTTGTTGTCGCATAAAGCTATCGAGCATGGATCCTCCACGTGGTGGATCCGGATGCTCCATACAGGTAAGGTTATTATTCATAACCTAAGTGAGTTGTCCCAGTATAGTTATGAGTTTCTCAGCACCAGTCACAGCACCAGATCCAACATCGTTTTCTTACGTCGGAGGAAAATCCCTACAGGGGATACGTGCGTTCATGCGATATCCATTCTATCCACTAGGCGCCATATCTAGATAATGTCATACAATATATTAGGTTATAAATCATAATGTATAATCTTAACTTAAAAATACTCATAAAAAATTGAGATCCTACGCATGGCTAATCCCATATTCACAAAAATGGTTTCTTTGAGGAATATTTACATTAAACTCCATCTTAATGGATTTTAAAGAAAATGTGAATTATCCTAAGCATGTCCCTCGGAAGTTTCGTAACCAAGAGTCCAGAAAGTCCCATTTTTGTGCACCAGTTCCTGTTCGAGTCTAGCTCAAAGCGGTGTTTTCGGGTTTTACCCCTAGATACATATGTGCCAGAGCTGCCTCTACATGCTCGTATCCAGACAGGGATGTATTTTTTGAAAGATCCACATAATCTATTCCTTACCAAAATACCAAGATTTTATTGTATTTATATCCTCAAAGACTAAATTAGGTAATCTTCCCCAATTTCTACATTTTCTAAAACTAGCTTCCAAGTATTCTACTAAACTTCCTCTAATACCAACTGTAAGGACCTGACCCCAGTTGCCCAGAGCCGGTGCCTCATTTGATTATGTTGGCATACATACAAGGAATATGAATCTCGAAAGACCGAGTAGTTTAGTATTATTGAAAACAAGTTACATACATAAGTTTATCATTACAACATGAAAGGAAACAAAAACACTATTTTATTCCACTAGAAACATCATGTCTCCTAGATTATGCTTGAAAGTCATTCATAAATTACTTCTTCATATCTTGAGAAAATGAAACATAATAAAGGGGGGAGCTTAAATGCTCAGTAAGAGTAATCAATACAGCAGAAGATAAAATAAACATTAGACATGGTGAATAATTGAAAACACATTCCTTTAATAATAAATATGAACACATTATGGTAGGAAAATGAGCTGAGTAAATAATGGCATAATAAAGCATAATCATGGGTATTCTACTAGTAGAATAACCACATGAACTTTCAATTACTAGATTCATATTGAGGGACGTGCATATTCCAGACATTATAAATCATTTTTTCATGGCCTCAGCCAATACATCTAATGATTAAGTCCTTGGCCAAAATACATATCACATTGGGAAAGGCCTCGGCCAATTCCATGTCTATTTGTCTCATGAGACCTACCGATGCATCGAGGGGCTATAGCTGGCCCCACCCGTCACATAATAATTCCAATTCATTACTCATATGAGCAGGGATAAACATAAACAACATATACATTCATATTAAAACTAACATATGAAATGTAACTATCTTTCCCCAATCATTAAACATAAAACACTAACCATTCCGAGTAATATGGTAAATGGTTTTAGGATAGATCATCCACAATAGAGTCAGTCATAAACCATTAAATAAAATATGGTAGATAAATTCATAAATTATTAAACACAATAATACCATGGAATCAACAAGAGTTTTGAATTAGATGAAAATACTCTTATAAAATCATTAAGAAATTCTGGAGATAAATACTCTTTTATTTTGAAAAGAAGAGTTATTTTGGAAAATACTTGTATAAAACCATAAGTGAAGTAAGATATTATTTTCATAATAAAATGAGTATTTTTATAAAGATAATGGTTTCCAAAAACAGATTATAGAGTGCCCTTGAAAATAGGTAAGAATTTGAGAAATTCCCTTGAATCGGACTTGTATTTTTGAAAAAAAATTGAAAGTTCCTTTTAAAATGTGTAACTATCCATAAAATAAGGAAGGGTTATGGTTTTTAAACATATATATGATACTAAAATAGAATATATGATGAGTACAAAACAATACATAAGAATTTCATTGAGGTAATTATACAATGAAAGTATCCCGAATGAAAATGGATGTTCGGGTGGAAAAACCCTTACCTTAACTCCAAACGTGTTCCGCTCTTGTACTTAAGCTCCTGGAATATGAAATTATAATTTTTAATAACTTATTTCAGAACCTATTAGACATTTATTTAGTTACCAAAATTATTTTTAGTTCATTTATGTCTTTATTGATAAGTTATTGTATTGAATTTCATCGTTCTGGAGTGTTCACTTCCTTTACTTTGATATTCGGTTCACTAGTTTTTATGTAATGAAGTTCATGTGGAATGGTTATAAATATCTAGTATTATATATTATTAATGATCATAAATAATTTATAATGGTCATTTCTATCATTTGGTTACATGGAATGAGCATGAATCATTAGATGACCACCAATTCGATTATTCGGCGGTATTTGGAATATAGTGAACTTGTTTTGTCATATAACTTAATTATATGTAAATATTCTGGTTCCTGAATATTAATTAGGTTATAAAACATTAATTATAGTCTAGTTAAACCATGAATATGGTTTCATGACCAGAAATGAAGAAGAAATTTAAGAACGAAACTTCGTCATCCACGAATGTTATAAATGGGAACCTCATGGACGTCGATTTCGTTTATAAAATAAAAGGGAGGGAGTAAGAATATTTATGATGTATCTTCCATTAACATGATATAAATACAGTATATATATTTTACTGGAGTTATCTTGATCATTTGGATAGAGGAGGTGAGGAGAGGATGACAAAAGTAGATAAATTGCAATAAAACCGAATGAGAAAGAAGGGTGCTTTACCTCTTGAAATAACCTCCTTGAGAAACTCCTTAAGGGAAGGGATTTTGGACTTTTGGAAAGACTAAGAGATTCCTAGTCGTGGGGAGTGACTATATAAGGGTAATTGGGCAGAACTTTGAGGAGCTTCAAGGCTTAGAGGTGTGAAGACAAGAGGTATTGGTGGGGGGTTTTATAGTGGAGGAGAGGAGTAATTTTTGAATATTTAATTCATTATTTTATAATTTCCCTCAAGACAACCAATAGTATTGTTTCATGTGACCCCTAATAGTAATAATGTCATGTGTTTTCAAACCAAGTGGGCTTACATCATCCTTGCATCACCTATGATGCAGTAAATCAAGTATTTAGCATTTATCGTATTTTATCGTATTTTACTATTCACCAAAAATTCTAGAATTTCAAAAAAATCCCAAAAATTTACCCTAAACATTTTTTGACGTGTATAATTCAAAAATGAAGTCCATTTTTGAAAAATAATTTTCTAAATATTATTAATTTAACTTTTAAATAAAAGCATACTTAATTCAAAAATTAAGAGTTCTAATTCTACAACTACTTCTTTATCAAAATGAAAAATTAACCAAGATGCTATTATCTTCTATCCTTAAAAAAATAAAATAATAATAAAATTTACTATTCATTAGGGTCGTATTACTATTAATAAGGATATGTTACTATTCAACAAAAATCATGTTTGTTCTATCCGACTCCAAATGACTTACTGAACACAACTCTAGATGGCCATTTTCGAAATTCAGAACATAGAAGAGGCAAATTTATGTTTAAGGGATAGATTATAAAATTTCATTTTATATTTATTTTTAAAACCTTTGTGTGTTACATCCTATATATAGCGATGATGTTCTAAATAGACCTGGTTGGAAATTCAAGGTTGGCGGGATTTTATTCACCCCCTAGTGGTAATGCATTTTCCTATAAGGGAAAGAGAAAGTGTGATAATTCTCAAGGTGGTTCTTGATAGTAAGATTCTTCTGGACCTCCTTCAATGCCTAGAATATGCCATTTTATTTTCTAATAGTGTGGAAAGCCTGGGCATTATAATAGGGTTTTCAACGAGGCACCCAAAAAATGTGGCTCTTTTGGATGCTCAAGTCACCTTAAAAAGTTATTCCATAACTTTTACACTCTACATAGTGGAATTGGATCATAATCGACTTCAAAAACTGTGGTGCAATCAAATGTTTCAAGGATAAAAGGGTTCCATCCACAATAATCTAGAATAAAGCTTTTTCATGTAGTGGAAGAGTCTCCAGAGGAAGTGGATATGGGTCCAGTGACCATGATAGGTTCCATCACTATAGCTTCATCATTAGTGACTACTTTATTTGATACTGGTTCTTCTCATTCGTTCATTTAAACCAATATTGTTAATATGTTAAATCTTCCAATAGATATTTTATCTTATTTCATGGATAATACTACACCCCTTGGAATGAAGAGAGATTAGGGTATTCGTTTTCCCACTTGTTTTTTCTCTCTATCATATGTCGAGCTTGCTTGGAGTTTTATAGTTCTTGACACGAAACCACTTGACATCATATTTGGGATGTATTGGATCATTTCTAATAAATCCCATATTGATTTTTATCTTCGATGGGTCTCATTTACTACACCAGATGGTGTATGTATTATCTTTCAAAGGGAATGGGACCCAATGTAGAGTAGATCTGTACAATATTATATGAAGTTGGGTAAAGTGATATTCATGTTTGTCTTTGATCTTGAATGGGAATATTTGTGTGGGGATCTCCATCCAATGGTCATTGAGTTTCTCAATGTGTTTCCTTCTGAATTCTTTAGTTTTCCACCAGAAAGGGAAGTTGAGTTTTCTATCGACATGGTGCCAAGTACTTAACCATTTTCTATTACCTATTAACTCATGGCACTAGACAAAATAAAAGATTTGAAGACCCAGTCAGATGATCTTCTACATAAAGGATTTATACTCCCAAGTGTGTCACCTAGGGTAGTTCATGTTCTCTTTCCTAAGAATGTTGACATTTCACTATGACTTTTTGTTGATTATCGAAAACTCAATCGATTTATGATAATGAACAAGTATCTGTTTCCATGGATAGATGATCTATTTGATGTGTTTAATGGGGAGAAGTGATCCTTAAAGATTGATATTAGGTCTAGCTACCATCAGTTGGGTATAAAAGAATATGACATTCATAAAACCACCTTTAGGAGAAGGTACGACCATTATGAGTACCCTATCATGGATTTTGGCCGAACCAATGATCTTGTAGTATTTTATGGAATTAATGAATAGGATATTACATGGGTATATTGATACCTTCATGGTAGTCTTTGTGGATGACATCCTTATTTACTCTATGTTTGAGGAGAATTATGTGAATCATCTGAGAATAATTTCATGTTTTCTAATAAATTACCAAATTTATTCCAAGATTTTGAAATGTGATTTCTGGATTTATGAAGTGAAATTATTAGGACACACGGTGTTAGAACATGGAATATCAGTTGATATGGAGAAGGTAAAAGTTATTATGACGTGGGAACAGCCATGAAATATTTTCAAGATTCAGAGCTTCTTGGCTATAGCTGGGTATTATCGCCAGTTCATTAAGGAATTATCAAATTTGGATTCTCTAGTGAAATCTCTAACTTTGGAGGGAGTAAAGTTTTCTTGGGATGATAAATTCCAGAATTATTTTATTGAGTTGAAAAATATTTTTGACTACTGTGTCAGTGTTGACTCTCCTATAGACTGGGAGGGGCTATTCCGTCTTATGTGATGAATCAAGTTCAGGTTTGGGGTGCATTCTTATGTAGGGTGACCTTATTATTTCTTATGGCTCTCATCATCTTAGTCCACATGATAAGAATTATTTGACCCATGAAATTGAAATTGCAGATGTGATGCATGCGCTTAAGATTTGGAGGTATTACCTTTAAAGAGAAAGGTTTAGCATGTTTTCAAACCACAAGATCTTGAGTTATATCTTCTCTTATAAAAATTTGAATCACCTCCAGAGGCAATGGGTGGAATACAAATTATCTTTTGACATTAACATTGCCTATACCCTAGGGAAATGGAATGTCATTGCAGAGGCTTTCAGTAGAAAACTTTCGACCCAGGCCATGGAAGAATCATAGGAAGACTGGAAATTGATGGCTCTCTTTACACAGTTGCAAATTGGAGTCTAAGAATTAGGGATTGAGGTTTATTTCGAAAATTTTTAGTTGACATCCTCTATTATTTAATTGATTATTTAGGAACATCAGCTTGATGATGAGTTCTATAGAATTGGAGACTCTATTTATGGTGGGGATATTGTTTCTGAGTGGTAGTTTTCTAAAGTATCATTATATGCTATCAGAATAGATTTTTTGTGTTATTAACAGTAAGAAAAGATGTTATGGAGGATTTCTATAATTCCCAATGGACAGTGCACCCAGGAACCAAAAATAAGTTCTATGACATACGATGTCAATTTGGGTGGTTTGGTATGAGACATGAAATTATTGAATTTGTCTCTCATTGTTATAGGTTCCAAAAGGTCAAGGTTGAGCACCAAAAACCTTCAGGTTTGCTTTATCCATTTGTTGTCCCTACTTGGAAGTGGGATGAGATCTCTATGGACTTTGTGGTTATATTTAAACATACCCAGAAAAATAAGAATGTTATATGGGTTGTGATCAATAGGCTGACTACGTCATCTCACGTTATACTCATTCACGACACAACCAATGTTTTGGAGTATGGAAATATCTATGTGAAACATATTTTTTGTCTATATGGAGTTCCATCTACTATAGTTTCTGAAATATATCCTTAGTTCACATCACATTTTATAGATTCCTTTAGGAGGAACTTGGATCTTAGGTCTATTTGAGTACGTCATACCATCCTTAGTAGGATGGCCAGACATAAAGATCTATAAAGATTCTTGATTATAAGCTTGACTCTTAAGTTCTCAACTTTGGTGAATCTTGGGATTATCATTTGGGGCTAGTTGGGTTTTCTTATAAAAATAGTTACCAATATTTGATTAGAATGGATACTTTTGAGTTATTTCCTCCCAACCTTTCAGATCTATGTTGTGTTGGTCATAGATTGGTAGAAGTTCCTTGGTTGTACCAAAAATGGTTCAAGAGAAGACAGGAAAGATTTATTTGATTCATCAGAGAATGTTGATAGTACAGGGATAGTATAAGTCTTTTGTTGATAGTCGCCATAGAACATTGTAATTATCAATTAGTGACTAGGTTCTCTTGAATGTTTCACCTTTGTTGGGTCATCGAAGGCTTGGAAAGCAAGGGAAGCTTTCTCCACATTTTGTGGAACCTTTTTAGGTTATTAAGAATGTGGTAAAAGTGGATTATCAGTTAAAACTTCCACTAAATATGAGTTTGATACATAATGTGTTGCTTGTATTAAAACTCAAAAAGTATCTATATAATACATCCCATGTTCTAAGATAGAGTGATATTGAGATTGAACCTGATTTATCCATGATTGAACAACAAGTCAGGGTAGTTGATTCAGAAACCAAGTTACTTCATGGGAGGGTGAAACCTTTGGTTCGTGTGATATGGCAGCATGATTCTTATTCTAATGAGACATGGGAGATAAAGTCACTAATGATAGATCATTTGCCTCATCTTTTTGATATAGACTCTTCAAGATAGTCTTTATAGGGATAGAAATATTTTTATGGAGGGGATGTTGTAGCATCTCGTTTTCTTTCTATTTGGTACTCTTAACAACTTTTCATGGTTTTCCTCTTTCTTTATCTAGGTAGGGTTGAGAAGGAATTTGGAGGATACTTGTAATGGTGAAGTTGGATATTTATTGGATTATGAGAACAAAAACTATTGGTTTTATAGCCTACTAAGAATTTAAATTTTGTTTAATGTGGTTACACAATGTGTAATTTCTAAAATAATAATAAATTTGTTTTTACCAGAAGGCTGTGAGTTTTTTGGATAATTTGGGACCTTTAAATTACAGGATGTGTAATTGGGTTACATGTCATGTAAATCCCTATTTTTTTAAATAGGAATCTTGTATGAAATATCCATTTCTTACTCTTCAGATATCTTTTCTCTTGACCCATGAGCCTTTCCTAGTCGATTTTCAGGCCCTCAAACCCTTTTGGGTCCTTTCATTCAGCAGCTGATTATTGTTGTGGTTGCGGTGTGACTTTTTAGGCAAGAATTCTCTTTGTCTCTTCATATCATTATCTTTTACTCCTTGATGATAGATCATCTAGGGATTGATGGATCTAAACCCCATGTTGTTGGGGGTTCCGTTGTGGGTGTTGTGTTTCCGTGAAAGGTGTGTGGTTCCGTTATGATAGCCAAATTTCATTAAGATTAAATATATTGATTTAAATTAGATTATTTGATTTAAATTAAATTACTTAAAACTGATTTCAATTGGTTTATTAAAAACCCAATTGAACTAAATTCGAGGATTTGAATTTTACTTGTCACAAAATTGGGAAAACCCCCTAATTCCATTGAATTGGGGTGTGTTTTTGAAATTGATGAAAATATGAAATTTAAATTTTAGAATTTAAATTTTGAAATTAATTTGATGTAATTGATTTCAAATTTTTATTTTAGAGAATGGATTTAAAATGGTTTTGAAAGAAACACGGTGGTTTCATCTTGGAAAAAGGAATGATTTGATTAAAAACTCATTTTGGTTTTTAAATAGAAATTGGATTATTTGAATGGATAATAGGATGAATTTTATTTTAAATAGTTTTAAAATATATTTTCCATCATTGTTTTTTTATTATATAGCATGAAAGACTTAGGTATTTAGTGAGTTATTAGGGACAAACATGCTAGGATGGAAATGCCCTAGCACCGGATTGATGCTTTACAACTCTAATATAAACTTCTTGGCACATTTTATTCCCAATGGGGGTGTTGATGAGTCCTATTTGACTAGTGTCAAGGGACATGTTTGCACATTTTTTTATCATTATATAAGTGTGTGAAGATCCCATAACCTGAAACTATCATAACTCTTGGTATGTGATAATGTTGGTTTCTTGCTTATATATGAGATATAAATGTATGCCAATTTTTTTAAACTATTTTACATGAACTTTGAATTTATATAAACTATTTTATATAAAAAAATTATTCAATCCTTTTTTTTAATATTCCTTAAATTGAAATGTGACACATTTTTTTCTAGTGTTTCCATCATTTGAAATGTGAAGAATGATTTTTTTAAATATGCTTCTGAAATGCCAAACCTGGTTATTGAAAATTGGAAGATATTTATTTGGTTAATTAAATTTTGGAATATATTATGTAATCCTTAGTGAGACCCTATTGTATTTCATATCACAACCTACCTGTGCATTCAGATGTTTATAGATTATCTCCTTCCAGGTTCGAGAAGGTCTAAAGAACCACTTGGAAGGGGTTCTAGTTGTTGATTTGTGGACTTTGAGACTTTCATATTTTGAGACTTGGTAAGTTATTTTAGTTTTTTATGTTACTTTGTTGTATTACATTGGGTTTTTTATATCTATTTGACTTCTGGTCACTTCTCCCTATGGATGTTCTTTTGTATGCATACTTTCTTGTTTATCTAATTACACAATTTTTATGGTAAAAACGTTCCCACTTTCATTTCTTATGATTCCAGGTGCTAGTCACCAACACATGGGAATCAAGAATACCCTTTGTTACATATCAAGTAAGGCTCGATCATTGGGTTACCTGGGTACCAAGGCTAGTTTGGGATACTATGGGTAGTGGATTAACTAATACTTTAAGTAATTTCCCATGTATTCGGTTAATTATATCACACTACATAACCCTATCAAAACCTGATTTTATAATGTTTCTCCTTTACCTAAAATTATTAATTTATTTATCCTAATTTAAATTAAATGATTTAACGGTTATGAATAATAAATATTCAATCATATTGAGTACATGTAACATTTAACTGTGTAAGGGGAGAAAAATTTATAGTTTATGTTGTAAATAAGTGTCTTGTTTTCTTTTTTTATCTCATTTTGTTTTTATTTTTTATTTTTTTTAAAATGATCTTAAATAAATACCCAGAAAAATTTCTCAGTGCATAGTTTTGGAATGGAATTATCTCATTTTTATTCTCATAATTTTAAATGATTATGGAAATGTATTCATTTTCGTAATTTTAATTTTCAATAATTTTCATAAACAAAAGATGGTTTTAAAAATCCATGCCAATGCATGATTATCCAATGTCAATCTACCAATATCAAGAGTCATTATAAACCTGTATAACATATTTATTTAAATAATCACTTTTCATGAGAGAATATTGAGTCATGTAATTTCTTTTAGAATGTGTTTTAATGATATTTTAAAAAATTTAAAGTGTAAAAATTTAGAAGATGATTCTCCAGTCTATTCTAAACATTTCTCTACCTCTTTAAAATATATTTTAGATAATGAGGTATTTTCACTTGTTGCATGTAAGAAGACAAGGACTCTGGTGGATCTCCATTTGGTGGTTGAAAAACTAGTTTTTTCTCCCTCCTGTGAACAAAAAATTGATTGTGTGTTTGAGATACATGGTTCAAGGGAAACACCTCTAGAAAAAAACCCAAGAGATATAGGAAGAATACTCCGACTCTGAAATCACTGAAGTTGAGACCCTATATGAAAGGATTAATCATATTCCTTCATGTTAAAGAAGATATAGAGGTTAGGGGAACAGATGCAGAAGAGTTGACTGGCATGCTATTCAAGAGAAGTAAATAAAACTAGGTGAAAGATTGAGGAAAAAGTTAAGTCACTGGTCTTTATGTTCTGGGTAGTTTTCTTTATTTCCCCTTTCCCCTTCCTGGACTATTTTTTTAATTTTCTTATTTCAAAAAAAAAGAGGTATTACCTCCACCTTTTAAAAAAATACTAATATGATTGAGAAAATTGTGGTTTTAAGACCATGTGACTCACTGAGTCACCTTTACATGTTCTTATTTGTTTAATACCATATAAATTATGAAATAAAACATGTTATGTGACCCACATATCAACAAAAATATCCTCTCTTAAATGACTCTTAGGTATTATTCATTATTATTGTTTGAAGTAAGTATAGGTGCATGAGTTTTCTTGATGGATTTATTTACACTATAAGAATATGTAAAAAAGTGTCAGACTTTTGACATTGGTTATATAATAACTGGAATCAAAAGTTTCATGAAGAAATATTTTATCATTTGTTAAAATAAAATCAACACTAAAAGAGACATTTAACCACGGTTATATAATAACTAATGTTAAAATCTTTTTAAAAAATTAAAATTGACCCATATTTCATTTTTAATAATTTTTTTGATGCCTGATTTTATAAAGAAATAAACTTTATGTCTCTCAATTTCCATCCATATTCTTCCTTTAGTCACATTCCTCCTTATTTTGTTGCATTACGCCTCCCACAATGGTCTCTCTCTATATGTTTTCTTTCGTTGGTTGCATCACACCACATTCTACCATGAACATCCAACTTCAAATACACTCCTCAACAATCACATAAAATCTTATATCCTTTTACCATCATATTCCCTCACCTAGTCATGGATCTACTTCTTACATCCCCGTTTTTTTGAGTTCTAAATTGTTATTTTCTACATTTATAAAATTTATTTAAGTTGAAGATAGATGTAATTTAGGTATAATTGATTATAAATATGAATACATGATTACATGTTTTTATATATGTTTATAAGTTTATATTGTAATAATTTTCACATTAATTGACTATTTATTTTTATTTTCTATTACATTTATTTTTAAAAATTATTATAATTTTTTTCCATTTATATGTTTTACAAAATTGATATGTTCATTATTATATTTCAATTTATGTGAAGTTGTTTTATTTTTGATTGAAGAATCAATTAATTCTATATGTGTTTATATGTTTGTATTTTATATATATATATGATTACACGATCACTTATTTATATATATGTTTATAAGTTTATAAATATATTTCAATATGTCTAAATTATTATATGTTTATTAATTTATATATGTTTATAAATATTTAAATGTGTTTATATATATATATGTATACATATATATGTTTATGTGTTTATATGATATGCTCAATGTGCATATATTTATATATTTTTTTTATTTTTTGTGTGTGTGTGTGTGTATTAAACTTATGTATAGGTCAAAATATATTTTCATGTTTTAAATTTATATATTAATATTTTTAAAATTTATATGTTATACATTTATATTTATATATTTTTTAATTTATTTTTTTATATGTGTTAGATTTTTAGATTTTAAATTATTTTTTTATTTTTTTATTTTTTATTTGTTTATTTTTTTATATGTTTATTTGTTTTCATTTTATATGTGTATATATTTTTTAAATTTATATGTTTTAAATTCATATTTTTTTGTTTATATATTTTTATATTTAAATTATATGTTTATTTATTTATATGTAATATATTAATAATTTTATAAGTCTATATCATGACTAGAATAATATTCTATGGCCACAGTCCTATAGCCAAGGGGCCGAATTCCCATGAGTGTGGATTGTATTATATCCATTGGCATGTGATTTCCATGGTTTAGATGTAACATCCCATTTAATGATAGAATAAGTATTTTTCATATTTATTAATATTTATGAATTAGATATTAATTTTACCATAGATGGAGAATTATTACCAATAGATTACCCAATATTCAATAATGTGTTTCTCTGAAATCTTGCGTTGCATGCAAAACTGAGTTATACTAAAAAATAATATATTGTTAAAATTATTATTTTAAATAGTAGTTATATCATAGTCATTGTTTCATCAAGAATGAATAGTAATAATTATATTATATTTACACATGTTTATTAAATGTTTAAACATTCATCCAATAAATTTTATAGGCTTAAAATAAGAATAAATCCAATTTTAAGCGTAAAAAGCATTATATTTTTAAAAGGTAGTTTTACCAACTTTTAATGGTGAACCCATTTTAAATATAATTTTGGAAAATTTTTTAATTTTTATATGAAAAAATAAAATTCATTTTTGAAATAAAATTATCAAAATTTACTTTTGGTGAATTTTTGTATTTTTCTAAGAACTTTCAGATTTTGATGAATAGTGAATAATACTGAATTTTAGTTCAAATTTTATTTTTTGTATAATTTTTTTATATCATTAAATTATATTTTTATTTTGTTTTAAATTGTAATTAGATCAATTTTATATCATTTAAACCAATTTAGGTCATTATAAACAATTTCACATTGAATTTAGTTATAAAAACTTAGCAAACTTTTGAACGTTTTTACTTTAAAACATGTTTTGGCATCCCGTATGCAGGATTAAATTTAAATTAATTTCTACCAATTATGTGTTTTAAATAATTAAAAATGGATTCAATATTTTTAACAAGAATAATTTATAATTTTAAATAAGTTCAACTTATTTTTTTACCAAAAATATTAGTGAAAGTGATTAAAATTAATTACCGCGATTAAGATGAAAATTAGCTTAATATGGGACTAAACCATATACTTAAGGCCCAAAATGACCTATAAATAGATTAAAAACCTATTTTATTGAAATATTTATACCCTATACAATCTTTTATTGAATTGTTACCATTATTGGTGCCACTTGACATGTGAAGAAATTGGGTGGAATTCCATTTTTAAAAATTTATACCACTCCTCCACCACTATAAAAAAGCACTCACCCTTCCCATTTCATCACACTTCTCAAGATATTTTTATTTCCCAAAATATTATAAAATAATATCCCAACATACCTATCTTAAACCTATAATCCTCGCCTTGATAATAAATCCAACCAAGGAATCCCTTTGGGGCAAAAGAAAAGGTGTTACACAAAAAAGAAGTAACATAATTCCACAAGTTATTTTGTTTTATTTTCATTATCCACAACCACAATTATTATTATTTCACGATTACATGGTTCTATTAGTATCCAAAATATAATTATATTTTTTATTATAAAATTTATACCTACACTTACACACACTTCCATCTAATGGGTAACGAAATTATTATTCGTATATGACGAACTACCACCTCACGTAACAATGTCATTCATTTTTCCTTTACCACCTCTCATGGTTGGTAATTATGATAAAAAAATATTTTTATATCATATATATATTATATTTATTATTTATAAATACTTATTTAATTTCTATAAACACATACCTTCATTATTTCTATTTTTTGTAAATATGATCACATCATTTATGGATGTGTGGACTGCTGCCTCCTCAAAGCGATGTGGTACATTCAAACAATTCATGGAATCTACTAAGGATGATTTTAATTAAACATATTTTACATAAATAAAATAAATATTATAATCATGAAATAATTACCTTCCTGGAAATATAATATATCATTTCCTTTATTAACCTTTCACAAACTAGAAAAGTGATAACGTCGTTCGTGGACGTGTGGACTACCGCCTCCTCGATGCAATGTGATTTCTTTAAATCACAATAATTATATATATGATTATATATTATTAAATAACATGGTATTTATTATATAATAATTATTCTATGAATATAAATTTCACTTACCTTCTTTCCATAACAATCATTGAAAAATGGGAATGTTACTCATGTGTACATACGACCTACCATCTCCATGATTGTAACATTGGTTCACTTTTCAAAACCATATTTCATGATTGGTTTTAAAAGTGTAATTTATGTATAAATATGATAATTATTTCATGATTTTAATTCTTTATATGTTTATATAATTACCCCTTTGACCATAGGTGACCTACCAAATTCATTTTTGACACATAAACCGAATATAGTCAAAACACCCGGCGTAAACATAATTGTTTATGTACTTGATTGAAAAAATAGTAATAAGTGAAATAAAATTAATGATAAACTTGAAAAAGTTATTAATAAAGTAAATCATTTACATTTTTTCATTATTTAGGAAAATAAATGCACACATGACAAGTCATACTCATGGTAAGGGATTTCATCTCAATCTCCTTTCATTGAGTCATTTTTTGATGATATGAACCTTTATTATCTTATAACGTGAATATACAGCCCCTTTGAAATTCCATGTCTATATTTTATTTATCTTAAAGTCATTTAATGTTTTTTAAATCTTATTATTTCATGGGGCTTATGATTTAAATGTTCAAAGTGGTATGCGATGCTTTGGATGCTTAAAGATTTAACCCTTTCCTCCATGTTAATATTCTTGACACTATTTTAAATATTTATTTATATGGTTATAAAAGTATTATAAATTAAATTTTAATCATATTTTGAATTTAATTTTAATTTTTTAAACGGAATCTTTTTTTGTGTCTTAAAAGGAATGTTTTGACAAATGACAAATGAAATTTCCAATTTTTAATGTACGGTGATAATGACCTTTCATGTTATCATAAATTTTATTTTATTTATACATTAATTTGAAATATTACATGTTTTATTAAATAAAAAAACATATTTAATATTATTTGGTTATTTTGGTATTGAAAAATTATATTCAAATAAATGGTTGTTTTTTATTGAAAATGGGTTTTAAACATGGATTGATTTTTCTAATATATTGAAATATTTTATTATGATTACAATTGAAATTTTATGTGTTAAATGGTAAAAATTGAAATCTTTCATGTATTATGATTATATAATGGTATTTGGACATTTTACAGGTGGTTCTGTAATAAACTAATGATGGTTAGTTCCATGATAAACCAACGAAAAGTGGTTCTGTGATAGCCCTATAATGCATTGGTATAGATATTGGTCATAAGGTTATTCCATTTGTAAGAGTGACATGTATGGAAGTATACCGTATGGTTATTCCATTTAAAGAAGTGACAATTGTAATGATTTCCCAAGATACCAATATGTTTTATCAATGCTTTCTACGAGTTTGATGGTAACAATAAAAGATATGAAATGAGCTCATTATCAAAGGGGAGTATTTAATACTTATTAAGGGTAAAAATAATTACTTTATGGTAAAGTTTTCATGGGTCTTAATGTTTTTCAATAGACTAATGGTTTCCTTATTTTTATATCCCTTGCTAAACTTTTTGTACTCATCCAACATTTTTTAATTTTTTTCATAGGACTTAAGTATGAGTAAGGGATTGGAAGAATTTATGTTGAATGTTGTGAAGAATTTTCATAAAATTGATCATGCTTTAATTTAAATAAAATAGATTCTGGGAAAAATGGATACTGTTCGGAAGTGTCCACTTTATATTTTATGGTTTATTATGTATAAGTTATGGGATAATTCTTTAAAACTCTAAACTGGAAAATATCATCAATGTGAAAGAAAGAAAAAAATTTGAATCAACTCAAGATTATGTAATGTTTTAAGCTCATGGACTTATAGTTGGTATCAAAAGTACAATTAGATAACTTTAGAGGTTAGGGTGATATTAATAACTTTACCTTATAATATTTTACATTATGGTCAAGTTAAAATGTTATATAATTTAAAGATCACCATGTTGATTCATCTAAATTATGTCTATTCTGAATGGTTTTTGACATAGGAAACAAGGAAGTTATAGTGGGAAGGAACTGAGGGGAAAATATCCTTCTGAATCAACACCCTAATATAGTTGGAATTGGAACTGAGTAGTTTATTTTTGTGATGGATTAGTTAACACAGGCTATAAGTGGTGGTGGTTTTCATGCAATAGAGTAACCAGATCTACCATAGAGGAACATGATGATAGTGAAGTGTTTTATTAAACAATAACCCCCATCATTCAAAGGATCATCTGAACATGTGATAGTTGAAGAATGGATTAAATTCATAGAAAATATATTCAATTTCATTGGTTGCTCAAATCACCAAAAGGTAACTCTTTCAATTTATTTTTTTAAAGTTGAAGATAACCAGTGGGGGTCAATGGTTAAGAATATTAGGGAGAGTGAAGATATTGATGCCTTGGAATAGGATGAATTTAAGAATAATATCCTTTAAAAATATTTTCCTAAGGCTATTTGACTTAGGATAGAAAAAAAATCTTCAAATTGAGACAAAAGGAGGAATATTTAGTCTATATGAACAAAGAAAACTTCACTCAATTGGTGAGATATGTCCCAAATTTGATCAAACATATTGATAGTAAGAAAATCGATTTTACTTAGGATTAAAGCCAAGATATTGATAGTCATTGGTTTCTCCGGATTTCAATAGATATGAGAAACTTTCTCAATGTGCTTAGAAGGTAGAAATGGATTTTTCTGACAACCATGAGTCCCATGGAAACAAGAAAGAGAAAACCTACATTTGGAAGGAAATGGGGAATTATTCGTCAAATAATTTTGGAGGTAAGGAAACCAAATTCCCATATTATGAAAAGTATTGTAAAAATAATCCTGGAGAATGTCTTTAAAAGTATGTTAAGTTATTATAATGTGTAAATTTTGGTTATATGGCTCGTGACTAAAAGTAATATGATCAATAAAGTAATGAAAATCCTATGGTAGGATGTTTTAGTTGCAATGAGTTAGGATATTTTACCAATGTGTGTCCAAAGATGATTACCTAGGTTGGAAACCAGAAAGATCCAAAAAAATGGAGTGTTAATATCTTTTTCTACTACTGCTATTGATGTAGTCCCATAAAATGAAGTGGTGGAAGGTATGTTATTGGTTTATTAAAATTATACCAATACTCTGTTTAATTATATATCTTCACATTCCTTCCTTAATGATAAATTTTCTATAAAATTGGTAATATCACCTCATGAATGTAAGATATATCTATTGGTAAAAAATATAGGTGGGAATATTAGAGAAACCAAGATTTATAGGGATATTCATATTAAAATTAGTGGGATGTTCTTTCTTACAAATCTTATTCAACTATACATGGTGGAGTTTGATATCATTTTTTGTATGGATTGGATTTAAATTTATCATTCTAAAATAAATTTCAAATCCAATAGAGTTTTATTCAACGATTTCGTAACTTTGAAAACATACCAAGAAGTTGATAAATTGATTAAAGATGTTAGTTAAAGTTTTCTAGCTCATGTTGTTGAAAATAAAGAAATAGTTCTGATTAGTGACATCCCATTAGTGAATGAATTTACAGATGTTTTTCCTGATGAATTTCCTTGTGTTGTTCTAGACTAGGAAGTTGGATTTACTATTGATTTAGTTCCTAAGGCTAAGCCTATTTCTAAAACCCTTATTTAATGCATCATGTAGAGATTGTGGAATTGAAAACCCAGTTACAAGAATTACTTGATAAAGGTTTCATTCTACCTAGAACTTCACCATGGGGTGCTCCTATTTTATTTGTAAGAAATAGATATGGTTCCATGAGAATTTTTATTGATTATAGATCCCTGAATAACATCACTATTAAGAACAAGTATCATTTTCCTCATATTGATGATTTTTTTGATTGGATCCTGGGAGATCAATGTTTTTTGAAGATTGATCTAAGTTATGGGTACCATTAGCTAAAGGTGAATGAGGATTACATTCTAAAGACATCATTTTAGTAAAGATATAGGCATTATGAGTTTTCAGTTATTCCCTTTGGGTTATCTAATGCACCATTTGTATTTGTGAATCTTATGAACAGAGTCTTTTATTAGTTTGTGGTTGTGTTTATAGATGATATTTTAATATATTTTAAAATCCATGAGGAACATCATAGGCACTTAAGGATTGTTTTGAATACCTTAAATGAAATGAAACTATATTGAAAGATTATAAATATTGAATTTTTGTTAAAACAAATTTCATTTATTGGACATATTGTTCCTAAACATGGCATAATTTTTTACCCTACTAAAACCAAAGTTGTTGAAGAGGGTACAAGGCCTACCAATCCCATATAGATTTATAGTTTTTTTTATTATGAGGTTATTATCGATGGTTTGTTGAAAAATTTTATCAGTTATATAGATCACTAACCAAGTTAACGCAAAAGGGAGTTAGGTTTATCTGAAAAAAATAATGTAATGTTTGTTTTTAGGAACTCAAAAAAAATATTGGTGAATGCCATAGTTTTGGACCATCCTTCCAGAAATTGTGATTTTTTCATCTATAGTGATGATTCGTTGAAAGAGCTCAGTTTTGTCCTGATCTAGAATAATAATGTAATTGTTTATGCTTCACATTAGTTCAAAAATCATGATTTAAATTAACTTGAACATGACTTGGAATTAGATTTTGTTGTATTTTATTTAAAAATTTGGAAGCATCATTTATATGCTGTGAAGTGTGAAATATATACTAAAAATAAAAGTTTTAAATATATATTCACTTAGAAATAATTGAACATGGGATAGAGAAGATGGTTAAAACTAATCAAGGATTATGATAGCTCGATTCATTATCATATTGGAAAATAAAACAAGGTTTTTGGTGCTTTGATCAAAAAAAATAAATGCTATATTAACCATGTTAAATTTGTAATGTGACCCTTTGGTTAATGATTTGATGACTTTTTTCCTAGAAGTTTTGGATCCAGGGACATCCTAGTTTGGTTTCAGGTTTCAATATATTCGACATTATAAGAATGAATTAAGAAACCTCTGAAGGTTGATCAATCATTACAAGAAAAGATAGAATCTGTTAAAAATAGTATGTTTTATTATTTTAATATTGATGAAGATTGGGATTTATGATTTGGAAAAATATTAGGTGTACCTGGTGATTCAAGATTGAGGAAATAGTTGTTAATTGAAACTCATAGTTACCCATTTTCTATTTATCCTTGTAGAATTAAAATTTTCAAAGATATTTGGAAGTATTACTGGTGGGATGGAATGAAAATAGAAATTTATAACTTTACCATGAAGTGTTTTACTTATCATTAGCTTAAATCAGAGAGACAATTACCAAAAGGGGTTATTTGACCATTTCTAGTATCAGAGTGGGTGTGGGAAAATATATCAATGGATTTCTTGGTAGTATTTCTAAATACTTCTCAATTTAATAATGTTATTTGGGTTATTTTTTATCAATTAACCAAATCTACACATTTCCTTCCCATTCGAGATATAATTTATCTAGATCATCTTTTTAGACTATATCTGAAAGATATTTTAAGGTTAATTAGAGTGCCTCTCTCCATTGTATTAGAACGTGATCTCGGGTTCAAATCCAATTTTTTTAAAGGACTTCAGAATCCATTTGGTTCTGAATTAGATTTTAGTACAACTTTTAATCCTCAATACAATGGATAGTCTGAGAAGATGATTATGATATTGAAAGATATTCTTCATTCTTGCTCAATGGACTACCAGTAAAGTTGGGATTGATATCTTTCAATTGTTTATTTTTCTTATAATAACATTTTTCATTCCAATACACAGATGGAACCTTTTGAACCATTATATGGAAAACAGAGTCAGACACTGTTTTTTTGGGATGATGTAGGGGTAAGAAAGTTGATAGGTCCATAGTTGGTAGAGGAAACAATAGAGAAAGTTCAATTGATTATGAAACACATGAAGATATCTAAAATTATTTATAAAAGTTATGTGGATGACCATAGAAATGATCTTTTATTCATGGCAGGTGATCTTATCTTTTGACAAGTTTCTCCAGGGAAAAGTGTGATGTGTTTTGGTAATAACGGGAAGTTGAGTCCATGTTTCATCAGACCGTATAAAATCTTAAAGAAAGTTGGATCAGTTTCCTATCGAGTGAATTTAACCCTGATTTTATCTCTTTGTACACAGTGTATTTAATGTTTCAATGTTAAGGAAGTATGTACCATATTCTTCTCATCTTTTGAGCCCTGAAGTAGTTTAGCTGGAAGAAAATCTTTCTTGTGAGGAACAACCAGTTCAGGTTCTTGACTGCATAGAGAAAGTGTTATGGAATAAAGTAATTAATTAGGTTAAAGTTTTATGTAAAAACCATATGTTTTAAGAGGAAACAAGGGAATCTAGAAATTATATTCAGTAAAAATACGCCCACTTATTTGATAAGTGAATACAATTGCAAGGAGGCTATTTCCAAAAGTGGGGAAGGATATAACATCCCAGGTAATAATAGAATAAGTATTTTTAATATTTATAAATATTTATGAATTAAATAGTAATTATACATTAAAATTAATACTACATCCAATACACTACCCAACATGCAATAATGAGTTTCTTTAAAATCATGTGTTTCCTACGAGACTTTATATATCAAACAATAATCTATTTTTAATATAGTCATTTTAAGTGGTGGATACCTTCTAGTAATTTTATAAAAGGGAATGAATAGGATTAATTATAATATGTTTACATGTATTTATTAAATATTTTCACATTCATCCGATAAATTTTAAAGGCTTAAAATAAGAATAAATCTAATTTTAAGCATAAAAAGATGTATATTTTTAAAAGGTTATTATACTGCCTTTTAATAGGGAACTAATTTTAAATATAATTTTTTACACTTTTATAATTTTTATATAAAAAATAAATTTCAGTTTTAAAATTTAAATATCAAATTTTACTTTGGGTGAATTTTTGGTATTTTTTTGAGAACTTTCCTATTTTGATGAATAGTGAATAATACTAAATTTTAGTTCAAAACTAATTTTTAGTCTAATTTATTTATATAGTTAAATTGTTTTTTTATTTTTTATGTATAATTAGATAAATTTTATATCATTTAAACTGATATAGGTCATTATACATAATTTCACATTGAATTTAGATATAAAAACTTGTCAAACTTTTGAATATTTTTACTTTAAAAACCCGCTTTGTCATCCCCTCTACAGGATTAAATTTAAATAAATTTCTACCACTAATGTGTTTTAATTTTTAAAAATGGAATAAATATTTGTAATAATCATTATTTATAATTTCTAATAAGATCAAATTAGTTTTTTACCAAAAATATTAGTGAAAGTGATTAAAATTAATTACAGTGGTTAAGAGGAAAATTAGCTTAACACGAGACTAAACCTTAAACTTAAGGCCCAATATGACTGAGAAACATGTCCAAAACTTTTTTTATGGCATTATTTACACACTATCTTCTCTTTTATATAATTTTCACCATTATTTGAGCCATTTGACATGTGAAAACTTGGGTGGTAATTCCCTTTTCAAAAGTTTAAGAGATTGCCACTCCTCCACTATAAAAGGACACCCAGCCTTCCCATTTCTTCACACATCTCAATAAATTATTCTCACCAAAAATATGATAAAATAATCTCCCAAAATACATATCCTCAAACTATAATCCTCAACTTGGGCGTAAATCCAACCAAGGAATCCATTTGGTGAAAACCAAAATGAGTTTCCTGAAAAAGAGGAAACATCCTTCCAAAAGCTATTTTGTTTAATTTTCATTCTCCACCACCTCCATTATTATTATTACATGATTATATTAGGAAATCAGTTTTTTAAGTATACTAATATTTTTTATTATAAGTTTTAGACCTACACTTACACACTCTTCCATCTAATGGGTATTGAAATTACTATTTGTGTACGGCGAACTACAGCCTCACGTAATGATGTCGTTCCTTTTTCCTTTACCACCTCCCATGTTTAGGAATTATGATAGAAAACATGTTTTTATAATATATATATATATATATATATATATATATATTTGATTTAATAAGACTTATTTAATTTATATATACACATACCTTCATGTTTTCCATTTTTTGTAAATATGATTACATCATTTGTGGATGTGTGGACTATCACATCCTCAAAGATATGTGATACGTTTACACAATTAATGGAATGTAATAATGATGAGTTTAATTAAAAATATGTGACATAAAAAATCTATAATATATTCATAAAATAATTACCTTTATATAAATATAATATGTCATTTTATTAATTACCCTTTCACACACTAAAAAAATGATAACGTCGTTCCTAGACGTGTGGACTATCGCCTCCTCGACGTGATGTGATTCCTTTACATGAAAATAATTATATATATGAGTATATATGATTAAATAAAATGGTATTTTTTATAATGTTAATTCTAGAATTATAAATCTCACTTTATTTCTTTCCATAAGGATCATTGAAAAATGGGAACATTACTCATGTGTACGCATGACCTACCATCTCTATGATTGCAATGTTGGTTCATTTTTCATAACCATATTTCATGATTGGCTTTAAAAGTATATGTGATGTATAAATATGATAATTATTTCATGATTATTCTTCTTTACATGTTTATATAATGACCCCTTTGACCATATTTTACATACCAAAGTTTTTATTGACACATAAACCAAATATGGTCAAAACACCTGATAAAAAAATAATTGTTTATATAATTGATTAAAAAACTGTAATAAGTGAAATAAAATTAATGATAAACTTGAAAAATGTTTTTAATAAAGTAAATAATTAACATTATTTAATTTTTTAGGAAGATAAAGGTGCATGTGACAAGTCGGACTCAAGGTAAGGGATTTCATCTCAATCTCCTTTCATTGAGACATTTCTTGATGATATGCACCTTTATTTTTTTATAAGGTGTACATAAAGATAATTTGAAATTATATATCCATATTTTATCTATAATCATGTTATTTAATGTTTTTTAAATTTTATTATTTCATTGTTATTATGATTTAAATGTTCAAAGAGGTATGGGATGCTTTGGATGCTTAAATATTTAATCATTTCCTCCATATCAATATTCTTGATATTATTTTACATATTTATTTATATGGTTATAAAAGTATTATAAAGGAAATTTTAGGAATATTTTTAATTAAATTATATGTCTTTGAAAAGGAATATTTTTACTTGTCTTAAAAATAATATTTTGAAAAATGATAAATGAAATGTCATATTTTTAAAGTAAGGTGATAATGACCTTTCATGCCATCATGAATTTTATTTTATTTCCAGAATCCATTTCAATCTTACATGTTTTATTAAATGAAAAACCTTATTTCCTTTTATTTTTTTATTTTGGTAATGAAAATGGTTTTTAAAATAAAAGGGTTCTTTTGTTATTGAAATTGGGTTTTGAAAATGTATTGATTATTCTAGTATATTGAAATGTTTTATTGTGGTTGAAAATGAAATTTTATGAGGGAAATTCTGAAAATTGAAATCTTTCATGTATTATTATTATATAAAGGTACTTGTAAATTTTATGGGTTGTTCCATGATAAACCAACGATAGGTGGTTCTGTGATAAATCAATGATGGGTGGATCCATTATATCCCTCTAATTCATTGGGTAGGGAAGCCAGTCATATGGCTATTCCATTTTTAAGAGTGATGTGTATAGAAGTAGAATGAATGGTTATTATATTTATAAAAGTGACAAGTATAATAATGTCCAAAGATACAAATATATTTTATTTGTACTTTATTTGGGTTTGATGGTTACAATAAAAGGTATGAAATGAGTTTATTATCAAAGGGAAGTGTGTATTGTATATTAAGGGTGAAAATTATTACTTTATTATAAAGTTATCATGGGTCTTAATTTTTTTCAATGGAATAATGGTTTCCTTATTTTTATATCCCATATAGATATTTGTATGCCCATCCCATGTTTTTTATTGTTTTTTATTGGAATAAAGGATTACTAAGGGATTGGAAGAAGTAATTTTGAATGTCATGAAGAATTTTCACAAAAGATATCATGATTTAATTTTTAAAAATTTGATTATGGGAAAAATGGATATTTTTTTAAAGTGTACATATTTTATTTTATGGTTTTGTTGTGTATTATTTATTTTATAATTCTCTAAAACACTAAACCTAAAAAGGATCCTCAATGTGAAAGAAAGTAAAATTATTAACTTAACTCAAGATTATGTAATGTTTTAAGGTTGTGGTGTTATAGTAGAATAGAAATATCCATGTGAATAGTGTATATTGGTCATATTATTGTGTGGGAATGACATGGAAAATGCGTCAACATGGCTGGATGACCCTACGAATTCAGGTCACCTTGCTTGTAGTTATAGTTTGACATGGTAATGAAGTGGTAGGCATGGTAATGTCCGAGGAAGGTGGTTGTAAACCTACCACCACAATATTTTTGAAATTTTTGTTATATCCAGCATCTATAACCATGAGTTGTTTTTGTTTGTTGTAATATCCACCTACCACCTTAGTCAACCCGTGGTGGTAGTTACAACTTCTATAGCCAAGGGAATTTTTTCCCATGTAAATAACCACCTAACATTATTGGAATTTTCCTCTTGGTGTTAGATAGGGCTCACATGTACATAGTTTACTCAATAAATATAGTGACCCAATCCCTTTACACATATTATTATATGATTTTAATTATAAATATCCATTAAATTCAACCCAAGGATCGATAAACATAGTTTCTTTAAAAGAATAGTTACATAATTAGAAAACATGAAACTAGAATAAAACATATTTTTTAAATCTTCATAATGATATCCTAACTCTATTTGAGCTCCTATAACTATATATAAAAACTTGGGGAATACATAGACAAAAGTGGTGATCTAAAAATCCCAGTTAGTAAATAAACATGGAAACGAAGCAAAAAACATGAGTCAGAGGGAATAAGATTATAACATAAAAGGAATGGATCATGAATAAACATATGGAGGCATAACATATAGAACATGGAATCATATGATCATGGAAATATAGAAATGTGGAATAATCATATATCATAACATAAACATTAGTTAAGGCTAACTACCAAGATGATATCACATGGTGGATAGAGTCCCATAATAGATTAAGTTTTCCCTCTAATCCCATATATAACATCTCATGAGACTGAAAGATTTCCCAGTGAATTGAAGTGATATCTGGGTGCACCCGACATAAAATTCGAATTAATATGTGTACAACATAAATAAATAAAACATAAGGAATAAACATAAGGGTTACCCATGGAAATAAATGGTTTTCATAATCATTTCATAAGGCATAACCAAAGGGTTTATAATAACAGTATCCATGAAATAAGGGATTAAATTATTCTTTAACATTAATAAAGAAAAAAATAAGAATATATCATGATTAAAAATTCCCAACTAAATTGTAAACATTAAAAATAGTGGTTAGGTTACTTCAGAAATGTTCCACTTTAGTTCTTAGAGGATAAAGGCGTAATTATTTCCATGTAACAAGAAATGAAATAAAATAGTTTTTTCATAATAAAATTAGTGATTTCTTAAAATATGGAAGGATTAAATATTTTATGGAGTGTACTTGAAAATGGATAATAATTAGAAATGATCCCTTAAATCAGGTTTGCTTATTGAGAGGAATTGAGAAGGGAACCTTTTAAAACATGTATTTCCCTATAAAATAAAGATTAATTGAGATATATATTTTTTTAAAACATATATAAAAAATATTATATAATTATATAATAATAATTAAGATATAAATTAGGAAACTTGGGATAATTTTTTTCCAAAGGAATTATGGAGGTTTGGAGAGATCTCTTACTTTATGGCTGAATGTATTCTACACTTGCAATTAATAGCCTGGATAATCAAATTAGATTCATTAATTACTTAATTAATAACTAAATACACATATATTTTATTTATTAAAACTTTATTAAGTCAATTTATAGCCATTTCTATGAGTTATAAATTTTAATTTCTCTATTCTAGGAGTGTTTGTTTTATGGTTCATGGTCGGTTCACATGTGTATAATTATAGAAGTTCTTTTTAAATGGGAATACATCACTAAAAGTGAAATTAAATGGTAATAATTCGCTTAAAAAGTTTTAAATGGTCCCATATATCATTTTTTCTGACATATTGATGATTCATTTGATAAAATGTTAATGATAAATGTTTAGTTTACTTTGGTGGGTTTTCCAACCATCCCAAACTACTTTCATTTTATTTAATATTATGGAAATATAATCTTTAAAAAAATTTAAACCACACATAATATACATAATTAATTAGTTTTTAAAAATTATAAGTGAATTTAATCCTTCCATGAAGGTATTATTGGAAAACCAAAACACATCATCTACAAAGGCGAATAACCAACATAACATGGATAATGGTTTCATTTTTCTTTGAATGATAGAAATTGAGAAAAGGGGTAAAGAGAAGGTATTGCATTAGAAATATAAAATTAAATTATATACATGATACTATATTTATACTTATTTTATGGAATAATGAGGTGAGGATAATGTAGAATAAGAAAAAAAATAGATAGTTTGAGAATGTTGCCTCTTGAATATCATCTCCTTGAAGGACCCATTGAGAAACTTGTAATTGGTCTTTCGGTGAGACCAAAAAAAATTTTACATGAGCAAACTAGGTAGGATATGATTTTTTAGAGATTATGAAATCCTCAAGGCATATAATGTGTGAGGAGAAGGGGTGGTGAGGGTGGTATTTATAAGGGGGGAGAGGGGTGTTTTTTATTATTATAGTTATTAGTTTATTATTTTGGCTCAATAATATCAATAGTATCGATTATTGTGAATATATATAGTAAATTTTTCATTTTATTTCAAAATAATGTGTTTTTACATCATCCATGACTCAAAAATTCATGTATTTAACTTATAATGTAAAATATCATAAATTACCATAATTCACTATTCACCAAAAATTCAACAATTTTAGAAAATACCAAAAATTCACCCAACCATTTTTTGATGTTTGGATTTAAAAAATTGAATCCCTTTTCAGAAAATAAATTTATAAATATGATAAATTTTATTTTTTAAAAAAAATCCTCATTTATTAAAAAAATATCAATTTTAATATTATAATCGATTTTATGACCCTTTGAAAAATTACTTATGGTCTCATGAAATTGTCTTATCATTATTATATATCTTAATATTAATTTATGAATCCATTTTATGAAAATATAATTTCTTTTAAGTCGTTATATTCATTATAAAATTGAAAATAAAACATTTTTGTTTTATTAAAATACCCACACTTAATTTATTATTTTAAAAACATTTATTTACTTGTACCACGATATAAATATATTATATTTTTATTTTATAAGATACCTAAATATTATTTTACATTTCCATAAGTGAGGTTACTATTCTAACAGTTATATTACTATTCTTAATAGTCAGGTTATTATTCCAACGGTCGGGTTACTATTCCAATACTCATATTACTATTCCAACAGTCACATTTATAATGGTCATATGGGCTCCCTACTTCATATAAATACCTTTTATTCCATTAATTCTTCATTAAATCCTATTTTCTCAGAATTATATATATATATATATATATTCATTTTCAAAATGAATATTGTATTACTAACAATATATTTTATTTTTATAGCTTTGTTTGTGAGTGTGGTCATTCAGGTAGATCAAAAAGATCCAAATTATCTTTTTCTTATTCATTTAATTTCTATTTATTATCCCATTAATATATTTGTAATTATTATTAGTTTAATTTTTTATTAATTAATCATTCTTCATTTATGTGAATAAAAAATTGTTGGTGTCTCTTTGTGATGTTTCAGCTTTATACTACACGACATAATTATAAGAAGGGAAATTCCATTGATAAAATTTCAGGTCATTAAATTCTTCACCTATTAAGAAATTTCACCATCAAAATTTTATTTTAAATACTAAGGTGAAAATAAGTAAAGAAACTTATCCTTCCTCAAGTTCCCATGTCTCCTCTTCATACTCATGGTTTCATCCTAGAAATTTTATGAGGTGATTTATCTTGTTGTGTATAACTTTATCTCTATGGTCCAAGACATTCACCAACTACTTATCATAATAGATACCATTTTCATTCTATACCACCTATGAATTCAGTACATATGAGGGATCTAGTATGTAATTTATCAAAATGGATACCAGAATACATAATGTACTTAAGACATGGTTGGTGGACGTGCTAGCCAACAAGCCATAGATCTGACATGATCAGGAACCTTAAATGATCCGAAGTACCAAGGATTTAGCTTTCCCTTATTCCAAAATCTCATTACTCTTTTCCATATAGATATTCAGAGTAATACCTTATCACCAACCTAAAACTCCAAGTCCCATAAATGATTGTCTTTATATCCCTTATGTCGACTTTGGGCAGCCTTGATGTGTTGTCGAATGGTCTTCACCATTTATAACATTTCCTCAACCAATTTAGGTCCTAACAGCTTACATTCACCAACTTCATCCCATCATGCAAGTTTTCTACATCTTTTCCAATGAAGGGGTTCATATGGATCCATTTGGATGCTTGAGTAGAAACTATTATTGTAAGATGACTTGGCCAAATGAATATATTGGTTACATCCTCCTTTAAATTCCATCGATCAAGATCACAACATATCCTCCAATGTATGAATAGTATACTCAGACTCTCCATTGGTCTTGTGGTGATAAGTCATACTAATGTTCAACTCGGTGTTTAGGGTTGGTTGGATACTTTTCCAGAACATGGAGGTAAATATTATATCATGATTAAATATAATTGATAATAGTACTCCATATTTCCACAACACTTATATGATGTACATTTGTCCAACTTGATAAAGTGATAGGTCCTCTTGAATTACAAGATGGTGGGTAGTCTTTATAAGGTGATCCAAAACAACTCACATAGCAATATTTTCTATAGATTTATTTTTAAATCCAGTGAAAATTTACATGGTGATGTTTTCCAATTTATATATCGGTATGGTTAATGGATTTATCATCCCCTTATACTTTTTCCTTTCATCTATCACTTACTGACATACTAGGCACTTCGATGCATATTTAGTGATCTCCTTCTTCATATTCTCCCACCAATAGTGATCTCTTATTTTTCACCATGAATATCTCTCCTATGTTTATATATTATCTATGCAGTTTTATGTATGTTCTTATATATTATTAGATGATTATTTAAGGTTATTTTATATTAAACATAAATTTCTTTTCAATGTTTTTTAAGGAATATTTTCAGATTTTTTTTTGTATGAGTCATTTTATATTGATTTTACTTTATTCACAAAAAGTGAGAAAAGAATGTTTCTTTTAAATATTTTATAAATTAATTTCTTTTACCAATTTTATAAACTATTTTATTAGTGAATATTCCTTTAAAAAATTTCATGGTTTCTAAATTTAATATTTCTTTTCATTTTTTTATGAATTTTTAACTTTGAAAAAAAATTACTAAAAACAAAAATAGGTATTTCTTCTCATTTTTCAAATTAATATCTTAATGATATTATAAAAAAAATTATATCTATGTCAACATACTTTAATGTTTCTTATTATTCATTAGTTTTATTCTATAATGATACCATATTCTTTATTTATCTAGATAAATTATGATCAAGTCATATAGAAATCATTATGGAACCCATTTCTTTCCCACGGGTAAAATAAAATATAATGGAATTAGGATTTAATTTTAGTTAATATTGAACATATATGTATGTTTTATCATTATGGGTCGTTTGAGTTTATTATACCCTAACAATACATTGGGTAAAGATTTATATCTCCTAAGATAATTATGTTCTGCATGAATATGACTATGAATCACTTTGTTAAACTGTTTGCGCATGAACATGATTGGGGATAGCTTTGTTCATACATTTTTCTGTGGATATGATTTCAAATTGTTTTGTTTCAAAAAATTTATGTATACAAAATTTTATATATCTTTTTCACAATTTTTTTAAAAATAGGTGATTATGGATATATTTTCTCACAATTTTTTGTGTTAACATGATTACATATACCTTTGTTCATAAGTTTGTGCATGGACATGATTGTAGATAAATTTTTTCACAAGTTTTTGTGTGGGAATGATTATGGATATATTTGTTTACAAGTTTTTTCATGTACATGATTTTGGGTACCTATGTTCACAATATTTTGTGTGTACGTGATTTCAGTTAGCTATTATCATAATATTATTATTCTATAAGCTTATGTTTATGCCCTATTCTTATGCCTAGGTTATATTTTTATGGTTATTTTCTCATATTTCCACACTAATTTAACTATTTATTATGTTATAATAAAATATTTGTGTCATGAATTATGATTTATAATCTAGGTTTTGTTAGGTATGATTCTCTTTTTAATTTCCATGCACCGTGATTATATTCTCATACCCACATGATCATTTTATGATCACTTATGATATTTGATTGTTATATATTATTATTTATCCTTACTAAGAATATGATCTCACCCCATTTTTATATTTCCATTCCCTATGGTATGAATATGAGTGAAAATTAAAACATTTCTAGAATGGGGTCTAGTGGGGTGAGACTATGGAGAAATGTTCACAGTATTGTAAAATAATTTGTGTATGTATCAAATATATAAATACACAAACACTTTTCATTCTAAGATTTTGTGAATTTATGAGATGAATTTTTTAAATTATGGATATGGTGTATAATATATGTGTATCATGATCAAGTAACCTTATTTGGTATGAAATAAAGTATATAAATAATATTTTTTTAGCAATGGATACAAGTGTGTGGGTATGGGAACTTTAGTTTGTATCAAAATGAGGTTTAGTTATTTTTAGTTATTTGGTTATAAATAATAAGGGGATAAAACTTAAATAAAACTATACTGAACTAAAAGTGATGAAGGATGAACCGTAAATTTCATAGTTTAAAATGAAGGTGTCAAAATTTAGACATCTTAGGATTGATTTCCCATATCCTATAATTACTTACTCTAATTATTGTTTCTTGATAGTCATGCTAACCTTTTTTTTATTAGTTAGTGGATAAAACTAAGAGGAACTGAATTAAAAATGAATGTGATGGATAATGTAGTGATTGTCTTAGAAAGGAAAAAAATGGGGTAGTGATTGTCTCAACAAGTAATAAAATGGGATGGGAGATATAGTGAAAAACTTCATGAAAATATTATTTAAGGTTCTGAAAAATAAATTGAACCATATTGAGCTACTAAACACACCAAATAAAGAGTAATAGGCTATTCATTCCTTTATATGATAATACTTTACTTACTTTAGTGGGCCTTTAGATCCACTAATTGTTGAGCAATGTATTTATATAATGGAAAATATAATTTCCATTTTCCAGTGCTCAGAGCATGAAAATGTTATTTTAGTTATTTATGATTTTGTAGTTGGATTTGATCAATGGTTAACTCTCTTGAATAATACAAGGTAAGAGAAAGAAATTTAATCCATGGAATGAGAGGATTTTAGTAAGGTATTTTTCAATAAATATTTTCTATAAACTCTTAACACTAAAATGGAGAGGTAATTTCTTAAACTGAAACAAAATGGGGATGAATCCATTGGAACCTATGAATAAAACTTCACAATAATTTGAAGGTATGCTTCTATTTTTATCGTTGAACATGAAATCAAAATCAACCATTTAATTAATGGTTTATAACCAAGTTTCTAAAATTCATTTTCTATAAGGGACCTTTGTCTCTTTTAATAAACTATTTGATGTTATATCAAGGTAGAAAAATAAATTGGAGACTCTAATTATTCTAATTATTTTGTAGGGAAAGGAGAAAAATGAAGTTTGAAGGAAACTAAAATGATAAAAATATTGGTGGAAAGAAAATTAATCTTATTATATGAAAAATATGTGGGAAAAACATGGGGGGATTTCCTCAAAGGAATAGGTAAATGCTTCAAGTTTGGGAGAGAATTCCATCAAGAATAAAAATTTTGAAGGTATATAAAGAATGAAAAGAATGATAAACATAATTAACCACCTATAATGAAATACTTTATTTATAAGGGTTATGGACACTATAAAAACTAGTGCACCAATAAAAATTTTAAAGATCATGATAATCAAAATTAGAAACCCCTAATGTTAAGGGAGAAAGGAAAAGCCTATGTGATCACAATTACTAAAGTTGGTCATAAAAATGAAGTATTGTATGGCATTATCACCATCCACTCTAAAACTAAAAACATATTATTTGAATATAGTTTTACCCACTCCTTAACGTATGTAAAGTTTTTCTAAGGGAATTAAATCACTATTTCAATTATTATATATTAAATTATCATTGAAATCTCTTAGTGGTATGTTTATTTCATACCATGCATAAAACTCCTCTTCAATTGATATTTATGGGAATGTGATTCATGTAGATATTATTATTCACCCTTTAGTGGAATTTAATATGATTTTGGGCATGGATTGGATCTCTCTACATAGAGCCTATATCAATTGTTAGAATAAGTAATTCACATTTCATATTCCAAATCAATGTGTGTCCATATATTTGTATAAGGTAGAATATAAACTCTGTATGGAAATTACTTTCATTATATGGGTATTAATACCCAATCATGAGAGATACTTAGCTCAAAAGGTTGGGTAGAAACTAAATATTAGTAATATTCCATTATGAGGGAAAAGTAGAGTTTTTTGGTCTTAAATAAGATAGTGAGGTTGATATAAAATTCAAAAGTATATCTTGAGTCATATATATCATATATATTCCCTTATTTATTGTCATCGATGAGTGAAATTAAAATTGTGAGGATATGATTTATTTTTGTGGGGAAGAATGTAACACTCTAAGTTTTATAACCAATTTTCATCCCTTGAACTATATTTTTTCTATTTAAAAATGTGTTTTTTTATTATTGAAACTTGTTTATAAAATAATTCATAAAAAATATGAATCACATTAAAAACATTCATAATGTAACATTACAAAAAAATACATGAAACTAAGTGTAAAAAACCATGGATTATTATATTTTTTAAATTTTCATCAATTATAAGGGAACAATAAAAATAAAAGATTAAAAAAAATCAACTATGAAATCACCTAGATCATCTTCACCCTTTAGAATCAAAATTTGTTTAACTATACCTACAATTTCAAAAAAATAATAAAATTATAATTAATTTTATAAAATATGAATGAAAACTATAGGAATGAGATGTGTGCTTTTTAAATATATAATTGGACGGATTTATAGGATATAATGGGGGAAATATAGTTATTATATAGTCATTATAAAAGGGGGTAAATAGCCATTTGGTATAATAACAGTAAACATGTTACCAATTTAAAATTTATAATATATAGTTATTATACATAAATTTTAACAATTAATAATTTAATTGAAATTAAATAAATGATTTTATATTGGAATTAAAGGATACAGATTAATTTTTGAACAAATATTTTATTTTAAAGAAATTATTTTTATAAAACATGAATTTTTAATAAAATGATTACATTTAAATAATGATTTAAATAAAATAGATTAATAAAATTGAATGAACAATAATGTAAATAAATAAAATCCAAAAAATAATTATGTAACTATACTGAATACTTGTTTAATTGTTCATAGCTAAATAAAAATATTATTTTAATTATATATTATATGTCTTTTAAACTAAATTTCTAAGATTTGGAATATTGAAAGAAATTTTTTTCTTATAGATGTAAACAAATGAATAATAATGCATACATTTATTATCAATTGTTTAAAAATGAAGATAAAATCAATTAATAGTAAAAAGATATATTTTTTAAAGAATTATTTTTGAAGTGTTGTGTACTTTTATATGAATAAATTAAATTGATATATTTTGAATTATGAATATATAATAATATTTATATATATAAACAAATATATTAAAACTGCATAGATTAATAATTAATAGGAAATAATAATAAAAACACTTAATTTTTAAAAAGTCAATTTTCTAAAAAGAACTTTTTTTCTATATATCTTATATTTTCATTTAAAATTTAATTTTATTATATCTAGAAATTGAATTAGATTAAATGGAGTCAAAATTTGAAATAATGATGTCAACATTTTGTAAGATATGTCTTATAATATTTTTAGTAAAAGAATAATTATCATGGTAAATAATTAAACAATATAAAGGGGTAAAAGTGGCAAATTATCAAGTATTGAATTTTGTTTAATTAAAATTATATTTATGCATTATAGATTACCTTTATTATATTTTAGAGTCAAACCTAAATTTATCCACAAAATTTCTTCACCTAAATCCCATGGGATTTTATCATTACCCTTCACAGAACTTTAGTTTCAAATAAATGCCCATCATTTTCACCAATAAAAGGATTTCACATCTATGCCTTCCAAAACACTCTATTACTTTGAAAAAAAATTAATAAATACCCACATTACCTCTAAAAAATCTTTCTTAGTCATTTAGTATCTTATATTCCCAATATGGAATCCTAAATCCTTTAGTATGAAGGATCCCATTTTGAGAAGGAGAGGATTCATCAAACTAAGTATCGAATTATTCAAAAAAAAATTCAATTAACTTAACTTACAAAATATTTCACAATTTAATTATCCATTGTAATGATGTTATATTAAAATCATTATTCTTTTAATAAAATTATAGTACTATTATATAACTCTATACTCTTACTAATTAATCAATATAGTGTGTTCTTGTTTGGGTTGGTTCAACCAACTACAATAATGATGTTACACTAACATAATCATTTTCATCATGAATGTGTATCAAGACATCAATACAAGTGATATATGAAATCAAAAATTAATTTAAGACATGAATATGATTCTGTAATGATTTCAAAAAATAATAATGATCATTATAAAGTGACTTATTATTATCGGTAAATTACTCAAAGCATGCTCGTCATGGATTCCGTTCTCATGATCCAAATTAATACCTTCCAAAAAATGAATATGGGAATAAATATATCATTTAATAAAAATTATTCAACTTACTTTAATAATATGGGATAGATGATCTTGGTATCAAATAATTTGTATTGATATCACCATTATGAAACTCGTATGGAAGAATGAAATTTACTAACATCAAATAAGGAAACTAAATAACAACTAAAAAATATATGTGTAAGGAATGAATTTAAAAAAATATTATAAAAGGTAATATATATGAATTTTTTTTTGAAATAAGTGATTAAGATGGTTATTTTTTTATATATGCGGTCAAATCACTTTCATGGAAGTTGAGAGAAAAGGTAAGTGTTTTTAGCTCTTAATTTTATATCATTGAGATATGTTCAATATTAATCACCTTTTTCCTTTATATGTTGTGTGTAACACACTCTGAATTTATTATACCATATTTTTCAATTTATTCATGGTATGTAAAAATCCATTTCATGTTCTTTCTATCAATGGTTTTTTATTCAAAAGTTACCAAATCCATAAGGGTTTATTTTTAAACCTCACTTCGAAATCAAGATTATTTATGTTTAAACTTACATTGGGAGAAATTATATGTTCTCTATCTCTTAAACCCAAAATATTTTATTCTCATATATATATTTATGGGTTTTACATGTCTTCTTACAATTTCATCTCCCTTTATTACACAATTTTACCAAAATGATGCTTGTAAGTGGAAGCGGCCTTATCTCTTTTTTTTTTATCAGGAATCTTTCTCCTATATGTCTATATTATCTATATTGTTTTGTAGATTCCATAATTTATGATTTAATTATTAATTGTGGTCATTTTATATTAAATTTAAATTTATTTACAAGGGTTTTAAAGGAATATTTTTAAATTTTTTCTATACAATTCATTTTCTTACTATTTGACTTTTTTGTAAAAGTATGAAAAGAGTATTTCATTTTATGTCTTTCTGCATTAACACATTTTCCCACTTTTATAACTATTTTTTGAATGAATTTTAATTTAAAATATTTAATTTTTTTACAAATTAATTACTATTATCATTGTTTTATGATTTTTTTTATTTTAACTAAATGTTTTTAAAAACAAAAAATAGAATTTGTTATCATTTTTCAAAGAAATTTATTAATACTATTATAAAGTGTTTTTCATTTATGTCAACAAACTTTAATGATTATTATGATGTAATAGGTATATTATCTTATGATATAATTCACCTTTTTTACTTTGAATGGATTATGACCATGTTTCATATAAATCATAATGGAACCCATTTATTTCTCATAGTTTTATTAATATGTGATGGAAATAGGAATATTTTCAAGTTTTTATTGAAAAAATATGTATATTTAATCAATATATTATGGGTGGGTCCATTATACCCCTTTGTTGGACCCTTTGTGAGATAGTTGTTTTAAAAATCACCAATCATGCCACTATACAAATCATGACACTTCACATATTATGTTGTAACTAATTTTAATCATTTAAATGAATATTTATAAGTAAATATGTTATGTTACACGGTATAATACTGTAACACCCCAGGTAAATAAAGAATATGTCATCTTTATATTTATCCATATTTGTGAATAAAATATTAATATGACTTTAAAGGGGATGCTATGTCCGATGGCGTACCCAACACGCAACAACGAGTTTCTTGGGAATCTTACGTTGCACTCTAATAATAAAATAATATTATTTTAAATGGCAGTTAACATGTAGCCATTGTATTAGCGGGAATGGATATAAATAAATAAAATATGATTATATATGTTTTTAAATGTTTTTACATTTATCCAATAAAAGATAAAGGCTTAAAATACAGAAAGAATTAAATTTTAGGCGTATATGCCCTAGTTTTCACTAAAGGTTCACTTATCGCCTTTTGATGGCGTACTGTCATTAAATATAGTTTTTATCACTCTTATACATTCTTTTTGACCAAATAAAACTCTTCTTTAGAATCGCGACATTAAATTTTACTTTGTGTAAATTTTTGGTATTTTTCTGATAAAGTTCATTTTTTAATGAATAGTGTAAAATGTTGTATTTTAATTCAAAACCTCTTTTTAATATAATTTATTTATATGATTATATTATCTTTTGAATTGGTTTTAATGTGAAATTAGAATATATTTTTACCATTAAATCCAATAGTGGTCATTGGAATTAATTTCACTTTGAAATCGGACTTAAACTAGTATCAATCTTTTGATACTTATTGTTTCATAAAAACACGCTATTTGCTCTGACAGCGGGAATTAATTATTAAATTAATTAATGTGACTTATATGTTTTGAATTTTGTAAAATAGACTTCATTTTTGAATTTGGAATATCAAATATAGCATAGGGTGAAATTTTGGTAATTTTCTGAAAAACTTCAATTTTTGATGAATAGTGAAACCACTAAGTGGTACTTATAAAGACTGATTTTCCGTTTAAATGAAATTTTTCTATCATTGTGTTTTGAATTTCAAAACTCCTACATACATGGTTGTCATTAAGAAGTAAAATGTGGTTTAATGAGATTATAATAATTTTTTGGTGAATAGTAACTTATTAAGTTCTTAATCGCGTTTAGTGGTAATTAGTGTAGTTTAAGGTAAAAATAATGCTTTAATAAAATAAGATGAGCTTGAAACATGTCCTACCCTCATTGGTTGTGTCATGGCCGACCAAGACAAGCCATGGGTCAACTTGGGGACCCCATGGAGACACTTAGGTTGGGAAATGACATAAATAACTTTTTATTTAATGTAAAAGTAAAAATGACACAAACATAATATGTTTTACGAAAACAATTTTTATATGGGGTTATAAAGATCAGATTTTTGATTATAAATAGTAATTGGAAAGATAAAAAGATTTCCTACATCATAGTAGTTTTTTTTATAATTTTTAGACATTAAATAAATTAAATTATTTATGACATAATAATGATGCAGCGATGACATCATTATTTGACGATTTAAATAAAATGGAAAGATAATGTAAAATCTATGAACTACACATGTCCAAAACATATTGGATTGTTGTATTTCGAACCCTTATCACCTTATCCACGAATTATATCAATGTGGGACCTTTTAAAACAGAAACACATTTTCAAATAAAGTAATATTTCTTTACTTTCCAAAAGTGCCCCTCCTCTCCTCTTATAAAAGGCCCCCACCTCTACCTCATTTCACACACTCCTCAAGCCTTTGGCTCGGCCAAACCCTGCCCATTTACTCCCTCCACATTCCTATCCTCATCCTAGAGGATTCCATTTGGGCATAATCCTTTTAAAGGAAGCATTTAGGCTCAAATCAAAAGGAGTTACACTTTTAAAGGTAATTCATTCTCTCATGTTCATTTGTTTTATTTTGCTTCTCCAACCCCCTAAACTCTTTTTATTTATTTCTTTTGTAACAACACCAGTATCTTAAATATACAAGGATTTTTTTATAATATTTATTCGAGCTACACTCTCACACAACTACATCAAATGGTTAAAGAACATATGGTTTCCGTGGATGGCGAAATAGTGCCTCCCGAAACGATGATTGTTCAATACTCATTTAACACCTTCAAAGGTGGCCATTATGATGTCACTATTTTTATATATGATATATAATATGTTTATGTTTTTATTATGCTTCTTTATTTTTCATTTGTGTCTTACCTTTATGGTTTCCATTATGGGTATACGCGATATCTTCATTTTAGGAAGTGCGGACTACCGCCCCCTCAAAGTGATGTGATTCGTTAATGCCATACGTGGGACGTATAAAGGATGGATTTAATGTTATTATATATGATGTTATAATGGAATTATTATTTACCTCTATATCATTATTATTTATTTCCATTAAAGTATGAGATAGAAATGAAAGTAGCGTTCATGCGTACGTACGGCTTACCGTCTCCATGAACGGTGCATTTCATTTCTTATCCCCAAATGTAATGTACTATTATAAGTACATATATATAATGGATATATATGATGTATGATACATCTAAATGATTAATATAATTCTCGAATTAAAATATACATACCTCTCATATAGTTTTAATTCCATTAATACGACATAGAAATTAAAGTAGCGTTCATGCGTACGTACGGCTTACCGTCTCCATGAACGGTGCATTTCATTTCTTTCCTCTAAATGATTATGTGATTTTATAAATACATGTATATGCTGGATATATATGATATATATGATATCCAAATCAGTAATGTCATTTTTGGATATGAAGAACCTTGACCACACGAACAACATGTAATTGTAAGAAGTCCACTTTCGACTTAAGAACCAAATATCGACAAAACAAACATGATTAACTTAAATGATTAAATAATGTTTATAACATGGTAATAAGTGATATAAAAGGAATAATGAACTTTAAAAAGGTTCTTAAGGAAGTATAAATTAACTCAAGTATAATATTCAGGAGATTAAAGAACGATCGAGTCAAGTCGGACCCGAGGTAAGGGATCCTACACCTCTCTTTCTTTTTAAGTACAATCTTTTATGTCATTCCTTTTAAAGATCATCTTTATTGTTATTGGGATGTTCTTTTATATTAATCTTACTTTAATTTTTATGTTCATGTGATGAGAGACCCTATTCTCTCTCATCAATCCATTTTGGAAGTTTTGAGTGGCGCCGATAGGCTGTCGAATTTTCGTAAGAGATCTAACCTCTCTCTTTCTTTTAAAGTACTCTCCTTTATGTCAGTTATTTTAAGATCCTATTTGTTATGTTGGGGGATGTTCTTTTATATTCCTATTTCTGTAAACATTATGTTGATGTAATGAGAGACCCTATTTCCTCTCATCAATCCATTTTGGAAGTTTTAAGTGGCGCTGTTAGGCTACCAAGTTTTCGTAAGAGATTTTTCATCTCACTTTTATTCCCGTGAGATTTATGCTACATTTGCCACAATTTCCATTGAGTGGTTTATGTACTGCCCACTATTACAATCCTATTGTAATATAATTACATTTATGGGTATTTACATATTCATTGTATGACACTTCTTCAATGGGGTGTACTTTTCAAAAGTTACCCAAGTCGGTAAGGGAACCTTTCACCCTCCTTTTTTTAAAAGACTTCTTTTGTTGGGTCTTTTAATTTACATATTGTTATGTTGGGATATGTTCTCATATATCCTTATTGATTTAAATTTTATGTCCAAGTGATGAGATACCCTTTTTTTATCTCTCATCAACTCATTTTGATGTGACGTCGTTAGGCTGTCAAGGGAACTTCTTAACCCAATTTCGATTTCTTTGGGTTCAACATGTTGTTATTGAATATGTAATCCTTTGAATATGTGTGAATGACCTTTGATTATTTTACACTTAATATACACTTATATTTGGTGTATTCATTTGTCACACATAATTATGTAATTGATTTATCCTTAATCCAAGGATATCATCTTTGTAAGGGACTTCGTCTCAATCTCCTTTCATTGAGGCATATTTCGTTTTATACACAACATTCTTTTATACGGTGTATAAATCCCTTTGACTTTTACTTTTATACAAAAGGGATCTTTTTCTATGAAGCATTTTACTAAATGATAAAAAGGAATGTTTTTTTAACATACGCAGTGATAACGACCTTTTCCGCCGCCGCGAGTATTATTTGGTCTTTGGCTTCCTCAACAATCCGATATGTTTTTAAAATGAAATAAATACCATATACTATTTTATGTATTTTGGTATTGAAAATGGTTTTGATAAAGTATTCTATTATATTGTTATTTAAATGTGGAAATGTTATCATTTTTTTATATTGGTTTTATGTTTTATGATTTTTTATTGGTACTTGGACATTTTAACGGGTGGTTACGTTATAAACCATATGACGGGTGGTGCCGTGAATACCAGGACGGGTGGTTACGTTATAAACTCCAATACATTGGGTATGGAAGTCGGCCGTATGGCTATTCCATTAAGTATGTATGGAAATTGGCCGTATGGCTATTCCATTAAGTGATATGTGTGGAAGTCGACCGTATGGTTATTCCACTTAAGTAAGTTTATGTCCCAAGTTAACTTTATATATGTTATGCGTTCTTTATATGGGTTTTATGGTAATACTTTGGTTACAAAAAGTTAAGTAATGATACTTTTTTTTAGTGAAAAGTTTTTACTACTTCATGAAGGTGAAAAGTATTACATTGATAAATTATTCATGGTTTACTTGTTGTTTTGAAAAACTAACAGTTTTCATTCTTTGTGTATCCCTTACTGAGCTTCTTATACTCATCCCAAGTTTTTGAAATGTTTTTCACAGGACATAGCGTGGAATAGGGTCAAGGGTGGGATCAAGGGAACGTCATGCTACCTAAAACATATAACTATACATGTTTCTTTTAAAGAGTTTTTATTTTATGGAAATTTAGTAGAAGTGACTACTTTGTAATCTTTTGAGATGTAATAGTTATGTCCTAATTCTCTAAAACTCTAAACCTGAAAAGATCCTCAATGTGAATTACTCATTTAATTCAATATTAAGTAAGGTTTAAGGCTGGGGCCTTATAGTTGGTGTCAAAGGTCGGTTTAGATAACTTTAGAGGTTAGGGCATTCTTTTAGCATAAGTGACATTACCATAATGGTTAGGATTTCAGAAAGAGTCCTAATTTTAGATAATGTGAATGAGTAATTATATCTTAGTGTTTACCTTCCTCATTAGTACATGATTTTTTTGTTGATATACTCACACTGAACTTTTTGGTTTTAGTAAATAGCTGGATCTAGCAGGCACCAAAGTGACAATGGGTTTGAAGGAAACTGTGGTGGTTCTCTGATTAAGATACTGGATGAGATGGGGGATTCAATGAGGAATCTCATGGATGTTCTAAACCAACTATCAAGGAGTCATGATCAACCACTTCAACCTTGGTGAGTTCTCTAATGAATCATGTACGAGATGTCCAACTCGATGTGTAAATTCGGGTAATAATTATTAAGGTAACCATTAGGGTTTATATTATCCTTACTTTTGAGGTAATTATGGGTTATTATATGATATGATGTAAAATGAAGGGCATGAGATAAACTTGAGGTTAAAATATGTTATGATTATTCTTGAAGATTTTATCTCATTTTGGGGAATGTTTTAAGAATTATATAGTTTTGGAAAAAGGACAACACGTAGACCGTGTGACATCCCGTCGCGTCGGACAAAGCTGCGGGAATCGAACCCACAACCAATGTGTGACTGGTATTTATCGCCTACCACTGGACTACATGAAGTCCATGGTTAGTTTGACTGATTCATTCTAGTTATATGATTTTATGAATTAAGAGTAAGTTGATTTTGGGTTATTTATGAAAATGATTAACCTATCATGGAGGATATGTGATTAGGTTAATTACTTTTCAATACGGGACTTTAGGAGCAACTGATATTGTTTGGAGATAAATGTTACGATTTATCTTGGAAGACTATGCGACTAAATCCTTCAAATATTTGGGTTTCAATCTTATATTGGTTTACTTTGAAGAATTTTATGGACAAATTGATTATAGAATGGTCCTCGTTGAACTTTGGGTTTTGTTGGACAAATTTTGGAGATTAAGAATAGATTTCCTTTTTATAAAGGGTTATCCTTTTCTGGATTATCTGACCTTGTACTAACCTTTTTGGTTTTGGTTATGGTTAAGGTCTAAAGATATGGGAAGTATATAGTTCTCTTTTGTGGATTAGGTGATTCTCTAGAAGTTGATTATAGTACTCTTAATTTGAACAAGTCTTCCTAAATACTCGCCTTTTGGAGAAAATATGAGTTTGTGTAAGGAATCTAATAAAAGTTGAGAGTCAACATGATAAGTGATTATGTTTCCTTATGAATAAATTCCCCAATAAAAAGTAACTTAAAACAAAAATGTTGTCTATTAACTTTTCCTACTGGGGAATCGAATACCGTTTAACCCATCACAAGTTTGTGATTCTCTCATGGTTAACTTTCTCCTAAACATGTTTTCTATCACTCTCCATCAGAACATGACCCTATGTTTTCTCCTCCATGTCCATGTTTTCATACTTGGAATCCTAGTATGGGTTAACTCGGGTGACCTTTGTACTTATTTTTCTTTATTTTAAAGTGATTGTTTTACCGATCCTTGTTCCGATGTGGGACTTTCAAGGATGTTTCCAAGCCCAATTTTAAAATTGCGAGGACGCAATTCCCAAAAGGGGGGAGGATGTAACACCCCAGGTAAATAAATAATATGTCATCTTTATATTTATCCATATTTGTGAATAAAATATTAATATGACTTTAAAGGGGATGCTATGTCCGATGGCGTACCCAACACGCAACAACGAGTTTCTTGGGAATCTTACGTTGCACTCTAATAATAAAATAATATTATTTTAAATGGCAGTTAACATGTAGCCGTTGTATTGGAGGGAATGTATATAAATAACTAAAATATGATTATATATGTTTTTAAATGTTTTTACATTTATCCAATAAAAGATAAAGGCTTAAAATACAGAAAGAATTCAATTTTAGGCGTATATCCACTAGTTTTCATTAAAGGTTCACTTATCGCCTTTTGATGGCGTACTGTCATTAAATATAGTTTTGATCACTCTTATACATTCTTTTGGACCAAATAAAACTCTTCTTTATAATCGGGACATTAAATTTTACTTTGTGTAAATTTTTGGTATTTTTCTGATAAAGTTCATTTTTTAATGAATAGTGTAAAATGTTGTATTTTAATTCAAAACCACTTTTTAATATAATTTATTTATATGATTATATTATCTTTTTAATTGGTTTTAATTTGAAATTAGAATATATTTTTACCATTAAATCCAATAGTGGTCGTTGGAATTAATTTCACTTTGAAATCGGACTTAAACTAGTATCAATCTTTTGATACTTATTGTTTCATAAAAACACGCTATTTGCTCTGACAGCGGGAATTAATTATTAAATTAATTAATGTGACTTATATGTTTTGAATTTTGTAAAATAGACTTAATTTTTGAATTCGGAATATCAAATATATCTTAGGGTGAATTTTTGGTAATTTTCTGAAAAACTTCAATTTTTGATGAATAGTGAAACCACTAAGTGGTACTTATAAAGACTGATTTTCCGTTTAAATGAAATTTTTCCATAATTGTGTTTTGAATTTAAAAAATCCTACATACATGTTTGTCATTAAGAAGTAAAATGTGGTTCAATGAGATTATAATAATTTTTTGGTGAATAGTAACTTATTAAGTTCTTAATCGCGATTAGTGGAAATTAGTGTAGTTTAAGGTAAAAATAATGCTTTAATAAAATAAGATGAGCTTGAAACATGTCCTACCCTCATTGGTTGTGTCATGGCCGACCAAGAAAATCCATGGGTCAACTTGGGGACCCCATGGAGACACTTTGGTTGGGAAATGACATAAATAACTTTTTATTTAATGTAAAAGTAAAAATGACACAAACATAATATGTTTTACGAAAACAATTTTTATATGGGGTTATAAAGATCAGATTTTTGATTATAAATATTAATTGGAAAGCTAAAAATATTTCCTACATCATAGTAGTTTTTTTTATAATTTTTAGACATTAAATAAATTAAATTATTTATGACATAATAATGATGCAGTGATGACATCATTATTTGACGATTTAAATAAAATGGAAAGATAATGTAAAATATATGAACTACACATGTCCAAAACTTATTGGATGGGTGGATTTCGAACCCTTATCACCTTATCCACGAATTATATCAATGTGGGACCTTTTAAAACCGAAACACATTTTCAAATAAAGTAATATTTCTTTACTTTCCAAAAGTGCCCCTCCTCTCCTCTTATAAAAGGCCCCCACCTCTACCTCATTTCACACACTCCTCAAGACTTTGGTTCGGCCAACCCCTGCCCATTTACTCCCTCCACATCCCTCTCCTCATCCTAGAGGATTACCTTTGGGCAGAATCCTTTCAAAGGAAGCCTTTAGGCTCAAATCAAAAGGAGTTACACTTTTAAAGGTAATTCATTCTCTCATGTTCATTTGTTTTATTTTGCTTCTCCAACCCCCTAAACTCTTTTTATTTATTTCTTTTGTAAAAACACCAGTATCTTCAATATACTAGGATGTTGTTATAAGATTGATTCTAGCTAAACTCTCACACAACTATATAAAATGGTTAAAGAACATACGGTTTCCGTGGATGGCGAAATAGTGCCTCCCAAAACGATGATTGTTCAATACTCATTTAACACCTTCAAAGGTGGCCATTATGATGTCACTATTTTTATATATGATATATAATATGTTTATGTTTTACTTATGCTTCTTTATTTTTCATTTGTGTCTTACCTTTATGTTTTCCATTATGGGTATACGCGATATCTTCATTTTAGGAAGTGCGGACTACCGCCCCCTCAAAGTGATGTGATTCGTTAATGCCATACGTGGGACGTATAAAGGATGGATTTAATGTTATTATATATGATGTTATACTAGAATTATTATTTACCTCTATATCATTATTATTTCTTTCCATTAAAGTATGAGATAGAAATGAAAGTAGGGTTCATGCGTACGTACAGCTTACCGTCTCCATGAACGGTGCATTTCATTTCTTATCCCCAAATGTAATGTACTATTATAAGTACATATATATAATGGATATATATGATGTATGATACATCTAAATGATTAATATAATTCTGGAATTAAAATATACATACCTCTCATATAGTTTTAATTCCATTAATATGACATAGAAATGAAAGTAGCGTTCATGCGTACGTACGGCTTACCGTCTCCATGAACGGTGCATTTCATTTCTTTCCTCTAAATGATTATGTGATTTTATAAATACCTGTATATGCTGGATATATATGATATATATTATATCCAAATAAGGAATGTCATTTTTTTATATGAATAACCTTTGACCACACGAACAACATGTAATTGTAAGAAGTCCACTTTCAACTTAAGAACCAAATATCGACAAAACAAACATGATTAACTTAAATGATTAAATAATGTTTATAAAATGGTAATAAGTGATATAAAAGGAATAATGAACTTTAAAAAGGTTCTTAAGGAAGTATAAATTAACTCAAGTTTATTATTCAGGAGATTAAAGAACGATCGAGTCAAGTCGGACCCGAGGTAAGGGATCCTACACCTCTCTTTCTTTTTAAGTACACTCTTTTATGTCATTCCTTTTAAAGATCATATTTATTGTTATTGGGATGTTCTTTTATATTAATCTTACTATAATTTTTATGTTCATGTGATGAGAGACCCTATTCTCTCTCATCAATCCATTTTGGAAGTTTTGAGTGGCGCCGATAGGCTGTCGAATTTTCGTAAGAGATCTAACCTCTCTCTTTCTTTTAAAGTACTCTCCTTTATGTCAGTTCTTTTAAGCTCCTATTTGTTATGTTGGTGGATGTTCTTTTATATTCCTATTTCTGTAAACATTATGTTGATGTAATGAGAGACCCTATTTCCTCTCATCAATCCATTTTGGAAGTTTTAAGTGGCGCCGTTAGGCTATCGAGTTTTCGTAAGAGATTTTTCATCTCACTTTTATTCCCGTGAGATTTATGCTACATTTGCCACAATTTCCATTGAGTGGTTTATGTACTTCCCACTATTACAATACTATTGTAATATAATTCCATTTATGGGTATTTACATATTCATTGTATGACACTTCTTCAATGGGGTGTACTTTTCAAAAGTTACCCAAGTCGGTAAGGGAACCTTTCACCCTCCTTTTTTTAAAAGAATTCTTTTGTTGGGTCTTTTAATTTACATATTGTTATGTTGGGATATGTTCTCATATATCCTTATTGATTTAAATTTTATGTCCAAGTGATGAGATACCCTTTTTTATCTCTCATCAACTCATTTTGATGTGACGCCGTTAGGCTGTCAAGGGAACTTCTTAACCCAATTTCGATTTCTTTGGGTTCAACATGTTGTTATTGAATATGTAATCCTTTGAATATGTGTGAATGACCTTTGATTATTTTACACTTAATATCCACTTATATTTGTTTTATTCATTTGTCACACATAATTATGTAATTGATTTATCCTTAAACCAAGGATACCGTCTTTGTAAGGGACTTCGTCTCAATCTCCTTTCATTGAGGCATATTTCGTTTTATACACAACTTTCTTTTATACGGTGTATAAATCCCTTTGACTTTTACTTTTATACAAAAGGAATCTTTTTCTATGAAGCGTTTTACTAAACGACAAAAAGGAATGTTTTTTTAACATACGCGGTGACAACGACCTTTTCCGCCGCCGCGAGTATTATTTGGTCTTTGGCTTCCTCAAAAATCCGATATGTTTTTAAAATGAAATAAATACCATATACTCTTTTATGTATTTTGGTATTGAAAATGGTTTTGATAAAGGATTCTATTATATTGTGATTGAAATGTGGAAATTTTATCATTCCTTTATATTGGTTTTATGTTTTATGATTTTATATTGGTACTTGGACATTTTAACGGGTGGTTACGTTATAAACCATATGACTGGTGGTGCCGTGAATACCAGGACGGGTGGTTACGTTATAACCTCCAATGCATTGGGTATGGAAGTCGGCCGTATGGCTATTCCATTAAGTATGTATAGAAATTGGCCGTATGGCTATTCCATTAAGTGATATGTGTTGAAGTCGACCGTATGGTTATTCCACTTAAGTAAGTTTATGTCCCAAGTTACCTTTATATATGTTATGCGTTCTTTATATGGGTTTTATGGTAATCCTTTGGTTACAAAAAGGTAAGTAATGATACTTTTTTTTAGTGAAAAGTTTTTACTACTTCATGAAGGTGAAAAGTATTACATTGATAAAGTATTCATGGTTTACTTGTTGTTTTGAAAAACTAACAGTTTTCATTCTTTGTGTATCCCTTACTGAGCTTCTTATGCTCATCCCAAGTTTTTGAAATGTTTTTCACAGGACATAGCGTGGAATAGGGTCAAGGATGGGATCAAGGGAACGTCATGCTACCTAAAACATGGAACTATACATGTTTCTTTTAAATAGTTTTTATTTTATGGAAATTTAGTAGAAGCGACTACTTTGTAATCTTTTGAGATGTAATAGTTATTTCCTAATTCTCTAAAACTCTAAACCTGAAAAGATCCTCAATGTGAATTACTCATTTAATTCAATATTAAGTAAGGTTTAAGGCTGGGGCCTTATAAATACATTTCAATAAGTCAATAATATATGGATATTTATGTTTAAATATATTTACAATTATATATTTACATGAAATTATGAATTTCACTTAATCTGGTAGTGTTCTGTATAAGACGGCCACTTGGTTAGTTTTTTCAAAGTCCCTGACATCAATTGGTTTAAGGAGTCACTGATGGATAAATCACCAAAGAAGAAGACACTGATGAAGAATTCACTAATCGAATAAGTAATTGATCGAAGAATACATCAATGATCAGTCACAATGATAGTTTAAGCAACTTACCATTGGACAACTCACCGATGGGCGACGCACCATTAGTTCAAAGGACATACCGATTGACGAGTCGTCGATGGGAGACACACCAATAGTTCAAAATGAGTCACGAATGATGAATCACTGATGGTTGGATAGACTGGTAGTACAAATGACTCTCCAATGTCCCGAAACACTGACACTGATGGAAAGGACTCACTGATGCCCAGAGTCACTGATACCGATGAAAAGGACTCACCAATACAGAGAGTCACTGATGCTAACAGACTATTTCTAATGACTCAATAATAATTATGACTCACTAATAGTCATAAAAACTATTTCTAATTTATTAATTCAAATTTATATCTAGCATTCATATTCATACAAATTAATGTTTCTGAAATTATTTAATGTTTTCTGTAGGATATTCAGAGGACAGTATGAGGTACATGCAGGTGGGAAGACCATTGTGTCTACTGGACCTCGAAGTATAAAAGAATTACAATTTGGACCATTCGATATGTGAGAAAATACATAGTAGTAGAAAGCAAGTAAAAAAGTGTAGAAGACCGCGTAAAATCCCTGAGCATACTTTAAAACCTAATAACTCAAAGGAAGAACATACGGGGAGATCAAGTAGTGAAGAAAAACCTGCTGAGCAACCCTAAAAATCTTTCAAACAAGAAGCTGAACATTTCACACTCCTGGAAGCCAGACCACATAGGCTACGACACTCTATTTTTGAGTGAACTTTCTGATAAGGACTAAAACTTCAACTCCACTAAATCAAACGTGTCCAGATCTGCACTACATAACACACGGAGACTTCTAAACCTTACTCTACATCCTTAGCTCTGTTGTGTTCATTTATTTACATTTCTGAGCAGTGTGTGTATCTATCTGTTACACACACACTGAATCCTCTACATAGCTGTAGGATACTTAATATCCTCAATATCACACTATTTTATCCTTTTGTATCCCATGTAGAACTTTGGAAGAGGTCAAAGTGTTACATGTTTATTGTTATTCACATGAATAATTGTGGTACAGGTCAAGTGTGACCCAGACTGCCTTGTGTGTTATTGTGAACCCTGATCTAGGGTTTGGATCAAACTATTTATTAATATAAACTGGTTGGTGGTAGGTGATAACTAATTGGAGAGGACTAAGTCTCAGGTTGATATTGAACCTCTTGATTTAATTTTCATTATGTTTATTGTTATTTTTCTTTTACTATTTTATAACATATTTCATTCAAACAAAGTAAAACTCTGATAGTTAGTTTATTAAGTGTTTATAACTATTTTGGACCAGTATTTTAGTTTCAAAGGTAATATTAATATTCATATTAGTATAATTGAGAACTAACCAATCTTTTGAGAAATTAATTGAACATTTAGGACACTTATAAATTCACTACAAACAAACTTATATTATATTTTTAATTGGGGGAAATTTTCAAAAAAAACAATTTGTAACAAAATTTTTTAAAGATACTCAATTAACCCCCCCCCCCCTATTGAGTACTCTACTTTTACCAACATTTGGTAACATAGGTGTTTAGGAGTTTTTAGTTTCCAAAGGTTTTTCAAAAAAAATCAACTGTGATTTTAGTTGTATTTCAAAGATCTAAAATTTTCTATCAATGCTAAATTTTTATGTCTTTTAAATCTTGTTCTAAAGTTTTATTATGGATAATAGGCTAGAAGATGATACTACCAATAGACCTCCATTCATTAATGGAACAAACTTTGAACAATGGAAATTTAAAATGAAAATGCACTTAGAGAGTGTGGGTTTTGAAATTTGGTCCTTAATTGTAGATGAGTATAAGATTAATTATAATACTAGAACTACTTGGGATGACCCAACTAAGACTAATTATAACAATAATTTCTAAGACATGAATTCCTTATAATTCTCTTTAGGAGATGAGTAATTTAACAAAATTTATGCATGTAAAATAGCCCATAAAATTTAGGATACTTTGTCTATTTCACATGAAGGAACTTCTAGTGTTAAGGAAACGATAATTTATACATATACTATCAAATATGAAAAATTTAAGATGAAGCCTGATGGTCCTATTTCTAATATGTATCTCAGGTTTGATGAAATATTGAACACTATAATCTCCCTGGGAAGTGATTCTACTTCCAAAGAGAAAATTATAAGGATTCTCATATAATTACCTGATAAATGGAGAGGAACTTCTGTTTCAATTGGAGAATCATGTGACATTAGAAAATTACATGTCAAAGAACTCATTGGAAAACTAATGATTTATGAAGAAGAGTTTAAAGTTAACAAAGATGATGAGGATGAACCTAAGATAAATTTTTTATCCTTTAATACTATTACCTCTAATAATAATGAAAAAGAGAAGGTTCTAGCCTCATTTGAATGCTCCAGTAATGATTAATCAACATCAAATAGTGATGAAGAGATGGCTCAACTGGCCAGATGATTTAAGAAATTATAAAGGAAGGATAAGTTTTTCTGGAAGCCCAATTATAAAGGAAGATATGATAATAAGAGAAACTGGAAAAGGGACTGGAAAAGAAATGACAAATCAGAAGAGATTGTCTGCTATGAATGTAAGAGTAGAGGACATGTCAAAGCTGACTTTCCAAAGTTAAAGTACAAAAATGAGTATCAAAACAAAGACAAGAAGTATAAGAAATCTATAAAGGACACCTAGAGTGCCTTTGAGGATAACTCCAGTGAATAAGCATCATCTCATGATGAGAAATATGACATGTAAAATATGTTTTTTATGACAAACACATCTGAGGTAACCTTAAACTCACCTGCACACAATTCTTATTATTCTAAAAAATAAAAGTGACTCAAAGAATATAAAAAGTGATGAACTATTTGAATATTGTAACATGTTGTAAGAGACATTTAACAAACTAAAATATAAATATAAGTCTTTAAATAAATATCATGCTCTTACTGTAACTATTAAGTCTAAACATACTATTAAAAAGGAAAACAATGCACAACTACTGAAGGAAAACAATGAATTAAAAATTTCTAATGAGCAATTGAAGAAGGATCTAAAAAGGTTTACCAATGGTAAAAAAAATACTTACTCAATTAATAGGTAAATATATAGATCCTAAGTACACTTATAGTATTGGATATTATCCTGGACAAAGAAATTTATCAAAAACACATTTTATGACTAAATCTGGAAAATCTGCTTCTTTGCCCAAAAATCATGATTTTACTGCAAGTTCCAATTCTATAATATCTTTAACTACATCAAGTTTTTCTAGAACAAACCTAGTTTATTTTTAAAATACTTTATATTCTACATATATTAAACCCATAACACAATTTTCGGTTCCAAAATCTTTTATTATTAATGTTTCTAGACACTGACAAATATGGGTACCAGAATCATTTCGTGGATAAATTGTTTTGTAGGTAAATTGTCTAAAGACTTCCTGTAGAAATATTTAGTACTTGGATAGTGCATGTTAAAAACACATGATTGGATACTACTCAAGCTTCAATAATCTCATCAAGGTTGACAGAGGACATGTCACATTTGGTGATAATAGTAAAGGAAAAATCATCGTCATAAGCCAGATTAGTAACCCTAACTATATTTCAATTTCAAAATTACTTTATGTTGATGGATTAAAATATAAATTTCTTATCATATCTCAACTGTGTGATGATGGATTTAATGTAAATTTTAAAAGTGATTCATTCCATGTTTTTTATGCTGATAATAACTTAGTATTTACTGCTCTTAGAAATAATAATGTATATACTATAAATTTAGACACATTAGTATCATAGAATGTTTCATACCTAAGTTCCTTTAACAAATATTCTTGGATCTAGCATATAATACTAGGACATCGTAATGTACACTCACTTAAGAAATTTACCAGAAAAGGTTTAGTTAAAAACATGCCCAAATGAGTTTCCAGATAATAGAGTGAGAAATCCTTGTCAAAAAGGAAGGGAACATAAAATCTCTTTCAACCAAAAGAAAGAAGTTACAACCTATCAACCTCTCGATTTGGTTCATATGTAATTGCTTGGACCATAAAGAGTTTTAAGTCTTAATCAGAATAACTATGTTTATGTTCTTGTAGATTACTTCTCTAGGTATACTTGGACCTTTTTCTTAGCACACAAAAGTGAATCTTTTTCTCATTTTACCAAGTATTCTAGGGCTATAGAAAATATTAGTGGACTTAAATTTAAATCCTTAAGAAGTGATCATGGTCGTGAGTGTGAAAATCAAGACTTTGAATATTTTTTCTCACAAAATGGTTGTAGGAATAACTTCTCTATCCCTAGGAAACCTCAACAGAATGGTGTAGTAGAAAGAAGAAATAAAACCCTACATGAAATTTCCCAAACTATGCTCAATGGATATGACCTACCGATTTATTTTTGGGATGAATCTATTAATAAAATTTTTTAAATAATAAATAGAGTCTTAATTAGACCTATCCTTAAGAATAATCCTTATGAGTTGTAGAATAATAAGAATCCCAAGGTAAATTATTTACAAGTGTTTGGATGAAAAGTTTATATTCTTAACACTAAAGATAATCTAGATAAATTTTCATCAAAAAGTGATGAAGGAATATTCTTTGGATATTCAACATCAATAAAATAATATAGAGTCTTTAATAAAACAACCAAATGTGTGGATGAATTTGTACATGTCAACTTTGATGAAACAGATTCAAATTAACCAAAGTCCTCATTAGAAAATCTTGAAGAGGATATGTCAAATATAGGATTTAATTATAAACCCTCTAATCATCCTATAAAGGAATCTATTAAAACTTCTAGTTTTGGAAATTCTTTAAATTATAGCCATTATGAACCAGAACCAAGTGATGAACCTAAAATAACTAGACCTATTTTTAATAGACCAACTAGAACCCTTAAAAACCATCCTTTGGATACTGTAGTTGGATATTTATATAGATGAACACAAAATAGAGATTTATTGAAATATCAGGTTGAAAATCAAGAATTCTTGTCACAAATTGAACATAAAAATATCAATGATGCAATCAATGATGAATTTTAGGTGATAGTTATGCAAGAATAGCTTAATCATTTTAAGAGAAATAAAGTCTAGAAACTTGTTGATAGACCAAAAGATACCATAACCATAGGAACTAAATGGTTGTTTTGGAATAAAGTAGATAAAGCTGGAAATATAGTTAGAAACAAATTTATATTGGTTGTATAAGGATATAATCAAGAAGAAGTAATTTATTATGAAGAGACCTTTGCACTAGTATCTAGGCATGAAGCAATTAGAATCTTACTTGACTATGCAGCACACTTGGATTTCAAACTTTATCAAACAAATGTCAAAAGTTCATTCTTAAATGGTTATATAACTAAGGATGTTTCTATTGAACAAACCCTAGGTTTTAAATATCCACATTATCCAAATCAATTTTGCAAATTTTATAAAGCTTTATATGGTTTGAAACAAGATCCAAGGGCTTGGTATGATAGGTTAAGTAACTTTCTTATTTCTAAATTTTTTACAATAGGAGTTTCAGATCCTACTTTATTTATAAAAAGAATTTATAAATAAGTTTTAATAGCTCAAATATATGTACATTATTTTATTTTTTTGGTTATTCTAAAAATTATTTATGTAATGAATTTTCAAAAATGATGTAAATTGAATTTAAAATGAGTTTTATGGGTGAACATAAATATTTTCTTGGATTTAAAATATTTCAAAACAAAGAAGGTATTATTATAAATCAAAATAAATACGCTAAATATCATTTAAAAAGATATAGATTTGATATCATTAAGAGTAGTGAAACAACTATGAGTTCTACATGTAAGTTAGATCTTGATGAAAATGGGAAATCTATTGATCAAAATGATTATAGAGGAATTATTAGTAGTTTGATTTACTTAATTTCTAATAGGCCAGACATCATGTTTAGTGTGTTTGTATGTGCAATATTTCAAGCAAACCCAAAAGAATCACATTTAAATACTATTAAAAGAGTTTTCAAATATCTCAAATATACAACGAATTTAGGATTGTTCTACCCTAGAGGAAAGCATTTTGATATGATTAGATATTCTAATGATGACTTTGGTGGATTTAATTTAGATAGAAAAATCACCTCTAGAACATGTCATTTTTTGGGAAAGTCTCTAATTTTATGGTGTAGTAAAAAGGAAAATTTGGTTACATTATCAACTGCTGAAGTAGAGTACATTACTTCTGGTAGTTTCTATGCACAAATTTTTTGGATGAAAAACACTTTATTATATTATGGATTTCAATTTAGACATATCCCCATAAATTGTGACAATACAAGTTCTATTAATATTTCTAAAAATCCAATTTCTCACTCTAAAACAAAACATATTGACGTAAGACATCACTTTTTGAGAGACCACTATCAAAAACGTGATATAACTCTTGAGTTTATTAGGACTGAGCATCAACTTGCTAACATATTTACCAAAACCTTTAAACTCTAAGAGAATGAGATACATCAGACATGAACTAGGTACGATAAATCTATAAAGACTATCTGACCTTATCCCCTTGGAAAAATATGTTTGTCTATGACACTAATCATTGTCACACCAATCAGGTGAAACCAAACAGTGAAACTGATCAAGTGAAACCAATAAATGAAATTGATTAGGGAACTGATCGGTGAAACTTGTAACATCCCAAGTAAGTAATGAATAATAGATATTTTTATCTATGTCTATTAATGATTAAGATAGTGTTATAGAGGCTTAAAATGAAAATAAATACAATCTTATGCATGGAATACACTAATATTCTTAAAAGATTGTTTTAGTGCCTTTTGATGGAAAACCATTTTTGAATCTATATTTTGAAAATTTTATAAACTATGTTTGTCAAAATAAACTTATCCTTTATGATTTGGACATCAAAATTTACCTTGTGTGGATTTTTGGTATTTTTCTGACAATGTTCATTTTTTAATGAATAGTGAAAAATACTGCATTTTACATCAAAACTGCTTTTTAATCTAATTTATTTATATGATTAGATTATGTTTTGAATTGGTTTTGAAGTGAAATTAGAATATATTTTTACCATTTTATCCAATGGTGGTCATTGGAATCAATTTCACTTTGAAATTAGACTTAAACTGGTGTCAATCTTTTGATACTTATTGTTTTGTAAAAACACGCTATTTGCTCTGGCAGCGGGAATTAATTATTGAATTAATTAATGTGACTTATATGATTTGAATTTTGTAAAATGGACTTCATTTTTGAATTCGGAATATCAAATATAGCTTAGGGTGAATTTTTTGTAATTTTCTGAAAAACTTCAATTTTTGATGAATAGTGAAACCACTAAGTGGTAATCAAGCAAACTGATTTTTTTGTTAAATGAAAGTTTACCACTAATGTGTATTGAATTTTAAAAATCCGACATACATGGTTGTCATTAGTATGTAAAATGTGGTTCAATGAGATTATAATAATTTTTTGGTGAATAGTAACTTATTAAGTTCTTAATCACGATTAGTGGTAATTAGGGTAGTTTAAGGTCTAAATAAGGCTTTAATAATATGAAATGACCTAGACACATGTCCCAACCTCATTGGTTGTGTCATGTCCGACCATTAAATGCCATGGGTCAACTTGGGGACCCCATGGATCCACTTTTGTTGGGAAATGACATAAATTACTTTTTATTTAATGTTAAAGTGAAAATGACACAAACACAATATGTTTTACGAAAAAAAAATTTAAGTGGGGTTATACAAGTCCAAATTTTGATTATAAATAGTAATTGGAAAGATAAAAAGATTTCCTATATTATAGTATTTTTTTTATAATTTTTATACATTAAATAAATTTAATTATTTATGACATAATAATGATGCAGCGATGACATCATTATTTGACGATTTAAATAAAATGGAAAGATAATGTAAAATCTATGAACTACACATGGCCAAAACCAATTGGATGAGTGGATTTAGAACCCTTATCACCTTATCCACGAATTATATCAATGTGGGACCTTTTGAAACCGAAACACATTTTCAAATAAAGTAATGTTTCTTTACTTTCCAAAAGTGCCCCTCCTCTCCTCTTATAAAAGGCCCCCACCTCTACCTCATTTCACACACTCTTAAAGCCTTTGGCTCGGCCAACCCCTGCCAATTTTCTATCTACACATCCCTCTACTCATCCTAGAGGATTCCCTTTGGGCAGAATCCTTTCAAAGGAAGCCTTTAGGATCAAATCAAAAGGAGTTACACTTTTTAAGGTAATTCGTTCTCTCATGTTCATTTGTTTTATTTTGCTTCTCCAACCCCATAAACTCTTTTTATTTACTTCTTTTGTAACAACACCAGTATCTTCAATATACTAGGATGTTGTTATATGATTTATTTGAGCTATACTCTCACACAACTACATCAAATGGTTAAAGAACATACGGTTTCTGTGGATGGCGAAATTCTGCCTCCCGAAACGATGATTGTTCAACACTCATTCAACACCTTCAAAGGTGGCCATTATGATGTCACTATTTTTATATATGATATATAATATGTTTATGTTTTCCTTAAGATTCTGTTTTTTTCATTTTGGGCATACCTTTATGGTTTCCATTATGGGTAAACACGATATCTTCATTTTAGGAAGTGCGGACTACCGCCCCCTAAAAGTGATTTGATTCGTTAATACCATATGTGGGATGTGTAAAGGATAAAGTTAATGATATTATATATGTTATTATACTGGAATTATAATATACTCTTATATCATTATGATTCCATTACAGAAAATATGAAATATAAATGGAAGTAGCGTTCATGCGTACGTACGACTTACCGTCTCCATGAACGGTGCATTTCATTTCATACCTCTAAATTATGTAATATTATAAATGCATGTATGTACTGGATATATATGACATATATGATATATACATCATTAATACCATTCTGGATATAATGAACCTTTTACCAAATTAACAACATGTAAGTGTAAGAAGTCTATTTTTGACTTAAGAACCAAATACCGACAAAATGAACATTATTAACTTAACTGATTACATAATGTTCATAACATGGTATAAAAGGAATAATGAACTTGAAAAAGATTCATAATCAAGTAGAGATTAACTCAAGTTTTTTATTCAGGAGATTAAAGAATGGTCGAGTCAAGTCGGATACGAGGTATGGGACTTCGTCTCAATCTCCTTTCGTTGAGGCATATTTTATTTTATACACAACTTTCTTTTATACGGTGTATAAACCCCTTTGACTTTTACGTTTATTCAAAAGGAATCTTTTTTATACGAAGCGTTTACTAGAGGACAAAAGGGAATGTTTTTGTCGTACGTATGCGGCGACAACGACTTCTCCGCCGTCGTGACCGTTATTTGAGTTTCGGCTTCCTCTACAAGCCATACCTTTTTTTAAAACGAAAAATAAATACCATGTTTTACTTTGGTATTGAAAATGGTTTTCATAATGTTTTTATTATATCAATGTGTTTTATTGATATCTCATGATTGAAATGTGGAAATGTTATGTTTCCTTTATGCATGTTTTATGTGATATGATTATGTTATGGTTCTTGGGCATTATTATGAAGACGGGTGGTTCCGTGATAAACTAAGGGCGGGTGAGCCCGTTATAGCTCTCCAATGCATTGGGTAACTCGAAGGAGTGAAACGTTAAGGTTTCTCCGAAGAGATTTTAGGGAATATACTATGATGGGTATTCCAAACGTAACCAAGAGGGTTACTCCCTACGTAAGAATGTTATGAATGCCTCAATTTACCTTTATGTCTTATGATTTATATGATTTATTCGTGATTTTATGAGGTATGTTAAAGTGACAATGTTTTATGGGTAAAGTATGATTTCATTCTTATGTATATATGAACTCATGTTTCCTTTCCATGTTTTTTTTATAACCCATACTGAGTTTTTATGCTCATCCCAAGTTTTTGAAATGTTTTTCATAGGTCAAGGGAAAGGTACATGATAAGATGATAGAGTCAAGGATGTGTCAAGAATTAATCCATGTTTTATTTTAAATGTGATTCCATTGATGGGAATGAAGAATAATATCTTTATGTAACCACTTTTTTATATGTGGAATGTAATGCAAGTTTTATGATCTAATTCTCTAAAACTCTAAACCCGAAAAGATCCTCAATGTGTAATCTTGTAATAACTCAAGATTTAGTAAGGTTTAAGGCTGGGGCCTTATAAAACTGATCAGGTGAAACCTATTGTGTGATACCGATCTAGGGAGACTGATACCATTAGGGTGAAACCGATACTGATAGGTAATTTTTAGTAAATTTGTTAATCTATCTGATTTAAAACAAAATGACACATTTTCAATCTTTTATTATACTATTATTATATTTTATGTTTTTACAAGTTATAATCCTTAAATGATAAAATTAATTTGATCCACACTACTTCTACCCTTCAACATTTCACTACCCACTCTACCTTTGAGCCTTCAGCCTTTCAACTACCTTTGAACATGAACCTTAATAATGGATAGAACAAAGCATATGATGGAAGGACCAAGTGAATCACTGTCATACAAGAGTTATAAAATAGAATCTAGTGGTACTATAGGTTCTGTGAAGCCATGATTGGGCATCCATGTGGTAACTTCTGAGAAGGAAGCATTTGTCGAGTGTCTATTGTCGAGAAAGTCTCTCTTACTGAGAGTTTTGAAATCACAAGGGTGGATCAGCTGGTTTTCAAACAATGAGAGACTGTTTTATCCCAAGATGTTACATGAGTTTTATCTCCACTTGAAAGTGTCTTTGGAAGGAGATGAGGAGGCTCAGATGAAGTTTGTAGTGAAGGGGAAGGAAGTTTCATTTTCTTCAAAGGAGTGGGATGAATGTTTGTAGATGCCTCATGAGGGAATATATGATGACTATTAGGGTAATATTACCCCACCTTTATATTTTTTTTCATATGAAAATGATTTCAAATAATTGACTGGAAATGAGTTGTCAATGAGAGATACATCTACAGAATTATATGGAGAGGCCAAACTACTTTTCAACTTCATTCAACACCAAATCTACCCAAGGAAGGGAGATCTTACTTCTTTAAAGTATCAAGATGCTTACCTGATTTATTTTTTGATGAGTGGGGTGAAAGTGAATTTATGTAGGTGTCTTATGGTACACATTTCTGATATGATCAAACCATCCAATATGGAAACATATTTATACTATCCAAAGATGGTTTATGTAATGCTGAAGAGGCTAGGATGTGTGGAAGGTGGAGATGAAGTGATTACTGCTTGTAGTGGTTTCTGCCAGTATAAGGACATCTGTAAAAGGATGAAGATCTTTTGGAACCTGTGGAAGAGTTTCTGGATTGTAGATAAAGAAAAATTATATGAGTATTATAATCCCATTGATCATCCTACCAGACCAAGGGATCAAGTTGATCTACATATTAAACCTGGTGAGAAGGTTATTTTTAATGATGAGGAACAGGTTTATCCTGATCATCCAAGAGCATAGGGGTATTCTATAGATGATAGGAGTGACCCATATATTGAATAAATCCCTAAATACATGTCATATGGACCTACCAGTCCACCTTTATATTTACCCTCTGGAGAACCTTTGTTGGGTGATGAGGATGAGGAAGAGACTGAAATCTCTAAAATTGAAGGATATGTGAGAAAGACTAATAGTGATGATGAAATTTATGTTGATGAAGATGATAATGATGAAGGTGAGCATGTGAGTGACTCACTGAAAGTTGGACAAGAAGATGGTAGCTTTTGTGAGGAGTCTATACATAGAGATGATGATGAGGCTATTAGACATGATGTTGTTGATCCTGTTGGACAGGATGTTGTTGATATTCCTATTGGAGATATCGGAATTGAGGACATACATGATCATATTGATGATGATCAAGGTATAATTCATGATCTTAATGATATTATGGATGGAGGTCAAGAGGAAGAAGAATATGAATCTCAAATTGAACCTATGACTCAAAATGAGGAAGATCCACAAGTATCTGGATTAGTTGGAGTTCAAGTAGAACCTAAACTTCAGATAGTACTAGTGCCTTAGAATGTATTTTTGGATGGAATACAGGAAGAAGATGATGAAGAAGCTGAGGATGAGGGATATCCTAAAGGTAGTAGAGTGAGAATTGATACTATGGATCCTAGAGATTGGACATGTTCTTGGGAGTGGAATAGAAATCCGGTAGATATCTTGTTTGGAATGGATTATGACTCAGATGAGGAGATGATAACCCATACTTCTACACAAGATAAAGTGGAACGGAATGCTCCAACTTCAAAAAAATTACCTAATGTTGATGAGTCGGTTGTACAGATAGTTCATAGTGACTATGTCACCAAGGCTGATATAGAACAATTCAAAGTTGATATATGTGAGTCAGTGAGATCTTCTATTGGAGTAAGAAATAAATATTCTAATTACATGATTATTTCAGAGTCTAATGCTGCTAGGATTACAATAATGGTGATTCAAGAGATTCATCCATACCTAATCACTACATTTGAGACCATAGTGAGAAGAAATTAAATACTGAGAGAAGCAGTTAAGAAAATGAGTAATGAATTAGCATCTCTGACCACTGATTTCAAGACCACACTTATTTGTGTTATGGATGTTTTTATTAAAGTAGTTGCACATATCCTCATTGTATATTTGAAGATGTTAAATGAGGGTCTTGGAAAGATGATTTCTAGTGTCTCTAGTTCTAAAGGTACCAGGCCTGCTGCTGTTGATATGGAGTCCCCCAGGACTGTGATGAGAGAAGAGCTGAGGTCTATTCAGAGTGACTCTGATAAGAGACTCTCTACAAAGTACCCAAAAACATTGAACTTGTTTATAACATGGTGAGAAATTGTACAAATGAGGCATCTACTACTCAGAAGGATATCAGAGAAAAGGTAGGAAAATATTTTGCTAAAATCTATACCAAGCATAATCTGAACAACAACTTTAAGTACTTGGCTGAAAATCTCAATATTCCACCAGTGATAGAGGCATTCAAGAGGAAATTAAGTTAGTTTAAGGATTTTACACCCACTTTGGAAAATTTCATAGAGAAAAATGAATATTTTGAAAATGCTATACAGTATGGTGGTGAAATCATCAATTATTTCATCAAACTTTTGAATCCCTACCTACTTGTACAAGATGAAGCTATAGTGGTCCCTATAGCTGCTTCCAATGGGCCTAGTTCTCTACATACTACTAAAATGACAATATCTCAGGCCTTATCTCAAATCAGGCTAGTGATCCAAGATCAGACTCAAAGTCATGTTCTTTCAGAAAGGATATCAAGCCTTACAGCTAATGTTCCTATAGGTGTTGCCTTACCTGGTGTTTCCCTTCGATCAGTCCTTCCTACATCTATAACACCACCTCCTTCACCTTCTCTTAACCCTTCATAAAAATTGAAATCACCTTAAAATCCCAAACCATATTTGTGGATCATTTTTTTATATGGATCTCTACTTTTCTTTTGATGCTTGTACTCCTTATGCTTTAATGAATATCAATTTGACTTCCATATGTTTCAAATTTCCTTTTCATTATTTTTCATTATCATTTATATTTCTTTTTAACTTTTTTCTAATCTCAAAAGGGGGATAAATTTATTGATGTCATCAACTCTTCATAAAAGGGGGAGAAATCTATGGATATCCTAAACTCTTAATCTAAGGGGGAGATTACCTTTGACATAGGAAAGATGGTATGTAATCAACAAAAAATACAATATAACTTACTATGGGGGAGCCTAAAAGTGCTCTAATATAACTCTCTTAAAATTAACCTTCTATATATTCTCTGATACAATAATTGAGGGGAATCATAAAAGTAAAGACCATATATTTATATTGATAATTCACATTCACTATTGACATGCTAAGTCAAGTAATTCTTATTCCTTAACATCCCGTATAACTCATTAATGACATGATTTGTGATTATCAAAAGGGGGAGATTGTTGGACCCTTTGTGAGATAGTTTTTTTAATAATCACAAATCATTATACTTTACAAATCATGATACTTCACATATTATGTTACAACTAATTTTAATCATGTCAATAAATATTTATAAGTGAATAAATTATGTCACGTGCTATAATACATTTCAATAAGTCAATAATTTATATATATTTATGTTTCAATATATTTACAAGTGTATATTTATAGGACATTATGAATTTCACTTAATCTGGTAGTGTTCTGTATAATATAGTCACTTTGAAAGTTTTTTCAGATTCCCTGACACTGATTGGTTTAAGGAGTCACTGATGGGTGACTCACTGATGAAGAATTCACTGATAAAGAAGTCACTGATCGAAGAATCCACCGATCGAAGAAGTCACTGATGATTGCTCACACCGATAGTTAAAGAGACTTGCCAATGGAAAACTCGCTGATGGGTGACGCACCGTTAGTTCAAAGAACTTACCGATGGGTGACACACCGATAGTTCAAAATGAGTCACCAATGACGACTCACTGATGATTGGACCGATCAATAGTAAAAATTACTCACCGATGTCCTGGGTCACTGACACCAATGGAAAGGACACACCGATGCCAAAAGTCACCAATACTGATAAAAAGGACCCACCGATTAGACAGTCACTGATACTGACAGATCAATGCCAATGACTCACTGATACTTATGACTCACTGATAGTCATAAAAACTTTTTTTAATTTATTAATTCAAAATTATATCTAACAGTGTTATTTAGACAGATTAATGTTTCTGAAATTATTTAATGTTGTCTTTTGGATATTCATAGCTAAGTGTGAGGTACATGCACGTGGGAATATCATTGTGTCTACTGGACCTCAAAGTATAAAATAATTACAAGCTGGAACATTTGAGATATGAGAAAACATAAAGTAGTGGAAATCAAGTAAAAAGAGTTCATAAGAACACCTGCAATCCTAGAGCATACTTCAAAACCCAATAACTCAAAGGAAGAAGAGATGGGGAGATCAATTAGTGAAGAAAAACCTACTGAGAAACACTGAACATATTTTGAACAAGAAGCTGAACATTTCACAATCCTAGAAACCATACCACATAGGCTACGACACTCTGTTTTGGAGTGAACTTCTAGAGAAGTACTCAAACTTCAACTCCATTACATCAAACGAGTCCAGAGTTTCACTACATAACAAAAAAAGACTTTGAAACCTTACTCTACATCCTTGGATATGTTGTGTTCATTTATTTACATCTCTGAGCCATGTGTGTATTTGACTATTACACACACTGACTCCTGTGAATAAATGTAGGATACTTCATATCCTCAATATCACACTCTTTTATCCTTTTGTATCCCACGTAGAGCTGTGTAAGAGATCAAAGTGTGACATGTTTGTTGTTCTTCCCAAAAATAACTATGGTAGAGGTCAAGTGTGACTTGGACATCCGTGTGTGCAGTTGTGAACCCTGATCCAGGGTGTGGATCAAACTTTTTATTAATTTAAACTATTTGGTGGAAGTTGATCACCAAGTGGAGTGGACTAAGTCTCAGCTTGAGACTGGACCTCTTGTTTTAATTTATGCTCTATTTATTGTTATTTTTCTTTTACTGTTTATAACATATTTCATTAAAACAAATTCAAACTCTGATAGTTAGTTTAGAAAGTTTTTATAACTTTTTTGGACTAGTATGTTAGTTTCCAAAGTTATATTAATCTTCATATTAGTATAACTAATAACTAATCAATATTTTGAGAAATTAATTGAACATTCAGGACTCTTATAAATTCACTACAAACTGACTTAGATTATATTTCTAATTGGGGGAAATTTTCAAAAGAACCAATTTGTAATAGAAATTTTTATAAATACTCAATTAACCCCCCTCTTGAGTACTCTACTCTAACCAAAACCCTTGAATTCATTAGGTTATGATTTATGTCTCATTTGATAATGATTTTTTTTATAAAAATAATTGTGGATAGCTTTATTTACAAGTTTTTTCAAGAACATGATTACATATATATTTGAATAAAAGTTTGTGAGTACATATGATTTCATATTTCTTTGTTGAAAATTATTTGTATAGATATTATTAGGGATAATTTTGTTCATAAGTTTTTATGTGGACATGATTGTGGTTGTCTTTTTTCACAAGTTTTTTCATGCATGTGATTGTGGGTATATTTTTTCAAAAAAAAATTCATAGACAATATTACAAATATATTTTTTCAAAATTTTGTTCCAAGATATGATTATCGATTTATTTGATCACAAGTATGTGCATGGACATGATTGTGGGTATCTCTGTTCATAAGATGGCATGTGTAAATGATATTGGTTAGCTATGTTAACAATTTTTTTATTTCCTATTCTTATGTATATGTCATATTCTTATGCCTATGTTATGTTTTAATGATTAGTGGCTCATATTTCCACCTACCTTTTACTCATGTCTTATATTAATTTAAAACAATTATGCAATAACTCAAGATTTTTGAGATTTTTTTGTATGATTATCCTTTTTTATGTTCATGTACCTTTATTATATTATCATACTCACTTGTTTATCATATTCTCACTTATGATATTTTATTAATATCTCTTACTATTTACCCTTACTAAGCATCTAATCTCACCCCGTTTTTATGCCTCCATTTCCTAGGATATAACAAAGAGTGTAACAAATGAAATGTCTAGAAGGGGGTTTAGTGGGGTGAGACCATAAATAAATGTTCATTGTGTTGTAAATTTTTTTTTATTTATCTAATATCTAAATATAATTAACCTTGTGGTTCTAGGATTGTGTAAATTTCTTAGGATAAAATGTTTAAATTATAGAAATGTTCTAGAATATTTGTGAGTAATTCCCAAGTTATCTCAGTTGGTATTAATGAAAGTGTGTAAATAAAATATATTTAGTTCTAGATCAGGGAGTTTGGTTTTGGCGTGCTTCAAACTCCATAAACATATTGTAAATATCCAACCCTAGTTTCCTGGATCCGGTGCCTTGTTACATTACATTGGCATGATTACAAATCCTGAAGGAATGAATAGTTTAGTAGATTTGGAAACAAGATACATATATAAGTTCATAATTACATCATGAAATGAAAAAAAACACTGAATTATTTAATTAGAAACATCTATGCCACCTAGATTATGCCTTTAAGTCACTCATAATTTACTTCTTCATATCTTAGGAAAATGAAACCTAAAAAAGGGGTGAGCTCAAATGCTTATTAAGAAGAATAAATAAATCAAAATATAGAATAAACATAAACATTGGGCATGTTGAATTATTGAAAACACAAGCCTTTACAAATAATAAACTTGTACACATTATGGAAATAATATGAGCTGAGTAAATAATGCCATAAAAAACATAATAATGGGTATTCTAATAATTTAATAACCACATGAACTTTCAATTACTAGCTTCATAATTAGAAAATAGAATATTCTGTACATTCTGAAATATACCATCAAGGCCTCATCTAAGACTTCTAAAATGATTAAGGCCTCGGCCAAAACCATAACTCAAAATGGGCAAGGTCATGGCCAAGTCAACGTCTATTTGTCTCATGAGACCTACCGATGCATAGAGGGGATATAGTGAGCCCCACCCATCACATAATAAGTATAATTAATTCCTCATATGATTGGGTATAAACATAAACAACATATATATTCATATGTAAACTCACATATGAAATGTAAATAACTTTCCCTAAAAATTAATCTTAAACTCTAACCTTTCAAAGTAAATTTGGTGAATGGTTTTAGGATAGAAAATCCACAATAAAACTAGTCATAAACCATCAAATTAAATATGGTAGATGAAATCATAAATTATTAATCCAAACAATACATAATAATCAACAAGATTGTTCAAACAGACAAAAATACTCTTATAAAATCATTAAGTAATTCTTGAGATAAATACTCTTTTATTTTGAAAAAAAAGAGTTATTTTTTGAAAATTATTTTTGTAAAACTAAAACTAAATTAAGATAGTATTTTCATAATAAAATTGGTTGTTTTATGAATATAATTATTTCTAAAAACATATTATATAGTTTCCTTGAAATTATGTAAGAATTTGAGAAATTCTCTTGAATCGGGCTTGAATTTCGGAAATAATTTTGAAAGATCCTTTTAAAATGTGTAACTACCCATAAAATAAGAAAGGATTAGGGTTGGTAAACATATATAGAACACTCACACAGAATTTATGAGGATTTTATAATAATACATAACAATTTAATTTAGTTAATTAGACAATAAAAGTAACCCGAATGAAAATGGAGGTTTTGGTGGAAAACCCTTACCTTAAGTCTGAATGTGTTCTTCTCTTGTACTTAAGGTCTTGGAATATGAAATTAGACTTATTAATAACTTAATTAAGAACCTATTAGAAATTTATTTAGTTTATCAAGATTTTATTAAGTCCATTATGTCCTTATTTATAAGTTATAATATTGAATTATGTCATTCTGGAGTGTTCATTATTTTGATTTTCATAATCAGTTCACTTGTTTTTATATAATGGAGTTCATGTGGAATGGATGTAATTATAAAAAATTGAATTTACATATTATTTATGAACTTTAATAGGTGTTAATGTTCATTTATATCATTTGGTTATGTGTAATTAGAACGAATCATTAGATGAAATATTAATGGCAATCACTTAGATTATTTTAGTGGTATTTTGATTATTAGGAACTAGTTTGGTCATTTGATTTAATATTATGTATATATACAGGTTCATGAATAATAAATAGGTTATAATAAATATATAATAATCTGTTTAAACCATAAAAATGGTTTCATGTCTGGTAATGAAGGATAAATTGAAGAACAAAACTTCGTCGTCCACAAAGGTTGTAAATTGGAACCTCACGGACAATGATTTCGTTTATAAAATAAAATACATATGGTAAGAATATTAATGATGTTTTTTCCATTAACATGATATAATTCCAGTATATATATGAAACTAGAGTAATCATGGCCATTTGGATAGAGGAGTTGAGGATAAGAACTCGAAATAAAAAAGGAAATAAATAAAATGTGAATTTACCTCTTGAATCGACCTCCTTGAGAATCTCTTTAAGGGAAGGGGTTTTGGTCTTTGGAAAGGCCAAGAGCTTATTTTATGTGGTTAGTTACTAGGAAATTATATTTTTTCATAAATTTGAGGATATTAAAGGCTTAAGGAAAGAGAAGAGAGAGTGATGGGGGGTTTTATAGTGGAGGAGAGGAGTGAATTTTGAATATTTTACTCATTATTTTATTATTTCCCTCAAGAAAACCAATAGTGTTGTTTCATTTGACCCCTAATAGTAATAAGTTCATGTGATTTTGAAAAAAGTATCCTTATATCACTCATGGTCTCATAAATAGTTTATTTAACTGATAATTTGTATATACGGTATTTTACCGTTTTTCACTATTCATCAAAAATTAAAGAATTTCAGAAAAATCCCAAAAAATCTCCCTAAACATTTTTTGATTCATAGAATTAAAAAATGAAATCCATTTTTGGAAATTAATTTTCTAAATATTATTAATTTAATTTTTAAATAAAATCATAGTTTATTTAAAAAATAACAATTTTAAAACTATAATTCATTTTATATCACATTGAAAAAATAATTAAGATCTCATTATCTTGTAACCTTAAGAAAATAAAATAATATTATTATTTACTATTCATAAGGGTCATATTACTATTCATGTTACTATTCATAAGGGTATGTTACTATTCACCAAAAATCAAGTTGGTTCTATCAGACTCCAAATGACTTACAGGTCACAACTCTAGATGACCATTTTTTGAAATTCAAAACATAGAAGAGGCAAAGTTGTATTTAATGACTAGATTATAAAATGTGTTGTCTTGTAGGGACACAGTGTTTCATTCATTCAATATTTATTTTTAAAACCTTGGGGTGTTACATTCTCCCCTCCTTACAAAAATTTCATCCTCAAAATTCATAGAATGTTACCTCACAAAAATATTTGGGAAGGTCTTCATCATCAGCTCCTCAGGATCCCATGTTGCCTCTTCGATTTTATGACTTCTAAAAAGTATCTTTACTAGATGAGTCATATTATTCCTCAACACTTGTTCTTTAGTTTCCATAATATGGATTGGCTCTTCATAATAAGATAGATCAAGTTCAAATTCTATACCATCATAAGTGAGTACATGCGTTGGGTTTGGCATGTACTTTCTCATTAATGAGGAATGGAACACATTGTGTACTTTAGACAATCTAGGTGATATAGCTCATTTGTCTGTTTGTTCTATTTTTATATGACCTTGAATAGTCTTTACCTTTTCTTTTGTTTCCTATGCAAGCTCTAGACCCACAAGCCTCCTTTAACTTCATCCCAACAAGTTGGTTTATGACATCTCTTTTCGTACAATGCTTCATATGGTGCCATTTGAATACTTTAATGGAAATTATTATTGTAGGAAAACTCCACTAAAGGTAATTATTGATCCCACATACCATGTAAGTCAATTTAACATGATCTCAACATATCCTCTAAGGTTTGGATCATCCTCTCTGATTTCCCATCAGTTTTTGGGTGGTAAGTAGTACTCAATTAAAGTTCGGTATCCAAATCTTTCTGAATACTTTTCTAGAATTTTGATATAAATCATGGGTCACGATTAGACACAATTGAGATAGGTGTCCCATGAAGTCTCAAAACTTCATTGATATAGAGTATTTCTTGGCACTCTAGTGGAAAATCCTCCCTTATATCTAGGAAGTGTGCTTATTTCATAAGTTGATCCACAATTACCCATATCGTATCATTATTCCATGAATTTTTGGGTAATCCAGTGAAAAAATCCAAGGTGATGTTATCCCATATCCATATAGAAATAGGTAGAGGTTACGTAACTCCTTTTGGATGTTTCTTTTCAGCCTTAACTTTTTGATAGACTAAACATCTTGAAACAAAATCCATAATTTCTCTCTTCATGTTATCCCACAAAAAATATTCCTTGAAATATCTATACATCTTATTTCTACCCAGATGTATAGAGAAATTTGATCTATGTCCATTATCCAAAAACTCCCTTTTTATCTCGGGTATACCAGGAACACAAAGACCCTTCCCAAATTTTAGAATTCCATCTTCACATACGAAGTCATCCAACTTCCCCTCTTTCACAGCATTAATTTTCTTTTGTAGGTTCTCATCATTAGGCTAAGAACTTTTAATCCTTTATAATAATGATGGTTGGGAAACCAAATGAAAAAGTAGTGATGTTTCACCATCTTTGATAATTCCAATATCTATTCTCACATGATCCATGTAAAAAGGATCCTTGACAATCCTCATTTTCTTTTGAACCCCATGATCCTTCCTTCTCAATGCATCAGCTACCCTATTTTCCTTTACTAGGTGGTAGTTTATAGTATAATAATAATCCTTGAGTAGTTCGATCCATTATTGTTGCATCATGTTGAGTTCTTTCTATGAGAAGATATAAATCCGAATCTTGTGATCCGTATATATCTCACATTTTTCATCATAGAAATAATGTCTCCATATCTTTAGAGAAATGATCATTGCTACTAACTCAAGATCATGTGTTGGATAGTTTTTTTGATGAATTATTAACTGCCTTGATGTATAAGAAATAAATCTATCATTATTCATAAGGACACAACCAATTCCTTTCTTTTATGCATTTTTATATATCAGAAACCCATCATTTCACAATGGTAGGGTTTGTATTGAAGCATTCACTAATCTCCCCTTCAACTCTTTGAAACAATCCTCACATTCCTTTTTCCATATGAACTTAACCCCTTTACGTGTAACCTTGGTCATTGGGTTGGATAAACAAGAAAAGTTCTGAACGAAATGCCAATAATAACCTGATAAACCTATAAAAATATATACCTCATTTATATTTGTTGGAGTAGACCAATCTTGCATAGCCTTTTTCTCCGCAAGATCAACAGATATTCCATCTTTTGAGACAATTTGGCCTAGATGGAAACTGATTGAAGCCAAAATTCACACTTTTTGAAGTTCCCATATAATTCATTTCTTCTAAGAGTCTTCATAATAGTACGTAAGTGATTTTCAAGATCTTCATAGCTTTAATAGTATACCAAGATGTCATCAATAAACACCACCAAAAAGTCATCAAGATATTCCTTAAAAAATCTATTCATTAGATCCATGAAAACAGAGGGTTTATTAGTCATTCCAAAAGGCATTACTATAAAGTCATAATTACCATACCTGGTTTGAAATGTTGTATTTTGAATTTCTTCCTTCCTCACAAGTAACTAATGATATCCATATCAAAGTTCAATCTTCAAAAAATATTGATCTCTATGAATTTGATCTAATAAATCATCAATGTGAGGTAGGGGATACTTGTTTTTTATTGTTATAGCATTGATCTCACTATAGTCAATGCACAACCAAATAGATCCATCTTTCTTATTAACAAAAATAATACCCCCCCCCCATGGAGAAACACTAGGGTGAATAAATCCTTTATCACTCAATTCTTCTAGTTTTTTCTTCAGTTACACTAATTCCATAGTGGCCATTCTATAAGGGTTCTTTGATATAGGCCTTGAATAAGGAATTAAGTCAATGGAAAAATCAATTTCCCGCTTGGGAGTATGTCTAGGTAAATCCTCTGGAAACACATCAACATATTCTTTCACAATGGGTACATTTTATATTCTAACATTCCTTTCCTCTCTCGTAGTTATTACATTCCCTTCCTCCCCAATAATTGATTTCAGCGGGGCTACTCAGGGTGGACCTAGATGAGAATCAAAGGGTGATGTTTCTACCCTAAAGATAAGGGATTCCACATCTTTCTCAAAAATTGTAACCTCCTTCCTCTTGCAATAAATTTTCGCATCATGGTTTAAAAACAATCCTTATCAAGTATTATATCAAATTAAATCATGTGTATGATAATAAATTCAATAGATAAAGCATGTTTATATGCCATAATAGGGATTTCCTGACATAACTTTGTTTCAATGATACTTCCTTTAGGATTTTTGACTGACAACACCCTTAATAAATTAAATTGGAAATATCTAATTTCCTTTGAAAAATGTAAAGATATGAAATAATCCGATGATCCAGAATCAAATAAAGCATTGGATAAGTTTGAGGAAACAATTAAAGTACCTTCCACCACATTATTAGGAACTTCAATATCATCAATTGTGATCACATATGCTTGTCCGTACTCCCTTGGACTTTTATGTGGCATGTTTTTTTGATGGTTTGGATAATCATTAGCATAGTATCCCATCTCCCAATAATTATAGCATCGAAAATTATTTATTTATTTCTTCTCCTTAAAATCACCAGCAAGATGGCCTTTCTGTCCACATTTGTAGCATACTCTTTTTTTAAGTAGGCACTAGGGTTTTTCCTTCTAAAATTATTACATGGTGGAAATTTAACTCTTCCCTTCTTCCTTGTTTCCTTATTTCCTATTATAGAATTTTCAGCAACCCAATTCTTCTCTTGGTTTCCCTAAAAGTTATAATACTTAGATAATTACTTTTTTGTCTTGATAGTAAATGAAATGATATCATCATATGATGAAAAACACTGGGAGACCTTTTCCCATTAGAGTAATGGTTATAGGCCATCAAAAAATTGATCAATTTTGCTCCATGGATTATGTATGTAGTCCATAGCATTCCTTGATACCCTTGTGAAGTTAGCTTCATACTTTTCAACATTATCATCTTCCTTTTGCCTCAAATTCAAAATCTTCCATTCCATATCTACCCACTATTTATGAGGAAAGTATTTCTCTAGGAATATTTCCTTAAATCTCCTCCATTCCATCTCTTCTATCACTTCCTCCTCCTTTGTTTTTTGGATTAACAACCACAACTGATCTGCTTATACCAATAGATGATAAACTTCCATGAAGACCTTCTCTCTTTCGTTACATCCCAAAGCGAGAAATATCTTCTCTAGAGAACTTATCCATTGATCAGCTACAAATGGGTTCATAATCCCATTAAATGATGGAGTTTGTTGTCTCATAAAGTGATCTAAAAAATCTTCTCCACATGGTGGGTCTAGATGCTCCATATGGGTAGGGTTATTGTTCATAAAATGAGTAAGTTTTCCTAGTATAGTACAAGATACTTTGCACCAGTCAGAGCACCCGATCCAACATCATTATCTTTCATCGTAGATCAATCCAAACATGGGATATGCATGTTCATGTGGTTTCTATTTCTTCCACTATGCGCCATTTATAGATAATTTCATAAAATAGATTAAGTTATGAATCATAATGTATAATCTTAAATTAGAAAAATAATTATCATAAATTTAAATCCAATGCATGGATAACCCCATAATCACAAAAATTGTTTCTTTGAGAAAAAATTTACATTTAAATCATTTATAATGGCTTGTAAAGAAAATGTGAATTATCCTAATCATATCCCCTGGGAGTGTCAAACTAGGTGTGCAATAAGGCCCATTGTTATGTACCAGGATACCCCTGGTCAAGTTCGAAACTCTTTGTCGAATTTTTCACTCCTAGGTACATTTGTGCCAGATTCACGTCCACTTGTAGTATCCAGACAAGGTTGTATTTTCCAAAAATATCCACATAATCTATTTCATACCAAAATATAAGGATGTTTTTATGTTTTTATTCTAAAAGACTATCATAGGGATTTTTTTCATAATCTATGTTTTTTAAATCTAGTTTCCAAGTTTTCTACTAAAATTCCTATGATACCAACTATAAAGACCCAACCCCAGTTTCCCAGAGTCGGTGCCTTATTACATTACATTGGATTGATTATAAGAAAGTCCAATCCAAAAGAAATGAATAATTTAGTATATTTTGAAACAAGATACATATATTAGTTCATCATTACATCAAGAAATTAAAAACAACACTAAATTATTCCATTAGAAACATCCATGCCTCCTATATTATGCCTCCAAGTCACTCATAAATTACTTCTTCATATCCTGGGAAAATGAAACATAAGAAAGGTCTGAGCTCAAATGATTAGTAAGAGTAATAAATACAGAATAAGATATCATAAACATAAACATTATTCATGGTGATTAATTTAAAACACATGTCTTTACAAATAATAAACTTGATCACAGTATGGAAGGAATATGAGTTGAGTAAATAATGCCATAATAAAACATAATCATGGGTATTTTACTAATCGAATAACCACATGAAATTTCAATTACTATCTTCATAATGAGAGAAGTTCATATGCTGGACATTTTTAAATATACCATCAAGGCCTCAGCCAATACGTCTAAAATGATGAAGGCCTTGGCCAAAACCATAACTAAAAATGGGAAAGGTCTCGGCCAAGTCCATGTCTATTTGTCTCATGAGACCTACCAATGCATATAGGGGCAATAACGGGCCCCAATCATCACATAATAAGTCCAATTAATTCCTTATATGATTGGTTATAAACATAAACAATATGTACATTCATATTTAAACTCACATATGAAATGTAAAAAACTTTCCTTGAACATTAAGTTCAAACTCTAACCATTCAGAGTAAATTTGGTGAATGGTTTTAGGATAGAACATCCATAATAAAACTATTCACAAACCATAAAATTAAATATTTTAGATTTCATCATAAATTATTAATCTCAATAATACATAATAATCAATAAGAGTGTTGAAAGAGACAAAAATACTCTTTTAAAATCATTAAGTAATTTTTGAAATAAATACTCATTTATTTTGAAAAGAAGATTTATTTTGGAAAATTATTTTTATAAAACCATAAAAAAGGTAAGATAGTATTTTTATAATAGAATTAGTGATTATAGAAATATAATGTTTACTAAAAAAATATTATATAATTCCCTTGAAATTAGGTAAGAATTTGAGAAATTCTCTTGAATGAGGCTTGTATTTTAGAAATAATTTTGAAAGTTCCTTTTAAAATGTGCAATTCCCCATAAAATAAGGAAGTATTATGGTTGGTAAACATATATATAACACTTAAATATAATTTATTAGGAGTATATAATAATATATAATAATTTAATTGAGGTAATTAGATATTAAAATTAACCCAAATGAAAATGGAGGTTCGGGTGGAAAACCATTACCTTAAGTCTGAATATGTTCTGCTCTTGATCTTAAGGTCTTGGAATATGAAATTAGACTTATTAATAACTTAATTCAGAACATATTAGACATTTATTTAGTTTATCATGATTTTATTAAGTCCATTATGTCCTTATTTATTATTTATAATATTGAATTTCATCGTTCTAGAGTGTCCGTTCCCTTGATTTTCATAATCGGTTCACTTGATTTTATGTAAGGGAGTTTATGTAGAATGGATGTAAATTGTAACACCCCAAGAATTTAAAAATAAATTTAATATAGAATTAATGAAACACTGAGTCTCTACAAAACACCACTACGTTATAACCTTTCCATTAAACTTAAATTTCTCAGCTCTGTGATTTGAATTTTGAAAATCCAACCTACACGGTTGCAATCAGTAAGTTATTTAGACTATGATGGAATTAACTTAATTTTCAGTGAATAGTAAACTAACATTATAAATAGTAATCTATACTTATTAATATTTACTTACCATTATGAATATTAATATGACTCTTATGAATGGTATCCATACCCCTGAATGTATAAATAAATTTAGGCACCTTTAAAATAAAGATGAATATTTTAAGTGTTTATATTTTTTAACTAAATAATGATTTTAATTAAATATTTAATTAATCATATCTAGAAATTTATTTTTAAAAAATGGATTTCATTTTTGGATTCTAAACATTGAAAAAAATTTAGGGTGAATTTTTGGTATTTTTCTGAAATACTTGAATTTTTTATGAATAGTAAAATATCATAATTTACAAAATAAGCTAAATACACAAATTATAGAGTCATGTATGATTTTATGCTGATGTAAGCCCAATTTATTCAGATACACATGATAAAATTACTATTATTGGTCATCGAATACTCATTATTTCTTGTCTTGAGAGTAAATAATAAATTAATGATTATAATATTAATAAAACTCTTCCCCCCTCCACTATATAAACCACCCCTCACCCCCTCTTCCTCCCACACCACTCAAGCTTAAAGACTTGCCTAAATTCTTCCAAATAATCTTCTCAAGCCCTCTCCCCACGTACAAGACCTTCTGGTCTCACCAAAAGATCAGAAACAAAGATCTTAAATAATTTCTTAATGAGGAGTACTCAAGAGGTGAACCTCTCTTCCTTTTTCATCCAATTCCTTTTACAAGTTCCATTATTTTGTTCTCTCTTCTCACCTCACCTCATACAAATGCCATGATAATTACAGTACCATAAATTTACTGGATTTTCATTATTCTAATGGAATATTTAATAATAATATCTTTTATTCCTTTATTTTATACTATAAATGCAAACATCGTCCGAGATGTGTCAATTTATCACACTCAAGGAAGACGGGTTTTCAATTCACATTACTATATTCAGGAAAGGTCATGAAACATTTTCAATGGTTTAACTATATCATAATATATGTATTTTATCTTTTTTAATGTTCTTAAATTCTTATACACTCATAATATAGAATAATAATACAAAACTAGTTCATTGTGCACAAAACCGCCAAGCCAAATCCAAGCGTTAACATTAACTCATCAAATGATTCGTCCTCATGGTATATAACCAGAATCATTATAAGATAATTTATATTTATTTAATGTCAATAATAGTATATATTAAAAATTCTGGATGTTTAACCACATTTCCAACGAACTTCCATTCATGAATACAATTAAACGGATCATGAAAACCAAGTAAGAAAATGCTTCCAAAACAATAAAATTGAATCTCTTAAACCACTCAAAAAGGCCATTAATGAACCTAAAAAGGTTATACCATATCAATTAAATGTTTATTAGGTTATTTATTTATTAATTAATGAAGCTAAATTTTATTATTCAGGTCGTTAAGAACAATCAAGAACATCTTCAAGCATAAGGTAAGGGATATCTTAACTCAATTTCCATTCGTTGAGTTAAACATCAATGTCATTGGTTTTGTATTTTCCCAGAATATGTGTGAATGACCTATGATTGTTTTATTGTATATATCCACTTTTATTGTGTGGGTTTATGTTTTTCACACATAATTATTTCATTTATTTGTCTTCAATCTAATGATATGTTCTTAGTAAGGGATTCTCTCTCTCACTTTTGTTCAAGAATTTCCCTTATGTTGTGCCCTTTTAATTTTAATTCCTAATGATGGGGTATGTTTTTTCACATCCTTGATAATTCCCTTATGATATATAAATAATTTTATACCCCTTTACCTCTCCTTAATCCCTCTCAAGAACACTCTTTACCATGCTGAAATGTTTGTAATCGGTTTTCTCATCTCACTTTCAATCATGTGGGATTTCCATTATTTGCCTCTTATTTATTATATGTGGTATAGGTGTACTGCCACTTGATATATATTATAATGATTCTATTTATATTAATGGTATTATGTTATTATTTTGGTGGTTATTAACTTTTGTTCGTATGACTCAATTGATTACAACATAGTAACGAGCTTTGTCTCGATTTTCACTTCGTTGTGACTTCCTTAGTATTGTGCACATACTCTTTCTTATATGGTGTACCTAATGCCCATTTGAGATAACTTTTCAATTGAAATTCTATTCCATTTAAATTTCCATATTCTCATATCATGGATATGATTATTTTCTAATTCGTATCCCATTTTATATATGGTATTTATTTTGAATGTATTTTTGACTATGGAAATATTGATGAATATGTATACTCTATTCTATACGGATAACATAAAGGCATATTTCTATTTTTTTGAATCCATGTATAAAGAATTATTTGTACATGCAGCGGTGGGTGGGGACCGCTACATCCCCTTGATGCATCTACAGGTCTCATGAGACAATCAATTTGGTGACATACCCTTTGAGTTTGTTTCCAAAAATCAGATGGGTTTCTACCCACATAACTAAACCATTTTTAACGGTATTATGCTATCATGTGCCAGATACACGACGTCCAATTAATAATAATTCTCTTTATTCATTATCAGTTATTACTATCCTTGAGGTTTTCACCATGACAAAATCTATGGACGCAGTTTCATTATCAGTTTATTAATGGCGTGAGTTTTTCATTTATTCACCATGTTATATTGATTATGTCAAATTGTTTACAATTCCATTATTATTGATTCAATCTTCAGCCATTTTTAACCCTTAATAAGCATTAGAGATCTCCCCTTTCATTTTTTTACCTTCAATAGGTTATGTATAGGATGCTATTTATTCAGCTTTGTGGATGCAGTTTTTAGTTTTTGTTACGTATTGTATTTTGTAACCTTTTCCAATGAAATTTGAGTTACATATATGTATCTAGTTTCTTCAAAACTACTAAACTAATCATTCCTTTGAGATTTATTTCCTTCTAACCATTCCAATGTACTTAGTAATGCACCGGCACTAGTCTAGAGGGGTTGAGGTATTATAGTTGGTATCAGAGGAAATTTAGTAGCAAACTTGGAAACTAGATTAGAAAACATAGATTAGGGAACAAAGACCTAAGGTAGTATTTGAGGACAAACATACAAGAACGTCCTGGTATTTTGGTAAGGAAAATATTAAATGTATCTTTCAATAAATACATCCTTTTCTGAATACGAGCAGGTAGAGGTGGCTCTAGCATAGTTGTACCTAGGAGTGAAAGCTCCGACAAGGAGTTTCGGGCTTGACCTGGGGTATCTTGGTACACAAAAATGGGTCTTACTGCACTCTTGGTTATGAAACTCCCAGGGGATATGCTTAGGATAATTCATAATTTCTTTACAAGCAATTATGAAGGATTGAAATGAAAATTTTTCCTCAGACAAACCATGTTTATGAGATTAGCTATGCATAGAATTTCAATCTATGTTAAGCTCTTTTCTATTTTAGATTCATAAACTAATCTAGTGTATGCCATTATTTAGAAATAGTGCCTAATAGAAGAATGGGAATCAATACTCGTAGACAACTTTAGGGATTATGAGATTTTTTTAAACATATGGTTACTCTCTATATCTATTCTTTAAGTTAAATCCTTATTTTATAAATTTTTAGATCAAGGAAATTCAGTTACAAATGAAAGGAGGAGGATCTCAAACGACATTTCTATCCCTTCCAAATGACTTGCTTGCAATAATTATTTCAAAGTCATGTCTTGAAAATTCTGAAACATTTTTTAATATACAACTCATTTGCAAGAAATTATTTGAGATATCAAACACCTCCACTATAGTGGATCATGGGTTGTATTTAATCCAATCCTATTTTCTCAATATTCTCATATTTTCAAGAAAGGTAAATATTATCAAGGAATTTTCAAATATTTTGCCTTATCAAAAAAATTTGTGGCATATTATGATTTTGAAAAAGGAGCTGAAGAAGGAAACCCTTGTGCATCTTATTTATATTTTCTTCTGAAATATAATCTTTCAGCACATACTTATGAAATTTTAAAAGGACCATTGATTGAAATTTTAAACTCAAATTTGGTCCAACTATTTTATAAAAATCAAGTTTTATCATATGTTTTGAAATTATATGTCATACACAATTATTTTCTGAAACTATTTTTCTGTGATCACCCATATGACCCAAGTTGTACAACGTGTATCTGGATGAAGGAAGAAAATGATTTTGAAGGATCTCTAAATCAATATTGAAATTCATGGACCTTCTATTTATGTGAGCTTGATGATGATGAAACTATATGGACACCATGATCAAGGTACCCACACTTTTATAATAAGTAAATAAAATTTTGGGGATGCAATTTCCCAAAGGTGGGGATAATGTAACACCCCACGAATTTACAAATAATTTTAATATATAATGCATTAAACATTTATTCTCTACAAAACACCACTTCATTATAACCTAGCCATTAAACTTAAATTTTCTAGCTCTATGATTTGAATTTTGAAAATCTAACATAATGGTTGTGATCAATAAGTTATTTAGAGTCTGATGGAATTAACTTAATTTTCATTGAATAGTTACCCACCCATGTGAATAGTAACCTACCCTTACTAATAGTAATTTACACTTATGAATAGTAATATAACTCTTATGCATGGTATCCATACCCATGAATGTATAAATAAACTTAGGCACCTTTAAAATAAAGATGAATATTTTAAGTGTTTATATATTTCAAAAAAATAATGATTTTAATTAAATATTTAATTAATGATATTTAGAAAATTAATTTTATAAAATGGAATTTATTTTTAAATTCTACACATTGAAAAATGGTTAGGGTGAATATTTTGTATTTTTCTGAAATACTTGAATTTTTTATGAATAGTGAAATACCAAAATTTTCAAAATAAGATAAATACACTAATTATAGAGTCATGTATGATGTTTTTGCTGATGTAAGACCAATTGATTCGGATTTAAAAGATAAAATTACTATTATTGGTCATGGAATACTCACTATTTATTTTCTTGAGAGGAAATAATAAATTAATGATTATAATATTAAGAAAACTCTTCTCCCCTCCACTATATAAACCACCCCTCACCCCCTCTTCCTCCCACACCACTCAAGTTTCAAGACTTGCCTAAATTTTTCCAAATACTCTTCCCAAGACCTCTCCCCACATACAAGACCTTTTGGATTCACCAAAAGGACAAAAAAATGTCTTAGGGAGTTTCTCAAGGAGGAGTACTCAAGAGGTGAACCACTCTTCCTTTTTCTTCCAATACCTTTTACAAGTTCCATTATTTTGTTCTCTCTTCTCACCTCACCTCATACAAATTCCATGATAATCCCATTACTATACATGTACTGGATTTTAATTATGCTAATGGAATATTTCATCATAATCTATTTTGTTCCTTTCCTTTTATACTATAAATGCAAACACCGTCCGAGATGTGTCAATTTATCGCACTCAAGGAAGACAGGTTTTCAATTTTCACTACTATATTCAGGACTAGTCATGAAGCCTTTTCAATGGTTGAACCAGATCATAATATATTTATTTTATCTTTTTTAATGTTATTAAATCCTTACACATTCATATTATGGAATAATAATACAAAACAAGTTCATTGTGCTCAAAACCGCCAAGCCAAATCCCAGCGTTTAACATTAACTCATCGAATGAGTCATCCTCGTGGTATATAACCAGAATCATTATAAGATAATTTATATCTCTTTAATGTCACTAATGTTATATATTAACAATTATGTATTTTTAACCACATTTCAAATGAACTTCCATTCATGAATACAACTAAACAGATCATGAAAACCAAGTAATAAAATGCTTCAAAAACAATAAAATTGAATCACTTAAACCCCTAAAAAGGCCATTAATGAACCTAATAAGGTTATACCATATCAATTACATGTTTATGAGGTTTTTTAATTATTAATTAATGAATAAAATTTTGATTTTTCGTTTTTTTAAGAACAATCAAGAACACCTTCGAGCATAAGGTAAGGGATATCTTAACTCAATTTCCATTCGTTGAGTTAAACATCATTGTCATTGGTTTTGTATTTTCCTAGAATATGTGTGAATGAACTATGATTTTTTTATTCTGTATATCCATATTTATTGTGTGGGTTTATGTTTTTCACACATAATTATGTCATTGATTTATCCTCAATCTAATGATATGTTCTAAGGGATCCTCTCACTCACTTTTGTTCAAGAATTTCCCTTATGTTGTGCCATTTTATTTTTAATACCTAATAATGGGGTATGTTTTATCACCTCCCTCATACTACCCTTATGATATATAAATAATGGGATACCCCTTTACCTCTCATTAATCCCTCGCAAGGACACTCGTTACCATGCCGAAATGTTTGTAAGGGGTTTTCTCCTCTCACTTTCAATTCTGTGGGATTTCCATTGTTTGCCTCTTATTTATTATATGTGGTATAGGTGTACTTCCACTTGATATATATTATCCTTATTATCTTTATATTCATGTTATTATGTGATTATTTTTGTTGTTATTAACTTTTGATCATACGACTCAATTGATTACAACGTGGTAACGAGCATTGTCTCAATTTTCACTTTGTTGTGACTTGCTTAGTATTGTGCACCTACTCTTTCTTAAGTGTTGTACATACTTCCCATTTGAGATCACTTTTCAATTGAAATTATATTCTCTTTAAATTTTCATATTCTCATATCATGGATATGATTATTGTCTAAGCCATATACCATTTTACATACGGTATTTATGTTGAATGTTGTTTTGACTATGGAAATATTGATGAATCTGTATCCTCTATCATATACGGATAATGTAAATACATATTAATCTTGTGTTGAATATATGTATCAAAAATTCTTTGGACATGCAGCGGCGGGTGGGGCCTACTACAGCCCCTCGATGCATCGACAAGTCTCATGAGACAATCAGTTTGGTGACAAACCCTTCTAGTTTGTTTCCAAATATAAGACGGGTTTCCACCCACATAAATAAACCATTTTTAATAGTATTCTGGTATCATGTTCCAGATACATGACATCCAATTAAAAATCATTCTCTTTATTTATTATCAGTTATTATTATCCATGAGGTTTTCACTATGAAAAAATCTATGGATGCAGTTTCATTCTCAGTTTATTAATGGCATGAGTTTTTCATTTATTCACTATGCCATATTGATTATGTCAAATTGTTTACAATTCAGTTATTATTGATTCATGCTTCCTCCATTTTTATCCCTTACAGAGTATTAGAGCTCACCCCTTTAATTTTTTTACCTTTAACATGTTATGAAGAGGAGACTATTAATTGAGCTCTTTGGATGCAATTTTTTGTTTTTTATTGTATTGTATTTTTTAACCTTTTCCAATTAAATTTGAGTTACATCTATGTATCTAGTTTCTTCAAGACTACTAAACTGGTTGTTCATTTGGGATTTATTTACTTCTAACCATGCCAATGTACTTATTAATGCATCGGCTCCAGTCTAGAGGGGTCGGGGTGTTACGTAAATCACGAAAATTGATTTTAAATATTATTTAGGAACATCCATAGGTTTTAATGTTCATTTGTATCATTTGGCTTCATTTAATGAGGATTAATCATTAGATGAAATATTAATGATAATCACTTAGATTATTTTAGAGGTATTTTGATTATTAGGAACTGGTTTCATCATATGATTTAATATTATGTATATATACTGGTCAATAAATATTAAATATGTTATAATATATATATTATAGTCTATTTAAAACATCAAATGGTTTCATGACCAATAATGAAGGATAATTTGAAGAACGAAACTCCGTCTTCCATGAAGGTTCAAAATTGGAACCTCACGGATGATGATTTTGTTTATAAAATAAAAGAGAGAGAGTAAGAATATTGATGATGGTTCTTCTATCCACATGATATAATTAAATTATATAGATGATAATGGAGTTATCATGGTCATTTGGATAGAGGAGGTGCGGATAAGATAACAATATAAAGGAACTCTAAATGAAAAGGAAATAAATAAAATGTGAATTTACCTATTGAATCCACCTCCTTGAGAATCTCTTTAAGGGAAGGGATTTTGGTATTTTGGAAAGACAAAGATCTTATTGGACGTGGGGAGTGAAAATAGAAGGGTATTTGGGAATAAATTTGAGGATACTCAAGGCTTAGAGGAGTGAAGATAAGAGGAATTGATGGGGGGTTTATAGTGGAGGAGAGGAGTGAATTTTGAATATTTTACACATTATTTTATTATTTCCCTCAAGAAAACCAATACTGTCGTTTCATGTGACCCCTAATACTAATAAGTGCATTTGAGTTTGAAAAAAGTGGCATTAAATCACTCATGATGTCATAAATAGTGTATTTAACTGATAATTTTTATATAGAGTATTTTACTATATTTCACTATTCATCAAAAAATCAAGAATTTCATAAAAATCCCAAAAATTTACCCCAACCATTTTTCAAGGCATATAATTAAAAAATTAAATCCATTTTTGGAAATTAATTTTCTAAGTATGATTAATTTAATTTTTAAATAAAATCATAGTTTATTCGAAAAATAACAATTTTAAAACTATAATTTGTTTTATATCACATTGAAAAAATAATTAAGATCTCACTATCTTACAACCTTAAGAAAATAAAATATTATTATTATTTACTATTCATAAGGGTCATATTATTATTCATAAGGGTGTTAATATTCCCAAAAAATCGGGTTAGTTCTATCATACTCCAAATGACTTATTGGTCACAACACTAGATGATCATTTTTCGAAATTCCAAACATAGAAGAGGAAAAGTTCTGTTTAAAAGCTAAATTATAATATGTGTTGTCTGGTAGGGACTCAGTGTTTCATGAATTCAGTATTTATTTTTATAACCTTGGGGTGTTGCACATATTTTTCCTATGGTAATAGCCACAAGCTGCTATGGACATTTTTTTTAGGTCCATGAGTGTCCCATGTAGACTAGGTTAACACAAAGGTAATTTTTTCCATGAAAATATGTGTCCATCATGGAAAAAGTTAACACCATGGGATAAAACCTCTAGTGTATTTAAATTTATTTAATTTATATCCACAAGAATTTTTCTATGGTGGTGGTAATTTCCTCTATATCCAAAATCATTGATCCATGGAAATACACCCCTCCCATGATGGGTATCTTCTCATGGAAATTACACCTCTACTTCCATGGGAAAATTATCTTGGATAGAGAAATTTTATAGCCATGGGAAAATTTATTTGGAAATAGGTGAGAATTACTATACACATATTCCCATGTATAGAGGGAGTTTCCCATGGAAATACATTTCTACTGCCATGGGTATCACCCATGGCTACAGGAAACTAATCGGTTCCTTACCTATTTCCACTAAAATAAAATCCATAGGAAGGGTTTTTTCTCAAGTATATTTCCCTATTTCATCATTGTATATTTTATTTTTATATGTGTATATATAATTTTTATCTATACATTTTAAAATTATATATATTTTTACATATTTATGAGATTATATATTTACATGTTATAAATTTATACGTTTTAAATTTATATTCTTATATAATTTAAATTTATCTATTAATATATATGTTTAAATGTTTATATGTTTTAATATATTTATAATTTTCATAATTATTTTAAGTAAATAATGAATTACAATTAGATAAATTCATGAAGAACTACTAATGAATATAATAAATGGTTTGAATATTTATTAGAATTTACTAAATGAAATCTTGAAAACAAATACGTGATTTTTTGTGCATGCATGAAGTATTTGAATATGAGAAAATTAAGATCTAGATAATTAAAATACAATCTAAATTTCAATGTTTTTAATCATAGTCATAAATTGTATGTCATGGTAAAATAATAAATAATTCAAGATGTAACATTGATAATGATATTCAGTATGTGATAGAGAATCATCTTAATGAATTAATTGAGATTCCCCTAAGGATTGGGTGAAGACACCTAAGAGGGGGTGAATCAGGTATTGTCTATCTATTAATCAAATTATTATTTATCCTTAAAAATCATACCCCTTAGTAATTAAACCTTTATTACCTATTAGGGTGTGAATGAATATATTTTAACTCTAACCCAACATGTAACAACTATATGAAATGAAAAACATAAAGTAAAGAGAATAACATTGTATTTTTATAAGGTTTAACCCCCTCACAGGAAACCTACAAATGGTTGTGATTAGTTTCTTGCTCTAATAATGGATTATAAAATATAATTGTTCTCATATTACAATGGTTTTGGTAACTATCACACCTAAATAGAGTCTTATTGTGCATAAAATTTCTAAAATCTCATTGGACTTCACTAGAATCATAGCTTTGCATCGTGTTTTCTTTTCATACCAAGAGTCACACTTATTTTGAAGCTCCCCTCCATATATATACAAGTGATTTATGTCATAACCTTATGAATTTTATCTCTAGTCAGTATAGAGATTTCAATATATCCTCAAAATAAATCTCATTATTTTCAATACAGAGTCTTCAAATGCTATAAGATAAAAAATGATCCACCTACAACTCAGTATTTTTTTCAATTAGTTTCCTAGATCTTATAAAAAACCTACTTACCAAGATTTCTCAACTAAAACTTCAGATCCAATGATCTTCACTAATCTAGTGGTTCCTTAATATCTGAAACAATTCACACAAATATATGAAAATTAGTAGCACCGTTAGTCTTTATTCTCTCCTTCTTCTCAAATTATGCAATAATAGATGTCACGGGTTCTTATTATTCCTTTTTCTTTGATATACATATGAAAATTTTTATTATTAATAGGATAGGTATTATCTTAATCTTCATATTCTTTAAGAGTTCTGAGTTTTTCATATTGGGATCAAGCTCTCGATATACATAGTCATTACTTTCTACTCCTCTGTCATTTTTCCCCCTTCTATACGTATGTCATAAACAATAACATTTCTATATTTTTCATATATAAAATAACCAATAAATTAAGTTCCAAAAAATTCATTTTATTTTTTGACTCACTTTTTTTATGTGGGTGTCTCCCACAACTCGATTATTCCATTTTCCTCCAATGTTTATCTCATATAAAATGATAGGAGTGTCATTTTCTTCTCCTTTTATATTTTATTCTCAACCAATAGATTTTACATATATTTTCTACAAGAATCAATACTTTTCTTCTCTATACCATTATGAAAATAAATCTACAAACTAACAATCACCATGGTTGTATGAAAATCATATAGCATTAACACTTACAGATCGACTCATATCTTTGTAGCTTGAGATCTTATCATTAATCATGTACATATTCAAATCGAATCTATAAATTATAAATAATAGATCCACACACTTTTATTTATATCATTTAAAAATCATTATAACGATTTTTTGATATTTTAAAACACTCAAAAATAGATCTATCATCTTTATATATATTTATTCAAAAAATAGAATTTTGGAAGTCTTAGCATTATAATTCATAAATTCCTCTTGCTTTTATATGTATTTGATCTAGTTACTCTCAAATTGAGATCAAATTATAAATATTCATCTTGAATTATCATAGCATTTGAGTGTTTGTTATATTTAATAACCATGAATAATAGCTTAGTCATCATCCCAAATATTTACATTAGAAATTTTAAATTTTGGAAACTCTATATTTCATCTATAAAAATTATCAAATTTTTATAAAGGCATGAAATCCTATATATGTTTTATATGTTTTAAAAAAATTATAAATCATATTAAAACTCTCTAAATTTATGTTCACCTCAAGAGAGTAATTCATCCACTCTTCCTAGAAGTATTACATAAAAAACTCAAAAATCATTCACTCACTTAAAAGTCTCTTGATAGGAGACTCAAAGTCATAAAAGGGAATCCTAAAGACTTATGTGCCTCATTTTAAAGTCTTAAAAACAACCTAGAGTTCTAGAAAAAATCATACACACCCATAATTAAAGTCATACACTACCATCAAATTCATACAACCACTTCATAAGTCTTATGAACTTCTTTCACAAATTCATACACTGAGACTTCCAAAGTCATATGTTGGAATATAAATTTCTATCATGTATGTATTGGGTAAATTTTTAAAGCTAACTTGAATTTAATAGACCATATTCAGTCAATACATAAAGTTACCCAACTTGGCATTCCACAAATCCTAAAGCACATTCTTAATCAACATGGGCTGGTGACAAACACCAGTGTATCATACAAAGAAATGTCGAAATGATTTCACCATCCAACCGAGATATGATAATATAGAAATAAATAGAGTATCACATTAGATATCCATAACACATCATATGTCAAAACAATAAAATCATATAGGTGACATCCAACAATTGGATAATATGGTCCAGAAAAAAATGAAAGACCAATAACATGGAACCCGAAGTAACCCATGGGTATATCTTCTAATGATCATATGTCACCACCATACCAACCCACTATAGGGAAACATAATATAGGATTTATATCCTCTATATGATGCTATTCCCTGTCCATGTATCCTGTAAAACAAAGTTTTTATATTCCTAAAGAAGTATGTAGGGTACCACCATGAATTTATACAATGTCTATCCATATGAATCTATTATTTATTATATAAAACATGTGTCTAAAATTTTTTATAAGAAATCATTTTTCCATATAAAATCATCCTTTGGTTTTATTTTAAAAAACATTCCATATTATAATAAGAAAAGAAATATGACATAACATGTATATCAATGGGGCATAAGAATATGAATAAACTAGGTTTTCCTGAATCAATATCTATAAAAAAATTGGTAAATAATAATATAAAATAAGCATGAATGTAATGTATCCTTGAAAAATGAAAGATAAATTCATGACATGAGGGTGTAAACAACTAAGACACACAAAGGAACACAACTCGGAATAAGTGAATCCTAAAGTTTGAAAACTTCGGTCCTCTAGTAAGGCTACCCACAAGAAACTATGGAATCACAGGAACCTACCCTAGTAATATCTAACTCCACTAAGGTTTTCATATGTTTATTTTTTTATATACTCAAAGTTCTCCCATTGTGATAAATATACCATCATTATGTTTCAAGAAAACTAAGCACACATTTCATAAAACATTTTCTATAGTGATGTAACACCAATTACATGATTGAAAAACCATTTCCATTTTGAAATCATCTTTAAGGAATTTAATCAAATCCAAATTTAACAATAAAAATATATTTTAAAATAAAATAAATTTTGAAAAAAAAATCATAGCCACCAAAGATCACATTGCCTCTCCTGGATCTCGAAACATAAATTTCATTATTCAAAACTAAATAATCATCATAAGAACACAAGCATGTCAAGGGATGTACCATAGGATACCTTTCTAATAGAGATAATGATATCACCTCCAAATTTAGTTATGTGGGAGGAAGGGATTTAGTCCTCATGAACCTATATCTATAAAGAGGAATTCAAAGAAGAAGGGAATCACCCTAAGTAATTTCTTAATGAAAGATAAAACCCCAAAAAATCCTTCTCGGAACACACTCAAACTGAAATTCGAGACAAATAAAGGAGGAAAAATAGTTTAATAGAGGTAAATTGAGTCAAAAGATGAATTAAAACCCCCAATTAAGGTCAGATGTGGCTGAAGTAACTAGCCCTAAAAGATAAAGTGGATGTTTTAGTGTTTCAATATTCTAAAATATCTATCATCATAGCCTAGTGTTTCCCACCATGGTGTGGTGGATTCATCTAGGAGATAGACCATAGGGACCAACTATGGTGTGGTGTAGAAACCTAAGTCATTTCAGACTCACCATAGTATCCACCATGGTATGGTGAAGTCCTTATTCCCATGGTCGATAAGAATTCTCTCAATGTGTTTCACCTAAGAAAATGCCCAGCTGTTGGGAATTTTATCCTAGCCAATTTTATATAGGATACTCATAGGAACACCAAAGTCTCAACCATGACCGTGGTCTTTCCTGTGTTGCAAAGAAAAAGGAAAAAAATTGATTTTAATCCACTATGCACCTCCAAAACCTCTAAAACCAAAAATACAAATGAAAAAAGAGGATCTATACCTAAGTAATTTTATATGATGTAATAATTATCCCCATCATAAAATGTTTATATCCTTAGAAATTATCATGGTCACAAACCCAAAAACAAGTTAAGGACATTGTTGCCTCATTATAGCCCCATGCTCCCATGTCTCATGGTTGTCCCAAACACACTTCCATCTCACTAGAACCAATGGGATTATTTTTCCATGCATCATATTATCATGTCGGTCCACTATTTGAATAGGCCTTACAATCATTTAGGTGTTAGGTTCAATTTCAATATCCTCCTACTCGATCATATAGGATGGATCTGGCTGATACTTATTTGGTTGGGAATCATGGAACATATCATGGATAGAAGTCAAATGAGTAGGTAAGTCTAATTGATAAGACACCTTCCTGAATTTCTCCACAATATAAAATGGTTTGATATAACAATGTGTTAACTTACCATGCCTCCCCAAATTCCTATGTCCCTACTAAGTTGAATCTCTAAGTAAAACCTAATCCCCTGCCTAAAATTACAACGGGTGATGGTGATGATCAGAATAAGACTTTTGGTGACTTTGAGTTGTCACTAATCTTTTCCTGGACAATTTCATAAAATTTTTCAACTCCTGGATGATAATTGATCCAAACAAGGACCATTCTCCAATCTCTTCCCAATAAATAGACAATTTGTAAGGGCTCCTATAAAATGAAACAAATGGATCCATCCTAATCAAAACCATATCACTATTGTTATAAGAAAAATCTGCTAAGGGAATATGTTTCCCCCATGATCCACTGGATTCAAGAATGCATGCCTGAAGAGTGTATTCAAGAATCTATATGGCTTGATCAGTCCGACCATACATCTAAGGATGATATGTCATACTTAACATCAACTGATAACCCATCACCACTTGAAATATACTCCAAAATTGCTATGTAAATTGAGAGTCCCTATCCAAAATGATAATAGAGGACACACCACGAAACCTGATGACTTCCAAGACATACAAGTTCCCAATATCCTCTACCTTCATTAACTCCTTGATACAAAGGAAATGTAATAATTTCATGATTTGATCAATAATAATCCATATTTCATCCTTTACACTATGATTATAAGGTAACCCAATCATAAAATTCATGGCTATCTTATCCCATTTCAATACTATAATGGGTAAAATTTATATCAAACAAGAAGTTATTTGATGTTCTGCTATTATTTTCTAACATGTAAGGAATTAGGCCACAATATTTTCAATAGACTGCCTCATTCATGGACACGAATAGATATTTACCAAGTAATGATACATCATGGTAGCTCCAGGGTGCATAAACCAATTAGTTAGATGTCCATTTTCCCTCAATTACAGTATCATTTTCATGAAAACAACTATCCTACCTTTTAATAACAACACTCCATCAGAAGACCGATATCACTCACTCAAGGTATCCCCGCTATAAATAATCTTACTGAAGCACAAAACCATCACATCCTCAGCCTTTCCAAGCTGAAACTGATCAACCATAGATGTTCCAGCCTAATCAGAGGCTATGAATACCTATCTGTTAGCTCTCCCTTTATCCAAGGTCATATTAGCAAACAAGCTTGTCAAGGACCACTCTTACACTAATTCCTTCACTACCTGATTCATTAATTTAATGCTCAAATCATATGTATTCATATTCTATTTCATAGGGGGGTAAGAAATATAAAAAACAATGGCCTAATGATATTCTACCCAGTATCTCTATATAAAGTAAAAATCCATCTAAGTGAAGATATAATTCAGTCTCTTAGGGTCTTTGTATATTATAAATCATTCCCTAAATAGGTGTTGTGACAAGTTTTATGAGCACGCATCATTTCTGCCAATTTAATATCATGAATGGGGTATTTATTCTCATTAAGGAAAAAATTATAAGAGAAATAATCCACCACCTAACTTCTTTGCATCAAAACACAACCCAAACCCTTACCTAATACATCATAGTAGACATCATATCAGAAACCTGACTCAAGAAGGATCAAGACTGGAGAAAAAGTTAATCACACTTTCAAGTCCTTAAAATATTTCTAGAACTAACAGCTCTAAACAAAATTCATACCCTTAAAAGTTAACTTTTTCATATGAGATAAAATATTAAATAATACTTGAAAAAAGTGCCTATAACAACTAGAAGATCCCGAGAAACTTTATATCTCAAAAATATTTATAGGATATACCTAAGACATCACTACTTGAATATTATCAAGATCCATTGAGACAACCTTCTTAAGAATCACATGGATCATAAATTTCACCTCTTGAATCTAAAATTGACATCTGGATAGCTTCGTATATAGATGATTCTCTATCAAGATCATAAGGAAAATATTCAAATTTTCATAATGATCCTTCTCTAATCTAGAATAAACAAGGTTATTATCTACAAAAATGACCATGAAAGAATCCAATAACCAATGGAAGATTTGATTAATTAAATCCATAAACACAGCAATAACATTAGTAAGTCCAAATAGTATGAATAGATACTCATAATTCCAATAACTTATCATGAACACCAACTTACGAATATCTTCCCCTCATACCCTTAGCTGATGGTACCTTGATCTCAAATAAATTTTTGAAAACCACTAGGCTCCCATAATCTGATCAAATGATCATTAATCTAAATCAAGGGATATTTTTTCTTAACTATAACCTATTTGAACTTCTGATAATCAACATGAATCTAAAGACTCTCATCCTCATTTATTTATATGGAGAACTAGAATATCCCAAGGAAAAAATGTTGGGATGGAAAAATTCCTTGGACTCAAGATCCTTAAGATGAATATTTTATTGTTTCAATTCAGTGGGTGTCGTATTATGTGAAATCAAGGTAATGGGCCTCATCCCCATAAGAAATTAAATAGTAAACTCAACTTCCCCTTAAGTTATAAACCCAGATAAATCATTTGGAAAACCATCAGGATACTCACTCACTGTTGTAGGAAGACGAACACTAAGACGCAGATCAACAACATCAATAAACATATTTAAAAACTTGCAAGATATTAGCTCAAAGATATAGAAAATAAGTATTTCTATCCCAGATACATGATCCTACTCACCCTAAAATACATGAGTGACTCCGTTAAAAGAAAGAAACTAGACTTGAAAATGATATAAATTGATATCATCTTCATAAATAACCATCCAATCCCTGAAAATGATGAGATCAAAGATGTAAAGATCAAGAACTAGAAAATACCATATAGTTTCATGGTCATCAATCATCACCTGACACTCAAGATCTAAAAAACCCTAATTCAACTTATTTCCCAAAGGAGTGGAAAGATTAATAAGGAATGTAATAAGATCTGAACACAAACCCAACACATCAATAAGCTTGGGTGAGATAAATTAATGAGTTGTACCGATATCAAATAATTATATACTAAAAGAAGATACAACAAAAACCATACCCCTAATGGTAGTCAATCTTGTCTCTAACTCCTCTGGTGCACACTATATAGTGTATAGACATCCAACTTCATTCTTCCCTTTCTTAAAAACTTATTCATCACCCTTGTAAATGGGTTTATATAACACCATTTTTGTTGCATCATATCAAAACTAAGGTCCCTTGGTGAATGTGGATCTAACTCTATAACCTTGGGAGGATCTCTTACAAAAGTGTTGAACATGGAAAAATTTCTCACATGTGTTATATACCTTGGGTGCTACCTTAAAATAAGGTTTTATGTGTCTCTTTATTTGACACAAATAATAGAACAAGTGCTTCTACTCTGACATACATTGTTCCATCCTTCCACTACCCTGTTTTTTGGCCTCCTTGCTTCCTCTTCTAGTGAGAAAATTAACTTTAGATGCCTCCTGCTATCATTGATGATATGTAGAGTCCTATCTTCCTATATATGTAAATATAAACCATGGATTACTTCTCTATAACCTCTACAAAGGTGGGTAGGAACATAAGAATAAATATAGACCAAATATTAAACCTCAAAACCATTTTTGTAACATCCCAACCCGGATGCCACTAAACTGGTGATCCGATCTGATTTTCCACAAGGCCTCAAGCACGCCTCCCCATATGCTAGAGGCTACCGACTAGAAAAGAGGGCCTAGAATGTGATAGTGGGTAGATTATTCCCTCATATAAAAGTAAGAAAATAGTGAAAATATCCAAGTGTCATACATAGTGGAAAGTAAAACAGAGTGTGGAAGCAATAAACAACTGAAATATAACAAGATATAATAGTAAAATGTTGTAAAATCCCAAACAAATATGCAATACAATACAACAACAGTCACCCAATGGGCCCTCGCTACCAGTTGGCAGCCTCTGGTGTACAGGGAGCCACACTTGAGGCCTTGTGGTGAACTGGCTCGGAGCACCGGTTTAGTGGCATTCAGGTCGGGACGTTACAAATTGGTATCAGAGAATTTTTCTTTTCCTAGTCTTTACTATTTGGGATATGGTAAATAGAAGTATTAGGAATGTGTTGGAACCTATGATGGATATCGGACTAGTGCATCGAGAACACTTGTTCCGGTAGGATGCCCTGGTTACCAGGGTATGGGATTTTTGTTCTGATATTGTAATGTTACAATTTTATATGATTTCACCTAGAGAGATTCACATGTTGTGTGGGAGTTTTTATTTACTATGGATCTCTGGATCTTGGCCATTGGTAAGACTCTAGGGATGGTTTTTTACTCTTGGTTGGAAAAGGTAAGAGGTGTCTCATGCATCATACTAGGCATATAGGATTCATAGCATATAGACCTACTAGTGTGTGTTTTTATTGACTAAAGAGGCTTATTTCGTCAACCTTCTTACACATACATTTAATCTAATGGAAGGATATGTAGATATATGTTGGGGAATATTTTTTGAGAGGATGATGACTCAGTTCTCATGCACCTCATGTGCAGTGACCTAGTGGGGCAATATGGCATGTGATGCATTTTTATTTAACCCCTTTTTGAGTGTTGTTTCTCTAGTCTGTGGTTATCTAGTCAAATTATTGAGTACGATGTCAATAGATACCAAGGATTTTATTGTGAACTTTACCTCCTTGGGGTATTTCCATATATGGATACCAAATGATTGTCAGTTCAATTTTTCTATTCTTCTAGGGTTGTAACCTCCATGAATCAGTTCCTTCTAAGGATTCTTGGATAGGATTAGGGCCCTCGTAGGTTGTGTTTTCAGCTTTGACCCTCCTTGTTCATTATGGTCTTTACCTTATTTTGAGAGGTTTTGGATTTTTTTGTCTAGATGGTTAGAACTTGTGACCCAGTTGTGAGTATTTTTCTGTAGATATAGGTGTAAGACCTAGAGAACCTTGGTTTTTACTCGAAACCTTGTAGGTTGACATTTGTTTCGTCCTAGGGAAACCAACGTGAGAGGTTGGCCTGTGTTTTTTGATGTCTTTTTGGAAGGGAGATTTGTTTTCTGTATGTTTTTTGATCAAATCAAGGTAGGTTCTCATGTTTGTGTTATAGGCATGATTATGTCTTCATCTTTTGATCGAGGCATCTAGGGTGCTTGATTTTTGAGACTGGCTTCGACGGGCAGGATTGTTCGAGACCCTGGCTTGGTCAACTAGTTTTTCCACTATTGATAATGTAGTTAGAGAATGTGTAGATTCATGTAACTACAATTACACCATGTGTACATGTTGGTAATTTTCGATACACGTAGTTTGTGCATGGTATTGTTTGAATCTAGATCAGTGAGTGGTCGGGTGTGAGCCGAGGAACAATGTTTTAAGAATTGTCATGGTTTTGGACCCTAAAAGTTGTGTTGGACTGTCCCATCATGGTAGACGCGACATCATGAAATATAGGGTTACCTTGAGATGGTTTACCCATGGCTGAATCTTGGTCAAGTTGACAGGATGTGAGTGTGGATCGGAGGAAACTATACATTCCCTTTTTGTACAATCTTAGTGTACTCCAGTTAGAGACGATCATGTGCTATCTTAATTCATCTTGATAATGTTCAGAAAGCTCCATCCCAACACTAATCTAATTTTTTCTTTTTTTAATGTTCTTCCCTATTGAGGAGGGAACCTGTTGAGGTTGTGCTCAGGGAGTGGTGTAAGGTAAGATATATGGTGGGGAGTGCACCATTGGCAGTTTGAGGGTAGTGGCCCTCATTTTCAATTTCTCTTCAGTGTTTTTTGTGAGCTTTTTATCTCGAGGTTTTCTTTTAAGACAACGATTGGGGTATTATTATAGTGGGGAGTACCAGATTGGTCATAGTTAAATGACTTCCGCATAGAAGGCAGTTGTTAACGCTATAAGGTTGGTCGTTGGATAGTCTAGATAGATTGTTTGTACAAATGCTTGGGTTGGGATCATGGCAGTTAGTCCTTTCAATAGGCTTCTCAGGGATGAGAAGGTTTATGGTGGGGAGGTTGTAAGGACCTGTGTTTTTCCAGACTTTAGTTATGAGAAGAGATTTGAATTTTTGTTGTTGAATGCTCATGAGGGGTAAATTGGTCTTTTACCCTTCTAGTTCACCTCAGATAAATATTTTGACCACTCCATTTGTCTCAGAATATGTTTTTTACACTAGGACAAGAGTTTGGTGGAAATATGAGTTGTTTTAATTTTAGCAGAATATTTACTATTTGATTGAATTAAATTAAATATTAATTTATTCGGGTAGGTTCATTTGGAAATAACTTTTAAACGGAGAATTTTATTGAGATTCTATCGGCATCATTGATTCTTTAATGGGGTGTTTATCCTATCCAGGTCCTAAACTCGAGTCGGGTGTTGGGGTCGGGTCGAGACCCTTTTTCTTCTTTTTATTTTCTTTTCTTTTATTTATCTTCTCTTCTTTATTCCTCCTCCTTGACCACACCTTCTGTGTGATCCTCCTTGTCCTTTTCCTATGGGAGAAAATGGACATTTAGAAATAAGGATAGAAGGAAGGGAATATTGGAACCATTGCGAAGCCCTCGACACGTTGAGTCAGCGTATGGTGATCGTGGATGATGAAATCAAATAAAACATTGGAGGTTTCCAACCAAAGTTAATCTCATTTATGATTTCTCTATATAACCCCTTTAAACATCTTTTTAAGTTATTAAATCCTTATATTGCTTTCTTGTGGCCTCTTGAGGATTTATCTATTGTTTCAGGGATCAAAACGGGTCTTTTGGCCGATCTGAGGGTTTTCCCGTTGGGAAACCTAGGTTATACGGTGTGTGATCCATGGGAACACGCCATGTGTTCTTCCCATTCAAGGAAGAATAATTTTTCTTAATTAAACACCATTTACTCTAAGTACACGCCATGTGGTTCCATGGTTGTGTGTCCAACTGTGTGAGAAAGAACACAGGTTTTTTGTTTTAAAATAGTACATGTTGTGTACTTTTACACAGGTAGACCCCATGTTTTCTGGCCATGTATATGTATACAACCAGGGATACGGATAAGAGTACATGTTGTGTATTCTGAAGTACATTCCATGTACTTTTTCCAACTTAGTAGTCTGGGGTATTTTGTGCCCTAGAAGTCAGAATTGGGTGAGTGAGTAGTCCATTCTAAGTGTTTTTTCACGTAGATCATAGTAGTGGAATCTCATTTACATTTAGAGGTCATATAAATGGTGTTTTTTGGGTTTCTATCTAAATTGATAGGTTCTTCTTACGGTTATCGAGTTCATTTGTCACCTGAGAGTGAGACTTGGCGTGGATGATAAGTAGGGTGTTCGGACCAACCTAGTTGAGACCTTGATCTGATATGACCTATGAGATATCTCTCAAAACTTATTCTTTTGAGGATGTTCCCCTTGCAATACATTCCCTTCTGGACTATGAGGCTATGAGACCGGATGCTTCTAAGGATCCCCTAAGGGATGAATTTGCTTATGTGCTGACTTAGGGAGTCCCTTATAGGATATCTCTATATTTTTCATTTGAGATGATCCTTATTATAGGATACCTCTATTGTTCTTCATTTGAGGATCCCATGTAGTATTCTTCCCTTACTCTTTGCTAAGGATCCCATATAGGATTCCTTCAATCATGTTTACCTAGAGGATCCTATGTAGGATTCCTCCTTAGTGTTTGACTTGAGGGACCCAGTAGGTTCCCGTGATTTGACTGACCCTAAGCAGTTACGTTGGGTTTGGGTAAAGATAGTGTTTAGGTGTCACCTCGAACCCATACTGAACTGGTAATACCATGGGGTTGTGGTTGTAGTGTTGGGTTGGGTGTTCAGTCCACCCTCACTCATCTATTTATATCTGACTTTTTTTTTCTAATGCGGTAGTGGTTACGAGATGTGCTTCTTGGTTGGTGGTTGTTGAGCCTGACACGAGATGTCTTTATTCCTTTTGGGATGCCTAGATGTTTTTCCTGGGTTCTTTATTGCTTGTGGGGATGCTCATACATGCTTACCTGAGATCCATATTCTGATCCATTTTATTAATGATATTTGTTATATACCCATAGGTACTACTTGGGACTTAGTTGTTGAGCCTAAATGTGTATATGTATATATCGTGATGGATATGTTGTTGGGATGACCAAAGGTGATCCCTGGTATCCGGATGTTGAGCCTTGCTTGATTTTTTCCAAAGAACCATGAGATCCTTAGACTAGGAAGATTGTGGGAGCTTCTAGAGTATTTACATAGGACTGTGAGATCCTTGGTGTAGTTGATTAACTAGAGGGGTTCACACCGTGAGAGCTTCCTTGGTGTTTGTATACTATGCTGGACCTAGGGGGTATTGACTGTGAGATCTACCCAAAGGTCACTTATAATTTATATGATGATTTGTTAAACCCAGGGGGTATTGACTATGAGAGCTACCTGGAGGTCACTAGCATTTACTTGGTACTATGTTGGGTCCAGGGGGTATCGACCATGAGATCTACCTGGAGTTCGTTACTAATTAATCATGTGCAATGTTAGACCTGAGGGGTTCAGACCGTGAGAGTTAACCTGGTGGTGATGAGTGGTGGGGGTGATTATGCTCTCCTCTTCCTATGATTGTAATGATTATACTATTCCAGATTAGTCAGGATTGACTATAGGAATACGGTATCTTTATTTACAGGATTGACCATCGGTATAAGGTATCCTTCTTTATAGGGTTGACCATCGGTATATCGAAATCTAGTTTTTGATTAGAGGCTAGTACGGGTGAACCCATGTGTAGGATCAGTTTCCCCCTATGGTGATGTAGCTTGCTCATAGATATGATTATGGTGTTGGATGAAGCAGGTTTTGTGTCGATCGGGATTACGAACCCAACGATCGACTACTATTGTGGTTTCATTTTGTTTGATACACATACCAATGAATATTCATATCTATGTATATATGTATAGGTATGGTACTATACATGTGTATGTATATAGTTATGGACATCCTTGGTGGAACTTTCCAGTTGACAGGGATTACGGACCCTGGGTTCGACTGTGGTTGTACGTCTGCTTTACATCATTTTTTTATGTTCCAACTAGGTTGAGCACATTTTTTTACATACACTTTTAGTAGAATAGTTGTAGGTTTCTTGTTGGGGTGGCCTACTGAGATTCTTTCTCACCCCTGCATGTGCACCTTAGTGTAAGTTTAGATCTTATGTATGCTTTTCAGGTTCAGCACGAGTTGCATGGTGGATAGGGCTGAGACCCAGTGTTGGATGATCGAGCGGAGCTTCTCGAGTGGTTCTACTAATCAAGTTGGTGTAGTTCGAAAGTGTCTGGAGATTGGGTATGTGGGTTGGATCAGAGTTAGTTGTAGATCCTTGTAATTTTACTTGTAGTTCCTTTTTTACTTGTATCTGTATGTTTGGCCCAGTGGGTGACCAGTGTAGTATTGTATTGCATAGATGTTCGGGCTTTTATAGCATTTTACTATTACAGCTTGTTCTATTTCAAATGTTTATTGCTTCCGTACTATGTTTACTTTCTTTTGTGTATGATACTTGTCTATTTCTTCTATTTTCTTAATCAGATATGAGGGAATAGTATCTACACTATCACCTCCTAGGCCCTCAGTTCTAATTGGAAGACTCTAGCATACGGGGAGGCGCGCTTGAGGCCTTGTGACAAACTGGCTCAGAGCACCGGTTTAGTGGTATCCAGGTTAGGATGTTACAATCTCAAACCTACATACCATAATATAGTCATTGGAAACAATATTTGGAGATAGGTGAACAAACTCATAAAACTTAGAAGCATACTCAATGATAGAATGATCTCCCTAATCCATAGTAACAAGCTATTGTGCTTTTTCCACTCTCAGTGTCTTAAGATAGAACTGTTGATTGAAGGATTTATTTAAAGTAGACCAAGTAAAGCCTTCATGCAACTTTTCTTGCATAGTATATTAGCACAAATTATTTTCTGAACCCTCAATCATATGAGTGGTGAAACCAACCTTGGAGTCTTTTGGAGTTTTCAGGAAGTGGAAACCCCTCTCAATCCTCTCAATCTATTCTCCTGATTCTTGTGGTTCCTTGTCACTATAAATGATTGGAAGATTCTACTTGGTTAAATCCAAATCATGTTCTGCCTTCTGTTTTAGTTCAATATGGGATACTTGTTCAAAGGATTCGATTGTTCTAACTATAATTTCCACCAAAAGATGATTCAATTGGAGGATTTTTCTATGGGGATTTCTCTATGGATTCCTCTCTAGTATTCAGAGACAGTATTCTTGAATGATACATATTATATAAAAAAGAGGATGAAAACCATTAAGTAAATAATTTGATTCCTTTATCATAAACCAAATTTTAGAGAATTGTATCCAATGGGTAAATTCATTAACAAGGATGTTAGACCACCCTAAAATTCCCATGGTAACTTGAGTTTTTCCATGAAAGTGAGCTAGCTTGGCACACCGCTACACTACCTCTCAATATTCGATGGTCCTAACTCCATTTTTTTCATAACCCCTAGATATAAGAGGGTGATAACAAGAATGAGTGTAGGATTTAAGGATAATGTACCTCTAATACCAAATTATAACAGATCAAATCGAGACAACCCATAAAGTTTTCTAACATAGCATAACACAATAGTCAAATCATGTTCTCAATCACCATGGGATAATGACAAACACCTAGGTACAATACAAAGAAACATGGGAACAATTTTACCCTCCAATAGACAAATGATAAGATAGAACCAAAGTATCACAATAGATATTCATAACACGTCATATTTCAAAACAACCAAACTATAAATGTGAAATATAATAACTATATAATAAGGCCTAGAAAAACAAACTGAAATACCAAAAAAATGGAACCTGAAGAAACCCATGGGTCCTTCTCCTCTTGACCATATGTCATCACTATCCCAACCCACCGAAAAGAAAACATGAACTAGGAGAGTCATCCTCTACAATATTCTCTAATATTTACATATATCCTACGATATCATGTATATATATAACCAAAGTAATATTCCTAGTGTGAGGAAAAAGGCCTTGTATGATACCAAAATAAATCTATAAAATGTCTATCCACATGCATCTATTAGTTCTTTTATAAAAAATATTTCTAAATCGTTTCTTAAGAAATCATTTTTCCATAGAAAATAATTAATTGGTTTTATTTTCCAAATCATGTGATATTATAATAACCAAGTAATATGACAAAACATGTACATACATTAGGCATAATCATATTCATAAACTAGGTTTCCATGCATCAATATCCATATCAAGTGGGAAAATAAGAATATATAATAAATATGCATGTAATGTATCCACAAAGAAACAAAGGGAAATCCACATCACGAGGGTGTACACAACTAAGAACCATAAAGGAACACTAGCTAAAATAATTAAATCCTAAAGTTTGGTTACCTAAATCCCCATATAATGATACCTACAAGAAACTATGGAATCATGGCCACCTACCCTAGTAATAGCTTACTCCAGTAATGTTTTCATATGTTTAGTTTTTTTATGTACCCCAAGGTCACCCAATGTGCTATATACCATCATTATGTTTTAATAAAACTAAGACCACATTTTATAAAACATGTTCTATAGTTATTACACATCAGTTACCTGCTTTAAAAAATTCCATTTCAAAAAAAATATTTTAGAAATTTCATCAAATCCATATTTAACATTAAAAATCAGTTTTCAAAGTAAATCTTTTTTAAAACAATTTCATAGCCATCAAATATCATATCACCTCTCATGGATCTCAAAACATAAGTTTCATTATTCAAGATCAAAGGAGCATCACAAGAACACAATCTTGTCAAGGGATAAACATAGGATAGATAAACCTACCCATTGAATATAGAGGATGATGTCGCCTTTGAATCCAGTGATGGGAGAGGAAGAGATCTGTTCCTCACAATCCTAGATCTACAAAGATGAAGTTCAAGAATAAGGGAATAACCTTAATTCATGGATTAATGAAAGATGAACACCCATAACTCCTTCCTAAAACATGCTCAATAAGAAATTTAAGCCAAATAAATGATAAAAATCAGTTTAATAGAGGTAAATTGAGTCAAAATATGCATTAAACCCCTCATTAAAATCACACATAGATATAGTAATCGCCCCGATAATATTAGGCAGCCATTTGGGAATTTCAAAATTTTGAAACAACTATCACCATGTCCTGGTGTTTCCCACCACAGCGTGGTGGATTAGACTAATAGATGGACCATGAGGACCAGATATGACAGGGTGTAGAAACCTAAGTTTTTTTGGACTCCCCACAGTCACCATCATGGCATGGTGAGGTACCTCTAGTTGTGCTCGATAGAAAGTTTAATAGTGCATCCACCTAAGACCACACCCATATTTTCATAATTTATTCCATTCTCTTTTCATATAGGGTACTCATAAGTATTCCACAACCTCCTCCTTAGTCATGGTCCTACTCGTGTTTCACTAAGAAAGGCCAAATATAATTTTAATCTAGCATGCACCCCCAACACTTCTAAAACTGAAAATAAAAAAGGCAAAAGAGGCTCCATAACTGATTCCATATATAGGGTGTGACATTAAAATTTTCATATTTCTTCAAGTAAGCTTAGAATATTTTAAATTGACTTTAGGCCATTTTAAAACATAAATAATTCCAAAATACTTTTTTTTAATTTATTAAAACTTATAAAACTCTCCAACTTCATTCCCAAGAACTCTTATAGTATTTTAATACTCATGTTAGATTATTTACATGAGCTTCTTTTCACTTTTATTCATAACTAAAAATTGGTCTTCAAAAAATTTATCCACATATTATTCAACATTGAAATCAATATCCTTCATGTTCAGTTACACTAGGATGGTTTCTCCAACACATCTGGTCTTCAAAATCCTTAATCATATATTTTTTAACACATTATAATGAAAACTATTGCAGTTATATATATGATCCATATTATCACTCCTATATTAACATTTGTAAACACATAATCCTTCTTCCATATACACTAGTTACTCACTTTCATGAGGATCAACTTAATCAATCATCTGATGTTAGTGGATGCTCACCAATCATCCAAATCTTCCAATATCCTTTTCCAACAAAATATAGTTTCTCCTTTCCATGATCAATGGAAGCTAAATTCAAAATATTTTACCCATTTTGAATGGGAAACTTTAATTTCATCCTTTTTTTGGGTGGATTATTACTCCATAACCACTTTTCTCCAAGGCATATATTGACATGGTCATTAATAAAAAAACGAATTCAACGCAATGGGCACTTCAATCACCCCCTTTGGATATGTTGTAAATACATCGAACATCCAAATACAAGAGATTAATTTCAATATTCCCTTATAATTTTACTTTTCCTAACCCCCTAAATTATTATAAATAAAAAGGATTAAAAGGCTCCCCCCCCCCACCTTGTTCATGCCATGAATGTAAGGGAATGTCTTCCAAGAAAAAAATATCCCCCTAACTCTTCAAAATTTAAGAACCTTCTTCTACCATTTTTTCTTCCAATTCCATTGAACTTTTTTAATTATGTGAGATAAGGGTGGTTCCAAAAATTTCATATTAATAATCCTTAGGTAAGTCAACAATAATTCTATATGGTAAAAACTAGTGTAAAAAACAGGAGTGATTTTACTGAATCATCAGGGTTGTCTATATACATTCCTCAATGTGGTACCAACTAAAATTCATTTCTTCAGGACTATCCAAAAGATTTTCAAGAATGTGTATAAACATACACACAACTCTCAAAATTGGAAAAATGTTTTATAACATCAAATTTATCATTTCAATTATTATAAACCAATGTGATAAATAAGTTTTAACATTTGTTAATTTTTAACCAATGTTAAATCTTATGTCAAAGATTTTATACATCAATTGTTAAATAACTAATGTAAAAACCCATATTTTATTATATTTTATTGAACAATTGATGTATAAATCCATTTTAAAAAATATTAAAGAATCGATCTTATTATATATTTTTGAGTCACACAATTGATTTTACCCATAGAAAACCCTAATTTCCTTCTCAAACATCCCTCGGCCATCGATATCTCTCATTCTTCATCGCCATCATATTTCTTATTTCTTACCTCACTCATTTCCCTCATTTTCTTCATCTTCATCATTGTCACCTTCTCATCTATCATCAATGTAGTTTCCACCACCTTCACATCCTTATCTCTCCTCTGCCAGTGGTTCTCTCTAAATTTATTTGGGGTTTATATTTAGACTTCAATTTTTGTGAGCATCTAAGGTTATTTTAAATTAATGAATCTATGTTTTTGGATTATTTTTTGATTAAATGATTATTTTTTAAAAATTTTGTTATAAATCATGTTAATTTATAGATTAATTTGTGTTTAAGTCATATTTAATGGGTGTTTAAGGTATATTTAACTATTATTTAATGGGTTTCTAAATAAATACAGTATATTTATTTGGATGATTGATTTTTAGGGTGTGTAATTAAATTTTAGTGTTCAATTATTCATTGTATTTTTCAATATATCTTTCAATGTTGTCAATTATTCATTAATTTTGATTTATTACGTAATATTTGGAAATTTTATTATATAGAATAGACGATTTAGTTTAACATTTTTAGGGATTTAAGGATTCATTATCATTGAAATTTTTTTTATATTATAGAATTTGATAATGTCATAATTATATGTGATTATGTGCGTAACTCTTCTCACTTATAATATTTAGTTATTTTTTATATTTTATTAATTAAATATGTTCTATCAGCACTTTATCAATTAAAATCATGGGAAATTATAAATTTATAAAAAATGGTGATTTTGGCATAATTGATTTTGATGGTAAATTTGGGGGTTTTATAACCACTGGATTTGGAATAAAATTTAGAATATAAAAATAGTGATGTTTATTTGTGTGAATAGAACTTACATTGAATTTTGAAAAATGAGTGTAGATTCCAATTCTATTTTCTTATATTTTCTATTATACATAGAAGATTTTTCATAAACTATTTTATTTTAATTATAAAAAATTGTGTATATTTCCATTGTATATGTTAAAATTGTAAAAAAATTGATATTAAAAAATGATAATGAGTGGTTTGTTTTATATTTTTTGTTTTTTTTTTGTATCATTTTAAAAAAATTATTACAATTTTTATATAACAATTTGATTTGTATAATATTTTACTTGATTTTTATTCTACTCTATTTAAATAATTTTATCTCTCATTAATATTGTTAGCATTTTAGTTAACTACTTTAACAAATATATAAAAAATTGCTTAGTTTAGTTTACTTTTTATTGGATTATTTTTCATTTTTTATTTAATTTTATATGTAATAGTTGGATTTGTTTATTTTTGTACTAATTGCTTTCTAATTTGATTTTTTGGATAATGTTAGATTAAATAGCTAAGTTGCCTCAAGATTCTGGGGAGGACCGTGTATATACTTCTACTGATGAGACATATCATCCTTATGCATGGGAGACTTTTAATTCCATAGGGGAAGAGAAGGATTTCAGGGTTGGTAAATATGGTAGCACACATTTACAAAAAATATTAGTTTCTCATAGCTATGACTAGAGGATATATGTTGAGTTTGATGATAATAATAATCCTAGGGGTATAAATTCAAAACAATTTAAGACTTTTATTACAATTAAATCTTAGGAAAAAGTTCCCACTTTAATTTTTGATTGGAAAAGTTTCAATAAAGAGACAATATCTCAATTATGGGAGACAATTTTGGTAATATAATTAATTATTTTTTTACTTATCATGACATATTTTTACTAATATAGTTTTTTCCCATATTATCAGATGATAAATGATATACCTGATATTAGAGAAGTCCAAAAATAAATGTTATTCCTTAGATATTTGGAGATGGATTGATTTTAATTTATCCCTTACATTATTTTTCATTTTTGGGGAAAGAAAAAATAAAAAACCATGTGATATATATCCCTTTATAGGTAAACATACAAGGAATCAGTTTGTTGAAATTAGATGATATGAATCATTTTTTGTAAGTGAAATATTATATTTAAAAATATTTTTTATATAATAGTGATCATATTAATGATTTTTTATCCTTAATTTAAAATAACTAAGGATATCTAAATAGGATATTAAATAAAACAATGTATTCTCTCATACTTTATCTCATGGAGGGTATGCATTATTGTAAAAACAAATCATGCATGAGAATTTTCAAAAAAAAAAAGTCAATTTTTTAGGCTCCACAGAGGTTGACCCTCCCCCTATCTAGAAATGAAAATTAGAAGTGGTCCCAAATGATCAAAAAGATATCATATAAAAGATTCAAGGGTTGTATATAATAGGATTATAAGGATTTATTTAAGTTATTTATATTATTTATGTAATTTCAACTTCTTATATATTTTTATTCACTAGTAAATCTTTCAAATATTCCATACAAAAATCCCTTAAGGATAATATCACATAGATTACATTCATACCTAGGGGTATAAAGGATATTATAGCTACTTTATTTGGAAATCCTCAACACCCGGGTCATGTATGCGGATACAAAGTGGTTTTATCGGTCAAAAAAGTGTTTGGTTGTTCTGAATCTTCTTCAAAGAATGATGTATATAAACAAAAAAAATAATCTTTAGAATATAAATTTAATGATATGGGTGATATGATAGAGGAGAGTATTTTATATTCAATACAGTCGATGTTTTTAAGCAAAAAAAGATAGTTTTAGGCTAAAAATCCCACTCCTCTAGCTTCATCTGTGTATCCCACTCCTTCGCCTGCATATCCAACTCATACACCTACTCCTCCATAGCTTCCCATTTATTGTGAGATATATGTTGAGTATCCCCAACATAATATTATTTCATATGGGATTATATATTATATTAGGGATATAATTCATCATAAACAGATAGAAATGGATCAGCTTAGGATCATGTAATAAGATATTATAGATAGATCAACAAGAGTACCATTTCCTGCAGATAAGGTCACTACAGTTGGAAAAGTATCGGCTATTTTTCATTTTTTCCATCAATACTTGTCTAAAAATTTACCTCCATGGTATGTATTGATTATCTCCTTTATTTCATATTTGTGACAAATTTTCTTAGCATTTTAATATTTATATATTTAACTATATTTTTTATAGTAATACCTTAAATTTAAAGACATACTAGTTAGATATAAACATTTACAGGCCACTATGAATTTAGATACTATTTATTCAAAACTTTATAAATTATCAACATATTCACCTTTTTTTTGGAGTTTCTGAGCTTCCAATAGATTCTAACATTTGTGGGTAAGATATGGCGATGATGATTTTAAAGAGAGAAATAATAGATCTTGTAATTGTAGATTTGTTGGGCATCAACATGATGTAAGTTTTTTACATGTAAGTCTACTATCATATTTCTTTCAATTATTTTAATTTAATAAAAATTAATAGTAATATTTTTTCATATTAGTCATCGTTATACACTTTTTATTCAGTATGATATGACATCAGTATATATATTTTTTCCCTCATAATTTATTTCACCAATAATAAAGGCAATTAAATATGAAAAAAAATATTATATGTTTCTAAAAGATTTCAAAATAATTCAATTTAGTGTTCGATGCTACCTTATCTCAAAGGGTATATAATATATATTTCTTAAATTTTTATTTATCTTAACTGAATAAGCACTTATATTATATATTTTTTATATTATTATTTATTTTATGTCTTTTATTTTCTGTCCAAAATTGATGATATCTTACTGGTTATGTTCTATACATGGTGATTTGGGAGCAAATTTTAGACAATTATTGGAAATATATATTTAATTATTTGAATAATTATATATTATAATGACTTTTAATTTTATTCATACATATAATTTTTAAATAGGTAATGAAATTACTTTAGATATGCAACATGAAAGTGGAAAATAAAGATCAAATATGTGTACATAGAGCTGACTTCTCATTTATAATTACTGCATTTTTTTCTACAAGTACTTAAAATGTTATTTTTAATTGAAAACATATTTTGAAATAGAAATATCATGGTCAACAAGGAGTAAAGGAAAAAAGAATATTATATTCTAAGATTTATATTTGAAATAATTCCATCCAAGATAATAATAAAATTCTATAAGGTTAGATTTCATTATAAAATTCCCTTTTGTTTATCTTATAATTATATTGATAATACATGTTAATTTCTTTCTTATTAATTTGAATGCTTTTTATTACCCTTTCACATATTCTAAAAAATATATGAATCATTTAAAAGGAGCATGGTCATATTATTTCATAGGTTTTATTGGTTTTTTGTTTATTCATATTATATATTTTAAAGTTTAAATTTTAGATTGTAAATTTAAAATGATTTGAATAAAGTTTTGATGTAAATTTGGTTATGAAACTGTATTTCTGTTGTTGTTTTTCGGTTCTATTTGTGTTGTTACTACTATACTTCTTGGGTATCGTATTAGAAAATAATTTTAAAATTAAATTATTTTTTATGTAGTTTATTGTATAACCAACATGAAATATTTAAAAAATAATCATTTTACCTCGATTAATTTTAAAAACCAATTTGATAAATGGGTTTTCATGTCGATTACTATATAATAGATGTGAAAAACCCTTCCCATTATGAAATTTTTTACTACTTTTTATGATGGTTTATGTAATAACCGGCATGAAATACAGTTTTTCATGTCAGTTAAAAAAAACTATCATGAAAAATCTATTTACAAGATCACTTATAATTACAATACTAGTAAACCAATGTTAAAAACCAAAAAAACAATATGAAAATCCTTTTTGAACTAGTGTCCACAAAACACATCAAAAAATTCAACTGTAATTTTTTCTCCCTTAGATTCTTAAGAGTCACTCCCCTTTGTAATAAATTTTATTATAAATAAGAATAAACAGGGGAAAGTGATAATTATAACTTAATATTCAACTCTATGTTCAGATGTCTATATTTATGGATTCAATGTTGAAAGATAAATCTTTATAATATTTCTCTTATTTAGTAGATCCCCTTCAAGAGATACTTTGAATTATTCACCATAGTTTATTTTTTCATCAACACATGTGCTCCAAGAACTTTTGATATGAGTAGATATCAGATATCAAATGAAATATTCTACATGATGGATAGTCTTCCATGATGTAATGACATCATGTCATTCATACATTCCTTTCATTCATCACATTTAATTCCCTTTTCTAAGTTGCGCACCCAATATAATTTAGGAATAAGTTGAGTCTCTTTAAGATCCTTAGTTATAGAACTGTGGTTGAGACTTGTTTCTCAATCCATAGAATCCTTTTTTTTAGGGTCTAAAATTTTTATACACCTTCATTTTTATATTTTATTTAGATTTATAAGTTTGAACATTTTTATATATAATGTTTTTACTTTCATTTTTTAAATTTGTTCTTAGATAGAATAGTATTTGAAACTTTAGCGGATAGAGAACTTTCACTCTTTTCACCTTGTTTAATCTTCTTGGCCTCGTTCAACATGGGTATACATGTTTTTAGGATTTTTTTTACTTGTATATCCCTCTATTTTTGTGTGGATTCCCTCTTCATAATATCCTTTTTGAAATTGATACTAATAGGTTCTTTCACTTTTTTTCTTATCAAATCATTTTGACTATGTAACTAATTCATATCATTGGTAGCTATGCGTCCTTCCTTTTTCACCTTCCATACACACCCTCAAAAAAATTTAATTTACCCTTCTTGCATATATTTTTTACTTCATCATGAGTATTAACCACTAATCTAATCCTAATATGTCTCACTTGTATGGATTCCTTTTTTAAATCCAAATTGATCCCTTCTTTTTTGGCGTTCACAGAAATATTACAATGGTCCATGATGTGTCCTCTTTTACCCTAGTAGAATCATCTTTTCTTGAGTTAAGAATCCTCCTCATCTTTCTTCTTTGGTGTACTTTTTTCAATGGTTATTTTCTCATTGTACCCCAAGGAAAACTTTCTATCAACTTTCTTTACCTATTTCTTCAAATATTGTCACCTCCTATATCATCATCATAAGAGTTTATTTTGGTTGGTATATACTAGAACTATTCATATTAATGGAAACCCATATAATAGTACTCATAAAAATTTTGTAGAGTTTCAAATCAATTCTTCAATGAAAAATTTTGATTTATCTGTGAAAACTATTGTTTCACTGCAAGTTTCATACTTACATTAGCAATACTCCCTCTTGATTCATCCCATATAATAATTGAATATGTATACATATTACACCAATATTCAATGTCCCTATGACCAAATTTACAATAGTACCAACATAATAAAATAAGTTTCTTTATTTTTCTTTCACATGCAGTCTACCCAATTTTTCCAAATTTTGGACCTTATTGTTTTTAGGTTGAAACCCAAAAAAATGGGACCTATTTGGGGATCTTATATTCTCAAACATTCTTAAATCCATATTTTCTGAATTTTTAGGTTTAACAATATTTTTTTTCATCCAAATTTTTTTTGAATGTGGATTTTTTCCGATAATATTTCTTAAAACAGATTTAGTGAAAACTAGATTTTTAGGATATTGGTATACCTTTGTATACGATCTTGAGGTGGATGCTTATGTAGTTGATCTCAAGATCTCTTTATGACTAGTATGAGTCATTTTTTAGGGGAAAACATATTAGAAAGTTTATTAGTGGTATACTTCTTCACAGTAGCTTTAAAAGTTCTGGGTTGGGTTGATTCCAAATTTTTCAATTTAATTTCTAGCTGAAGACATCTCAGGTTGAGGGTGATCATTTCATCTTAATCTGATCTAAAACTACCTTCCAATTAAAAATTCATCATTTTCATTTGTTTCTCCTACATCTTATTACTTTATTTTAGAGTTTTTTAAAGGATAGTTATCTTCTAGGATTTAACATCTAGTTTTGTTTCTTTGTTTCTTATAAAAACTTTGTATAGATTCTACAATGCATAGGTCACTTCCTTAAAAACTTTCTCAAAAAAATAATTCTCATATTTAACCCATTGAAATTATTTATCATCCGAAGAAAATATCTCATTTAAAAGTGTAAATATTTCATTCTTAATGGTAACTAATATTGTAAGAGTATTACATATGTAAATGTTTTTTTCTAACTCATATTTCATAGAATTATCTTCCTTTTCCAACTATGATTTATCATTATAAAATTATTTAATATGAGATAATATATGTGCGTAAAATTTATTAGGGACTTTATTCTATAACCTTTTACTGTAGAATAAAAACATTGAAGTTATTTACCACTGAACTCATCTTATTCACAGATCAAACTTTCTTCATTAGAGGAGTAATAACCACCTGATTTAATAATACAAGTACCACTTCAATTGATTCTAAATTTTTGTTGTTCCTATTTATTCATTGATATATTTCTCTACTTTTTAGACTACTTTTTCTTCCAATTAATCAAGTTATTTACTAATAATTCTATTTCTATTTTTACAGGCATAGAATCTAAATTTTCTATTTGATGATCTTCTTTATACATAAAAAATATGAACTTTATCAAATTCACATAAAAATACATGTGCAGGTAAGCTTATATCTAACTAGAGGGACCCTTGGATCTGATACGAATTAAGATTCCCCTAAGGGTTATGTTAAGATGCATGGGAGGAGGGGTTAATCAGGTGTTCTCTATTTGTTACCAAATTCCAATTTATCCTTTAAACTTTTACCCATTTGGTACTTTAATTTATGTCACTTACTAGTTTATTAATGAATTTTTTTAACTCTTACCCAACATGAAACAACCAAATTCATTATAAAAAATAAATTAAAGAGAAAAATGTGGTTTTTTATAAGGTTCATCCCTTTCACGGGAATCCTACTCCTTATTGTGATTAGTTGTTCACACCAATCATATATTATCCTCTATAATCAATATAAAATTATAGTGTTTGTGGTGTATCTCACACAAATATAGAGTCTTAATGAGTATACAATTATTATAATCTCACTACACTTCACATAACACTACTGGAAATAGGATTTTTCCCAACGGGTGTTTACCAACGGTTGGCCTAAACCGTTGGGGTTGAAGGGATTAGGACATATTTACCAACGGTTATACACAACCGTTGGCAAAGGAATGTCTAGGGAAGGCTTTCCCAACGGTTTGCTGAAACCGTAGGGAAAGGCCACCCCTTTGCCAACGGTTTTCCCAAACCGTTGGTAAAGGGGTGTCTTAGATACACTTTACCCAACGGTTCACTAGAACCGTTGGGAAAAGTCCCTTAACACCTCTCTTTCCCAATGGTTTTTAAAAACCGTTGGGAAAGAATTCCCCCAAATACAGCCACAGGGCTGCTCTCCCCCCATTCGGACAGAACCCTAAATTTATGATCCAACGGGGCTGCTCTGCCTCCTCTCGCGAACTCCCCCCATCCGAACATCCGAAGAGGTGAAAACTCATCTGAAATCAGGTATTTTTTCTTTTATACACATATACTACCTTATTTTTATTTTTATTGATCTCATATTTTAGTTTTAATTTATCAATCCAGCTCCAACTCTCTGCTAATCTTGAACTCCCCATCCGAATAGGTGAAAACCCAGCTGAATCATCTCAAATCAGGTATTTTATTCTTTATACATATATGGTACCTTGTTTTTATTGTTATTGATCTAATATTTTTGTTTTAAGTTAGGATTTTGATGTGATTACACCATGAAAAACAGGGAAATGAATGAATATTTTGTTAATTAATTAGTTTCCCCTGGAATATCAGTTGTGTTATAATGCCCATGATAAATAAAGGGGTAATGTAATAAAAGACCTTGAATAAATACATTGTGGAAGTTGGGGTATGTTGCCTCTATGAGAGGTTTTTTGTTCTGTTTCATTGTATGTTGTATGGTGTTTTATGGGGATTGAGGTGACCAGTTGGGCTTTGTGATATGTGGGGTTGTAATGTGATGGTTAGTGGGCATGGAGGTGACATGTGAAGTTGTATGATAGTGATGATGTGTGGTGGTGTTGTGTCGTGTGGAGGTGTTGTGTGATGAAGTTGTGGTGTATGTTGTGTGGTAAATGGATTTAATTAATTTAACATTAAATGAATGGACAATGTAAGTGTGAACGAAGTGGCTTATAAATGAAAGTGAGAAATGCTATGCGTCTTGTGTGGTGGTGGTGTGGTTTATGTGTTTTATGGTAGTAGTGAAGTGTGTGATTATGTAGTTAATGTGAACCCATAGGTTGAGTATTTTGTGCTATCTATATATCATGTATTTTTATGTTATTTCTACACATTCCCAACCAGAGTTGGATAAACTTACCAACGATCAGAGGTTTTGAGTTATGGGTATTTTTTCTAATATCTAGGATGGTGGTTATATGTTTGGATAGCTACCATGTCTTCCCTACTCTTCCTTCAAAAGTGATTTACCATGTGTTTTTAGGAAAGATGTGATGTGATTGTCCATGTGTCTTCAGGTGATATGTACTATGATTTCCCTAGTGTTTTCCGGTGAGGTGTGATGTGATAAGGCTATAATAATATGTGGCATGTGGTTGGGGTCATGTAGGGTAGGAGGATGGCACAAGGTTGATGTTATTCATGTTCATGATACCCTACTAATATGGTTATGGGATGAGGCATGCTGTTATGTGATATAACACATTAAGTTCTTGTTGGTTTTACGTTTTTTCAATACCACATTTGTATGTTTTTTTCACATGTGTAGTAGATACCTTGATTATTTTCTTCATTTATCGTTTACTTAAATGTATTTTATATAAAATTTAATTCCTATTGAATTGTTTATAACAAAATTAATTATATAAATTCTTTTTATAGAATGGACAGAAGTTGGATGTATGAAACCGATCGGATCTCAGACGATTTTCAAAACAATTTGGAGAGCTTTATAGATTTTGCATTTCACAATGCTTCAAATAGTGGTCGCATACACTGCCCATGTTCCAATTGTGTTGGTAGACCTTGGTTGAGCCGTGAAGAAGTTAGCTACCACATAACCAAAAATGGGTTTCAAGCAAACTACTTTGTGTGGTATCACAATGGGGAGAAAACGAAATCTCAAATTGGTGATGATTGAAATGAAAGGACTGGAATGGAGAATTTGTTAGATGATCGGTTTCCATTTATTCGTCATCATGAAAAAGAAAGGATTTCGACTCAAGAAGACTTCAATATGAGGACAGCTGATGCATCTAGTGAAAATGATGATATTAATAGGGTGAAAAAATTTAATGATGTTGTCACGACTCTAGTATATCGACAATGCGATAAAATGAAAAAGCTAGAATTTTTAATCCGATTATTTCATGGGAAAACTATGTATGGGATTTCTAATACAGCAATCGATTACATTCTTACCCTCTTGAAGGATTTACTTCCAGATGATTCAGATATTCCCTCAAACCACTATATGGCATGGAAGTTAGTTGAGGAACTTGGATTTTCAAGAAAAAAAATCCATGCTTGCCCGAAAGATTGCAGTTTATTCTAGGAGGAAACCGCTGAACGAAATGATTGTATAAAATGTGGCACATCCCGCTGGAAGTCAAAATCTGATGGAACACCATCCCGCGTTCCACAGAAAGTAATGTGGCACTTTCCATTGATCCCCAGACTCCAGAATCTTTTTATGTCTGATGACATATCAATAAAAATGAGATGGCATGATACCGAGAGAAAGAAGACTAAAGATGAGTTGGTTCATCCTGTAGATGGATTTGGATGGAAGAGATTTTATGCTCTACATCCTGATTTTGCAGTTGACGTGCGTAATGTGAGGCTGGGTCTTTCATTCGATGGTTTTAATCCGTTTGGGCAGATGCTTACTTCGCACAGCATATGGCCAGTTTTTAAACACATTTATAATCTTCCCCCATGGTTGTGTATGAAAAAACCTTTCACTTTCATGAGTATACTCATATCCGGTCCTTCTGATCCCGGCAATGATATTGATGTATATATGAAACCTTTAATAAAATAATTTAAACTTCTTTGGGATGTGGGTGTGCGCACATACGATGCATGTTCGAAAGACATATTTCAGATGTGTGCTGCGCTTATGTGGACGATCAATGATTTTCCAGCTTATGCAATGATGTCTGGATGGAGCACGAAGGGAAAACTGTCATGTCCAGTTTGTATGAAGAATACACGATCTAGAAGTCATAAACATCATTGTAGTTTAAGTTTTATGGGACATCGATGATTCTTACCAAAGGATCATCCATATAGATTGAATCGTCAAAGATTTGATAATACCATAGAGACTGATGATCCACCTCAGTGTATGTCTGGAACTGATGTGCTTAATGAATTGAAATATTGCAGTTTTTCGTTCGGGAAGGGTCAAATGAAATCTGGAAAGAGAAAGAATGTTTCCATTGAAACATGTTACAATTGGAGGAAGAGGAGTATCTTTTTTGATTTGCCTTATTGGTCAACCAATTTGTTACTTCATTGCTTAGACATAATGCATATTGAAAAGAATATATGCGAAATGTTGCTTTCAGTTCTTCTAAATGTCAAGGGGAAAACAAAAGATGATTTATGATCTCGGCGTGACTTGGTGGATTGGGGCATCAGACCAGAATTGCATCCTGTTCGTATCAGTGAAAATAAATGGAAACTTCCATGTGCTTCTTATGTGATGACACCTATGGAAAAAAAACAATTTCTAGAAGTATTAGAGACTATTAGAGTTCCTGATGGGTATTCAAGAAACATATCTAAATGGGTCAACAGAAAAGAGTTGAAGCTAAAATCTTTGAAGACTCATGATTATCACGTTTTACTGCATGCTTTGCTTCCAATAGCAATCCATCATCTTTTGTCCAATAATGTAAGGGTGGATGTTATTCGATTGTGCCATTTGTTTATAGATCTTTGTGCTAAGAAGTTGTCCAAGTCTTTCTTGCAAAAAATTTTGACAGATGCCCCATTAATTTTGTGTGAGTTGGATAAAATATTTCCTCCATCATTTTTCACATGCATGCTGCATCTGACTGTCCATATTCCCAATGAAATACTTCTCGGAGGACCTGTTTCTTTTCGTTGGATGTATCCAACTGAAAGAAATATGTTCACATTAAATTCTTATGTCCGAAACAGAAATCATCCCGAAGGTTCTATCGTGAATGGTTACCTGGCCCAAGAATGTATGGATTTCTGCTCGATGTATTTGTCCGATCTTACTACAAGATTGAATAGACCAATGAGAAATGAAGAAGAATAGTATGAGCAAATTGAACCCAGTTTTCCATCACTTCCTCAAACAGGAGGAATTCTTAGATCATATACATTGAAGACATTAAGCCATGAAGAGCGGGAGATGGCACATCGCACAGTTTTGTTCAACTATGATTTGTTTGATGACTATATCAGTTAACTAAATTGATTATGTATATCTTACATATATATCTGTTAAACTATTCATATTTTTTATCTACAGGGAACATAAAACAATGATAAATAGAAATCATCTTTCTTTATCTTTGAGAAGGAGGGAGGCTTTGCATAGCAAAGAGTTTTCTGCTTGGTTAAAATTGAAGGTAAAAATATTACTATTTAAAATAATTAAATCAATATTTAATTAAGTTTAACAGTCATTTATATTGCAGGTATTGAGTTTGTCTGCTGACTCTGTCTCTGAGGAAATAAGAGCTTTGGCTTTTGGTCCTAATACCGTGGTTCGTGATTGTAAATCAATTGTTATCAATGGGTACAAATTTATTGTCACTGAACGAGCAAAGAATATGAGAACACAACATGATGGTGTTATGGTTACTTCCACAACATATTTTTATGCCAATGCATCAGATAGTAGACCGCTATTTGAAAATGTGGGTTATTATGGAGTCGTCGAGAAAATAATAATATTGGATTATTACTCTCATGGACGAGTCACAATGTTGAAATGCCATTGGTTTGATTCGATGACACGACAAGGCACATTTATTGATGATTTTGGATTTCGAGTAATTAATATGACTCGCACTCTTGCTACCGAAGAACCATATGTGTTGGCATCAATGGCTAAACAAGTTTTTTATGTCAAAGACCAACTTCGACCTGAATTTTGTGTCATAGTTGAAGTAATTCCAAGACATATTTTTTATGATGGTGATGATTAAATTGACACTTTCCCTACTGTCATTGGAACCAATGCATTTATTTCTTTTGATGAATCCAATATCTCAATTGTCAAAGTTGATTGTGAACCTGAATTTGTGGTTGAAAATATATAGAATCATTCATCCATGTTCTCAATTCTTTTGGTTTACCTTGAGTTGGGTTGTTAAGGTTAGTACTATTCAAATTGATTTAGTATTGATAAAAAATATATTTTGGCTGACTTGACTGTTATGTGAATTTTCAATGTTTATTCGTTGCAATTTTATTTGAATTTCATTTTCTAATTTGGAATTGAACTGTATTCAAACCTAGTCAAACAATATTTTTAACTTGGTAAACATTAAAACTTGTATGATTTATTAAATTCATTCAATCTCTTATAAAACAATTGATAGATAAATTATCAATGAATCCCCCTATTCCCTCATATATTTATTTTTTTGGGTTACACTTTAGTTTCCTTTTTCTAATTAATTATATATTTGTTTTCAAAAGCAGGAAATGCAGCCTATTGAAGAGAGACGAAGGAAAAAAATGATGGACAACAATCGTCGAATGACAGTGTTGGGAGTTCCACCATTAGTACCGGTTGTGAGTACTTTATTTCAAATATATATATTTAAAGAATATATAATGTCATGTGATTAATTTTGTTGTAAACATTTTTGTAGGATCCACATTTACGTCGACAGTTATTCGACGAGGAGCCTAGTACTGGTCCTAGTACTCAGGCCGGTGGTACGAGGGGGGTTCGTACCAGAGTTCGACGATCAGCTGTGCATGCCCGACTAGACCCTGCCCCTCCCACTGACATGTCATCCTTACCACATTCTGATCCCGGTGTTTCGTTAGGGACACATGGGATATTTAGGCCTCCCTTGTTTTCGCTACCGTCTGCATCTTCTGTCCCATCATTTTCACATCCCATGATGATTCCCACTCCCCAGTCATAATCTGGTCATACTGCTGTCCCATCTTCTTTTCCTTCTATTTCTGTCTCTCCGAGCTTCCATATTCCTTCGTCCTCGACTCCTATTCCAGCACAGGGTGTTCCATCAGTTTTTGTGGATCCGGCGGTGCTCAGTGATCAGACTGGCACAGGTATATTTATAAAACCCTAACAAAATTGTATAAAAATATTTATTTTCATTATAAAATTTTTTGATAAAATATTTGTTTTTTCTTTAATGATAGATACAGCTACTGACAGGAGGTGGGGGCGGGGGCGTACACGCATGCGTTCAGTGTGGAATCGCCACACACAGGTTATGGTAGATTATAATGAAGACAACCAAATGGTTGAGAAATCCGGGCAGCAATGTCGGAGTTTTTTGGCAACGCTTGCCAAATACTCCGACATCATTCTCGTCAGCCCGCTGTCATGGAGACATTTTCCACATGAAGTCAAGGATAGAGCTTGGGCAGAGATATGGGTAAAAAAATCTATTGTATTTAATGACATGAATTATTTTTGTATTTATATGAATTAATATTTTGATGTCAGCTTCGATTTAATTTTCCCGATGGTGAGGGTGCTCGATCGGAACGTCTAAAGGATTTAGGCGAGATTTGGAGAGCCTACAAGCATGAGTTGTATCTTGGCTGGCGTGCTAGAGTTGGTACTGAGTTAGAGGCGGTGCCAGTCGTGGATGACTGTCCTATAGAGCAGTATCGTCAGATGATTACTCATTGGACGAGTACCCAGTTTAAGGTATGAATTAAATTTGAGGTATTTAAATAATAACTTTCATGTTTCGCATTAATATTATCCTTTGAATTATTGAATTTTATTTAGGAATCATCTGGAAAAAATAAAAAAAACATTTATGCAAAAAAATATCTCCACACACTAGGACGTACGATGATGCCGGATCATGAGAGGAAGCAGGTATGACAATTTTTTATAAGTTTTCTTTACGACTTACATTTTATTTTGTTTTCTAAATTATTTAATCATTTGTTAAAGTTTTAATATAACTTTAGTTTTCAATATCATTGTAGAGGAAAATACAGAATATTGAAGGACGTGTGCCTCGAGAAAAACTGTTTTACTCGAGTAGACGGAAAAAGGATGGAAGTGCCGTCAATGAAGCAACTCATCAGCAGATTGTAAGTTTTAATATATTGATTTTATATTTTAATATCTATTTTGTAACTTAATAATATATTTATATTTGTAACAGGTTTCTTTAGAGGCCCTCGATTCCCAAGAACTGCACAATTTTGGGCCTAGAGATCACTTACATCAGGTGTTAGGAGAGGAGCATCCTGGCAGAGTACGCTGCCGACCTAGGATAGCCCCGAAGAGGTATTGGCCCTCCTCAGGTACGAGCTGTAGTGCCACCGAGCTGCAGCAAGTTAGGGCACAGGTAGAACAGTCTGAGAAAAGGGCCACAGAGACGGCAGAATAGTCTGCTAGGGCAAACAATGCGTTTATGAAATTTATTGAAGTTCTACGTCCAATACTTCCAGCAGAGGCCAGCCCAGATTTTAATGAGTATATATCATTGATACATTCTATATATGGTGCACCAGGTGACAGTTCTAGTGCTGCTCAGGACGATGTTCAGCTTGACGATGATGATGGCGAGGAGGAGGGCGAGGGAGAGGAGGAGGGCGAGGACGAGGAGGAGGGCACTGAGGAGGGCGAGGACGATGATGGGGATGAGGACGATGATGGGGACGAGGATGAGGGTGATGATGATGGTGATGATGATGGTGATGATGATGGTGATGGTGATGGTGATGGTGATGATGGTGATGATGGTGAGGGTGATGTGGTACAAATTGATCCATTTCATTTTTGACTAATATTACTAAGATTTGATATTTAATCTATTCTAGTTGTTGGTTTTATCTAGACTCGTAGTATAGTATTGGAGTTGAGTTATTTTAATATATTATCTGTTTTTATGGATGTTGTTGTCTTTTAGTGGTTCTGTGTTTGGGAACCCCCTCTTTCCTGGACCCCGGACAGCCCCCCAGACAGCCCCCCACCCTCCTCCCTGGACCCCGGACAACCCCCCGAACACCCCCTGGACAGTCCCCCACACAGCCCCCCCCCCCCCCACCCTCCTCCATGGACACCGGACAACCCCCCGAACACCCCCCGAACAGCCCCCCGCACAGCCCCCAAACACCCTCCTCTCTGGACCCCCGAACAGCCCCCCCCCTCCTCCCTGGACCCCAGACAGCCCCCCGAACAGCCCTCCCACCCTCCTCCCTGGACCCCGGACAACCCCCCGGACACTCCCCGGACAGCCCCCCGAACAGCCCCCCCCCCCCACCCACCTCCTTGTACCCTGGACAACCCCCCCGAACACCCCCCCAAACACCCCCGGACACCCCCCGGACAACCCTCCGAACACCCCCCGGACAGCCCCTAGACAGCCCCCCGAACAGCCCCCCTCCTCCCTGGACCCCGGACAGCCACCCGGACAGCCCCTCGGACAGCCCCCCGAACAGCCCCCCCACCCACCTCCTTGTACCCCAGACAACCCCCCCCCCCCCGAACACCCCCCGGACAGCCCCCCGAACAGCCCTCGGACAACCCTCGGACAACCCTCCGAACACCCCCCCCCCCCCCAGACCGCCCCCCAGACAGCCCCCCAAACAGCCCCCCCCCCCCACCCTCCTCCTTGGACCCCGGACACCCCCCGAACACCCCCGGACAGCCCCCCGAACACCCCCTGGACAGCCCCCCCAGCCACCTCCTTGTACCCCGGACAACCCCCCGAACACCCCCCGGACAGCCCCCCGAACAGCCCCCGAACAGCCCCCGGACAACCCTCCGAACACCCCCCGGACAGCCCCTGGACAGCCCCCCCCCCTCCTCCCTGGACCCCAGACAGCCCCCCGGACAGCCCCCCGGACAGCCCCCCGAACAGCCCCCCCCCCCCCACCCTCCTCCCTGGACCCCGGACAACCCCCCGGACACTCCCCAGACAGCCCCCCGAACAGCCCCCCCCCCCCCCACACCCTCCTCCTTGGACCCCGGACACCCCCCGAACACCCCCCGGACAGCCCCTCGAACAACCCCCGGACAGCCCCCCCACCCACCTCCTTGTACCCCGGACAACCCCCCGAACACCCCCCGGACAGCCCCCCGGACAGCCCCCCGAACACCCCCCGGACATCCCCCGGAAAACCCTCCGAACACCCCCCGGACAGCCCCAAGACAGCCCCCCGAACAGCCCCCCCCCCCCCCCCTCCTCCCTGGACCCCGGACAGCCCCCCGGACACTCCCCGGACAGCCCCCCGAACACCCCCCCCCCCCCCCCCGCCTTCTCCTTGGACCACCCCTCACACGCGTTTACGAAGCACGCGCATCACTTAAAACACGAATATTGAGCCGTACCGCGCAAACCGCGCGTCCGATTGATGTGTCGTCTACACGTACACATCACGAATAATAATTAGAATGTTTCACGGTGGTTTCAGCTCAATCCGAGGTCGTCCGCTATGAATTTGACCGTTTGACGCCCGTTTCGGTCGTTTATGACACCAGAACTGCGTTCTCGGTCACCGCGGGCACAGGGCACGTCCGATTGACGTGTCGTCTGCTCGACCACTTCAGAAATAACTCACCCGTATTAGTCGTCTGATTTCAGGCCATTCTGACTTCGTTCGGCCCGTTTGGACCCCCCTCACGCGCGTTTACGAAGCGTGCGCATCACTTAAAACACGAATATTAAGTCGTACCGTGAAAACCGCACGTCCGATTGACGTGCCGTCTGCGCGTACACATCACGAATAATAATTATAATGTCTCACGGTGGTTTCAGCTCAATATGAGGTCGTCCGCTATGAATTTGACCATTGGACGCCCGTTTTGGTCGTTTATGACACCAGAACTGCGTTGTCGGTCACCGCGGGCACACAGAACGTCCGATTGACGTGTCGTCTGCTCGACCACTTCATAAATCACTCACCTGTATTTTTCGTCTGATTTCAGGACATTCCGACTTCGTTCGGCCCGTTTGGACCCCCCTCACGCGCATTTACGAAGCGCGCGCATCACCTAAAACATGAATATTGAGCCGTACCGCGCAAACCGCACGTCCGATTGACGTTTCGTCTGCGCGTACACGTCACAAATAATAATTAGAATGTTGCACGGTGGTTTCAGCTCAATCCGAGGTCGTCCGCTATGAATTTGACCATTGGACGCCCGTTTTGGCCGTTTATGACACCAGAACTGCGTTGTCGGTCACCGCGGGCACACGGAATGTCCGATTGACGTGTCGTCTGCTCGACCGCTTCAAAAATCACTCACTCATATTTGTCGTCTGATTTCAGGCCATTCCGACTTCGTTCGGCCCATTTGGACCCCCCTCACGCGCATTTACGAAGCGCGCGCATCACTTAAAACACGAATATTGAGCCGTACCGCGCAAACCGCACGTCCGATTGACATGTTGTCTGGGCGTACACGTCACAAATAATAATTAGAATGTTTCACGGTGGTTTCAGCTCAATCTGAGGTCTTCTGCTATGAATTTGACCGTTGGACGCCCGTTTTGGCCGTTTATGACACCAGAACTGCGTTGTCGGTCACCGCGGGCACACGGCACGTCCGATTGACGAGCCGTCTACTCGACCACTTCAGAAATCACTCACCCGTATTTGTCGTCTGATTTCAGTCCATTCCAACTTCGTTTGGCCCGTTTGGACCCCCCTCACGCGCGTTTACGAAGCGCGCGCATCACTTAAAACACGAATATTGAGCCGTACCGCACAAACCGCACGTCCGATTGACGTGTCGTCTGCGCGTACACGTCACGAATAATAATTAGAATGTTGCACGGTGGTTTCAGCTCAATCTGAGGTCGTCCACTATGAATTTGACCGTTGGACACCCATTTTGGCCGTTTATGACACCAGAACTGCGTTGTCGGTCACCGCGGGCACACGGCACGTCCGATTAACGTGTCGTCTGCTCTTACACTTCATAAATCACTCACCCGTATTTTTCGACTGATTTCAGGCCATTCTGACTTCGTTCGGCCCGTTTGGACCCCCCTCATGCTCGTTTACGAAGCGCGTGCATCACTTAAAACACGAATATTGAGTCGTACCGCGCAAACCGCACGTACGATTGAAGTGACGTCTACGCGTACACGTCACGAATAATAATTAGAATATTGCACGGTGGTTTCAGCTCAATCCAAGGTCGTCCGCTATGAATTTGACCGTTGGACGCCCGTTTTGGCCGTTTATGACACCAGAACTGCGTTGTCGGTCACCGCGGGCACACGGCACGTCCGATTGAGGTGTCGTCTGCTCGACCACTTCAGAAATCACTCACCCGTATTTTTTCGTCTGATTTCAGGTCATTCCGACTTCGTTTGGCCCGTTTGGACCCCCCTCACGCGCGTTTACGAAGCGCATGTATCACTTAAAACACGCATATTGAGTCGTACCGCGCACACCGCATGTCCGATTGACGTGTCGTCTGCGCGTACACATCACGAATAATAATTATAGTGTTTCACGGTGGTTTTAGGTGAATATGAGGTCGTCCGCTATGAATTTGACCGTTTGACGCCCGTTTTGGGCATTTATGACACCAGAACTGCGTTCTCGGTCACCGCGAGCACATGGCACGCCCGATTGATGTGCCGTCTGCTCGAACACTTCAGAAATCACTCACCCGTATTTGTCGTCTGATTTCAGGCAATTCTGACTTCGTTCGGCCCGTTTGGACCCCCCTCACGCGCGTTTACAAAGCGCGCGCATCACTTAAAACACGAATATTGAGCCGTACCACGCAAACCGCACGTCCGATTGACGTTCCCTCTATGCGTACACGTCACGAATAATAATTAGAAAGTTTAACGGTGGTTTCAGCTCAATATGAGGTCGTCCGCTATGAATTTGACCGTTGGACGCCCGTTTTGGCCGTTTATGACACCAGAACTGCGTTGTCGGTCACCGCGGGCACACGGCACGTCCGATTGACGTGCCGTCTGCTCGACCACTTCATAAATTACTCACCTGTATTTTTCGTCTGATTTCAGGCCATTACAACTTCGTTCGGCTAATTTGGACCCCCTTCACGCGCGTTTATGAAGCGCACGCATCACTTAAAACATGAATATTGAGTCGTACCACGCAAACCGCACGTCCGATTGACGTTCCATCTATGCGTACACATCACAAATAATAATTAGAATTTTTCACAGTGGTTTAAGCTCAATTTGAGGTCGTCCGCTATGAATTTGACCGTTGGACGCCCGTTTTGGCCGTTTATGACACCAGAACTGCGTTGTCGGTCACCGCGGGCACACGGCACGTTCGATTGACATGTCGTCTGCTTGACCACTTCATAAATCACTCAACCGTATTTGTCGTCTGATTTCAGGCCATTCTGACTTTGTTCGGCCCGTTTGGACCCCCTCACGCGCGTTTACGAAGCGCGCGCATCACTTAAAACACGAATATTGAGCCGTACCGCGCAAACCGCACGTCCTATTGACGTGTCGTCTGCGCGTACACATCGCGAATAATAATTAGAATGTTTCACGGTGGTTTCAGCTCAATATGAGGTCGTTCGCTATGAATTTGACCGTTGGATGCCCGTTTTGGCCGTTTATGACACCAGAACTGCGTTGTCGGTCTCCGCGGGCACACGGCACGTCCGATTGATGTTCCGTCTGCTCGAACACTTCATAAATCACTCACCCGTATTTTTCGTCTGATTTCAGGTCATTACGACTTCGTTCGGCCCGTTTGGACACCCTCACGCGCGTTTACGAAGCGCGCGCATCACTTAAAACACGAATATTGAGCTGTACCGCGCAAACTGCACGTCTGATTGACGTGCCGTCTGCTCGTACACATCAAGAATAATAATTAGAATTTTGCAAGGTGGTTTCAGCTCAATCTGAGGTCGTCCTCTATGAATTTGACCATTTGATGCCCGTTTTGCCGTTTATGACACCAGAACTGCGTTGTCGGTCACCGCGGGCACACGACATGTCCGATTGACGTGCCGTCTACTCGACCACTTCAGAAATCACTCACCCGTATTTGTCGTCTGATTTCAGGCCATTCCGACTTTTTCAGCCCGTTTGGACCCCCCTCACGCGCGTTTACGAAGCGCGCATCACTTAAAACACGAATATTGAGTCGTACCGTGCAAACCGCATGTCCGATTGATGTTCCGTCTACGTGTACACGTCACGAATAATAATTAGAATGTTTCACGGTGGTTTCAGCTCAATCCGAGGTCGTCTGCTATGAATTTGACCGTTTGACGCCCGTTTTGGCCGTTTATGACACCAGAACTGCCTTTTCGGTCACCGCGGGCACATGATACGTCCTATTGACGTGTCGTCTACTATACCACTTCAAAAATCACTCACCCATATTTGTCATTTGATTTCAGGTCATTCCGACTTCGTTCGGCCCATTTGGACCCCCCCCCCCCCACGCGCGTTTATGAAACGCGCGCATCACTTAAAACACGAATATTGAGCCGTACCGCACAAACCGCACGTCCGATTGACGTGCCGTGTGCGCGTACACGTCACGAATAATAATTAGAATATTGGACGGTGGTTTCAGGTCAATCCGAGGTCGTCCACTATGAATTTGACCGTTTGACGCCCGTTTTGGCCATTTATGACACCAGAACTGTGTTCTCAGTCACCGCGGGCACACGGAACGTCCGATTGATGTGTCGTCTGTTCGAAGACTTCAAAAATCACTCAATCGTATTTGTCTTATGATTTCAGGCCATTCCAACTTCGTTCGGCCCGTTTGGACCCCCCTCACGCGCGTTTTTGAAGCACGTGTATCACTTAAAACACGCATATTGAGCCGTACCGCACAAACCGCACGTCTGATTGACATGAAGTCTGCGTGTCCACATCATGAATAATAATTAGAATGTTTCACGGTGGTTTTAGGTCAATCCGATTTCATACGCTCTGAATTTGATAGTTTGAGGCCCGTTTTGGCCGTTTATGGCACCAGAAGTGCGTTCTTGGTCACCGCGGGCACACGGTACCTCCGATTGGCGTGTCTTCTGCCCGACCAATTCACAATTCACTCACCCATTATTTTCGTCTAATTTCAAGCCAATCCGACGTCGTTTGGCCGGTTTGGACCACCCCACACACCTTTCGGAAGCACGCCCAATACTTAAAAAGCGCATATTGAGCCGTATCACGCACACCGCATGTCTGATTGATGTGCCGTCTGCGCGTACACATCACGAATAATAATTAGAATGTTTCACAGTGGTTTCAGGTCAATCCGAGGTCTTCCTCTATGAATTTGACCATTTGACGTCAGTTTTGTCAGTTTATGACACCAGAACTGCGTTCTCGGTCACCGCGGGCACAAGACACGTCCGATTGAGGTGTCGTCTGCTCAACCACTTCAGAAATCACTCACTCGTATTTGTGGCCATTATCACTTCAGTTGTATGTATTTTGTTTAAAATGGACATCATTTGAGGTAAAAATATATGGTATAGAAAAAACCGATCAAATTATGAATTGAATTTCGGATTCCACATATAATTGTCATCTAAATTTTAAATTGAATTCTATATGAATTATGTACATTTATAATTACATTATGAATTCTAATTTAATTATGGATGTGTATAGTTTTGTAATTGTATATGTATGTTTTATTTTATTGCAGGTACAATAATTGGATTGAAAATGAGGTCAAAATGAGGCCTAATGAGACCTGATGGAGAGGGGCCTGATGGACAGGGGCTGTGCAAATTGCAGGCTGCTGCAATTTGCACAGCATAGGGTATGCCAATGGTTTAAAACCGTTGGCATATAATCCTAAAGATGTTTTTACCAACGGTTCATTGAACCATTGGTAAATATCTCTTTTCCCAACGGTTCTAAACCGTTGGGAAAGTGTTCATCCATGGGGATATCCCAACGGTTTGGGGAGAACCGTTGGGAAAACTATCCCAATGGTTTTCCAGAACCATTGGGATAGTTAAGGGATATTGGTATGTCCCAACGGTTCTCCCAAACCATTGGGAAAAACTATCCCAACGGTTTGGGCAGAACCGTTGGGATAGGGTGGCTTTTGTGAGTCTATGCCAACGGTTGCCAGTAAACCATTGGGAAAACCTTTCCCAACGGCTTACTTCCCTACGGTTATCAGAACTGTTGGTATATCATATACCAACGCTTAGAGGGGCTTTCCCAACGGTTTTGAACCGTTGGGAAATATTGTATTTTCAGTAGTGTAACTATATTCTCTCTATAATCACTACTTCACACCATGATTTCCTTTTATGTCTATAGTCACATTAGTTTCACAACTTCCCATCATATATATAAAGGTTATTTATTTTATCCCCTTATTTAGTCAATTTATGGTTAGTGTAGTGATTTCACTACATCCCAAGAGTAAATTTTATCCTCAACATAGAGTTTTTATAATACTAATAGATAATCAAATAATCCTCCTGAAACTTAGTATTTCTTTTTTTCTCAACTTCTTAGATCTTATACAAAACCTACTTACCCATATTTCTCAATGAAAACTCTAGATATTGTGAACTTCACTAATCTATCATCTCCATGATATCTAAAAGGTTGTAAAAATAGATATGAAGAACAATAGCATATTCAGTCTTTCTTCTCCCCTTCTTCTCAACTTCTGAAAAAATGGATGTCACAAGGTCTTTTTATTCCTTTAACTTTGATACCTAGATTATCAATATTCTTTATCATAAGATCATCATCATGTTTTTCTTCTTTTTTTAGAGTTATAAGTTCTTCACAATGGGTTCAAGATCTAAGTATCCACATTCATGACTCTCTACTCCTTTCTACTTCCTTTCCCCTTTCATGTGTATTTAATCAGTAATAATATTTTCTATATATTTCATAAATTAAATATCCAATGAATTCAGTTTCCAAAATCTCATTTTATTTTTAAATCACTTTTTGTTTGTGGGTGTCTCCCATGATTTGGTTATTCCATTTTCCTCTAACAGATGTCTCTAGTAATAAAATAGAAGTACCCTTCTCTTCTTCTTTCTCATTTTATTCTCATAAAATATATATTATGGATATTTTATATAGGATTTAAGACTTTTATTCTATCTTACATCTTCCTAAGATATCTAAAAACTAAAAATCATCGTTGTTGTTGAAAATAATATATCCTCAACATGTGTTGATCGACTCATATCTTTTTATATTGAGAGCTTCTCGTTAATCATGTATAGATTTATCTTGAATCTATAAATTATAAATAGAATATCATCACACTAATCATCATCTCATTTATAATGCATCACAATGATTTTTTCATGTTTTATAACACACAATAACAGCTTCATCATCTTCATGTGTATTTATTTAGAATATAGAATTCTAAAAAACTCGCTTTAATCCTAAAACATTCCTTTTTTTATATTTATTTAATTATTTTTTTCTCATATTAAGATCATATTATTATTATTCCAGTTGAATCACATATCCATTTAGTGTTTTTGACTCTTAATACCTTTGAATAATAGCTTAAGCATCATCCCAATCATTTCTTTAATAATTTTTAAATTATAGAAACTTTATATTACATCTAGTAGAATTATAAAAAAATTAAAATAAATTTAGTCATACACAAACTATAGAAGTCATACATGATCTTAAAAAGTCATACGTTATCTCCCTGAAGTCATATGTGCCTTATAAGATAAATTCATACACTTTTACTGGAAGTCTTATATGTAAAACTCAAAAGTCATATGCCTACTTCAAAGTAGCATTTTGGGAATATCAAAGTCATTTAATGTCTCCTTACTGTATTTCACACCTCATTTGAATGTCCTACATATGGATTGAAGTTCCAAAATAATTTATACAACACTATAAAATTCAAACAATCACTTTATAAATCTTATACATTACTTTCAAAAAGTCATATTCCAGGACTTCCAAAGTCATACACTAGAATATAAAGACCTTTGAAGTAAGACTTGGTCAATTTTCTAACAACATCTCAATAATTCCATATTTATTCAAGTAATCTCAAAATGATTTAAATTGAAATTGGTTGATATTAACAAGTCTCAAATAATACAGAAATTATTTTTAGAATTTATCAAGACTTTTAAAATTCTTTATCTCCATCCCCAAGAACTCTTGTAGCATATTAATACATAAGTTAGAAAATTTTCATGAGATTCATTAGACCTTTATTCATCCTTCAAAATAAATCTTCAAAACTTTCATCCAAGTTTTATTTAACATTGAAATCAATACCCTTCATGATCAATTACACTAAGATGGTTTCTCTAAAACCAAAGGTCTTAAAAATATCCAATCATCTATCCTTTGACAAATTTTAATGGAATGTCTTATAGTTGTAAATAGAAACCATATTCTCACTCCTCCTTCAAATATTTTAGATAATTTATACTTATTTCATTATCACTAGTTACCTACTTCCATTAGGACCAAATTAATTAAATTTTTGATGTAATGGTATGCTCACCAAGTAACCAAGTCTTCCAAACTTCTTTACATGAACAATGAAATCCAAATCCAAACACTTTTACCCATGGATAATGGGAAGCTTTCATGTATTCCTTTGGTTGGGTGGATTTTTACCCAATCGCCCCTTATCTCCAAGACATATATTGACATACTCATTGATAAAATATATATTATTTATAATGGAATTGGGGTATAATAAAATAAATTATTTCTCCAAATAATATGTATTGTATAGGAAGAAATGTGAATGTTTATAAGAATTTCCTAAATATCAGACATCATGATATCAAAGAAATAGGAGATCCAATTTTGATTCATTATTAAGGAAAAACACCAAACCTACTTCTATTTCATTCTAGTATCTTCCAATAATTAATCATTTTAAAAAAAATTAACAAATTCAAATGATGTAAAGAAGATAAAATGGCCTACAAATGAGAAAATATTTGATGGAAACTTACATAACCATGTTGTTTAATCACAATGGAATTGATTTTATTAATTATTTATTTATTTTTAAAGGAAATTAGAAATATTATAATGGGATTATACATAGATTTAATGAATACATATTGAATCTATAGTATCAAATATAGTTAATGGCCTGTTATTTTGGTAGTTTAAAACATTTACCGATATATATTTATGAAGAAAAAATATGGTATGATGAAATTGATTATTTTTGGACCAAAATATCCTAGAAATAATATTGGTATCTACCTGTTACTATTGATTTATAATTTGAAATTTCTATGAGATGTTGGTGTTAACATTTCTTATGAGTATAAGAAAGAGTATTTTATATTTTTTTCTATAGTAATATTAAATATAAACAAAATTATTTTATATGGAAACTTATATGGATACATTGTTAAAGGATATAAAGTTTGTCCAATTTTTGAAGAAGGGACTTTATACCATCAATGGTATAATGGAAGAAAGATAGCGTATATGGGATATAGAATATTTTTTTGAATGAATCGCCTTATTAAAGATTAAAAATACATTTAATAGTTTACAAGAGTATGATTTTTTTCCAAAACCTTTTTTCAAATAATGAATATTAAAATGGGGTGAAAAAAATTGATGTCACATTTGAGAAGATAAAAATTTTATTTCATCAAAAAATAAATTGAAGAAATGATTCATCTTATTTTATCTACCTTATTAGATATTTTTTGTGGTAAAATATAACATTGATGTTAAACATTATGAGAAAAACATATGTAAAATTTTGATTATAACATTTTTAGATATAAAAAGAAAGAAAAAATAAAGGATTACAAACAATATTGGAATTAATATCTATGGAAATATATTTGGAGTTATCTCCCACTATGAAAGGAAAAAGATCATATTTATATCTGGCTTGTCACATGTTAAGAAAGAGTGAAAAGAAAATTTTATATCAATAATTTTATACTATTAAAGTACATATTTATTATTATTCAAATGTAAAAAATTTGGTTTCATTTAAGGTTCTAGATTTAATAAGTATGAAATATCATGATTTTCATGTATTGATGCAACATTTACTATCAATTATGTTGTGTATAATATTGTCAATGCATATTAGGAATTATATAATCAAGTAGTTATACATTATCAATTTCATTTGTATCTATTTTTTGGATTTATATTTATTTAATTAATTTTTTAATGAAGTTTTCCTCATAATTTTTCAACTGATATATATTTTCTACCATTATTTTTTGATATAATATTTCATCTAGTGATTCATTTGGTGTGAGTGATAAGGATATATGAGCTTGTATATTTAATTTGGATGTATCCTTTTGAGTAATATATGAATATTATAAAGGGATATTTTAAAAATATATATCATTTAAAGGACTCTATTGTTAAAAAATATATATCGAACGATGTGTTTGAGTTCTGTACCGACTATATATATGAATTGTAGCATATTATTCTTCATGTGACTTAGTATATGGTATTTAATAGTGAAGTTAAGCGAACCTATGGACTGAAAATACACTTAATTACATGTAATATAGTGATGTGGTATATTTTTAACAACACAGGTAAGGTTTAACCATATATATGATCAAATATTACTGGATATCTAAAATAAAATGATCTGTGGTTTATGAATGAGAATAGAAATATATTTTCTGATGGTTTAATTATAAATTCAACATTGATTTATCTATATTAGAAACCTTTAAATTTTTAACTAGGGTTTTATGTATTAATATGGTCACATTGTTTAGTTTTAACATTAATTTTTACACACTTTAAATAAACAATCAGAATAATAATGGTGCCATTCAAAATAATAGAGTAATGGTTTTCACATAAGTAGTGTATTTTTCAAATGAAAATGTTAAAAACTAAATTTCTTCATCAAAAATATATTTTGAAGTTTTTTATGATATTTGGTAACTTTTTTATACTAAATTTCAAGTATCATTTTTTAAATAAAACTAGGTTGATACTAAAAATGGAGTGAAATGTGGTTATTACGGATTTACAATTATTGATTTGAAAATATTTAATTAAAAAGAGAAACCATCTATCATAGAGACGCATGTAAAGTATATATTTTTGTTATTGACCCATAAAATGATCAGTTTTCAGTCGTTTTTTTAAGGGAAAATAATTTGGGTGTTGAGGATGTTGATAAATTTGTGGAATTATGTTATATTTATTCATCTATTAAAAAATTACCTAAATATAATAATGATTGTGATATAGAAATGGTTCATATGATAATAAATGATCATATAGAAAGGATATGGGAAAACACTACATTACTCTCTTAATTATTCAGGTAAATATTAATTTTTTATTTTTTATTTTTTGAAACTTACACTTGTAAAAACACTATTTATTTTTACTTAGATATTTAAATATATAAAAGTTGATCACTTTTGCCAATTTTTGTATTGTTTTTTATATTTATAAATTTTAGTTACACATTTTTTGGTTTAAGAATCCTGACACCATTATTTTTTTGGGACTATTTCTTTTTATTCATTTTTTTTTAAGTATGCACATTGCTTCAAATATATTGGTTAACAGAATAGATATAATTTTATTTCTACCATAAATAATCAAAAAAAATTCCTCTATAAATAATTTAATTATAATCAAATACAATTACATATAATTTCATTATAGTATCATATATCTATAAAAATGATATACATGGAGGAAGATGAACATTTACTGATGTATGTGTACATCTCTTCATATAAATGTATCTGAAATAATTAAAATATTTAATGAAATTAAACGTATGTTTTTAAAAATTATTTGCAGCACTATTGGTGATCCTACTATTATAGATTCTACTTATAATTCATATAAGATAATATATAAATTTATTAGATGTTATATTATACCTTTACCAAAACTTTAACTTACTCATGGGAAGGATAAGGGGTTTACAATTAAATTTGATGACAAAAAAAACCAATTAGGCCCAAATATGAAGCAGTTTGGAAGTTTCATATCCACAAAGAGTGAAGTTATGATTAGAGTATTATATCTATATTGGAGGATAATTATGTTTGATTTTAATTTTCCATCATATAGACATGGTAGTGAAAGAAAACCCCAAATATGTATGATTTATATTTGATAGAATAAATGTGTAATAAATGAAGAAAATAAATGTGCATAATTGGACAGCCAGTGAATTAATCTATAATTATTTTTATTGATGAAGATCACTAGAGAAGCGAACAATTTATTCCCACCTCTGAGGGACTACATTGGCTTACAGATCCAATTCTCAGTCAAATGACTCCCAAACTCTTGAATAGGTGCTAGCATCTTCACTGAGGATGATGAAAAAGCTATGGAAAGTAAGAGAGTTTTGAGAGGATTTCCGAAAAAAAAGGTTTCTATCAATAGGAGGGATCAAATCCTGTTATATATCCATCCATGATAAGTTTCATTTATTGAAATGTGTTGGACATATTCAATGTATCCATATACATTTATTACCAATATCATTAATTTATTTAATCATAGTTGATAAATATACAAACCTTTTAATCCATTCATATTGTAATATTATCAATGATACTGTGTGGGATATAAATACACCTAAATTAAATATTCAATTAATTATTTTAGTGCATATTCAATAATCTCCCACTTGAACTAAAATCCATAAGGAATCTAAGAAAAACTTCATGACACTTTTTGAATCCATTCATAACTCCTTTTAGATATTATTTTAGCATACTCTATTCATTTTAGAATAAACACTTTTCCCAAAACTTAATCCTTATCTATAGACCTAAATGTTTGACCACGTGGACCTTTGTAGAATTGACAAAAAAATATGAAATCTATATTTAATATATGTAAGAAAAGATAATCCTCTAGAAAAGCATCAGTCCTTCTCAAGATACTAAGGGATCCGGGGTGATCTCTATTAAATATACTCATATCTCTATAATAACATGCCCACCACTAGATGTATCGTATAAATCACATGTATGCCTATAAAATCCTTTTTTCTATTACATCAAGTGATTACTAGACATAGAAAATTTAAATATAGTATAGTAAAATCATATTTACATAATTCTCAACAAAATACTGGCCAATTCGATGAATATATATGATTTAATTCATTTAACAGAGGAGTGCATCACATGCCCCTTGTCAAAGTAGTTGAACACATCATATATGACTCAAATAAGCGTAGTTAGTAATTCACTCAGACTTATTCAATCAAGGTATAGATTTATTTTCTTGTCACAAATGTGGAAAAATCTCATCTTTGTTATGCTCCAACCGATGACATGATCAGCAACATACCCAAACACCCTGTGATTATCTAAGTTCATATTTCTACTTGTGTAAGTAGGGTATCAAAGTATAAAGTTTATCATGATGATTATCTCACCAAACTCAAGTAATAAATATTGAAAATAATCATACACCCCTAATTAAATCTATGATTTTATGAAATTCCAAGATATATACTTTAGCAAGTCATTCCAAGTCATAAGTCTCTACTTATAACCTGAGGAATCCATTATTCGTATCTCATGTATAACCTTTCTCAATGAGTACATGAATATATTCAAGATAATCATAACATATCATGAAATCACATAATACTCTATGATGATAATAGATTAGGGACAGCACAAAGTTTGTACTTTTAGGTGCTATTTGTCATTTTACTATTCATGTAAAGTAAATTTTAGCATGCATGAGTGAATGATAAATAGATATTTCCTTTATTACAATTACATGATATTTTTACAACCACTACAATCAATATCTTAAGTGTTTAATATATTTATATTATACATGAATCTCATTTTATCCTATTTAATGGTTTTTGAACATTACTTCCATATGTAATTCTTTTTACATCCCAATGTGACCATCTGATAAAATACTCTCACTAACCTCTTAGGGAGTAACATTTATGAAGAAAGATACTATTAATAATGGTGAGACTTATGAATCATATTCCTTATGTTAAAATATTTAAACCTATATTCAAACTCCTTAAATTCATAACAACAATTGTTAAAATTTTATATTCTTTTACTTACTTATAACTATTTATAATCTTAACATCATCGTAAATTGTAAAATTATGCCATCAAACTTTCTCCTTGAGGTGAATGTAACCTTTTACAATTTTATCTATAATATAAATAACTATTTTAGGATAAATTGACATTAAATTAATTATGGTAAAAACATGTAACCAATTACATTTCTCTTTACCATTATTTCTTAATCCTTTTATGAAATCAAGTGAACTTCACTTGGTAAATAAACTGGCATAACAGTGATATTCAATTTATTACTGTAACACTCCAACCCCATAAGCCTAGAATAAGTGCCTTACCTTTTAAATTAGCATAAGATAAAATGAATCTCATCCGTAAGGACTGAATAGTTTAGTGGTCTTAGTAAACTAGATACATACATGAAATCCATATTACATTTTAAAACATAAAATTAAGAAAAAAGAGTTTCAATGAGTCTGTCATTATTCCCCCTTTCTGTAACCCTACATATCAATCATAATATACTTCTTGGAATCCTGGGGAAAAATTGAAACATATAAAAGGGATGAACTCAAATTCTCAATAAGGGTAAGTGTATAGTGGAATCTATGTGTAAATATGGAATAAACAATATGACCAGATAAATAACTAAAACACGTTCCATTTAAATAATCACATACGCTAGGAAACTTAACCATGGATATTATAATAGTATAATAATATCATTGAATATCAATAACTAATATAATGATGATTTAATTAATAATTTTGGACATCTGAAACATACCATTGAGTTCTTGGCCAATACATCTAAAAATAAATGATTAAGGCATCAGCCAAATCCATATATGAAAATAAATTTGTGAGGCCTCTGCCAAGTCCACATAATATTTGTCTCATGAGACCTACAGATACATAGAGGGGCTATAGTGGGCCCCTCCCATCACTTACTAAGTTAAATACAATCCTCATATTAAATTGGTGAAACATAAACAACATAAACATTCGTATTGAAAAACTAAGATATGAAATCTGAATACTTTTACCATAAACCATGGATGGTATCAAAATAGCACGTCCACAGTCAAACTAATCATAAAACCTTAAATAATATATGGTATATGGTATCATAAGAGATAAAACTCAATTAATTAAAATATATAACAAAGGATTTTGACATAGATGAATATTCTTATAAATAATACCATTGAAAAAAATTTGATGAAAATAATCATTAAACATTCCAAAGTATCTCATACCACTTTGAAACATTTACATAATAATACCTATGAAGGAATAACATTAAATTAAACTTATAATATCATGATAATAAAGATATTCATGATATAATTTATCAAAGGGAAGTACATACACCACACACAAGGAATAAGTGTTGAACAAGGCATATATCTCACATAAGTAAAAGTTGTACAAGAAAACCATTACCACTTTATAATCAGCAGAATCATATTACCTATGAAATAAATAAAATTATATGGATATGAAAATAACATAATATTAATAATAATACTCATAATATTCATTCATGGGCAATATATACACCACATAAAAGAATAAGGTAGTTTATAAGGCACGTGTCCCACAAAAATGAAAGTGAGAAAAAAATCTCTTCCCTTATGTATTGAATCCATCGTACGTGCTCAAACCTCTTATATAATAAATATAGGTTTATTATACATATATCGCATAACCATATTCATTTATAAAATACCATATATAATTTAATTATGAGTTTTTTATTACCCTTTTATTAACAATTCCATGTTAAAGTTATGTTTCAGGTAATAACTGATTTGTTTTTCACATGTGTTTTTATTTGTTATATTATTTATCCTCCAAATTATATAATGATTTAATAATATATATAATTATAACCATGAAATAAATATCAAATATATTAATTATATATGTATTTATAATAATCTATAAAAGAGAGAAATAGAAAATGAAATACATCATTCATGGAGGCGGTAAGTCGTACGTACGCATGAACGTTGTTTCCATTTTTGGTTGTATTGAAAGAAATTAATTAATTAATTTAATTAAAGTATAATTATTATGTAATATATATCATATATTTTCACTAAATACAATCTTAATATATTCTAAGTGAATTTTGAATTAATCGTTTCATTTTGAGGGGGCAGTAGTCCACAAACGAAGTTATCATATTTACACAAAATGGAAAGAATGAAGGTATGTGTTATATAATAATTAAATAAGCATAAAAATCATAAATATCATATATATAATATAAAAAAAGAAATTAAATCATTATTCCCAACCATGAAATGTTTCAATGTAAGAATTAATGACATCGGTTCGCAAGGCGGTAGTTCGTTGTACACATGAACAAAGATTGTGTATCCCATTTGATGGAAGTGTGTGTGAGTGTAGGTCTAACCCTTAATATAAAAACATATTAGTATATTTAGGATAGTGAAGTTATTATATAAACATGAAATAAATAATAATTTAATGGTTTTAAGGAATAAATAAAACAAAAATGTTTGTTGATGAACGTTACTCTTCTTTGGGTATCTCCTTTTGATTTTCACAAAAGGACTTCTTTGGTTTGATTTATAAACAAAGTAAGGATTCTAGGATGAGGTTATAGAATTTTTTAGGAGAAATGGGCAGGTTTCTGTTGAGATATAATGCTCAAGGTGGTGTGAATAAGTGATGGAGGAGGTTCCCTTTTATAATTGAGGTGAGGGGAACTTTTGGAAACCCTGAAAATATTAAATTAATATAAATTAATTTTCAATTAAAAATGGATCTAAAGTGAGTTATTTATAATATAAGATAATTATTGTTCAAAATCCTCTCAAAAAATAATTTTTAGATAAATTTAAGTCACATTATTACCATTATATGATGACTTTAAGCCTTAGCTAAACCCTTTAACTCTTACAATGTCAAATTGGCTTTTTACTCCTTAAGGGATAATATGGTTACTATAAAATGACTAATGAACCATAAATGAGTAATTAATGAAATTTTAGAATTTATCTCAATAATATTTCTGAATTTTATATTCTTATGATTTTTATTTCATTTAATAAATTTTATTTATTTTAAAATATCATTAAAGTCAATTTTACCACTATTCATTTCTTGACTTTTTAAAAAATATCAACACACAAGATAAATTTTAAAGGAAAATTTTAATACATCCTAAATATGTCTATTTCATCTATAAAATTATTTTATGACATTAATTATTTCAAATTATATTTATTTTAATATTTTTAATAATATTTATTTGATATGTCCATTAATTAAACAATTATTGCATCATCATCGTGAAAGCCATTAATTTAATTATTTATTTCCTAAAATTTAAAAATAAATTATCATAATTAAGATAAACATTTTATATTTCCAATTAATATTTATATTATAATATATCTACTTAATAACCATATATAAAAAAATATAATACTTATTAAAAACATGAGTATGACATATTGGGCTTTCCTTAGGAAAACATACTAATAAAGGATTAAAGTCATCCAAGCGGATTTAAGAGGCCATAAATCATCCCAAGGATTATTTTGGTCTAAAATAACTTATAAAATATAATTATGAAAATTTTTAGGGTTATTTTATAATATTTAAAATATTACTTTTACCCTTAATTACCCAATTTACCTTTAACCATAATAAAAAAATTTAATAATGTTATTATGCATAATGTTAAAAAATAAAAGAGACCTATTTACACAATTTATACCCACTGATCCCAAATATGGAATCCATTTTTAAAAATTCAAAACATAAATTTTTCATTAATTAATTTAAAATTTATCTCGTTGACAGAACGAGAAAACGGTTTTTAAAGTGAAAACGTCCAAAAGATTGAAATGTTTTTATATCCTATTTAAATGTGAAAGTAATTATAATGAACTAAATTGGATTAAATAATAAAAAATTGATTTAAGTATACTTTAAAACTAATCAAAAATATAATTTAACACTACAAATTATTTAGACGAAAAATATATTTTCAATTAAAATTAAGTATTTGTTTAGTATTCATCAAAACATGAAACTTATCAGAAAAATACCAAAAATTCAACCAAAGTAAATTTTTATATTAATATTTAAAATAATAAGTTTATTTCATAAAATATAATTTATAAAAGTGTCAAAAACTATATTTAAAACAAGTGTTCCATCAAAAGGTGGTAAAACTGCCCTTATAAAATATAGTCTTAAATGCATAGAATTGAATTCATTCATATATTATGACTATAAAATAGTTTGGATGAATGTTAAAAAAAATGATCCATAATGTGGTTAACACGATTCATTTCCTCTATTTTAATGTATAGGTTATAACATTCACTTGTTTAATAGATTTTGGTCCGTTTGAACTCGATGTTGTGTGCAATACAAGCTATTAAATTTATTTAAAAAAAATTTACCATGAAATCTTAGGGTGTTACATTCTTTCCTCATTCAATAAATTTTATCCTCACAATTTTAATTTTAACTTCAAAAATTTAAGTTTGATAATTGAAATTTTATTTGTGGGAAACCCACATTGAAAATAGGGTTAATAAAACATCTTCTTGATAATAGGTAAAGAGAAACACGAAGGTCATCACAAAATTAGACTTTCAAATAGGAGAACATTAACGGGAAGTAAAAAAATAGATATGAAAGATTAATAAAACTATAAAGTTCTAATGGATAGTGATAGAGAACGTGGTTATTATAATGTTAACGATCACAAAACCGTTCATCTGTGATTGGTTAAAATTCCATCGATTTCATAGAAATAAAAGTAAACAAATAACGTTTTTTTTTTCAAAGTATTTTCCCTAAAGTCGAGGGTATCATTTACTATCTAGATAAGCACTTAATAAAATAAACTTACTTGGTTAATTTCCATTTCATGTCATAATATCATCCTTTGGTTGTGCTTTGATTTATTTTCACTTCATCCCTTATACCTAAAAATTAATGTTCAAGATGAATTTTTCACACCTAAAGCACATTTATATATCATATTATCCATGAGTCATTCCTTCAAGTTTTAAATTTTTACTAAAACCAAAATGGTTATCAAAGGTTATCTAATATTATTAATTATACTTTAGCCTTAAATAATAATATCCAAAGTTCAACTTAATTCAGTCCTTAAGTAGTTACCTTAAGACTCATCCAAAATACATCTGTCCAAATTCAAAGACCAGAAATTTATAAGGATGGTTACTAAATTTACAAAATAAACTTAAAATTAGATTCCTTAAACCACATAATTTACCTCTTATTATCACATACCACATATATTAATACCTTAATCACCTTAAAATCTTAAGGAAAACATGAATTTTTCTAAATACTTAAAGAATAAATACTGCAATACAGTCCGTATATGTCTTATGATTCTTATAACTAGAAAATCAAATACTTTAATTATTCCACTTCAACTATAGTAACAGCATAAGATTGAACTTGATATCTTTGTTTATTCTGGGGTATATTTTCTTTATGCTTAGGAAAATCATTTGCATAATGTCCCATATCTTTACAATTATAGCCTAGAACATTGGTAGATTATTTATTTAACTTGAAATCATGAGAATTATGGCCATTCTCAACACTTAAAGAAAACTCATTTTACTTTTAAGCAGATAGTAGGGTGTTTCCTTCCACAAGTATCAAATGTCGGAAAATCCTTCTTTCCCTTCTTCCCTTTATCTGATTATTGTTCCATCATTCTATTCTTCTCTTTCTTCCCCTTGAAATCATAAGACTTTGATAATTATATATCTATCTTGATGGAACATGAGAATATACCTTCGTATGATGAGAAAGTTTGGAAAAGCAGATCCCTTTAGAGGAATGTTGTTAACCCATAAAATAAATGATCAATATTACTCCTTAGGTTACGTATGTAGTCCACAACATTCCTTGCTAATCTTGTAAAGTTAGCTTCATACTAAGAAAAATTTTCTTCCTCCTTTTGTATTAGGATTAATAATAGTCTCTCCATATCTGCTCTATGTTCATGGGGAAAATATTTTTCCAGGAAAAGTTACTTAAAATCATTTCATTCCATGTTTTTTATTTCTTCCTCCTCCTTATTTTGAATCAATGACCACCATTGATCCACATCTCCTGAGAGATGATAAACTGCCATGACAACCTTCTCCCTTTCATTACATCCCAAAGGGAGAAATATATTTTCTAAGGAACTTATCCATTGATCATATATAAATGAATTTGTAGTCCCATTGAACAATGGATGTTGTTTTCTCATGAATCAGTCTCACATTATTCCTCTACATTGTGGATCGGGCTACTCCATATGGGTAAGGTTATTGATTATAACCTGAGTCAGCTATCGCAATATAGTTATTAGTTGTTAAGTAATGGTTTTATATCTAACTCCAACATCATTATCTTGAATATATGGGAAATACCTATATGGGTTATGTGTGTTGATACATTTTCCATTCCTTTTAATAGGTTCTATTTATAAGAAATTGCATACTCAGGATTAGATCATTACATTATGAAACATAATTTATAATCTCAAAACTAGTTAATAACATAACTTAAATTGAAAATTTAGGTATAACTAATCTATAAATCATAATCTTAGTTTATTTGGATATATTTACAAATCCTTTCATAAAGTTTCATTCTCTAATCTATGTTTTTCTAAATCTAGTTCCCAAGGTTTCTACTAAACTTCCTTTGATACCAACTGTAATGCCCTAACCCCATATGCCTAGATCTAGTGTCTTACTTTATTAAATTGGCATAAGATAAAATTAATAACATCCTGATAGACCAAATAGTTTAGTAGTCTTGGTAAACTAGATTCATGCATGAAATTCATAATACATTTTAAAACATAAAATACAAAATTAGTTTCATTAAGTATTCCATTATTCCCCCTTTATGTAACCCAACATATCAGTCATAATATACTTCTTGGTATCTTGAGTAAAATGAAAAATCTGAAAGGGATGATCGCAAATTCTTAATAAGGGTAAGCGTACAATATAAGCTATGAGTAAATATGGCATAAACAATATGGCAAGGTAAATAACTAAAACACATGCCATTTAAATAATCACATGAGATAGGAAGCTTAACCATGGATATTCTACTAGTTGAATAATCACATGAAATATCAATAACTAATATCATAATTATGGAATGCATAATATTGTACATCTGAAACATACCGTCGAGGCCTCATCCAAGACATCTGAAAACAAATGTTTAAGGCCTTAGCCAAATCTATATCTGAAGATAAATGGGCAAAGCCTCAGGAAAGTCCATATATGATTTGTCTCATGAGACTTATCAATGCATCAAGGGGATACAGAGGACCCCTCCCATCACTTACTAAGTATAATATATTCCTCACATGAAAAGGGTGAAACATAAACAACATAAATATTTGTATTAAAAAATTAACATGAAAAATGTAAATACTTTAACCATAAACCATGAATGGTATCAAAATAGAACATCCTAGTCAAAATGATCATAAAACCTTGAATAAAATGTGGTATATGTTATCATAATAGATAAACCTCAATGAATTACAAGATAAAATAAAGTATGTTGACATAGATAAAGATACTTTTAAATGAGACCATTGAAAGCTTCTTAAGGAAAATAATCTTTAAACATTCCAAACTATCACATACCACTTTGAAAATTTTAAATCATAATACCTATCAAGGAATAAAATAAAATGAAACTTATAATATCATGATAATAAGTAGATTCATGATATGATATATCAAATGGCATTACATACACCACACACAAGAAATAAGTGGTGAATAAGACATATATCTCATAGAATTAAAAGTGAGATGAGAAAACTCTTACCACTTTATAATCAAAAAAATCATATGTACCATGAAAGAAATAAAATTATATGGATATTAAAATACCATAACCATCATAATAATACTAATAAAATACATTCATGGGTATTATATACACCACATAAAATAATCAGGTAGTGTATAAGGCATGTGTCACACAGAAATAAAAGTGTGACAAAAATCCATTACATTATGTCATAAATCTCATCATACTCACTCAAAACTCATGTATAATAAATATAGGTTTATTATAAATCTATCACATAACTATATTAATTTCTATAATACCATATATTATTTAATTAAGACTTTATAATACCTATTTATTAACAATTTCATGTTAAAGTTATGTTTTGGGTAATAACTGCTTTGTTTTTCGCATGTATTTTGATTTGTTATATTATTTATCATATTACTTGTATAATGATTTAAAAATAAAAATTATAAAAATTACAAAAATTTAATATATTCTAAGTATATATATATTTTTAAAAATCTATAAAAGATATAAATAGAAAATTAAATACACCGTTCCTGGAGATTGTAGGTCGTATGTATGCATTAATGATGTTTCCATTTTCTTGTCATATTTAAAGAAATAAAGTAATTAATATAATTATAGTAGAATTATTATGTCATATATATCATATATGTTCACTAAACTCATCCTTAATACATACCATGTAAAGTGTGAATGGATCACATCGCTTTGAGGAGGTGGTAGTCCACAAATGAAGTTATCGTATTTGCACAAAATAGAAAGTATGAAGGTGTGTGTTATATAATAATTAAAGAAGAATAAATAAATCATAAATATAATATATATCATATAAAAACAGAAATTACATAATTATTAAAAAACATTAAATACGGAAATGGAAGAATGAATGACATCGGTTCGCAAGGCGGTATTCCACCATACACACGAACGATGATTGTGTATACTATTTGATGAAAGTGTGTGTGAGTGTAGGTAAAAACCTTAAAATAAAAAAAATAAGTATATTTAAAATAATTATGTTATTATATAAAAATTAAATAAAAATAATTTAAGTGTTTTAAGTAACAAATAAAACAAAAACATTCGTTGATTAACGTTATCTTTTCTTTGGGTATCTCTTTTTGATTTGCACAAAAGGACTTCTTTGGTTGAATTTCTGCCCAAAGTAGGGATTCTAAGATGAGGGGAGGAAAGTATTTAGGGGAATTGAGTTGGTTTTAGTTGATATATAATCCTAAAAGTGTTGTGATGGAGTGAGAGAGTAGATTCCCTTTTATAATCGAGGTGAGGGACACTTTTGGAAACCCAAAAAATAGTAAATTAATATAAATTAATTTTTAAAACAAAATGAATCTGAAGTGATTTATTTCGAAGATAAGATGATTATGGATCGAAATAATCCCAACTAATATTTTTTATACAAGTTTAGTTCATATTATTACCCTTATCTTTTGGCTTTAACCCTTAGTTAAACCCTTTAACTCTTACCGAGACAACTTGGCATTTTACCCTTTAAGAGTTAATATAGTTACTATAAAATGAAAAAAAAACCATAAATGATTCATTAATGAAATTTTAAACTTTATCCCAATAATTTTTATGAATTTTAAATTTTTATGAATTTTATATCATTTAATAAAATGTTATTTGTTTTAAAATATCATTAATTCAATTTTGACACTATTCATTTCATGACTTTTTAAAAAATGTCAACACATAAGATAATTTTAAAATACATCCTAAATATGTTTTGTTTATATATAAAAAAATTATGACATTAATAATATAAAATTATAATTATTTTATTATTTTTAATAACATTTATTTCATATTTTCATTAATTAAACAATTATTACATCATCATTGTACATGCCATTAATTTAATTATTTCTTCCCTAAAAAATAAAAATAAATTATCAGGATGAAGATAAAAAAATTTATCCTTCCAATTACTATTTATAGTCAAAGATATATCTTCTGAATAACTATATATAAAAAATATAATACTTATTAAAAACATGAGTATGACATATTTGACTTTCCATAGAATAAAATACTAATAAGGGCTTAAAGTCATCCAATTGGATCCAAGATACCATAAAATCAGCCCAAATATTATTTTAGTTGAAAATAACTCATCCAATAAAATTAAGAAAAGTTTTAAGGTATTTTATAATATTTATAATATTATTTTTACCCTTAATTACCCGATTTACCTTTAACTGTATTAATAAAAAAATTATTAAAGTTATTATTCATAACATACAAAATTAAAAGGGACCTTTTTACATAATTTATACCCACTGATCCAAAATATGGAATCTATTTTTCATAATTCAAAATACAAAATTGGAGTAATAAATTTAAAATTAATCCCATTGACAAAATGAGAAAACGGATTTTTAAGCGAAAACGTTCAAAATATTGAAATATTTTTATATTCAAATTCAATGTGAAATTAATTCCAATGAAAAAAAATTGGATTAAATGATAAAAAAACTGATCTAATTATACTTTAAAACTAATCAAAAATATAATTTGACACTATAATTTATTTGGATGAAAAAGATATTTTCAATTAAAATTTAGTATTTTTTACTATTCATCAAAACATGAAACTTATCAAAAAAATATCAAAATTCTACCAAAGTAAATTTTATATTACACTTTAAAATAATATGTTTATTTTATCATATATAATTTCTAAAAGTGTCAAAAACTATATTTAAAACAAGTGTGTCATCGAAAGGTGGTAAAACTGCCTTTAGAAAAAATAGTCTTTTAATGCGTAAAATTGAATTCATTCATATATTATGCCTATGAAATATTTTGGATGAATGTTCAAAAAAAATTATCCATAATGTGTTTAACAATATTCATTTCCTCCATTTTAACAGAAATTTTATAACATTAATTTATTTAATATATTGTGGTCCATTTGAACTTGTTGTTGCATGAAACGCAAGCTATTAATTTTATTAAAAAACAAAATGTACTATAAAACCTTGAGGTGTTAAAATTACAGTAACTAAATGTAACTATTTACATTTTATTTATTATCATATCCTAAAACTTCTTTTAGGATACCAAGTATAATTCAATTTCTCATGATAACTAAATATAACTCTTCACATTTATTTATCATCACATATCATAAACAATTTTGGATATTAAGTGAAGAATCACTTTTAATCTTATATTGGTATAATAATTTAGTTAATAGTGATGTGCACTTTCTCATGGTAAATAAATGTAATTATTTACATTTTCTTTACTATCACATATCCTAACTTTTTAGGATATTAAGTGAAGAATCACTTAAACTTAAACTGGCATAATATTTTATTTATGAACACTGAACTTATCTAAGTTCAAACATACTCCCACTAGCCTCTTAGACATTATATTTTCTTTGTAATATCTTCTTAATACATGACTCAAACTACTTTTTGTTTTATAAATAACACTTATTTCCTTTTAGTGGGAATACTTGAAAAATAAACTATTTTTTTCATATTTCATATGACACTCTAAGTAGTGTTTTCTTGAAAATAAAGATTTTATCCATTAAAATACACCATTATTGGGTGGGAATAAAATTCCATCATATTTTAACAAATATCTGAATAAGCACTTTATCTGGGATAAACACATTTATCATTATTTTCTTCAAAAAAAATGTTATTGAATCCAATGAATAATAAAGTTATTTTATATAATTAATCAACTCATGTTATTAATAACAACTCTTTTTTAACACCTCTTATCATATAAGAGAAGTGGGATGAAGATACAATTCCTTTACTTAGATTCATACAATATTGATAAATATATTTACATTCTAATTTTTGATGTAGCAATTGTTTACTTAATCACTTGAATGCAAACTATAATCTCTTTAAATTCTTCTTTTGATTTTGACCTCATATATATTTACAGCAATTGTAAAATAGACAATTGGAATCATATACCATTAAAAATTGATGAATCAATTTCTATAACACTAATACTTGAAATGCGTATTCTATGAAGTTACCAAACCCCTTTACATATTAAGATAATACCATCATATGGAATCATTACTCTTTGATAATACCCTGATGTTTCAAATAAACTTAATAGAATTCTTGATGAAATATTATTTGGACTTTCCAAAATTTCCTCTTGCGGTTTAAAATTTTTCCTCCATGTATTGTATTTATAGTACTATAACTTAGACATTGTATTCCTAGTTATTTATTCTCAATATTTTGAGAATATATGGTAAAATTTTCTTATACTCATTCATATTTTTCAAAACATTTTCATAAATAAAAATATAATGAATTTATTAACTAGAATAATCCTTATAGGAATTATTCGGTCTCTCTGAGCATAATCATTTTGAATATTATTGAAATACCAAAACATATTGAGTATAAGAGACTATAATGACTTAGGTTTATTTGTATATATATCCTTTTAAACCTTAATTTAATCATTCCATAATTAGATAAGCATCTTAATTTTCTTATTGAATAACTTCAACACTTGGTTACTCAAGAAGGAACTATTCTAATACATATAATATTTCTCATGGTTAAGAAATTTTCTTAAGTTACTATTCTTAGGAATTTATTACTTTAAACTTCTCATTTAAAGGATTAATTTCAATTTTTAGTTTGATGGTGATGATGCATTTAACTAAAATAGAAACTCTTTTATTATATGAATATCATGTCTCATATATATTCTTTAATGACTTTTAATGATAGTTCTCCCATTAAAAATAATGACCTCATACATTATATCCATTTAATGAGCCAAACTCCAAATTTCACTCAGCAATGAGTCCACTATGGTGTTTCTTTTTCCACTTAATTATTTAGGTAGGGAATCATCCCAATCACAGCAGTGGTGAATCTTGGATAGTTGAGTAGATAACCACTTATTCAAATCCATCATATGGATTCACACAACTCTATTTTTCTAAAAACATAATCCTATTAGGGTCTCCCAACTAGTGTAACCCAAAGAAAACACTAAAAATAGGCTAACGAATGTCAATATATAGGCACCCAGAAATGACATGGCCTGCCAAAGGATGTTCAAGAATCACTCATTACTTACTTTCCTTACACATGATAATACATGGGTACCTAGTTATGGCATGACCTACCCAGTTTTATGATCGAGGTCTTGAAAAGCATCACTTTGGAAAGAATCTCACACTTAATATTAAGGGGTTTTTCAATATCGTCAATTTAATATACATAATATGCATATCAAATTTATAACTATTATATATTATGTAGTCATTATCTACTCATTTTTTATTACCTTTTGTGTACATATTCTTATAATGATTTAGTTTTTGAATCCTTATTCCAACCACCAAATTAATGTGTTCAAATGTGTAACTTATATACACTCAAAAAGTTTGTGTTACTCACCTAAGATTAGAAGATAAACAAATTTATATTTATCTGAATACATTATATACATACGGAACATGAAATTTTCATGTAACATAATAGATAAACATGAGATTGATAATCTCTCCATATGTAAGTCTGGAGCAGAAGAAAGACAACCCCATTCACCTTTCTACACAAAGCATAAGCCTAAAGGATGGTAGGTGGTCTGACCCTAAGTCCCTCTACTCAAGGAGATTTTATTCAAGTGATAATTCAATTCATGATATCTCTAAAACATAACATTCATAAACTATTCACAACAATTAAATTCAAGCTAATAACTTCAATTTCAAATCGAGGTCAAGGTAGATGAAAACTAAATTTTATTGAGTCAATCCTCACATGTAATGAAATGATTTATCTCCAAGAAGAATATTAATATTAAAAATAAATAATACATATTCATAATATAAAAAATTATAACTATGAGTAAAGTAGATAAAAAACTTAAAAAAAAGAACAATTCAAAAATTTAAATATGAGATATCTATTTATGAATGATTCATAAATAAAATATAATTATAAAACCTTTTATAATTTATGTAACATTATGGACATTCTTTAATTTTGAATATAAACTCTTTTATAATCAATTAAATATGAACTCTTTCATATTATTTGTTATACGGTATTTAAAGTTATTATTTAAACCTTTGATCAAATCAATAATCAAAACCTTTTTGATGTAGTTTAAATAATGTCTTTAAATAAGGTCCCCTTTCAATTTGAATAATTTAAAATTAATTAAATATGAATAATTATTAATTATTAATATAAACACCTTTTATATTTTGACCATATTTATGTGATTTATAAACACTTTTATAAATTATTTTATAATCATTAAATAAATAATTTATTTAATGATTGCAAAGATGGTATATTATTTTTGAGTAAAAAAATTAATACCCTTTATTATGATATATTACATTTATAAATCATACTAATGTGAAAAGGATATTCTTAATATTAGATCTTTAATATTAAAGGAATATTTTTAATAAATGTTTTTAAAATATTTAATCGACTAACCATAAATATTTTTTTGTTAATTAATTTATAAAACATTATTTTATAAATTTATTAAAAATTACATAAAACCTTTTCATTATTTATAAAAAATAATAAATAATATAATTCAATTAATAATTAAATTTTATTTATAAATAAACAATTTATTTATTTACAAAAACATTTTTTGATAATTACTCAAAATAAGGCCCCTTTTAATTTGAACAACTTCAAATTAATTATTTATGTACAATTCATAATTTAAAATATAAAATTATTTAGATCTTGTCTTTACTTTATAATTTATAACCCTTTATGATTTCTAAATAAAAAATTTAGTTATAGATCACAAGGCATACCAAATAATTTTTTAAAAGGTTTTTTAAATATTAAAATTTCATATTTAGAATATTTTTTGATAAATGTTCATAAAAATTTATATAAATAGTTATAAACAATTTATAATTAATTAATTTATAAATAATTTATAAATTAAATTTTTTCCAAAATATCATATATTATAATTTATAAACCCTTTATAAACCATGCATATTTTAAAAATATTTATCAATTAACCATAAACATTTTATAGTTAATTAATTTATAAAACTCTTTTATAAAAAAATATTTTAGTATATCTTTTCTATTATTTATAATAAATTTATAAATGATATAATTCAATTAAAAATTGAATTATCTTGATTAATATAAATACATTATTTATTTTCATAAACATGAGTAATAAATATGATCTTTTCATATTTGAAAAAGGGTAATAAAAGAAATTTTATTAAGACAAAATTATTATTATTATTCCCATTTTATAAAATATTTTATAAATATAAATACCTTAAATAAAAAAATAAAATTTTTATTTAATTCTTAAATATAAATATGAATTTCTATATTTATTTTTGGGGCTTGAAATATCTCATTTCACAATTTTTAAAACATGTTCTGGATAAAATAATAAAATGAACATGTTAATTCATCAAAGTAGTCTATGTTATGATACCATTATTAGGTTTTTGTTTTCCATTATATGGACCTAGAAGTGGAAGAAAAAACTGAAATATATATATATATATATATGATATTTATTTTTTGGAATCAATATTTTATATATTAAGAACATAAATATGTGTATTTGGATATCCAATGCAGTAGTATCCAAGGAGTTTTCTTAATGAGGATCACTAGAGAAGTAAAAAAATGCTTCATATAACTAAGAGATTACACCGACCTTCAAATCCCTATCTCAATCATAAGACTCTTGTACACTTGAAGAGGTGATAGCATCTTCACCGAGGGTGACGAACAAGCAACGGGAAGGAAGAGGGCTTTGAGAGGCTTTCCCAAAATAAGATTATTCTAAATAGAAGGGATCACACCCCTTTATATTCCCATCTATGATGAATTTCATTTAATGAAATGTGTTGGCTACATTCAATTTATTCATATACATTTATTCTAATTTTCATTAATTCATTGCATCCTATTCAGTGATTATACAATCATTTTAATCCATTCATAAAGGAATATTATCAATGAAACCACAAAGAAGATGAATGCACTTAAATTAAATATTCCATTAATTATTTTAGTGTATATTAAACATGTTAATCATAAGATGAAAGATCAATTGTGGGAGTGTATACTAGTAAAATATCTAAACTGATTTATTTTATTCCAATATTTTAAATATTATATATTTCATATGAATAGCATTTAATCTATTCAAATATATATGAAATTTTACATTCCTAAAACATAATTAGTTATAAATAGGTGGATTCATTTTAAAGAAATTAGATGGAGTAATTTTAACTCAAAGTTTAATTTAGTTTATATTTTTCTTTTGGAAGAAAAATAATGAATATTCATGCCTCAAATATAGATTTTTAGATGCAGAAACATGGAAGAGGTTTGTCAACATCCAACATGAGGAATCATTTCTAGTATGATAATTATTTTTTATAAAATCAATTTTTTTAATTAGTTATTAGTTAATTTATAACTTATTCATTTATTTTTATGATACATGAATCAAATAGATCTCACCAAGAGATCCAATCCCAGAATGTGTACCCTCATACTTTATCATGTGGAGAGTATCTTTTATGGAGGAATAAATGATTATTGAAAATTATGATAAATTAAGAGATAGATATAGTGGTGGATCTTAAGATATTCAGTTTGGTCCTTTACCTCCCACTACTCATAATGAAAAATGGAAAAGGGTGAGAATGACAAAAAATGGGAAGTTTTTTACTGATCAATAAAAACAAGTATCATATAAGATTATAAAACATTAATTACTATTTTTCTTAAATATTAATATTTTTAAATTAATTTTATAATATGACATTTACATATAGAATTTTAGGATTCCCTTTTATATAATATGATACATGGGGATTTATCCTTAATAATAGGATGGACATTTATCCAACTACTTTAGGTAAGTAAGAAAACTCAAGCTGTGTATGAGGATATGAAGTACGTGTTAGAATCAGAAAATTTTCCCTAGTTTATAATTGAGGGAGGTAGAATACAAGGAAAGAATATATTCCTTAAAGTTTTAGATTTAAGATATGAATCAATGGATAGATGAGATAATTAAATCATCTATATAATCTATGTTTACAGAAATGGAGAGATGAATGTTGTCTATGTAACCAAGCTATCCAAATACTCCACCTCTTCATTCATCCCCAACTGTATACTATGATTTTCATGTTGAGGATCCTCATTTACATATTTTAGTTTATAGAATCAAATATAAACTAAGATATTATATACATCATCAGATTATGCAGTCATATCAAGTAAGATTAATAGTATATGATATTATTAATCCAACTGCTCTAGTGTCGTTTCTTATTGAGGAGGTGTCCAAAGTTGGATAGAGTATCAGTTATTTTCTAATATAGATACTTATCCTTGTTCATCAGTTGAAATATGATGTATGAGTTGATTTTCAATTTGTATTTACTTTTTATTTCAAATTACTTTTAATTTTTTCTTACATTTACCTTATATAAGACTATCCAAAATCTAAAGAATCATTTCAAAAAAATAAATTTTTTGGGAACCATAACTTTCATATACTTCTTAGGTTTTTAAGGGTTATAAAAATTATCGATGAATTATTTTATGAATGATAATTTTTATGAGTTTCTGATGAGTGCTGACATGTGTGGGAGATAATTTATGTTGATAATATTTAAAAAAGGAATCCTAGATGTTTATATTAGTGATAATATCTTGATGCATGTGTTGAAGTTGTTTTCCATCTATGTAAATTTCAATTTCAATTTACATTTCATGAAATAAATATAACATATAGTGATTTAATTTATTACTTATTTAAATTAGGTATTTCTACACTCTTTTCATGTAAGATGAGAACAATTTTGTTTATGGTTTTATGGATCCATAACATATTTCAATGTCTATGAAATATATAATAAAGTTTTCTAGAGTTAAATATATATCTAAAATATTGTAAAACATGTAGATTAATTGATGGTTTCTTCTATTCCTTGATATGTAAAACGACGTATGTAATTACAAACTATTATTCATTATAATATAATGCATGCTAAAGCTTTTATATTTTAGTGAAATTGAATTTTATGCATATTCTACCCACATGAATGCACAATATATTGTTTATTATATTTACTAGGTGAAGTTCTTAAATTTTTTCATGATTTGTTGAATTCATAAGTTTTATTTTATTTTCTTAGTTATTTAATATTAAATTTTAAAAATTACATATATTTTGGTAATTAATATATGAAATAAAACAGGTCATAGAAGGTTTTTAATAGGATTAACTTATTAATTAAGAAGACAAATGAAATTAATTGTGCCCCAGTGTAGGTAGATTATTTTTATATTAGTTAATACTTTTTTCATCTTACATATAGATATATTGTTTTTTATTTTCAAAGTATTGTTTCATAACTACAATTTCATCATCAAAGAGGAAGTTTTGAATGTGGATATTATGTTTTATAATTCATTTTTGATATTATCATGATCATAATGACCATATATTTTCACATGGTTGGTTCCATTACAACTCTTATATTTTAAATCAACATGTTGTATTATTAATTTTCTAACATTTATTGTTTTTTTGTATATTTTTAATGATATTTAGACATATTCAATGGATGACTTAAACCAATATAAAGTATTATTTTCATAATATTTTATATTCTTGATTAATTTATAAATATATTTCTAAAATTTTCTTGTATGTGTATTATCTTTTCAAATGATGTTGTATTAAAGTTTGAATTGAGAATTTATTTATTATTTGTTATTGATTGTTGCTACCAATACTACTCAATCTCTAGTTATAGGTCATGGTATATTGTATTTTAATATTTTTTTTTAGAAAAATTAATTAGGTTTTAATGTTAGTTTTCAAAAAATCTAGCATTGAAGGTCTCTTTAGATGTCAATTTTTATAATAACAAACATTGAAAGTGACTTTCAATATCAGTTTTTATGAAAAATGACATTGAAATACTCTCTATATCTATATTTATTTTAGATTTAAACATCAATTTTTATAATATTCAATGTTGAAAGTCTCTTTTGATGTCAATTTTTATAATAACTAACATAAAATGTGACTTTTAATGTCGTTTTTTATGCAAATCGATATTGAAAGTCACTCAATAGCTATATTTATTCAAGATTTCAATGATAGTTATTATAAAAAACCAATTTTTAATGTCACTTTCAATGTCAATTTTTAATAACTAATGTTAAAACTATACTTTTAATGTTAGTTTTATTCATATTTTTTTTAAACGATGTTAAAAATGAAAAATAATTGATGTTAAATGAGTTATATTCCAGTAGTGTAGGAAGCAATTTAAATTTGTGAGTGAGGTTATATGTTTTGGGTAAATTCATTGTATTATTTTATTTAATTTCATTCTTTCCAGATAATTCAATTCATGATCCCTCTTATCATAAATTAGAGGAAATAAAGGATGTGTAACTTAGTGATTTTCAAATAATTATGGGGAAAATGGAAAGTAAATATCTTGGATAATAAATTTTTAAGGGGAGTGAGTGAGAAACTATTCAATGGATTTGATTGATGATAATTCAATATATTTTAAGATTAAAAACTTCCCCATTAAGTATTTTCATTCTAATTATATTATTACCCATTGTCTATGAACCCTAGAATGGCCATTTCTAAGTCCTCATGGTTGATATATGTTTTTTCTTCTATCATTGGATGTTCTAGATATGGATACACTTACTCTTAAGTGACATGTAAAAAAATCTAGGAAGGTGGATCACAATTAGTTTATGGATGTAAATGAAAATTTAAAAGGGTTTGATGTGGGAAAAAAATAAGTTAATTAATCTTGTCACATATAAGAAGCCTGAAGAAACTTTTGTCTTGAAATATTAGAAAAAATATATTCACTATTTATTATGTTCTTTGAGTTTGGTTAAGATATATCAATTAATAGATGATTTTCCCAAGAGTGAAAAAGTGTATGTTTGGGGGGCTTCTAAACCATGTTTTCATAATTCTTTTATTGATAATTATTGAAAAAAAAATTCCTTTATGAATTAAAATGGATCTATTTGTTTAAATTTTATAATTGGAACCCATATCTAAAAATTGCATTTGAATTCCATTTTTAACCCTTTTAACTATACTCTAGTTTTTTTACAATAACTTTTTTATGTGACATATTTTAATTTTTAATTTTTTAAAATAATTAATAACATAATTATCCATAAATTTAATTTTAATAATTCATGTTATGTCATGTCTTTGGGAGGAGAAAATGGGTCGTGAACTTGCGGCTATGTTGACACCACATCATGGAAACCACCTCACTATCTTCAAAATAACCTATTCATTATTCCTTTGACTGGCCTCAAATATTAATAATTTTTAGATAATTTCAAATATAAAATTGAATTCAACTAGATATATTACAATTTCTAATGGTAATAGGGTAAATAAGTTGGTTCAATTTAGAGTAAAATAACTAGAAAATTTTCTATTTTTAGCCTTGAAATTATTAGTAACCATACCCCCCCCCCCATCCACTCTTTATATTTTTAATTTTATCATTTATCAAGGTGGGATATTGGATTTAGAGATTGAGAGGATAATAAAATAGGTTTCTTTCCACATCTATAGCTATTAGAATAAGGATGGTCTTAGAGGTGATGATTCCCACTATGTCACTTTTTATTCTTACATTGAGTAGTTTCACTATAGTAAATCTAATTTATTTAACTTATTTTGTTAGTTTTGAATCCCTATTATGAATTTTTTTCATCCATATATATTTTTATTTTATTTTTATTCCATTTTTATTGTGTTTTTAATGATTCTCACTTGACATAAATAATCGGTTAAGTGAAAGCTACTTGAACACTATTTCATTATCAAACATAAGAAGTGTGAGATTGATTCATAAGGTTTGTATTGAATTATTATGCATTGAAACACTCTTACTTACAGAAATATTATAATTCTATAATTGATCACTGATAATGAATTTAGGTTAATGTTAACAACTGAGCAGGGTTACATGATTTTTTTTAAACCGATTTAGAGAAAATCATGATTTTTAATTGTGGTTGAGTTAATATTCAAAGAATATGAATTTTATTATCTTATGGATGATAAATTGGATAAATTTTAATTTAAATAAAAATGATAAATAAATATTTTAAGTGGAATATTAGATCGATTACTCTTCGTAAATCGTTATCTCAAAATATTTTTCTTACTCGGTTATTTTTGTTCTAAAACCCTTCAAACAAAACCCACCAACTTTTAATTCTCTTTTAATTATTTTATTTCTCACTTAAAATATAATATAAGTTGATTAATGCATTTATTCCTTGATAAAATAGAATAATTCATCCATTTTGGTGCATTTATTTGAACTATAAATAATTTAAAATTGTTTGAGAAAATAATTCTTCACATTATAAGGAGGAGGGGTAGTAAGGGTCATCGAAGGAAGTGGGTATGGGGAAGGAGGCGACATAAAAATAATGTATTTTTTTGTAATTTCAATTAAATTAATTTATTGGTTTCCTATTTTCACATATGTAATGCCCCATACCGACTCACTCCACAGTAACCGGATTAGAGTGTTACTGGAATTTAAGCATGCCTTCCCATATGATAAAGAATGAATACTAGTAGTTAGGGTCCAAGAGGTGATAGTGGGAAGACTATACCCTCTGAGGATGAATAAAAATAATAATAACAACTCAACAATGAATTCTAATGAAATCATAAAAGAATAGATCTCATAATATATTATATAATGCAACAATTTCTACAAGTAAAAACATGTCATATAAAAATAAACAAGATCACTCTCAGCCTGATCAAATATGCACATATACAATATAACCAAAAATATTTACATCCCAGCACTAAGGATCCACTCGGACTACCTGTGAACCCTTATCATCTAGCTTTTGTACCACTAAAACATCCCTCTCTGCTAGGTATTATTCATTGAACCTTTAACTTTACATATAACATAGATATAAAGTATTCACTTGTCTTAGAGGGATCATGTAGGGTGTGAGTATGAACTCAGTAAGTCATCACCAATGGTGTCCCTAGCTAGTATCCATACTTATACTGGTTTATTCTGAGAATAATAAGCAGCAACCAAAATGAAATGTATATCCCCCTCTGATCATGATCAAACATCCCCGATTTAGTCTTTATCATCCCTAACCAATGCCAAAATATAATGATATATCCACGGTCTATCACACTATAAGAACCCATTCTTTTCAACTAATTCTCATGTCACTTGGTATTATCAACCCATATCAATCATGACGTCCCAAAAACACATCCAAAACTTATTTCTCATCATATATCACAAATATGGGGAGTTTCCAACTCTTATATGATGATCTCCATCACCATATATGGACAACTATGGTGTATCCCCTCCTCTATACTAATATTCAACACTATCACCCATATTTCACTCAAACAACTAAGGTTACACCCACGATGAGTGGATAAAACTACCTCATGGCCCTTATGTTATGTCACATGACCCCAATGGCCTCATCCATACAGTGAGCAGAAATCACCAACAACTAAGGACACACATTCATTTAACCTCTAGTATCAACATTCTCAGTGATCAACATCACCTATCATCGCATGGATAAACCCACCTTGTTCCCATGAAACCACATCAGTCATCACAACTCATGAACCACCTCTTATAACATAGGTCATCGTGGTATTCAAACCCTAGAATCAAATGATGAATCCACATTGGGATATACCCACAAACTTTCACAATAGACTAACCTTGGGTATCTCTTATGAACAATAAAAACCCCAAGTGGTTTCATATAGGTTCTCTCACACAATACTACCCAACACCTTATTTATCACAAAATTCATATAATTTCATATAACATAAGTAATATCTAGTAACCACCTACCTGAAGTATATAGGACTCCACTCATAGGATAACTTTGTCCAATTTGACTTTAGTAAAAAAGAAATTCAAAAATCTGGAAAAATATTTAAATTGGGGATTTCTAATAAGAGATGAAGTAATAAGTGATAAATCCAAAAAATCACCCACATACTACTATCATTACCTATGTTTATCCCCTGTAATAGATGACATGAAAAATCAACAAGATTCGGATAAAATATCACTTAGGGAAGAAGAGAAGAGTGAGAGAGCATTTAGAGTGTTCTGGTTAAAATGAATCTTCAAATCCCATTTTATATTGAATCTCACATTTAATATTTCATTTTTACTAATTTTAGAAAAAATGTGTAAAAATTTCATCATTTTATTTTTTTGAAAAACATTAGGATCCTTATGTGGGGAAAGTTACTCTTATATATGGAAAATTTACTTTTCATATAGAAAATTTACACTTCTATATCATAATTTTCAAAATTTTAAGAAATCTACTGTAACTTTTAAAAATATTAAAAATCATCCCAAAAATTACCTAGAGTTCAAAATAGAAGAAAAATACATCCAAAAACACTTCTACCAATCTTACCACATATGAAAATCAGACCCAATCCTAGGAGAACTCCCAAGACTCATTCCTTAGTATATACCAACACCCTTGACACCTTTATAGGGTTCAAACACACTAGGTTGATCTAAGATTTGACCCAATTCAGTATTCACAAATACTTGGGACCTTACATCCTCTCCAACATACGATATATCATCCCCAAGATATCTCAAGATACACACTAATCAACTCATACCAAAAATTGAGAATTCATACACACTCCATTCTCAAAGCACCAAGATTATGTTGAACACATCCATCTCCTTCCCGATAACCCCAGTTACCCAATTCAAATAAATTGATCCCTTATATCGATACTCCCTACTATAGGAATCACATGACCAACCTCATCACTACCAACCAACTTGGAATAATGACTATTTCATACATTTCTATTCTACACACACCTCTTATCCACACATATATATCGATCATCAATTATCATCATCTCACATCATAGCCAATGAGCCTGTACCCTAGTGGTACAGGCTCCTGCTTGGCATCCAAAAGACCCAGGATCAAATACGGGCAGGGGCGAATTTCTCAATTACTATAGCAGTACTGCAGCAGGTACTGTAGCAGCAGCGGCACTATAGCAGCGGGAGTACTGTAGCAGTGGAGGGACTGTAGAAGATATTGTAGCGGTGGTGGTACTGTAGCAGGTACTGTAGCAGCGCGGGTACTGTAGCAGTATTGTTCACCGAGGGGTCCTTTGGGCCATTACTATGGGCTTTCAAGCCTTGTATTCAGGTAACTTGGCGTTGGGCCTTCGAGCTATGTAATGGGTCTCCCTCTACCCATTTTAAATAGGTCTTTGCTTTCAAATAATAAATTGAGGCTTCTGCCCCAACCTTTTAAAAAAAATCATCTCACATCATAATAATGCCCATATCTCAACCAACACCTGGTTGTATAATTTATCACATATGAACATCATAAACCTATACCTATCTTAAAAAACCACAACCAACATTCAAACAGCATACCTATAACTTTAGACAGCTCTTCAGCCTACTTTGATCATGTCGAATTGATCATGTGCAGCTGACCTGAAGCATGATTTCCTGATGGTTGCCCTCCCTGTGGATTCATACTCATTGTCGGATACTACCACCATATTTTGGTATCATTTCTACTACCTCATCCCACACATGTTATCATATCCCTACTATTTAATCCTTACACAACTCTTAGTCTCACATTAGATGTTTGGGTCTGACATAATCCATATCCTCTAACTACATATGAGATCACCCTATAGAATCTATCTAGATTCCCTATATGTAATCAATCAATACACTCCTTTGATGGTTAATAACACTAGGCTCAAACATTACCTAACTTACCGAACTAGAAACATTTCATTAGTGATCCACCCTACTATGGTTTATCGAGCCTCTGTTCCAACTACCATGTTGGATCTCATCACGTCCCCACATTCGGCTACCCGAAGCTCCACTACCTATCTCTAGTGTCACCAATATCTAGTTTGGTATGATCTCATTCACTAGGTTAAGTTACATTATCAATGCTTAGTTCACTACCTTATAGAAAGAGGTTGACCTGAATATATTTACCAATATACAATTAGCATGTCCTAACCTATCCTTGAAACGTTGCACCTTATTGACATAATCCCCTTCCAACATCATCCCAAACCATAGAAAATCATTAAACCACCTAGAACAATCGATAAGGAATGTCTATAACTACACCAAGTACATGAATTCATGGTCCTGGTCCTCCCTCAATGTCTCAAGGAAGAAGTGCTCGAAGATCATCATCTCGAAGTCCTTCCACACCAACCACTCATGTCTACCAACCAACACTTGTATTTCCTACTAGCATTTCACTAGTCCTCTATGTATGTATGTATCCACCATTACTCTCTACCTTTGTGGTGTCTCAATATCATAAAAAATCATCTATATTTACTCAATCCAATACTTCATTTATTGGGTTCCACCCTCTCTATAGAACAAATGAGGATGTTGTGACTAGAACTCATGTGTCATGTACACCATGGATGGATCACCTCCCAATACTTATCGATTGATGATATGAATGGATTACACCAAGATCACCCTAAGATTTCCATAAATCCACTACCCCAACCCCCCTATCCCATTTGGTTATCCTTTCTTCCTTGGAACCACCATTTGTGGCTCATACACACCTCTGCCCTTAGTGGTCTCATCCGGCACATGCCATGGTGAAACCATGTAACTACCCTCATGGAACCCCAATTATGGTTATCTAGGTGGAATGTCATCATAAACTTCCCCACCACACCCAAATTCTATACCACCCAATCTCACAACCCCACCACCCCCATAAGATTCAGGGACCACACATCATACACATGTATGATCCAAATACTTTTCACACCAAGAGTTACCTACCTGGGTTGACTGGTTAGAAAGACACCAAGAAGCTATTTGATAAAAAACCATATAGATTGTTATTATTTATTATTTAAATAACCCAAACCCTTTTCATTTATAGAATCAATTACCTTTCTAGATTATCTAAGTAGAATTCCACAAAGAGACTATACAGGAAAACACTCTTTATCATGTTGTTGACACTTTAAACAACTAAACATTTTTCCATTAAAAAACCAAAAATATCAATCACAAGTATAATAAACATTTAATATTATCCCTATATTTAAAGATGATTAATGATTAATACCTTTTACCTCTCAGTTCCAAGATTCTAAGACCATAAATCAATAACATCAAATACCCAATTTATTTAAATCAAATAACTCAACTATAACCGTGAAAATAATAACAGTAATCCCAGTTCCCCTGGTAACATAGGCTTCCCTTGTGCATGGGTTAGTTACTCCCAAGAATAAAATCCATACCAATATCTGATAGAACCCTATATTTTTTCTTCCATTCTCAAATAATAAGACATTATTCAACAATTTTTCTCTAATTCCACTTTGTAACACCCATGTCCCTACTCACTTAATGGTAACTAGATCGTAGTGTCATTGGAACTTATGCATGTCTCTCATATGCTAAAGGCTAACAAATAGTAGTGAGGGTTTAAGAGATGAAAGTGGGGGTACTATACCCTCTAAAGATAAATAACTTCAATAATATCATCTCAACAATGAATACTAGTGATAGTATAATAGGATATATATCATAAGCTACAACATGATGCAAAAATATCTACAAGGTCATACATTTCATGAAAAAATAAAAAGATCAATCTCAATTCAGTCACATATATACATACAAAAGGTAAAAAAATATCACCATCCTGGCACTGAGGATCCATCTGGGCCATTCTATAAACCCATTCCATCTAGTTCATGTATCACCAACACATCCCACTTCCCTAGGATTCCATCATTGAACATTTACTTATACCATAATACATAAATTATTCACACATCCTAGAGGGATCATGTAAGGTGTGAGTATAAACATAGTAAGACACCACCATCGGTGTCCCTATCTGGTATCTATATATATACCAATGTATAAAAATCATAATAAATATCAACCAAAATGTATTACACAACCTTATCCACTTGTTCTCAACATACCCCGAGTGTGCCTTTACTTACCTTGGTAAGTGTCAGAGTGGAACGATACATCCGCAGTCTTCCATACTAGAAGCACCCCAGGCTTTCCAATGAATTCTCATATCACTTGTAATCATCAACCCAGTTCAACCATAACGTCCCAATGGAACATTCACAACCTCTCTCTCATCATATCTCACATATCTGGTGAGCATCTTACTCTCATCTAGTGATTCCCATCACTATATATGGACAACTATGTTGTATCCCCTCCATTATACCATTGGTCATTAAGACCACCCCTATGCCCTCAAACTATAGAGGTTACACCCACAATGAATAGACTAAACCACCTTATGGACCATGTCATGTGTACACATGACCCCAACAGCCTTAACACCATGGTGAGAGACAATCACCCACAAACTAGGATACACCTTTGGCAAGTCTTTGTAACAAATATTTCTAGTGATCAACATCACCCACAGTCACATGGCTACTATTGGTTCTGGGCGCAGCGGAATCATTCAATGGTGGGTGATATATTAAAATTTATTTTAATAATCATTTCCCGAAACCAATAGAGAGGATCTTGCATGTCAAATCTATAATTAATTTATTTAATATCTAAAGAAATAAATACCTAGGATTAAGAACTTTCTTTATTGATGATTGTTGATCATTCGAAAAGGCCCTTCCAGATTGCCTTCATTTATCTTGTGAGGATCCAAGGGCATAATACCTCTAGAGGTGATCCACACATGCTTCAATGGTCTCTAAGCACCACCACTCATTCTCTGGGTGCTAGCATGAAGAATCGAATGTCTTTCTTTGTTCGTTATTGATCGCTCATTTTTCAGTCTTGAAGAAATTCTCTCTTGGGTTTCTCATTATTTAGGGGATAGGGGAGGGGGAGTCAAGAGAGAATTCATTTTGCATAAAAATTCTCTATTCCCAAACTTAGAATTGGTTTTGAATGAATTGCACAATAGACATAGACATCTATTTATAGAGATAAGATTCCAGTTACAAAATTTAATTTCATAAAAGACATTAAATATAATTATAACCATTAATGAAATCCCATGACACATAATAATAATAACAATATTATTATTTTTTGGTGTGCTAAATTTCTCAAAATAGATAAATAATATTTATCGAATCGTAAATAATTATTTTATCACTAGACGCGGTCATGGTCTATTTGAACTCCTCTTGTATTTATTGAACACCTGAATAAATTTTTTATTCTCTTAAATAAATATTTTATTAAAAAATAGTAAATAAATATTTATTAAATATTCAATAAAATAAATAAATATATTTTATTCACAATTTAGTTAATAAATATTTATTTAATGTATGAGTTCATTATAAATTAAATAAAATTATTCCACGATCTTGAGAATAATATTATTCCATAAATTAAATTCAAATAGAATTTAATCGAGACCACTAGAAATAGTTAGTGTGTGACCCTCTAAGATTCTTTCTCATTGGCATTAGGTGGGATTTCCTAAAGTTTGAGATTACTTTATAGCAACGGATCAATTCACCTAAGATAAATAATTTAAAGTCGCAATGATGACAACCATATACAAGCACTCAGTGTGTAATATAATCCCTTTGTCACATAATCTCATCAAGAAAGTTGCATGATGGTGTCATCAACCTATATGCTTGATACATCATTCTTTGACTATCTGAAATAAACTCATCAATATTCCATGGCCATGTAATTTAGGGTGAAGGTTATATTTCAATCAAAGGTTAGAGATATAAACTTCCATAAATATGGACGGGACAAATCCTTTCTTAACTTATCCATTAATAACATGTCACTCATGATGCACCCAATGTACCCTACTTCCCACCAACATATGGCGTGATAGTTTTCATCAACAAATATAAGTGCACGAGTTGTGACAAGAATTAATGATAATCTTAAATTCTAAGGACCATTACTCATGCTCATAGATAGGAGTATATGATGACACCAAAATAAGAGGAATTCCTATCGGCAGTTCTATTCTCATAATCTCTCATCTTGGAGATTACCAAGTGGGAACTTCATGAGAAGAAGACTCATATTCTTATGAGTACTCGAACCTGATGTTCTATATACTATGTATCTCATAATAGTATATTATCCAACTACAAAACTATATTAAGAATATTTTCATAGCGCTTCAAGGTTCTCATCATAGCAGGTAAATAATATGACCTTATCAATGAGACAAATACTCTAGGACATTATTACATTATGGACATGCAGAACAATGAAAAATATGTGATAAGATATTTAATTTAATATTTAAGACATAAAATATTCATGTAATCAAAGTAAAAATAGTTGGTTCTAGGACACCAACTCTAACAAACTCCCACTTAGACTAGAGCCATATATCTATGACTTTAAAGCTGCTAGACCTCACATGATAATAATATTTCTACTAAGTCAAGGTTGTAGTAAAGGGGTCTTCCATGTTTTCTTTTATGGAAATAATTCTACTTTCAACTTCAACTCTCTGAGAAAAATCCCACAAGAGATGATACTTCCAATATATATGCTTCATCTGCTAATGTAACCTTGGATCTTTCGCAAGATCCACCATTTTAGTATTATTATAATAGAGTGTGATGGGATCTTTAATTCTATGTACCACATCAAGCTCTTGGATGAAATTTCACATCTGAACCAATTCTTTAGCTACCTCAGAAGATGAAATATATTTGGACTCTGTTGTAGAATCTGAAACCATAGCCTGCTTTGAGCTCTTCCAGCTCACAGCACCTCCATTCAAAGTGAATATGTATCTTGTTTGTGACTTCATATCATCTTGATCAGTCCAGAAACAATAATATTCATATCCTATGATGACTAGTTTCTCATCTCCTTCATAAACCAGGAACATATCCTTAATACACCTCAAATACATAAGGATAGTCTTGGATTCTATCCAATAGTGGTCACCTAGATCATCTTGATATTTTCCTACCTTACTTAATATGTAAGAGACATCTAGCCTAGTACATAGTATATCATACATGACTGACCCAATCGCTAATGTGTATGGAATCCTTTCCATTCTATTTATTTCCTTATGGGTCTAAGGACACATTTTCTTGGAAAGATGAATGCCATGTGACACTGGAAACAAACCCCTCTTGGATTGTTCCATATTGAATCTCTTTAGTATCTTATCAATGTATGTACTTTGACTTAGGCTAGGATACCTCTTAGATCTATCATGATGGATCTTGATCTGAAAAAATATATGCTGCCTCACCCAAGTCTTTCATGGAAAATCATTTATTCAACCATTCCTTAATAAACTGTAAGATTGGTATTTCATTTCTAATAACTAATATGTTGTAAAAATATAATATTAAGAAAATGACTACACTCCCACTAAATTTTTTGCAGACATAAGGGTCACATTCGTTCTTTATAAAACCAAATTCTATTATGGATTTATAAAAACAAATGATCCATGACCTGGATTATTTCTATAATCCATAAATGGATTTTTTTCAACTTGCATATCTTATTGGCATCCTTTGAAGTCACAAAAACTTCAGGTTGTTTCATGTATACATATTTCAGAAGGTCCCCGTTAAGGAAGGTTGTTTTGACATCCATTTTCCAAATCTCATAGTCATGGTAAGCCACAATGGAAAGTATAATTCTGATGGATTTCATCATTGTGACTCGTGAAAAGGTTTCATCGTAGTCAATACCTTGATGTTGTTTAAACCATTTTTTAAATAGTCGTACCTTATAGGTAATAACTTTTCCTTCCATGTATAGTTTCTTCTTGAATTCCCATTTGCAACCAATAGGTTTTACATCCACTAGAGGATCTACCAAAATATAGACTTGGTTTTGGTATACGGAATCCATTTCAAAATTCGTGGATTCTTTCCACTTAGAAACATCTATGTCACTTAATGCTTTCTTGTAGGTTAGAGTATCATTATTATCAACTAATAATGAGTCACCATACTTGGTAACTATAAAATCATACCATTCTGGTTCTCTAACCACTCTTGTACTCCTACGTAGTTCTTGTGCCTCTAGAATAGTTTCATCTTCCATGGGGCTTTGTGGAATCTGATCTTGTACCAACTTTTGTGTACCTTGAACCTCGAATTCATCGAAGTTTTTCTCTCGTTACTAGAAATCATACATATACCAACACCCTTTTCCCAACAGTTTGTTTAAAACATTGGGATAGAGAATTTTTTCCAATAGTTTTTGAAAACCATTGGGATATAATGCCTTCGTGTAGTATTTCCCAATGGTTTGTGAAAACCGTTGGGTGTATGGATTTTTACCAATGGTTTATGTAAACTGTTGGGATAAAGTGGGGTATAGTGATTTTTCCCAATGGTTTTTTAAAAATTTTAGGGTATAGTTATATTTCCCAATGGTTTTTTAAAAAACCTGGGATAGTTTTTCCCCAAATACACCTGATCCCCCACTTCCCTTTCTAGATTCGATTGATTTTTTCCCTACCAGAGCGGTGCTCTCTTCCCAGCTAGTGACCCCTCCTCTTCTAAAGATCCCTGCTATTTGTTTCTACTTTAAATTGGTGAGTTGGAGTTACATATTTTTCCTAAATTTATTTTGGTTTTTTATATACCACGTTTAGTTTATTTACTCATCAGTTGTAATCCCCCATCATTTAGGGTTTTCGGTTATTATTGAATATGAAATTGGCATGTTCCAAATACTCTATCTTACACAATTTCCCTTCTCGAACCACTACAATAACTAATTTTCTAGGCGTGTTACACAATATTAGTGTTGTAGGGGTACTATATTTTCTCCCATCAGTCATGTTCACATTCATATTTTCATGAATTTTACCTTGGAAACTGATTGGTTTCTTTAAAAAGGGAGTTCCAACAATTACTTTTTGAAATTTTTATGTAATGGTTTGGTAGGCTGTGTAGGTTGTGGTGTGTAGTTCGGGGGGAGGGGGGAGGGGGGTTGTGCAGGGGGAGTCTGTTGGGGGTGAGGTGGGGATGGGTTGTTCAGGTGGGGGTGGGGGGAGGGGTGTTGTGCAAGTGGGGGTGCAGGTGGGGGGTTGTGCAAGTGGGTGGGGGAGGGGAGTGTGCAGGTTGGGGGTGTAGTGTGAAAGTGGGGAGGGGTGAAGGGGGGAGGGGACTATGCAGGGGGAGTCTGTTGGGGATGGGGGAGGGGGGTTGTGAAAGTGGGGGGTGCAGGTGGGGGGTGTTCAAGTGGGTGGGGGAGGGGAGTGTGCAGGTTGGGGGGGTGTAGTGTGCAAGTGTTGAGGGGGTGTGGGGGGAGGGGGCTGTGCAGGGGGAGTCTGTTAGGGGTGAGGTGGGGGTTGTGCAAGTGGGGGTGGTGGTGGGCTATACAGGTGGGGGTGTGCAAGTTGGGGGAATGTGCAGGGGGAGTCTGCTGGGGTGAGGTGGGGGTGGTTGTACAGGTGGGGGTGGGGGAGGGATGTGCAGGTGGGGGTGGAGGAGGGGGTTTGTGCAAGTGGGGGGTGTACAGGTGGGGGTGCAGTGGGTGGTGGAGGGGGAAGGGGTGTGTAGATAGGGGGTTGTCCAAGTGGGGGTGGGGGTGGGTTGTCCAGGTGGGTGGTGGGGGTGGGTTGTCCAGGTGGGGGAGGGGGTGGGCGGTCTGGGGGGTGGGCTCTCTAGGTGGGGGTGGGGGTGGGTTGTCCAGGTAGGGGGGGTTATTCATTTTAAAGATAAGATTTTTTTTCTACCAATGAAGTGATGTGGAGGGGGGGTTGTCTAGGTGGGGGGCTATCTAGGTGGGGGTGGGGGTGGGGGTTGTTCAGGTGGGGGGGCTATCCAATGGGTTGTAGGGGGTAGGGGCTGTAGGTGAGGGGGTGGTGTTGAAATTGGGTGCCCTAGACCCAACTTATATTGTACTTTGATTACCACTACATGTATTTAGTTTATTATAATACATGTGCTTATCTTTCCATAATAGTGTAGATACTTCTGCATCCACTTTTTTTATGGAAATGTCCTTAGATTACATGTTGTATCAAAGGGTTATAGTAGATCCCAAGCTATAATGAGAACCCTGAGATACCATGACATTAATCATAAAGTAATTTCCTATGGTCCAGTTACATCATTCTGAAAGGACACAAATGATGTGTGACCATCAGGTTCTGGGGGATTATAAGTATTGAGACTTCTTCTCATGAAGTTCGCACTTGATGATCTCTAGTAGTTGAGATCATTGGGACAAACCCGCATAATAAGAACACCACATATTATAGGTGTCATTGGTCATTTCTATCTACGAACATGTGTAATGGTCTCCAAACTTGATATCATTATCAATAAATGTCATTTAATTGTGTGCTTTGATTCAAGGTGAAAACCATGGCGATAAAGTCATGTCGAGGTAGTTTTTGTTGGGTACTTCATTAATGACATGGCAATGATTGAATGATCAGGATAGGATTTGTCGCTTCCGGGTTCAGGAAGAGATATGGTAACATCCCAGGTAAATAAAGAATATTACTTTTTCATATTTATTAATATTTGTGAATAAAATATTGATATTACTTTAAATGGAGCGTTATTCTCGATGGCGTACCCAATACGCAACAACGAGTTTCTTTGAAATCTTATGTTGCACTCTAATAATAAAATAATATTATTTTAAATGGTAGTTAGTGCCTAGCCGTTGTATTGGAAGAAATGAATAGAAATAACTAAAATATTATTATATATGTTTTTTAAATGTTTTTACATTTATCCAATAAAAGATAAAGGCTTAAAATAAGAAAAGAATTCAATTTTAAGCATAAATACTCTAATATTCACTAAAAGGTCAATTTATCGCCTTTTGATGGTGAACCCTCTTTAAATGTAGTTTTGATCACTCTTATACATTATATTGGACTAAATAAAATTCTTCTTTAGAATCGGGACATCAAAATTTACTTTGTGTAAATTTTTTGTATTTTTCCGACAAAGATCATTTTTTTAATGAATAGGGAAAATGTTGTATTTTAATTCAAAGCCTCTTTTTAATCAAATTTATTTATATGATTAGATTATCTTTTGAATTGGTTTTAAAGTTAAATTAGAATATATTTTTACAATTTAATCCGATGGTGTCATTGGAATTAATTTCACTTTGAAATTAGACTTAAACTAGTGTCAATCTTTTGATATATATTGTTTCATAAAAACATGCTATTTGTTTTGACAACGGGAATTAATTATTAAAATAATTAATGCAACTTATATGTTTATAAATTTTTAAAATAGACATCATTTTTGAATTCTGAATATCAAATATAGCTTAAGGTGAATTTTTAGTATTTTTCTGAAAAACTTCAATTTTTGATGAATAGTGAAATCACTAAGTGGTAGTTAAAAACTGATTTTTTGTTTAAATTAAACTTTACCACTTTTGTGAATTGAATTTAAAAAATCCAACATAAATGGTTTTCATTAGGATGTAAAATGTGGTTCAATGGGATTAAAATAATTTTTTGGTGAATAGTAACTTTTAAGTTTTATTAATCGCGATTAGAGATAATTAGTTTAATTTAAGGTAAAAATAATGTTTTAATAATATTAAATGACCTTGAAACATGTCCTACCTTTATTGGATGTGTCATGGCCGACCAAGAAAATCCATGGGTCAACTTGGGGATTCCATGGATCCACTTGGGTAAGAAAATGACATTAATAACTTTTTATTTAAAGTTAAAATAAAAATGTCACAAACATGTATTGTTTTACTAAAACAATTTTTACATGGGGTTATACAAGTCATATTTTTTACTATAAATATTCATTAGAAATCTAAAAATATTTCCTACATCATGATATTTTTTTTATAATTTTTAAACATTAAATAAATTAAATTATTTAGGACACCATGATGATGCAGTGATTACCTCATTATTTAACGATTTAAATAAAATGAAAAGATAATGTAAAATATAAGACCTAAACTTGTCAAAAACCTACTGGATGGGTTTATTTAGAACCCTTATCACCTTATCCTAGAAATATATAATTGTGGGACCTTTTATATCCTAAAATCATTTTATAATAAAGTAAATTTTCATGTCTTTCCAAGAGTACCCCTCCTCCCTCTTATAAAAGGCCCCCACCTCTACCCCCTTACCCACACCTCTTAAGCCTTTGTCTCGACAAAACTCTGCACATTTTATCTATCCAAATCCCTCTCCTCATCCTAAAAGCCTTCCCTTTGGTATAAATATCTTCAAGAAACCCTTTTGGTTCAAACTAATAGGAGTTACCTGATTTAAAGGTAATGTCTTCACATGTGTTCTTTTGTTTTATTTTGCTTCTCCAACCCCCTAAACTCTTTTTTTTCCTTTATTTTGTAACAAAACCAGTATCTTAAATATACTAGGACGTTTTTATGAGAAATTTTTGAGCTACACTTACACACACCTTCGTCTAATTGTTAAAGAACATATTGTTTCTGTGGATGGCGAATTACTGCCTCACGAAACGATGATTGTTCAATATTCTCTTAACACCTTTCATGGTGTCCATTATGATGTCACTGTATTTTATATATGATATATATGGTATTTATTTTTTCTATATGCTTCTGTATTTTATATTTAAAACATACCTTTATGCTTTGCATGTTGTGAAAATGCGATAATTTCATACGAGGAAGTGTGGACTACCGCCCCCTCAAGGGATGTGACTCATTCATGCAATACATGGAATGTATAACGAATGAAATTAATGAACATATGTGACCTATATAACATATATATTATACTGGAATTATAATATATATATCTCTCTTTTATTTTTAATTCCATTAATATGACAAATAAATGAAAGTGGCGTCCATGCGTACGTACGGCCTACCATCTCCATGAACGGTGCATTTCATTTATTTTTATCTCCAAATGTTATGGAATAGTATAAAATGAATATTTACTGGATATATATGATATTTAAGTCATTAATACTATTTTGGAGATGATTTACTTATAAATACATGGACAATCATTTTCAAACAAGTTCATTTTTGTCTCATGTACCGAACATTGACAAGAACGTCTGATATGAACTCACATTATTAACCAATTATTATAAAATTATAATATGTGACATAAATTGAATAATAAACTTTAAAGTATTATCTTAATCAATTATAAATTGACCAAATTTTATTATTCAGGAATATATAAAGAAACGAACAAGACAAGTCGGACTTCAGGTAAGGGATCCTACCTCTCTCTTTCTTTCTAAGTACTCTCTTTTATGTCACTTACTTTAAGCTCCTCTTTCTTATGTTTTTGGATGTTCTTTTATATTAATCTTGTTGTACTTTTTATGTTAATATGATGAGATACACTATTTGATCTCATCAATCCATTTTTTTAAATTTTAAGTGGCGTCGTTAGGCTGCCGAATTTTCATAAGGGGATTTTTCATCTCACTTTTATTCTCGTGAGATTCATGCTACATTTTCCGCTATTGCCTTTTATGTGGTGTATGTACTGCACATGATTGTATTATTTGTGTAATATAATTTAATTTATGGGTATTTACATCTTCATTTTATGACCCTTCTTTCATGTGGTGTATGTTTCGAAAGTTACCCAAATCGGTAAGGAAACCTTTCACCCTCCTCTTTTTAAAAAGACCTATTTATGTTATGTCTTTTAATTTACATATTCTTATGTTGGGATATGTTATTATATATCCTTATTGATGTAAATTTTATGTCCAAGTGATAAGATGCCATTTTCCACTCTCATCAACTCATTTTATAAATTTTAAAGTGACGTTGTTAGGCTGTCGAATTCTTGCAAGGGAACTTCTTAACTCAATTTCAATCCTTTGGGTTAAACTTGTACTACATGAATATGTCATTATATGAATATGTGTGAATGACCTCTAATTTTTTTACACTTAATATCCACTTATATTTGGTGTATTCTTTTGTCACACATAATTATGTAATTGATTTATCCTTAATCAAAGGATACCATCTTTGTAAGGGACTTCATCTCAATCTCCTTTCATTGAGGCATATTTTGTTTTATACACAACTTTCTTTTATACACTATATAAAACACCTTTGTATTTTAATTTCATTCAAATGGAATATTTTTGTACGAAGTGTTTTACTAAACGACAAAAAGGAATGTTTCTTTTAACGTACGCGGTGACAACGACCTTTTCCGCCGCTGCGAGTATTATTTGGTCTTTGGCTTCCTCAACAAGTCGTAATGTTTTTTAAAATGAAATAAATACCATATACTCTTTTATGTATTTTGGTATTTAAAATGGTTTTTATAATGGATTTGTTATTTCAATATATTTAAGTGATATATTGTGATTGAAATGTGGAAATGTTTTCTTTCCATTATTTTTGTTTTATATCTTATGATTTTATAATGGTACTTGGAAATTTGATGGGTGGTTACGTGATAAACCATATGATGGGTGGTGTCGTGAATACTAGGATGGGTGGTTATGTTATGACCTCAAATGAATTAGGTATGGAAGTCAGCCGTATGGCTATTCCATTAAGTGATATGTGTGGAAGTCGACCATATGGTTATTCCATTTAAGTATGTTTATGTCCCAAGTTACCTTTATATGTTATGTGTTCTTTATATGGGTTTTATGGTAATATTTTGGTTAAAAAGGTTAAGTAATGATCTTTTATTCAGTGAAGAGTATTTACTACTTCATAAAGGTGAAAATTATTACTTTGATAAAGTATTCATGGTTTACTTGTTGTTTTGAAAAACTAAAAGTTTTCCTTCTTTGTGTATCCCTTACTGAGCTTTTTATGCTCATCCCAAGTTTTTTTTTGAAATGTTTTTCATAGGACATAATGTGGAATAGGGTTAAGGATAATATCAAGGAAAATTCATGATGTCTTAAACATGGAACTTGACAAGGCTCTTTTTTTTAAGAGTTCGTGTTTTGAAAAAAAAAAGGAAACTTTGTAGAAGTGTCTACTGTGTAATCTTTTGAGATGTAATAGTTATGATCTAATTCTCTAAAACTATAAACCTGAAAATATCCTCAATGGTAATTATTCATCTAATTCAATATTAAGTAATTTTTAAGGTTTATGCCTTATAATTGGTATCATAGGTCGGTTTAGATAACTTTAGAGGTTAGAGTGTTTTTTAAGCATAAGTGACAAGTTTTGTATAACCACAATGGGTAGTATATTCGATGGAGTCATTGTTTTTTTTTTTTGAAAGTTATAATGAGTTTGAGATAACTTGGATAATTATATATTATTTTTTATCTTCCTCATTATTATATGATTATTTTACTAATATGCTCACACTGACCTTTTTGGTTTTAGTAAATGGCTGGAACTGACAGGCACCAAAGTAATAGTGGATGTGAAGGAAACTGTGACAGTTTTCTGAGTGAGCAACTGAATGATATGGGAGCTGCAATGAGAACTCTTGTGTTTATACTCAACCAACTATCTGGAGTCATGATTGACCACCTAAACCTTGGTTATTTTTATAAGGCATCATATATGCGAGAAACAAATCCCTACGGAAGTTCAGGTAATAATAATAAAGGTAAGTGTGTTCAAAAACATATGCGTCAAAGATGTGGAAAGAAACACCTAGGAAAATGTTTCAAAGGGACAGAAATATTCTATAGATGTGGAAATGAAGGTCATAAAGTGAGAACCTTCCATGGAAAAAGGAAGCATCTAGTCGACTCGAGGAAAGGGAAAGAAGTTCTTTCTGAGGGATCAATTGAATGTTTTAAATGTGGTATGCATGGTCATTATGCAAACACATTCCCTATGAAGAAGTTTCGGGAATGGGATCACCAAGATCATAAAAATATTCGTTTACCAATACCTAATGCCATTCCGATTGAGGATGAAGAAACTGACAATGACCAATCAAAGGTATAGATTATTTCTTAACTTATGTTTTCCTATTTTGGAATCTTAGGATATGATTCATGATTTTGTTTGTAGGAAAGAAGTATTTCAGAATAAGTTGGAAAGGAATGGTTAATGGATCATGAATAATTTTGAATTAGTAAGAAGTCAACATATAAGGGATTCAAGAGTTATGGTAGATTTTAGGATTGTGAAATTCTTAAAATTATTATGTCTCATTTGATGATGGGGTTACATTAGAAGACTTTTTATAGTATGTGTAACCCTGATGTTTGATTTATGAAAATTTTATTCAAGGAATAGTTATCTGTTATTTTGTGGACATAGTTATAAAGAACCATTTGGTTTATATGATCCTTACTTTTGAGGTAATTATGGGTTACTATATGTTATGATGGAAAATGAAAGGCATGAGATAAAATTGAGGTTAAATTATGTTATGGTTATTTTTCATGATTTTATCTCTTTTTGGGGAATTTTTTGAGAATTATATAGTTTTTTAAAAAGGACAACACACAGACCATGTGACAACCCGTCGCGTCGGACAAAGCCGTGGGAATCGAACCCACAAACAAAGTGCGACTTGTATTTATCGCCTACCACAGGACTACATGAAGTCCCTGGTTAGTATGATAAATCCTTTTTAGTTATATAATTTTATGAATAAAGAATAAGTTGATTTTGGTTTATCTAGGAAAATATTGACCTATCATGGAGGATATATGATTTGGTTAATTACTTTTCAATATGAGACTTTAAGAGTAACTGGTGTTATTTGGAGATAAATGTTTTTTTTGTACCTTGGAAGACTATGTGATTAAATCCTTCAAAGAATTGGGTTTCAATATTAGTTTGGTTTACTTTGAAGAATTTTATGGACAATTTTTTATCGAATGGTCTTTGTATAACTTTGGGTTTTTTTGGACAAATTTTGGAGATTAAGAATAGATTTTATTTTTATAAAGGATTATCCTTTTTGGGTATTATCTGATCTCGTACTAACAAATTTGTTTTTGGTTTTTGTCTAAAGACATGGGAAATATATAGTTCTCTTTTGTGGATTAGGTGATTCTCTAGAAGTTGATTATAGTACTCTTAATATGAAAAAGTCTTCCTAAATACTCGTTTTTTGGAGAAAATATGAGTTTGTGTAAGAAATCTAGTAAGAGATGAGAGTCTAAACGACAAGAAAGTATATTTCCTTGCAATTTAGTTAAGCTTATAAATAAATTCATCAATTAAAAGTAACCTAAAAAAATTGTATGTTAATTTTTTCTACTGGGTAATCAGATACCGTTTAACCCATCACAAGTTTGTGATTTTCTGGTGTTTAACTTTCTCCTAATCATGTTTTCTATCACTCTCCATCAGAACATAACCCTTTGTTTTCTCTTCCATGTCCATGTTTTCCTACATGGAATCCTAGTATGGGTTAACTCAAGTGACCTTTGTACTTCCCTTTCTTTCTTTTAAAGTGACAGTTTAATTTACTCCTTTTCCGATGTGGGGCTTTCAATGAAGTTTCCAAGCCCAATTTTAAAATTGCGAGGATGCAATTCCCAAAAGGGGTGAAGGATGTAACATCCCAGGTAAATAAAGAATATTACTTTTTCATATTTATTAATATTTGTGAATAAAATATTTATATTACTTTAAAGGGAACGTTATTCTCGATGGCGTACCCAATACGCAACAACGAGTTTCTTTGAAATCTTATGTTGTACTCTAATAATAAAATAATATTATTTTAAATGGTAGTTAGTTCCTAGCCGTTGTATTGGAAGTAATGAATAGAAATAACTAAAATATTATTATATATGTTTGTTAAATGTTTTTACATTTATCCAATAAAAGATAAAGGCTTAAAATAAGAAAAGAATTCAATTTTAAGCATAAATACTCTAATATTCACTAAAAGGTCGATTTATTGCCTTTTGATGGAGAACCTCTTTAAATTTAGTTTTGATCACTCTTATAAATTATATTGGACCAAATAAAATTCTTCTTTAGAATCGGGACATCAAAATTTACTTTGTGTAAATTTTTGGTATTTTTCCGATAAAGTTCATTTTTTTAATGAATAGTGAAAATGTTGTATTTTAATTCAAAGCCACTTTTTAATAGAATTTATTTATATGATTAGATTATCTTTTGAATTTGTTTTAAAGTGAAATTAGAATATATTTTTACAATTTAATCCAATGGTGGACATTAGAATTAATTTCACTTTGAAATTAGACTTAAACTAGCGTCAATCTTTTGATATATATTATTTCATAAAAACACGCTATTTGTTTTGACAATGGGAATTAATTATTAAAATAATTAATGCAAATTATATGTTTTGAATTTTGTAAAATATATATCATTTTTGAATTCATATTATCAAATATATCTTAGGGTGAATTTTTGGAATTTTTCTGAAAAACTTCAATTTTTGATGAATAGTGAAACCACTAAGTGGTAGTTAAAAAATGATTTTTCGTTTAAATTAAACTTTACCACTTTTGTTAATTGAATTTCAAAAATCCGAAATAAATGGTTTTCATTATAATTTAAAATGTGGTTCAATGGGATTAAAATAATTTTTTGGTGAATAGAAACTTTTAAGTTTTATTAATCGTGATTAGAGGTAATTAGTGTAATTTAAGGTAAAAATAATGTTTTAATAATATGAAATGACCTTTACACATGTCCTACCCTTATTAGATATGTCATGGCCGACCAAGAAAATACATGGGTCAACTTGGGGACCCCATGGATCCACTTGGGTAAGAAAATGACATTAATAACTTTTTATTTAAAGATAAAATAAAAATGTCACAAACATGTATTGTTTTACTAAAACAATTTTTACATGAGGTTATACAAGTAATATTTTTTACTATAAATATTAATTAGAAATCTAAAAATATTTCCTACATCATTATATTTTTGTTATAATTTTTATACATTAAATAAATTAAATTATTTATGACACCATGATGATGCTGTGATTACCTCATTATTTAATGATTTAAATAAAATGAAAATATAATGTAAAATCTAAGACCTAAACTTGTCAAAAACCTATTGGATGGGTGGCTTTAAAACCCTTATCACCTTATCCTCGAAATATATAATTTTGGGACCTTTGATATCCGAAAATCATTTTATAATAAAGTATATTTTCAAGTCTTTCCAAGAGTACCCCTCCTCCCTCTTATAAAAGGCCCCCACCTCTACCCCCTTACCCACACCTCTCAAGCCTTTGGCTCGAAAACACTCTGATCATTTTATCTCTCAACATCGCTCTCCTCATCCTAGAAGAATTTCCTTTGGTAGAAAGCTCTTCAAGAAACCTGTTTGGTTCAAACCAAGAGGAGTTACCCGATTTAAAAGTAATGTCTTCACATGTGTTCTTTTGTTTTATTTTTCTTCTCCAACCCCCTAAACTCTTTTTATTCCTTTATTTTGTAACAACACCAGTATATTAAATATACTATGATATTTTTATGAGAGATTCTCGAGCTACACTTACACACACCTTCGTCTAATGGTTAAAAAACATACTGTTTATGTGGATGGCGAATTACTGCCTCACGAAACGATGATTGTTCAATCTTCTCTTAACACCTTTCATGGTGGCCATTATGATGTCACTGTATTTTATATATGATATATATGGTATTTATGTTTCCTATATTCTTATGTATTTTATATTTAAAACATACCTTTATGCTTTTCATGTTGTGCAAATGCAATAATTTCATAAGAGGAAGTGTGGACTACCGCCCCCTCAAGTGATGTGACTCGTTCATGCAATACATGAAATGTATAAAGAATGAAATTAATGAACATATGTGACCTATATAACATATATATTATACTTTAATTATAATATATATCTCTCTCTTTTATTTTTAATTCCATGAATATGACAAAGAAATGAAAGTAGCATTCATGCGTATGTACGGCCTACCGTCTCCATGAACGGTGCATTTCATTTATTTTTATCTACAACTGTTATGTAATAGTACAAAATGAATATGTACTAGATATATATGATATTTAAATTATTAATACTATTCTGGAGATGATTTACTTATAACTACATGGACAATCATTTTAAAACATGTTCATTTTTGACTCATGTACTGAACATCGACAAAAACGTCTGATATGAACTCACATTATTAACCAATTATTATAAAATTATAATATGTGACATAAATTTAATAATAAAATTTAAATGAGGACCTTAATAAATTATAAATTTACCAAAGTTTATTATTCAGAAATATAAAGAAATGAACAAGACAAGTCGGACTTGAGGTAAGGGATCCTACCTCTCTCTTTCTTTTTAAGTACTCTCTTTTATGTCACTTACTTTAAGCTCCTCTTTCTTATGTTGGGGGATGTTCTTTTATATTCATATTTCTATACTTTTTATGTTAATATGATGAGATACCCTATTTTATCTCATCAATCCATTTTTGGAAATTTTAAGTGGCGCTGTTAGGCTACCGAATTTTCATAAGGGGGTTTTTCATCTCACTTATATTCTCGTGAGATTCATGCTACATTTGCCACTATTTCCTTTTTTTGGTGTATGTACTGCCTATTATTGTATTATTTGTGTAATATAATTTAATTTATGGGTATTTACATCTTCATTGTATGACCCTTCTTTCATGTGGTGTATGTTTCGAAAGTTACCCAAATCGGTAAGGGAACCTTTCACCCTCCTCTTTTTAAAAAGACTTCTTTATGTTATGCCTTTTAATTTACATGTTATTATGTTGGGATATGTTCTTCTATATCGTTATTTATGTAAATATTATGTCCAAGTGATGAGATACCATTTTTCCACTCTCATCAACTCATTTTATAAATTTTAAAGTGGCGCCATTGGACTGTCGAATTCTTGCAAGGGAACTTCTTAACTCAATTTCAATCCTTTGGGTTAAACTTGTACTCCGTGAATATGTCGTTCTATGAATATGTGTGAATGACCTCTGATTTTTTTACACTTAATATCCACTTATATTTGGTGTATTCTTTTGTCACACATAATTATGTAATTGATTTATCCTTAATCAAAGGATACCATCTTGGTAACGGACTTCGTCTCAATCTCCTTTCATTGAGGCATATTTGGTTTTATACACAACTTTCTTTTATATGTTGTATAAAACACCTTTTACTTTTTATTTCATTTAAAGGGAATCCTTTTCTAAAAAAAATAATGTTTCTTTTAACGTACGCGGTGACAACGACATTTTCCGCCACCGCGAGTATTATTTGGTCTTTGGCTTCCTCAACAAGCCGTAATGTTTTTCAAAATGAAATAAATATCATATACTCTTTTATGTATTTTTGTATTGAAAATGGTTTTTATAATGGATTTGTTATGTCAATATATTTAAGTGATATATTGTGATTAAAATGTGGAAATGTTTTCTTTCCATTATTTTTGTTTTATGTCTTGTGATTTTATAATGGTACTTGGACATTTGACGGGCGGTTACGTGATAACCATATGACAGGTGGTGCTGTGAATACCAGGATGGGTGGTTACATTATAACCTCCAATGCATTGGGTATGGAAGTCAGCTGTATGGCTATTCCATTAACTGATATATATGGAAGTCGACCGTATGGTTATTCCATTTAAGTATGTTTATGTCCCAAGTTACCTTTATATGTTATGTGTTCTTTATATGGGTTTTATGGTAATATTTTGGTTAAAAAATGGTAAGTAATGATCTTTTATTCAGTGAAGAGTATTTAATACTTCATAAAGGTGAAAATTATTACTTTGATAAAGTATTCTTGGTTTACTTTTTGTTTTTAAAAACTAACAGTTTTCCTTCTTTGTGTATCCCTTATTGAGTTTTTTATGCTTATCCCAAGTTTTTTTTTTGAAATATTTTTCACAGGACATAATGTAGAATAGGGTTAAGGATGAGATCAAGGAAAATTCATGTTGTCTTAAACATGGAACTAGACAAGACTCTTTTTTTAAGAGTTAATGTTTTGAAAATAAAAGGAAACTCTGTAGAAGTGTCTACTGTGTAATCTTTTGAGATGTAATAGTTATGATCTAATTCTCTAAAACTCTAAACCTGAAAATATCCTCAATGGGAATTATTCATCTAATTCAATATTAAGTAATTTTTAAGGTTGAGGCCTTATAGATATCTCGAGTCTGGTTTATTAGGATGGTTAAACCTTAATTAAATCAATGTCCATGGTAGTGGAAGGTAAGACCATCCGGAAAAATAAAAAAATAAAATAGAGAAAGATAAAGGATGATGACACTAGTGTGCATTCTACTCTATTGAGATATCGATGATGAATAGATTATATTACACAGACCATGTCCATAGGAAGGTAGTCATTGCTTTGAATTTACCTTATCTCTATAGGGGCCTCGATGGGTTGTTAAACCCCACTCTTGGTTGGTGTATATTATTCACTACTATTGAGATAAGGTCCTAGAGGGTCACACACAATAGCGCTTTGAGAATCTACCCTATTCTGGGAATAGGAACATTGAACTTGGTGGGCCCTACCAAAGGGTCTGAGTACTATCCAAGTTCTATGGATCACCAAGGAATAAATAAATTCTTTAATTATTAAATCTTGGAATAATATGTTGAATTTATTTATAACATGTATTTACAAGTGATTGGTAAATACAAAAATAAAATATTATTCAAACGGATTTAAATATCCAGGGTTCATTTAATATTTTCAAGAGAAGTGAGTCGAGTTATAGACTCAAGTTTATCACGTAATATATATATTTAATATATATTGCAGTTAGTGATAAAATTATAAATATTATTTATGGAATAATTTAATTTGACATAAATAAATATTTATAATACATATACAGAGAATATCTATTACATGGGGATCGGGAACCCATACCAGGTATTTTAGATATTCCCTATATAAGTAAGAGAGAGGCTCTCCCCTTGTAACTATTCATGTGTCAAATTTGAGAGCCTCTCTATCCTCCTAGATTCTTGAGAGAGATCCTCTCAAGAAAGTAAGAACTTCAAGATCTTATTTTGTGGATCGAAGTTCCTTGCCTTGCGGTGATCACTACTGCATCGAGGAGATCGCTGGTGTGTCGCGCTAGCACCCAGATTCCAATGAATGACACGCATGCAGATTCGAAAGGCGTGTGTGGATGATCTATAAGACTTTGATGTTGGAGTCTTCGAGAAACGGTCGCCAACAACCTACAACACACTAGCACATGTCAAATCCGAACAAGGTACTTGTTCATTTTATATTTTGTGCTCTGTCAAATCCATGTGTGGTCCTCAGATTGTACTGGGATAACTCACCAGATTCGACATCCTAACGATGCTCTGGTGATGTGAAAAATTTTAATTTCCCAACCCATCGGCTTCTGTTGCCCGTCCTGGTACCTTAGAGGTGGGATGTCCATGGTTTTGGTGGGTGGGCTATCCAGGTGGGGGAGGGGGTGTGGGCTATCAAGGGGGTGGTATTTCCAAGGGGGTGGGGGTGGGTTGTCCAAGGAGGAGGGGTGGGCTATCCAAGTGGGGTGGGGGCTGTCCAGGTGGGGTGGGGGCTATCTAGGTGGGGCTATAGGGGGTGGGGGGCTGTAGGGGTGTGGGGGTGTGGGTTGTCCTGGGAGGGGTGGGTTTTCCACTCTGATACTCTACAAAAAAAATAGGAATCACATATAACTAATTTATAGTTGCTTTCACACATTAAGACTTTTCTTGAAGTTCCATACCAACACTCACTCTTACCCTTCCAAGAAGAAGTGATCTCTAAAAGAAATCTCACCCAAGTTCTTATCCAATATCCATATTGATCTTATACAAATTTAACCTTCGTACAACTCCATATCACCTAATGATATAACAAGGCTCATACTCCCATGAGTAGTGTCCCATCAAAACTTGTCTCATGTGCTTAAACAACATAAATAGGATCATATTTGACACACACACAAAAATTTTTAAACATAAACCTTGGATAAAAACCTGGAATTATCTATTAGCTAGCCTCTCAAGGCAACAATAAGACACATACTTAGCTCAAAATTTGGAGGAGTGTTTACAATTAGGTGTGTTTTTTATAGAATTCATGTATGATATTTAGAGTGTAAGATAAAATACAATCCATATATTTGGAGGTGTGTTTACAATGAGGTGTGTTGTGATTTATATGTATGATATTCATGGTTTACACCAACAGTCGTATGGATCATCTATAATAGGCTTGAAATCATGCTACAATTGGATAGATATTGGATTCCACAACCCTATTTTGGGGGTGGACACCGCCACCCCCTTGGACATCCCCCACCCCACCCCTCTGGACCCCCCCCCCCCACCCCACCCCACCCACCCACCCCTTGGACACCCCCACCCCCCTGGACACCCCACCACCCCCAAGGACATTCCCCCATCCCCTAGACATCCCCCACCCCCTGGACAGCCCCCACCTCCCTAGACCCCCCCCCACCCCCTGGACACCCCCACCCCCTGGACTCCCCTCCACCCCCAAGGACAGCCCCTCATCCCCCTGGATAGCCCCTCGCCACCCCTGGACACCCCAACCACCCCCTTGGACAACCCCCTGGACACCACCCCACCCCCGGAACACCCCCTCTCCCCCCCCTGAACACCCCCCACCCCCGTTGGGCAGCCCCCTGGACAGCCCCACCCTCTTGGACACCCCCCCCCCCACCCCCTGGACAGCACCCCCCCTTGGATACCCCCACACCCCTGGATATCCCCCCACCCCCCGAGACACCCCCCCCCCCCTCGGACACCCCCACCCCCTTGGGAAGTGTATGTGATCACTCAAATAATCTACTAAAATATAAAATTTCTTTAATCTAAAATTTACTCCAACTTCTAAATAATTCTCCTCCACAAGTTTTCATGATATTATGTACTCATGTATAGTTCTTCAAATATATTTTGTTATAAATATAGTATTTTTTTGTCTTTTATATTATAATTCTCATATAGAGTAGTGTGTTAGTTATGGTTTCATATAAAGTGAACAATTCTTGTTTACTTAAATATACTTTTTATGGAACTTCAATCTTATTGAATTGGTTTTGAAGAAATGACTTATAACAAAAAAAATAGAATGGATAGAAGTTGGATGTATGAAACCAATCGGATATCAAGTGATTTTCAAAACAATTTGGAGATATTTTTAGATTTTTCATTTCACAATGCTTCAGATAGTGGTCACATACATTGACCCTGTTACAATTGTGTTGGAAGACCTTGGTTGAGCCATGAAGAATTCAGCTACCGCATAACCAAATATGGTTTTCAAGAAAAATACTCTATGTGGTATCAAAATGGGGAGAAAATGTAATCTCAAATTGCTGATGATCCAAATGAGAGGACTGCATTGGAGAATTTGTTATATGACTGGTTTCCATTTATTCGTCATCGTGAAAAAGAAAGGATTCTAACCCAAGAAGACTTTGATATGAGCACACATGATGTGTCTAATGAAAATGATGATGTTGTCAGGGTGAAAAATTGAATGATGTTGCCACGACTCCAGTATATCAAAAATTTGGTAAAATGAAAAGGCTCAAATTTTTAATCTGATTTTTTCATGGGAAAACTATGTATGGTATTTCTAATACTTCCATCGATTACATTCTTACCTTCTTGAAGTAATTACTTATAGATGATGCAGATATTCCCTCAAACCACTATATGGAATGGAAGTTAGTTGAGAAACTTGGATTTTTAGGAAACAAAATTCAGGGTTGCTCGAAAGATTGCAGTTTATTCTGGGAGGAAACGACTGAATGAAATGATTGTATAAAATATGGAACATCACGCTGGAAGCCAAAAGCTGATGGAACACCATCCTGTATTCCACAGAAAGTAATGTGGCACTTTCCATTGATCCCCAAACTCCATAATATTTTTATGTCTGATGAAATATAAATAAAAATTTTATGGCATGATACCGAGAGAAAGAAGACTAATGATGAGTTGGTTCACCCAGTAGATGGATTTTCATGGAAGAGATTTGATGCTCAATATCCTAATTTTGTAGCTGATGTGGTTAATGTGAGGTTGGGTCTTTCATGTGATGGTTTTAATCTTTTTGGGAAAATGCTTAATTCGCACAGAACATGGTCGTTTTTATACACATTTATAAAATTCCCCCATGGTTGTGTATGAAAAAACCTTTCACCTTCATGATAATAATCATATCTAGACCTTTTGATCCTGACAATGATGTATACATATACATGAAACCTTTAATAAAATAGTTGAAACTTCTTTGGGATGTGGGTGTGCACACATACGATGCATATTCTAAAGACATATTTCACATGCGTGTTTCACTTATGTGGATGATCAATGATTTACCTACCTATGCAATGATGTCTATATGGAGCATGAAGGGAAAACTATCATGTCTAGTTTGTATGAAGAATACACAATCCAAAAGACTAAAACATCATGGTAGTTTCAGTTTTATGGGACATCGATGATTCTTGCCAATGGACCATACATATAGAAATAATCGTCAAAGATTTGACAATACCATGGAGACCGATGATCCATCCCAGTGTATGTCTGAAACTGATGTGCTTAATTAAATGAAAGATTTCAATTTTTCATTCAAGAATAGTCAAATGAAATCTAGAAAGAGAAATAATGTTTCCACTAAAACCTGTTACAATTGGAAGAAGAGAAGTATCTTATTTGATTTACCTTATTGGTAAACCAATTTTTTACGTCATTGCTTAGACGTAATGCACATTGAAAAAAATATATGTGAAATATTTCTTTCGATTCATCTAAATGTTAAGGGAAATACAAAAGATGATTTACAGTCTTGGTGTGACTTTGTGGATTAGGGTATCAGACCAGAATTGCATCCTGTGTGTATCAGTGAAAATAAATGGCAAGTTCCATGTGCTTCTTATGTGATGACACCTATAGAAAAAAAAGAAATTTATAGAAGTACTAGAGACTATTAGAGTTTCGGATGTCTATTCAAGAAACATATCTAAACGGTTCAATAGAATAGAGTTGAAGCTAAAATCTTTGAATACTCATTATTATCACATCCTTCTGCAATAGTTGATTCCAATATCAATCCGTCATCTTTTTTCCAATAATGTAAGGGTGGATTTTATTCAGTTGTGCCATTTTTTTAGAGATCTTTGTGCTAAGAAGTTATCCAAGTCTTTCTTGTAAAAAATGTTGGCAGATGCCTCATTAATTTTGTGTGAGTTAGAGAAAATATTTCCTCCATAATTTTTCACATGCATGTTGCATCTGACTGTCCATATTCCAACTGAAATACTTCTTAGAGGACCTATTTCTTTTTGTTGGATGTATCCAACTGAAATAAATATGTACACATTAAAGTCTTATGTCCGAAATAGTAATCATCTTGAAGGTTCTATCGTTAATGGTTACTTGGTTCAAGAATGTATGGATTTATGCTCTATTTATTTGTCTAATCTTACTAAAAGAATGAATAGACCAATGAGAAATGAAGAAGAATAGTATGAGTAAATTGAACCCAGTTTTCCATCACTTCCTCAAAAAAGAAGAATTCCCGGATCGTATACATTGACGATATTAAGCCTTGAAGAGCGGGAGATGTCACATCGCATAGTTTTGTTCAACTATTATTTGTTCAATGAATACATCTTATAATTAAATTGAATATGTATATCTTATATATATATCTGTTAAACTATTCTTATTATCTATAGGGAACATAAAGCGATGATAAATAGAAAGCATCATTATTTATCTTTGAGAAGGAGGGAGACTTTTCATAGAAAAGAGTTTTCTACTTGGTTAAAATTGAAGGTAATAATATTACTGTTTAAAATAATTAAAACAATATATAATTAAGTTTAATATTCATTTATATGTTAGGTATTGAGTTTTCCTACTGACTCTATCTCTGAGTAAATAAAAGATTTGGATTTTGGTCCTAATACTATGGTTTGTGACTGTAAATCAATTGTTATCAATGCGTACAGATTTATTATCACTAAATAAGAAAAGAACATGAGAACACAACATGATGGTGTTATGGTTACTGCCAAAATATACTGTTATTCCAGTGCATCAGATAGTAGAACCCTATTTTAAAATGTAGGTTATTATGGAGTCATTGAAAAAATAATAATATTGGATTATTACTCTCATGGAGGAGTCACGATTATGAAATGATAGTGGTTTTATTCAATGATTATGCATGGAAAATTTATTGATGATTGTGGATTTTGAGTGATTGATATGACTCACACTCTTGCTACCGATGAACCATATATATTGGCATCAATGGAGAAACAAGTGTTTTATGTCAAAGACCATATTCGACATGAATTTGGTGTCATTATTGAAGTAATTACAAGACATATTTTTGATTATGGTGATTATGGAATTGACACCATCCCTAATTCCATTGTAAATGACCCATTTATTACTTTTGATGACTCAAATAGCTCAATTTTCAGAGTTGACTGTGAACCTAAAGTTGTAGTCGGAAATATATAGAATCATCCATCCATGTTCCCAATTCTTTTGGTTTCGCTCGAATTGGGTTGTTAAGGTTAGTACTATTCAGATTGATTTAATATTGATTACAAATATGTTTTATCCAAGCTTACCATTATGTGATTTTTCACTGTTTATTGGTTGCAATTTTATTTGAATTGCGTTATTTTTATTTTGGAATTGAACTATATTCAACCCTACGAAACCAATATTTCTAACTTGGTGAACATTTCAATGCTTTATTGACCATGTATAAAATTAGTATAACTCTAAGACACTCCTTTAACATTTCACCAGATAATGAACATGATAGTTTTTCTTCTTCTGCAAAACATGTATAGAAACCTGCATCATTTACCTGGGCTAAAGAAATTAAATATTTCCTTAATTTTGACAAGTGTTTTACCCCTTATGAATCTGGTAGATATCTAATCCTTGTTCATGTGTTTATATCATCATTTAAAACTATCTTAAGTGTTTAATCATTCATAATATATAGACTGATGAAACTTAGTAAATAACTATCCTACTCAAAATTAAATTTTTTTATTACATCTTGTACAATTTATTAAATTCATTATATATCCATTCAATATCACCTAAAACAATGGATAGTTAAATTATCCATGAATCCCCCTATTCCCTTCCATATATTTTGTTTTTGGGGTTACACATTAGTTATCCTTTTCTAATTACTTCCATATTTATTTTCAAATGCAGGAAATGCAACCAATTGAAGAGAGGCGATAGAAAAAGATGATGGATAACAATTGTCGCATGGCTGAGATGGGAATTCCACCACTAGTGCCTATAGTGAGTATTTTATTTCAAATATATATATATTTAAATAATATATAATTTCATGTGATTAATTTTGTTTTAAACATTTTTGTAGGATCCACCTCTTAGGTGACAATTATTTGATGAGCAGCCTAGTAGTGGTCCCAGTACTTAGGGTGTTCGTACGAGGGGGGGTGGTATGAGAGCTAGCCGATCTGGTCAGCGTACCTGATTAGACCATGCCCCTCCCACTGACATACCATCTATCCCACATTCTGATCCTGGTGTGTCATTACGGACACATGGGATATTTAAGCCTCCCATGTTTTCACCACCTTTTACATATAAGCCTCCTCACTGGTCTTTACCATATCTGATGATGATTCCCACTCCCCATCCAGCATTCGGTCAACCATCTATGTCAGCTTCTTTTACTTTTGCTTCCCTCTCTCTGAGATTTTATATTCCATATTCTTCTACTTCTTCTTGGTCAAAGTCTATCCTTGTTGAGTATACATTGGGACCCAATCCACTTGTACAGGGTGTTCCTTCAGTTTCTGCAGATCCAGCGGTGCCCATCGATCAGACTACCACATGTATATTTATACAACCCTAACAAATTTTTATACCATTATTTATTTTCATTATAACATGTATTGATAAAATATTTGTTTTTATTTCATAACAGATACATCTAAATATAGGAGGAAGGGGTGGGGGCGTACACGCTTGCATGCGGTGTGAAACCGCTGCACGCAGTTGATGGTGGACTACAATGAAGATAGTCAAATGATTGAAAAAACAGGGCAGAAATATCGGAGTTTTTTTGCGACGCTTTCCAAATACTCTGACATAATTCCTATCAGCCCGATCTCATGGATACAGTTTCCAAATGAAGTCAAGGATAATGCTTGGGCAGAGATATGGTTAAAAAATATGTTGTATTTAATGCAATATATTAATTTTTGTATTTATATGAATTAATATTTTGGTGTCAGCTTCGGTTTAATTTGCCTGATGGTGAGGGTGGACGACCAGCACATCTAAAGTATTTAGGTGAGATTTGGAGAGCCTATAAGCATGAGTTGTATATTTTCTAGCATGCTAGAGTTGGCACAGATTTAGAGGCATTCCTTGTCATTGATGATTGTCTGTTAGAACAGTATCGGTAGATGATTACTCCTTGGACGACTACCCGGTTTAAGGTATTAATCACATTTGAGATATTTAAATGAAAATTTTCATGTTTTTCGTTAATACTATCTTTTTTATTATTGAATTTTATTTAGGAATCATCCAGAATAAATAAAAAATCATTTATGCTAAAAAATACCTCTACACATTGGGACGTACTACGATGCCAGATCATGAGAGGAAGATGGTATGAAAGCTATTTATATAATTTTAGTTATGAAATTAATTATTGGTAACCTATTTTTAATTATTTTTTCCTACATTAAATGTCATTTTAGAGGTAAACATTGAATATTGAAGTACGTGTGCCTCGATCAAAACTATTTTTCTTGAGTAGAAGGAAGAAAGATGGAAGTGTGGTTAATGAATCGACTCAATAGCAGATTGAAAGTTTTACTTTGTTGATTTCAAATTTTAATATCTATTTTGTAACTTAATAATCTATTTATATTTTTAATAGGCTTCTTTAGAGGCCCTTGATTCCTAGGAACCTAACAATTTTGGGCCAAATGATCATTTACATCAGGTGTTAGGAGATGAGAACCCTGGCAGAGTACGCTGCCAACCTAGGAAGAGTATAGTCCCGATGAGGTATTAGCCCTCCTCAGGTATAGGTTGTAGGGCCACTAAGTTCCAGCAGGTTAAGGAACAGGAGGAACAAGCTAAAAAAGGGGCCACAAATATGGTAGAACAGTCTGCTAGGGTAAACACTACATTTATGAAACTGATGGAATTTTTATGTCCAACACTTCCACCATAGGACATCATAGCTTTTGATAAATATATGCCATCGATGCATTCTATATATGGCGCAACAGGTGGCAGTTCTCTCGGTGGTTGAGATGATGGTGAGGAGGAGGGTGAGGTGGAGGAGGAGGAGGCTAAGGAGGAGGTCGAGTTGGAGGAGGAGGACAAGGAGGAGTGTGTGGAGGAGGATGGGGATGATGATGAGGACAATGATGAGGATGGGGGTGAGGCCGATGATGACGGTGATGATAGTGATGGTGATGAGGGACATATTTATCTGTTACATTTTTTACTAATATTACTGACATTTGATGTTTTATGATTGATGTGCTCGAATGTATGTGTGATTAGGTAGGTCACATTATCTTTATTTCTTTATCTATAAATAATAAAACTTAACTTGATGATTTGTTATGACTAATTCACCCCTCCCCTGGACACACCCCCCACCCCTCCTGGACACTCCCACCCCCTTGGACAACCACCACACCCCCCTAGACAGCCCCCCAACCCCCTTGACACCCCCACCCCCTTGAAAACTCCCTACCCCCTTAGACAGCCCCCCCAACCCCCCTAGACACCTCTCCCCACCCCAGACAGCCCCCCTCCCACCCCCTGGACAACACCCCTCCACCTCCCAGACACCCCCACCCCTATAGATACCCCCCTACCCCCACCCCCACCCCCACCCCCCTGGACACCCACTTCCCCGTTGGATAGCCCCACTAACCCCCTAAACACCCCCCCCCCCCACACCCTTGTACACCACCCCATCCCCTAGACACCACCGCACCCCCCTGGACACCTCCACCCCCTAGACACCCCCCCCCCACCCCACTAGAAAGCTCTCCACCCCACCCCTTGGACACCCCTTACCCCCTTGGACAGCCCCCCAACCCCATGTACACTCCCCCCCCCTTAGACACCCCCTACCCCCTTTGATAGGCCCCACAACCCACCTGGACACCCCCACCCCCATAGACAGCCCCACCCACCTGGACAGCCCCCCACCCCCCCTAGACACCCCTACCCCCTTCGACAGCCCCACACCCCCATGGACAGCCCGCCCACCCCACCTAGACACCCCCACCCCCTGGACACCCCTGACCCCCCTCGACATCCCCCCAATCCCACTGCATAGCCCCCCAACCCCACCCGGACACCACCCCACCCCCTGGACACCCCCCACCCCCTGGACACCCCCACACCCTGGACAACCACCCACCCCCCCCCCGGACACCCCCTACCCCATTAAATATCCCCCAACCCCCTAGATATCCCCTCCATCCCCCTTGGGCACTACCCCACCCCCTGAACACCCCCACCACCCCCTAGACACCCCCACCACCATGGACAGCCACCCACCCCCTTGGACACCCCCCCCCCCCCCGGACACACCCTACCCACTTTGACAGACCCCCAACCCCCTGGACATCCCCTCCATCCCCCCGGGGCACCACCCCACCCCCCGGACACCCCCCACCACCCCCTGGACACCCCACCCCCTAGACAGCCCCCCACCCCCCAGACACCCCTACCCCCTCCACCAATCCCCTGGACAGCCCCCTGACCCCCTTGGACACCCACTCCCCCCCCCCAGACAGCCCTTCTTTTACCCCCTAACCCCTTGACACCCCCACCCCTGGACATCCCCACCCCCCCATGGATACCCCCCCCCCCCCCCCACCACCACCACCACCCTGGAAAGCCCCCCCCTAGACACCCCCTTCCCCCTTAGACACCCCCTCAACCCCCTGGACAACCCCCACCCCCCTGGACACCTCCCCACCCCCTGGACACCACCCCACCCCACCCCCTGGGCAGCCCCCCCACCCCCCCTAGACAGCCCCCTCCCCCAAACACCCCCTACCCCCTCGGACTTCCCCCCAACCCCTTAGACACCCCCACCCCCTGGACAGCCCCCCCCCCCACCCCTAGACACCCCCCACCCCATTGGACACCCCCACCCCCATGGATAGCCCACACCCCCCCCCCCCCCCACCCCTCTACCCCTGTGGAGAGCCCGCCCACCCACCCACCCACCCCCGGACACCGCCCACCCCCTGGACACCCCCACCCCCTTGGACACCCTCTGGAAACCCCACCCCCCTAGACAGCCTCCCCCTAGACACCCCCCACCCCCTTGGACAGTCCCCCACACCCCCTGGACAACCCCCCACACCCCCTAGACACCCCCACCCCCTTGGACAGCCCCCCCCCCCCCCACCCCCTGGACACCCCCACCCCCCTAAACAGCCCCAATGAGTGTTTTTTTTTTTTGAATTTTATACATTTATAATGGGCATGAGTGTTTTTATGAATGTTTTCTTGAATTATGTATATTCAGGTGATGGATAATTATTGTATATCCTCTTTGTTTTATCTTCAGGTGTTGAATTCTATATATTACAAGGGGGAGGAAAGAGGGGATGTAGTTTGTTGTGTAATTCGGTAGAGGTTGTACAGGGGAGGCAAGAGGGAAGGATTCTGTAGGGAAGGATGCTAGGCTGCTGCTGTAATCCTGGAGTTCTATATACCAATGGTTTATAAACTGTTGGTATAAAGCTAAATAAACCTTAAATACCAACGGTTCACATAAAACTATTAGTAAAACACTATACCAAAAGTTCTTGAACTGTTGGTATATAGGTTCTACTTATAATATATACCAAAGGTTGGAGGTAAACCATTGGTAACCCTATATACCAATGGTTTTTAAACCATTGGTATAGGTTATATATTTACATTTACCAATGGTTTATAACCGTTGGTACTTCTGTATTGCAACGGTTGGCCAAAACCATAGGGAAGCTGAATTTTTTACAGGTCTAACCCAACAGTTTCAGAAAAAAAAAATTGGTATAAGGCTATCCCCATTCCTTATCACCTAAAAGTTTTCCAAACTGTTGGTATAACATATACCAATGATTTGGAATCCTTTCCCAATGGTTTAAAACTGTTGGCAAAACCTTGGTTTCCAGTAGTGTCTCTCCCACTATCTTTTTTGGATATTTTCTCCCTCTCAATTAAAATGGAATGTCTTGCCACTATAACCCTTTTATTTGAAGGTTATTATATGTAATATCCCCTTATTTCCTTAGGGTATCCTATAAAGTCACACTTTATGCCTTGGGGTGCAAGTTTGTTACCTTAAGAGGCCTTAACAAATTCTTCGCTTACCCACACATGTAAATTTGAAAACATGGGTTTTCTTCCACTCCAAATTCATATAGAATACTATTTATTGATTTAGTTGGTACTTGTTTTAGTATGTGTGTTTCTATTTATAATGTATATCCCCAAAAGGATAATGGAATACTTGAATGACTCATCATTGATCTCACCATGTCCAACAAGGTGTGGTTCCTCCTTTCTCTTACACCATTCTTATAAGGTGTGTAGGGAGGAGTGAGTTGGGATAGGATCCCAAACTCCTGCAAGTAATCAATGAATTCTTGATTAATATATTATCCACCTCATTATAAGCATAGATTATTAATATTTTCTATCAATATGGTTCTCAACTTCATTCTTTTATTCCTTTAATTTATCAAAAGAATCTCACTTATACCTCATTAGGTAAATATATCCATATCTACTAAAATCATCAGTAAAAGTTATGAAGTATGAGTACCCACACCTTGCTTCAACATTAAATGGTCTGATGCATCGCTATGAACTAATTCAGAAATATCTTTATCCCTTTCACCTTTCCCACTAAATGGGGATTTGGTCATTTTTCCTTGTAAACATGTGTGACACACCAAATGGTTTTAGTTCGAAAGAATCTAAATATCCATCTTGATGTAATTTTGTCAATAATTTTTTAGTTACATGACCTAGCCGATGATGCCAAATTTGGGTGAGGTATGATTCATGTAAAGTAACTTCATTATCTATTTTCATTACTTGGTTCATGTAATCCAACACGTAAAGATAGTTAGGTAAATGTTCCTTACCATAACAAATTTTACCTTTATAAAAGAATCAGTATTTATTTAAAAATTTAAAAATGAATCCATCTATATCTAGTCTGGATACGGAAATGATGTTTCTGGTAACTAAAGTCACACAATAAAAACCTTTTAAAACCAAGATCATTATAGTCGGCAATGTGAGGTGGTAGTCCCCAAGAGCTACAGTAGCAAGTTCATCTCCATTTACTGCTCGTAGATCCACCTCCCCTTGTTCAATTTTTCTAAATCTACTTGGTTCCTATATTTGAATACATATGTGATCACCACAAGATATATCTAATACCCCATTTGTAAAAATAGATAAATTTCACTCGATAACAAACGCACATAAAACTTCCCCATGCTTATTTAGTTGGGTGCAATTTTTCTTCCAGTGACCCTTCTTGCCACATGTGAAATAGACAGCATCGTGTTCCCTTGCTTCCCCTTTGATATTCTTCTTCTCATAAGGGTGTGAAGAATCTTTGGGATTAAATCACTATTCTTTCCCTTTCTATTTGTTCACTATAAGTATAGAAGGATTTTTTTTCTTCTTATCTTTATCTACTTGGTGAAGGAGGATGAGAAGATCTGGAAGAAACTTCTCAATATTGTTCATATTAAAATTCACAACAAAACTGGAGAACCTCTGAGGGAGTGATGCAAAAATGAGATCGATGCCCAGTTCTTCAGGGAGTTTAAACCCTAGAACCTATAGGAGCTCAATGTAACCAATGAGCTTGACTGCATGAGGTTTAGTTGGGGAACTCTCTCTAAGATTACTCTGAAATATTGCCTTGGAAATCTCAAACCATTACTATCTAGATCTCTCTTGGTAAATACCACAGAGGTGCTCAAGCATGATATATGCATCCATGTTTTTTTGAGTCTTCATGAGTTCACTAGATATAGATTAAAGAATCAAACATTGAACATAGACTACATCATTCATATGTTTTTTATAGACTAGAAACTCTTTATCACTCACCTCTTGAGTAGGCGGATCATGCATTGAGGATTCTAGCATGAAATATTTCCATTCATGGCATAGAACAACCCAAAGGAATCTAAAGCACTCCTAGATGTTATTTCCCATGAGGAGATTGTCTTTATCTAGTATTGATCATAGGGATAGTGAGCTTGTAATTTTATTCTACAATTAAAAGAGTAGATTATTAGTACTTTGCTTGATTATAAATTTTTTGAGAAATAAATAATTGATTTTATTAAATCTCCCACTATTTTATCAAGTCCCAATATCCCTCACCATTAAACATGTAATGTTTAGTTTCTAGTACATTCTAGTGGAAAGGATCTAAATTCCCCTTTGTATAACCCCAACAGGGGTTGGTCAAGATATTTTGAACGTATTTAGGTAGGCAGGTCTTTTCCAACTGTGAGCTTGCAACTCCTTGATCTGTTGAGTGGACTCCCCAATCCATAAATCCTGACTTGGATTTTCTCAATAATTGCCTCCAAATTACACCAAGTCTAGATGGGGCTACTCCTCTTGATGTAAAATGTTTAAGTCAACCCAAAACCTTCATAAGAACTCCCCTTATAAAAGTAAGTGTCCCAATAAGGGTTGGTCAAACACATAGTTCTATTGAGTTTTGTTCCTAATAAAGTAATGGAAGTCTTAGTTTGAATTAATATTAAATTGAGGGATTTTATTTTATTATACATAAATTTTTATCTTGTTTTATCCTTTACATGTCTTGTTAATATTTAAGTGGATGTTTACTTAATTAATTAACCATTTCTTGATAAAACATTTACGCATAATTAATTTTCTTTAAAGTTTTTCTTTGGATATTAATTTATTCATTTATGTGATCGCGGTCTTACATCAATAAATATAATTTTAATACATTATAAAGAAAACAATTAATTATTAAATGACCCAATCATGAGCTTATCTAATGGTTGATTTAATGAGCGGATATTAAATTAACCTATGACCTAGGTGAAATAACTCTTTATGTCGTACTTGGCATGAACTACAACATTCCATGTGTCTATCTATGTATCATCAAGTTGGCGTCATTATGATTTCATATTGAACCATCCTCATGTGCCTTGGGATTCTCCATTAATTAAAAATATTTATTGCTCACATGCATGTGAGGGGAACCAAAGGATTAGTTAAAGATAATTACATAAATATCCTTGGACACACAGGTCCTACATAATAATGGAGGGAGGGATGACTCTCAGGCCATATTTTAATTTAATATTAAATAATTGAAAAACCATGAAATAAATTTAATTAAATAAATACCAATAGATACATAGGTCTAGGTCAAGATCATGAATGGTCACACTTGCAACGAATATGCAAAAGTAAATGACTAATATTCATTTATTTGTTCTTTTATTATTTAAGATAAATGTGATTGAATTAATTGATTAATAAATTAATTAATTAATTTCCTTTCATATTAATGATAATTCGGTCTTATTTGGAGACACCCATCATCAATGGAATTCATGGAAAATAAATAGAAAAACCAATAATGACATATTAATTAAAATAAATTAATTGGGCATTTTAAAATTATTTAAAACCATTATTAAATTTTCAAACACGCAACAATGTGTTAATCAATAAAATAAGGTTTTAATGCTGCAATTTCAAATTTAATTTAATTTTAATTTTTTCCATTAATGGGAGACTTCACGACATGTACATGAAGCTACACACCATGTACCTCGGTTTTCATATATCCAAGTCACACGTCTGGGCATTTGGTGTGTGGATTCATCCAGACTATATGGTGTGTACATGCCAATTACAAACCCCATATTTGACTGTTGTGTGCTAGGTTGGCCCAGTCAACACGGGGTGTAAAATAAAATCACTGCATGTAATTAATTACTCGATGCATCTAGATACATTGCGCATGGGTATACAATGTGTTCTCCAGCCGCATGTTGTGTAACCTAGTTTTACCAGCCAATGATTTGGTATTTCTCAATGGCATCTTTGGTCGTTCTTAATTTTTTCTTAAACCATTAAGAAAATGAAACATTTAATAAACATGATTAATATATCGATAACATGTTAATTCAAATCATATTAAATAATGAATAACATGAAATAAAATATAAACACAATTTCACATAGATCAAAAATCAAATAAATAATTATAAATTTAAACATGAACCCTCTGATACCACTTATTGGTTCCAAGCATAGCGGAAGCGTCTGTTGGTCAATGATATATTAAAATTTATTTTAATAATCATTTCTCGAAACTAAGAGTGAGGATCTTACACGTCAAATTTATAATTATTTTATTTAATATCTAAAGAAATAAATACCTGGGTTTAGGAACTTTCTTGGTTGATGATTTTTTATTGTCCAAAACGGCCCTTCCATATTTCCTTCGTTGCGCTTGCGAGGATCCAAAGGTATAATCTCTCTAGTGGTGATCCACACATGCATCAATGGTCTTCGAGCAACACCACTTATTCTCCAGGTGCTAGCACGGTGAATCGAATGTCGTGATTTTTTCGTTCTTGATTGTTCATTCTTCATTCTTAAAGAAATTCACTCTTGGGTTTCTCATTCTTAAGAGGGAGAGAGAAGGAGGAGTTGAGAGATAATTCCTTGCGTGCAACAATTATCTATTCCCAAACATGGAATTGGTTTCTAATTAATTACACAATAGATGTAGCCTTCTATTTATAGATCTGGGATTTCGGTAGAAAAATTTTATTATATAATAGCCATTAAATATAATTATAACCATTAATGAAACCTCATGACACATAATAATAATAATAATAATAACAGTATTATTATTTTGTGGTGCACCAACTTGTGAAAAATGGATAAATAATATTTACCAAATCATAAATAATTATTTTATCACCGGACACAATCTTGGTCCGTTCAAACTCCTCTTGTATTTATTGAACACCTGAATAAATATTTCATTCTCCTAAATAAATATTTTATTCAAAAACTAGTAAATAAATATTTATTAAATATTCCATAAAATAAATAAATATATTTTATTCACAATCTGGTGAATAAATATTTATTTAATTTGTGTGATCATTATAACTTAAATAAAATTATTCCTCGGTCTTGAGTATAATATTTATTCCATTAATTAAATTCAAATATAATTTAATCGAGACAACCAGAAACACTTAGTGTGTGACCCTCTAGGATTTTTCTCATTGGCATTAGGTAAGCTTGCCTAAAGTCCAAGATTATTGTCTATTAACAGGTCAAGGCACCTAAGAGAAATAACTTAAAGTCACAATGACGATAACCAAATATGAACACTCACTATGTAATATAATCCCTTTTTCACATAATCTCGTCAAGAAGGTTGCATGATGGTATCATCAAACTATATACTTGATACATCATTCTTTGACTATCTGAAATAAACTCATCATTACACTATGGACATGGAATTTAGGGCAAGGGTTCTATTTCAATCAAAGATCTGAGATATCAACTTCCATAAATACATAACTAAAAAATCTTTTCTTAACTTGTCCATAATAACATGTCATTCGTGATCCACCCAACGTACCCTACTTCTCTCTAACATATAGCATAATAGTTTTCATCTACTAATCTAAGTGTGCGAGTCATGACATGCATTAATGATAATATTAAAGTCTAAGGACCGTTACACATGCTCACATATAGAAATATCTAATGACACCAAAACATGTGAAATTACTACTAGAGGGTCTGTTCTCATAACCTCATGTCTTAGAGATTACCAAGTGTGAACTTCATGAGAAGAAGTATCATATGCTTACAAATACTCACACCTAACGGTCTATATACTATGTGTCCCATCATAGTATTTCATCTAACCACAAAACTATATTAAGAATATTTTCATAGCACTTCAAGGTTCTCATCATAGCGGGGAACTACTATGACCTTATCAATACAACAAATACTCTAGGAAATTATTACATTATGGTCATGCAGAACAATAAACAATATATTATAAGGTGTTTAATTTAATATTTAATACATCAAATATTTATGTAATCAAAGTATAAACAGTTGGTTCTAGGACACAAACTCTAATAGCTACACCCACCTTGGTCCCATGGAATCACATCAATCATCACTACTCATGAATTACCTCTTACGACATAGGGTGTCATTCCCTTAAAACCCTGGAATCACTTGACCAAGCCTCACTATGTAACACCCTGATATTTTGCGATTTTTTTTTAATTAATTTAACCTTTGTGATATTTTTTCATTTCATATAATATTGAAAATAGTTTATTTTATATTAAATCACTATGTTTGTCTTACACTATACACAACACCAAGTTAATCATGCACTATACCCAACATAAATTTTAGCTTTCTCTACACAGAACACCGAGGTTATCTTGTGTTACATGTAACAATGACTTTCCTAGATGGCCTGCATAACACGCATGATTGAGTTTTACCAAACAATAATATATTATTAAAATATTATTATTTAATATAATAATATATAACCTAGTAGTTAAATTAGCAGTTATGATAAGTATTAAGTAATTTATAAAAATATATGGTTTAAAAAAATATAATATTAATTCATAGGTTATAAATTAATTAGAAATTAATATGAAAACCAATTGAATATAAAGGGAAATATTAATATTTTTATGGTCACAAAGCTATTTTACCCTAATAAATTAAATTAATTACAATTTTTGAGTGATATTAATGTAATATATATGTTATATATTCAATAAAATATTTTTGGTATTCATATAATAGATTTTATAGGCATAATATATGAATAAACCTAATTCTATGCATAAAAACCTATATTTTTTTATAATGGTAGTTTTAACGTCTTTTAATGGCGAACCCATTTTAAATCAAATTTTTAGAACTTTTATAGATTTAATATGTCAAAATAAACTTTATATTTGTAATAGAAACATAAAAATTAGGTTAGGATGATTTTTTGGTATTTTTCTGTAAGTTTTCATTTTTTTTAATAAATAATTAAAAATACTGGATTATAATTCAAAAAAAAATCATCTAATTTATTTATAAGGTTAAATTATATTTTAAATCGTTTTAGAAGTTTAATTAGATAATATTTTAATCAATTAATCCAATTTAGGTTATTGTAACCAATTTCACATTGAAATTTGATATAAAAACTTGGCAAACTTTTGATCATTTTTTTACCTTAAAAACATCCAGTGTCGTCCTATCAACGAGATTAATTTAAAATTAATTTATATCACTCCTGTGATTTGAATTTAAAAAAATGGATTCCATATTTGGAATAAAAATAATTTATAATTTCTAATAAGTTCAAATTAGTTTTTGACCAAAGTGATTAGTAAAAACGTGGGTACACCTAACTTGTTTTCAAAAATGTCAAGTGTGTCCTCTCCCTTCCCTATAAAAGGCCACCACTTATCCATATTATTCACACCTATAAAACCACTTAGGTTCATCAAAGATCTACCAAATAAACTTCCCAACATCCCTCCCTTCCTTCTTGAAGCCTCCATTTGGGCATAAAGTCTTCCAAGGAATCCTTTTGGCACAAACCAAAAAGAGTTACCTGATTAAGAGGTAATGCCTTCTCTCAAGCTCCTTTATTTTATTTTAATTATCCACCCACTACACTCTATTTATTCCATGATTTTATAAAAAAATAGTATCTGAAATATACTAGTATGTTTTTATGCTAATTTTTTTACATACACTTACACACACCTCCATTTAATGGGTAGCAAACATACTATTTATGTGAACGGTGAACTTTCACCTCACAAAACAATGATTTTTCAATTTTCCTTACCACATATCATGGTGGAAATTATGATGGAAAATATATTTATATATATTATATATTATATTTATTATGTATTTAATCTTCTATATTCATTTTACAACACATATCTTTTTACTTTCCATTTCGTGTAAATATGATAATTTCGTTTGAGGAAGTGTGGACTACCACCCCCTCAAAGCGATGTGATTCATTCACACACTATATGGAATTTATTAAGGATAGGTTTAGTTGAATTATATGATATATATAACATTATAATGATAATTTAATTATATTATATACATATATACATATGTTTCATTTTCCTTCTTTCTTTCAATACAACAATACAAACGGAGACAGTGTTCATGCATACGTACAACTTACCGTCTCCGTGAACGGTGTATTCCATTTCGTACTTCAATATTCTATATATTATTATAATAAAAATAGACTACATAGAAATGATATTTATATCATGTTTTAACTTTTATAATCATGATATAAGTATAAGGACCAACGATATAACAAATTAAGACTCATGTGAAGAACAAAGCGAATATTATCTGAAGTGAAACCTTAACATATGATGGTTAAAAAGCGGGTAATATAAGGTTGTAATAAAACCATATATGGTATTATATATAATAATTTTGTTCTATAAAATATTTATAATAAATTTATATTTATTATATAGGTGGTTTTAATGAGTACAATGAGAGTCAAGACATATTGTAAGGGGATTTCAACTCACTTTTTATTTTCCTGAGATACATGCTTTATTTACCACCCATTTCTTTTATGTGGTGTGTATACTGAACATGGATGTAATAAATGATTATTATAATTAAATTTATGGTTATTTACATATCCATTTTATGATCTTTCTTTCATAGGGTTTACATTTTAAAATTTTCCAAATTAGTAAAATAGTTTTGTCTCAATTTTCCTTCTTTGAGACTCATGTTTTTTTATGTGGATAAATTCATTTTGAGGTGTATATACTTAAATTTTACATGATAAATCATGAATATAATTCTTTTAATGATATTATAATCTTAATTTAATTTCCTTTTCTTACATGGAGAATATGATCCCAAGTTACCAAGTGATAAGGGGTTATTGAAACAACCTCGTCGCTTTTCAAGATTGTTCATATTTGTGCTTCATTTGATGAAATATTATGATCCATATCTCAAGAATATTGATGAATTTTATTATAATATGGTTATTCATGATATATTAATGTATTTGTACCATTTTTCTACTCTTTGGTATATAATATGGTTAATAAAGTGTTTTTAAGAAAGCCCTACTTTACCCTATCTTCAGTTGGAAGTCTATGTTCCTTAAAAACAATTTTTTCTAAAAAAGGGTTTCCAAGAATATTATACTATTATAATATAATCTTTAAAATAAATTTTTATCCTTTTTTTATTTTACCAATATCTTCAAAGTAATCTTCTTTTCACTTTCTGAACAATTCATTTTTTGAACTTTTTTACCATGAAAAAGGAATGTTCTTTTTACCTCATACAGCATATACGGATTTATGTGTTGTCATTTCTTTGAAGCTTCTTTTTCATTTTTAAAAGTTTTATTTTTAAGAAAAAAAATTAAAAATGATTTTCAAGGAAAATTATTTTTAAAATGTTTTCAACCTTATTTTATAATTTTTCAAGGAAAATTGTTTTCAAAATGTTTTCAAGCCTAATTTATAAGTTTTCAAAGTATTTTCAAAGAAATTGTTTTCAAAACATTTTCAAGCTCATTTCATATGTTTTCAAGTAAAACGATTTTCAAAACATTTTCAATATTTATTTATATGTTTTCAAATTTTTTCAAAGAAAAAGGTTTTTAAAATGTTTTGAAGTTTATTTTATAATTTTTTAAGGAAAAATGATTTCAATATGATTTCAAGTCTTCTTTGTAAGTTTTAAAGGTATTTTCTAAGAAAATAATTTTCAAATGGTTTTATGTATTAAAAATAATTTTTCAAATAATAAAGGATGTTTTCCTCAGGAAATATTTTTTAAGATATTTCAAAATTATTTTCCATATAAGATGACATCTGTTGATGTTACTCATGATCTTATAGGAAATCATTTAAAGGTTTCATTCATATTCTTTCTATGAATGGGTTGTGCTTAATGTCATTGTCTTTATGAAACCCATTTCTCTTTCACAGGTTATATGTTTATGAAATACATTTTTATTTCACAGGTTATTCTTTTGATTAAATGATTATGAAACCTATCTTTTTTCATAGGTTGTGATATGATTACATTTTTATAATACCCATTTCATTTCATGGGTTATGATATGATTATTTATCATCTTGTAGTACATGTATGTATGATTTAATTATGAGATGGGTGGGACCTATATCTCCCTCTAATGAATTGGGTAAATATTATATCATATGAGATAGACAAAGATGGTCTTGGGAATGAACCTTGACTACAAAGATGGTCATGGGAGTGAACCATGACTACCAAGATGGTATGAGAAGTAAACTCATGCTACTAATATGGACATGATAGTGAACCATGACTACTAAGATAGTATGGGGAGTGAACCCATACTACCAATATGGTCTTGGTAGTGATGCCTTGGATACTATGGAAATCATATTATATTCTTATGTGTCTGCCATAATTCCATGTTGTATTCATATATTGTGCTTTCATGAATTATGCTCTTAATTCTATTATGATCCATGTATTTCAAATTACCAATATTTATTATGATCTTTAATATGTAGGGTATTATATTAAAATGTTATGCTCAAGTTCTATACCCTTTGTTCATGTTATTCTTACACATTTCCTTTATTTAACCTTACTGAGCATCTGAGCTCACCCCTTCTTATGTTTCCTTTCACTAAGTTATGAAGAAAGGTTTTAGGTATAAGTACTAAAGGTGGTGATATTTATGGGATATGTTGAAGATATTTCACCAAGATAGAATATTTTGTTTCCAAGTTTCCAAAGACACTAAATTATTATAGTCCTCAGGCATGTATTATTGTAATGTTCTAAATATTCATCTAAAATGGTGTAATATCCATGTATGTTAAGTCTGGGTCGCTATAGTTGTAATCAAAAAAAGGTTTAGTCGAATTTTGGAAACTAGTATGAGAAAACATTAGTGAGATACCTAGCTATATTTCTAAGGATATTGTAACACCCCAAGGTTTTGAAAATAAATATAGAATGAAATTTTATAATATAGCCATTAAAACACAACTTTCCCTCTTCTATGTTTTGAATTTCGAAAAATGGTCATCTAGGGTTGTGTTCAGTAAGTCATTTGGAGTCCAATAGAACAAACTTGATTTTTTAGTAAATAGTAACATACCCTTATGAATAGTAATATGAATAGTAATATGACCCTAATGAATAGTAAATTTTATTATTATTTTATTTTCTTAAGGCTAGAAGATAATAACATCTTGGTTAATTTTTCATTATGATAAAGAAGTAGTTGTAGAATTAAGAACTGTTAATTTTTTAATTAAGTATGATTTTATTTAAAAGTTAAATTAATAATATTTAGAAAATTATTTTTCAAAAATGGAATTCACTTTTAATTCTACACGTCGAAAAATGGTAGGGGTGAATTTTTGGGATTTTTCTGAAAGTCTAGAATTTTATATGAATAGCGAAATACGATAAAATACCGTATATACAAATTATCAGTTAAATACACTATTCATGACATCAAAAGTGATGCAAGGACACTTGGTTCAAACTCACATGAACTTCTTACTATTATGGGTCACATTAAACAATACTATTGGTTTTCTTGAGGGAAATAATAAAATAATGAATTAAATATTCAAAAATTACTCCTCTCCTCCACTACAAAAACCCCCCACCACTACCTCTTATCTTCACACCTGTAAGCCTTGAAGCTCCTCAATGTTCTGCCCAATTACCATTCCCTAGTTACTCCCCACGACCAGGAATCTCTTAGTCTTTCCAAAAGACCAAAACCCATTCCCTTAAGGAGTTTCTCAAGGAGGATATTTCAAGAGGTAAAGCACCCTTCTTTCTCATTTTGTTTTATTTCAATTTATCTACTTTTGTTATCCTCTCCTCACCTCCTCTGTCCAAATGATCATGATAACTCAATTAACATCTATATACTGGATTTATATCATATTAATGTAAGAACCATCATAAATATTCTTACTCCCTCCCTTTTATTTTATAAACGAAATCAACATCCATGAGGTTCCGATTTATAACCTTCATGGACGACGAAGTTTCATTATTCAATTTCTTCTTCATTACTAGTCATGAAACCATATTCATGGTTGAACCAGACTATAATATATGTTTTATAACCTAATTAATATTCAGTAATCAGAATATGTACATATAATTAAGTTATATGACAAAACTAGTTCATAATATTCCAGATACCGCCGAATAATCGAAGTGGTTGTCATCTAATGGTTCATCCTCATTCCATGTAACCAAATGATAGAAATGACCACTAACAATTATTTATGTTAATAAACAATATATAATTCCAATCTTGGAGATTTATAACCATTACACAAGAACTTCATTACATAAAAATAATTGAACCGAATATGAAAATAAAGGAAACGAACACTCCAGAACGATGAAATTCAATACAATAACTTATCAATAAAGACATAAATTAACTAACCAGAATTATGGTAAAATAAATACATGTCTAATAGGTTCTTAAATAATTATTAAAAAGTATAATTTCATATTCCAAGAACTTAAGTAAAAGAGCGGAACACATTTGGAGTTAAGGTAAGGGTTTTTCCACCCGAACTTCCACTTTCATTCGGGATACTTTCATTGTCTAATTACCTCAATGTAATTCTTATGTATTGTTATGTACTCATCATATGTTCTGTATGAGTATCATATATATGTTTAAAAACCACAATACTTCCTTATTTTATGGATAGTTACACGTTTTAAAAGGAACTTTCAAAATTGTTTCAAAAATACAAGCCCGATTCAAGGGAATTTCTCAAATTCTTAACTATTTTCAAGGGAACTATATAATATTTTTTTGGAAACAATTATATTTATAAAATTACTCATTTTATTATGAAAATACTATCTTACTTAACCTCTGGTTTTATACAAAGATTTTTCCAAAATAACTCTTCTTTTCAAAATAAAAGAGTATTTATCTCCAGAATTGCTTAATGATTTTATAAGAGTGTTTTAATCTAATTCAACACTCTTGTTGATTCCATGGTATTATTGGGTTTAATAATTTATGAATTAATATACCATATTTGATTTAATGGTTTGTGGATAACTCTATTGTGGATGATCTATCCTAAAACCATTCACCATATTACTAGGAATGGTTAGTGTTTTACGTTTAATGATTGGGGAGAGATAGTTACATTTCATATGATAGCTTCAATATGAATGTATATGTTGTTTATGTTTATACCTGCTCATATGAGGAATGCATTGGTCTTATTATGTGACTTTTTGGACCCTCTATATCCCCTCTATGCATCGGTAGGTCTCATGAGACAAATAGACGTGGAATTGGCCGAGGCCTTTCCCAATGTGATATGGATTTTGGCCGAGACCTTAATCACTAGATGTATTGGCCGAGGCCATGACAAAATAATTCAGAATGTACGACATATGCACTTCCCTCATCATGAAGCTAGTAATTTAAAGTTCATGTGTATATTCGACTAGTATAATACCCTTGATTATGTTTTATTATGTTAATATTTATTCAGATCATATTCCTGCCATAATATGTTCAAGTTTATTATTAAAGGCATGTGTTTTCAATAATTCACCATGTCTAATGTTTATATTATCTTCCGCTGTATTTCTTACTCTTACTAAGAGTTTTAGCTCACCCTTTATTATGTTTCATTTTTCTCAGGATATGAAGAAGTAAATTATGAATGACATGCAAGCATAATCTAGGAGACATGATGTTTCTAGTGGAATAATTTAGTGTTGTTTTTTTCCTTTACATATGTAAATTTGAACTTATGTATGTAACTTGTTTCCAATAATACTAAACTACTCAGTCCTTCGGGATTCATTTTCCTTGTATGTATGCCAACGTAATCAAATAAGGCACCGGCTCCGGGCAACTCGGGTCGGGTTCTTACAGTTGGTATCAGAGGAAGTTTAGTAGAATACTTGGAAACTAGATTTAGAAAGCGTATAATTAGGGAAGAGTCCCTAAGTTAGTCTTTGAGGATATACATACAATAATATCCTGGTATTTTGGTAAGGAATAGATTATGTGGATCTTTCAAGCAATACATCCCTGTCTGGATACGAGCAGGTAGAGGCGGCTCTAGCACAGATGTATCTAGGGGTAAAACCTGAAAACACTGCTTTGAGCTAGACTCGAATGGGAACTGGTGCACAACAACGGGCTTTGATGCACTCTTGGTCATGACACTCTTGTGGGATATTCTTAGGATAATTCATATTTTCTTTACAAGCCATTATAAAGGAGTTTAAATATTCCTCAAAGAAAGCATTTTTGTGAATATGGGATTAGCCATGCGTAGGATCTCAATTTTTCTGAGTATTTTTAATTTAAGATTATACATTGTGATTCATAACCTAATATAGTGTATGTCATTATCTAGATATGGTGCCTAGTGGAAGGAATGGAAATCGCATTAATGCACGTGTCCCCTGTAGGGATTTTCCTCCAATGCAAGAAAATTATGTTGGCTATGGTGTTGTGACTGGTGCTGAGCAACTCATAACTATACTGGGACAACTTACTCAGGTTATGAATAATAACCTTACCCGTATGGAGAATCCGGATCCACCACGTGGAGGATCCATGCTAGATCTCTTTATGCGACAACAACCTCCATCATTCAACGGGACTACAAACCCTTTTGTAGCAGAGTAGTGGATATGTTCCCTTGAGAAGATATTTCTCGCTTTGGGATATAATGAAAGAGAGAAGGTTGACATGGCAGTATATCGTCTATCGGGAGATGCAGATCATTGGTGGTCATTAATCCAAAACACAAAGGAGGAGGAAGAGATATAAGAGATGGAATGAAGGGATTTTAAGAAAATATTCTTAGAAAAATATTTCCCTCATGAGCAGCGAGCAGATATGGAGAGACAATTCTTGAATCTGAGGCAGAATGAAGATGAGAATGTTTCAAGGTATGAAGCTAACTTCACAATATTAGTAAGACATGTTGTAGACTGCATATGAAATCCAAGGAGCAAAATTGATCGATTCTTTGATGGCCTAAATCCATTCCTCCTATGGGCACTGGTCTCCCAAAGTTTTTCATCATATGAGGATATAGTTTTATGTGTGATCAAGATGGAAAAATAATTCTCTAAGTCTTATGACTTTAAGGGAAAGAAAGAAAAGAAGAGGGCTACTGAAAACCCTGGGAAAGGAAATAAGGAAATGGGGAAGAAGGGAAGAGTCGAATTTCCACCATGTGACAATTGTGGAAGGAAACACCCTGGTGCATGCTTAAAAGGAAAAGGAGTATGCTACAAATGTGGTCAGAAAGGCCATCTTGCTGGTGATTGCAAAGGGAAGAAGGAAGCCGATGATGTTCAATGATATAGTTTTCGAGAGATGGGACACTATTCTAATGATTATCCAAAACATCAAGGAAATATGAAATAGAAAAGGCCAAGGGATCAGGGACAAGCTAATGTAATCACAACTGCAGAGGTTGAAGTTTCTAATGACGTGGTGGTAGGTACTTTAATTGTTTCCTCAAGTTTAGCCAATGCTTTATTTGATTCTGGATCATCACATTCCTTTATATATTCCTAGTTTTCTAAGAAAATTAGATATTTCCAATTTGATTTAACAAGGGAGTTGTCAGTTAAAACTCCTAAGGGAAGTATCATTGCTACAAAGTTCTGTCAATCAGTTCCCATTAAGGCATATAAATGTTTTTTATCTATTGATCTCATCGTCATACCCATGATTTAATTTGATATAATCCTCGGTATGGATTGGCTTTCAAACCATGATGCAAAAATTTATTGTAAGAATAAGGAGGTTATGATTTTTGATGACGATGATAAAGAACACCTTATCTTTAGAAAAGAATCGTCACCACCTGATTCTTATCTAGATCCACCCCCAATAGCTCAACTAAATTCAATTATTGAGGAGGAAGAGAATTAAATAACTATGTGTGAGGAAAGGAATGCTCAAATAGAGGATGTACCTATTGTGAGAGAATATGTTGATTTGTTTCTAGAAGATTTACCTAGACATCCTCCAGAATAAGAAATTGATTTTTCCATTGATTTAATTCATGTTTCAAGGCCCATATCGAAGACCCCTTATAGAATGGCCACTTTAGAATTAGTGGAACTAAAGAAACAACTAGAGGAATTGAGTAATAAGGGATTTATCCACCCTAGTGTTTCTCCATGGGGAGCCCATGTCCTTTTTGTTAAGAATAAATATGAATCTATGAGGTTATGTATCGACTACAGGAAGATCAATGCTATAACAATAAAGAACAAGTATACCCTACCTCTCATTGATGATTTATTTGACCAACTGCATAGAGCTCAATACTTTTCAAAGATTGACCTTCGATCTGGATGTTATTAGTTGAGTTTGAAGAAGGAATACATTCCGAAAATAGTGTTTCGAACTAGGTACAGGCATTACGAGTTTACAGTAATTCCTTTTGGATTGACTAATGCACCCTCTATCTTCATGGATCTAATGAACAGAGTTTTCAAGGAATATCTTGATGATTTTGTAGTGGTATTTATTGATGATATCTTGGTATAATCCAAAAGCTACGAAGAACATGAAAATCATTTTCACATTATCCTGAAGACTCTTAGAAGACATGAATTATATGGGAAGTTTAGCAAGTGTGAATTTTGGCTTCGGGAGATTTCTTTTCTTGGCCATATTATGTCTAAGGATGGAATCCTAGTTAATCCTGCAAAGACAAAGGCAATCCAAGATTGTCCCACACCAACAAACATAACTGAGGTACGCAGTTTTATTGGCTTAGCAGGTTATTATCGGCATTTCGTACATAATTTTTCCCAACTGGATAACCCTCTTATGAAGCTCACACGTAAAGGGGTTAAATTTGTTTGGACAAAATATTGTGAAGAATATTTCAAAGAACTAAAGAGAAGATTAGTCATTGATCCTATATTGACTCTACCATCAGGGAATGATGGGTTTTTTATTTATAGTGATGCTTCAAAGAAAGGACTTGGTTGTTTCATTATTCAAAATGATAGGGTTATTGCTTATGCATCATGACAGCTAAAAATTCATGAGAAAAACTATCATACTCATGAACTTGAGTTAGTTGTTGTAATATTTGCTTTGAAAATATGGAGACATTATCTCTATGGTGAAAAATGTGAGATTTATACTGATCACAAGAGTTTGAAGTATATTTTCTCACAGAAATAACTCAACGTGAGGCAAAGGAGATGGCTTAAACTCCCCAATGATTATGATTGCACGATACACTACCACCCGAGTAAAGAAAATAAGGTGGTAGATGCTCTGAGCAGAAAGGATCATGGAGTTTTGAACAAGATGAGAGTTGAAAGGGATCCTATTTTCATGGATCTAGTAAAGATGGATATGGGAATAACCATGGAAGGTGAAACATCAATTCTTTTTAAAATGTTTGTCAAACCATCTTTACTAGAAAGGATAAAAAATTCTCAGGATGATGACAAGGACTTTAAAAAGAAGATTAAATCTGTGAATGATGGGAGATTGAGTGACTTCGTATATGAAGATGGAATTTTGAAATTTGGGAAGAGACTTTGTGTTCCTGATATACCTGATATAAAAAGGGAATTGTTGGATGATTCTCATAGTTCAAATTTCTCTATAAACCCTGGTAGCACTAAGATGTATAGAGATTTGAAGGAACATTTCGGGTGGGACAACATGAAGAGGGAGATTGCTGATTTTGTGTCAAGATGTATGGTTTGTCAACAAGTGAAAGCTGGAAGGCAACAACCTAGAGGATTATTGCAACCTCTTCGCATACCTGAGTGGAAATGGGATAATATCACGATAGACTTTTTCATGGGACTACCAAAGACTCCTAGAAGGAACAATACAATATGGGTCATTGTTGATCGTCTTACCAAGTCAGCACATTTTATTGCTATAAGAGAAGATATACCACTTGAACATCTAGAAAGACTATATATTAATGAAGTTATGAGACTTCATGGAGTACCCCTATTGATTGTTTTTTATCGTGATCCACGTTTTACATCAAGATTCTGGAAAAGTATTCAGAAGGCCCTAGATACTGATCTTCGTTTGAGCACTGCCTACCACCCACCAACTGATGGACAATCAGAACGGACTATTCAAACATCTAAAGGCATGTTAAGGTCTTGTTCACTTGATTTTCAAGGAATGTGGGATCATTATTTACCTCTCATAGAATTTTCCTACAACAATATCTTCTATTCAAGTATAGAGATGGCACCCTATGAAGCATTATATGGGAGGCGATGTTGTACACCAACTTGTTGGGATGATGTTGGTGAAAGAAATCTCGTGGGCCCAGAACTTGTTGAAGAAACAATGGAAAAGGTGAAGATTATCCAGAACCATATCAAAATAGCTCAAAGTAGGCAAAAGAGATATGCTGATAATCGAAGGAAGGATTTGGAGTTTCAAGAAGGTGATCACGTTTTCTTAAAGGTATCTTCATGGAAGGGTATTATACGATTCAGTAAGAAGGGAAAATTAAGTCCTAGGTACGTCGGACCTTTTGAAATTCTGGACTGAATTAGATCCATAGCTTACCATTTGGAAATGCTGCCAAGTCTCTCCAAGGTTCACAATGTGTTCCATGTGTCAATGTTAAGAAAGTACATGCCAGACCCAACACATGTACTCACTTATGAAGAAGTGGAACTTGAGCCCGATCTATCTTACTGTGAAGATCCTATCAAGATTCTTGGTACTAGAGAACAAGTATTGAGAAATCGTATGACTCGTCTGGTGAAGGTTCTATGGAGGAACCATAAGATGGAGGAAGTAACATGGGAGCCTGAGGAGCTTATGTTAAAGACATACCCAAATCTTTTTAGGTAATATTCTGTGAATTTTCAGGATGAAATTTTTGTAAGGAGGGGAGAATGTAACACCCCAAGGTTTTGAAAATAAATATAGAATTAAATTTTATAATATATCCATTAAAGCACAACTTTTCCTCTTCTATGTTTTGAATTTCGAAAAATGGTCATCTAGGGTTGTGTTCAGTAAGTCATTTGGAGTCCGATAGAACAAACTTGATTTTTTAGTAAATAGTAGCATACCATTATGAATAGTAATATGAATAGTAATATGACCCTAATGAATAGTAAATTTTATTATTATTTTATTTTCTTAAGGCTAGAAGATAATAACATCTTGGTTAATTTTTCATTATGATAAACAAGTAGTTGTAGAATTAAGAATTATTAATTTTTTAATTAAGTATGCTTTTATTTAAAAGTTAAATTAATATTATTTAGAAAATTATTTTTCAAAAATGGACTTCACTTTTTAATTCTACATGTCGAAAAATGGTAGGGGTGAATTTTTGGGATTTTTCTGAAAGTCTAGAATTTTTTATAAATAGTGAAATATGATAAAATACCGTATATACAAATTATCAGTTAAATACACTATTCATGACATCACAAGTGATGCAAGGCCACTTGGTTAGAACTCACATGAACTTATTACTATTAGGGGTCACATTAAAAAATACTATTAGTTTTCTTGAGGGAAATAATAAAATAATGAATTAAATATTCAAAAATTACTCCTCTCCTCCACTATAAAAACCCCCCACCACTACCTCTTCTCTTCACACCTCTAAGCCTTGAAGATCCTCAATGTTCTGCCCAATTACCCTTCCCTAGTCACTCACCATGACCAGGAAGCTCTTATTCTTTCCAAAATACCAAAACCCTATCCCTTAAGGAGTTTCTCAAGGAGGATATTTCAAGAGGTAAAGCACCCTTCTTTCTCATTTGGTTTTATTTCAATTTATCTACTTTTGTTATCCTATCCTCACCTCCTCTTTCCAAATGATCACGATAACTCCAGTAACATCTATATACTGTATTTATATCATGTGAATGGAATAACCATCATAAATATTCTTACTCCCTCCCTTTTATTTTATAAACAAAATCGACGTCCATGAGGTTCTGATTTATAACCTTTGTGGACGACGAAGTTTCATTCTTCAATTTCTTCTTCATTACTAGTCATGAAACCATATTCATAGTTGAAATATAGTATAATATATGTGTTATAATCTAATTAATATTCAGGAATCAGAATATGTACATATAATTAAGTTATATGACAAAACTAGTTCATAATATTCCAGATACTGCAGAATAATCGAAGTGGTTGTCATCTAATGGTTCATCCTCATTCCATGTAACAAAAAGATAGAAATGACCACTAATAATTATTTATGTTCATAAATAATATATAATTCCAATCCTGGAGATTTATAACCATTCCATATTAACTTCATTACATAAAAATAAGTGAACCGAATATGAAAATAAAGGAAACGAACACTCCAGAACGACGAAATTCAATACAATAACTTATCAATAAAGACATAAATAAACTAACCAGAATTATGGTAAAATAAATAAATTTCTAATAGGTTCTGAAATAATTTATTAACAAATATAATTTCATATTCCAGGAACTTAATTACAAGAGCGGAACACATTTGGAGTTAAGGTAAGGGTTTTTCCACCCGAACTTCCACTTTCATTCGGGATACTTTCATTGTCTAATTACCTCGATGTAATTCTTATGTATTGTTATGTACTCATCATATTTTCTTTTTGAGTATCATATATATATTTACAAACCATAATTCTTCCTTATTTTATGGATAGTTACACGTTTTAAAAGGAACTTTCAAAATTATTTCAAAAATGAAAGCCCGATTCAAGGGAATTTCTCTAATTCTTGCCTATTTTCAAGGGAAATATATAATATGTTTTTAGAAACCATTATCTTTAAAAAATCACTCGTTTTATTATGAAAATGCTATCTTACTTAACCTCTGGTTTTATACAAATATTTTTCCAAAATAACTCTTCTTTTCAGAATAAAAGAGTATTTATCTCCAGAATTGCTTAATGATTTTATAAGAGTGTTTTAATATAATTCAACACTCTTGTTGATTCCATGGTATTATTGGGTTTAATAATTTATGAAGTCATATACCATATTTTATTTAATATTTTATGGCTAAATCTATTGTGTATGATCTATCCTAAAACCATTCACCATATTACTCGAAATGGTTAGTGTTTTATATTGTTTATGTTTATCCCCGATCATATGAGGAATGAATTGGACTTATTATGTGATGGGCGGGGCCTGTTATAGCCCCTCGATGCATCGGTAGGTCTCATGAGACAAATATACGTGGAATTGGTTGAGGTATTATGTTAATATTTACTCAATTCATATTCCTGCCATAATATTTTCAAGTTTATTATTAAATGCATGTGTTTTCAATAATTCACCGTGTCTAATGTTTATATTATCTTCTGCTGTATTGCTTACTCTTACTAAGAGTTCGAGCTCACCCTTTCTTATGTTTTATTTTTCTCAGGATATGAAGAAGTAAATTATGAATGACATCCAAGCATAATCTAGGAGACATGATGTTGCTAGTGGAATAATTTAGTGTTGTTTTTTTCCCTTTCCATATGTAAATTTGAACTTATGTATCTAACTTGTTTCCAATAATACTAAACTACTCAGACCTTCAGAATTCGTTTTCCTTGTATGTATACCAGCGTAATCAAATAAGGCACTGGATCTGGGAAACTGGGGTCGGGTCCTTATAGATATGTTTAGGTATGTATCTACGGATAAGTATAAGGATGAGCTGACGTTTAGAAAAATGTCCTTGAATTTTGGTAAAGGATAGAGTGAGTGGTTTCCTAGAAATACATCTCTGTCTAGATAATACAAATGGATGTGGCTCTGGAACAGATGTACCTAGTGGTAACAACTCTGATAATATGTTTTGGGTTGGACTTGGGGTAATTTGGTACATGACAACAAGTCTTACTACACACTTGGTTTGACACTCTTGGGGGATATGCTTTTGGAATTCACAAACTCTTCATGAACCATCATGAAGGATGAAAATATAAGTTGTCTATTAATAACCTAGTATGATCCTAGGGTGTCATAGATTAAGGAAGGTGTCATGATTTAGACATTCTATAAGTAATTCATTTCATGACTATGTGGTTTTCTTCTATGATAAGTAATGCTCACACTATGCTTTTGATTTTAGTCAATAGAGGGAACCGAAAGGAACTAGATTAATGTTGAATGTGATGGATAATTTTCTAATGGGAAGTCAAGTGGGTGGAGTGAGATATGTTGTGATCATGCATAATCAATTTTAATGAAATATTATTAACAATGTGTACCTTAACCAACTCTGAGACACACCAAGTAAGAGAAAGGAGTTCGTTGAGAGTTAGGGTAATGGAGACCATAGAGGAAATAGGATTTGTTTTCCTTTGTGTTAAGAATGTGGAAATAATCGCCTAAGTGAATTTATTAGAGGAACAAGAATATTTTTTTACTGTAGAAAAAAAAGGACACAAATCAAGTGACTTCAAGGGAAAAATGATGAGTTTAGTTAATGAAATGGAGGAGAATATTGTCCTCCTTAAGACATCATAAAAGGTTAAGTGTTTTAAGTGTGGAATAAATGGTCATTATGCAACTCAATGTCCCAAGAGGAAATATTTTGAAGAGGATCAGCAAGGTGGTATGAGTAATGGTTACACTGTTGATGATGAAGAGACTATAGATGAAATATGAAAGGAAAGAGGTATTATAATGAGGTATACTTTTCAATGGCTTAAGGATGAAGTAATTTAGGTTTTTATATATTTGGATTCAAGAATTATGAAAGGTAAAATATATAAGGATTGTTCAATTTATGTTTTTCTCTATGGATTTACAAGAACACATCGAATGGTTCTGATGGAATAGAAAATTGATATAATGGCAAGGTGATTTCCATGGAAAAAACATGATTAAGGTAAATATAACCCTTGATATATTCCTTATGTTATGATAATGTTGTTTGGATAAAGATATGTGGGATATGAATAAGTAAATTGGATGGTACTTATTACCTTGGAACTAATTAAGGACTTGTTTACAAGTAGTTTATGCTATCATGGATGAAGTTTATAACTTCTTGGATTTATGGAATATATCCAGTAATCTATGGAATAAGGAAGCATTCATGTTTTCCATAAGTATTTATAGTAATTTAGGTTTTTACCATGTTCCAAGATAATTTACCACAAGGGTATTCACATGTTTATAATGTGACAACCAATAGATACTTTATGATATATATATATATATATATATATATGTGGGGGGCTCAATGTTAGGCTAATTTCAGGAATAATTTCTAAAGTTTTTGTATTTTTATATTTGATAAGGGTTATAAGGTTAACCATTTTAAGTTCAACATAGGAGGAAGTATTTATACAATGATTTTTTAAAGAAAACCTTGGTTAAAAGGATATTTAGTGATTAACTTTATTTCAAGGATGTCCATCTTATTTATTTCTGGAAATTATATTAGTATGGTTTTAGAAAAGGACATTATGTATGTCAAGTAAAAACCAATCAAGTCTAGCAAGGTCACAGTTCTTGAACCCATGAATGAATGATGATAAGGGTTTCACACTTACCACTATCATATTTGATGTCTTGGTTAATGTATAATTATTTTTGATGAATAACTATTTATTATGAAATAGTAGTGTTACTTTTATGTTTCACTGCTAGAAATATCACTTATACCCACAGTTTTAAACTGTGGGTATAGCCCATAAAACTGTGGGTACAGGCTATACCCACGGTTTTATGAACCATGGGCTGTAGTGACGTCAGTATAGCCCTATACCCACGGTTTTTACAAAACCGTGGGGATATCCAATGGAAATTTTGTAATACCCACGGTTTTTTTAAACCGTGGGTATAAATATATTCCCATGGTTTTCAGAACCATGAGAATAGATTTTCATAGCCAGATAACATACCCACAGTTCATTGAACCGTGAGTATAGATGCTTCCTAGAAAAACTAATATACCCACGGTTCATTGAACCGTGGGCATAGATCCTTCTCCCAGACACAGCAGTTCCCACAGCCTTCTACTTCCAGTGCACCCAGCTGTTGTAGCCTCCTGCTTCTAGTGCACCCAGCTGCCCACAGCCTTCCTGCTTCCTGCTTCCAGTGCACCCATTAAAACAAACTAGAATAGAATATCAGTTAGAATTTATACCATGAGGCATATTAGCATGAATAAATAATTATTTAACAGCATTAACCACCTCATTATGAATAATTTCCAAACAAAACATAATGAATTTATTAGAGAACCCATCAGGACATTAAATTCTATCAATGTTATGATAAAAAAAGTGCTACCTGAACCTCCTCCTTAGAGGGAACTGATATAAGCTCATGGGTTTTCTTCTCACCAATAGACTTAGTAATAGAATTAGTCATTCTATGAGTGCTATCATAACCATCATCAGAATAAATAATTTTAAAGCACTCAATAACTATAATAAAGATTTCATTTCCATATGAGAAAATAAGTACATGAAAAATAATGGCTTTAATACCTCCCCTTATTCCCTTTTCCTTATGTATTATATGAAACGTGTTGGTATTCATGTCCCCATTTTGCAATAATCTCACTTTTAACTGACTTCTTATCAATCCCTCCTACATGGTCAAAAAAATTATCCTATTTTGAAAGAGAATTAATGTCATCACTTGGATGAGTATCCTGATCTTGATTATCAATTTGATAGCTTAAAAGTCTATTTTCAGAAACATTGATTTCAACAGAAGGGCTAGAAAATTATTTCCTTATCCTTTTGTTTAATTTAATTTTAATGTATTTAAATTTACATGTAAATAGATTTATCAGGATACAATGAAAACTAATATCCTAGGCTTCTGGAACAATTTATATAAACCCAGGGATCAAAATCAATCCATTCTTGAACATGAAGGGAAGGGGTACAACCCTTCTAGATTGTGAAAACATCAATAATAAATGAATTATGACCTGAATGTATTCTAGATAGAGTAAAACCAGATAAAAACATGAATCAGTTCCATCATTAACCAACACAAAGCACCTATCAAGTTTACAAGACATTCTACCATTGAGTGTATGCCTATTCCAAGTATAAATACCCCCAGAAATTTGAACTTTAATAATGTTGCATTGAACAATACACATAGATAAATCATGAGAGGACAATCTATGAATATTAAGTTCAGTCCTCTCTTTAGGTCACAATAATAATGTTAAATTCCCCATTAAGAATCCACCTCTACCTCACAGTCTCAAACTATAAGCATATTTCCATATAGAGATCCCTTATTTTCATATAGGAATTGATGCATAAAATAAAAAAATATTTAAAACTGAACATTTAAAAACAATAGAAACATTAATGTATTTGAATCCTTTATCATATAAATGAACCAAAACATTGTCAGGTTTTGAGACCCATAAATATTCCATGCCAATGTTGAAAGAGTTTTGAGCAACAAAAATATATCCAAGAGCTCCCAAATTAAATGTTTTCAACTTTTAAAAATGCATCATCGGCTCATCAATCCCACTAAAAAGAGGATTTTGTGTCACAACAAGATGCCTAAGGACTGTGAATATTGGGGTATAACCCAACCCTTGGCTATTCTAGTATAAAATATTCATTTATTAAAAGACTTACCTCTTGTTTGGGTACCTTAAGTATGTGTCAAACCTTTATTATACATCCCTCTTCATTTACTCAACTTCTTCTTTCACATAGAATATTCCTCTATTTTACCCTTTTCATTTTATGTTTTCTCTCCCCTCCATAGGGATCCTAAATCATCTATATTTGAAACAATACCTCCATGAATAGGTTCCACTACAATATCCTAAAGTATACCACCTAAAGGAATATCCTTGGATGCAAGAGATACCACAGTAATCCTGTAATCTAGGTTAACTGCCCCCTTATTATCATTAACCACTATCATTGTTTAAGATTTTGGAGGCCTTCACGCCATCTACATAGGATTTAGATTGTAGTCCTTAAAAAGTGGGTTAACAACCTTCTTACTAGAGGGGGGATTATCCAAGAAGGATTTACCCAACATCTGAGAAGATAACCACCCCCAATATGATTCTTTATTATATGGAGACAAGATAGGGAATCCACTGGTACCTCTATGTCCCAATTGAAATATACAATAAGAAAAGGAAGGTTCAAAACTATATTGATATGTATATGTGAGAATATACAGAATAGACATATCATACCTGAAACTATCTCAAGAAGTACCTGATCATGTCCTTTCTCATGTTCTGTTCGGTTAATTCTATATCATAGTTGTTCTTGTACAGGCAGGCCTGCAAGAAAATTATCACACATCAAATTTCGCCCTAGAAAACAAACGAACTCAAACTGGGTTGACATTCCAAAAACATCTTATTTGTGATCATTCAGTATCATTTTCATACAAGGGAGAGAGTTTTGAAGACTTATCATCTCTGAGTTGGATTTCCACATCCTTTGCTGCATTTGAATGGACTAAATTTGCCTCTATAATTGCATTCAAGGACACATTCATCATGAATGGAGCTATTCCTAGGCCAGTACCTCTCAATTTCTTCTCCATTCAACCAGGCCATGCCCTTCCCCATGGAAACCATATCCAATCCAACAGGTTCATTTCCAAGTGGGGGATCACAACAGCCTGCAGCAGTAAAATTCATCCCCAGAACTTCACTTGAATGTGTATTCGCTTCTTTAAAAAATCAAAAATCATAAATTCTTGACATTAGCTCATGGGATTTAGGTCCTTTCCTTGTACCATGTAAGAGGCTGATTGATTGTTACTGAAGTTTTCATCCAGTTGACTTTATTATCCCCTTCATTATATATTTTCTAGTGCTCACCTTGAAGTCCAATATAGAAATTCAAAGATGGAGAGGTTAGTCATTTAAAACTTTGAATGATGACAACAGAAATATGTGTGTGCAAATCAACAAATCTCGCAAAGTTGTAATTAGGTATTAAATACCCCACATAAATGAATACTAGCAAATTTCATAATATGGTCACACCCACTAATCATTTCAAATGTATTACGGTCTTGTGTGACTGTGTTAATATTTATATCTCTATCTACAGAGGTTTATCAGTCTAGAGAAGATGTTGATGATGGAAAAATAAAAAACAAATATTCTAAATCAGTACTAGAGAAATAGTTGAACTACATACCTTTTATACAATTCTCCCCACCCAACCATTTTGTAAGGCACATTGCAATAGCGTTGTCAATACTATTTCCAATTATGCTTGTCCTGAAAGCATAAATTTCATTAATGATATGATAACTATACCATGTGATCATTAATTACAAGATTATACATGTTAATTTTAATCTAGAAAATAAGATGATATAGACCTGAATGGTCTGAAGGCCTTCATTTCACCCTTTTCAATGCCATTGATGTTGGAAGATAAATCAGAAACACCTAAACTGAAGAATTAAACCTCAAAATTATAGATTTCATAAACAAAATAAATTAAAGTGGAATTGGAAAATATTAAAAATTAAATGAATATAAAATAATTTTGACAATTTTAATGATTACAATGGATAAAATTTGGTAGATGGTCTTTCAAATAGGCAGGGTAATAGAAATAGAAATCATATCGAACTTGTGGGCCTTCTGATGAATGGTCAAATTTTACCAACTTGCTAAGAGCTAAGTTCAGTAAGCTAAAATATAGGAAATCCAGTTGCTTAAAGAATAGTTCCGGCCTTTCATGGAAAAAGCAGAGTTACCTGAGTTTCCTGAGAAATATGAATCGAAAAAGTTTGCTCAAAAAATCTGAGAGCATAATTCCACATACCAATGCTTCAATCGCCAGCCAGTGATCAAAAATTACCTATGAATTCAACGAATACTTTAATCTATTTACCTTGGTAAAAAACACAGAAAAATGGTTTCCAAAGGGAAAAAACCTGAAGAATCATTGTTGCCCAAACTAATTGGATGGCCCGTGCAACAAAATTAAATGTGCTTATATTAATTGATCCATCATCTTCAGTGACATATTTTTGTACAATCCAAAAGCCCAACCAAGCACCAACCAGACAAGTGAAAACCAGCAAAAGTATTGCCAACTGGAGTTAAAAATAACAAACCATCAATGCTAGTATTGTCATTTCAACACCAATCATAGAAGAGACATCCCAGAAATACATAATTGATAACTTACATACACGATAGTACATGTCCTTATTGATTACTAAGTCCATGAGTACATAATTGAATAAACTAGGCAGATAATGAAGGAGACATGATCCCAGACCTGTCTGAAGAAAATTTATATTAATTTTACAGATGAATGGATTAATGAGTCAGGGTGAGGACTGATAAAGGAAGTTGATACCCACAATTGATGCAACCATGTAAACTCCCGGAGATTTTTTTCGACCAGTGGGAAGCAGTCACATTCCCTGATAATAAATTGGATTAGTAACAGTGATAAACTAAAAATATTTCAGTTGATTAAAAATTAGACAGTAGGTTTCCTCATAAAGATATAAAACTTCTAAAACTGAACAGAAAAAAAAAACATCAGATTCAAAATATCAGTTGGGGGTTAAAGATAAACTACCTGAAAGAGGATCATCAATATAACAAGGATGATCCCAATGGTCATTGCACTGATATAGAAGAAAACAATGGACTTACTCAATGAGGGTTCCAATGCCCACATAAAAATTCTGATGACTAAAAATGCAATGCGATGCATGTCAAATTCTGCACAAATAAAACAACAGCATAAAAAAAGAATTATCATGGTCTGTACACACACGCATGAGTATTTCATATCATACATTTTTATATAATTGTAATAACATGGTAAGAACTTCTTGCATTCAACATATTGAAGCCCAACATCAATGTTCACCACTTGAATCTATCTCAGAAACCAAAGATCGATGGAAGCATCCCCAAATCACTACATGATTATTCAAGGGTTATGATATATGATGAAGAACATGTTATGGACTGGGATCATTTTAGACCTATCCATCAAGATACTAAAAAGTTAAGAGATCTAGATGGATCTGAGAATGATCAGGAAAAACCATATTTCCATATTTATTTTCCATGTAAATCTAGAAAGGATCACATTAGATATCATTGTAAATCCTAAACCTGGATAAGAAAACCAAGATCTAGTTTCTTTACAAGGATAATAAATAATATCTAGCAATAATAAGAATAACAACAAACAAATGATAAATTATATTTAAATCTCTAGGACTGATATCTCTATATAAAATATAATTCCTCTCTGAAAAGAATTAATTCACTATGAAGTCTCATTAGAGTCCCTTGGTTTGATTACCCTGAGTTTAGGAGGAATAATGATTGTCTTTAGGGTTTTTTTGTGTCAAAATAATAATTTTCAAATGATTAAATTCTATGTAAATGGTTTGGTTGCTTGGCTTACAAAATCATGCTCTAACCATGGGAAGTTCACTACCTATTCAAGTCACCTGCATGGTTTGGACACATGGTTTTGTAAACCCTATGAAAATCATGATGTTGATTCTCTTTAGAGTTACATAGTTACCATGGAATTTTTTCCATGTTAGCTTTAAAATTACCCCTACCATATATAACCCACTACTCCTCTCCAATAGGCTTCATAGTTACGTTGGGGGACTACACTATTCCCTCTAACCATTATCACCATTAAATTCTTCTAACCCCCCCCCCAATCTCCCAAAATATACCCAATACATCACCTAATAAATGTAATAACTCAAATAAACTCTTAATAAAGGCTAAAAATAAGGCATAATGCACCTAGAAAGTGAGTGGTTATTCCAATATCCCCCTCTAATGACTTGTTGACCTTAATATGTGTCTCTAGAGGTCTAAATCTAACAAGTAGGTCTAGTAATACTACATATATGATTCCTTATCTCGTTTATCTTCTTTAATATGTATGTTCTTCCATAAAACCTTAACAAGAGGCTTCATCTTCCTCCATAGTTCATTTATTCATCGATCAACAATCCATATTGGACCTTTCTCAAACGAATCATTTACCCCCAACACAACATTCTCAATATCAATTACATTTGAAGGATAATTATTGAAATTTTTAAGTAGGAACGCATGGGAAACATCATCTATAATAGAAAACTGATGAATTTGATGATACCCAGAGGAGAGGGAGCCGAGAGGGGGGAGCGGGGACATCGCCCGAGCTGGGGGCAGCATGGCGAAGGTCGGGATGTTGAGGTGGAGGTGAAGTCCAGGAGGTCCAGGTCAAGAGTGGAGGCGGAGGCCGAGAGCCGGAGCCGAGAGGTGGAGCCGGGAGCCGGAGCCGGGAGGTAGGTTGAAGTGGGGGGAGCGCGGTGGAGGGTTGAAGTGGGGGAGTGCGATGGAGCTCGATACTTAGGGGCTGAATACCCATAGTTTTAATAAAACCATGGGTATAGACCGTTAAAAATCATTTACCCCCATGGTTCTTTAAACTATGGGCATAGATGCGTGGGGATAAACCCCATTTCCAGTAGTATTTAGAGATTAATGTATTAACCATGTTTATCTTTTAAGAATATTTATAGATAAATAAATATACTTGTCATTCTTTTATGGGCCTTAATATCTGATAAAAGTGTATTTTATCACTTCAGACACAAAGTTAATTTTTGTACGTCCATTACACGAAGTAATGGATGAATTAGAAATTGATAAAAGAAAAACTAAAGAATGAAATTTTTTTGTAGAAATATATCAAGTAAGTATATTTTCTTATATTCTTGGTCAATAAAATAATTACTCAATGTTAGGATAATGATCAAAAGAAAATGTGTTGTCTTAATACCTTAATTTTGTTGAACTGGTGGCCTTTTAAATCATCATAGATTTATTACTTTGAGACCCTATTCACTTGTTTGTGATTTATGACCTCAATCACTCCCTATAAATATTTACGATTTTCCTCCATGTCTAATATTTACTCCCAACCTATGTTATTCTATGTGGAAACCCAATTATATGTTACTTTGGGTAACCATTATGGTTCCAGCTTTCCCTTTTTAACTAAAGTTTTAGTATCCATTTTTATGATGTGGGTTTCTATGAATGAAACTTTAAAGTATTAAACCTTTGATAACCGAGACGAATTTTGAGGGATAAATTCATTTTAAGGGGGGGTAGAATGTAACACCCTGAGATTTTTTGAATTATTTTTTTCAAATTAATTAAACCTTTTTGATATTTTTCATTTCACATAACACTGAAAATAGTTTATTTTATATTAAGTCATTATGTTTGGATTGAATTATATGAAACACCAAGTTAATCATGCACTACACATGACATAAATTTTAGATTTCTATACAGAGAACACTGACTTTATCTTATGTTACACGCAACAATGACTTTCCTCGATGGCTTGTGTAACACGCATGATCGAGTTTTACCAAATAATAATATATTATTAAACTATTATTATTTAATATAATAAGATATAACCTATCAGTTAAATTATTGGTTATGAATTTTATTAACTAATATATGAAAATATATGGTTTACACAAATATAATATGAATTAATTGGTTATCAATTAATTAGAAATTAATATGAAAACTGATTAAATATTAAAGAAAATATTATTATTTTTATGGTCACAAAGTTTTTTTACCCTAATAAATTAAATTAATTATAATTGTTGAGTGATATTAATGTAATATATATGTTATATATTCAATAAAATATTTTTCGTATTCATCCAATAGATTGGATAGACATAAGATAATAACAAACCTAATTTTATGCATAAAAACCTATATTTTTTATAAATGTAGTTTTAACGCCTTTTAATGGAGAACCCATTTTAAATCCAATTTTTGGAACTTTTATAGATTTAATATGTCAAAATAAACTTTATATTTGTAATAAAAACATAAAAATTGGGTTAGGATAATTTTTTGGTATTTTTTTGTAAGGTTTCATTTTATTAATTAATAGTTAAAAATACTTGATTTTAATTCAAAAACTATTTTTTCATCTAATTTATTTATAAGATTAAATTATATTTCAAATTGGTTTAAAATTTTAATTAGATAATATTTTTATCAATTAATCAAATTTAGTTCATTTTAATTGATTTCACATTTAAATTGGATACAAAAACTTAGCAAACTTTTGATCATTTTTTTACTTTAAAAACTTGCGGTGTCGTCTCATCAGCGGGATTAATTTTAAATTAATTTCACCCACTCTTGTGATTGGAATTTGTAAAAATTGATTCCATATTTTGAATCAAAATAATTTATAATTTATAATAAGGTCAACTTAGTTTGTTACCAAAATTATTAGTGAAAGTAATTAAAATTAATTACATCGGTTAAGGTAAAATTAAACTTAACTAAGTACTAAACCTTAAATTTAAGACCTAAAAAGACCTAGAATCTTGTACAACACCCATTTAATGGATATTATTTATCCATTAACCTTAAATTATTGAGTTTGGTTGGTTTTTTATGACTTTTGTTAGGTAAAAATGTGGGTATACCTAAATTTTTTTCAAAAATGCCAAGTGTGTCCTTTCCCTTCCCTATAAAAGGCCACCACCTCTCCCTCTTCTTAACACCTCTAAACCCACTTAGGCTCAGAAAATATCTGCCCAATACAATTCCCGACATCCCTACCTTACTCCTTTAATCCTACATTTGGTAACAAATTCTTCCAAGGAATCCTTTTGGCACAAACCAAAAGGAGTTACCCAATTATGATGTAACGCCTTCTCTCAAGATACTTTCTTTTATTTTCCTTACCCACCCCTTACACTCTATTTATTCCATGATTTTATAAAAAAATATTATCCTAAATATACTATAATTTTTTTATTCTAAGGTTTCAACCTACACTTACACACACCTCCATCTAATGGGTGACAAACATATTGTTTATGTGTACGGCAAACTTCTGCCTCCCAAAACGATGATTGTTCAATTTTCTTTACCACCACTTATGGTGGAAATTATGATGTAAAATATGTTTATATATATTATATATTATATTTATTATTAATTTAATCTTCTATATTCTTTTTACAATGCATATATTTTTACTTTTCATTTGGTGTAAATATGATACTTTCATTTGAGGAAGTGTAGACTACCGCCCCCTCAAAGCGATGTGATTCATTCACACACTACATAGAATTTATCAAGAATGAGTTTAGTGAACTTATATGATATAAATAAAATTATAATTATACTATAATGATATTATATACATATATACATATATTTCATTTTTTTCTTTCTTTCAATATGACAATAAAACGGAGACAATGTTCATGCGTACATACAACTTACCGTCTCCATGAACGGTGTATTACATTTCATAATTATATATTATATAGATCATTATAATAAAAATATACTATATATGAATGATATTTATATCATAGTTTACATTTTTTAATCATGATACAAGTATAAGGACAAACGATATAACAAATTGAGACACATGCGAAGAATAAAGCGAATATTATCGGAAGTGAAACCTTAACATAGGGTGGTTGAAAATATGGTAATATATGGTCATAATCAAACCATATATGGTATTATATATAAGAATATGGTTCTTTAAAATATTTATAATAAATTTATATTTATTATACAGGTGGTTTGAACAAGTACGATGAGATTCACGACACAAGGTAAGAAGATTTCATCTCACTTTTTATTTCCATGAGATACATGCTTTATTCACCACCCATTCCTTTTGTGTGGTGTGTATATTTACCATATATGTATTAAATAATTATTATACTTAAATTTATTGGTATTTACATATCCACTTTATTATCTTTCTTTCATGGGGTTTATGTTTCAAAAGTTATCAAATTGGTAAAATAGTTTTGTCACAATTTTCCTTCTTTGAGACTCATGTTTTGTTATGCATCTAAATTCATTTTGAGGTGTATATAATTCCATTTTAAAAGATATATCATGAATCTACTTATTTTCATGATATTATAATCTTAATTTAATTTCATTTTCTTACATGGATAGTATGATCCCATGTTACCAAGTGATAAGAGTTTATTGAAACAATCTCATCACTTTTCAAGATTGTTTATGTTTATGATTCCTTTGATGAAATATTATGATCCATATCTCAAGAACATTCATGAATTTTCTTATCCTATGGTTATTCATGATATATTTATGTATTGGTACCATTTTTCTACTATTTGGTACATAAGATAGTTAAGAAAGTGTTTTTAAGAAAGCTCAACTTTACCCTCTCTTCGGTCGGAAGTCTATGTTCCTTCAAAATCATGTTTTCTAAAAAGGGTTTCCAAGAATATTATACCATTATCCTATAATATTTAAAAGAAATTTTTACCCTTTTTGTCTTTTACCAATCTCTTCAAATGAATTTTCTTATCTCTTTCCTAATAAGACATTTTTCTAACCTTTTTATCATGAAAAAGGAATATTCTTTTTACCTCATATAACATGTATAGATTTACCCACCCTTATTTCTTTGAAGTTTATTTTGAATTTTTAAAAGGTTAATTTTTAAGAAAGATTTTTTAAAACTGATTTTCAAGGGAAATTGTTTTCAAAATGTTTTAAACCTTCTTTTATAATTTTTCAAGGAAAATTATATTCAAAATGTTTTCAAGCCTTATTTATATGTTTTCAAATTATTTTTAAAGAAATGGTTTTCAAAACTTTTTCAAGCTTTATTTATATGTTTTTAGATTTTTTTCAAAGAAAAAGGTTTTTAAAATGTTTTGAAGCTTATTTTGTAAGTTTTTAAGGAAAAGGGTTTTAAAAATGATTTCAAGTCTTCTTTATAAGTTTTCAAGTTATTTTCTAAGAAATTTATTTTCAAATGGTTTTATGTATTAAAAATCCTTTTTCAAATAAGAAATGATATTTTCCTCAAGAAATGTTTTTGAAAGGTATTTCAAAATTATTTTCCATCTAAGATGAAATCTGTTGATGTTACTCATTCCCTTCTAAGAAATTATCTAAAGGTTGCATTCATATTTTTCTATGAATGAGTAATGCTTAATGTCGTGGTTTTTATGAAACTCGTTTCTCTTTCACAGGTTTTATGTTTATGAAATTCGTTTCTCTTTCATGGGTTATGATTTTGATGAAACACTACTGGAAATTGAAGCATTTATGATGGGTTATTTGCAACGGTGACCCGTCGTAAATAACCTGTTGTAGAAAATGGCGTCACAAATAAGGTTTTTGTGATGGGCCATCATAAAAACCCATATTTACGATGGGAGCTCTTACCGTCGCAAATATTTTGCCAGACTTTTTAAAAAAAACCTTTTACGACTAGCCCGTCGTAAAAAAACATAAAAATTAAAAAATAAAAAATATTAATATTAATAAAATTTAATAAAATAATAATAATAAATAATAATAATAAAATAATCAAAAATGAAATATTCACAAAAATATTAAAAAATAATAATAATACAATAAATATAAAAAATAAAAAATAATAATAATAATAATAATAATATATATATATATATAAAAACAGAAAAATCACAAAAATATAAAAAAAATAGTGTATAGAAATGTAAATATATTGATAAACCATGTTTTAATAATTCTTTTATTGATAATTAATGAAAAAAAATCCTTTTTGAATTAAAATGGATCTATTTGTTTAAATTTTTGAATTTGAAACCATATCTAAAAATATCATCTGAATTCTATTTTTGACCCTTTAAACTATGCTCTAGTGTTTTTACTATAACATTTTTATGTGACATATTTTTATTTGTAAATTTTTTAAATAATTAATCACTTAATTATCTATAAATTTAATTTTAATAATTCATGTTATATCATGTGCTCGGGAGGAGAAAATGGGCCATGAACTCATGGCTATGTTGACACCTCATCATGGAAACCACCTCACTATCTTCAAAATAACCTCTTCATTATTGCTTTTATTGGGCTCAAATATTAACAATTTTTAGATAGTTTCAAATATAAAATTGAATTCAACTAGATAGATAACAATTTATTAAGGTAATAGGGTTAATAAGTTGGTGCAATTTACAGTAAAATATCTAGAAAAATTTCTCCTTTTAACCTTGGAATTATTAGTGACCATATCCCCCCATCCTATAATGACCCAATCTTGATGTACATGGGCATTACATTACTTTTGAAAAATATTTATACATGACACAAACAGATGCCCAAATACTGTATTAGTTTAGTGCCTTTGGAAACTTGGAACATAATCTTCTAAATTTGTGAAAGATCTTCAACATCTCCCATAAAGATCTTCTCCTTTTATTTTCCTACCTAAAACCTTTCTTTATATCCTGGGGAAAAGAAAACATAAAAAGGGTGAGATCAAATGCTCAGTAAAGTTAAACATTGATAATATAAAATAAACCATAAACATAAGAATGTAAAAACATGAACATAAAGTTTAAATATCAAAATATTGAGTCATGAAATAAATCTTGGCAGTTCTTAATGCATAGATCATAAAGGAACATTAACCATGATAAAATAACATCGGCATAAAACATGGAATTGTGGAAAAAATTAAGCACATAATATTATTTCCATAGTAGCCAAGGTGTTGTTTCCAAGACCATCATAGTGGACAAATTCCTGTTGTACCTCTCAAACCCCTCGAGGTTTAATTTTCATGATCACAATCACCCTCTTATGTTTCTAACATTGTTTCAAGTGTTTTTGATTGATAGGAATCAAATCAGGTGGCCAAGGAATTGGGCCAAGAAAGAAAGAAGGCAAAGTGGACTGAAATCCAGACCACCGGCCAGCCGGTGGAACACCACCGGCCAGCCGGTGGCACCTGCACTCAAGAGGGAGCCACTGCCTTACCACCGGCCAACCGGTGGCCTCAGCACCGGTCGACCGGTGGCACCCAGACTGAATAGTGCAAGCTACTGTCTTGCCACCGGCCAGCCGGTGGCTCTGGCACCGGTCAACCGGTGGCCCCTGGACAGGAATCCAATGCCATTTTGCAAACACCGGCCAACCGGTGGCCCTGCACCGGCCAGCCGGTGGACACAGTCAAACTAGCCGTTGGGCTGTTGACCAGCCTGTCCACTTGGCCTCCAACGGCTCCGAAGACCTCTTCAACGGCTCTGAAGCCTCCCCAAGGGTTCCTAGCCTATAAATAAAGGCTGAGGAAGCCCCGGACACCAACCGGAACATATACGAAGCCAACGGACATACTTTGGATCAATTGGCCAACCTCCGGCGGTCCTCCTCAAAGGAACCCACCTAGCTCCAACAACTTCCACATCCAAGGAGCTCCTTCAAAGAAGCTTGGAAGCGGCCTTCAACATATCCATCCAATCAAAGGCGCCCAAGTCTTCCCAAATACGGTTTTTCATTCTTTATTTATTTTGAGCTTTAAAATTGGGTTTGTGCCTACAAACCCCAACACCTTTTCTCTTCCCCCTTTCTTTGGGTTCTCACACCACCACTAAGGTGTGAAGAGGTTTTTCAAGCCTTTCCTTTTAAAGGGCTTGAGTTGTCGGTGAGCTAGCCTTCACCCGTGAAAAAGGCTAGTGGGTTCTTACTTAACCATTAAAAGTAAGTGGGTTCTTGTTAAACCACAAAAAGCAAGCTGTAATAGGTCCTAGTGCTACCTCAAAGCCTAGTGGGTTTCTTGCTAAAACCATTGAAAAGCAAGCGGTAGGAATCTCTCAACGGTTGAGTTGGGAGCGGAGACGTAGGCCGGGTTTTGGCCGAACTCCGTTATCAATTTCTTGTGTCTTGCCTTCTTTATTTCCGCTGCATCTTTCACTTTGATTTTAATTTGTTAATTTTTTTTTAAAAGGCAATTCACCCCCCTCTTGCCATCACCTCCGACCTAACATTTGGTATCAGAGGGAGCGTTTGTGTAATACCTTAACGGGTTACAAACGAAAGATCCTATTTTTTTTTTTGATGGCTTCTACCGCTTCAACCTCTTACGCCTCTGAAGGTTTTTCTTTGGATCGTGCTCCATTCTTTGATGGAGCCGATTATTCTTTTTGGAAAACCCGCATGACCACGTTTTTAAAAAGTATTGGTTATCCAATTTTTAGAATTGTTATGCATGGTTTTACTCTCTCTTCTTCCGATGAGTCTAAGTGGACCACCGTAGACATTGCAAATTTTGAGCTTGATGGCAAAGCCATGAACGCTCTTCATTGTGGACTTGACCGTAATGTTTTTGATTGTATTTCTTCTTGCACATCTTCTCATGATATTTGGAAATTTTTAGAACTTACCTATGAAGGTACTAAGAAGGCTCCAAAGCAAGAACCCGCTCAAAAGCAAGACCCCGATGCAAAATCCGTGCCCAATTGCCCACTCCACAAGAAAAGGGCCAAGAAAAAGGAGAAGAAGAAGGCTTCAAAGGCAACATCGAGTGATAGCTCCACCTCTTCATTCTCCTCCTTCACCTCGAGCGACAATGGTAATAAATGCCTAATGGCAAAACATGAGGTATCTTCCTCCTCTTCCTCCTCCTCCTCTTCTTTTTCTTCAAATTCAAATTCTTTCAATCATCTATCTTATGAAGAACTCTCACATGCTAGAGACCAATTAGAAAATGGTTTTCATGAATTATCATCAAAATTTGTTGCTTTGAAAAAGTCTTTCAAAAAACTCTCCTCCGAGAAAGAACAACTTCTCAAAGAGAAGGAGGAACTCTCCCTAAAAATCCAAAATTTTCCCAATGTTGATTCTTTGGAATCAACCATCAAAGATCTAAGAGAGACCTTAGCCAAGTTCACCCAAGGTGAACAAAATTTGAACAATTTTCTTGGTTCCCAACGTGTATCCCGAACCACTAATGGACTTGGCTATACCAACCGAGCCTCCTCCTCCCATGCACCAACTGTTTTTGTAAGGGGGAGCTCTAGTTTTAAATTTTGTAATTATTGCAAGAAAACCGGGCATCTCATTTATGAGTGTAATTGTAAAAACGCCCGGTACGGCCAACCCAAATCGTTTTTTTATTCAGATGAATTTTATAGGAGAAGACCCGCCATGAGACAAGTATGGATTGAAAAATCCCTTCTTGCGAGTCTCTCCGGGCCTAAGATTGTCTCTTTTCAAAATCCCTCTCCCCGGTGATTTATTGTTTTTATTTAGGGGGAGTTAGGATTGTTTAAGCTTTTCAATTTCAAAACTTTTTATTCAAACCTTCAATCCCAACATTTGGTTTCAAATTTCAATTTTCAATTCTTTTTCAATTCAATTTAGAATTTTCAATTTTCAATTGGTTTCCAACAGTTGGTATCGAATTTGTTTTTGTTTCAAAACTTTCAATTCAAACTGTTATTCAAATTTTCATTTCAATTTCAAAAATCTCAATTGATTTTCAAATCTCAAATCTTGTTTTTAAAATCTCAACTTCCCTCAATCAAGTTTTATGCCCCATTCTATTTTGATAATCAAAAAGGGGGAGAATTTCTTGATTGATTGGGGGAGAATCCTTTTCATCGTGCTTAGAATTTCCTTTCAATTTCAGTATTTTACATTAATTGTTTTGGTGATTGTGATCATCAAAATAGGGGGAGATTGTTGTACCTCTCAAACCCCTCGAGGTTTAATTTTCATGATCACAATCACCCTCTTATGTTTCTAACATTGTTTCAAGTGTTTTTGATTGATAGGAATCAAATCAGGTGGCCAAGGAATTGGGCCAAGAAAGAAAGAAGGCAAAGTGGACTGAAATCCAGACCACCGGCCAGCCGGTGGAACACCACCGGCCAGCCGGTGGCACCTGCACTCAAGAGGGAGCCACTGCCTTACCATCGGCCAACCGGTGGCCTCAGCACCGGTCGACCGGTGGCACCCAGACTGAATAGTGCAAGCTACTGTCTTGCCACCGGCCAGCCGGTGGCTCTGGCACCGGTCAACCGGTGGCCCCTGGACAGGAATCCAATGCCATTTTTCAAACACCGGCCAACCGGTGGCCCTGCACCGGCCAGCCGGTGGACACAGTCAAACTAGCCGTTGGGCTGTTGACCAGCCTGTCCACTTGGCCTCCAACGGCTCCAAAGACCTCTTCAACGGCTCCGAAGCCTCCCCAAGGGTTCCTAGCCTATAAATAAAGGCTGAGGAAGCCCCGGACACCAACCGGAACATATACGAAGCCAACGGACATACTTTGGATCAATTGGCCAACCTCCGGCGGTCCTCCTCAAAGGAACCCACCTAGCTCCAACAACTTCCACATCCAAGGAGCTCCTTCAAAGAAGCTTGGAAGCGGCCTTCAACATATCCATCCAATCAAAGGCGCCCAAGTCTTCCCAAATACGGTTTTTCATTCTTTATTTATTTTGAGCTTTAAAATTGGGTTTGTGCCTACAAACCCCAACACCTTTTCTCTTCCCCCTTTCTTTGGGTTCTCACACCACCACTAAGGTGTGAAGAGGTTTTTCAAGCCTTTCCTTTTAAAGGGCTTGAGTTGTCGGTGAGCTAGCCTTCACCCGTGAAAAAGGCTAGTGGGTTCTTACTTAACCATTAAAAGTAAGTGGGTTCTTGCTAAACCACAAAAAGCAAGCTGTAATAGGTCCTAGTGCTACCTCAAAGCCTAGTGGGTTTCTTGCTAAAACCATTGAAAAGCAAGCGGTAGGAATCTCTCAACGGTTGAGTTGGGAGCGGAGACGTAGGCCGGGTTTTGGCCGAACTCCGTTATCAATTTCTTGTGTCTTGCCTTCTTTATTTCTGCTGCATCTTTCACTTTGATTTTAATTTGTTAATTTTTTTTTAAAAGGCAATTCACCCCCCTCTTGCCATCACCTCCGACCTAACATTTGGTATCAGAGGGAGCGTTTGTGTAATACCTTAACGGGTTACAAACGAAAGATCCTATTTTTTTTTTTGATGGCTTCTACCGCTTCAACCTCTTACGCCTCTGAAGGTTTTTCTTTGGATCGTGCTCCATTCTTTGATGGAGCCGATTATTCTTTTTGGAAAACCCGCATGACCACGTTTTTAAAAAGTATTGGTTATCCAATTTTTAGAATTGTTATGCATGGTTTTACTCTCTCTTCTTCCGATGAGTCTAAGTGGACCACCGTAGACATTGCAAATTTTGAGCTTGATGGCAAAGCCATGAACGCTCTTCATTGTGGACTTGACCGTAATGTTTTTGATTGTATTTCTTCTTGCACATCTTCTCATGATATTTGGAAATTTTTAGAACTTACCTATGAAGGTACTAAGAAGGCTCCAAAGCAAGAACCCGCTCAAAAGCAAGACCCCGATGCAAAATCCGTGCCCAATTGCCCACTCCACAAGAAAAGGGCCAAGAAAAAGGAGAAGAAGAAGGCTTCAAAGGCAACATCGAGTGATAGCTCCACCTCTTCATTCTCCTCCTTCACCTCGAGCGACAATGGTAATAAATGCCTAATGGCAAAACATGAGGTATCTTCCTCCTCTTCCTCCTCCTCCTCTTCTTTTTCTTCAAATTCAAATTCTTTCAATCATCTATCTTATGAAGAACTCTCACATGCTAGAGACCAATTAGAAAATGGTTTTCATGAATTATCATCAAAATTTGTTGCTTTGAAAAAGACTTTCAAAAAACTCTCCTCCGAGAAAGAACAACTTCTCAAAGAGAAGGAGGAACTCTCCCTAAAAATCCAAAATTTTCCCAATGTTGATTCTTTGGAATCAACCATCAAAGATCTAAGAGAGACCTTAGCCAAGTTCACCCAAGGTGAACAAAATTTGAACAATTTTCTTGGTTCCCAACGTGTATCCCGAACCACTAATGGACTTGGCTATACCAACCGAGCCTCCTCCTCCCATGCACCAACTGTTTTTGTAAGGGGGAGCTCTAGTTTTAAATTTTGTAATTATTGCAAGAAAACCGGGCATCTCATTTATGAGTGTAATTGTAAAAACGCCCGGTACGGCCAACCCAAATCGTTTTTTTATTCAGATGAATTTTATAGGAGAAGACCCACCATGAGACAAGTATGGATTGAAAAATCCCTTCTTGCGAGTCTCTCCGGGCCTAAGATTGTCTCTTTTCAAAATCCCTCTCCCCGGTGATTTATTGTTTTTATTTAGGGGGAGTTAGGATTGTTTAAGCTTTTCAATTTCAAAACTTTTTATTCAAACCTTCAATCCCAACATTTGGTTTCAAATTTCAATTTTCAATTCTTTTTCAATTCAATTTAGAATTTTCAATTTTCAATTGGTTTCCAACAGTTGGTATCGAATTTGTTTTTGTTTCAAAACTTTCAATTCAAACTGTTATTCAAATTTTCATTTCAATTTCAAAAATCTCAATTGATTTTCAAATCTCAAATCTTGTTTTTAAAATCTCAACTTCCCTCAATCAAGTTTTATGCCCCATTCTATTTTGATAATCACAAAGGGGGAGAATTTCTTGATTGATTGGGGGAGAATCCTTTTCATCGTGCTTAGAATTTCCTTTCAATTTCAGTATTTTACATTAATTGTTTTGGTGATTGTGATCATCAAAATAGGGGGAGATTGTTGTACCTCTCAAACCCCTCGAGGTTTAATTTTCATGATCACAATCACCCTCTTATGTTTCTAACATTGTTTCAAGTGTTTTTGATTGATAGGAATCAAATCAGGTGGCCAAGGAATTGGGCCAAGAAAGAAAGAAGGCAAAGTGGACTGAAATCCAGACCACCGGCCAGCCGGTGGAACACCACCGGCCAGCCGGTGGCACCTGCACTCAAGAGGGAGCCACTGCCTTACCACCGGCCAACCGGTGGCCTCAGCACCGGTCGACCGGTGGCACCCAGACTGAATAGTGCAAGCTACTGTCTTGCCACCGGCCAGCCGGTGGCTCTGGCACCGGTCAACCGGTGGCCCCTGGACAGGAATCCAATGCCATTTTGCAAACACCGGCCAACCGGTGGCCCTGCACCGGCCAGCCGGTGGACACAGTCAAACTAGCCGTTGGGCTGTTGACCAGCCTGTCCACTTGGCCTCCAACGGATCCGAAGACCTCTTCAACGGCTCCGAAGCCTCCCCAAGGGTTCCTAGCCTATAAATAAAGGCTGAGGAAGCCCCGGACACCAACCGGAACATATACGAAGCCAACGGACATACTTTGGATCAATTGGCCAACCTCCGGCGGTCCTCCTCAAAGGAACCCACCTAGCTCCAACAACTTCCACATCCAAGGAGCTCCTTCAAAGAAGCTTGGAAGCGGCCTTCAACATATCCATCCAATCAAAGGCGCCCAAGTCTTCCCAAATACGGTTTTTCATTCTTTATTTATTTTGAGCTTTAAAATTGGGTTTGTGCCTACAAACCCCAACACCTTTTCTCTTCCCCCTTTCTTTGGGTTCTCACACCACCACTAAGGTGTGAAGAGGTTTTTCAAGCCTTTCCTTTTAAAGGGCTTGAGTTGTCGGTGAGCTAGCCTTCACCCGTGAAAAAGGCTAGTGGGTTCTTACTTAACCATTAAAAGTAAGTGGGTTCTTGCTAAACCACAAAAAGCAAGCTGTAATAGGTCCTAGTGCTACCTCAAAGCCTAGTGGGTTTCTTGCTAAAACCATTGAAAAGCAAGCGGTAGGAATCTCTCAACGGTTGAGTTGGGAGCGGAGACGTAGGCCGGGTTTTGGCCGAACTCCGTTATCAATTTCTTGTGTCTTGCCTTCTTTATTTCCGCTGCATCTTTCACTTTGATTTTAATTTGTTAATTTTTTTTTAAAAGGCAATTCACCCCCGTCTTGCCATCACCTCCGACCTAACATTTGGTATCAGAGGGAGCGTTTGTGTAATACCTTAACGGGTTACAAACGAAAGATCCTATTTTTTTTTGATGGCTTCTACCGCTTCAACCTCTTACGCCTCTGAAGGTTTTTCTTTGGATCGTGCTCCATTCTTTGATGGAGCCGATTATTCTTTTTGGAAAACCCGCATGACCACGTTTTTAAAAAGTATTGGTTATCCAATTTTTAGAATTGTTATGCATGGTTTTACTCTCTCTTCTTCCGATGAGTCTAAGTGGACCACCGTAGACATTGCAAATTTTGAGCTTGATGGCAAAGCCATGAACGCTCTTCATTGTGGACTTGACCGTAATGTTTTTGATTGTATTTCTTCTTGCACATCTTCTCATGATATTTGGAAATTTTTAGAACTTACCTATGAAGGTACTAAGAAGGCTCCAAAGCAAGAACCCGCTCAAAAGCAAGACCCCGATGCAAAATCTGTGCCCAATTGCCCACTCCACAAGAAAAGGGCCAAGAAAAAGGAGAAGAAGAAGGCTTCAAAGGCAACATCGAGTGATAGCTCCACCTCTTCATTCTCCTCCTTCACCTCGAGCGACAATGGTAATAAATGCCTAATGGCAAAACATGAGGTATCTTCCTCCTCTTCCTCCTCCTCCTCTTCTTTTTCTTCAAATTCAAATTCTTTCAATCATCTATCTTATGAAGAACTCTCACATGCTAGAGACCAATTAGAAAATGGTTTTCATGAATTATCATCAAAATTTGTTGCTTTGAAAAAGTCTTTCAAAAAACTCTCCTCCGAGAAAGAACAACTTCTCAAAGAGAAGGAGGAACTCTCCCTAAAAATCCAAAATTTTCCCAATGTTGATTCTTTGGAATCAACCATCAAAGATCTAAGAGAGACCTTAGCCAAGTTCACCCAAGGTGAACAAAATTTGAACAATTTTCTTGGTTCCCAACGTGTATCCCGAACCACTAATGGACTTGGCTATACCAACCGAGCCTCCTCCTCCCATGCACCAACTGTTTTTGTAAGGGGGAGCTCTAGTTTTAAATTTTGTAATTATTGCAAGAAAACCGGGCATCTCATTTATGAGTGTAATTGTAAAAACGCCCGGTACGGCCAACCCAAATCGTTTTTTTATTCAGATGAATTTTATAGGAGAAAACCCGCCATGAGACAAGTATGGATTGAAAAATCCCTTCTTGCGAGTCTCTCCGGGCCTAAGATTGTCTCTTTTCAAAATCCCTCTCCCCGGTGATTTATTGTTTTTATTTAGGGGGAGTTAGGATTGTTTAAGCTTTTCAATTTCAAAACTTTTTATTCAAACCTTCAATCCCAACATTTGGTTTCAAATTTCAATTTTCAATTCTTTTTCAATTCAATTTAGAATTTTCAATTTTCAATTGGTTTCCAACAGTTGGTATCGAATTTGTTTTTGTTTCAAAACTTTCAATTCAAACTGTTATTCAAATTTTCATTTCAATTTCAAAAATCTCAATTGATTTTCAAATCTCAAATCTTGTTTTTAAAATCTCAACTTCCCTCAATCAAGTTTTATGCCTCATTCTATTTTGATAATCACAAAGGGGGAGAATTTCTTGATTGATTGGGGGAGAATCCTTTTCATCGTGCTTAGAATTTCCTTTCAATTTCAGTATTTTACATTAATTGTTTTGGTGATTGTGATCATCAAAATAGGGGGAGATTGTTGTACCTCTCAAACCCCTCGAGGTTTAATTTTCATGATCACAATCACCCTCTTATGTTTCTAACATTGTTTCAAGTGTTTTTGATTGATAGGAATCAAATCAGGTGGCCAAGGAATTGGGCCAAGAAAGAAAGAAGGCAAAGTGGACTGAAATCCAGACCACCGGCCAGCCGGTGGAACACCACCGGCCAGCCGGTGGCACCTGCACTCAAGAGGGAGCCACTGCCTTACCACCGGCCAACCGGTGGCCTCAGCACCGGTCGACCGGTGGCACCCAGACTGAATAGTGCAAGCTACTGTCTTGCCACCGGCCAGCCGGTGGCTCTGGCACCGGTCAACCGGTGGCCCCTGGACAGGAATCCAATGCCATTTTGCAAACACCGGCCAACCGGTGGCCCTGCACCGGCCAGCCGGTGGACACAGTCAAACTAGCCGTTGGGCTGTTGACCAGCCTGTCCACTTGGCCTCCAACGGCTCCGAAGACCTCTTCAACGGCTCCGAAGCCTCCCCAAGGGTTCCTAGCCTATAAATAAAGGCTGAGGAAGCCCCGGACACCAACCGGAACATATACGAAGCCAACGGACATACTTTGGATCAATTGGCCAACCTCCGGCGGTCCTCCTCAAAGGAACCCACCTAGCTCCAACAACTTCCACATCCAAGGAGCTCCTTCAAAGAATCTTGGAAGCGGCCTTCAACATATCCATCCAATCAAAGGCGCCCAAGTCTTCCCAAATACGGTTTTTCATTCTTTATTTATTTTGAGCTTTAAAATTGGGTTTGTGCCTACAAACCCCAACACCTTTTCTCTTCCCCCTTTCTTTGGGTTCTCACACCACCACTAAGGTGTGAAGAGGTTTTTCAAGCCTTTCCTTTTAAAGGGCTTGAGTTGTCGGTGAGCTAGCCTTCACCCGTGAAAAAGGCTAGTGGGTTCTTACTTAACCATTAAAAGTAAGTGGGTTCTTGCTAAACCACAAAAAGCAAGCTGTAATAGGTCCTAGTGCTACCTCAAAGCCTAGTGGGTTTCTTGCTAAAACCATTGAAAAGCAAGCGGTAGGAATCTCTCAACGGTTGAGTTGGGAGCGGAGACGTAGGTCGGGTTTTGGCCGAACTCCGTTATCAATTTCTTGTGTCTTGCCTTCTTTATTTCCGCTGCATCTTTCACTTTGATTTTAATTTGTTAATTTTTTTTTAAAAGGCAATTCACCCCCCTCTTGCCATCATTCCCTTGTTTTCTTCCGCCTAACAATTCCATTACTGAATCAAGTTTATTTATCGTTCCAGCCATGTATTATTGAATCATATTTACTTGTCATTTCAGCCCTGTATTACTGAACCAGATTTACTTGTCATTCCAGTCATGTTGATCTCATGAGATATAAATCATTACCTAATTCATTGGAGAGAGATATAGATCACACCCATCTCATAATGAAATCATTCTTACATGTTCCACAAAAACATAAATCATTCATCATAGCATAACCCATTAAATAAAATAGGTTTCTTAAACATCATTCCATCATAATCCATATAAAATAAATGGATTTTATGAAAATAATTCCATCATAAACACAATAAAATCAAAGTAGTAATAGGGATAGAAACATCACCCTATGTCATCTTAGATGGAAAACAATTTTGATAAAACACTTGAACGTAATTCCTGAGGAAAATATCCTTTCTTTTTCAAAAACGTTTTCTTTTCTCAAAATTCCACAAAATTTTAAAAGAAAATAATTTAGTTAAAAATAAACTTGAAATATTTTAGAGTAATGTTCATTGAAATAAGGCATCATGAATACGTAAAAATCTGTTCATGTTGTATAAATTAAAACGACATTCTTCTTATACTTTTACCGAAAAAATCAAAAATTACCTCGTATAGAAAACAAAAGAAAGATTTCTTCGACACCATTTAATAAAAATTCACCAATGGGTAAAATTTAATTTAAAAAATAGTATAAGAATATAAATAATATTATATATTTAGGAAACATGGATGTGGATGATAAATATACCCTAGTAAATACTTGTGTATAAATAATCTCAGAAAATAATGAGATTGTGAAATTATCCCTTACCTTAGGTCTAATATGCTTTGTATGTATTTGAAACTCTTGTATAATGATTTAAATAATTTTATTAACTTATTCCAGAATCATAGTCGTTTATATTATATTCTCATCCGTTTTTTAGTAACATTTCTTTGTTACTCGTTATTCGGGTATTATCTGCTTTATGTTCTTATGCATGTTTTGTCGAATAAGTTCTTGTTTATCTTATTAGGTTATAGTTATATCATATACATAATTATATTAGAATAATATATATTTATTCATTCAATTTATTTATATAATCATGCTTTAATGGAGATCATGTAGAACGAATCACATCGCATCATGGAGATGGTAGGTCGTACGTACGCACAAGCGACGATATCATTCACATAATTGTTGAATGATATTGACATGGATGGTGTATAATATTTCATAATCCATATCATTTTATAATAATATTATATACTTATTACTTTCATCACTATACCCATCCAATTAAATTGGTGATGAAAAACATATTACACCATAGCGTGGAGATGGTAAGTCATACGTACGCATGCGTGGTGATTTTGTTTTTCATAGGATGGATAGAAGATGAAATATGTTTGTTTCATACTAATAATAAAATATCATTATACAAGTGATACTAGATTTATTATGTAATAATGAAAAAACTCATGAATATGAATTAGAAGAAGAAATAAGTTTGATAGAATCGGTAGAGGAGATTACCTCTTCTTTAATGTTCTTCCTCTGAATCTCCTCTTAGAGTGCTAGAGTTGGTCTTTTAAGAAAAAAAGAACCTCTATAATGTTTCTAGGGAATTTGAGAAGTGAAATTTTCAGGGTATAGTCGAGCTTGAAGGCTCAAAATAAAGTTAAGAGTTGAGGGAGGAAGTGCCCTTTTATAATTGAGGTGAGGGGCACTTTTGGAAACCTCAAAAATATTAATTTATAATAAAATAAAAACCTACTTAAAAACCTAAAAAATGTCCCAATTTATAATATTAGATGAGATATGGTTGTAATCTCATCAACCAATAAATTTTATACAAGTTTCTTTGTCCATTAAAACCTTATCTTTTTAATTTAACACTTAGTTATTCTATTTCATTTTAACTAGGGTAACAAATATTTCAGTATTAAAAGGGTAAAATATTTACTTATTCAATGTCAATTTGATCATAAATAAATAATTTAGAACATATTAGACCATATCATAATTATTATATATTTTTTAAAAGAAAATGATGGTTTTAAAATAATTTAATAAAACATTATTTTTACAAAATATCAATTGTGTCAATTTTGACACTTTTCATTTCATGGACTTTTAAAAATATCAAGATAAGTTGTTATCCTAGAACAAAATATTTTATCATATTCCTAATGGTTCAAAGTCATCTAGAAAATTCATTTTACAAATTAAGTAACCAAAATTATATTTATTTCATTATTTTTAATAACATTTATTTGATATTTTCCTTAATAAAATAATTACTACATCGATTTTGTGTAATTATTTAATATACTTATTTGTTGCATAAAAATTAAAAATAAAATACTATGATGAAGATAAATTTAATATATTTCAGAATAATTTTTTAGTTGAATTTATCCTTTGTAAAATATTCCATTAAAAATGTTATATTTATTAGATTATGAATGTGACAACTTTAACACCACTTGAAATAAAATAATATAAGTGTCAAAATCTCTTATGTAAGTATCCAAATGGTCACTAAATAGACCCTTAGATTCTTTTGGTATGTATATACTTGATAAATAAATTTTGGTAAAGTATTTTGGCCTTTTAATGGTTATTATTATTTTAATAAAAATTAGTTTATTGGTTTTTTATCGATTAAATAATTTCTGCCTTATCCATATATAAAACTTTAAGGTAATTATTTATTTCCTAAAAATTAAAAATAAATTACCATGATAAATAGAAATATTCTAGATTTCAAATGAGTATTTATAGTCAAATTTATCTTCTGTATAACCTTATTTTAAAAATGATATATTATTTAAAACATGAATGTGACATCTTTAAATTTTCATTATATAAAATATTATAAATACCATAATATCTCCAAAATGTCCCAAAAACATCAAAAGTAAATTTATATTATGGAAATTTGTTTATTAAGTTAAAATTTTTCATTTAGATTCATTGATATCACCCATTTTTTCATATGTGAACACATAAAATATATTAAAGACAAAGAAAATGACACTTTGTGTCTTTCTTTGATTTAAATATTATTTAAGTCATTTTTAGGGACAAGTGTCCATTAAATGACATAATTTAGATACTAAAATTTTAAGGGGAGAATTTAATTCATCAAATAAAATTTTTCATTTGTTTTTTTCATTTTATAGTCATTATAATTTTATTTTTATCCTAAATTGCCTAATTTACCATTTACCATGGTAACAAAATTTACCATGGTTAGTATTCATATAGTTAAAAAATAAAAGGAACCTACTTACCAAATTTGGACCTTATGAATCCAAATTTTACATCCATTTATTATAATTCAAAACACAGAAGTTTCAGAATTAAATTTAAAATAAAACTGGTAAAATGTCCTGAAAAATAGTTTCTTAGAAAAATACCCCTTTTTAAATGGAAAATGTCTTTATAATAAATTCATGTATAAAATAATTTTCAAAAACTATAATTGCATAAAAATTAAATAATTAAAATTTAAAACTAATCCAAAACATAATTTTACTATGTAATGACTTTAAATGAAAATAAAGTTTTCAATAAAAATCTGTATTTTCTCTATTCATCAAAAAATGAAACTTATCAGAAAAATACCAAAAATTCAACCAAAGTAAATTTTTATAATCCTGATTAAAAGGAGTTTATTTTTTAAAATTTAATCTAATAAAGTGTCAAAAACTAGATTTAAAATGGGTGCGCCATCAAAAGGCGACAAAACTGTATTTTTTGAATAATACTTCTTTTATCTGAAAAATTGAATTTGTTCTTATATTATGTTCTAGAAAATACATAATATGAATGTTAATGTTATATAAAATTCAAAATGTGGTTAATAATATTCATAACGGCTAGTTTATATCCCATTAAATAATAATATTTTAATAATATATTGTTATTTAGTGAAACTCGGTATTGTGTACAACGCAAACTATCGAGGAAGGTCGCTCTTGCGTGTAATGTAAACCAAGTCAGTATTTTGTTTAGTAAAAGTTTCCTTTGGTGTTGCATATAACATAATTCAAACATAGTTCTTTTATACATTGAACAAAATCTATACTAAAGTTGCGTGAAATGAATTCTATCAAAAGAACTTGAAATTGTGTGTAACACAAGCCAAGAGTAGTGTTGCGTATACGACAAGATAATAATGTGTTGCATATAGCACAAGCTAATCTTGATGTAGCTTACAACACAAGATATCAAATAAATTTAAGAGAATCTATCTCATAAAATCTCTGAGTGTTGCACATCCACTCTTTAAATTTTTAATTTTATCATTTATCAGGGTGGGATCTCAGATTTAGAGATTGAGAGGATAAGAAAAGAGGTTTCTTTCCACATATATATCTATTAGAATAAGGATAGTCTTACAGATGATGATTCCCACTATGTTCATTTTTATTCTTACATTTAGTAGTTTCACTATAGTAAATCTAATTTATTTCACTTATTTTGTTTGTTTTGAATGCCTATTATGAATTTTTTTTTCATCCATATATGTTTTTTATATGAGTTTTATTCCATTTTTATTGTGTTTTGAATGATTCTCACTTGACGTGAAGAATTGGTTAAGTGAAAGTTTCTTGAACACAATTTCATTATCAAACATAAGAAGTGTGAGGTTGATTCGTAAGGTTTGTATTGAGTTCCTATGGATTGAAACACTCTCATTTCTAGTAAGGTTATAATTCCATAATCGATCACTAATAATGAATTTAGGTTAATGTTAACAATTGAGCAGGGTTCCATGATTATTTTCTTTGAAACCAGTTTAACAAAAATCATGATTTTTAATTGTGTTTGAGTTAATATTCATAAAATGTGAATATTAGTAGATTATGGGTGATAAATTGGATAAATTATCATTTAAATAATAATGATAAATAAATATTTTAAGTGGAATATTAGATCGATTACTCTTTCTGAAACTATTATCTCAAAATACTTTTCTTACTCAATTATTTTTTTTCTAAAACCCTTCAAAAAAACCCACCATCTTTTAATTCTCTTTTAATTCTTTTATTTTTCACTTAAAACCTAATATAAGTTGATTAATGTATTGCTTCCTTGATAAAATAGTCTAATTCAGTCATTTTGGTGCATTAATTTAAATTATAAATCATTTAAAATTGTTTGTGATAATCATTCTTCACATTGTAAAGGGGGGGGGGGCAGTAAGTGTCATCGAGGGAAGGGGGTATGGGGAAGGAGGTGACATAAAAAATGTATTTTTTTAGTAATTCCAATGAAATCCATTTATTGGTTTCTTGCTTTCACATATGTAATGCCCCATACCGACTCACTCCACAGTAACCGGATCAGAGTGTTACTGGACTTTAAGCATGCCTCCCCGTATGCTAAAGGATGACGACTAGTAGTGAGGGCCCAAGAGGTGATAGTGAGAAGACTATACCCTCTGATGATAAATAAAATAATAATAACATCTCAATAATGAATACTAATGAAATCATAATAGAATAGATCTCATAATATACTATATAATGCAAAAAACGTCAACAATGAAAAACATGACATATAAAAATAAGCAAGATCACTCTCAGTCTGATCAAATATATACATATACAATGTAACCAAAAATATTTCCATCCTAACACTAAGGATCCACTCAGACCTCCTATGAGGATCCCTTGTCATCTAGCTTTTGTACCACTAAAACATCCCTCTCTGCTAGGTATCAGTCGTTGAACCTTTAACTTTACATATAACATAAGATATAAAGTCTACACTTGTCTGAGAGGGCTCGTATAGGGTGTGAGTATGAACTCGGTAAGTCATCACCAACAGTGCCCCTAGCTAGTATCCATACTTATACTAGTGTATGATGAGAATAATAAGCAACAACCAAAATGCATTGCACAACCCATTTCACTCATGCTCGAACAGCTCCAATTGAGTCTTTACCTTCCCCAAACAATGCCAGAATATAATGATATATCCACAACCTATCACACTAAAAGCACCCTCATCTTTTCAACTAATTATCATGTCACTTGTAATTATCAACCCATATCAACCATGATGTCCCAACAACACATCCAAAACCTATTTCTCATCATATCTCACAAATATGGTGAGTGTCCTACTCCTATATGATGATCTCTATCACTATCTATGGAAAACTATGGTTTATCCCCTCCTTTATACTAATAGTCAACACCATCACCCCTATATCACTCAAATTAATGAGGTTACACCCACAATGAGTGGAGAAAACCGCCTCATGGCCCCTATCTTATGTCACATAACCCCAATGGCCTCATCCCTATAGTGATAAGAAATCACCAACAACCAAGGCCACACATTAGGTAGACCTCTAGCATCAACACTCTCAATTATCAACATCACCTATCATCACATGGATAAACCCACCTTATTCCCATGGAACCACATCAATCATAACAACTCATTAACTGCCTCATATAACATAGGTCGTCATGCTATTCAAACCTTTGAATCACCCGACGAATCAACACTAAGATAAACCCACCAACTTTCATAATAGACTACCCTTTGGTATCTCTTATGAACAATAAAAACCCCAAGTGGTTTCATGTCGGTTCTCTCACACAATACTACCTCGTGCCTTATTTATTACACACTGAATAGACATGCATATAACATAAGTAATATCTAGGAACCACCTACCTAAAGTATATAGGACTCCACTTGGAGGGGAACTTTGGTGGATTTGACTTTAGTGAAAAGAAATTTAGAAATCTGGGAAAACATTTAAATTAGGGACTTTCAGTGAGAGATGAAGTAATGAGTGAGAAATCCAAAAAATCACCTATAGACTAATATCCTTACCTATGTTTATCCCCTGTAATAGGTGACATGAAAAATCAACAAGATTCATCTAAAATATCACTTAGAGAAGAAGAGAAGAGTGAGAGAGCATTTAGAATGTTCTGATTGAAAAGAATCCCCAAATCCCCTTTTATATTGAATCCCCCAGTTAATATTTCATTTTTAATCATTTTAGGAAAAATATTTAAAAAAATTATCATTTCATTTTTTTGAAAAACACTAGGATCCTTATGTAGGAAAAGTTACTCTTACATATGGAAAATTTACTCTTGCATACCAGAATTTTCCAAATTTTAAGAAATCTACTGTAACTTTTAAAAACATAAAAATCATCCCAAAAATAACCCAGACTTCAAGATAGAAGCAAAATTCATCCAAAAACACTTCTACTAATCATCCCACATGTGAAAATTAGACTCAAACCTGGGAGAACTCCCAAGAATCGTCCCTCGGTATATATCAACACCCTTGACACCTTTATAGGGTTCAAACTCACTAGGTTGATCCAAGATTTGACCCAATTCACTATTCAAAAATAATCGGGACCTTACATCCTCTCCACCATACAATAGATCATCCCCGAACTATCTCAGGCTACACACTAATCAACTCATACCAAAACTTGAGAATTCATACACACCTCATTCTCAAAGCACCAAGATGATGTTGAACACATCCATCTCTTTATCGATAACCCTAGTTACCCAATTCAAATAAATTGATCCCTTCTATAGGCACTCCCTACTATTGGAATCACATGCCCAACCTCATCACTACCAATCAATCTAGAACAATGTCTGTTTCATACCTGTCCAATCCACACACAACGGTTATCCACACATATCTATCAATCATAAATAATCATCATCTCACATCATAATAATGCCCATATCTCAACCAACACCTGGTTGTACCATTTATCACACATGCACATCATGCACCTATACCTGTCTTAAAAAATCACAATCAGCATGCTAACAACATACCTCTAATTTTAGATAGCTCTTCAGCCTACTTTGAGCATGTCGACTTGATCATGTGCATCTGACCCGATGCATGAATGCCCAATGTTTGTCCTCCCTGTGGATTCGCACTCATGGATGTCTACTACCACCATAGTTGGGTATCTTGTCTACTACCTCATCCTACACATGTTATCGTATCCCTGCCATCGACTCCTCACACAACTTCTGGTCTCACATTAGATGTTTGGGCTGACCTGATCCATATCCTCCAACTACATATGAGGCCACCCTATAGAATCGCTCTAAATACCCTATCTGGCCTAAATCACTACACTCCTTCGATGGTTAATAGCACTAGGCTCAAACATTCCCTAACTTACCACACTATAAACATTTCATTAGTGATCCACCCTACAGTGGTGTTATCGAGCCTCCACTCCAACTACCTTGTTGGATCTTCTCACGTCCCCACATCCGGCAACCCAGAGCTCCACTACCTGTCTCTCATGTCACCTCTATTTGGTTTGGTATGCTCTCGTTCACTAGGTTAAGTTCCACTATCAGTGCTTAGTTCACTACCTTAGAGAAGGAGGTCGACCTGAATATATTTATCGGTACTCAATTAGAATGTCGTAACTTGTCCTCGAATCGTTACACCTCATTGACATAATCCCCTTCCAACATCATCCCAAACCATAGAAAATTAGTGAACCTCCTAGAATAATCAATAAGGAAGGTCTCTCACTCTACACTAAGTACATGAATTCATGGTCTTGATCCTCCCTCATTGTCTCAGGGAAGAAGTGCTCGAAGAACATTGTCTCGAAGTCCTTCCACACCAACCACTCATGTCTACCTACCAACGCTTGTATTTCCTACTAGCATCTAAGCATGTATGTATCCACCATTACCCTCTACCTTGGTGGTATCTCAATCTAATAAAAAATCATTTATACTGACTCAATCCAATACTTCATTTATTGGGGTCCACCCTCTCTATATAACAAATGAGGATGTTGTGACTAGAACTCGTGTCATGTACGCCATGGATGGATCACCTCCCTGTACTCCTCGATTAATGCTCTGAATGGATTACACCAAGCTCACCCTAACATGCCCATCCATCCACTACCACAACCCCGCTAGCCCCTTTGGTTTTCCTTCTTACCTTGCAACCACCATTTGTGGCTCATACACACCTCCACACTTTGCCCATTGTTGAAAATTAGACTTCAGCTCAGGCCAACTTTGGAGATTCATTCTCCAACGTATACCAACACTCCTGACACCTCTACCTTGTTCAAACTCACAAGGATGATCCAAGATTTGATTCAATTCACTCTTCACAAATATATGGGACCACAGCGTACGTATTTGCTGAAATTTCTAATGGTGGGAGTTTGAGTTTTATATTTCAAGGATTTGCTCATTTCTCTAAAGTTTTTATGCGTGATAGTGATGTGTCGGAGGATGTCTGCTTGGAAATGCCAAATTTCCAAGAATGAAATTATTACAAACAGTCAGGGAATGGGAACTACAAAACTACAAAGAAACATGCAAACACCCACATGCAGGAAGCTGGAGACACTCAAACCTAAGGCCTCCCCGACACCCCACAAAGCTATTTGCCGCCAGGCTAGACCCCGGGGGCTCGAGTATGAAGTTATTGTCCGTTCCATATGTAAGATGAGAATTTTCAAAGCGTCTTGAGGCGTCGTAGGAGAGAAGTTGTTAGTAATGATGGTTGAGGTGTCCTACAAAGTGACGATAATGGCGGATGTTGCACTTTTGTGTGTATTTGGATATACATTTTGGTGTTATGGTTTCAAACTTAATTGTATATGTAGTTTGGTTAGTGGATTCTTGTTTGCTATGAAAGTTGAGTGGGGTAATGTTTGGTGGGCTTGAATTGGGGTTGGGCTCTCCGGGTTTAGAGTTTCACCGTGAGTGGCGTTCGGATATTAAAAGGACAATAATAGCTTTATAATATACTATTGTTTTTTTTATAAAATGAATAAAAAAATCAGATAAAATAAAATAAATAGATGATAGAATAAAATAATGGATGATAATGATGGTTAGTGGAAAGAGATGGGAAATGAAGAGAAAGTGACATGAGGCGCCATTAAAATATTACTGTACGTGGCAAACATGGTTAATTAAAATGTTTAGTAGTATGCTTTATGGAGATCACGATGATAATATTAATGATGGGGTGAGGGCCCAAACGAATAGAATAATCGTGGGGTCGAAACGGAGATATGAGTCAAACTAGGCGCCTCATCATAAAAGCAACATCAAAACCTATGGAATATGACACTAGTAATAGGTCGCCTGTTGTGAGTCAAATATAAATAGTTTTTATTTTATTTTTTAATTATTTCGTACGTGTGTTTTGTTTTTTATGATAAAGCAACTGTTCAGCCAATTTTATTATAATGGATGACACTTTCGGCTATTTTTTTAGATATATTTATAATTAATGGAATATGTTATAAAATTCATGAAATGATCCTTAACCATCATTTTCTACTTTTTTATCACTTTTCTTTTGTTCTTTGTTAATTTTTCCTTTCTATTATTATGTTGGCAAAATGACATCCGGAAATCAATCCAGGGGATTGCGGTTATAAACTCATCCACCAAAATAACAGCGGAGGTCCTTCCTTAACCCACGTGAAACAAAAAAACAAGACAATTGATTTTTAGTTATTTTTTTAGGTGTTCGCTTGCATGGTGTAACCCCTCTATCTAATACATATTGTTGATTAGTTGCACTACAACATATCGGTACATATGCAGCGTTTGCTTTTATCAGAGTAACAAAAAACGTTCATAAAAAAATTACATTTAACAGTAGCTAAAAACAACGATAAAAGTAATTTTTATCACCGATGATAAGAGTACACTCTTTATCGGTGTTTTTTTAATGGTGATAAAAATGAATATTTATCAAAACTAAATAAATATATATTTATATATTTTTAAACAAGATTTATATTATAATAAGTATATATATATATATTTAAAGTAATATATAAATGTGAATTATATAACTTTTAATAAAAAATTGTTTTCATGATTTTATATATAAAAAATTATCAAATTTATATTAGTCAAAATGTAATAGTTTATTTATATACATTGATTGCAAAATGTGTACATAATTAAAATAAATATAATATATTAATATTTTATTTAAACAATTATATAATATCTAAATGAATATATTTATTTAGATATATATTTTTGACCCGAAGGCTCAGTAGGCATAAAACCAATTACATGGCCCGTAAGCTCCAAATTTTTGACCCAAATGCCAGTTCTGTGAATAGCACTTGGCTGCTACAGTACTGTCACTGCTTCAGTAATTGATACAGTGTTCGCCACTACAATAGTGTCGCCCGCCATTGCTACAGTGTCCGCTGCTACAGTGCCTGTCAGAGCTCATATTTTCATATTTCTACGTATGTTTTTAAATGATTTAATCCATTATCATTAATCAATTTGATCTTATTTGCATTTTTTTATGTTTTTTGGTGAGTTTTGAGCTTAATGTGAAAAATGGTTAATTATGGACATTTAACAGTTTTATATTGCCTCTATATTTCGAGCATAAATCCTACAATATTCATCCAATTCATGTGATTTTTTTTGTAGGATGACATGATTCGTTGGCTACATATAAGTCTTCTGGACCTAGAGCCGATTTGAACTCCAACAAAACAAAACAAATCAGTCAATATGAACACTTATTCTGACCAACATAATGGACCTTACCTCATTCAATGAGGCATATCTCTGGATACTGACCACCAAATTGGATGATTCAAGATGGGTTCGAAAGAAAACTATACGAGGAAGAGTCCCATTAAATTTCATGGAGCAATTATTTCATTTAGGCCGTCATTCAACCGATCAAAGTAGGGTTGGTGGAAATAGTGATTGGCGGTCTGAAAAAGTCAGGTCAACTAATTCGGCTATAACTCATTCAACACGGCTTCAAATGCCTTGAAACTTCGTGGTTAAATGGTCAACTACATTTCTCACATCCTATAAGAAGGGACCTCGGCCTGATTCAATGAGAGGGTGGGGAACCAAAGCTGAACTTCTGGAGGACATAATCTGAAGGATACATTTTCATGTTCTTCTTTTCCATCTTTTCTTTCTTTTAGTTTTGTAATATATTTTTCCTCCTCATTATACTCAATTACCCTTACCATGGTGGGGTAAATCTTATGAGTGATTGGGGAAGGTTAGGTTTTCCATTTTGTAATGTTTGAGTTCATGTGCTTAATGTTAAGAAAATATTTCTTTCTTTTACAAGTTGGTTTCAATTGTAATAACAGTTTATATTATCTTGTGCGATTGTATTTGATTTTAGATTCTATTTTTATTATTGTTTTGTTTAATGACAATTATCTCCCTCACTAGGTTCTGGTCTATATACGATGGAATAGATCAGAGCTCAGTGTTGAAATACTCGACGATTGTTAGTACGTGTGAGTTGTAGTACATATTCAAGATTGTTTGGGATAAACAAGACCCGATAGGAAATTGCCTAAATTAATTGAGAGTATTCGCTTCAACTCTTTCACAAAAGGAAGGAGAGTAGACCAAAATAAGATATTGTTAAGATTTACTCTCACCAACACCATTGACCAAAGAAGTGTGAGGAAGCGATTGTGGAATCTCGCTTTAATCGGCTTAGCAAAAGAGAAATGGATAACATCAAACTATGATAACATTGCAATTGGAAATCCAACCCTGACCTGATCACCCATTCATATAACCATTTTTAATCACATGATTTGTCAATTTTATTTCAATAATTTACCTAATTTCTTCTTTTTGTTTCATTTCTCTCAATTTCTAAACGAAACAAATTCAAAAACAAAGTGACAAACATAATTATTGTGCGCTCCTCTCTGGAGACAACCTAGGTTAACCGCTATACTATATTTTAACTTGGTAAATAATTGCTTTTTCCACACCCCACGATAGACGCGTATCAAAACTTGGCGCCGTTTCCGGGGAGGAAGTGTCACAATCTAATTATTAATATTTAAAAATTTTCAAAAAAAAATTAAAAAAAATTCGTTTGCCGTGTTCTTTTTAAACGACCATTTATTTAATTCATGGAATAATTATCCACCATTGCAAAAACGAATTAATATCTCACCCTTTTCTATGGAGGATGGCGTTTCTGTAATTGTTAGACAGGTGAGGTTATTTTGGAAATCAAATAATAGGGAGGAGGCATTCAAAGAATTCATAGCTGGCCGGAGGGAGGACATGGAAACAAAAGTTTTTGAAGCGATGGCCTGGGAGGTAACTGAGTTCTACCATTACCTTCCAGAATTTTATAATTTGGCCAAGATCCAGGAATTAGAGAACCCTGACTACCTACCTCAATCTCTTACTACTCACCTCGAAGAGGAACTTTCCATTGAAGAAGCAACGGAAGGTGAACAAAATCTGGAAGATGATTTTTTCTTAAACTCATTACCTTCTAATTTTGTTGAAACTGAGTTGATTATCACCTTCCCTTGCTTGAAATTTTTAGATTTGGACAACAATTGTATTTCCTTGGTGGATGCGGAAAAAGAAGAAGATACACCTGAAGAGGAACACCGAGAGCTCCCCGAACATGTTGATCATTTATTGGAAAGAGTTCAAGATGAGATCCAAGTGAACTTACTTGAATAAAAAGAGACAAAAGATGCTTACTTTGAAAGGGAAGAATTTGATATTGATTCATCATGTTTTAATTTTATTCAAATAGAATTATACTATAAATTTCCCTTTGATTGTTCTTTTGATGCAACATACCTTGGGGAACTGCTGGAGAATAAAGAAGATGTTGTGAAAGTGGAAACTAAGAAAGAGGAGGACTCATTCTTTGTTCTACCCTCACCATGCAAGTTTAATATCATTTTCATGGGGGTATATTTGGTGTACTATATCCATGAATTTCTCAAAAAAATAAAAGATGTTCATGATGGAAGGAAGAAGTTCTGGTGGTTCATATTAAAGAAACTTCACCCACCATCAAATTGGGGATAACCAACTAGAACTGCCCATCTGGAGGCAGTCAAAACCCAGAGCCCACTTGGGGGATCAAACCAAGATCTATCCTTCTTTTCTCACTCTATTTCTATTTTAATTTTCTTATAATAAATTTATGATGTTTTATTATCTACCTTTGTTTGTAGGTTTTCATGCATGCATCACTTAAAAGCTCTACTCAATGTTGCACTGCCAATAAGTAAGGTTGTACCTCTCTTTAACACTTAATTTTGTTGTGATTCAATTAAAAATATAATTAATTGTTAAATCCACATGAATGCATTGAGGACACTGCATCATTTAAGTGTGGGGAGAGAACCTTTATAGTTCAATATTTTCAATTGTTTGTTTTTTCTGTTTTCAAAAAAAAATTGTGTGTTTTTCAACTTTTTGTGTGTTTTTGAAACTTTTGAGCTGAAATGATTATCATCACATTTTTTGAAACCCATTTCAATGTGTGAAAAAATTTATCCCATGAAACAAAACTTAAATGAATGCTGAAAATTGTTGGAACCACTTTGTGTATAAGGTTGCATTTGTTGTCAATAGTTGTCAATGAAGATCAAAATGAAGGAGATCAAGAAGTACTCCAATGAAATGGAGGAATGAAAATTCAGATGATTGTTGTACTGATCATAAGTTCAAAGAACATGTGTCAAAGGTGACACATTGTTTGCAACAATGAAGAAGTGAGGTATAATCCATCTGAGGATGATTAAAGAAGAATGAGGTTTTGATGAAGTCCATGCAATTCCTCATGATTGCATGAGAACCATGCAAGAGACTTCTTGAAGAACTGAATCATATGTTTTGCATGAAGTAGATAATGATGGTTGAAGAAGAAGACAATGTGCAAGTGATTAGAATTTTGAGATGTCCATGCGGGGATTGGAATTATGAGATAGCCATGCACATCACATTGTCACAGAAGATGATGATGCTAAAGCTATTCCTTCAAGGAATACATATCACGATAGTGGAGTTTGTGATGAAAGCAGAAGAGTTGCTGAAGGATACATATCACTGAGAAGAAGTGTTTTTGAGGTGATCGTGCTTGTTGACAAAGCAAACAAATGACATACAAATTTTTTGACAAAGGAGATTCCATGGTGGCATGTCGAGTTCAAGGGTTGTGGTTAATGATCCATGTTTGGTCAGAGAACGTCGACAAAGGAATGGATGATCTGGAGGCGGTACAAAAAGAGCATATACAAGGTGGCACTGTTTCCCAGTGTTTGCCAAATTTTTGGGTCTCAAAATCGGAAAATGAAGACATGGATTGTCTGCAAAAGTAGGTGCGGACAAAGAGGAAGTGGTGCGCAGAAAATAAGGGGTGTGCGCGAAATTCTTGAGTAGGGCGCGAAAAATAGCGTGGTGCACGAAATAAGTGGAGCGAAGTTTTTTGCGCAAATAGTGTTTCAAAATCAAAACGATGAAAAATGGTAAAGGCATGGGTTGCGCGAAAAACCAGAGCTGTGCGCGGAAAAATGGGAATGTGCACGAAAAATGTTGTGCGCAGAATAGCTGGGTGAATTTTTTGCGCAAGCAGTGTATCAAATCGGAAATATAGAAAATCGGCAAAGGCAAGAGGCGCGCGAAAAATCGGAGATGTTCGCGCCATGTGCGCGGAAAATCAAACTGGTGCACGTAAAGTTGGTTGTGCGCAAAATGTGGGTTTGAAGTTTTACGCACAAGAGAGGATTCATGTTCAGAATGATGAAAAATGGAGAATTAATGAGATGCGCGAAAAACCAAGGTGGTGCGCGAGAATAAAAGGAAGGTGCGCGTAATTCAAAGAACTGAGAGACAGTTTTACGCGCAGGATCAAAAACGCCTATAAATATGAGGTGAAACCCTCTCATTCGGTGTGGCTCGACACTTAGACAGATCCCAAGATCTGGCGTGCGAAAAAAATTGAGGAATAGAGTGGTGCGCGAAAAGAAGAAGGGTTGCGCGAAAAATAAGGTGTTGCGCGAAAAAGGGAAGATTTGCGCGAAAAAGAAGAGTTGCGTGAAAAGCCTTTTACGCGCCAAAAGTTATTTTTACGCGCAAGGTTTAAATTTTACGCGCAAGGCACCGGGAAGGGTGCGCGAAAATTTGGGGGTCCCACAGGCCTTTGACAGGTGCTTAGCACTCTCAAATCTGCTTTGCGAAGACGGAAGAACAGAAAACCATTTGGTTTTATGAAGAGAAGTGGTACCGCACACACATGACTGATGTTTAACATCCTCATTGTGCTTTGCGAAGAGAATAAGAAAGGTTCGTGCAACTAAACTCAGATCTGCACAGAAAGAGGGGAATATATCAATACACTCAGGTGTTAGTATTGAGAATCGAAGGAAGAGAAGAAGAAGATCTCGTGCATTCAGTCATTGCACTAAAGAAGAAGGATTGAACTAAAAAGAGCATCAACTCTGAACCCTGATGCAAGCAAAGTCTCATGCTGAACAGGAGACAAAGAACTTCATGTCTATCTATTGAAGAGACCTTCACGTCTATAAACTGAGTGTGACTTCACCAAGGGCAGTGAGCCAGGGGGAGTCAGCGGGAGTGACCCGAGGGACGCAGTGAGCTATCCCTGAACTTTTGTAAAGGTAGTGAGCATGGGATAGAGTGACTGTGCCCAAACCTTTGTAATCTACAGCTAGTGAAACATAGTGGATTTTGGTATGACCGACAACCTGTCGGTGTATGCTCCTTGGACGTAGCCCTTTGTGGTGAACCAAGTAAAAATAGATGTGTCATCTCATTGCATGTGAATGTTTCATTACTGATCATATCCATCATACAGGTTTAATCAGTTCCTACCAATGTGGGAACACGATCCACAACTTTAGGAAGAAAAAGTTGACACCCTGATTCACCCCTCCCCTCTCAGGGTGTCCCGGGGTCCTACAAAAATGACTTTGTTTCAAGTTCAAATCTTTGAGAATTTCAAAAAAAGTACTCTGAATTTTGAATCCCATGCCATAGTTCATCGTCTTTAAATTTGAAATCACTTTAATACGAGGCTTCTAAACCTAATTTTTATAATCTTTTCTTTTACCTCACTTCTTGAGAGAACCATACCATGCTCGATTTAACCAGAATTTGATTTATCCCTGTCAAAACCTAAGGGTTTGAGGTACATGTGTTTTAAATTATTGAGGCATTTCTTTGGTTTTAAATCCCTCTTTTCAAAATAATCCTTTCATTATGACCCACCATGAACATTTAATCCTTGTATCTCTTATAAGTCATGAACAACCTGTTAGGTTAGCCACATTATAATCTAATTTTCCCTATCCAACATGCTCTTGAAGTGAAATTGCATAATCTAGTTGAACTTAAGTATGGGGAAAACTGTCTTGTATTATGCTACATAATTTGGTGATACTTTGGGTGGAAAATAAAATTCTGAAGAGATGTGATTGATGCTAAAACAATCATTCTATTGAAATTTGTGCCTTATATGGAGCTTTCATGTATGAGAAGCTGTGCCTTTCTGGAGCTTCCGATGAAAAAAAAGAAATTTGTGCCTATCTGGAGCTTTCAAGAAAAATCATGTTTGAGATGATTGAAACTTTTTTTGCTGAAATGATGAATGGTGTGAAATTTCACTAATTTTTCATGTTGATGGAGCTTATTTTCCACTAAGGGGAGTGAGTAGGAGACCATATTTGAGTAAAAATTAGAATAATGCAATTTTGATTCAAAAAGAGCCAAGCCCTCCTCATTCAGCCTCAGAATTTTTCACATCTAAATCCTACCAACCTAAAGCCATAAAACATCCCTATAAAGTTCTCATGATAATCATATATCCTTGAATCATATTGAGTGGATATGTAGGAATTTATCAATCCTATGATGACCCTTGTATGAGTATTGGATGATAAAGACATTGCTGAAAAAATTGACATTTGTGTGATAAGAGAAAATGAAATAGAGGTAAGTATTTTGTGTGCTTGGGAGGAGAAATTAAGTGGAAATATATTGAATGATATGAATTGAGAACTTGGAATAATGGTTGTTGATGAGGCATGATATCTTTTATTTCTTGGTAATTAAATTGTTGGATCTCAAAGATATGTGTTTTAAAATTTACTTTGATTTGATATCGATGTTTACTTGTCCAGGAGTCCAAGTGCTAAGTGTGGGGGAATTGACAGAGCTCATATTTTCATATTTCTACATATGTTTTTAAATGATTTAATCCCTTATCATTAATCAATTTGATCATATTTTCATCATTTTATGTTTTTTGGTGAGTTTTGAGCTTAAATGTGAAAAGTGGTTAATTATGGACATTTAATATTTTTATATTGCCTATGTATTTCAAGCATAAATCCTACAATATTCATCCAATTCACGTTATTTTTTTTGTAGGAGGACATGATTCGTTGGATACATATAAGTCTTCTGGACCTAGAGCCAATTCGAAATCCAACAATCCAAAACAAATAGGTCAATGTGAGCACTTGTTCTGGATGGCAGAATGGACCTTACCTCATTCAATGAGGCATATCTCTGAATACTGACCACCAAATTGGATGATTCAAGATGTATTCGAAAGAAAAATATACAAGTAAGTGTCCCATTAAATTTTATGGTGAAATTATTTAATTTAGGTCGTCATTTAACCGGTCAAAGTAGGGATGGTGGAATAGTGATTGACGTCCATAAAAAGTCAGGTCTACTAATTCAGACATAACTCATTAAAAAAGGCTAAAAATAGATATAAACATTGTGTTTAGATGTAAAAATAATTTTCTCACATCTTATAATAAGGGACCTCGTCCTGATTCGATGAGAGGGTGGGAGAACCAAAGCTGAACTTCTGGAGGACATAATCTGGAGGATACATTTTCACATTCTTCTTTCCCCCTCTTTTCTTTCTTTTAGTTTTGTAATCTATTCTTCCTCCCTATTATACTCAATTACCCTTACCATGGTGTGATAAATCTTATGAGTGATTGGGGAAGGTTAGGTTTTCCATTTTGTAATGTTTGAGTTCATGTGATTAATGTTAAGAAAATATATCTCTCTTTTTCAAGTTGGTTTCAATTATAATAACAGTTTATATTATCTTGTGCGATTGTATTTGATTTTATATTTTGTTTTTATTATTGCTTTGTTTAATAAAAATTATCTCCCCCACTAGGTTATGGTCTATATATGATGGAATAGATCAGAGCTTAGTGTTGAAGTACTTGGCGATTGTCAGTACGTGTGGGAGTTGTAGTGCATATTCAAGATTGTTTGGGATAAACAAGACCCGATAGGGAATTGCCTAAATTAATTGAGAGTATTCACTGCAACTCTTTCACAAAAGGAAGGAGAGTATACTAAAATAAGATATTGTTAAATTTTACTCTCACCAACACCATTGACCAAAAAAGTGAGAGGAAGCGATTGTGGAATCTCACTTTAATCGGCTTAACATAAGAGAAATGAATAAAATCGAACTATCACTAGTGGAATCTCCACCTATACCAACACCTCCATACCAACGGTTTGAAAAACCCATTGTATTAAGTAACCTATAGCAATGATTTAATGAAACCGTTGGTGCAGGGGAAAATATGGTGATTTTTACTAACAGTTTTTCAAAACCCGTTGGAGATTAGGGGCAATTTTACCAACGGTTTAACAAAACCATTGGTAATAGCTGGTTTTCCAATATTCCCCTACGGTTTTTAAGAACCGTTGGGAAAAAACCCCAAATAATCCCCTGCCCCATGAACATAATCTCTCCTCCGTCGAACCCATCATCGAACAGATCTCTCCACTAACCCGTGAACATATCTATCTTTCGTCGAATCAAATCTCTCCTCCGTCGAACCCTAATTCCTGAGCACGAACCCGTGAGACCACTTCCTCCATCGAATAGAATCTATCCTCCTCGAACAGATATCTCTGCTAAATGAGATCTCCTCCTCCAATGAGATCTCTCCTCCAACCCTACTTCCTGAGCATGAATCCTACTTGGTGAGCTCACTTCCTCCGTCACGAGCTTACTTTCTACGGAATGGATCTCTCTAGGATGCCAACCCTAATTCCAGAGCTCACTTCCTCCAGAACCCATATCTAAAATTTTTCCCTAAATGAGATTTCTCCGGCCTATGAACCCTACTTCCCAGCTGGCGATCTATCTTTGATTCAAGTAATTTTTGTTCTTCCACTTCAAATCGGTACGTTGTAACTGAATTATCTCTTCTGCCTCCATTTATTTTATCTTTTTCATTCGATTTTGCTGCAATATGCTTTGTTTTACCCACTCTGTATTATGATCCCAACACAAGCCATATATCATTTTAGGTTGTGGTTTTGTTTTGATTTATCTTTATAGAATAATTTTGATTGATATTGAAGATTTCAATATGATAATGAGTTATTTTATCCATGGTTTATTTTAAATTTAAGGTTTATTGACATGATTTCACTGGTCATACATAAATACAAGGGGAGGGTTAGGACTAGAGGTAGGGGCTTTTCTATGGGAGGGTTGGGATTAGAGGCAGGGGGAAAGGGATAAGGCTGGGGGGTTTAGGATGGGGCTGTGGGGGGGGGGGGGGTTAGGGCCAAGGGGACTGGTAGGGATTAGGGATAAGGGGTTAGTGTTGGGTTTATGGGGGATAGGGCCAGGGTTAAGTTTAAGGGTCTAGGGTTAGGTTAGGTTTAGGTCAGGGTGGGGGTAGGTTTAGGTTGGGGTTTAGGTCCGGGGGGTAGGTTTAGGCTGGGACTGGGGGGTTAGTGGTAAAGGGGTTGGATAGGGCCAACATATTAGGTTTAAGGTAGTGGTCGTGGGGGGTCGTTTTAGTGTAGGGGATGGGATAGGTTTACTATATTAAACCATCATTGGAGTAAGTAGGATACAAAAAAGAGGCTACCTCATCAGTAACAAAAAATTCTGAATGATGGTCATAATAAAGAGTAGGCTAGGACAATTCATATTTGTATAGATACAATGACCCTCAAAACCAAATGATCTTTGGATGAGCAGTACCATCAATATGGACCTGCCTTTCATGTACCTCATGAAATGGATTCACATGAAATAATTTTGGAATTGCTCATGAAGACTAATTAAATTTTGGACATGACGATGGAAAAAAACGAGGAAGGTCCTAAAGAGAATGAATATTTAACCAATAACCTATCCTAATCTATTATGAATTTAGATTCCCTTGTGAGTAATTTGTGGTTACATTCAAATGTATGGATTGAAAAAGAGGATGAAACGAAGGAGGTTTATGAAGTGAAGGTTCTAGGTGAAAATAAGATTGATGAGGATGAAAATTATTGCACATTTAGTTATATTTATAGAAAATATGAACCTTTGAATCCTAAAGAAGAAAATGAACCCTCCATTAAATACTCATCAGAAGAAAAATAAATGGAATCTATCAAGCGCTAACATGAAAAATAAGAATGGAACATGATGAAATTAATTAATGAAATGGTGGTTGAGAACGAAGAAAATTTCAACGATGAAGATATATGTGTATTTAAATAGGTCCAAAAAGATGAAGAAGTGGATAGGGAGTTGGACACCAGTGAACTAACTGAATTCTTCAAGGAAGACGATTGTCCAAAAATTGAAGAAGAAATAGTTTCTAAAATACAATAAAGCATCAAAAAACTAAAAAGGATAAGGGGGATGAAGCAATGGATGATGAATCCCTAAAAATAGCTGATGCCATCATGAAAATAGATTTTACAAGTTCTTAAAAAGTGGAGAAAAAGGATGCTACAATTCAAGAAGTCATTACAGAATTTAAACATAAGGAGAAGGAATAAAAATTAGGGGATGAGGAGAAATGTATGGGTAATGCTGAAATTTTTAAAGAAGAACCTCTAACACTAAAAGATGAAGTTATTGTATTATAATTCATAGTTCTATCACAAAATTTGAATTCCAAGAGAAACAGGAAGAGGTGGTGGACAAATCCTTCAACAAAATATGTCCAGACTTTGAATTCTTGTTTCCTACATTAAATAAATCCAAAAAACTAGAATTCCCCATAAATCAGTGTCATGGAGATGGAAAGAAGAAGAAAGAGACCATTCATCCTGATTGAGTAGAATTTAAAATCAACATCAATACCGGGCTAGTTAAATTTGCTTCATTCTCCAATTATGCGACACAAAGTTAAATGTTCTAGCTTAATAAACTTAATGAAAGAACATCCAGTAGGAAAACTGAGTTTTTAATTGATTTCTAGGAAATAGTTTTTTTAAATTAAAGAAATAGGTTGAAATTTTTAAAATTCACATTATTACATCTATTTGAAGTTTCCTAAAAATGATTATCGATATGATTTCTTATTCTTGATATTGATTCATGGATAATTGCATCAAGTAAAGTGATTATTGATATTCATGAAATGACCCAATTGACCAATTTCATGTTTCCTATTCTTGAGATGGTTCTTAGCCTATTTTGAAACATTATTTCTCATTCAATATTTCTTGAAATAACTAAGTGTATGAAAAACTATTATAACGTTATTTTATATCTTATTAATGCATGATGATTTTAAGACATATTAAAATGAATGACACCATAGATTTATTTTAATTGTTCCCATTTGACCTTGAGGCCAACCCTACATTTGAACTTTTGTTAAACCAGTAGAAACCCTTGTATCCCATGATAGGTTGTCACAGTTCAAGATTTTTTTTCTTTACAACCCTTGTTCTTCGGGGTTAATTACATGAAATCACTTCATATTTAAAGAGTAATAAGGGTGTTTCGGGGTTCCATTCAGCGTGGGTTCCATAAATGAGTGTGGTTTTGTGAGTGGGTACCCTAGACCCAACTCATGTATATATATTGAATACCATTACATGCATACACTATGATATATACATGTTTATATCTTACCAAAAATAGTGTTTGTACTTCTGCATCGACTATATTTATATAGTGACATCCTAAGATTACATGTCATATAAAAAGACTATAGAAGTTCCTAGGCTATAATGAGAACCAATATACACCATGATAATAATCTTAAATATATGTAATATGGTCATGATACATTAGGGTGATAGGGAAAAGATGATGTGTGACTATCATGAGTTAGTGGCTCATAATCCTTGAGAGGCATATATCATTTTAGGTTGTGGTTTTGTTGAGGTTTTGTTGTGATTTATCTTTATAGAATAATTTTGATTGATATTGAAGATGTCAATATGATCATGAGTTAATTTATCCTTGGTTTATTTTAAATTCAAGGTTTGTTGACATTATTTCTTTGGTCATACATAAATACAACTATAGATTTTTTGGCATACCTCGGGTGTCAACCTAGAGCTCGAGTGTTGGCAGGATAATTTGATGTTCAATATTAAATTAATGAATTCATGAAAATCAATATCATATTATTACATGAAATAAAAATTCAGACTAGATTTTTTTAGACACCATTGGCGGTGTCATACTATGTTTTACTCCAACCTATTTAGGATTCCCATTAGAATCAAAGAAGAGCTAACAAATAAAGGATTCTAGGAGAAATATATGAGTCACTTTTATCTAGATATTTTGAATAATGGAATGACTTGGGACACCATAAAATTTATATAGAGGATGATGTCTTTAATATATCATGAAGGTTACTTCACAAACCTAAAATATTTCCCCCTTTATAGGAAGGAGATGATATAGCTAGGGAGACATTTTTTCAGCATGGGATTTAGTATGATATCATTTCACAGGTTAATTCCCTTTTTGTGAGATTTTTTTATTTGAAGAATCATGATCTCATCACTGAAGATAACCCATTGGAGGCCCTGAGTCAAGGGAAATATGTTTTAGTAGGATGATTCAAGATTTCCACATTACGTGTCAATAAGTTGATATTAGGATTTCCACCAAGGATGCAGCTGTCAGATCAACTTGTGATGTAGACCACAATATCTGGACATCATTCTGATTAATTTTATTAAGAATTGCAGGGTTGAACATAATCTATTTCAGTGTCCTTTTCCCACAGTGGAGTACCAATCATTTGATAAGATGCATGCTATATAGAAGTTCTATAGGAGCACTTAGCAGCTGATCATTGGAAGTGGATCATGGTAGGAACCAGCTACTGGGAGATTCTCTCCTACCCCTAAGTAGATAGGTTGATGGAGTTCTATCAGTCACTCGGATTGGGGCAGGGGACATGTAACCCCAATATAGGTGTAGTGGTATCACTATAATGGAGAACTTTAAGGGAGTAAATATAGAGACCAGGGAAGAGGGTAATGTAATATCCATATTGTGGAGTATACTCATACCAATCAATATGTTGAGCTATCTACTTTCATATGTAAAATTCTTGTGTCATCTGTCATTTCTATAATTTGATTAATACTATTGGTTTTATTCATTTTCTTTTTCAAAATTATCCAATTCCATTGGTTAGGCTATATAAACCTTAGACGCGGTTATGAAAATTGATACATCATTCGGGGTACAGTTAGAGGTTATTATACAATGTAATGAGTTCACTCTTCAAATTGTTTTCTACCATTTTCTACGAGACATTTTTGTGCAGGGTAATTGACTTGTAAATTCTGAATTCTGAATTTAATTCTGAATTGAATTTTGTATTTATTTAATTAACTTCTGAATTATGTGTTATACTTGTAAGTAATTTCTGAATTCTGCATGTGTATGAGATATGTGAGGGATACTATGGAGAATTAGGTATGTTTTCATTTCATTAAGTAGGAAATTAATTGTACTTATGGTTTATTAAGTAGTTTCTAAAAGGGGAATAATTTAGAATTAGATATACTTCAAATGATGTAATCAAGTTAAATTTGATCTAATGGTATAAGGATTTTTCATAGCATGTAGCATGAGAAGATCTCCCATGATCGATCTTTATATTGGCATGGAGAGTAACTCTATAACTGAAACTTATTTCAATTTCTAATGATGAGTTGATATATTATTGGCCACTATCAAGAGCTATTGAATTTTCTTGATAACATTAACATTGATTAGACTAGGGATACGATCCTGGTCTTGGGTTGTGTTTTTACCTTGGTGAGATTTCCTTTAGGATGTTCTCTATCATGTAGTTGGCATAATGGCATGATGGAATAATGATATAATGAAATGTGAAATGGTAATTAGGATTATTAGGTATGTGAATCTAAATTGTCACAATTGTTATGTGAATTAAAATATTCTTATGAAACTAATAAATGGAAATTGAACCTAATTGAAATGTAAAGGGGTTACATTGCAATTGCAGGTTTGAATTCTGTACATTTTATTATCTGCAATGTAATTTCAATTTCAGGTTTGAATTCTGTACATTGTATTGTATAGAGGACAAACTATTAGCGGCTGTTGGAGGCTATTGGAGGCTGTTAGAGGTTGTTGGAGGCTGCATTGCAGAGGGAAGGCTACATTGTAGGTAATTGCAGAGGTTTTGGCTTGTTCAGTCATGGGGGATGTGGTTTTTGATCAAAACTATGATCGGTACAGTTCAAGGAGAACGAATGACTCCTGTTTTTATAAGGTTGACGATAATGTACTAGATTCTTTACATTGGCAATGTGTCTCTTATAATTCTAAAGACTGCTACTAAAATGGGAAAAGGCAAGATCTTTTAGTCCATATTATCCATGTATCAGAAATAAGATACCAGTATACATGTTTTTGGACCTTTTTATTGGGTACTATGTTATTTTACAAGGCAGTATTGGTGTTGGAATCAGGCAGTACTAGTTCTGGAATCAGTGAGGGCAGCTGTGATCGGTACAGAGGGGCTGTGATATACCAATGGTTTGACAAACCGTTGGTAAAGGCATGTAAAACTCACTGCCTAATGAAACAGTTTTACTAAACCATTTCTTAAAACATATGCCAACGATTTATGTAATCGTTGGAATAAGATTCTGGGAAGTTTGTACACCAACGGTTGTTAAATCGTTGGTATTTATATATTCCAACGGTTTTATAGGAACCGTTGGAATAGGGTATGTGTATACAGACATATACCAATGGTTCCTATAAAACTGTTGGTAAAGGGCTACTGTAACGCCGAACATGGCAACAGTTTCTCAAACCGTTGGGATAACTTATCCCAACGGTTTGAGGGTCTATGCAAAAGGTTTGAAACTGTTGGGATAGGTAAAATTTTCAGTAGTGTATGATAACATTGTAATTGGAAATCCAACCCTGACTTGATCACTCGATTCATATAACTATTTTCAATCACATGATTTTTCAATTTTATTTCAATAATTTAAGTAATTTCTTCCTTTAGTTTATTTTCAAAATCAATCATTTCAAAAACAACCACCACTTAATTATCTAATTTTAAAGTGAAAAACTAGATTGTTGACCACTCCTCTCTAGATACAACCTAGGTTAACCACTATAATATATTTTAACTTAATAAACAATTGCTTTTTCCACACCCCATGACAGAAACGTATCGGTAACCACCGTTGCTTGACATCTATGAGGTCATGGGATCAAGCCATGTTGGGCACATGTACTATTTAGTACTATACATGCGATGATACAGGTGGTGACCCATGTCTGGTGATGCAGGCAGGATGATGCAGACATGATGCTGCACTGGGCTTTCAGACCGTGTAATGGGTTTCATGCCCATTAGACCTATGGTTCATGTACTAAATAAATAAGGTTTGATGAGTGAGTTATTCCATTAGGGTGACTATGACTTGTCTTTCTGGTCTGTGTGTGTGGTGTGTGTGTGTTTAAATGTAATTATACTCCAAAATACCTAATATTTATAATATTTTGAATATATTTGTAAATTATAAGAATAATATTTATTCATTTTTATTTATTAAGTTTTAACATTTAAAATATTTTTGAAATTTATATAATTAATCTATTTAAATGATTTTTCTAATAATTTTGTAATTTAATTATTTAATTATACAATTATAAATATATATAATAAAAAAAAGTGTATGAAATTATAAATAAATAAATATACATATTTTTAAATAATTATAATAAATATATTTAAATATTAAATATATTTAGTATATTTATAATTAAATATTAATAAATAAATATATTTATATAAATATATTTCTAATCATATATAAATACTTTTTAAATATATTTATTTTTAATTATAATTATAAATAAATAAATATATATTTAAATAACTATAAAACTATAATAAATATATTTAAATAATATATATATATATTTATAATTATAAATAAATAAATAAATAAATATATATATATATATTTAAATAATATATATATATATATATTTAAATAATAAATATAGTTATTATATTTATAATTATATATATTTAGATATCAATATAAATATACCAAAGAGCTGTAGACTATGAGATATAATTATATAAATATATTTGCAATATATAGAAATATTTTTAAATATGTTTATTTATAATTATAATTAGAAATATATATATATATATATATATATATAACTAATTATAAAATGACAATAAATATATTTAAATAATATATATATATATATATATTAATAAATAAATAAATAAATAAATAAATATATATATATAATTATATAAATATATATATAAATATATAAACATATTTATAATTATATACAAATATTTATAAAATTTATTACAAAATGTATTTAAATAATAAATATATTTATTAAATTTATAATTTTATAAATATATATAATAATATAAATATATATAAATATATAAATATATTTATAAATAAATTCAAATATTTTTAATTATATTTATTTATAATTGTAATTATAAGTAAATATATATATTATTGAGATCAGGTATTTATCAATACTTTTTTAGCGCTGATAAAGATACCCTTTTATCACTACTAAAAAAACATTGATAAAACCATTGTTTATCAACACTATAATTTTAGTGCTAATAAAGAATCGTTTTATTATTGTTTTTTAATGCTGATAAAGGTGTATCTCTATCAGTGTCGATAAAGAGTAGTTTTATTAGCACTTTCTATTTTAGTGCTAGTAAAATTACTCTTCATCTGCATTTCTTTTGAAAACACTGATAAAATCTTTATGAGTTCTTATAAAAAGATCCCTAATAGACTATTGTCACCACTCATGTCATTAAGCTCTTGCAAAACCGTATTGCTGCCGTTGCTGCTCTCCCTACCGCCGCTCCCTGTCGTCGTCGCCGCTCTCTGCCGTCACCGTTACTCCTTCACGTAATCTAACCCTCATTGAACCAAACTCTCGCTGCTCTTCATCAACGAATCAATCTTCTCAAGATCTAAGGTATAAGATTATTTCTTCTCAACTTTTTTTCTCTTACGAATCTTCTTACAACATGAAAATGATTTTCTAGGGTTGATGCGCCCCATTTCATTCATTTGTCTTAATTCCTGGTTTTCGTTTTTTATTTTCTTGCTATCTTATATAGTTGTTTCTCTACAATTTGATAAAAAAATAAAACATCGTTTTAAATAGTGTTTTCTCATTTCACGTTCATCATAATTTATTGATGCTTTTGTAAATTTTTTTGATCTAATTAATGTTATTCAAACTTCTGTGAATCTTATAGTTGTATTCACTTGTTATAAATCATTGTAAAAGTGTTTATTGGTGTTCTGATATGTCTTTTTTCAATTGGAAATATTTTTATTATTTTCTTATATAGGAACTCAATATCAATATTATTCATTGTATATATTTTTTGTTCCTTTTAAAACATTTTATTTAAAATCAAGTTATTTTTTTTTATATTTTTGAAAACATTTAGATAAACCGCATGACCATAACACAATGACTGTTGTGGATCTTTTGTTACAACTATAATTTACTGCAATATCTTATGAATTAACATTTCACAAAAACATGCATTAAAAATTTGTTTTAAAAAAAATTAAAAAAAATTGATAGTTGTTTTGTTTTTTTCAAATAACATTTATAATTAAATTTATTAAGAAAACCATTCAAAGTATACACTTTTTTTGTATTTCTTGATTTATATAATTATTATTTTAAGATAAAATAAATTAATGAATGTGAGTTAACTATACATGTTGTATCATTTAAAAATAGTTTAATTTTTGAAAATATTTTCACAACCTATTTGTTTAAGATTTCCAGCAATAAAAACGTCTTTTATTGAAAAAATAACTTGTTTGAAATTATTGTTTTATTTTTTATTTGAAAAAATGCATTTCAGAAAAAGAAATTCATTTTTTAATTTTCAAAAATTTAGGTTTATTATCTTTTTTTCCTTAAAATCTTTTTTTATTAGTTTTTTAAAACTAATTTTGCAATTGAAACTAGTGTTTTTTTATAATTTAAAAACAAAATATTTTTTTTTACATTTTATCGATCATTTTTTAAACTATTTTAAAGTTAGTTATGTTTTTAAAATTGAAACAAGTGAGTTTCATGAATAAAATTATTTTAGCAGTGGGAAACAATTTTATTTTATTTTAGAACAATGCAATAACACTTATGCATTTACAAACTGCAGAAACGATGACAAACACGGTTGCGATGACCAAGGCTCTAAGACCCTTTTGTTTGAATCCTCTCACCTCAAGAATGTCCCACATACGATAAAAATTTCCCAACAATTTACAACCAAACACTCACATCCAACATTAATAATATTTTAAAATATCATGCCAAGAAACCATGCCACTTGAATAATGTTGAAACTCTATTTATAGAGATGAATATCGAGATACAAAACTCATGATAATTATAAAATAAAAAATTTAAACTAAAGATAAAATATATATGACAAATATATTCAAATAGATTGATCTTATATAGATCCGTACCCTCATTATTTAAGCATTCTAAAACTATATTTCAAACTGGAACATACTATATATCATTTCACTAATTTTAAAAAAAATGAACTTGCGATGATACACTTCTTTCAAAGGTGATGTTACTGACACATAAAAATATCCGATTTAGATGATTTCAAAAATGTTGTAAAAGATGTTCTTATTTTAGTATATGGATGTCATGGTCTTTCCATACATGAAAAAAGATGTCAAAATAGGTTTAAAAATGGTTATCTCAAAAATGATTTATGAAAAAGATCATTTAGAAAAAGATGTATGTACAAGATTGTTTGGATAAGGATGCAAGAAAATTTTCATCTAAAATAAAACATAATATCTTCAAAGACCGTGTAATATAACTTTGTGGAAAATAGGTATGAAAAGCATATGAGTGACAAAGGGGCATCCGAAAGCAACAACGCTGGTGGGAGGGAGGGAGGGAGACTTCTAAGGTTTCTAGGCTCTGATACCATGTAGAAAGAATAGACCAAAATTTTTTCTTCTTTAATAATGTCAAAAATTTATTTATAAAAATAGATAACGAGATACAAGACTTGAGTTAGATAAAAAATTAAAAATTCAAACTAATAAGAAAGTGATATGACAGACCTATTAAAAAAATGTTCATAGATAGATCGTTATCTTAATTATTTTAGCACCCTAATAAATTGGTAACACAAAATCCTTATTAAGTTAAACATAAACCTTGCAATTTAAAGTAACCAAGAATAACCCCACTATATTGTAAACTTTATTGGTGCAATATTTAACCCCCCACACTAAAATATAAACCTTATACCAAGCTAAGCATTGAGCCTTCACCAACAAGCATATACCACCATCAAAAGGTTAGTTAATGTTTAACCCCATTGCAACTACTAAACCTACTTTTCATCCAACATCATCTTCATGGTTTAAATTAGGAGAGTCCTCCACAACTACATCTTCTCTCTGATTTGGTGCTAGCTTATAGGGGTTGATATCAACGAAAATGCAAGGACAGATGCAATGAAAAACTATGTTAGTTCTTCAATTGGGGAAAAGGTATAAACCAATAGAATGAGTAATACGATTGATGATTTTTTGGTTTTGGAATGGTAGAGGTAATCCTTGAATCCTAAGCTAAATCTTGGAGAGGAAGGAGGGTCTTGCTTCATATTTAAGACAAAAGATTATATGAATCGATAGAAATTGGATGAATCCACTACCCATAGTGTAACACCTATTTTTTAACAATAATTTTAATAAAAATATTTTATTGGTAAAAATAATGTTTAATGTTTTAATTTTTAATTTTAAGTACAAAACTCCTTTGGTATCTATATTTATAAATGCAATGAGATTAGTGGTATCTATATTTATAAATGAAAACACGTGTAAGGAAAAAGGGTGGTATCTATATTTATATGATCATATTAACTTTCAAAGACCTCCAAATACAAAAAATCTCACCTCCTACATAATATATATTGATAATAACACCATGAAAAGGGAATTTCACTAACACCATCCAACCCATAGGATACCCATCATGACCCCACTCCTGCAACCTTGGCCTCATAGGAAGTTAATCACTACTTAAATTCAATCCTTCAACCAAAATCCTTTTCCCTTTCATGGAGTAATTAAAGGCTTGCTTTGAATGTTGAAACTGCAATGGTTGTCTCAATATGAGTGCGTGTAAGACCATCTAGATACTTCTCATGGTCGCGCCAATCAAGGATCCCCTTGTGAGGATCAGACTACCACTGCTACTTTTTTCAACTTTAGATAGAAAACTAAGAAATGTTTTTTAGTGCTTTACTAACTCCCCAGCCTAGGAACATTTATATTTAAGGATAAAAATATCATCCCCAATAGCTTCATCTCTCAAAAATTTATTATTGCATCTTATTTCTTGAGACACCCCCCCCCATCTCTTCTGGACATGCACCTATGTTTCTTGAACCACCCTATGCAGTAGTCATCCCATACTATGTATCAATGATCATTGCGGATGAATTCAGAGGATAACACCTACCACCAGTAGAGTAATTCTATTATTAAATTTAATTACCCATTTCCTTCAAATCATGCTGAAATTATTTGAAACATTCAAATGTTGGGTTCCCCTTATTTAAAAGGCCCTTTTGTTTATTTTGTTTATTTTTATATATATTAATATTACATAATCAAATAGGATGGATATGAATCGAAAATGGATGGATTCCAATCATATGACAAAAGAGTATAAAGATGGGGTGAAATAGTTCTTCAAGTTTGCAAAAGATCATGCATATGACCCTTCTCAAATCCTTTTTCCATATTTACACTATTTTTATTCAATACTAATTTGTTTATAGGAGTTTTAAGAACACTTGATCTGTCACAAAATAGATTGAAGTTATAAATGTTGGACTAAACATCGGCAAAAAGTGAATGTAGCTAGTGAACAGGATAACACTGTGTTTTATGGATCATATGATATGATTACAAGTGTGGAAAATGAAGAAGACCTTATCAAGGATGTGATGACAAGTGTGAATTATGATGAAGATCGTATTGGGGAAATGATAATGATAGTTGATGATGAAATTTATAGTTTTCAAAAACTGTTTTAAAAGTTAAAGAGTTGTGAAAGACACCATTGTATACTGATAGTACTAAATTTATAGCATTGTTAGCTATAGTGAAGTTATATAATTTAAAAGTTGGAAATAGATGGAGTGATGCCGGTTTTACTGAACTAGTTGTTCTCTTGAATGATATGCTCCCAAAATATAATGAGTTTCCTAGCCGATCATATGACATTAAATGAATGCTACATTCAATGGGTATGATCTCTAAAAGAATACATGCCTGTCCAAATGACTTTATACTATTTTGAAAGGACCAAAAATCACTTAAATAATTCCCAAAGTGCGGTGATTCTCCATAAAAAAAGGTGAACTGAGTCCTATGAAAGTTGTATGGTACTTTATAATCATTATAAGGTTTAGGTGCCTATATGGAAGTGAGGAGACTGCAAAACAATTGACACGACGTATATATACAAGAAATAAATATGGGAAAATTCATCACCCGGTAAAATATCCTAAGTGGAATAGAATTGATCATGAGTATCATGAATTTGGAAATGAGCCAAGAAACCTTCATCTTGTGCTATATAAAGATGGAGTGAATCCTTTTGATTTTCAAAGAAGCACTCATAGTACATGTCTAGTTATGTTGGTAAATTATAATGTGTCATTGTAGTTATGCATGAAACAAAAATACATTATGTTACCTATGTTTATATCAGGACCAAAATAACTGAGTAATGATATTGATGTTTATTTGGCTCCATTGATCGAAGATTTGAAATTATTATGGGATTCAGGTGTTACATTGTATGATGCTTACAAAAATGAAAATTTCACATTGAGATCCAGATTATAAATGATGATAAATGAATTTCCTTATTATGGAAATTTGTTAGGATATATCATTAAAGTAACTCAAGGGTGTCCTATTTATGAACAAGGTACATAGTCAATTAGGTTAAAACATTCATCAAAGACTTTGTTTCCAAGAAATTGTATATTTCTACCCTAACGAAATAAGTACTAATATTGGATGACATCATTCTATGAGAGTTCAAAATAAAGTAAAACACCATCTACACTAATAGGTGATCAACTATTTAATAAATTAAAACATATGGACACTGCTTTTGGTAAAAAAAATTCAAAAAACCTTACAAAAACCTATTGGAAAAAGAGATAATTTTATTGAATTACCATACTAGAATTATCTGTATGTTAGGAATTTTCTTGATGTTATGCGTGTTGAAAAAATTTTATGTGATAGTGTCATTGACATGTTACTAAATGCACCCAGAAAAAAAGGAAGAAATTAATGATAGGTTGGACATGATTGACATGAGAATACGAGAAGAGTTGGTTCCAGTGAAGGGTAAAAAACAAACTTTTCTTCCTACAACTGCTTGGAATCTTTCTAGGTAGGAGAGATATCAGTTTTTAAACTTCTTTAATGATGTAAAGGTTCCATAGGGGTATTCATCGAATATCAAAAATATCATTTCAATGACTGATTTAATGTTAATGGGTCTATAATCACATGACTATCATGTTTTGATGTAGGATCAAATGACTATAGATTTATGTTGCATTTTCCCATGAATTTCCTTCACACATTAACTGAGATCTATTTATTTTTTAAAGATATATGCAATAAAGCTATAGACCCAAAAAATTTTCCAATTATGGAAAATGAAACTGCCATTATATTATGTGAATTACAAATTTTCTTCCCATTGGAATTCTTTTATATGATGGTTCACTTGGTAAGAGATATTTGACTATGTGATCCTATACATTATAGATTAATGTACCCCATTGAATTGTATATGAATATTTTTAACGAAAATATCAAAAATAGAAGTCAAACATAGGATTTTTTTGTGGAGCGATATATTGTTGAGGAAGCCATTGAATTCTATACCAAATACATGTCTAGTGTGGAAATAATTATTCTACTGAAATATCATCACACTAGGTGGCTTATGGGTGAAGTAATTTCTAGAATAAATGTTGTCACAATCACTATTACAAATTGGGGGCAGACCCACCTTTTTGTTTTTCATAACAGTTTAGGGGTTTCCCCATATGTTAAAACCCACAAAGAAATTCCTAGGCATTTGAATACATCAAGGTATGGAAGCTGGATATCAAATACACACAATCAATTATTTATAGGATGGTTTTGAGACCATATTTTTAACGAGTTAGATGAAAATCCAGATTCAATTTCATAACGATTTCAGTGGATAGTAAGAGGAAAAAATGTGCATGTATTATATTATAATGGTTATGTAATTAATGGTTAAAAGTTCTATAAAAATGAACATGATAAATGCAGTACCATGAAAAATAGTGGAGTTACACTTGTGGTTGAAGCGATGAATGTATCTGGCACCAAGGAAAAAAAATACAATTTATGCGAAAGTGATATACTTTGGAATCATAAAAAAATATGGGAGTTAGATTATACAACATTCCAAGTGCTGATTTTCAATGAAAGAAGGTTGATAAAAAGAGTGCTATTAAAATAGATGAATTGGGATTCATGAAAGTGAATTTTAGTAATGAATGGTACAAAGTAGAACCATTTATAATAGAATCATAGAAAGTATAAGTATTTTATGTTCTAGATCCCACAAATCAAAAGTGGTCAATTGTTCTATTATCGACCAAAAACACTAAAGGGTCAAATGAAAATTCAACTCAGGATGACACTTTCATTAAGAGATCACAATAATTTCATAGCGGTACCAATATAGATGGGGTCTTTTATGTTATAGGAGACCAAAATAAAGGTATTTGAATACTCAATATAGGGGTCAAATCCATTCAACCTTTAAAAGAAGAGTTCAATAATTATGTTATTTTTTTGTAATATACATTGCATTACCTCATATTATTATCTTTTCACTACTGTATTTATATAATCTAAATTAAATGCTCAACCAATTCCAAAAATAATTAATTCTACACATGTCGATGCTACCAATCCTAAGGAACAATAGGTTTCTCAACCTTTGGTACTCCTAGTGTAGAGGAACAACACACTTCTTCCCATGATGATGCTACCAATTCCGATGAACAAGATGTTGACGATGTTGAACATGCTGAAATGGTATATAGTGAAGAACATATGTCTAAGAAAAAATAGGTGTGTCGTAGCATGATGGTTTTAGAAAAAATTAATAAGGAAAATAATGAATCAAATTTGAGGTTGGATGGAACTAACATTACAAGCCTATTAACCTCAACAAGGCCATGTTTAATAGTTTCATTATGATCACCACTCAAAATCACATTTCAAGTGATTTATATTTGTGGCACCATATTGTTATCACACTTAAGACACTGAGTTGGGAAGATATTAGGGTAACATTATGATATCCTTTATTTATTTTACTAAAAAATAAAACAATGAAACATTAACTTAATCTTTATTATCCATTATAGAGTGCATTTATAATAGATGGTTCCCAAAATAAATTTATATTAATGATTGATGGAAAGGATCAAAGAGTTTTTTTTCACAATTCTAACAAAGTTTTATCTCAAAGATTCTGAAGGGAAAATAAAACCACACCCACCGTATATGTATGCAAACCTGATAAGCCAAGAAGCATGAGACGTGTTTACTGGTCATCATGAGGAGACATATTTTCAGGTACATTATGGATGGTAATGCATTGTTTGACAATATGTGTATTAATCACTTTGATTAAGAATTATTAATTTACGAAACAATAATTGATTATTGAAAATAAGCAACAGGCAGTAAAACCAACGTACCCCTACCTACTGTAAAGCAATTATAGGGTATGCTTCACTTGAAAAAAAACTGGTACATATTTTAAATCAATCGTAATAATTTTATGTGATATAAAAAAACAACATAATTATATTAATCTATTTATATGTAGATTGATGAATCCAAATCCAAAGACACTCCCATCCCACATCATGTCCTATGGAGAGAGGCACATGTAAATAAATATGGGACAAAAATAGATGAAGACACACAAAAAGTGTGGGAATCATGTGTAAGTATGAAATAATAAAAATTTGTTTTTCTTTAAATCACTATTGCATAACAAAGATGACTTATTATACTATATTTTTTATCTAAATTAGAAATAGGAATCATCATCATTTGTACTGGATAAACAACTACTATCAATGGACTTGAAGCGACTAGAATAGTATGACCACATCAGAGGTGTAGGTTTTGGGGTGACACCCCAAACATATTTTTAGAATAGAAAAGGATAGGGGGATAAATATAAACAAATAGAATAGTTGAAGGCATGATTAGCTACTCTTGAAGAAAAATTTCATTGGTATTATGATTTTTTAGAAAATGTTATTGGGGGGGGGGAGAAAAGAGAAGAAAAAATTCAAGACAACCACTGTGTGATGACCCCCCACTCCCACCAACTTTTTGGTGAGTCATTCCCCTAAAAGAGATGTCTTAGATGAGGTAATAAATATTCTCATAATTGTTTATGTGAAATATGAATCTGGAATACACTGATACCATTATTGTACTGATATTCTATAGGGTGAAAATGATTGTGATTTATATCTATCAACACCCACCCATCACCTTGTTGTAAGATATACTGTGTACAATATTCAAGAAGACACTATACATAATAAAAAACTTACAACAGGTCATGTGAGAGTGGGGATTAACATAGTTCATGAGCCAAATAGTGACCTACTTTTTCCACTTGATGAATCAAATATTCATATGATTGAGCAAGCTATCATAACATTCATAGCATGACCATAAAATCATAAAAAAAACATGTCAACAAGTAGGTATTCATTTCCAATTTATCTTTCATGCTAAACCTTTAAAAATTAATGAAAAAGGTATGAACTGATGAATGTTATTATATATGGAAAAAGGGAAGGGGGGGGGGGGTGAAATGAAAGGTCAAATCAAAGCAATCTAAAGGATCAACTGACCAAAAAAAAGACATTCACAAATCACCTTTACCCCGCCCGTTGAATATCCTCATTTACTAACATTGAAGGCTCATGTGGATAAAAGTTTACAAAGTGGTAGTAATAAAATAGTTTATTTTGAAGAAAAAAAATGTATGGATAGCCTATTACAGACTTCATTACTTTTTATAATGTAAATTAAATCCTAAATTGTGAATATCTAGGATTATCAGTTGTAAATGTATACATGATGTGTTTTTTCATGATTTGTTTTTCTAATAGATGATCTACTATGTTAATTATGAATAAATACAATTCATATTTTTTTGTAGGAATTTATATCAATAATATTTGAAGGGTAAAACCTATAAATAAAAATATGGACTCATTATATAACAACCCTACTTTTTATTACACACTTAAACCTGATTTATTAGATAAAATATTCACTTGATGAAACATAGAATATTGAGAGGTCTAGTGTCTTTGGGGATTAGGAACACTACACAATAGCTTAGAACATAAAACACACAACAAATTTATTGAAAACTACCTTTACATGACCACTACATTCCCTCGTACTTAGCATTGCATGGGATAACCTGAGGACATGCATAAGAAAAGGGTGAGCTATAAAGCCCAGTAAGAGAATAAAAATGGAATAACAGGAGGAATACAATACATGTTAGACAATATTCATATCAATGGATCACAAGAGAAACATGAACATAAAGTCATGATAAAACATGATAATCCTAATATGGAAATGTGGCAACAACACTTAATATGAAATTAGCATGAGCCAAGGATCATTGCACATGGAGCATGAGTAAACCCTCATTGCACATGAAGCATGAGTAAAAAATTACTGCACTTGAATTAGCATGAGTAAACAACCATTTCACATGACGTATCATGATACTATACTTTACCCAATTCATTGGAGCGCTATTAGGGCACACCCTTCTTAAACATTTCATTTCATGCATAAGTGTGCCACATGGATCATGGAATCAATCAACATCATAAGTTATTACACGATTAAGTAATGTGGAAAAAATACATGAAAGTACCATTAAATATGTATATGTGTATAAAGGTGAATGCCCTTGATAGAGACATGGGTATGGTATTCACTACACAATGATCTTGTCTTGAAAAAACACAGTGCAATTTTGATAGCATAACAGCGTGACATAAGGATTCATGAAAATGGTTGATGAGAGATAAAAGGGTTTCTCATCATATATACATGAAATGGACAGTAATGGGGTCATATATATACATTTACCAACAAACTTAATGTAATTTAGATTCACAATACAAAATAATTACTTAGATGTAAAAGAGAAGAGAGAAATCCCTCAAAGAATTTCGGCATGGTAACGGGTGTACATGGGAGGAATTAATGAGAGAGAAAGGGATCTAACATCATCCAAAAATAAAGAGGATAGTATGTTAGAGGTGAGAAATCATACCCAAACATTTTTAATTGAAAAAAGGGAATAACAACTTAAATAAAATTAGACAAAAATGAGAAGGGAAGAAATCCCTTACTTGGAAGTGTGATCCCAAAGGCTTGGGAGAGGCTTGAGAGAGGCTTCTTGGGAGCTTGGGGAACCTTGAGAAGATTATAGAAAGATGAGGAAAGGTGTTGTTAGAACTCCAAAGGCTTTTAGTGAAGAGTAAGTGGGAGCTTGGGTGGGTTTATATAGGAAAGGAGAGGGAATTCTTTATTATTTAGGTTTGGGTCACCACATATTAAACTAATCAATACCAAAAACTAGCCCATTTTTTTGCCCATGGTTTTTTCCAAAGGGGAGTGGAAAACAATATTTTATAAATCCAATGTCCTAACTTCTTAAAATATTGAGGGTACTTATGTGGAGGTGAGTCACACTCTCAAGGAAAACAATTTAAAAAGACAAAATGTTTTATAAGTCTTGGAGGGTCCACTAAATCTCTGTAAAATAAATCAAACAAATCTAAAATCACATTATTTTAATTATAAAACATATATTGGCCAAACATAATGTTTATATTTTTTTATTACATCACTATTGGGTCATTATGATGTCATAAATCACATTATATATTTAAACGATATTTAATTTTTACCAAAAAATTTGACTGTCTTAGAAAATTATGAAAAATTCACCATTGGATAATTTAGACTTCCTAATTCCAAAAATAATATTCATTTAATCTAAATAATTTTCTAAATATGTGAATTTTTACTTTTAATATAAAAACCGACATTTATCGAAAATTCATGGGTTTTGACAAAAACTGCTTTCAAACCATAAAAATTACAATTACATTAATTAAATTATATGATCATTTATATTTAATAAAAATTAATTTAATTATAATAATATTTTATTAAAATATTATTTAATTCAAAAAATCCATTAATTCATCAAAATATATTTCTTAGTTGAATATTAACTAAAAATACTATTTGTTCTTTAAAAACTATTTACAAAGTAACAATAATAAAATGAATGAACATTATTTATAGAAAAATAATGTACATAGTCATAGTGCTAGGGTATTTTTACATAACCCCTTATAACACCCACATAAGACTAAAGGGTAAGGTGTGCGATGGTGACAAATTCTTGGGGTGGCTCAGATAACATCACTCAGGTGGTAATCTCTATTAAATTCCACTTCTATCCTAGTCAGTTTTGCTCAAGCTTAATGTGTTCAAGCTAGGCTTGGGTTTGGTTAAGAGGGAAGCCCAATGACGCCACATCCTTTTCGAGCTCCAACAAATGGGCTTTGTATGGGGCAAGTATACTGGATGAGGCCATCGCTTCCTTTGTCTGAGTAAATTGGATTTGTTAAAGCCTTATATTTATACTAATCATGTGATAACTGTTCAATGGCTATATTAGCAACGATCAAAATTCATAACGGTATTTTAAAATCTAGAAACATAAAACCAATGAAGTTCACATTTTATAAAACCATAATAAGACATTTAATTAGATCAAGAGGAATTTTCATTAATAAAAGTTTGGGTCGTTACAATCTTCCCCCCTTAAAGAAATTTCGCCCTCGAAATTTTCTTTTCCCACTATGAAACAAATGAGGGTAACTCTGCTTTATCACTTCCTCCAATTCCCATGTCACTTCTTCAAACTTTTGGTTTTTCCACAACACCTTGACATGGGGCATTTTCTTATTTCGTAGAACTTTTTCTCTATGATCTAAGATCTTCACTGGTTGCTCCTCCTAAGAAAGATCATCCTCTAGTTGTACTACCTCTGAAGAGTGTACATGTGAAGGGTCTGGTATGTACTTACATAAGAGGGATACATGAAATACATCATGTACTTTGTACATGGTAGGTGGAAGTGCTAGTCGATAGGCCACATCCCCAACATGATCAAGAATCTCGAAGGGGTCGATGTACATAGGACTTAACTTCCCTTTCTTTCCAAACCTCAGACCTTCTTCCGTGGAGATACACGTAGAAATACCATGTCTCTAACTTTAAACTCAAGGTATCGTCAACGGTTATCTATATAACTCTTCTATCGACTCTGGGTTGCCTTGATATGCTACTGAATGGTTTTTACCTTCTCCACCATTTCTTAGACCATTTATGGTCCTAGCAGCTTACACTCACTGACTTCATACCAATAGGCCGGTGTTCTACACTTTTTCCCATAAAGAGATTCATATGGTTCCATTTGGATGCTATATTGGAAATAGTTATTATAGGAGAATTCAACCAGTGGAAGATGTTGGTCCCATACTCCTTTAAAGTCCATAGAACATGATCTTAGCATATCTTCTAGTGTCTGAATAGTTCTCTCAGATTGGCCATCAGTTTGAGGATGATGGGCCATACTGAAGTTCAGTTCAGGGCTTAAAGTATATTGGAGACTTTTCCATAACTTCAAGGTGAATCTCGGATCACGATTGGATACAATATATAGTGGTACTCCATGAATCCTTACCACTTCTTTGATGTAAATCCATGCAAGTTGATCCAATGAGAAGTCCTCTCAAATCTCAATAAAGTGAGCTGTCTTCATAAGATGATCCACATTGACCCATATAGCACTGTTTCCTCTGAATGTCCTTGGAAGTCCAGTGACAAAGTCCATGGTAATGTTGTCCCACTTCCATGTTGGTATGGGTAGTGGTTACATCATCCCCTTAGACTTTTTCCTCTCATCCTTCACTTGCTGACATACCAGGCACTTTGATGTATATTCTGCAATCTCCCTTTTCATATTGTCCCACCAAAAGTTTTCTCGGAGATTTCAATACATCTTTGTTCTCCCCAGGTGAATAGAGAAGGTTGAGCTATGTGAGTCATCAAAAATCTTCTTATTTATCTCTGGATCGAATGGTACACATAATCGTGAACCAAATCTCAAGATTCCATCCTTGTCAACCATGAACTCTGAGGATTTCCCATTTCTGATAGCTTCCACCCTTTTCAAAATTTCCACATCCTTTCTTTGAGAATCCTTTAACCTTTTCAAAAGAGACGGTTGAACAATCATTTGTGAAAGGATTGATGATTTTCCCTTCTTTATGATTCCCATGTCCATCTTTATCAAATCTAAGAAGATTGGATCCTTCTCAATTCTCATAAATGATAGAATCGTTGGATCCTTTCTACTTAGAGAATCTACCACCTTGTTCGCTTTCTCAGGGTGGTAATGGATTGAGCAGTCATAGTCTTTGATCAGCTCTAACCATCTTTGTTGGTGCATGTTCAAATCCTTCTGTGTGAATATATACTTGAGTCTTTTGTGGTCCGTATATATTTCAAATTTCTCCCCAAAGAGATAATGCCTCCATATTTTTAAAGTGAAGATCACCGCAACCAACTCCAGATCATGTGTTGGATAATTCTGCTCATGAAATTTTAATTTCCTTGAAGCATTGGCAATGACTTTGTCATTTTGCATCAACACACTTCCCAGGACCTTCTTCAAAGCATCACTGAATACCCCAAAATTTCTCCACTTGTGGGTAAAGTGAGCAAAAGTGCAGTGATAAGCCTCCTTTTTAAATCCTTGAAGATTTCTTCACATTCATCACTCCAATAAAACTTTAATCCCTTATGAGTTAGATTGGTAAGAGGGTTGGAAAATTGTGAGAAATTTCTCACAAATCGTCGATAATATCCAGCTAAACCCAAGAAGCTACGGATATATGTTATCGATGTTGGCCTCATCCATCCCTCAATTGCGTATTTTTTGGAGGGATTCACAAATATCCCATTGCTTGTGATGATATGACCCAATAATGAGACCTACTTCAATAAAAACTCACACTTGATGTACTTTTCATAGAGCTTCTCCTTCCACAAGGTCTCTAGTACAGTTCTTAGATGCTCCTTGTGATCCTCCTTGGTTTTGGAGTATATTAGCATATCATCTATAAAGATTACCACAAATTTTTTGAGGTAATCTCTAAAGTCTCTATTCATCAAGTCCATGAAGATTTATGAGGAATTAGTGAGTCTGAAAGGAATTACTATGAATTCATAGTTCCCATATCTTGTATGAAAAGCAGTCTTGGGGATATCTTCCTTCTTCACCCTTACTTGATAATATCCCGACCGTAAATCCATCTTTGAGAAGTATTGTGCTCCACGCAGTTGATCAAACAAGTCATCAATTCGTAGGAGAGGATACTTGTTCTTTATCATGATTTTGTTAAATTCATGATAATTGATGCGAAGGTGCATTGATCCATCCTTCTTCTTGACGAAGAGGACTGGTGCACCCCATGGTGAAGCACTTGGACATATAAACCCTTTATCCAGATTCTCCTGTAGTTGTTTATTAAGCTCCTCAAGCTCCACATTAGCCATTCTATATAGAGTCTTGGATATTGGAAACTCCCCAGGTATAAGATCAATTGAGAATTTAACATCTCTTCTAGGAGGAAGACCAGACAATTCCTTGGGAAACACATCGGTGAATTCCCTCACAATAGGCATGTATTCAAGGATGGTTGCTTACTTGGACTCAATCATCTGAACCAGATGCGCATGCTCATAGGTCAGTAATATCCACGCTTGAGATGATGGAGCTAAAGAAGATTCATCCTCCTCCTTGCACTTGTACAGAATCAGAGGTTGATTATCCATATGGAGAGTGATTTCCCTCTCATGGAAATTTATATTGGCTCTATATAAGGAAAGCCAATCCATGTTAAGAATTGCATCAAATTAAACTAGAGGGAGTATGAAGAGGTTTGTCGGGAAGTTCAATCCACAAATTAGGATAGAGGATAAGTTATATTCATGGGATGCAATGATTTCCCCATTTTTCGTACTCACCGAAATCTTTACTTCCATGATTTGTGGTGGTGTTAGGATTGTTCTACTAAACTTTTGGGATATAAAAGAATGTGTAGAACCAGAATAAAAAAGTACATTATCTATTCTTGAATGAATAACTAGCGTACCTGTCACCACTTCGTTTTCAGGGTTCACTTAGGTGGTAGTGATGGCAAAAGCTCGCCCTTTCTGCCTTGGAGGTTGTGGGTTGCCTCTGAAAACCCTTGGATTAGGACACTGATTTGCAAAGTGCCCTGGTTCTTTGTAGTTGAAGCAATGAACAATGTGTTGAGGGTCTAGTGGAGCATTCCTCTCCTCTGTTGCAGCCGTGGGTTTTTCTTGTCGGCAGTTAATAGCTAGGTTCCCTTCTCTTCTACACCTAAATCATTTCCTCATCCCCTTCAAGAAATTTCTAGGGTGCCTCTTTCTGCACCTTTTGAAAGTGGGGTGCTAGATCTTTTTAGAACCATTGGATTTATCCATCAGACCACCAAAATTGAATCCCACCTTACACTTCTTATCCCCATGATACCCCTGAGATTCTACAATCTCCATTTCGACCTTGAGGGCACATCAGACAATTTCCTCATAGCTGTCGAAGTCACGGATCGCCAGTGCTTTCTGTAGGCTAGGTTTCAGCTCACCAAAGAAGTGGTAAACCTTGAATTTGGGGGTAACAAAAAATTTGGATGCATATCGTGCAATCCTTGTGAAGTTTTCTTTGTACGCTTTGACAAATTTTTTGTCTTTCTACTTGAGGGCCAGGAAATACTTTTCCATATTAAGTTGGAGGGTGCGTGGAAAATATTTATCGAAAAACATCATCCAGAAATCCTTCCATTCCAACGCTTCAATCTCCTCCTCAGGCTTCATATTTTTGATTAATGTCCACCATTGATCAGCTTCACCTTCCATACGATAAGCATCCAGGAGAACCTTCTATTGTTCAGAACATTGAAGTATGTAGAAGATCTTTTCAATAGAGTTGATCCATTGTTTGACGATTGAGGGATTAAATGATCCATTAAAAGTAGGAGGCCTTTGTCTCATGAAGCTCTTGATAGAGACTTGTTCTTTCTTAGGGGGGGGGGGGGGGTTGAACGTTCCTCTTGACCCATGTTTCTATTCAAATCTTGAGTTAACAAAGAGAGAAGCATGATAAAGTTTACGATTCCCACTTCCATCAGATTGGGCATCTCATTAGCACAGTCATCACATTGATCTTCACATTGGTTGTTAGCCCTAGTCCTACTATTATCGGCCAGTGGTTGGAATAAAAGGAAAGTTAGGGGTAACACATAAAGGGTAATATAAGGACAAAACTGATGAATTATAAATAACTTTTATTTCCTTAACTTATGAATCCATAGGCTTCAATCTATGCTATTCATGATCTACTTTCTAACATATATTCTTAGGGGCATTTTTTTCATTCCCTTAATAAGGGTTCATAATAGCTTGTGAATTTACCAAAGGATATACTCCGAGAGTGATGTAACCAAGAGTGCAGTAAGGCTCATTTTCGTGCACCAGTTCCCGTTTGAGTCTAGCTCACAGCGGTGTTTTCGAGTTTTAGCCCTAGGATACATCTGAGACAGAGCCGCCTCTACCAGCTCGTATCTAGAAAAAGATGTATTTTCTAGATAAACCACTTACTCAATACTCAACAATACTTAGGGATGTTTTTATTATACTTATTCTTATATCTAAGTCTTCACTAGGGTTTTCTAATCTTAATCCGAAAAATAACTAAACCTATCCTCTGATACCAACTATAACAACCCTGCTTTTTATTATACACTTAAACCTGACACTACTAAAAATCCGGGCTATAGAGACCTCCATTGGCGGTCGATATAGGCCTTTAGAGACTGCCCATCGACCGCCATTGGTGGTCGCATTAGCCTCATCGCAATAGGCCAACATCGACCGCCAATGACGGTCGCTGTAGGTGGCTGAAATTCCGGCCTACAGCAACCGCCTGACGGTCGCTCTAGGCTGCCTACTGGGTCAACATTAGCGACCCCCAATGGCGGTCGCTATAGGTGGCCAAAATTATGGCCTACAATGAATGCCATTGGTGGTAGCTAATATTGACCCGGCAGGCAGCCTATAGCGGCCGCCACAGGTGGTCGCTAGTCTGGGAAATTTTTTTTTTAAAAAAATTCACAGTGCATATAAATGAAATATTTTTAAGATTACAAATGTGTTTTATTAAAATAGAAAATAAATAAAATACATTTATTTATGGTTATTAGTGAAATAAATATATATATATAATATTATATAAAATATTTTTCTTATTCATCCAATAGGTTTGTTAAGCATATGGTAATAATAAATCAAATTTTATGCTTAAAATTTGTATTTCTCTAAAAAGGTAATTTTACTAACTCTTAATGGAGAGCCTGTTTTAAATATAAATTCTAGCACATTTATAATATTTTTATTTCAATATAAACTTATCTTTTTAAAAACTTAACATAAAAATGTGTTAGGGTTAATTTGTGGTATTTTTTGTGGATTTTCATTTTTTTAATGACATGTACAAATTGTGTTTTTTTAATTCACGGTGCAACATTAGAGATAAAACAAGGTAAAAATCATAAAAAATGGAAAACAATTTCAAACAGCATAAAAATCAAGATCATCATAAAAAATAAATGATAAACGTGCTTCAATGATCTGAGCAGGTCCATCCATTTCAATCTTCTCCTTCAATAAACCTACAATAAGACAAAAAAACAACAACTAAAAAAACAAAGGTAAATTAGACATATTTATTCAGTTATTATATACATATAATAAAATTAAATCTTACATCAAATCATGGTGCTATAATAATTTAAAACCCCCAATTTAAGAAATGCTATCATTTCAGGATTTTTTTTCTTATTTGGTTTTGTTTGTGAAATTGTTTTGTTGTCTAAAAAGGAATGTTCTTTGGGTGCAATGCATGTTTGAAGGGTGTTCCGTCTCCTCCTACACATCACGAATAATATTTCTATTGTTTTCGTGTGGTTTCAGGTCATTCGGAGCACGTTTGCTCCGAATTCGACCGTCTCACGCCGTTTTGGTGTTTTATGACTCTGGAAACGCGTTTCTAGTCACCGCGGTCAAACGACAAATCCGATTCACGTGTCGTCTTCCTGACCATTTTAAAATTCACACAACGGCTATTGTCGTATGATTTCATGGCATTCCGTGGTCGTTTGGGTGGTTTTGGCCCCCCAACGCGCCTTTTTAGCGCGCGGCGAGCTACTGAAAACGACACAATCGGTCGTACCGCGTGCACCGCATGTCCGATGGGCGTACCGTCTCCTCCTACACATCATGAATAATATTCTTATTGTTTTCGTGTGGTTTCAGGTTATTCAGAACACGTTTCCTCTGAATTCGACCGTCTCACGCTGTTTTGGTGTTTTATGACTCCAGAAACATGTTTCCGGTCACCGCGGTCAAACAAAACCTCTGATTGACATGTCATCTACCCAAACATTTCAAAATTCACACAATGGCTGTTGTCGTATGATTTGATGGCATTCTGAGGTCATTCAGGTGGTTTTGACCCCCCAATGCGCCCTTTTAGCGCGCGCCGAGCTGCTGAAAACGACACAATCGGTCGTACTGTGTGCACCGCATGTCCGATGGGCATGTCGTATCCTCATACATGTCACTAATAATATTACTACTATTTTCGTTTGATTTCATGTCATTCGGAGGACGTTTGCTCCGAATTCGACCGTCTCACGCCGTTTTGGTGTTTTATGACCCCGGAAACGCGTTTCCGATCACCGCGGTCAAATGACACCTCCGATTGACATTAATTCTACCCAACCATTTCAAAATTCACACAACGGCTATTGTCGTATGATTTCATGGCATTCCGAGGTCGTTCGGGTGGTTTTGACATCCCAACGCGCTCTTTTAGCGTGCGCCGAGCTGCTGAAAACGACACAATCGGTCGTACCGTGCGCACCGCACGTCCGATGGGTGTGCCGTCTCCTCCTACACATCATGAATAAAATTCCTATTGTTTTCATGTGGTTTCAGGTCATTCGGAGCACGTTTGCTCCGAATTCAACCGTCTCACGCCATTTTGGTGTTTTATGACTCTGGAAACGCGTTTCCGGTCACCGCGGGAAAAAAACACCTCCGATTGACGTTTAGTCTACCCAAAAAATTCACAATTCACACAAAGGCTGTTGTCATATGATTTCATAGCATTATGAGGTCGTTCGGGTGGTTTTGACCCCCCAACGCGCCCTTTTAGCGCGCGTCGAGCTGCTGAAAACGACACAATCGATCGTACTGCACGCACCGCACGTCCGATGGGCATTCTGTCACCTCATAAACATCACGAATAATATTCCTATTGTTTTCGTGTGGTTTTAGGTCATTCGGAGCATGTTTTCTCTGAATTTGACCATCTCACGCCGTTTTGGTGTTTTATGACTCCAGAAACGTGTTTCCGGTCACCATGGTCAAACGACACCTCCGATTGACATGCCATCTACCCTACCATTTCACAATTCACACAACGGCTATTGTCGTATTATTTCATGGAATTCTGAGGTCGTTCAGGTGGTTTTGACCCCCCAACGCGCCCTTTTAGCGCGCGCCGAGCTGCTGAAAACGACACAATCGGTCGTACCGCGCGTATCGCACGTCTGATGGGCGTGCCGTCTCCTCCTACAGGTCACGAATAATATTCATATTCTTTTCGTGTGGTTTCAGGTCATTCAGAGCATGTTTGCTCCGAATTCGATCGTCTCATGCTGTTTTGGTGTTTTATGACTCCAGAAACGTGTTTCCAGTCACCGCGGTCAAACGACACCTCCGATTAATGTGCCGTCTGCCCGACCATTTCACAATTTACACAACGGCTTTTGTATGATTTCATGGAATTACGAGGTCGTTCGGGTGGTTTTGACCCCCTGACGCGCCCTTTTAGCGCACGCCGAGATGCTGAAAACGACACAATCAGTCGTACCGTATGCACCGCACGTCCGATGGGCGTTCCCTCTCCTCCTACATGTCACAAATAATATTTCTATTGTTTTCATGTGATTTCAGGTCATTCAGAGAACATTTGCTCCGAATTCGACCGTCTCATGCCGTTTTGGTGTTTTATGACTCCGGAAACGCGTTTCCGGTCACCGCGGTCAAACGACACCTCCGATTGACGTGTCATCTACCCGACCATTTCAAAATTCACACAAAAGCTGTTGTTGTATGAATTAATGGCATTCCGAGGTCATTCGCGTGGTTTTGACCCCCCAACGCGCCCTTTTAGCACGCGCCGAGCTGCTGAAAACGACACAATCGGTCGTACCGCGCGTACCGCACGTCCGATGGGCATTCCGTTTCCTCCTACACGTCACGAATAATATTACTATTGTTTTCGTGTGGTTTCAAGTCATTCGGAGCACATTCTCTCCCAATTCGACAGTCTCACGCCATTTTGGTGTTTTATGACTCCAGAAACGTGTTTCCGGTCACCGCGGTCAAAAAACACCTTCGATTGATGTGCCATCTACCCAAACATTTCACAATTCACACAACGGAGGTTTTCGTATGATTTCATGGCATTCCGAGGTCGTTCGGGTGGTTTTGACCCCCCAATGCGCGCTTTTAGCACGCGCCGAGCTGCTGAAAACGACACAATCGGTCGTACCGCGCGTACTGCATGTCTGATGGGTGTTCTGTCCCCTCCTACACATCACTAATAATATTCCTATTGTTTTCCGGTGGTTGCATGTCATTCGGAGCACATTTTATCTGAATTCAACCATCTCACGTCGTTTTGGTGTTTTATGACCCCGGAAACGCGTTTCCGGTCACCGCGGTCAAACGACACCTCTGATTGACATGCCGTCTACCCGAACATTTCAAAATTCACACAAAGGTTGTTGTCGTATGATTTCATGGCATTCCAAAGTTGTTCGGGTGGTTTTGACCCCCCAACGCGCCTTTTTAGCGCGCGTTGAGCTGCTGAAAACGACACAACCGGTCGTACCGTGCGCACCGCACGTTCGATGGACATGCTGCCTCCTCCTACACATCACGAATAATATTAATAATGTTTTCATGTGGTTTTAGGTCATTCGGATCACGTTTGCTCTGAATTCGACCGTCTCACACCGTTTTGGTGTTTTATGACTCCGGAAACGCGTTTCTGGTCACTGCGGTCAAACGACACCTCCGATTGACATGCAGTCTGCCCGAACATTTCACAATTCACAAAAAAGATGTTGTCGTATGATTTAATGGAATTTCGAGGTCGTTCGGGTGATTTTGACCCCCCAACGCGCACTTTTAGCGCACACCAAGCTGCTGAAAACGACACAATCGGTCGTACTGCGTGCACCGCACATCCGATGGGCATGCCATCTCCTCATACACATCAAAAATAATATTCATATTGTTTTCCTGTGGTTTAAGGACATTCAGAGCACCTTTTCTCTGAATTCGACCGTCTCACGTCGTTTTGGTGTTTTATGACTCCGGAAACGTGTTTCCGGTCACCGCGGTCAAACGAAACCTCCGATTGACATGCTGTCTTCCCGACCATTTCAAAATTCACACAACAGATATTGTCGTATGATTTCATGGCATTCTGAGGTTATTCGGGTGGTTTTAACCCCCCAACACGCCCTTTTAGCGCGCGCCGAGCTGCTAAAAACGACACAATCGGTCGTACCACGCGCACCGCATGTCCAATGGGTGTTCTGTCTCCTCCTACATGTCAAGAATAACATTTCTATTGTTTTTGTGTGGTTTCAGGTCATTCGGAGCACGTTTTCTCCGAATTCGACCGTCTCATGCCGTTTTGGTGTTTTATGACTCCAGAAACGCGTTTCCGGTCACCGCGGTCAAACAACACCTCCGATTGACGCGCTGTCTGCCCGAACATTTTAAAATTCACAAAACGGCTATTGTCGTATGATTTCATGGCATTCTGAGGTCGTTCGAGTGGTTTTGACCCCCCAACACGCCCTTTTAGCGCGCACTGAGCTGCTGAAAACGACACAATCGATCGTACCGTGCGCACCGCACATCCGATGGGCGTGCCGTCTCCTCCTACATGTCACAAATAATATTCTTATTGTTTTCGTGTGGTTTCAGGTCATTCGGAGCACGTTTTCTCCGAATTCAACCATCTCACGCCGTTTTGGTGTTTTATGACTTCAGAAACGTGTTTCCGGTCACCGCGTTCAAACGACACCTCTGATTGACGTACTGTCTACCTGAACATTTTAAAGTTCACACAACATCTGTTTTCGTATGATTTCATGGCATTCCAAGGTCGTTCGGGTGGTTTTGACCCCCCAACGTGCCATTTTAGCGCGCACCGAGCTGCTGAAAACGACACAATCTGTCGTACCGCACGCACCGCATGTCCGATGGGTGTGCCATCTCCTCCTACACGTCATGAATAATATTTATATTGTTTTCATGTGGTTTCAGATCATTCAGAGCACGTTTTCTCCGAATTTGACCGTCTCACACCGTTTTGGTGTTTTATGACTCCGAAAATGCATTTCTGGTCACCGAGGTCAAACAACACCTCTGATTGATGTGCCATCTGCCCGAACATTTCACAATTCACACAACGACTGTTGTCGTATGATTTCATGGCATTCTGAGGTCGTTCGGGTGGTTTTGACCCCCCAACACGCCCTTTTAGCGCAGGCCGAGCTGCTGAAAACGACACAATTGGTCGTACCGCGTGCACTGCACGTCCGATGGGTGTGTCGTCTCCTCCTACACATCACAAATAATATTCCTATTATTTTCGTTTGGTTTCAGGTCATTCGGAGTACGTTTGCTCCGAATTCGACCTTCTCACGCCGTTTTGGTGTTTTATGACTCCAGAAATGTGTTTCCGGTCACCGCGGTAACACCACACCTCCGATTGACATGCTGTCTGCCCGAACATTTCACAATTCACACAACGGATGTTGTCGTATCATTTCATGGAATTCTGAGGTCATTCGGGTGGTTTTGACCCCCCAACGCGCCCTTTTAGCGCGCGTCGAGCTGCTGAAAACGACACAATCGGTCGTACCGTGTGCACCACACATCCGATGGAAATTACGTCTCCTCCTACACATCATGAATAATATTCCTATTGTTTTTGTGTGGTTTCAGTTCATTCGGAGCACATTTTCTCCGAATTCGACCGTCTCACGCCGTTTTGGTGTTTTATGAATCCGGAAACGTGTTTCCGGTCACCACGGTCAAATGACACCTCCGATTGACGTGACTTCTACCCGAATATTTCACAATTCACACAATGTCTGTTGTTGTATGATTTCATGGCATTCTGAGGTTTTTCGGGTGGTTTTGACCCCCCAACACTCCCTTTTAGCGCGCACCGAACTACTGAAAATGACACAATCGGTCGTACCGCGTGCAACGCACGTACGATAGGTGTGTCGTCTCCTCCTACATGTCAAGAATAATATTCCTATTGTTTTTATGTGGTTTCAGGTCATTCGAAGCATGTTTACTCCGAATTCGACCGTCTCACGCCTTTTTGGCGTTTTATGACTTCAGAAACGCGTTTTCGGTCACCGCGGTCAAAAAACACCTCCGATTGATGTGCCTTCTACCCGACCATTTCAAAATTCACACAAAACATGTTGTTGTATGATTTCATGGCATTCCGAGGTCATTCGGGTGGTTTTAACCCCCCAACACGCTCTTTTAGCGCGCGCCGAGCTGTTGAAAATGACACAATCGGTCGTACCGCGCGCACCACATGTCTGATGGGTGTGCCATCTCCTCCTACATGTCAAGAATAATATTCCTATTGTTTTCGTGTGGTTCAGGTCATTCAGAGCACGTTTTTTCCGAATTCGACCGTCTCACGCCGTTTTGGCGTTTTATGACTCCGGAAACGCGTTTCCGGTCACTATGGTCAAATGACACCTCTGATTGACGTTCCGTCTACCCGACCATTTCAAAATTCACACAAAGGCTGTTGTCGTATGATTTCATGGCATTCCGAGGTCGTTCGGGTAGTTTTTGACCCCCCAACGTGCCATTTTAGCGCGCGCCGAGCTGCTGAAAACGGCACAATCGGTCGTACCGCGCGCACTGCACATCCGATGGGCGTGCCGTCTCCTCCTACATGTCACGAATAATATTCCTATTGTTTTCTTGTGGTTTAAGGTCATTCAGAGAATGTTTTCACTTAATTCGACCGTCACACGCCATTTTGGTTTTTTATGACTCCGTAAACGCGTTTCCGGTCACCACGGTCAAACGACACCTCCGATTGACGTGCCGTCTACCCGACCATTTCACAATTCACACAACGGTTGTTGTCATACGTGAGGAGGGATGTCCGGGGTGCTGGGGGGGGGGGGGGGGGCTGTCCGGGGTGCGGGGAGGGCTGTCCGGGGTGCGGGGGGGCTGTCCGGGGTGCGGGGAGGGCTGTCCGGGGTGCAGGGGGGCTATCCGGGGTGTGGGGAGGGTTGTACGGGGTGCGAGGGGGATGTCTGGGGTTCAGGGGGGGGGGGGGGGGGGTTGTCCGGGGTGCGGGGAGGGGCTGTCCGAGGTGTGGGGAGGGGCTATCTGGGGTGCGGGGAGGGCTGTCCGGGGTGCAGGGGGCCTGTCTGGGGTGCGGGGAGGGCTGTCCGCGGTGCGGGGAGGGCTGTCCGGAGTGTGGGGGAGGGTTATCCGGGGTGCGGGGAGGGCTGTCCGGGGTGCGGGGGGCCTGTTCGGGGTGAAGGGAGGGCTATCCGGAGTGTGGGGAGGACTGTCCGGGGTGCGACGGGGCTGTCCAAGGTGCTGGGGGGGGGGGGGGGTGCTGTCCGGGGTGCGGGGAGGGCTGTCCGAGGTGCGGGGAGAGATGTCCGGGGTGGGCCGGGGACTAAAAATAGTGAACCTCTGCTCATTTATCAAAAACAAGTTTAATGGTTTATATTAGGGATCACATGGTTTTTTCAAAAATATTACAGAACATGCAATTGAAAACATTGAAGAATTAAATGAACAAAAAATATCCAAATCATTAATCAATTTCATGGTTACTTCTCAATTCGTGCACACAAATATTGAATCATGCCAAAACACACTTGATACCCCCAAATCACAAAAAAACTCACTATATACCCAACCTAAATATCAATAACAACCCCACCATTAAAAACAGAAAAACACCTTGTGAATATGATGCGTCATGCGTGGTCATGAATACTACCTCCATCAGGTGGGTCAGGGGCCTACAACAAAAAAAAAATTATGAATATTTTCATAAAAATAATAATATAAATTAAATAAATAAATACAGTATAAACTTGCGTCGTATGATCGCCTGCACCATCACCTGGACGCACATATTGCCGCAGTGCTCTAACCTCAGCGATCAATTGTGCATTTACCTCCTCGGAAGCGCGCTGTCGTGCCTCGAAATCTGACAACCGCTGTGTCATCTGATCAACAGTAAGACCAACAACTATAGTGTGTGACACTACAGAATGAGGAATCCTTGTTCCATAGGTCAAACTATATCCATGCCCGTCCCGACCAATAATGCGATGAAAGATCTCATCCCTTCGCATGGGAAGCTGTCGCTGGTACTTTGGCAGATGTTCTAACTCAGCTTCAAATTGAGCCTGTGAAATATTTAAATATATATACACATATTAATATACATATTTTATGTAAGTATTGGTAATGAGTACAAGCACTCACTATCAATGCTGCAGCCTCTGGATCAACACGATCAAGAGTCCTCATCCACACCGGCATTTTATCAGTTGGTGCACCTTGCTCCCACAACTGTATATGAATAGAATATAAACAAAAAACCATATTAATTAATAAATTAAAAAAATGAATAATAAATACCTCATGTCGGATCTGAGACATGTGACGAGTCCTGATCCTGTGAGGTGGTCCCTACAACGCTCGATTCTCAGAATTGCGTGTTGACACCTCCTACATTCAATTCATTCAAATTTCAAACAAATAAAAAATTCTTGAAAATATATATACCAAAATAAATATACAAACCGCAACACCCTCAGTAGACCAATATTCAACTAAACCACGCCATTGAGCCGGGAGGACACCTCTCGGGACTTTTTCCAGAATGTATGGGGCACCCACATTTGGTACCCTGTGGCCCCTCTTGACTTTTCCTTTATATTCTTTCCACATATTACGACATTTTCTCATACACACTAACCGAAACTCATCTAGACATACTTTCAAATTTTTCTATTAAAGAAAAAAATCACATATGTTATTATTGTTTATACATAGGGAATAAAGTAAAATGGTCTTCTTACCTGAACCTCCCTCTAAATATGATCTAATGTGTCCTGAGGGATAGAAGCCCAGTCACACGTGGTCAATAGAAATCGATGTGGGTCACGTATGATATGAACCAGCTGTCAAATAAATGCAGGGGTATTCTGTCCCACAGGATGAAATACCTCATCAAATGAAACATCAAAAGTCGTGTCATAATTCCATGATAATATGCCATGACCAGGGCCTCTCTTGCGAGAGGAAGAAGCAGTCGAGTCTGATCCTGTTGAAAAAAATTTTATATATAAATTGACAGATGTTATAAATAAATATATATGTTTATCAATTACATAAAAAATAGAGACAATGAAATTCAAACATACCTCGACCCTGAGACGTAGATGCCTCAGATGGATGATGTGGATCTGCTGCCTCTTCCCCTGACATGCTTGCAGTCATGGAAAACATTAGTAAGGGGACTATCCAAAGTATCCAAATGATAAATTGGATTGTTTTAAAAAAAATCAAACTTGTACAATTGTTAATCAAACCAAAAGGGATTGAATAATTAGTTGTGAATGAATTTTAAAAAATCATAAAGTTAACAAAACAGATATACAAATTATGTACAAAACCAATCAAAGCATAGCCAAATTTCAAATTGAATTAATAAAAATTCAAGCAGCACATGAACCAAATGAAGAATAACTCAATGGGAAGATACACCGACAATAACATCAATATAACATGAGTTAAATCACCCTAAATATTTATAACTGAATAAACTTCCAAAAGTGAGGATTAAAACTTACAAGGATTTATAAAATGGTTAGATAATTTATGATATCCTAGGATGAATAGTGGGAAAACAATTATACCTTTCATTAAGCATGAAAATCGACCGTTTCTCCTTCAACAGCCACTCTGACCCAATAAATATCTTCTTCACGTTGAACTACGGTATGTTGATCAAGCTGTTGAGAAACAAAAGGAACAGTCTCGGGTTCATCTTGTTCAAATACAAACACTCCTCACCGAGACATTTTGACAACAAATTGCCAACTTGGATTCAAAGGCAAAGTAACGAAGAATACTTGTTCTGCTTGTGATGTCAAAATGAAAGGTTCATTATCAACTCGTTCATTTTTGTATAACATATAGTTAAAATTCACCAATGAAAACTGGCATTGATCGACTTTACATCCACGCACTGGATCAACCCAATTACAATTTAACAATATGTACTTCAACCCGTGTGTGTATACAACTTCAATGATGTCTATAAATTGACCATAGTAATAACCCAAATCGACAAATGGACAACCGATGCCACTGTTTTGTGTTGCTCATTTGTCATCAACATCTTTAATGTGAAATCGAAAACCATTAGCATCTATATATTTATAACGATGAGCCATTATATATGGACCCTCATCCAGTTGGATAAATTCTTCAGTTAGCGTGGGGTCCCCTAACTCCCTCAGCTTATGAACCTACATAATTCATAGAATTCAATAATGATATATACAGAAAGAAATTAGTATAATACTTCACTCATAATTAAAATCAATTTATACATACATAATCCTCGAACCAATCATTAAATGACGCATAATGAGATTGTTGAATTTGCAACTCAGTCGCACGATACATCTCTTCTTTTATCTCATTAATGTGTTTCCTGCAAATGATAACGTGATGTTTAAATGATCAACTTATGCAAAAAAAGCATGTAAAAGTTAAACAATAAAAGTGATAAGATACTTACTGCATTAATGGTGCAACTGATGGAGTTTTGAACAATATATATCGATGCGCTTGTATCCACTCAATGTTGTTCATATCATATGTGGTTCCTTCTCCAACTGGACCATCATGAATCCGAGAGGGCTTATCTAATTTTGTTTCAACATCTGTAAGATATTCTACACAAAAAGTAGTACACTCATCCATTAAATAACCATTAGCTATTGATGCCTCCAGATGAGCTCTATTGCGTACAAATCGTTTCAATGTACTCAAATATTGCTCAATAGGATAAATCCACCTGAATTGCACTGGACCAGTAACCATTAATTCATCAGTTAGGTGCACTGTCAAGTGGACCATAACATCGAAAAATGATGGGGGAAATAGTTTCTCAAAGTGACAAAGCGTAAGTACAATTCGGTCCTGTAAAATTTTTAAATCACTCATTCATTGATTTCTTAAACAAAGATGTCTAAAAAAATTACTCATCTCAATCAACAGTTAAAAAACTTTGGGGGATAAACAATCACATATTGCGATTGGAATCAACTGCTGAAGTAGTATGTGATTGTCATGACTTTTCAATCCTTACAATGTCTTGCTCGTCAGATTCACGCACTTTGAAATATTAGAAGAGTAACCATCAGGCACCTTGAGCATCTTCAAAATGGAAATAAATGTCTCTTTCTCCTTTGTAGTCATCATATACTGTGCAGCAGGCATATATGCCTTGTTTCCCTAAGCTAACTGTAAATGCAACTGTTTCCTTAAACCCATTTCTTCCAAACCACGATGTGCATTAACATGGTCCTTTGATTTTCCACTGACACCTAAAATGGTCCACAATATGTTATCACAATTTTTTTTTCAATGTGCATGACATCCAAATTATACCTCATCATGTTAGTTTTCCAATACAAAAGTCTATAAAAAATACTTTTCTTTTTTCAATTGTGACTACATTGCCTACCCATAGCACGAATATTACATACTAGAGGAGCCACCAAATCTTGAATTTCATATACCGTGCAGATGTTTTCTTCCTCAATCTACAATAACATTTCGACTCCTGTCATGATCTTTGGTGATGGGATGAACTCTCTAGAACCATCAAATGCCACTCTATCCTTTCTAAACCTGTGCTGAGGGGGGGAGAAAACGTCTGTGACCCATGTATGCCCATTTTTTGGAATGCTTAAGCCATACAAATTTTTTACTTTTGTTGCAACAAGGGCAAGAAAATTCCACTTTCGTACTCCAGCCTGATAAATTTGCATAAGATGGGAAGTCATTGATTGTCCACAATAAAGCAGCCTGCAGTTTGAACATTTCATTCGTTTCACAGTCATAAGTCATCACACCATCGCCCCAAAATTCATTCAACTCATCAATCAATGGCTGAAGATAAACATCAATCTTATCCCCCGGACTTTTAGGTCCATCAATAAGAGTGGAAAGTAATATAAATTGTTGCTTCATACAAAGCCACAGAGGAAGATTATACGGAACCAACACCACGGGCCATGTGCTATGAGTTGCACCAACCATAGACTTGAATGGATTGAAACCATCTGCTGCCAATCCCAATCGGACATTATGAACATCTTTAGCAAAGTCGGGATGTCTCTTATCAAAATCCTTCCATGCATGAGAGTCTGCCGGGTGGGTTAACATATCACTTTCATGAACTCTTTCTGCATGCCATCTCATTAAATTAGAAACTTTAGATGACATAAAAAATCTTTTCAACCTTAGTTTAAGGGGAAAGTAACACATTTGTTTTATGGTAATCGGTTTCCCCTATATCGCAATCTGACTTTGATGAGTCTGATTTCCCTTGTTCTTTTTCCACCTGGAAGCACCACAAACCGTACAAATATCCAAATGGGCAGTTTCCTTTCTAAAAAACATACAATTGTTTGCACATGCATCTATGGTCTCATATGTAAAACCTAAGTTCTCTGTCAACTTACGAGCATGGTAATACGACTTGAGAATCTTAGCGTCGACAGGAAGAACCTTTTTCAATAACACCAACAGAATGTCGAATGATGTGTCTGACCAATGATTCAAAGTCTTCAAATGCAAAAACTCCATGATAAATGAAAATTTATTGTAAGAAGTACATCCAGGATATAATTCTATTTTTGCATCATCAAATGCTTCATAAAACCTCCTCGAATCACGATCTGCACCAGAGCGAAGATTTATCTCACCGGTCTCAAGATTTTGGATGTTAATGCCTTCAGGATCCAACCCACGTACCATTTTAGTAATCATTTCATGCATCAGATCATTCATCTTTGCATCAACATCCATCTCAACTGCATCCGTATTTTGACAACGTACATATTATTCTCCAAGATGAGTCCAACTCTTATAATTTTTCAGAAATCCATTAAAGAATAGGTGCTCCCTCACAGTATCTCGTGTGAATTGATATCTGTTAGCACATTTTCTACATGGACAACTAATATAGTCACTTTCAAATCCTCTGGTGATGTCAATAAAATGCATAATTCCATTGAAATATTCTCTAGACGTTCGATTTGGAATATCAATCCAACTCTTATCCATAATAAGATCCCTATAACAAACATTTACACAAGACTTATTACATTTTCATTTTTCATATCAAATATATTTAAAATAAATACTAATTAATTGTTTGTGAACCATTTATAAAATAATAATGTAAGTGAAAGCCCATGTCATACCTGATTGCACTAAAAACCTGGAAGGGAGGGGAGCCGAAGGTGGTGCTGCGAGGGAGAGGAGAGGCAGAAGAGGGGAGATAGAGCCGGAGGCGGTGCGGCAGTGGCGTGGGGACGAGTAGCGGCCGTGCGGGGAGGGAGGGGACTGGGCGGCGGCGGCGCGGCAAGGGAGAGGACAGGGAGGGAGGGGACGAGCGGCGGTGGTGTGGCGAGGGAGGGGACAAAGATGGAGGGGACAGGGGTTGGCGGGGTACGAGGGGGGGGGGTGTCTGGGGTGTGTGTGTGGGGGGGGGGGGGGCGAGGGGGCAGAGGGCTGAGGGCAGAGGCCAGAGAGCAGAGGGGTCAGTGGCAAGAGGGGCTGGAGGCCGGAGGCGGGTGGCAGGAGGCCAGAGGGCAGAGGGAGGCCGAAGGGCTACCGAAGGGCTGTCGGAGGCGGGTGGCGGTAGACCCGAGGGCAGAGGGAGGCCGAAGGGAGGCCGTAGGGTGGAGGGCGACCAGAGGCGGAGGAAGCCCGAAGGAGTGGAGGGTAGGGTGGAGGGTGGAGGCCGACGGGGCGACGGGGGATGGTGGTGAGGGAGGGCGCACGATGACAGGGCAGGGCGCACAATGATAGGGGAGGCCAGCGAGGGAGGGAGTGTAGAGATGGGGGAGGGCGCGTGGTGAGGCGAGGGAGGAGGAGGGTTCGGGGGGGGGGGGGAGCCGTGAGGCAAGAGGAGGGTTTGGGGGGGGGGGCGCTGAAGCCCCCCCTTTTTTGGGGAAAACCTAGCGACCGCCATTTGCGGTCACTATAGGTAAGGGGGTCCAAAGCTCAATTTTCTAGTAGTGTGATTTATTACATAAAATATTCACTTGATAAGACATAGAAGATAAAGAGGTCCAGTGTATTTGGGGATTAGGATCATTAAATAATAGCTTATAACATAAAACACACAATATCTTTATTTAAAACTTTCTTTACATGACCACTACATTCCCTCGTACTTAGCATTGCATGGGATAACCTGAGGACATGCATAAGAAAAGGGTGAGCTATAAATCCTAGTAAGGGAATAAACATGGAATAACATGAGGAATACAATACATGTTAAATAATAGGCATATCAATGGATCACAAGAGAAACATGAACATAAAGGCATGATAAAGCTTTATAATCATAACATGGAAATGTGGCGACAACACTTAACATGGAATTAGCATGAGCCAAGGATCATTGCACATGGAGCATGAGTAAACCCTCATTACACATGAAGCATGAGTAAAAACTCATTGCACTTGAATTATCATGAGTCAACACCCATTGCACATGACGTATCATGATACTATACTTTACCCAATGCATTGGAGCGCTATCAGGGTGCACCCTTCTTAAACATTTCATTTCATGCATAAGTGTGCCACATGGATCATGGAATCAATCAAAATTATAAGTTATTACATAATTAAGTAACATGGAATAAATAAATTAAAGTACCATTCAATATGTATATGTTTATAAAGTTGAATATACCCTTGATAGAGACATGGGTATGGTATTCACTACACAATGATCCTGGCTTGGAAAAACGCAGTGCAATTTCGGCAGCATAACGACATGACATAAGGATTCATGAAAATGGCTGATGAGAGAGAAAAGGGCGTCTCATCATATATAAATAAAATGGATAGTAAGGGGGTCATATATATACATGTACCAACAAACTTAATGGAATTTATATGCATAATACAAAATAATTACTTGGATGTAAAAGAGGAGAGAAAAACCACTCAAGGAATTTCAGCATGGTAATGGGTGTACATGGGAGGAATTAATGAGATATAAAGGGGTTTCCCATCATCCAAACATAAATAGGATAGTATGGGAGAGGTGATAAATCATACCTCAACATTTTTAATTGAAAACAAAAGGTCATAACAACTTAAAGAAAATTAGACAAAAATGAGAAAAGAAAAAATCCCTTACTTGTAAATGTGATCCCAAAGGATTAGGAGAGGCTTGAGAGAGGATTCTTGGGAGATTGGGGCACCTTGTGAGGATTATAGAGAGTGGAGGAAATGGTTTGGTCAAACTCAAAAGGCTTTTAGTGAAGAGGAAGTAAGAGCTTGGGTGGGTTTATATAGGAAAGGAGAGGTAATTCTTTATTATTTAGGTTTGGGTCACCACATATTAAACTAATCAATAACACAAACCAGCCCATGGTTTTTTCCCATGGTTTTTGAAAAAAGGGAGTGGAAATTTTTTTTATAAGTCCAATGACTGAACTTCTTAAAATATTGAGGGTGATTATGTGGAGGTGAGTCATACTTCCAAGGAAAATAATTTAAAAAGACAAAATGTTTTATAAGTCTTGGAGGGTCCACTAAAGATTTTTAAAATAAATAAAACAAATCTAAAATCACATTATTTTAATTCAAAATCATATATTAGATGAAAATAATTTTTATATTATTTTATTACATCACTATTGGGTCTTTATGATGTCATAAAACACATTATATATTTAAACGATATTTAATTTTTACCGAAAAATTCGGCTGTCTCAGAAAATTATGAAAAATTCACCTTTTCATAATTTCGAATTCCTGATTCCAAAAATAATATTCATTTTATCTAAATAAATTTTTAAATATGTGAATTTTTAATTTTAAAATAAAAACCGACATTTATCGAAAATTCACAGGTTTTGACAAAAACTGATTTTAAACCATAAAAATTACAATTGAATTCATAAAGTTATATGATCATTTATATTTAATAAAAATAAATTTAATTATAATAATATTTTATTAAAATAATATTTAATTAAAAAAATTCATTAATCTGTTAAAATAGATTTCTTAGTTGAATATTAACTAAAAATACTATTTGTGCTTTAAAAACTATTTACAAAGTAACAATAATAAAATGAATACACATTCTTTATACAAAAATAATGTACATAGTCATAGTACTAGGGTCTTGTTACATAACCCCTTATAACACCTGCATAAGACTGAAGGGTAAGGTGTGCGATGGTGACAAACTCTTGGGGTGGCTCGGATAACATCGCTCGGGTGGTAATCTCTATTAACTTCCACTTCTCCCGTAGTCGGTTCCACTCAAGCTTAACATGTTCAAGATTAGCTTGGGCTTGGTCAAGAGAAAATCCCAATGATGCCACCTCCTTTCCAAGCTCCAAAAAATGGGCTTCGTACGGGAAAGTATACTGGATGAGGCCATCGCTTCCTTTGTCTTTGTAAATTGGATTTGTTGAAGCCCTATATTTATACTAATCATGTGATCACTGTTCAACAGCTATATTAGCAATGGTCACAATTCATAATGGTATTTTAAAATCCAAAAACATAAAACCAATGAAGTTCACATTTTATATAAATATAATAAGACATTTAATTAGATCAAGAGGAATTTTCATTAATAAAATTTTGGGTCGTTACACATTATTCCTCACATCACTTCTATAGAACAAACCAAAATTGAATTGGCGCAAATTGATGAAATAGTGGAAAAACTGGCCGCAACGTTTGAAAGAAAAATTACGGATAACAGACTCTTCTTATTACTGAAAATGCAGTGGTAAATATCTACAATTTAATCATATAAAATATATTTTCATTCTTTTAATTACTTATTTTTTTTGTTTTTAGGTAGTATTAGGTACTTATGGCATCCAATTTGGATACTACAAATATTCATTTTTTGGATTCACTACATAGATACCCAACAAACTGACCACACATGATGATGTTTTTAAATTTTTAATACACTACATTCAATGTTTTAGAACTAAAATTCAAGTTAAATATTTTACATTATGTTTTAATTATAATTATATTATGATAGTCCAATGTTTAAATATTGTGAAAATCATGGCATGAGGACAGTCCATACATACAAGGATCCCATTGAATTCTACAAGTGGATATGTATTAGGGTATATATAATAATATTTCACTATGAAAATAAATTAATTATTTTCCTTAATGATTATATAGTGTGTGAAACAAACCAATTGAAAATATTGTGGTTATTATGTTTGAAAATTTACGATATATATCATATATAATCAAAAAACCAGCATCCCCGAATAGTTATTTTCGAAGATAATTACTATTTAATTTAAAATATTTATTAATCCTTAGTGTATTTATATTTTTTCCATAAATACCATTACTATCAAAAGTCCTTGTATTCACAAGATGAAATTATTTGTTTAGAAATTATTGGGAATCATACTTGATATCAGCATGTACACATATATCATGAAGATGTGACTTACTACTACTTATTTATTTGATTTTCTCATCATTTTATCTACTTTTTTTTAGTTTATTTCCTCATCAATTTTATCTAATAATTGTTTTATTAATTTTCACAGATATAATGATGAAATTAATTCATCAAAAAGGATGATTCAATCCTGTAATATGATCATGCACTTTGGTATAAAAAGACACATTGGAATCAACCATACCTCAATCTTAGACATGGTGTACCCAATATGACTCAAATTATGTGGTTTTAGTTTAAAATTGACATTTTATTAATGTATTATTTCATATTTATGTTTAATATATGTATTTATAGTATTACTAACATAAGAATTATTTTCTTATATAGGTGGATTCTTTTGGGAAGTTATATTTTTCTTTAAACTGTATATAACAAGACAAAAAAGAGAGAACATGTTGCTTTTGGATGATAAGTTTTAGGTATGGTGGGGTTTCCTTTTCCATAAAAATGGGATATTTATATATTTCTATCTTGGTGTAGATATTTAAAATTAAAACGCACATCTCAAACTCAATCATCCACACCTCAATCCGATACAAAGTGTGCTCAGTATGACTCAAACTGTATGTTTTTAGTTTATAATTTACATTTTAGTTTAAAACACACATCACATACTCAAAAACTGATCAAACACATTCATATTGTTTTTATAAATTAGAAAAAGGACCCATAAGTCAATTTCAATGAGTATGAATCATCCTCACCTCAATCATACACACAATGTGGCCGACATGACTCAAAGTGTGCCTTTTTATTTAAAATTGACATTAATTTTAGTAGAAAACACAAGTGACATACTCAAAACCAATAAAATGCATTATTATTATTTTTATAATCTAAGAAAATGATCCATAAGTCATTTTTAACATGTAGGAATCACCCACACCTCAATCTGGCACACAACGTGACCAATATGACTCTAAGTGTGTCTTTTTATTTAAAATTAACATTAATTTTAGTAAAAAATATAAGCGATATACTCAAAACTAAGTAAATGCCATCATATTATTTTGATACTTTAGGAAAAATACTTGTAAGTCATTTTTGACATGTAGGAATTAGTTGATCCTTAATTTGACTTATGGTGTGACTGGTATAACTCCAAGTGTGACTCTTTATTTAAAATTGACTTTAATTTTAGTAATAAAGACAAATGATATACTAAAAATTGAGTAAAAACATTCATATTGTTTTGAAACATCATTAAAATGATCTATAAGTAATTTTTGGTGTGTAAGAATCAACCTCACCTAAATCTGATACACATTGTTCCCAGTATAACTCAAAGTATCTGTTATTAGTTTAAAATTGACATTTTTGTTCAAAAAGTGCACCACTCACTGAAAATTGAGGAAAAAAAAATCTCTAGTTGTCTTGATAATTTAGTAAAATTATTCATAAGTCATTTTTGACATGTTGAAATTATTATCATGTTAAAATGACACATGATGTGATTTTTATGACTCAATGTGCATGTAAAGACCCGTAAATTTCAAGGAAATTTTTTTTTCTTAATTTTCTTTGGAATTTTACAAGAACGCAGTTTCTGACGGCACCTGATTCCGAGGCCCGGTGTGCCCGGAATCATTTTCCGAAGTTTTGGCTCGGGTACGTTCAGTGAACAGACGAACGGGTTTTTCTAAATTTTGAACCGGTGCCCGGAATCGAATTCTGAGGGCACCGATGAAATCGCAGCGCCGGTATTCGCTTAGAAACGCCTCTTCCGGAGTTGCGTTTGCTCGGGTGTGGTTTTTAATTTTCGGGCTTAGAGTTAAGAAATAAAATAATTTTGCGACAACTTTATTTTATTTCGCTTAAGCCACTTGGAAGCCACTTGAAGCCACTTAAAGGCGGCTTGAACTGAGTTGAACTGGATAGGATGCTATCCAGAAATATCCTACCCCTTGGTAGGATATTTGTGAGGTGGGGCCCGCACGAGCCCCGCCGTTTCTTTCCGTTAAGAAACGCATCCGTGAAAACCCGTCTTAATGAAAGTCAACCGACGCGTTTTCTAAATTCTTAACAGACCATTTAATTGGGCGGTTTATTTCGTGAATTAAATGGGCTGTTTCTTTCGTGAATTAAATGGGTCGTTTCTTTCGTTGAATTAATTCAACGAATTGATGGATCGTTTCTTAATCTTTTTTTTTAAATTCGTTGGCGTATTAATAAAATAAGACCAACGCTTAACCTCTGGTTATTATGCGCTTGAGAGCTTTTGGGAGATTTCCTTCTTCTTCTTCAACCTTGACGAAGAACCTTCGAAGAACGAAGAACGCGAAGAACGTCGTTCTTCAACGAAGAACTTCTCCGCCGAAGAACACGATCCATCCACGACGTGACGTTCTTTTTCCGCATCATCTCTTCCGCGACGGTTTTCCGCGACGAACGCCTTCGATAACGACTCTTCCTCCGACGTCAAAGGAATCGACACCGATATTCCACGACTCCGTCACCGTGCGACTATCGAGGTAGAGATTCTTGAGTTTGTTGTTCTCTTTATTATTTGACTTTCCTCAAGACTTGACGAGGAACGCTCTTTTTCCGACGAAGAACGCCGCTCCGCTCTTCTTCGTCTTCGGTGTCAACGAGAGAGAACACCGCACCTTCCTCGGAAAAACCTTCGTCGGCGTACAAGGATTCGCCAACGACGTGCTTCTTCGGACGCGCCTCTTCGTCAACGGATTTGACGAACGACGACCGCGACGCCCGACTTCCGCGACGCCGTCTTCCGCGGACATAGTCGAATCCTCGATCTTGTACCCAAGGTAGGGGTGGTTGATTTAATATTTAATTATCTCATTTTTCTCGTGGTTCGTATAACTAACGTGGGATGTTGATTATTTTAAGATGCGTTATTAATTTAACGTGAGGGGGGCCGGACCGCACGAACACGGCCGAACCCCCTCCAACGATCTTGTTTGTTCTTGCGGGTGGAAGCAAGAGGCGTGGTGCCGTCGCACCACGTGGTTGATCGTGCGTTTATTTTACGCAACGCCGTCGCGCGCACACCATGGAAGGAACATCAAGAACGCGACGCCGTCGCGCCGCGTTGAAAGAAATTAACGTGTGGCGAAAGGGGCGCGGTGCCGTCGCACCGCGCCGGACGACGAACGCCGCGGCCGGTTCCGGGCCGCGGCGGGACGAGAAGACCGCGGCCGGTTCCGGGCCGCGGCGGGACGAGGAGACCGCGGCCGGTTCCGGGCCGCGGCGGAAGGAAAGACCGGCGGCCGGGCCGCCGGCGTCGGAAGCCGAAGGGGACCGGAAATTTCCGGTCCCGTTGGAGAAAACCGGCCGGCCGGCTGGCCGGCCGGAACCGGGGAATTAATTCCCCGGCCATCTGGCAAAACCCCCCCTCTTAAAGAGGGGGGCGGTTTTTTTTAAAAGGAGGGGGCCGGCTGCCCCCTCGGTTCCGCTCAAGGAGGCCCCCTCATGTGAGGGGGCGGTTTGCTCAAAAAATCGGCACGGCTAAGCCGCGCCGCCAGATGACAGCGGGGGCAATCAAGCCCCCCGCGTGCGGCACCCCGTGCGGCGCCCGCCGCCGCCAGCGCGTCCCGCCGCCGCCGCCGGCGCGGCCCGCCGCCGCCGCCGCGCGGCCCGCCGCCGCCGCCGCCGCCGCCGCGCGGCCCGCCGCCGCCGCCGCGCGGCCCGCCGCCGCCGCCACGCGGCCCGCCGCCGCCGCCGCGCCGCCCGCCGCCGCACCGCCCCGGGGGGGGGGGGGGGGGGTCGGGCCGGGTCGGCCCGGACCCGGACCCCCCCGTTTCGAACCTGTTTTGGTTTTTGGCTCATAACTTGAGCTTCGGACCTCCGAATGACGAACCGTCTGCGGCAACGCGATCCTTGGATCGAGACGGTCGTTTCGGTATATCGCACTCAAGGTTTCGGTTAACTTTGAGTTCGGCCGGGTTGGTTCGTTCACGAAACCAACCGGGCCTTCGGAGCGGAAACGCTCATATCTTGAGCCACGAATGTCCGATTGACGCGCCGTCAGTCGCGTTGAGTTCCTTTTAGTAAGACGGATCTTTTGGCATACTCCGCTCGAGGTTTGGACGCAGGTGGAGTACGGTCGGGTTGGTTTTTCCTTAAAAACCAACCGGGCCCCGGAGACGAAAATGCCAATAACTCACAGACCGGGCGTCCGATTGACGCGCCGTCTGTTTCGTTGACTTCCTCTTGATGAGACGGAACTTTTGACATACTCCGCCCGAGTTTTGGATGCAGTCGGAGTTTGGCCGGGTTGGATTGTTCCTGAAATCCAACCGGGCCCCTGGAACGGGAAAGCTGATATCTTTCAGACAGGACGTCCGCTTGACGAGCCGTCAGCGGCGTTGGTGGTTACGTTGAGTAACGGTCCCTTTGAGTATACCCTATGGGAGTTCGGGGTGCAGTTGAGATACGGCCGGGATTGGTTTCGCTCACGAAACCAACCGGGCCCCTGGGACGAAAAGGCTAATAACTCACAGACCGGGCGTCCGATCGACGCGCCGTCTGTAGCGTTGAGACCCCTGTGACGAGACGGACCTTTGAGACACTTCTTCGTGGGACCTTGTGATACTTGGAGTATCGACCAGTAGCTCGTGGAGCGGACCGTGGTACTTGACAGTGGTGGTGCGCTTGGATGCAGCAGCAGACCCTTGACGGTGGAGCGCTTGGTTGTAGCGGCGGACCCGCGATACTCTACGGAGTGTGTGCGCTTGGTTGTAGCGACAGACCCGCGACGGTGGAGACGTGCGTGCAGAGTACGGAGACCGTGTAGCCGGCTGAGACCTGACGACTGCTTGACCGACTCGACTTGGAGTGAGTCGACTAGCCCAGTGGACGGAGCGCCCGGTACTTGGCAGCAGACCCACGGCGGACGGAGCGCCTGGTAGTTGGCAGCAGACCCGCGGTACTCGACAGGAGGAGTACCTCAGTAGGCTATCTGGGTAGCGCCCGGTATTTGGCAGCAGATCCTCAGCGGACGGAGCGCCTGGTAGTTGGCAGCAGACCCGCAGTACTCGACAGGAGGAGTACTTCAGCAGTCCTAGGTCAGTGAGCGGCAGCCTCAGAGTCGTGACAGGACCACTGTACACTCTAGAGACGGAGCTCTTCAGCAGTTACGGTTTCGATAATGAAAATCCTGGTTTGAGCTGAGTCAATGAATCTTTTCGTTTCCTCATGATTGAGATGGGTCGCTTGATAACTTAGGTATATGTATGGGCATATACCTGGGTGATGGTTATCCGTTGATTTCATGACTTTTGTGTATCCTTGAGATTGGATGGGTTACTTGATGACTTAGGTATATGTATGGGCGTATACCTAAGTAGAGTCTGATGTTACTTCGTGATTGCTGCCTTTACTTTGTGGATATCCATGTTGGATTTAGTGAGACCTTAAGGGTCTCGGGGTCCCTACTGAGTAGCTTATACTCATCCCTGCACGGGCTATGCCCGCACTTCGTTGTGTTGGTTGCAGACGACGGACAGCGCAGATCGCAGTTGAGACTTGCGGAGCAGGTCGGTACCCGGAGGTGGACCACTGGGCGGACGCACCCGGAGTAGACGACAGGACCTGTGGAGTAGAGGAGCTATCTGTACCTACCCTTCAGGTAGGATCCGTGGTGGACGATCCAGGAGCTGAGCCATCTGTACCTACCCTTCAGGTAGGAATCGAGGCGGACGACCCAGGAGCCGCTTCGTTCTTCCAGCTGCTGTTTTTCCCTTTCGAGTTGTACTTTACAGTTGGGCTTGTATTTCCGGCCCCCTTTACTTTTCCGCACTTGTAGTTACTTTCCGCTTGCTGACTCTGTGGTGGTTGTTTCTTATAAAGGCAATGCCTTCCCTGTTATCGGGATTTACGCCTTTGGTGCTAGTCGCCAGCCCCTGGCCTATGGAAGGCGGGCTTGGGGTAGTCACGGCACGGGCCCCGAGGATGGGTCGTGACAGTGCATGTTTCCAGTTTAAAATGACATTTTAGTAAAAAACACAAGTGTCATACTCAAAACTAAGAAAAAACATACATGTTATTTTGGTACTTTAGTAAAATGATCCATAAGTCATTTGAGATGTATATTAATCCTCTGAACCTCAATCCAATGTATGGTGTGACCGATATGACTCAAAGTGTGTCTTTTTATTTAAAATTGACATTAATTTTAGTAAAAAGAATAAGTAACATATTCAAAACTGAGAAAAAAAATTCAGATTGTTTTGATACATTAAGAAAATGATTCATAAGTCAATTTTGATGTTTAGGAATCACTCTCACCTTAATCTGGAACACGATGTGACTAACATGACTCCAAATGTGTCTTTTTATTTAAAATGGTCATTAATTTTAGTAAAAAATACAACTAACATACTCAAAACTAAGAAACACATTCATATTAGTTTGGTAATTTAGGAAAATAATCTATAAGTCATTTTTGACCTGTAGGAATAAGAAACACCTAAATTCAATCCACGGTGTGACAGGTATGACTCAAAGTGTGTTTTATTTGAAATTGACATCAATTTTAGTAAAAAAGACAACTAACACACTCAAAACTGAGAAAACTCATTCAGATTGTTTTTATAATTTAGGATAATGATCCATAATTAACTTTTTACATATAGAAATAATATTCACCTCAATATGATATATGGTGTTCTTGGTATAACTCAAAGTGTTCATTATGAGTTTAAAATTGACATTTTATTTCAAAAAGTGTGTCACTCATTGAAAACTAAGAAAAAACACTCCGATTGTCTTTATAATTTATAAAAATGATTCATAAGTCATTTTTTATGTGTAGGAATTAGTCTCACATCAAACCGACACACGATGTGACCGGTATGACTCAAAGTGTGTGTTTTCAGTTTAAAAAGACAATTTAGTAAAAAACAAGTGACATACTCAAAATTAAGAAAAATATTTCAGATATTTTAATAATTTAGGAAAATGATACATAAGTCAATTTTGTTGTGTAGGAATTATCTGAACCTCAATCCAACACACGGTGAGACTGATATGACTCAAAGTGTGTCTTTTTATTTAAAATTGACATTAATTTTTAAAAAATAACAAGGGAGATACTCAAAACTAAGAAAACACATTTTGAATTGTTTTGATACATGAGGAAAATGATCCATAAGTCATTTTTGATGTGTAGGAATAAACAAAACCTCAATCTGACACACGACATGACCAATATGACTCTAAGTTTGCCTTTTTATTTAAAATTGACATTAATTTTAATAAAAAGGACAAGTGATATACTCAATACCAAGAAAACTCATTCATATTGTTTAGATACTTTAGAAAAATGATTCATAAGTCATTTTTGGCATGTAATAATCAACCTCACCTCAATCTAATACACTGCATGCCTAGTATGACTCAAAGTATCCGTTATTTGTTTAAATTTGACATTTTAGTTCAAAACTCATGTCACTCACTTAAAACCAAGAAAAAATGATTCTATTTCCTTGATAATTTATGAAAATTATTCATAAGTCATTTTTGATGTGTGTGAATTAGTTTCATGTAAAACCAACACATGATGTGATCGGTATAACCCAAAGTGCGCGTTTTCAGTTTAAAATGACAGTTTAGTAAAAAACACAAGTGACATACTCAAAATCTAGATAACACATTCATATTATTTTTATAATTTATAAAAATTATCCATATGTTATTATTTATATATATTAACAAACCATACCTCAATATGATGCATGGTGTGACTGGTATGACTCAAAGTGTGTCTTTTTATTTAAAATTGACATTTTAGTAAAAAACAAAAGTGACATACTCGAAACCAATAAAATTAATTTTGATTGTTTTGATACTTTGATACAATTATATATAAGTAATTTTTGATGTATTGGAATCAGCCACACCTCAATATGATACATGGTGTGCCTAGTATGACTCAAAGTATTTGTTATTAGTTAAAAATTGACGTTTTAGTTTAAAACATGTTCCACTCATTGAAAATCAAGAAAATATGCTTGGATTGTCTTTATAATCTAGGAAAATGATTCATAAGTCGTTTTTGATGTGTAAAAATCAATATCACATCAAACCGACACATGATGTGATTGGTATGAATCAAAGTGCATGTTTGTAGTTTAAAATGACATTTTAGTAAAAAAGACACGTGACATGCTCAAAAATATGAAAACATATTAATATTGTTTTGATAATTTAAGACAATGATACATAATTTATTTGTGATGTGTAGGAATCAAACCCATATCAATCCGATGCACAGTGTGACCAGTATGACTCTAAGTGTGTCCTTTTATTTAAAATTGACATTTTATTAATGTATTCTTTAATATTTATGTTTAATTTATTTATTTTTAGTATTACTAACATATTATTTGTTTTTTTATATAGGTATATTATTTTTCTTTGGTTGGGGTGGTTTTTTTGACAATTAATACCATGGTTAGGATTTTTTGAGAGGGGGTTGTGGGTGATAAAGACAATGAAACATTGATGTTTTTAAATGCTTGTGGATAGTAATTACAAATGAAACTAAATCATGTATTTGTAAACTGGTATATTTTCATACATGTTATTTGTTGCAGTGTGCTGTTATTCAAACAACACACTATAGCAGCAGGGCCTTTATCAGCGTTATTTCTAGCACTAATAAAGGGTTCCACACTTTAATGATGCTGATGATAATAATAATTTTTTTCACTATAAAATCCTATTTTATGTGTTCTTAAAGGTCTAAACTATGGTAGTGTTGGCTATTTCATTAGGGGTCTCAGGGAGGGATGAGTCTCCCAAAATACTTTTTGATTATGGTAGATTTTCTTTTTATTGGTCTTCCTTATCTAGAAATGATGTAAATATAATTTTTATTAGTTGTCTAATTGGTTTATTTTTTGTAATATATTATTCATTTATTGTGTTACCCTGTGTGTTGTAAGGTTATGAATTTGTTATTATTTTTTAATCTCAGTTTTTTTTCAAAATCCATGTTATGATTTATTGAAAAATAAGTACAACCACCAGTTAAGTCCAATACAAATTACACATAAAATGTATGAAAATGTAATATTATTTTTATATGGATTCAATGAAATTTTCATTGTGTTAATTAATTTAATATAAAATTGAAATTGTGAGTAATATTAATAATAAATTATAATTTTTCTATTTGTTATCATATTATAATATATATATATATATATATTTAATATTGTTATGTTAGTGAAAGTTTTAGTGTGAAACCATGTTATAAATATAATAATCCAACATAAGGAAGAAAACTATCCAGAGACTCGACCACGCAAAGCGCACCCCAACCCCCCCAACTCAAACCACCCCACTTGAGTGTAGAGTGTAGTAATTTATTTAAGGTATTGGGGTTTATAAGAAAAATAAATAATGAACACATCCCTGAGACCAAAAGGACATACCACACTCCCTAAAATATTTTACCCACTCCATAAAAAATCCATTACATTAATTGGCTCAAAGGACCAGCAGCCTGAAGACCATTACATGGGTCTTAACCCTTTATTATGTTAGTCCTACATCACTGTCTGATCGTGTCAGCGCCAACATCACTGTCTCTATCATAAATCACCCCCAAGGGGGATACCAAGAGTAAAAAATAGAAAAAACAATAATAGTAGTAGTAACAATAACAATAATAATGTAAGATTACAATATGAGTGTATTTTCTAGGTTTTCATTGAGTGAAACATGTTTTTAACTAAAAACGCACATTTTGAGTCATAACGGTCACACCACATGTTGGATTGATGTGAAACTAATTCATACACATCCAAAATGACTTATGGATCAATGTATTAAATTATCAAGACAATTCGAGCATATTTTCTAGATTTTTTGTGAGTGACACTTGTTTTTAACAAAAATGTCATTTTTAAATTGAAAATACACATTTCGAGTCATAACGGTCATATCATGAATCACATTGAAGCACAAATAATTTCTATATCCCCAAAATTACTTATGTATTGTTATTATAAAGTATCAAAAAAAAAATCTAAATATGTTTTCTTTGTTTTGAGCATGTCACACATCTTTTGAACTAAAATGTCAATTTTAAATAAAAACACGTACTTTGAGTCATACTAGCCACACTGTGTGTCAGATTGATGTGCGTTTGATTATAACATTTAAAGAATAAAATATGGATAATTTTCCTAAATTATCAAGATAATCAAAGTGCGTTTTCATGGTTTTTAGTGAGTGATACTCATTTTTAACTAAAATATCATTTATAAACTAAAAACATGCAGTTTGAGTTGTAACAATCACACTGTGTGTTGGATTGATGTGAAACTAATCCCTACATTTCAAAAATAAATTATAGATTATTTTTAAAAATTATCAAGACAATCCAAGAATGTTTTATCAATTTTTAGTGAGTGACGCGTGATTTTAACTAAAATGTCATTTTTAAACTGAAAACATGCACTTTGAGTAACACCGGTCACACCGTGTGTCATATTGATGTGTGACTAATTACTACTTGTCACAAATTACTTATGGATCATTTTAATAAAGTATAAAGACCATATGAATTCATTTTCCAAGTATTTAGTGAGTGACACACAATTTTAACTAAAATTTCATTTTTAAAATAAAAACATACATTTCGAGTCATACTGGTGACACAGTGTATCAGATTGAGGTAAAAATGATTCATACACATTAAAAATTACATATAGATCATTTTTATAATGTTTGAAACCAATATGAATTCATTTGGTTAGTTTTGAGTATGCTACACATCTTTTGAACTAAAATATCATTTTTAAATAAAAACACACACTTTAAGTCATACCAGGAACATTGTTTGTCGTATTGACATGAAGTTGATTCCAAAATGTCACCAATGACTTATGGATCATTTTACTAAAGTATAAATATAATAAAATTTAATTTTATTAGTTTTTATCATCTGATGTGAGTTTTGAACTAAAATGTTAATTTTAAATAAAAACATACACTTTGAGTCATACCAGCAACACCATGTGTTGGTTTGAAATGCAGTTGATTAATTCAAATAAAAAATGATTTATGGATATTTTTTATAAAATACAAATACAATACAATTTTTTTCTTGTTTTTTAGTGAGTGAAACACGTTTTTAACTAAAATGTCATTTTAAATTAAAAACCCGGACTTTGAGTCATACTGGTCACATCATGTATTGGATTGATATGTGATTGATTATTATACATAAAAAATTATATATAGATTATTTTCCTATAGTATAAATACCATAAGAGTGTGTTTTATATATTTTAAGTGAGTGTCATGTTTTTAACTAAACTATCACTTTTAAACTGAAATAAAAAATCTTAAGTCATACCAATCACACCATGTATCAGATTGAGTTTGATACAACCCACCATCTCTAAAGAAAATCATCTCTGGATTGATATTTTTTCTCCATGGTTGTATAAATTTGTGAATGATGATCTCCATGATTAATATATCATTTTCCATTGTCAAAAAAAGTATTAGATTTAGTTGAAACTAATTCCTACTTGTCAAAAATTACTCATGGATCGTTTTCCTAAATTATAAAAAAATATGAATGTGTTTTATTGGTTTTGATTATGTCACACATCTTTTGAACTAAAATTTTAATTTTAAATAAAAACATGTACTTTGAGTCATACTAGCCACACCGTGTATTGTATTGATGTGTGCTTAATTCTACATGTCAAAAATGACTTATGTACCATTTTCTTAATGTATCAAGACAATTTGAGGGTGTTTTATTGATTTTCAATGAATAAAACATGTTTTGAACTAAAATGTCAATTCGAAACTAAAAATACCCAATTTGAATTATACTGGTCACACCATGTGTCAGATTGATATGCAGTTGATTCCTACATGTCAAAAATAACTTATAGATTTTTTTCTTAAATTATTAAAAAAATACGAGTTTGTTTTCTTAGTTTTTAGTGAGTGACACACATCTCTATCTAAAATGTCATTTTAAACTAAAAACAGAAACTTTGAGTCATATCAGTTTTAATGCCTCGACCCTAGAAACCTGGAGCTGGTGCATTATTTTAATACATTGGCATGATTACAAGGAATCAAACCCTGAAGGACCGACCAGTTTAGCAGTCTTGGAAAATAGATTACATACATGAACGATACATTAAAATTTCTAATATAAAACCCAGAAAAAATAATCCTTTGAGAACAACATTATTACCTTATCTTAACCCTTCATATCAATCATAATACACTTCTTGGCATCTTGGAAAAATAAAACATCAGAAAGGGGTGAGCTCATATGCTCAATAAGGAAAAATAATTCAGCGAAAGCTATAAAAATTTAAGGCAAGATGTATAATAAAAGCAATAGCCTTTTAAATATAAATTTGAACATAATATGGTAAAAATAAATCAAACATTACCATATAAACATACACATGAATATTCTACTAGTCTAATAATCACATGTAATAACTAATTTCATAATGAGGGAATGCATAATAACGGACATAATAACTACTACATCAAGGCCTTGTACCAAGACCATTCACAAATATTTTATCAAGGCCTTGTGTCAAGGCACTAGTTTGTCTCATGTGACCTACCAATGCATCGAGGGGATATATGGGGCCCCACCATTCACTTACTAAGTCAAATGCATTCCTTATATGAAAGGGGTAAAACATAACATAAATATTCATATTAAAACTGGCATATGAAATGTCAATACTTTAACCATAAAACATGAATGGTATAAAAATAGAACATCCACAGTCAAACATATCATAGATCATTCAATACAATATGGAATATTGTATTATAATAATTCAACCTCAATCAATAACAATATCCAATAAAGGATGTTTACATAGTTGAAAATAATCAGTAAAAATCTTTGAGAGAAATATCCCTTTATCATGAAATCATTTAAAAGTCAAAAAATTTATAAAGGAATTCATTTAAAAGATGTTTTTGAATCAAATTTTCCCATACCACTTTGAAAATTTTGAAAGTAATTAACATTTTAAAACAATCATGTCCATATAAATAAATCCTTAAAAATCATTTTAAAAACATGGACATTAAATAAATCATTAAAAAATTTAAAATAATGATTTTGATAAAGAGTCCCTTACACAAATCCTTAAAATATTCCATTTGAAAACAGTTTTATGAAACATGAACATGGATGATAAATATGGCCCAGTAAATACTTACACATAAACAATCTCGGATAATAATGAGATTGAGGAATTAACTCTTACCTTGTACTATACTTTGGTCAAGGGAATGTTTAAACTCATATATAATGACCATATTATGTTATTAAATTATACAAAAATAATATTTATATTTATTATATCATAAACGATTCATTTATGACTTTATACTACCCATTTAATAATAATTTCCATGTTAAAGTAACATTTCAGGTAATAATCACTTTCTTTATCGTAAGCGTTTTAACTTGTTATTCTTGATCATATCACTTATATCATGATTTAATTACTAAAAAAATATAAAAAATTATTTATATATCATATATATTCAGAATATAAATATGTATAATAGATATATATATGAAATGGAATACACCCTTTATAGAGACGGTAGGCCTTACGTATGCATAAACGCTGTTTCCGTTTTCATATCGTATTGAATGGAAGTGAATGACATATATGCACACACACACACACATATCATTACAGTAGACATATTATTTCATATATTTCATAATTATGAATAATATTTTTTTATAATCATTCTTGGAGGGTGAACATGGAAGATGAGTCTCATCGTGTCGTGGAGATGGTAAGCCGTACGTACGCACCAGCAACAATATCATTTATTTAATGGTTAAATGGTATGGAATTTGATGGAATATGAATTTTAAAGAAACCATATCATGTCATATATATTATTTAAATCCATTATATTCATCGTTATACCCATATAAATAAAGTGTACATGAAAAACAATTTACACCACGACGTGGAGACGGTATGACGTACGTACGCACGCATGGTGGTATTGTTTTTCATAGGAGGGTAAAAAATTAATATGGTTGTCCCATAATCTTAAAAAAATATCATCATATATTATATTCTGGATTTATTATTTTATTATGGTGACAACTTATAAAGAGTAAGTAGAAGAAGAAACGAACTGTGAAAGAAGGGATAAAACGATTACCTCTTCTTCGGGTGTCTCCTTTTGATTTGCAGAAAAGGAATCATTAAATTATCTTTATTCCAAAAGTTTTTCCTCTAGGATGAAGGTATGGAATTTGGTATGAGATTTTTTCAGGGTTAGGCCAAGAAAAATGGTTTTGGAGATGTGAATTAAAGAGAAAGGGAGGTTACCTTTTATAAGGGAGGTGCGGGGCACTTTAGGAAAAGCTTGAAATATTAATTTATTATAATATTATTTTTATGTTTCTAATAGCTCAAAATTTATTTATTTCTAGGATAAAATGAGGATGAGTCTAAATACTATTAACCAATTGGTTTTATACATGTTTAGTTTATAAAACCATCCTTATCTTTTGGGATTAACCCTTAGTTAAGTAGTTTAACTCTTACCATGTCTTCTTGTATTTTTATACTATAGGGTTATTTTAGTTACTATAAAATGACAATGGGACCTCAAGTGGATAATTAATGAAATTTTTATCATTATCTAAGTCATTTGGCCGAATCTTAGATTTTTAGGATTTTACATCATTTAATAAAATAGTATTTGTTTTAAAAACTCATTTATGTCAATTTTAAAACTATTTAGTAATTGATTTTTGTTAAAGTCATAAAAAATTTATTCATTAGAAAAAGGCATTAAATAATACCTAATATGTAAATATAATCCATAAAATTTGTGTATGGAATCAAAACTTTAAAATTATATTTATTTTAATATTTATAATATCATTTATTTTATTTCTTCATTAATAAGGAAAATACTACATCATTGTTGTGTCATAAATAAATTTAATTATTTAATGTCTAAAAATTAAAAATGAAATAAAATTATGTAGAGAATATTTTTATATTTATAATTAATATTTATATTCAAATTTATCAGTCATATAACCCTTTATTAAAATTGATTTAGTAAAAGATATATGTTTATGTAATAATTATCTTTACTTTAAATTAATTCTTATAACATGTCATTCTCACACCCAAGTGGTCCCCAAATGACATAATTTTGGAATAAGTATGATCATGGTAGAATATATTTTATCTAATAGGATTAGGATATTTGTTAGTGTAGTTTTAAATTATTTTTTACACTTATTTACCAGATTTACCCTTTAACCATGATAAATAAAAACAATTACTGAAGTTACTATTTATAACGTCCAAAAATAAAAGTTACATATTTAAAAAATTTGGAACTTATGATTCCAAATATGGAATCAATTTTTAAAAATTTGAAACACATAACTTGTAGTAATTAATTTAAAATTAATTCCCATTGTCAAAACCAAAAAGTGGGTTTTTAAGAAGTAAAAACTATCAAAAGATTGAAATGTGTTTATATCCAATTTAAATGTGAAATTACTTAAAATGTCCTAAATTATATTAAACGATAAAAATATAGTCTAATTATACTTTAAAACCACTAAAATTTATAATTTAACACTATAAATTATTTTGATTGAAAAAGTTGTTTTCAATTAAAATTTGGTATTTCACTATTCATTAAAAATTGAATGTTTTCAGAAAAATACCAAAAATTAACCCAAAGATAATTTTGATATTTAGAATTAAAAAATTAATTCTATTTTACCAAATTAAATTCTCAGGATTCTCTAAAATTAATTTTATTATTGTTCACAAAAGGACATAAAAAGTAGTTTTTTTAAGAAAAAAGTTTTTCAAAATATATAACTTTTTAAACAAAAATTGTACATTTTATTATAAATATGTTTTATTTATATGAAAAAATTATAAATAATTTATTTTTTATTTTTCATATCACAATATTTAATTGATAAATAAATATATCGTAAAAATAATTTTAATACTAATGTGTTGTTTCACAGAAACTCAATCTTGCATGTAACACAAGCCAAGTCAGTGTTGCATGCAATATAAGCTATTAAATTACTTTAACGTACTATGAAATATTGGGGTGTTAAATTTTCCCCTCCTTCAATAAATTACATCCTCGCAATTTGAAATTTTTCTTTGAAAATAAAAGGTTTAAAATAGAAAATACCTTTGTGGAAAACCCACATCAGAAATAGGGTTAATAAAATTTAGTCTTAATAAGAGGAAAAGGGAAATGAAAAATTCACCACCAAATTAGGATTTCGAATAAGAGAACATTGGTGGAAATTAGAGAAACATAATTGAAGGAAAAATTTAAATATTTATAGGGAGTCATTGAGGTCATCAATCAAAAACAAGTGAATAATAAATGGAAAATTGAGGGCCTCAAAGCCATAAATCTATGATGATTTAAAATATCATCGGTTCAAAAAAACTCAAGGTATTAGGATAAAACATTTTTAGTTTTAAGATCCTTTCCCTAAAGTTTAATAATTAATTTCTTCATAGAATAAGAAAAAAAGAATACTTGATAAGTAGAGTTCCATCCTCTAACTAATTTCTACCACAAACTCATCTTTCACTCCAAAATATAATAGAACTCAAAAATATTCTATTTAACCTAATAATATAGGGTTCTAAAAAATTAATTATAACTCATTTTTCAGATCATTTTAAAAAATAAATTATACAAACATGGACATCACGTAGGCCAGTGGTAGGTGCTGCACCCTTGTCGCCCTTCGATTGTGGGTTCAAGTCTCACGGCCTAGCCGGACTTGACAGGAGGTTTTCCTTTTTATAACAATAAAAAAATAATCCTAATAAATGTTTTAACCATAAACAATACTATCCAATGTCCAACTTAATCCATTCCAACCTTTATACTTATCCAAAACACTTCTGTCCGAACTCACTCTAAAAATGTAACACCCCAACCCCTCTAGATCGGATCCGGTGCATTACTTGATGCATTGGAATAGTTAGAAGGAATGAAAATACTGAAGGAATTATCATTTTATTAGTCTTGAAGAAACTAGATATATACATGTAACTCAAATTACATTGGGAATGGTAAAAAATTACAATACATAACAAAAACTAAAAACTGCATCCACAGAAACTTAATAAATGATATCCTCTTCATAACCTGTTAGAGGTAAACAAATGAAAGGGGTGATCTCAAATTATCAGTAAGGGTTAAAAATAGTGGAATCACGAATCTATAATAATTTAATCATAAACAACTTGGCATAGTCAATATGGCGTGGTGAATAAATGAAAGAAATTATGCTATTAATAACTGAGAATGAAACTGCATCCACAGATTTTTTCATAGTGAAAACCTCATGGATAGTAATAACTGATAATGAATAAATATAATTCTTATTAATTGGACACCATGTATCTGGAACATGATACCATAATAACATTAAAACGGTTTAGTTCTATGGGTAGAAACCTGTCTGATTTTTGGAAACAAACTCGAAGGGTTTATCACCAACTGATTTGTCTCATGAGACCTTTCGATGCATCGAGAGGATATAGCGGGCCCCAAACACTTATAAAATTCCAAATAATTATTTATAAATTTATTTAATACAAGATAAATATGCTTTTTCAATATTCGTATATAGTAGAGGATACAGATTCATCAATATTTCCACAGTTAAAATAACATTCCAAATAAACACTGTATGTAAAATGGTATACAGTTTAGACAATAAACATATCCATGATATGAGAATATGGATATTTAATAGAAATATAATTTCAAATGAAAATTTATTTCAAATGGGAATTAGGTACACCACATAAGGATTATTAGGTGCACAATACAAAGATAGTCACAACGAAATGGCAGTTGAGACAAAGTCCCTTACCACAATGTAATCAGTCGAATCATATGAACAAAACTTAATAACCATAAAATGAATAATTTAATACCATTAATATAAATGGAATCATGATATTATATGAAAAATTTCATTATACATACACCACATACAATAAATAAGTGGCGAACAATGGAAATCTCACAGAAATGAAAGTGAGATGAGAAAACACCTTACAAACATTTTGGCATGGTAACAGGTGTTCTTGTGAGGGATTAATGAGAGGTAAAGGGGTATCCCATTATTTATATATCATAAGTTAAGTATGGGGGATGTGTGAAAACATACCCCATCATTAGCACTTAAAAATAAAAGGACACAACATAGGGGAAATTCTTGAATAAAAGTGAGAGAGTGGATCCCTTACCAAGAACGTATCATTAGTTTGAGGGAAAACCAATGACATAATTATGTGTGAAAAACATAAAACCACACAATAATAGTGTATATACAGAATAAAACAATAATATGACATCCAACCATATTCTGAAAAAATACAAAACCCATGACATTGATGTTTAACTCAACAAATGGAAATTGAGTTAAGATATCCCTTACCTTAAGCTCGAAGGTGTTCTTGACTGTTCTGAACGACCTGAATAATCAAATTTAGATTAATTAATTAATAATTAAAGAACCTAATAAACATTTAATTGATATGGTATAACCTTACTAGGTTCATTCATGACCTTTTTGATGGGTTTTAAGAGATTCAATTTTATTTTTTTGGAAGCATTTTCTTCCTCGATTTTTCATGACCAGTTTACTTGTGTTAATGAATGGTAGTTCATTTTAAATGTGGTTAAACATCCATAATTGTAAATATATATTATTATTGACAATATAAATGATATTATAATGATTTTGGGTTATATACTTGAGAAATATTCATTAATTAAAAGTTATTGATCAATGCTTGGATTAACTTTGCCCATTTTGTGCATAATGAAATTATTTTGTATTAGGAGTGTGTAAGGATTAAAAAAAATTGAATAAGGTAAAATAAATATATTAATATCAGTTTCAAGTATTAAAAAGGTTTAATTAATAGTTTTGAGTATAGTAATGTAAATTGAAAACCCGTCTTCTATGACTGTGATAAATTAACACATCTCAGACGATGTTTGCATTTATAGTATAAAAGGAGGGGAAAAAGAGAGATGATGATGAAATATTACATTTGAATAATGAAAATATAGTACATATAAGTTACTATAATTATCATGTAATTTGGATGAGGTGAGGTAAGAATAGAGCAACAAAATAATAAAACTTGTAAAAGAATTTGAAAGAAAAGAGAAGAGAGGTTCACCTCTTGAGTACTTCTCCTTGAGAAAATCCTTAAAGACCTTTGTTTTTGGCCTTTTGGTGAGAACATAAAGCCTTGGACGTGGGTAGAGGGCTTGGTAAGAGTATTTTACATAATTTAGGCAAGTATTGAAGCTTTAGTAGTGTGGAAGGAAGAGGGGGTGAGGGGTGGTTTATATAGTAGAGGGGAGGAGGGATTTTATATTATTTTAATTATTATTTTAATATTTTTACTCAAGACTATGAATAGTCTTGATTCATGTGACCCCAAATAGTAATAACGGAATGTGATTTCAAAACAAGTGGGATTACATCATCCTTGAATCACCTATGATGTAGTAAATCAAGTATTTATCATTTATCGTAATTTATTATATTTTACTATTTATAAAAAATTCAAGTATTTCAAAAAAATACCAAAAATTCACCCTAACCATTTTTCGATGCCTAGAATCCAAAAATGAACTCAATTTTTCAAAAATAATTTTCTAAATATGACAAATGTAATTTTTAATTAAAATAATTATTTAATCAAAAAATATAAACACTTAAAATATTCATCTTCATTTTTAAGGTGACTAAATTTATTTATACATTCATGGGTATGGATACCATTCATAAGAGTCATATTAATATTTATAAGGGTAAGTAAATATTCATAAGGGTAGGTTAATATTCATAATGGTTGGTTACTATTCACTGAAAATTAAGTTAATTCTACAAGACTCTAAATATCACCCTAATCACAACCGTGAATGTCTGTTTTTAAAAATTAAAAACCCAAAAGTGAAAAAATTTAAGTTTAAAGGCTAGGTTATGACTATATCTTAAATAACCAAGTTTTGTTTCAAGTAAACACAGTGCTTTAAAAAATATAGGCTATCTAATTAATAGAATGTATTTAAGAGAAACATACCTTAAAATGTTTGGGGTGTTATAAAAAAGGTCTCTACATTTCCAAAATAAATTGTAACATCAGATTCCCAAAAAACATAAAGATGATCTTATTATCACATACTAAAAATATGATTACCTTAATAATATTAAAGCCTTAATGAAAAAAAAAGTACTGTAGTTCAATCCTTATATATATCACATTATTCTTATAACCAGAATATAATTATTGAATCCAAAAACACAAATACATTAATTATTCCATTTTAGATGCAGTAACAACATAAGATTGACCTTGATCCATTTTATTTTTTTCGAGCTATATTTCATTGATGATTTAGACAATTATTTTCATAATGTCCCATATCTTTACAATTATAACATTGTAAAGCTTATTTTTTCCCTTATAATCACAAGCCTAGTGACCTTTTTCTCCACATTTGTAATAAACTCCCATTCCTTTTAGGCAAGTACCAAGGTGTTTCTTCCCACAATTATCACATAAGGGAAAATCCTTATTTCATGTTTTCCCTTCATCTATCTCTTGATCCACCATTCTCTTCTTCTCTTTCTTTACTTTAATGTCATAATACATAGAGAATTCTTTTTCTGTCTTGATATCACATGAGACTATATCTTCATACAATGAGAAATATTGTGATACCAATTCCCATCAGAGGAATGGTTTTAACCCATAAAATAATCGATCAATCTTACATATTGTGTTACGTATGTATTTTGTAGCATGACTTTATAACCTTGTGAAGTTAGGCTCATACTTTGCAACATTATCATCCTCTTTTTGTCTCAGACTCAAAAATTTACTTTTCATATCAGCTCGTTGTTCACGAGGAAAGTATTTATTTATGAAAAGTTATTTAAAATCCCTCTATTACATATTTCCAACCTCTTCATCCTATTTTGTGTTTTGAATCAATGACCACCATTGATCTGTATCTCCTAAGAGGCGATAGACTGCCATAACAACCTTTTCTCTTTCATTACTTCCCAAAGAAAGAAATATTTTCTCTAAGGAACTTATCTACTACTCACCTAAAAAATGATTTGTAGTCCCATTGAATGTTGGAGGATTTTTTATCATGAAGCGGTCTAACATTGATCCTCTACGTTGTGAATCAGGATTCTCCATACGGGTAAGGTTATTATTAATAACCTGAGTCAGCTGTCCTAGTACGGTTATAAGCAGTTCAGTACTAGTTATGTCACCAGATCCACTATCATTATCTTGAATAGGAGGGAAATCCCTACATGGATTACATGCGTTGATAAAATTTCCATTTCTTCCACTAGGAACCATTTTTAAACAATAGAATACACTAGATTAGGTTATGAATCATAATTCATAATTACAAACTAGTAAAATACTTAACATAAATTGAAAACTTTAGGCATATGTAATCCATAATCATAAATATGTTCCCTTGAAGACATATTTACTCATAAATCCTTCATAATGGTTTGTAAAAAAAATATGAATTATCCTAAGAATATCCCTCGGGAGTGTCAAACCAGGTGTGCAGTAAGGCCCGTTGTCGTGTACCAGGTTACCTTGAGTGAATCCCAGAACACCTTATCAGAGTTTTCACCCTATGGTACATCTGTTCTAGAACCACATCCACATATAGTATATAGACAAGGACATACTTCTTGTAATATCCACATAATCCCTACTTTACCAAAATTCTAGGGGGTTCTTTTATACTTATCCTCAAAAAGTTTATCTTAGGGTTATGATCATTAATCTAAGTTTTATAAATCTATTTCCAAGGTTGTTACTAAACTTACTCTGATACCAACTATAACAGCTCGACCCCATAAACCTAGATCTGGTGCATTATTTTAATACATTGGCATGATTAAAATGAATAAATCCCTGAAGGATCAATCATTTTAGCAGTCTTAGAAAATAGATTACAACATGAAAGATACATTACACTTTATAACATAAAAAACACAGTATATATAATCCTTTGATAAAACAATTATTCCATTATCTTAACCATGTATATCAATCATAATACACTTCTTGGCATCCTTGGAAAATAAAACATAAGAAAGGGGTGAGCTCAGATGCTCAGTAAGGGTAAATAATTCAGTAGAAGCTATAAACAATTAAGGAAAGATATATAATAAAAACAACATCCTTTTAAACATAAAATTGAACATAATATGACAAAAATAAATCAAACATTACTGTATAAACATGCACATAGATATTATACTAGTCGAATAATCACATGTAATAACTAATTTCATAATGAGGGAATGCATAATGCCAAACATAATAACTACTACGTCAAAGCCTTGTTCCAAGACCATTCACAAATATTTTGTCAAGGACTTGTGCCAAGACATTAGTTTGTCTCATGAGACCTACCAATGTATTGAGGGGCTATAGTGGCCCCCACCCATCACTTACTAAGTCTAATTCATTCTTCATATGAAAAGGGTAAAACATAACATAAACATTTATATTAAAACTAGCATACAAAATGTCAACACTTTAACCATAAACCATGAATGGTATAAAAATTGCATATCCATAGTCAAACAAATCATAACTCAATCAATACAATATAAAATATTGTATTATAATAAGTTAACCTCAATGAAGAACAATATCTAATAAAGGATGTTGACATAGTTGAAAATAATCAGTAAAACTCTTTGAGAGAAATATCCTTTTTCCATGAAATAATTTAAAAGTCACACAATTTATAAAGGAAGTCATTTAAAAAAGGTTTTTGAATAAAATTTTCCCATACCAATTTGAAACTTTTTAAAGGAATTAACATTTTAAAACAATCATGTCCATATAAATAAATCCTTAAAAATCATTTTGAAATCGTGGACATTAAATAAATCATTAAAACATTTAAAATAATGATCTGGATAAATTATCCCTTCCATAAAAACCTTAAAATATTCCTTTTGAAAACATTTTTATGAAACATGAACATGGATGATAAATATTTCCCAGTAAATACTTACACATAAATAATCTCAGATAATAATGATATTGATGAATTAACCCTTACCTTGTAATTTCCTTTGGTCAAGAGTATGTTTAACCTCCTGTATAATGACCACAGTATGTTATTAAATTATAACAGAACCATATTTATATTTATTATATCATACACGATTCATTTATGACTCTATACTACCCATTTAATAATAATTTCCATGTTAAAGCAACATTTCGGGTATTAATCACTGTCTTTATCGTACATGTTTTAACTTGTTATTCTTGATCATATCACTTATATCATGATTTAATTACTTATATAATATAAAATATTATTTATATATCATATATATTCTGAATATAAATATGTATAATATATATATATATATATATGAAATGGAATACACCATTTATGGAGATGGTAGGCCGTACATACGCATAAACGCTATTTCCATTTTCATATTGTATTGAATCTAAGTAAGTGAATGAAATATATGTAAATAAATAAATATATACATATATATATCATTAAATTATAAATATTATGTCATATATTTCATAATTATGAATAATATTTTTTTATAATCATTATTGGATGGTGAGCATGGAAGATGAGTCTCATCACGTTGTGGAGACGATAAGTCATATGTACGCACGAGCGATAGTATCATTTATTTAATGGTTAAATGGCATGAAATTGGATATAATATTAATTTTAAATTAACCATATAATGTTATATTTATTATTTAAATCCATTATATTCATCTTTATACCCATAGAAATAAAGCATACATGAAAAACAATTTACACCACAGCGTGGAGACGGTAAGCCGTACGTACGCACACATGGTGGTATTTTTTTTAATAGGATGGGTAAAAAAGTAATTTGGTTGTCCCATAATCTTAAAAAAATATCATCATATATTAGATTTTGGAGTTATTATTTTATTATGGTAACAAATTAGAAATAATAAGTAGAAGAAGAAATGAAATTTGAACGAAGGGATAAAACAATTACCTCTTCTTCGAGTGTCTCCTTTTGATTTGCACAAAAGGACTCCTTAAGTTATCTTTATGACTAATTTTTTTACTCTAGTATTAAGGTAGGGAAGTTAGGAGGATATTTGGGTTGTGTTTTGATGAGACAAAGGGCTTTGGAGATGTGAATTAAAGAGAAAGGGAGGTTCCATTTTATAAGGGAGGTGATGGGCACTTTAGAAAAAACGTGAAATATTAATTTATAATAATATGATTTTCGGTTTAAAATAGCTCAAAATTTATTTATTTCGAGGCTAAGATGAGGATGGGTCGAAATTATCTCAACCAATAGGTTTTAGACATGTTAAGTCATTAAATTATCCTTATCTTTTGGGATTAACCCTTAGTTAAACAGTTTAACTCTTACCTTGTCTTCTTGTATTTTTATACTATCGGGTTATGTTAGTTACTATAAAATTCCAAGGGGATATCAAGTGAATAATTAATGAACTTTTTGTCATTATCTAATTCATTTATCTGAATCTTAGTTTTTTAGGATTTTTATATCATTTAATAAAATAGAATTTGTTTTAAAAACTCATTTATGTCAATTTTGACACTATTTTGTAATTGATTTTTGTTAAAGTCATAACAAAATTATTTGTAACTCCCCGAACCCAGTTACCCAAAGTTGGTGAATTATTACATAACATTGTCATGATCACAAGAGATCAAGTCTCGAAATACTGATTAGTTTAGTAGCCTTTGAAGTACTAGACACATACATAAGTTTTACATTACATCATGAAATAAAAACAACAAAATTTTATCCCTATTAAACACACTTATATCCCTTAGCCTAACCCTACAGGTCAACCATAAAATAATTATTCACATCCTGGGAAAAATAAAACATAGAAAGGGGTGAGCTCAGATACTCAATAAGGATACCAATATAGCAGAAACTTTCATAAATAAGCACAAACATTTAAGGCAACACATAAGACTAAAACATAAGCCTTTTAAACTTAAACTTCAGAATAATATGGAATATATAAATCAAAGAATTCCATTTAATTATTCACATGTATATTCTACTAGTCGAATAATCACATGTAATATCAATAGCCAATTTCATAATGATGGAATACATAATGCCAGACTTCATAACCACGTTGTCATGGCCTCATGCCAAGACTACAAATAAGATTTTTTCAAGGCCTTGTGAAAAGAAACTAGTTTGTCTCATGAGACCTACCGATGCATCGAGGAGCTTTAGCAGGCTCCATCCGCCACTTACTAAGTCCAATTCATTCCTCATATGAAAAGGTTGAAACATAACATAAACATTCATATTAAAACTAGCATACAGAATGTTAATACTTTAACCATAAACCATGAATGGTATAAAAATAACACATCCATAGTCAAAAATATCACAAAACCTTCAATAAAATATGGAATATTGTATCATAATAAATCAACTTCAAACAAGTGTAAAATTCATCAAAGGATGTTGACATAGATGAAATCAAAACTATTTGAGAGAAATATCTCTTTCTATTTTGAAATAATTTAAAAGTCACATAATTATAAAAGAAAAAATTTATTTTGAAAATACTCTTATAATATTTTAAGGGAAGCTTTGAAGGTGTTATAACGGTAGAAAATATCTACACCCGCTGTCTAAGTTAAAAAAAATATTCTTACCTTAATTTGTCGAAAAGGTCATAAAGTACCTTGTTTGGAAAACAAAAGAAAGATTCCTTTCAAACCATTTTATAAAAATACAAATGATGGTATAAATGAATTTAACCCATAGTCTCGTAAATAGTAAAAATGTTTTGAAATACATTTTTAAGAAACATAGATGTGGATGATAAAGAGGTCCTAGTAGATACTCACGTATAAACAACCTTGGATAACAAAGAAATTGTAGAATTAACCCTTTCCTTGTACTTTTACTTGATCAAGGGTACGTTAACCTCCTGTATGATAGTTAAATAATTATTATTAAATTATAAAATAACCACTTACATAAATATGATATCATATATGATATTCTAATATTGCTTTGTTAATAATATTTCACTAGTATCATCGTTTTGGGTGTTAAATGATTCGTTTTCCATTACATGCTTGGTTATGTAAGCCATGTTTGTTATGGATAGGATGTATTTTATTATTATATAGAATTATATTAAGTTATTAAACATTATTTTTAATCATAAAATTAAAATTATTCTTGAATGGTTATGATGGGGAATGAATTTCACCGCGTTCGTGGTGACCGTAATCCGTACGTACGCACGAGCAACAATATCATTCTATTGATGGTGAAATGATATGTAATTAGATTTTATATCATATATAAAAAATCCTTAAAATGTTATATTTATTATTTACATCACTTATACTCATTATTATACCCATACAAATAATGAAGTGTTTGAATTAAAAATTACACCACGATGTGGAGACGGTAAGCCGTACGTACGAACATATGGTGACTTGTCATTCATAGGATGGATAGAATAATGAATATGGTTGTAACATATTTATAATAACATAATATTATGTATAAGTCAATGGAGTTATTATTTTGTTATGGAAACAACAAATAAAGATAATTGGAAGAAGAAAATAACTTTGAAAGAGGTGGTGAAATTATAACCTCTTCTTCGGATGTTTCCTTTTGAGTTGATCAAAAGGGATCCATAGGTTGGATTTATGATCAAAGTAAGGCCTTTAAGTATAAGTGAGGGTATTTGGAAGGATATTTGGGTAGGGTTTGGCCAAGACAAATGGATTTGGAGGTGTGATTTTGAGAGAAGGGTAAGTACCCTTTTATAAGAGAGGTGAGGGTCACTTTAGGAAAAGCTTGAAATATTATTTTATTATACAATAATATTTAGTTTATGATGGCTAAAAAATGATTTATTTAGTGGCTAAGGTGGGGATGGGTCTAAAACCTCTCAAACAATATGTTTTTGACAGGTTTAGGTCACCATATTAACCTTATCTTTTAGATTTAACTCTTAGTTAAATAGTTTAACTTTTACCATGTATTATTATATTATTATAATAAATAGGTAATAAACATACTATAGAAAGCAAAGAAAACCCCAATTTGTTAATTATTAATATATATAACCTTATCTAAGTCCTTTGGATGAACCTTATATTTTTTTTAATGTTATGTCAATTAATAATATAGTATATGTTTTATAAACTCATTTATGTCAATTTTGACACTATTTGGTATTTTATTTTTGTGAAAGTCATAAAAACTCTATCATTTGAAAAAAATTTCTCTAATAAACCCTAACATGTCATATTAACCTAGAAATTTAGTTTAATTCATCATAAGTCTCAATTTACATTTATTTTAATATTTATAATATCAATTATTTTAATCTTTCATTTATAAGGTAATTACTGCATCATCATTGTATCATAAATAAATTTAATTATTTGCTGTCTAAAAATTATAAATAAAATACCATTATGTATGAAATATTTTTAAAAATGGTTTATTTATTAAACTTTGAATTTAACACTTTTAACTCTTCTTTAAATAAAATAATAATAAATTTCCTAATCTAATTCAAGTGGAACAAAAAATAATATTTTATTCCTAAGGTTGTTTTTGGTCAAAATACACTTATCCAATAGAATTAGGACATGTGTTAGGGTAATTATAATATCATTTTTACCTTTAATTACACTATTTACTTTTAACCGTGGTAAATAAAAGTCAAAAGTTACTATTCACCAAAAATTATTTTAATCTTATTGAAACAAATTTTACCTATTTATTTCAATCTTGTCTCTATTATTTTTTAAATTCAATTCATAGAAGTGGTAAAATTACGTTTTATGCAAATTTTTAAAAGCGCCTAGAAGGTGGGTAAAAGACGGTAAAAAGTTGAATAAAATCTTATATATCTAACATTATTATTAAATGACTCCAATGAATTATATTGAACCTATATAGGTATTATATATCTATTTTTACCTAAAATAAATTTAAATAAAATAATTAATTATTTAAATAAAAAGTCGATTTTAAACAATAACACAGTGTTTTTCACTATTCATCAAAAATTGAAAGTTTTCAGAAAAATACCAAATATTCATCCTAAGATAATTTTGATATTCCGAATCTAAAAATGAAGTCCATTTTAAAAAATAACATTTATAAAATTTCAAAAAGTGGTTATTACTATTCATAATGGCTAGTTTGGTTGGTCGTGGTGTGTTAAAACTCCAAGTTGCGTACATCGCAAGCTATTGCATTATTCAAAGAGAAACGTACCATGGAAGCCTGGGGTGTTACGTTATACCCTCTTTAAAATAATTTTGTCCTCAAAATTTCTAGAATATTACTGCATAAAAAGATTTGGGTGATTCTTCATCATAAGTTCCTCGGGTTCCCACATTGTCTCCTCCATCTTATGGTTTCTCTAAAGAACTTTTACCAAACGAGTCATCTGGTTTCTCAGCACTTGTTCTCTAGTATCAGGAATCTTGATAGGATCTTCATAGTAAGAAAGATCGGGTTCTAGTTCTATTTCTTCATAGGTGAGTACATGCGTTGGTTCAGGCATGTATTTTCTCAACAGTGATACGTGGAACACATCATGAACTTTGGAGAGACTTGGCAGCATTGACAAACGATAAGCTACAACTCCAATTCGTTCTAGAATTTCGAAAGGTCCGATTACCTGGGACTTAATTTACCCTCCTTAAGGAATCATATAACACCCTTCCATAGAGATACCTTCAAAAAAACATGATCACCTACTTGAAATTCCAAATCCTTCCTTCAGTTATCGGCACAACTCTTTTGCCTACTTTGAGCTGCTTTGATGTGGGTTTGGATAATCTTCACCATTTTCATTATTTCCTCAACAAGTTCTGGGCCTATGAGTTTTCTTTCACCAACATCATCCCAACAATTTGGTATGAAACATCTCTTTCCATATAATGCTTCATATGATGCCATATGAATACTTGAGTGGAAGCTATGGTTATAGGAAAATTCTACCAAAGGTAAATATTAATCCCACATACCTTGAAGGTCAAGTGACCAAGATCTCAACATGTCTTCTAAGGTTTGAATAGTCTGTTTTGATTTCCCATCAGTTTGAGGGTGGTAGACTATGTTCAAATGAAGTTCAGTATCCAAGGACTTCTGTATACTTTTCTATAATATTGATGTAAAACTAGGATCACGATGAGAAACAATCGATATAGGTACTCCATGAAGTCTTACATCTTCATTAATATATAGTCTTTCTAAACGTTCAAGTGGTAAATCTTCTCTTATATCAAGAAAATGTGCTGACTTGGTAAGACAATCAACAATGACCCATATTGTATCATTCCTTCTAGGAGTCTTTGGTAGTTCCATGACAAAGTCCATTGTAATATGATACCATTTACACTTAGGTATGGGAAGAGGTTGCATGATTCCTCTAAGATGTTGTCTTATAGTCTTCACCTGTTGACAAAACATACATCTTGAAACATAATCAGCAATCTCTCTCTTCATATTATCCCAACAAAAATGTTCCTTAAAATCTCTATACATCTTAGTGCTACGAGGGTGTATAGAGAAATTTGAGCTATGAGCATCATCCAACAATTCCCTTTTTAGATCAGGTATACCAGGAACACAAAGTCTCTTCCCAAATTTCAAAATCCCATCTTCATATACGAAGTCGATCAATCTCCCATCGTTCACAGCTTTAATTTTCTTTTGAAACTCCTCATCATCAGTTTGAGAACTTTTTATACTTTCTATTAAATATGGTTTAAGAACCATTTGAAAAGGTATTGATGTTTCTCCTTCCATGATTGTTCCTATATCCATCTTTACTAGATCCATGAACATAAGATCCCTTTCAACTCTCATCTTGTTCAAAACTCCATGAAATTTTCTGCTCAAAGAATCTTCCACCTTATTTTCCTTCCCTAGATGGTAGTGTATAGTGCAATCATAATCTTTGAGTAGTTCAATCCATCACCTTTTCCTCCCACTGAGTTCTTTTTGTGAGAAAATATACTTCAAAATCTTGTGATCAGTATAAATCTCACATTTTTCACCATGGAGACAATGTCTCCATATTTTCAGAGCAAAGATTATAGCTTCTAACTCAAGATCATGAGTGGGATAGTTTTTCTCATGAATTTTTAGCTGCTCTGATGCATAGGAAATAACTCTATCATTGTGTATAAGGACACAACCAAGTCGTTTCTTTGAAGCATCACTATAAATAACAAACCTATCATTCCCCAATGGTAGAGTCAATATAGGAACATTGAATAATCTTATCTTCAGTTCTTCAAAACATTATTCACACTCTTTTGTCCAAAAAAATTTAACCCCTTTATGTGTGAGATTGGTTAATGGGTCAGCCAATCAGGAAAAATTATGGATGAAGCACCGATAATAACATGATAAACCAATAAAAATATGTTCCTCAGTTATACTTGTCGGTGCTGGCCATTCTTAGATTGACTTGGTCTTTAAAGGATCAACAAATATTCCATCCTTAGAGACAATATGGCCAAGAAAAGAAATCTTCTACCACCATAATTCACACTTGATAAACTTCCAATATAATTCATTTATTCTGAGGGTCTTCAAAATAGTGCGCTAGTAATTTTCACGATCTTCGTAAATTTTTGAGTAAATCAATATATAATCAATAAATACCACTACAAAGTAATCAAGATATTCCTTGAAAAATATATTCATTAGATCTATGAAAATAGAGGGTGCATTAGTTCGTTCAAAAGGCATTACTGTAAACTCATAATGACCATACCTGGCATGAAATGCTATCTTCAAAATATCTTCCTTCTTCACATACAACTGATGATATCCAGATCGAAGGTCAGTCTTTGAATAATATTGAGCTCCATGAAGTTGATCGGATAAATAATCAATGTGAGGTAGGGGATACTTGTTCTTTATTGTTATAAAATTTATCTCCCTATAGTCAATGAACAAACACATAGATCCATCTTTCTTCTTAACAAAAAGAACAGGGTCTCCCCATGGAGAAACACTAGGGAGAATAAATCCCTTATTACTCAATTCCTATAGTTGTTTCTTTAGTTCCACTAATTCCACAGTGGCCATTCTATAAGGGGTCTTCGATATGGGCCTTGAACCAGGAATTAAATCAATGGAAAACTCAATTTCTCATTCTAGAGGATATCCAGGCAAATCCTCTCGAAACACATCAACATATTATTTAATAATAGGTACATCCTCTATTTGAACATTACTTTCCTTACCCATAATTATTTCACTCTCTTCATCCCTAATAATTGAATTTAGTAGAGCTATTAGGGGTGGATCTAGATAATAATCAAATGGTGACATTTCTACTATAAAGATAAGGTAATCCTTATCATCATTAAAAATTGTAACCTCCTTCTTCTTACAATAAATTTCCGCATAATGGTCTAAAATGCAATCTATACCAAGGATTATATCAAATTCAATCATGGGAATGATGATGAGATCAGCAGATAAATAACATTTATATACCTTAATGAGAATTAATTCACAAAAATTTATTACAATGATACTTCCCTTAGGAGTTTTGACTCACAAATCCCTTGTTAAATCAAATTGGAAATATCTAATTTTCTTAGAAAAGTAGGAAGATATTAAACAATACAATGATCCAGAATCAAATAAATCATTGGCTTAATTTGAGGAAACCAATAAATTACCTGCCACCATGTCTTTAGGAGCTTCAACCTCAGAAGTAGTGATTGCATAAGCTTGTCCTTGCTCCCTTGGCCTTTTCTGAGGTAAATTTCCTTGGTGCTTAGGAAATTCACTTGTATAATGCCCCATTTCTCTACAATTGTATCATTCAACATTGATAGCCTCTTTCTTTCCCTTGTAATCATGAGCTTGGTGTCCTTTTTCACCACATTTGTAACAAACTCTAATTCCCTTCAGACAAGTACCCGGGTGTTTCTTCCTACATTTACTGGAGGATGGAAATTCAACTTTTTCCTTCTTCCCCTTATTTCCATTTCCAAAGTGTTCAGTAGATCTCTTCTTCTCTTGCTTTTCTTTAAAGTTGTAAGACCTAGAGGATTCCTTTTCTATCTTGATAGTAAATGAGACAATATCTTTGTACGATGAGAAGGATTGTGAGAATAATGATTGAAAGAGAAATGTTTTTAACCCATTGAAGAATTGATCAATCTTACTCCTTGGGTTACATATATAATCTGATGTATGCCTTTCTAACCTTGTAAAGTTAGCCTCATACTTTGCGACATTATCATCCTCCTTTTACCTCAGACTCAGAAATTGTCTTTCCATATATGCTCGATGGTCACAAGGAAAGTATTTTTCTAAGAAAATATATTTAAACTCCATCCATTCCATATTTGATACTTCTTCATCTTCCATTCTGTTTTTAATTAATAACCACCATTGATCTGCATCTCCTGTGAGAAGATAAACTACCATGACAACTTTTTCTCTTTTGCTACTACCCAAATCATGAAATATTTTCTCTAAGGAACTTATCCATTGTTAAGATACAAATTGATTTATAGTCCCATTGAATATTGGTGGTTGTTGCATCATGAAGTGGTCTAACATTTATCCTTCACATTGTGGATCAGGGTACTTCATATGGGTAAGGTTATTATTCAAAACCTGAGTGAGTAGTCCCAGTATGGTGATAAGATGATCAGAACTAGTTGTATCACCAACTCCACTATAATTATCTTGAGTAGGAGGGAAATCCCTAAATGGATTACGTGAATTGATACAGTTTCCATTCCTTCCACTAAATGCCATTTCTAAATAATGGCACACACTAGATTAGTTCACGAATCACAATACATAATTCCAAACTTGTAAATCACTTTACATAAATTGAATAGTTTATGGATGTAATCCATAATAATAACTGTAGGACCCCGGAACACCCTGAGAGGGGAGGGGTGAATCAGGGTGTTACCTTTTTCTTTTTAAAGTTGTGGATCTTGTTCCCACGTTGGTAAGAACTAGCTAAACTTGTATGATGGATATGATCATCAATGAAACATTCACATGCAAATAGATGACACAACAATTTTTACTTGGTTCACCACCAAGGGATACAACCAAGGAGAATACGCCGACATGTTGTCGGACGTACCAAATTCCACTAATCTTCACTAGTTGTGGATTACAAAGGTTTGGGAATAGTCACTCTGTCCCAGGCTCACTGCCTTTACAAAAGTTCAGGGATAGCTCACTGCATCCCTCGGGTCACTCCCATTGACTCCCCCTGGCTCACTGCCATTGGTGAAGTCCCACTCAGTTTATAGACATGAAGGTCTATTCAATGGATTTTCATTGAAGTCTTTGTCTCCTATTCAGCATGAGACAATGCTTGTATCAGAGTACTAAGTTGATTCTCTTTAGTATTCAATCTTCTTATTTAGTGAAATAACTGAATGCACTATATCTTCTTCTTCTCTTCCTTTGATTCCCAATACTAACACCTGAGTGTATTGATATATTCCCCTCTTTCTGTGCAGATCTGAGTTTAGTTGCACGAACCATTCTTCTTCTCTTTGTAAAGCACAACGAGGATGTTAAACACCAGTCATGTGTGTGTGGTACCACTTCTCTTCATAAAACCAGATTGTTCACTGTTCTTCCGTCTTCGCAAACGAATACATCATCTATTGAACTGAAGGTATCGAGGAATCCTTCAGCTTTCATGCAGCTCCAAAAAGATGGGCATACTCCAACAGTACATGTGGCTCTTCTCCAAGCCAGTCACGCAAGTCCCAATACGGCACGCAAGTCTTCGGCGCGCAAGTCCAAACTAGTGCGCAAGTGTCATCAAAGCACCTGATCGATGCTTCCTTCCCCAACTAAAAAATTGCATGACCCACTTCCGTTCTCTCCCAAACCTCCTTGGGTGCGCATCCAACAACCGACGCGCAACCTCTACTTGCGCGACCCAACTACCACTTGCACGACTCAACCACCTGAGCAACGAGAGCTCAAAAAATCTCTAAGTCTTGAACTCCATTGAAAATGAGGAGGGGTGGTCCTCTATTTATAGGAAAACTGGACCCCCTGCACGGTGGTGCGCAAGTCTTCCCTCGGCATGCAGGTTTCGGCGTGCAGCTCATCCGCCCTAGCCTCTGTCGCGCTGCTCACTTGCACAACCACACCAATACATGCACGACCCTCTTTCCTTTGCCATATTTTTAAGTTCTGATCATGAAAAACAACAGGTGCGCAAGTTTCCAGACCACCTAGGAACCAGCGTGCAGGTCCCTTCTCGGCGCGCAGGTCACTTGTGCGACCCAACCAATACTTGCGCGACACTTATCCCTTTTCCATTTTCCACGTTATGATCTAGAAAAACTATAGGAACGCATGTTTCCTCTTCTTCAATTACACGGCGCAAAAGTCTCTTTTCCAAAAACACTTTTCTTCATTTGTCGATTTTTCAGGCCCAAAAATTTGGCAAAAACTGGAAAACAACGCCACCTTAAACTTTTCTTTTGTGCGGCCTCCAGATGGTCTCTTCCTTTGTCATTTCTCTCATCACTACTTCCCATAACCATTATTCAACTTTCATCACAAAATTTTCTATCATGATATATATCCTTTGATAGATCAGCATTAGCATCATCATACTTTTATACAATGTGAAGTGCATGGGCATCTCAGAATTCCAATCCCTTTCACTTTGTCTTCTTCTTCGACCGTCATTCTCTACTTCATGCAAATCATATGACTCAATTATTCAAGAAACCGTTTGCATGGTTCTCATGCAATCATGAATAGTTTCACGGTCTTCATCAACTGTCATGTCTTCTTCTTCATCCTCAGATGAATTATACCTCACCATTTGTCTCTGTTGTAAACCACATGTCGGCTTTGACACATGTTCTCTAAATTTATAACCACTACAACAATCATCTGAATTTCTATTCCTCCATTTCATTGGAGAACTTAGTGATCTATTTCATTTTGATATTCATTGACAACTATTGACAACAAATACAACCTTATAAATAAAGTGGTTCCAACAATCTCCCCCTTTGTATTTTGTTGTCAATACCTTATACATCTTCTGAAATGAATTCATCAATGTCAAAATGAGAATTTTCTCTTCAATAAAATTTTATTTTAAAACTTTCATTTCACTTTCTCTCCCCCTTATTGACAATAAATACAAAGCTCATGGTAGGGAGGGTATCAATCCATACTTAAGCAATGTTTCATTAATCATTTCACACTAAATCTACTTGAGCAATGCTTGATGTAGAAAACAAGAGGATTTGATATAGACAACAAGGATGGCCATTTTTGACAGATCTTGATACCATATGAGATGAGAAATAATGTATTTTGTCTTCAAGGGTTTACCACTTTCATTTCAGGCTAAAGAGATCAAATGTGATAGGGAATAATCAACCTGAAACTCCTGCACTCACATCAGGAAATAGATCAAAAACATTCAAGTGAAATCAGAAGGATAAGTGGCCTTGGGGAACTTCCATTCTTCTTATGTCACTGATCAATTCAGTTACTCCCCCTTTGTAGAATGATCTTTGTTCTGAGTAACCAAGGTTGAGATATTGGGAAAATGACATACCTTCTCCAATGACATGATCTTCAAGAAATTTATAGAGTAGTTGCATTTAATTCCAGCTGGATTTGATACTGATTGAAACAATGATTTTGGAAGCTTCTTCATTTTTCTCCCCCTCAAGGGGAACACTCCTCATCATCTTCATCAAGAGTGATTCTTCATCATCTTAGTCTTTGAACATCAATTGAAGAATCTTAAAAGGATGGAAACTTCATCAGCTTAGCTATCAAGAGTTGACAACATTCACTACTTATCAGGTTCTCCCCCTAAGAGCATGATTCACCTTCAATTCCCTGCATTATTAGAACAAATACAATACACAAATGATTAAGGGAATAAGGTGATTCCTCCTTGCTTCATCAACATGAGCTGTATGGTTGATGATCTTTTCTCAACCAAGTTCCTCTATTTTCTCCAGTCTTCATGCCTGCACATTTGAACATATGTTCTGATATGTGTTGATGTGGCATGGTTCTCTTCACATTCTCTTATTATTTGCGTGGAGAATTGTTCTGCTTAATAACCCTCTTGAATGATACATTATTACTCCTTTTGAGGACTTCTTCTTGCTTTGGTATTAAGGTTAGACAACCTTTTGCAATGTGACCATATTTCATGCATCTCTCACATAGAACATCTTTGACACATGTGTTTCTCTTGGTTTGGAATCTCTCATGCATTCTATCTTCATCACGTGAAAGTTTTTCTTTTCCTTTACCACTAGCCCTGGATTGTTCATTTTCAAGTTTCCTCATTCTTTCCAAATCTTCTGTCCAAATTACCAATATGTCATTTGGAACTGTTGCAGCAGGTTTGGATCTTCCACATCGGTTCATCAGAGTTTCATCTCTCTTAGTTTCCCTCATAGATGAATGACCCTTCAATTTTATGGATCTAAAATCCTGGGTCTTCTCAGCTTCCCTACTTGATATCTTCTTGGGGAAATGTGTGTTCACAATATTATTTTGTTTTCTTCCCAAGTTACTTGCTTCATACTTAGCCGGCATATGTGGTCTTCTGTTCTTATCAGCTCTGGATATCTGCTGACGAAGGCATGCACCATTCTTGTGACCCCTCCCATTGCATACATCGAAAATGTTGTCAAGAATTCCAAATCTTTTTGCAGTAAACAGATGCTTCTGGACCTGTAGATGTTTCTTCTTCTTATATGGATTTCTCCCCTTTGATACAAGCTTTCTTTGTGCTTTTTTCATTAAAGGGATTGTACCAACAATCCAGTGCACAATGCCCAAATCTGTTGCATCACCAACATTGACCCACAAATCTTTTCTTATTTGTATCTTTTGTATGAGGTTGTTGGGCCTTCTTCTTAATTTTTTGTGCTCTATTTGATGAACCAACTTCCTACTTTTTCTTCCCATCCACCATATCCATGGTGGTAGATTTCTTCTCCTCACCTTTCCTCATCCACACTTGTTTAGAATTTTCCTTCCAGCCTGCACTGATTGTGGGAACGTATTTAGAAACATGAGTACAAGATGGTTTGGATGATACCTTAACTTTCTCCGTTTCTTGTGATAGATCAACGAGTGAATTCATGATCTTCTTATCACATGTTGGAGGTCTTTTGGATTTAGCATCCTCCAGTTTGCATTGAATGGCAACAAATATTGTTTCTTGATATGGATAATCAAGAGTTGTCATAATATTCTTGTCACATGTTGGAGGTATTTCAGATTTAGTATCCTCCAATGAACATTGAGTACAAGCATCTCCTATTTCATTCTTTTTTGAAGTCTCAATATGGGTCTTCTCAAGATCTGTCAATTGGGCTTCCAATTTTTGACTTTTAATATTGAGGATGATCTTCTGATCTTCAATCATGATAATATTCTCTTCACAAGTCTTCTTCAATCTTTCAACCTCATCTTTATGCGTCTTAACTTTGTTTTGTAACAAAGAGTCAAGTTCCTTGAATCTATTGGAAGTTTCTTCCAAACAAAAACTCTTGACTCCATTGCTCTTCTTCAGATCAGTTTCAAGTGCATGGATCTTTTCTTTTAGAGTCTTATTGACTTCCTCTTTTTCTTCAAAGACTTTAATCTATTTGGTGAGCTTTAAACATTCAATAATTTTTCCTTCCAAGCCCTTTTCCAAATTATCAGTTTCTCTTTCCAATCGATTGATCTCAGCCTGCATGCATTGAAATATTCTAAAAACAGGATCAACTCTTTCTTCAGGAATATCACGCAGAAAGCTTATTAATTTCTCTTGATCACTTGCGATAGAAGTGTCATCCATTACTATGGTAGAATCATGAGCCACAAGCTCGATACTTTCCAAGACTGATATTTCTTCATTATTGGAAGGGCAAGGAGAACCAGATACTGCATCTTCTTTGGATATCAAGGAATTCTTCAACTGCTTCTTCTCCTTCTTTTTCCTATTTGTCATGGCCTTGCTGGATGTAGGCTTCTGCTCATAAATGACTGAGTCATTATCAAGACTGCTCTTCATTGTTGACTTTAGGAAAGAAACTCAAATAATATTCTGAATAGGATTACTGTATAGTATCAAACATATGTGAACCTCCATCTAATACCACTTGTAGGACCCCAAAACACCCTGAGAGGGGAGGGGTGAATCAGGGTGTCACCTTTTTCTTTTTAAAGTTGTGGATCTTGTTCCCACATTAGTAGGAACTAGCTAAACCCTTATGATGGATATGATCATCAATGAAACATTCACATTAAAATAGATGACACAACAATTTTTAATTGGTTCACCACTAAGGGATACATCTAAGGAGCATATGTCGACAAGTTTTTGGACATACCAAATTCCACTAATCTTCACTAGTTGTGGATTACAAAGGTTTGGGAACAATCACTCTATCCCAGGCTCACTGCCTTTAAAAAAGTTCAGGGATAGCTCACTACATCCCTCGGGTCACTCACATTGACTCCCCCTGGCTCACTGCCTTTGGTGAAGTCCCACTCTGTTTATAGATGTGAAGGTCTGTTCAATAGATTTGCATTGAAGTCTTTGTCTCCAGTTCAACATGAGACAATGCTTGCATCAGAGTACTGAGTTGATGCTCTTTTGTATTCAATCTTCTTCTTTAGTACAATAACTGAATTCACTATATCTTCTTCTTCTCTTCCTTTGATTCCCAATACAAACACCTAAGTGTATTGATATATTCCCCTCTTTCTGTGAAGATCTGAGTTTAGTTGCACGAATCGTTTTTCTTCTCTTCGCAAAGCACAATGAGGATGTTAAACACCAGTCATGTGTGTGAGGTACCACTTCTCTTCATAAAACCATATTGTTCACTGTTATTCCGTCTTCGAAAATGAATACATCATCTGTTGCACTGAAGGTATCAAGCAATCTTTCAGCTTTCGTGCAGCTCCAAAAAGACGGGCGTACTCCAACAGTACCTGGCGCTCTTCTCCAAGCCAGGCGTGCAAGTCCCAATACGGCGCACAAGTCTTCGACGTGCAAGTCCAAAATGCCATGAAAGTTTTAGCAAAGCATCTACGCGACGCTTCCTTCCCCAACTACAAACTTGCGCGACCCACTTCCTTTCTCTCCCAAACCGCCTTGGGCGTGCATCCAACAACCGGCGCACAACCTCTACTTACGCGACCCAACTACCACTTGCGTGGGTCAACCACCTGTGCGACGAGAGCTCACACAATCTCTATGTATTGAACTCCATTTAAAATGAGGAGGGGTGGTCCTCTATTTATTGGAAAACTGGACCCCCTGCGCGGTGGCGCGCAAGTCTTCCCTCAGTGCGCAGGTTCCGACGCGCAGCTCATCCGCCCTAGCCTCTGTCGCGCTGCTCACTTGCGCGACCACACCAATACTTGCACGACCCTATTACCTTTTCCATATTTTGAAGTTCTTATCATGAAAAACAATAGGAATGCAAGTTTACAGACCACCTAGGCACCGACGCGCAGGTCCCTTCTCGGTGCGAATGTCACTTGCGCGACCCAACCAATACTTGCACGACACTTATCCCTTTTCCATTTACACGTTTTTATATTGAAAAAATATAGGTGCGCATGTTTCCTCTCCTTAAAGTACACAACGATCAAGTATCTTTTCCAAAAACACTTTTCTCCATTTTTCGATTTTTCAGGCCCAAAAATTTGGAAAACAGTGGAAAACGATGCCACCTTAAACTGTTCTTTTGTGCTGCCTCCAGTTGGTCTCTTCCTTTGTCATTTCTCTCTTCACTACTTCCCATAACCGTTATTCATATTTCATCACGAACTCTGCTATCGTGATATATATCCTTTGATAGATCATCATTAGCATCATCGTACTTTTATACAATGTGAAGTGCATGGGCATCTCAGAATTCCAATCCCTTGCACTTTGTCTTCTTCTTCAACCGTCATTCTCTACTTCATGAAAATCATATGATTCAATTCTTAAATAAGTATCTGGCATGGTTCTCATGCAAGCATGAATAGTTTCATGGTATTCATCAACCGTCATGTCTTCTTCTTCATCCTCAAATGGATTATACCTCACCATTCGTCTCTGTTGTAAACCACTTGTCTCCTTTGCCACATGTTCTATGAATTTATGATCAGTACAACAATCATCTGAATTTCCATTCCTCCATTTCATTGGAGAACTTCATGATCTCTCTCATTTTGATATTCATTGACAACTATTGACAACAAATACAACCTTATACACAAAGTGGTTCCAACAATAACAATGTTTTATTTGAGGAGGTATATACTTGTAAATCCTTCATAATGGTTTAAAAAAAATGTTAATTACCCTATGCATATCCCCCAGGAGTGTCATAACCAAGAGTGCAGCAAGGCCCATTGTTGTGTGCCAGGATACCCCGGTTCAAGCTCAAAACTATTTGTCAGAGTTTTCACTCCAAGGTACATCTATGCTAGAGCCACCTCTACCTTCTCGTATCTAGACAGGGATGTACTGATTGGAAAATACACAAAATCTCTACATTACCAAAATTCTAGGAAGTTATTCTATAATAATCCTAAAAGTTTATCTTAGGGTAATGTTCTCTAATCAGAGTTTTTTTTCTAAATCTAGCTTCCAAGGTTTGTACTAAACATCCTATGATACAAACATTAACAAACTGACCCCAGTTACCCACAGTCAGTGCATTATTACATAACATTGGCATGATCAAAATAGATCATGTCTCGAAATACTGATTAGTTTAGTAGCCTAGGAAGTACTAGATGCATACATAAGTTTTACATTACATCATGAAATAAAAACAAAAAAATTTTATCCCCTTTGAACACACTTATATCTCTTAGCCTAACTCTGTAGGTCAACCATAAAAATACTTCTTCACATCCTGGGAAAAATAAAACATAGAAAGGGGTGAGCTCAGATGCTCAGTAAGGATAACAATATAGTAGAAACTTTCATAAATAAGATCAAACTTTTAAGGAAATGTATAAGAATAAAACATAAGCCTTTTAAACTTAAAATTCAGTATAATATGTAAAATATAAATCAAATAATTCTATTTACTTATTCACATGAATATTCTACTAGTCAAATAATCACATGCAATATCAATAGGCAATTTCATAATGATAGAATACATAATGCCAGACTTCATAACCACATAGTCAAGGCCTCGTGGCAAGACTAAAAACAAGATTTTTTCAAGGCCTTGTTCCAAGACACTAGTTTGTCACATGAGACCTACTGATGCATCGATGAGCTATATTAGGATCCACCCATCACTTACAAAGTCCAATGTATTCCTCATATGAAAAGGTTGAATCATAACATAAACATTCATATTAAAACTAGCATACAAAATGTTAAAACTTTAACCATAAACCATGAATGTTATAAAAATAACACATCCACATTAAAACATATCACAAAACCTTTAATACAATATAGAAGATTTTATCATAATAAATCAACTTCAAACAAGTGTAAAATCCATCAAATGATGTTGACATAGATGAAATCAAAAATATTTGAGAGAAATATCTCTTTCTATTGTGAAATAATTTAAAATTACATAATTATAAAAGAAAAGATTTATTTTGAAAATAATATTATAATCTTGTAAGATAAGATTCTAAGGTGTTATAACGACAGAAAATAGTGGCACCCACCGTATAAGTTAAAAAAACATTCTTACATTAATTTGTTGAAAAGATCATAAAGTACCTTGTTTGGAAAATGACAAAAAGATTCATTTCAAAACATTTTATAAAAATTCAAATAAGGGTATAAATGACTTTAAACCATAGTCTCGTAAATAGTAAAAATGTTTTGAAATATATTTTTAAGAAACACAGATGTGGATGAAAAAGAGGCTCTAGTAGATACTCACGTATAAACAACCTCAGATAAGAAAGAGATTGTAGAATTAACCCTTACCTTGTACTTTTTCTTGATTGAGGGTACATTAACCTCTTGTATAATAGTTAAATAAATTTTATTAAATTATAAAATAACCACATACATAAATATGATATCATATATGATATTCTAATATTGCTTTGTTAATAATATTTCTGTAGTATCATCTTTTCAGGTGTTAACTGATTAGTTTTCCTTTATATGCTTGGTTACGTAAGCCATGTTTTTTATCAATAATATGAATTTGATTAATATTCATAATGATATTAAGTTTTTAAATATTATTTTTAATCATAAAAAGAAAATTATTCTTGAATGGTTATGATGGGGAATGAATTTCACCGCGTTCGTGGAGATGGTAATCCGTACGTACGCACAAGAAACAATATCATTCTATTGATGGTGAAATAGTATGAAATTAGATGGTATATCATATATAAAGAATCCTTAAAATGTTATATTTATTATTTACATTATTTATACTCATTATTATACCCATGAAAATATTGAAGTGTTTGAATAAAAAACTACACCACGACGTGGAGACGGTAAGTCGTATGCACACATGTATGGTGACTTGTCATTCATAGGATGGATAGAACAATAAATATGGTTGTACCATATTTATAATAACATCATAGTATGTATAAGGTACTGGAGTTATGATTTTGTTATGGAAATAACAAATAGAGGAAGTGGAAGAAGAAAAGAACTTTGAAAGAGGTGGTGAAATTATTAACTCTTCTTCAGATGTTTCCTTCTGAGTTGATCAAAAGGGCTCCTTAGGTTGGCTTTCAGATCAAAATAAGGGATCTAGGTAGAATTGAAGGTAGTTGGAAGGATATTTGGGTAGGGTTTAGCTGAGCCAAAGGGCTTTGGAGGTGTGATTTTGAGAGAAGGGGAAGTACCGTTTTATAAGAGAGGTGAGTATAATGACCTAGACCCCCATAGCGCATCCCATTTGACAATTTCTGGATCCTAGGGGTGATGTATCGGTGGTAGGATGTCATTTCAGTGTGCGACCGATCGTCGCGACCGATCGGCACGACCGATCGGCGCGACCGATTGTTGTCACCCAGCCTTGTCGGGTTTCTCTTCTACAGTCTTTCCTGTAACGCCTCTTTTTGGGATTTTCAACTCCTTTCAAAGCCATTTAAAATTCCAAAATTAATACCCAATAAATCCCTAGAGAATAATAATTAATTCCATCGTGTGTAACCACCCAACTGCATGGGAAACCACGATCCGACTTTCCAGGCGTTCAAAATTCTCATATCCCGTAACAATGGGATCTTATCTATATATTGCATGGGAAGTCCTTTTTCCTCTTCTTCCTTTGACCGGATTCGTTCTTCCCATGGTGTGCCTGGAGTCCCTTCTTCCCATGGCTTGTGGCACGCCTCTTCTGGATCTTTCCACTCACCCTTGGAGTCCCTGATGTCCCTTCCCTGCAAGTCGCACATCCCCTGTTCCTGGAGCGTGATCAGGTAGGGTTTTCCTTCACCTCTCCTTTCTGTGCATCATGCGGTGTGAGTACGCTTTTGTTTCTATGGGTATTTATGAAACCAAACTAAACAAAGATAATTAATGGACCTTTAAAAGAATTAAGGGGGTGTGAGGGATATTCTGTTGTACTCTTTTATGTTGGTATGTGTTGTGAATTATACGGGCCTATGCTCACTGAAAATCATGGCCGTTGGTGGTCTTTCTTTGTGCACTAATGAACCTAGGTGCTCCTGGATGTTTAAATAAATGTAACATGGAATTGGTTAATTACGTATAATCAGTTAAATAAATTGAAATCACCAGGATCAACCCCTTTTCTGTGATAACTATGGTTAAAGCCCAGTGGAATTGAAACCATGGAGTGTGTTAAGTCTTTTAAATCTGAAAATACCTACAAGGTCCTACTTTGTGTTGGTGGTAGTGGTTTGGTTGTTTTCTTTCATGGGATTAGATTGCTGGGGTGATGTGGGTGAGGATGTGATCCTCTGATGTGGCACAGTTTCTGGTTGTGAATCTGGGGTTGTGGTTGCTCTGCTTATATCACGAATTGGGGTGGAATCCTCTTCCGTTGAGAAACCTTTTTATAAATAGTTCTGGGGATGTGGGTGCTATATCTTGAAGCCTGATTTGGTACCAATACCTGGAGGGATCTCACTTTGATGTGAATTCACAAGAGAACTGGGTGTGAATGTTTAAATTGATGTTGGCTGTATCTTTTTCCCTTAGGCTTGTGCTTGTTCCTATTAGTTGCCCAATACTGCAGAATTTACTTAAACAGGATCACTTGAACATGGAAACAAGAATGGTTTAATTGGGAAATTGATTTTGGGAATGAGTTGTGACTCGGTAGCAAGTAGTATGCTTTCTATGAGTAGTGACCAGGCTGTTTGTGCTTCGGTTTTGTGTAGAACCCTAGGTTGGGTTGTGTTCTTGTTACCTATATATATATAATTGTAGTTATTGTGTTTTTATTCGTGCCCCACCCAAGTTGAGAACTTAGTGCCGAACACCCCATTTTATGGGGAGGGTGTTTTTCCCAACACTCCTATGAGTGGCTAGTTATTAGCTCCTTTCTGCTCCCTTTCCCGAATAGCCCAAGACTCTTCGGGTAGGCTGTGATGGCCTGAAGTCCATTATTAGCCCAAGAATCTTCGGGCAGGGTAGTTGTGGTGGTTGGACCAGGTGTTTGCGGGTAGGTTGTTTCCCAAGTGTCTTCGGGATGAGGCCTAGGTGTCTTCAGGCATGGTAGTAGTTGTTCTGACCTAGATGTTTGTGGGTGTGGTTACACGTGGTGGTTGTGGACCAGGTGTCTATGGGCAGGATAGTAGTTATGGCCTAGGTGTGTGTGGGCGGGGTTTGGTAGTGGTACTGCGGTCCGGTTGTGGCCCAGGTGTGTGCGGGTAGGGTTTGGTAGTGGGACTGCGGTGAGAATGGTGGGATTGGTTCGATGCGTAGGATGTCTTCAATAACCAGTGGGAAAGTGGCGCAGGGTACCCAAACATTGATGTGCTATTACTATACTTTACTTTCCTTGCATTATCTGGGGAGTGTTCCTTGGTGAGACTTGGGTGGATATTTTTTCCTTGCTAGGTGCTTTGGTTTTTATTTTCTCACAGGGCATTAGAACGCCTCTCCACTTGTGCACGAGAGTCTTTGGTTTTCCATACTGAGTGTACTTGTATGCTCACCCTACGTATATAAAACTGTTTTCAGGTTTCCAGGAGGACTTCAGGGATCGTGCAGGACTGTACTAGCGCGGACCTTGGGGCTGATTCTGTTGTCGTTTTCCTTTTTCTTGGTACTTTACCTTTGGAGTTTTATGGCTTGTATCTTTTACTTTTGAACATGCATATGGGAATGGTTTACTTTTGACTTTACCTTTAATTTCAGCTTCGGTATTGCTGGGGTTGGTGTCTTATCTCTCGATCCTATAAAAATAAAAAGGGTAATGCCTTCCTTTTTGTGTGAGATTCTATACCCTTGGCGCTGGTCGCCACTCTGGGACCTATTAAAGGCGGGTTTCGTGGGTCATTATCTCTCCTTCAACTTAAAGAAGGCAGGGCTTGGCAATTTGCTGACCCTTCCCTCCTTTTGGTGAAGGCGGGTCCTGACAGAATGGTATCAGAGATAGAGGTTGGGAGATAGGATGGAGTCTGGAGTTAGGCACAATGAGTATTTCATGGGATGGTAGGGAAACAGTTTTAAGTGACCTTGGTGCATGAATTAGTCCAGGGAAGACTGGCCAGGACACGGGATTTTAGGGCCCACCGTGATCCGATGCAAGGACTTTGGACCTACCAAACGACCAAGTGAGGCTACACTGATTACAGAGTAGAGACCCTAGGAAAGGTACATGCATCATAATGACTTGTGTTCTTATGTTTCATGGGTGTCTTGGGGATTCAAAATAAATAAGGGAGTCTAAGAAAATTTGAGAACAATATTTTTCACTACTCAGGCTTAGGAATTCTTTGTTTACTTTGCAGCTATGGCACCTGGGAGGTGACCATGAGTAGTGCGGACGATTGAGGCCCATGAGGTCGACTTGTCCGATCGGCAGAGGATCGACCGAGAGGAGGAGGATGATCAGTGGAAGAACACGCTTCGAGCCTTTCAGCGACATACCCTCGGGAAGTACGAGGGCAACACCTCAGATATGGAGACGTAGAGATGGCTCGAGGAACTAGTGATCTCTTTCGGCCTGATTCGGGCTCTGCCAGAGTATTGGGTTCCTCTGGCCGTGAGCTAGATGTGGGGAGCGACACGTCAGTGGTGGATGCTTTATCTGGGGGAGAAGAGGGAGGATGAGGTGTCATGGGCTGATTTTAAGAAGGAGTTCCGGGCGGAATTCCTCTCTTCTACGATGAAATATGAGAAGAGGCAGAATCTACTCTCCCTCTAGTAGGGGTGTATGTCAGTGAGAGAGTTGGGGATCAAGTTCAGGGATCTCCTCCACTTTGCTCCTGACCTCTTTCCGGATGAGGAGTCTCGGGCGAGACGTTTGGAGGAGGTACTCTGACCTTCCCTCCAGTATGTTGTTACTCCCTTCAGCCTACCAACATACTTAGAGGTGCAGAAGAAGGCTGAAGTGGTGGAGAGGATGCACACGCTGGGAGGTATATCACGAGAGGGGATTCAGCTAGGCCTGTCAAAGGGAAAGGCCGTCAGCACCCGACCTACTGCATCGGGACCCTCTAGGTTCCAAGCAGCACGGAGCAGACCTCAACAGTTCCAGTATCGGCACCTTCAGAACCAGTGCCCGGATAGAGTACAGTATAGCGGAAATGGGTAGGCCCATCACCCACCTCGGCAGCAGCAGCTTCCAACTAGGCCCTTTCAACAGCAACAACAGGGGCAACGAGCTCCAGCTCCTCTGAGGGCAGACGTTGCAGGAGGAGGCCTCCCCCAGGGCGCTTCTCAGGTACCTCGACCAGAGCGTGGTCGGGGAGTTGGCCGAAAGCCGAGAGGCAGAGGATCCGGGCGTGGGAAGTTGCACACCATAGAGGCAGCAATTCCAGTAGGGCCGGAGGTCGTTCGAGGTACGATCAGTTTTATTAGTACCCTTGCTTACGTCTTGTTCGATACAGGAGCTTCCCACTACTTTGTTACACCCAGTCTGGCCCGTGCTTTGGGTATAGATGACGAGAGACTTCCAATGCCCCTGGTGCTGAGCACACCAGTCAGAGGTTAGACCGACTTGTTATATGTTTGTCAAGGATGCAGACTGACGATAGGGCCACATCAGTCAGTAAGGGACCTCCTACTATTACAGATACAACCATACGATTTCATCCTAGTCATTGACTGGTTGTTCTTTGTATGTTCCGTCATATACTTCTTTCGAGTAAGGGTTGTGTTTTTAGACTTGAGTGGCCAACATGTGACTTTCATCGGTGAACAGGGTTTCCGGAAGGGCAGCAGGCGAGAGGAACCCCTCCTCTCCTTGTTAGCTGATCTATCAATGGAGTCAGAGGATGCATAGATGGTGGAGGTACCAGGGATCATCAGTGAGTTTATGGATGTATTCCCTGAGGAGGTGACAAATCTACCCCCTCGACATGATTTCATGTTTGGGATAGACTTGCAGCCAGGTGCTCGTCCGATTTCGATGGCTCCCTACCAGATGGCACCTTCGGAGCTACAGGAGTTGCGGATTCAGATTGACGATCTAATGAAGAAGGGTTTTGTTCGACTGAGTGCGTCACCGTGGGGTGCTCCAGTCTTTTTATCAACGAAGGAAAACGGTGGTCTCAGGCTATGCATAGACTACAGGAGACTGAATCAGGTAACGGTAAAGAATCGCTACCCTCTTCCAAGGATAGACGATCTCTTTGACCAGTTGAGGGGGGCAGAATGGTTCTCTAAGATCGATTTGTGGTCAGGATATCACCAGTTGAGGGTGAAGGAGGGTGACATCTCGAAGACGACCTTAAAGTGCAGATATGGACACTTTGAGTTCGTAGTCATGTCATTCGGCGGTACGAACTCTCCAGCCGTGTTCATGGGACTCATGAACTCCGTCTTCTGGGAATACCTGGATCAGTTCGTAGTCATGTTTATTGACGACATACTGATCTACTCAATATCAGAGGATGACCCAGATTTTGTGTGGGACGAGTAGTGTGGGGCGATCTTTAGTTATCTGAAGGAGAAGTTGGTTAGTTCCCTAGTGTTGAGGTTTCCAGAAGAAGGGGCGTCATATTAGGTATTCTGTGATGCTTCAGGGCAGGGCCTCAGATGTGTGTTGATGCTGCTGCATGGGGTGATCTCCGATGGGTCTAGGCAGTTATGTCCTCACGAGCATAACTATGTCACCCATGATCTAAATCTTGTGGCGGCTGTGTTCTCACTAAAGTTATGGCGGAACTACCTCATCGGGGAGTTCTTTATGGTCTTCACCAATCACAAGAGCTTGAAGTATGTCTTCTCCTAGCGGGACCTGAAATTGCGACAGTGAAGGTGGATGGAGTTACTTCAGGACTACGACTTCGAGATTTACTACAAATCAGGAAAAAGGAATGTGGTGGCCGATGCCATGAGCAGGAATTCACAGAGGGGTGCAGTTCAAGAGTCAGCAGATACTTGGAAGGCTATGGGGGAGTTGGCTTCCCTGCACCTGGATGCTAGGATAGAAGGTGGAAGAGGTTTCCTATATCAGATGACAATACAATCTTCTTTTTTATGTCAGGTGGAGAGGTCTCAGTGAGGAGACCCAGAGAGTGAAGTGATGCGTGACTGAGTTAGCCAAGGCAGTGCTTCAAAATGGTGGATAGAAGATGGTTAGAATCAGATGTTATTATGAGGGAAGTTGTTCGTTCTAGAGACGATGCGCGAGAGAGTCCTTGGTGAGTTCCGAAAATCACCCCTGGCGGTGCACCCAGGAGTTTCCAAGATGTGCCAGGGTCTGAGGAGACAGTTTTGGTGGCCCAGGGCAAAGCGGGCAGTGGTAGAGTTTGTGGCCAAGTGCCTAGTGTGTCAGTAGGTGAAGGATGAACACTGTGTTCCATGTGGTTTGTTGAAACCTTTATAAGTCCCAGAGTGGAAGTGGGACGACTTATCGATGGATTTCGTCATGGGGATACCCAAGGTTCAAGGAGGGTGTGGCGCCATCTGGGTAGTAGTGGACCGATTGATGAAATCGACTCACTTTCTGGCAATCAAGGTGTCGAGTGCAGTGGATTCTCTAGCACAGAGGTATGTGGATGAGATGGTGAAGTTTCATGGGGTTCCAAGGTCCATAGTCTCGGATAGGGATGCATGATTTACCTCATGAGTCTGGAGGGGTTTGCATCATGATTTCGGTACCCAGCTATGCTTTAGCACTGCCTTCTACCCCCAGACAAATGGGAAGACAGAGCGCACCATATAGACCTTGGAAGATATGCTATGAGAATGCATCCTAGAATTTTGGGGATCGTGGGTGCGACACTTGCCTCTGGTAGAGTTCACCTACAAAAATAGCTACCACTCTACCATTGGCATGGATCTATTTGAAGCTTTGTACATGAGTCCGTGTCGCTCACCCGTGTGCTGGATAGAAGTCGGGGAACATGTGTTCTTGACCCGGAGGTGGTACAAATCACAACGGAGAAGGTGCAGCTTATACGAGAGAGGATGAAGGTGGCTCAGGTTTGGAAGAAGTCATATGCGGATGATAGGAGAAGGCCCTTGTAGTTCGAGGTTAGGGACCACGTGTTCTTGAAGGTCTCCCCTCGGCGTGGACAACAGAGGTTCGGTAGGGGGAGAAAGCTCTCTCCCAGATTCATTAGACCCTTTGAAGTGTTGTGGTGGGTTGGAGAAGTGTCTTATCAGCTAACCTTACCACCGCCGCTACTGAGGATACACGATGTCTTCCATGTGTCCCAGCTCCGTCGGTAGCTGCATGACGATTCACATGTCCTTGAATGGGGAAAGCTAGATATTGAAGACGATGCAAAATTCGTGGAGCGACCAGTGATGATCGAGGATCATGAGGATAATGTGCTTTGTGGACGAACCATTCCTTTGGTTTGTGTGTTGTGGAGGCATGGTGAGCTTGAGGAAAGTACATGGGAACGGGAAGTACAGATGCATGGCCAGTACCCCAAGTTGTTTTGAGTTTTGTGCTGTTCGATTTTGTACTTGTAATGGCGAACACTTTACCTTGTTAACTATGGAATGTATGGTTTTCCTTATTATCTAGATGCATGCGAAAAGTCCTGACTATGGGAAGTGGAGGACCTGATCCCTAATCAAGACGCATTAAGGTGGATGCGATTAAACCCATGCGGGTGAGTCAGTGTTTCCCAAAGCAGATAGTATCTTGACATGGAGGAAGAAACTCCCCAACCCATATGACTGGACAACTTGACCCCCTTTAATATTGCATCATTGATCGAGGGAGAGGTGTTTCTAAATGTTGGAGGGGTTCATTCCTGAGAAGTATCTTTAGAGGTGGTTGTTTGGACCCCTTTTCTCTTCTGGTTTGGGTTGATTCTCGAGGGCGAGAATAGTTCGAGAGGTATCTGATGTAATGACCCAGACCCTCATATCCCATCCCTTTTCCAATTTCCGGATCCTAGGGGTGACGTCTCGGTGGTAGGACTCCATTTCAGCGTGCGACCGATCGGGACGACCGATCGGCGTGACCGATCGCTGTGCCCGATCGGTGCGGCCGATCGGTGGGACCGATGGGCGCCATCGATCAGTGCGACTGATCGGAGGGAACGATCTACACCACCGATCAACGTGACCGATCGACATGACCGATCGTTGTCACCCAGCCTTATCGGGTTTCTCTTCTATAGTCATTCCCATAATGACTCTTTTTGGGATTTTAAACTCCTTTTAAAGACATTTAAAATTCCATAATTAATACCCAATAAATCCCTAGATAATAACAATTAATTCCATCATGTGTAACCACCCAACCGCATGGGAAACCCCGATCCGACTTTCCAGGCGTTCACAATTCCCATATCCCGTAACAATGAGATCTTATCTATATATCGCACGGGAAGTCCTTTTTCCTCTTCTTCCTTTGACCGGGTTCATTCTTCCCCTGGTGAACCTAGAGTCCCTTCTTCCCATGGCTTGTGGTGCGCCTCTTCTGGAGATTTCCACTCACCCTTGGAGTCCCCTACGTCCCTTCCCTGCAAGTCGCGCATCCCCTGTTCCTGGCGCGTGATCAGGTAGGGTTTTCCTTCGCCTCTCCTTTTTGTGCATCATGTGAGGTGGGTACGCTTTTGTTTCTGTGGGGATTGATGAAACCAAACTAAACAAATATAATGAACGAACCTTTAAAAGAATAAAGGGGGTTTGATGGATGTTCTGCTGTATTCTTTTATGTTGGTATGTGTTGTGAATTACACGGGCCTATGCTCACTAAAAATCATGGTTGTTGGTGGTCATTATTTGCGCACTAATGAACATAGGTGCTCCTAGATGTTTAAATAAACATAACATGGAATTGGTTAATTACATATACTCGGTTAAATAAATTGAAAGCACCAGGATCAACCCCTTTTCTGTGATAACTCCGGTTAAAGCCCAGTGGAATTGAAACCATAGAGTGTGTTAAATCTTTTAAATCTAAAAATACCTGCAAGGGCCTGCTTTGTGTTGGTGGTAGTGGTTTGGTTGTTTTCTTTCACGGGCTTAGATTTATGGGGTGATGTGGGTAAGGATGGGATCCTCTAATGTGGCATAGTTGCTAGTTGTGAATTTGGGGTTGTGGTTGCTCTGCTTATATCACGAATTGGGGTGGAATCATCTTCTGTTGCGAAACCTTTTTATCCATAGTTCTGGGGATGTGGGGGATGTATCATGAAGACTTCTTTGGTACCAATACCTTGAGGGATCTCACTTTGATGTGGATTTACAGGAGAACTGGGTGTGAATGTTTAAATTACTGTTGGCCATAACTTTTTCCATTAGGCTTGTGCTTGTGCCTGTTAGTTGCCCAGTGCTGCAGAATTTACTTAAACAGGATCACTTGAACATGGTAACAAGAATGGGTTAATTGGGAAATTAATTCTGGGAATGAGTTGTGACTCGGTTGTGAGTAGTATGCTTTCTATGAGTGGTGACCAGACTGTTCGTGCTTGGGTTAGGTGTGAAACCCTAGGATGGGTTGAGTGCTTATTACCTATATATATATATATAATTGTAGTTATTTTGTTTTTATTCGCCCCCGACCCAAGTTGAGAACTTAGTACCGAACACCCCATTTTATGGGGAGGGTGTTTTTCCTAACACTCCTAAGAGTGGTTGGTTATTAGCTCCTTTCTGCTCCCTTTCCCGAATAGCCCAAGACTCTTCGGGTTGGCTGTGATGGCCTGAAGTCCATTATTAGCCCAAGAATCTTTGGGCAGGGTAGTTGTGGTGGTTGGCCCAAGTGTTTTCGGACAGGTTGTTTCCCAAGTGTCTTCAGGATGAGGCCTAGGTGTCTTCGGGCATGACAGTAGTTGTTCTGACCCAGGTGTTTGCGGGTGTGGTTACGCGTGGTGGTTGTGGACCAGGTGTCTGCAGGTGGGATAACAGTTATGGCTCAGGTGTGTGTGGGAGTGGTTTGTCAGTGGGACTGCGGTGAGGTTGTGGCCCAGGTGTGTGCGGGTGGGGTTTGGCAGTGGGACTACGGTGAGAATGACAGGATTGGTTCGATGCGTAGGATGTCTTCAATAACCAGTGGTAAAGTGGCGTGGGTTACCCAAACATCGATGTGCTATTACTATACTTTACTTGCGTTGCGTTATTTGGGGAGTGTGCATTGGTGAGACTTGGGTGGATAGTTTTTCCTTGCTAGGTGATTTGGTTTTATATTTTCTCACAGGGCATTATAATGCCTCTCCACTTATGCACGAGAGTCTTTGGTTTTCCCTACTGAGTGTACTTGTATGCTCACCCTATGTATATAAAACTGTTTTCAAGTTTCCATGAGGACTTCAGGGATCGTGCTGGACCGTACTAGCACGGACCTTGGGGAAGTTTCTGTTGTCGTTTTCCTTTTTCTTGGTACTTTACCTTTGGAGTTTTGTGGCTTGTATCTTTTAATTTTGAACATGCATATGGGAATGGTTTACTTTTGGCTTTACCATTACTTTCAGCTTCGGTATTGTTGGGGTTGCTGTTTTATCTCTCGATCCTATAAAAATAAAAAGGGTAATGCCTTCCTTTTTGTGTGAGATTCTATACCCTTGGCACTGGTTGCCACTCTGGGACCTATTGACGGTGGGTTTCGGGGGTCATTATCTCTCCTTCAACTTAAAGAAGGAAGGGCTTGGCTATCTGCTGACCCTTCCCTCCTTTTGGTGAAGGCGGTTCGTGACAATGAGGGTCACCTTAGGAAAAGCTTGAAATATTATTTTTTTATAAAATCATATTCAATTTATAATGGATCCAAAATGATTTATTTAGAGGCTAAGGTGGGGATGGGTTGAAAACCTCTCAACCAATAGGTTTTAGACAGGTTTAGGTTACAATATTAACCTTATATTTTTAGATTTAACTCTTAGTTAAATAGTTTAACTTTTACCATGTATTCTTGTATTATTTTAATAAATGGTTAATAAACTTACTATAAAAATCCAAGAGAACACCAGGTGGTTAATTATTAATATATATAACCTTATATAAGTCCTTTGTCTGAACCTTTGATTTTTAGGAATATTATATCAATTAATAATACAATATTTGTTTTAAAAACTCATTTATTTAAATTTTGATACTATTTGGTATTTTGTTTTTGTGAAAGTCATAAAAACTTTTTCACTTCGAAAAAAATTTATTTAAACAACCCTAAAATGTCATATTAACCTATAAAATTTGTGGAATTCATCATAAGTCTCAATTTACATTTATTTGGATATTTATAATATCAATTATTTTAATCTTTCATTAATAAGGTAATTACTGCATCATCATTATATCATAAATAAATTTAATTATTTAATCTCTAAAAATTATAAATAAAATACCATTATGTAGGAAATATTTTTAGATTTCTAATGAATATTTATAGTTGAATTTATCTTTTGTATATCCCTATATTAAAAATGGTTTAGTTATTAAACTTTGAATTTAACTCATTTAACTCTCCTTTAAATAAAATAATAATAAATGTCCTAATCTAATCCAAGTGAAAAAAATGATAATATTTTATTACTAAGGTTTTTTTGGTAGAAATACACTTATTAAATAGAATGAAGACTTGTGTTAGGGTAATTATAATATCATTTTTTACCTTTAATTACTCCATTTACTTTTAATCGTGGTAAATACAAGTCAAAAGTTACTATTAAACCAAAATTATTTTCATCTTATTGAACCAAATTTTGTTTATTGATGTCAATCGTGTCTCTAAGATTTTTTAAATTCAATTCACAGAAGCGGTAAAATTATGTTTTATGCAAATTTGAAAAAGTGCCTAGAAGGTGGGTAAAAACGGTAAAAAGTTCAACACAAATTTATATATTCAATATTATTATAAAATTACTCCAATGAATTACATTGAACATATATAGGTATTATGTATCTATTTTTACCTAAAATAAATTTAAATAAAATAATTAATTATTTAAATAAAAAGTTGGTTTTAAACAATAATGTAGTGTTTTTCACTATTTATAAAAAATTGAATGTTTTCAGAAAAATACAAAAAATTCACCCTAAGCTAATTTTGATATTACAAATCCAAAAATGAATTCCATTTTGAAGAATAAAATTTATAAAATTTCAAAAAGTGGGTATTATTATTATTCATAACGGCTAGTTTGGTTGGTCGTGGTGTGTTAAAACTCCAAGTTGCGTACAACACAATCGATCGCATTATTCAAAGGGAAACATACCATGGAAGCTTGGGGTGTTACATGATTCCTTTGAAACAAAAGAATTAAATCATACATAATATGTCAATATCATCCATAAAATTTGTGTATAGAATCAAAAAATTTAAATTATATTTATTTTAATATTTATAATATCATTTATTTGATTCCTTCATTAATAAGGAAAATCCTACACCATTGTTGTGCCATAAATAAATTTAACTATTTAATGAATAAAAATTAAAAAGGAAATAACATAATTTAAAAAATATTTTTGCTTTATAATGAATTTTTATAGTCAAAGAGATCATTCATATAACCCTTTATTAAAATTTATTTAGTAAAAGATATATGTTTATGTTATAATTATCTTTACTTTAAATTAATTCTTATAACATGTCATTATCAAACTCAAGTGGTCCCCAAATTCCAAAATTTCAGCATAAGTATGATCATGGTTGAATATATTTCATCCAATAGGATTAGGACATGTGTTAGGGTAGCTTTATTTTATTTTTTACCCTTATTTACCTGATTTACCCTTTAACTATGGTAAATAAAAATAATTACTGAAGTTATTATTCATAATGCCCAAAAATAAAAGTTACCTATTTAAAAAATTTGATTCTTATGATTAAAAATATGGAATCCATTTTTCCAAATTCAAAACACAGAAGTTACAGTAATTAATTTAAAATTAATTCCCATTGTCAAAACCAAAAAGCAAGTTTTTAACAAGTAAAAACTATCAAAAGATTGAAATGTGTTTATATCCAATTTAAATGTGAAACTATTTCCAATGACCAAAATTATATTAAATGATAAAAATATAATCTAATTATACTTTAAAACCACTCAAATGTATAATTTAACACTATAAATTATTTTTAATAAAAAAGTTTTTTTCAATTAAAATTTGGTATTTTTCACTATTCATTAAAAATTGAATGTTTTTAGAAAAATACCAAAAATTCACCCTATGATTATTTTGATACTAAGAATTCAAAAATGAATTCTATTTTACCAAATTCAATTCTTAGGAGTCTCTAAAATTAATTATATTATTATTCACAAAAGGACATAAAAAGTAGTTATTTTAAGAAAACAGTTTTTCAAAATATATAACTATTTTAACAAAACTTATACATTTTATTATAAAATATGTTTTATTTATATGAAAAAATTATAAATAATTTATTTTTTACTATTTATATCCCAATATTTAATTGAAAAATAAATATATCATTTAAATAATTATAATACTAATGTGTTGTTTCGTAGAAACTCAGTCTTGCGTTTAACACAAGCTAAGTGAGTGTTGCTTGCAATATAAGCTATTAAATTAATTTAACATACTATGAAATCTTTGGTTGTTACAATAGACAAACCACTTCTCATATTAATGTAAGAGTTATTCCTACATGTCAAAAATGACATATGGATCGTTTTCATGAAGTATCAAGAATATACGAGTATCTTTTATTGGTTTTCAATGAGTTATACATATTTTTAACTAAAATGTTTATTTTAAACTGAAAATACACATTTTGAGTCATATTGGTCACACCGTGTATCATATTGAAGTTCAGATAATTCATACATATCAAAAATTACTTATGGATTATTTTCCAAATGTATCAAAACAATTTGAATGTGTTTGATATGTTTTGAGTATATCATATGTATTTTGAACTAAAGTGTAAATTTTAAATAAAAAACACACACTTTGAATCATATCAACCACACGATGTGTCATATTGACATGAAATTGATTATTACATGTCATAAATTCTTATGGATCATTATTCTAAAGTATTAGAAAAATATGAGCACATTTTCTTAGTTTTGAGAATGTGACACATATTTTTAAGTAAAATGTCAATTTTAAATAAAAACATGCACATTGAGTCATACCAGCCACACCGTATGCCATATTGACGTGTGGATAATTCCTATACATAAAAAATGATTTATCAATCATTTTTTCTAAAATATAAAGACAATATAAGTGTGTATTTTTTGTTTTTAGTGAGAGAAATATGTTTTAAAATAAAATTTCATTTTAAACTAAAAACACAGATATAAAGACAAAAACCCTAGTAGTCAAGAGTTGGTGGTTACTTCATTACATTGGTACTAGATACAATAAATCATATCCCAAAGTAAAAAATAGTTTAGTTGTCTTTATAAAATAGATACATGCTTGAAATTCATATTACATTTTAAATATAAAATACAGCATAATATAACATTTGATAAAACCATTATTTCCCTTAGAAAAACCCAACAAATCAATGATAAAACATTTTTTAAACTTATAGAAAAAATAAAACATATAAAAGGGGAGAGATCAAATTCTTATTAAGGGTTAAGTACAACAAAATCTATCATGAATCAATAATCACAATTAACAAGGTAAGATAAATAATTAAAAAACATTACATTTAATCAATATATTGAACATAATATGGTAGGAATACATAATGATCAAATAATTCCATATACATAATCATAAAAGCTTAAAACGTTTCTGTGGATATTCTAAATAATCAAATAATAACATGGACATAAAATAATAATCTCATGGTGAGGGAATGAATAATGATAGAAATCATAACCATACATTCAAGGCCTCAACCAAGACATCATACATAAGTGGGTAAGGCCTCGACCAAAAACCCAAGCTAGTTTGTCTCATGTGACCTACTGATGCATCGAGGGGATATAAAGGCCCCTTCCCATCATGTACTAATTCCAATGAATTCCTCATATGAAAGGGGTGAAACAAAATCAAAATAAACATTCATATTGAAACTATCATATGAAATATTAATAATTTCTATAATCATAAACAACCAGAGTAATACTGAGAATTGTATCAAAGTTGTACATCCATAGTAAACTTTATGATAAAAAATTCAATAAAATATGGCATATGTTATAATAAGATATCAACCTCAACAAAGTATAAGATTCAATAAAGGATGTTTACATAAGTGAAAATACTATAATAAGATCAATGAAAAATTCTTGAGAAAAATACCCTTTTTTCAATTTGAAATAACATATTTTTAAAAAGCTATGCAATTATAAAAGAGAAAATTTATTTGAAAAGAACCATTTAAAATTGTAAAGGAATATTTGAATCATTGAGGAATCATGAGGGAGGGAAATTCATTTCATTCTATATAAGTTAAAAGAATATTCCTTTCATACTGTTTAAAAAGTACCTCATTCAGAAAATGAAAAAAAATCAATTTTAAAATATTTTATAAAAAGTAAAACATTGGTGAAAATGAATTTTAAAAATCATAGGATAATAGTAAAAAAAATGAAAACATTTTTAGAAAAAATGGTCTAGGAAAATAAATATTCCCCATTGGAGACATAAATATAAACAATCCTGAATATTGATGAGATTGTGAAATAAACCCTTACCACTTTAATAACATTTGAATAGTAAGATCCGTGAGAGAAATAATATCAAATGAAACTCTTAATATCATGAATACAAAGATATTAGTGATAAAATATATCAAATGGGTAGTATATACATCACAAAAAAATTGGTGAATATGGCATATGTCTCACAGAAGTAAAAGCGAGATGAGAAACCCTTACCATAGGTTTGGTTTCCTTTATACATGTTTGAAACTAATATATAATAAATATATATTTATTAAACATATATTATAGAACTATACTCATATATATCACACCATATGTTATTTACTTATAATATTTTATCTCTTCTTTATTGTCAATTCATTGTTAAAATCACTATTTTGGGTGGTACCTGTTTCATTTTTCATGTATGTTTTGATTCTATAGTTACGGTCCTTATCATAGAACCATCATATATAGAATATTATTAATGGTGTAAATAATATATATATATATATATATATATTTAGAGTCATCCTTAAAGATAAATATAGAAAAATGAATTACACCATTCATGGAGACGGTAGGCTGTACATACACATGAATGCTATTTTCATTTTTCAATGGATGGAAAAAAAGAATGGTAAAGAATAATCAACCATTATAGAATAATTATTATATTATATACATTATATATATTCATTAGTTCCATATTTATGACCATTAAAGTAAAGTGGTGATGAAAAATGAATTATACTATACATGGAGATGGTAAGCCGTATATACGCACAAATAATGTTCTTAATTTTAGTAGGATAAAAATGAGATGGAATATGGGTTTCCTTACAACATTACAGAATCCAAACTTCTGGATCCAGTTCTAAAAACATAAAAATTTCATTCTTGACTTTAATACTGATAAATGTGGCCTAATTTTTTCCAAAAAACACTTACAACATCAAAATGAAATATTGGACCACTTACATACCCACAAAACTTTTAAGTTTAGAGTTTTCGATAATTAGTACAAACTATTAACAAATTGGGTTCATAAACAATTCGATCAACATTATCTCCCACTATAACCAAGTTTCACAATTGGTCATCAACATCATCCATGTGAAATCATTCTAGACACAATTCATTTAACATATTTCCTCATAACCTGGGAAAAATAAAACATAAGAAGGGTGATCTCAGATGCTTAGTAAGGGTAAACATAGGATTAATCAATCCATGATCATATGAAATAATAATACGATCATAAGGATGAGTGATCATGAACATAAAATTTGAAAATTATACCTTATATATCAAAGGTCAAAATCACGATTCATGAAATAAAACATGAATGTTCATAAGAAACGAGTTATAAAATAATCAAAGAACATGAACCCTAAGAGAATAACATAAAACATGGAATTTTTGGCAATAACATATAACAAGATACAAACATGAGTCAAGGATAACTTCCATGAATATATCACATGGTGGATAATGTCTGATAAAGGAATTAGGTTTACTCCCTATCCCAACATAAACTCTCATGAGACTAAAACATTTCCCAATGTATTGAAGTGATATTTGTGTGCACTAATCACAAAATTCTCATGTATACATGTTCCACATAAAGAATAAATCATAAAGAATAATCATAAGGGCTACCCATGGAATGAAATGGGCATGGTCATATTTTCATTTAGCATCACCGTATAGAATATAACAATTATAACCATAAAATAATGTGTTAAATAAATCTTGTAAATTAATAAGGTAAATAATATATACAAGATAATAATTTACAACTAAATTGAAAGCATGAAAAAAGTGGTTAGAAATGTTTCACTTAAGTGTGGAAAAGAAAAAGAGTATTTAAAGAGGAAAAAGTAACAAGTGTTTTCATAAAAAAATAATTAAAAATAGTTTTCCATGATAAAATGAGTGATTTCATAAAAAAATTGGTAGCTTAAAATTGTTTATGTAGCGTACTTGAAAATGGAAAGGAAACAAATAAACTCCCTTTAATCGGGCTTTCTTTTCGAGGATAATTGAGAAGGAAACCTTATAAATCATGTAATTAACCATAAAATAAAGGTTAATAGAGATAAATAAATAGGCATGTTACATATATAAATAACATAGTATAATTATATAAGATAAATTAATTGGTAAATTGAGGAAATGAGAGAGAAAATGTAACCCAATGGTAATATAGAGGTTTGGAGATATCCCTTATAAATTGGAGTGAAAATTAATAAAATGAATTGAATATGTGTATTATCTATAAATCCACATAAAATTAGAGGAAATATTATAAAATGTATTAAAAATTCATTTAAAAAATAATCTTGTTACAATATAATCAAGGAAATATAAGTTTAACCCAAGGAATGTAAATTGGGTTAAGAATTCCCTTACCACTTTGCAATCAATCAAATCGTATGCCCTAAAAAAGTAATAATGATCAAATTATAAATTTAATACCATGAATATAATTATATTCATTTTAATATATATCAAAGGTAAGTATATATACACCATACACAATAAATAGTGGCGAATAATACATATATCTCACATAAGTAAAAAGTGAGATGAGAAACCCTTACCCCCCGCTTCCCTTTAGTTTTTCATACTTAAAACTCCTATATAATGGTTTAATTAATATTATTAATTCATTAAAGGGATATATTTATATTTATAATATCTTATATTATATTTTTATAACATCTGAAAAACCATTCATTAATAATATTTTATGATTTCTAATATTTCGAGTAAGTTCGTTTCACAATTTTCATGATTAGTTTATTTGTGTATAATTATGGTTTTCAATGTTGAATATAAATAAAACTATAGAAGTTTAATTAAATGGTATTAATGAAATTATATAATTTTAAATATTCCAATTTATAATTTTTATTTCATGTATGAGGATGATTCATTTGGTAAAATATTAACGATAAATGTTTAGTTTAATTTGGTGATTTTTTCAACCGTAACAAACTAGTTTTGTTTTGTTTAACATTATGTCTATATATTAGTTATAGAACATTAAATAGGTTATAATATACCTATTAAAATATTATTTAACCCAAATAATATTTTTATTATCATCCATGAAGGTAGTAATGAAAAATAAACAAAATCATTATTCACGGAGGCGATTAACCGATATAATCTGGACAATAGATTCATTTATTTGATTAAGAGGAGGTAATAAAAGTGAAAAATATAATATATTACATTAGAAACATAAAATTATAGTATTTAAATGATACTATAATCATTATTTCTTGATTTTTGAAGGAGGATAGGATAAAGTAGAAAAATAAAAGAAATTAAGAGAGGTGTTTTGAGAAAATTATCTCTTATATATCACATCCTTGAGAGACCCTTGAGGACCTTGGATTTGGTATTTTGTTGTGAACAAAAGAAATAGAACATGTGGAGAGTGAGGAGGATATTTTTTTTAGATATTTTAGGATATAAAAGGATTTTGATTCAAAATGGGGTGGTGAGGGGTGGTATTTATACTCTAGGAGAGGTGGGTTTAAGTGATTAAATAATAAATATTTTATAATTAAAGCCAGCCACATTGAGGTGAAATTAATTTATAATAATTATATTATTACTTAATTTTTTATATCCAGGTTATGGTTAATAAATACCTTTATCACCAATTAGAATTTATATTTTTTAGGTAGTTTAAGCTTTTACCTTTTTAACATTAACCCTTTTCATTATCTTACTTGTACTTTGGTAAATAATTTTTTTTACCACGATAACCTTTTTATAACTAAAAGTTAAATTGAAATTGAATAATAATTTTTAAATTAATATTAAAAATATAGAATAAAATTTTCCAAATCCATTTAATAGAATTTTCAAAATTATATTTAAAATTAAGCCCACAGACTTAATGAAAAAGCAGGTTTTTAAAGTGAAAAGTTCAAAAGTTATAAATGTTTTTATATCCAATTTCAATGTGAAATTGATTCCAATGAACTAAATTGTATTTATTTATGTATAATTTAATTAATTATACTTTAAAACAAATTTAAAATATAATTTAACTATATGAATAAATTATATGAAAAAGTAGTTTTTAATTAAAATTCAGTATTTTTCACAATTCATCAAAAAATGAAACTTATCAAAAAAATACCAAACATTAATCCTAAGATAATTTTAATATCCCAATTCCAAAAATAAAGTTTATTTTTTCAAATAAAACTTAAAAAAGTGTCAAAATTTATTTTTAAAATAGGTGCGCCATCAAAAGGCGGCAAGACTATCTTTAAAAAAAGTATAGTTTTTATGTTTAAAATTGGATTTATTCTTATCTTAAGCCTATAAATCATACTGGATGAATTTAATTTTTTTTGATTGAATATAAAACATATAAATTTCATTAATATCTTTCACTAATAGTCTTTAATTTAATTTATTAAGACAAAATTTCATTGTGATCATAAAAATAGTTTTTTCATAAAAGTTCATCCTTTATGTTCAATTGGTTTTTAATTTAATTTACACTTAATTAGTGACCAATGAATTCATTTTTTAAATATGTGTAAACAATATTTTTTTAATTTAATTAATATCATTCATTCTATCCATTCCAATGACTAAGTGATAACAGTTGTGTTAAAATAATATTTTTTTGGAGTTTAGTTAAGCTCAGTGTTTTTTGAAAAGTAATCTATCGAAGAGATTAAATTTATTTAAAAAAAGAAATATCTCAAAATATTTTTGTGCTACATTATAGCCCCCCAAAAATTAATTTCACCCTCTAAATTCATTAATCGGATAAAAATATGAGGATACCTCTGCCTCATCACCTCCTGAGGTTCCTATTTATCTTCCTGAAATTGGTGGTTTCGTCATTAGACTTTAACCAGGTGTTCGGTCTTGTTTTGTAGAACTTTATCTTTATTATTTGTAATTTCTACCAATTTTACCTTTTAAGTAAGATCTTGTTCCACTGGTACGACCTCTCAGTTTAGTATATGTGATGGATCTGGTATATACTTCCTCTGGAGAGATACATGGAACATATGAGGGACTTGAGATAGATTCGGTGAAAGAGAAAATTAATAAGCTACCATCTCGAAATGATCAATAAAAAAATTTCATCCTCACAAATTTGAAACTTCACTTTAAAAATCAAAGGATGATACTTGAAAATTATGTTGTGGGAAACCCACATCGTAAATAGGGTTAATAAATCATCTCTTTAATAAGAGGGAAATAGAAATGCGAATGTCATCACAAAATTTGGATTTCAAATAAGATAACATTAGTGTGAATTGAAAACTAGGACATGAAAGATAAATAAAACTATTTAGTACTGATGGAGAGTGAGAGAGAACATGGTCATAATAAATTATACCATCACAAAAACATAAATATGTGATGAGTTAAAGAGGCCATTGAAATCTTGGTAAGAAAATTAAAAGAACAACATTTTTGTTTCATGGTCCTTTTCAAAGATGTGAAGAATTACATTAATTATATATCTAATAAAATGAGTAAATATTTCACGACCCCCCCCACCAAAGATTCCCCTCTTGATCTTGCAATGGTGGAAGGGAGATAATGACCCCCGAGTCCCGCCTCCAGTAGGCCGTGGAGTGGCAACTAGCACCAAGGGTATGAGTTTTTCACAAATATGGGAGGCATTACCCTTTTTATTAATTTAAGACCAGAAAATAGGATGAGTCAAACACCAAGAAGAAGAAAAGGAACAAGTATAGAAATATCCCAAAACCAATCCCATATGCATGCTTTATACAACAGTGAAACAAAAATACAAGTACAAAAAAACTCCAAGTACTGTACCAAAAAGTAAAGGAAAACAACAACAAAAACTAGCAGCAACTCCCCTTGCCTGACTAGTAAGGTCCCGCATAGTCCCTGTAGTCCTCCTGAAAACCTGAAAGAAAACATAGGGTGAGCATAAAAGTATACCCAGTAGAGAAACCTAAAGATCTCGTGCACAAGTGGGGAGACATCCTAATGCCCCGTGAGAAAATAGAAGAACCAAAACCTAGCAAGGAATCTATCCACCCAGCCTCACCAGTCACACTCACCAAGTAACACAAGTCAATAGAGTATAGTAGTAATGTTATCAAAGTATGGGTACCCCGCACCACCTTCCCACTAGATACTACTCAAGACCTCACGTCTAACGCTCTGATGCTTCCCCCTCTTCCTGAGCTGGTGCCACAACTTGGCCATACGAAGCTCGAGCTATTGCTGCAACCTGGCCATATGAAGCTCATAGTAACCCTCCGACACACAATCCTCAGCCATCTCAAATAAAATCCCTCCAGAACACAATCCTCGACAATAACCACATCTCATCCCAAAGACACCTGGGAACATATCACACTTCATCCCGAAGATTCTTGGGAAACATCTGTTGTAACCTACCAGAAGGAACTTGAGCTATAGAACTTGGAAGAGGGAGTACAAGGAAGAATAGTAGCCAGCCATCCTTTGGATGTTTGAGAATCTCACCCCCCATCCCACGGGTGTTCGGCACGTAGTGATCAACATGGGTGGGGTGCGTAAAGAAACATAAAACATACATATTTATATAAGTATAAAAACCACTCAGCCCATCCTAAAGCTTCTACACAAAGATCTAAGCACGTGCCTTGGCACTGCTACTTCGAGAGTATGCACACAACAATCAATCCCAAAACCCCATTTAATGTTTTCATGTTTCAATAGCTTTAGTTATTAGTTTCTTAACTACCGAGCAACTATCAACAACCAAACTGGATTAAGCGTTCATAAAACATATCCCTGCCATCCACAAATCAAGTTAGGAAAACACAAGAAACACAAACAAGTCCCTTCTTATTAACCAACCAACCCCATTGATTATTATTCCTATTCCATTACCATTTCCCACCATTCATTAACTCTTCCACTTTTATTTATTATTTACAACCCATAGTTCATTCACATTCAAACCCATCCCTGCAGCCCCGCTGCCAACCACCATTACCACAATCACACCGAAACCCATACATCATCATCCCTTTGATACCATTTATCGTAGCCCCACTGACCATCACCAATATAGCATTCACACTAACCCACAACCAATCCAACCGCAGCCCTGCTGCTCACCCGATCCACAGAAACCCACAAAACACCCCCTTAACATAAATAAACCCTAACCAGCACCCACATGTTTATTATTTCAGTTTGTTCAACCGGGGTGATCACACAAGGGTTCCAGGTATTTAATCAGCCAACTTTACGTGATTAACCAGTTTCCACATTTAATAAAATTTCCATCCATAAGAAAATCCAGAAGGAGAGGGCAACATTTAATTGCGTAAGAAAAGGCCCCCAATGACCATGATTTTCGGTTGGCAGAAGCTCATTCAATTCACAACATAATATCACAGGATAAATAAGGTAACTACATTCACAAACTTCCCATCCCCGTTATATAAGCCAGTTATTATCTTTATTAAACTGGTTCAAATGTGTTTCACGTAAAAAAGAGGACACCCACCCCGCATGATGCACAAATTTAGAGAGACGAAGTTAAGATCCTTACCTCAATAGGTTCTGATGTCCTTCTATGAACACGAACACCACGATCACAAGGATTCTCCCAGAATTACTGCACCCACCAAGGACATCACAGAACCACCGAATTAACAACACAATAAACTCCCTCAACACAGAGATCACATTCCGTAGCATGGAAAGAAAATGGGAGAAGTAGGATCAGAAAGAGAATACAAGAAAAGAGGTTTAACATAACTTTTTAGAGTCGTTCATCAAATACCGTCGTTCCCGTCAATTATCAGCAGTCTACTTAGTTGGAAACTGTAGAGGGGAAGTCGAAGAAGAGGGAATGGAACAGGGTGTATGATGTTCTCCTCGCTGACACAATCCCGCAGTCACTGACGGATCGACGATCAGAGTCTGGATGAAGAAGTTAGGAGGATGAATTCTCAGTCATCCAGGAGTGTCGTCGTGTGGAGAGGAAGGGTCCAAAAATAATATGTTACCCTCTATTACATAGGAAAGGGAAATGAAATCCATATTCAGCGTGAATTAGTAATTGTACAACAATTACGCTACTTGACTAGTCAACACACGACACGTCACACGGTTTCCAGGCATTTAATGATAATAATAACTTTAATTAATAATAGGTGTTTTATTGACCCGAGACATGAGTCATAAAAAGGTATTCATCATTGGTCTTAAAATTACCACCATAATTTCAGGGTTGCAACGTCACAAACAGTTTTCCATTCCGACAGTTTATGAGGAAGATATGTTGGATACAAGTTCCCTTAATAATAATAATAATATTATTATTATCCTTGGGTGTTTCGTGGACCTGAGCCACAAACCATAATTTAATATCAAACATTATACTTGAATCGATCATATTAATGATAGGATCACATCCCACTAACGAGAAGTCAATCGGATGTCGCACACAGGAGTTATGAAGGGTCGAAGATTTAATAATAATATTAAATCTATTAATTCACAAGAGTTTCGGGTACCTGATCCGGAAACCCAAAAAAGACATCCAATATTGGACTCATAATTTCCATCTCATAGTCAGGATCACACTGCCGCTGACGGTTCGTAAAACCGAGGTCGCACGAAGAAGTTATGGACGAAACACGGTTTTCCCAACAAAATTAATAATTACATTATTATTTTATTTAACCATTTTATTCTTAAATTCCAAATCCCAGGCACAGGATTTCTCAAATTCGTGCGCATTATCCCCATGATTGAATTCTATTTTTAACTTATTTATTTTATTTCTTTAAATTTTAAATCTCTATTTCATTTAAACCTTTTTTCTCTCCAATCTGATTCTTTCTTCCATAATCCCCTCACTCCACAAAAAGTGGCGCCTCCCATTCCTCATTCCATGCCCAACACACCCCACCTTCTTTCTGACTTCAACTTTATTATTAATAAAATTAATAATAATAACACCCATCATTAATGATCTAATTTAATCCCATTTAATTTCATTTACCAATCACACACATATTTGTGTCACTATTATCTTTATTATTTAGTATAATAATAATAACAAATCTCCAATTAAAATTTATTAACTCATCACCAATTATTATTAATAATTATAATATTTACTCTCATCGCATTGACCACGTTAAACCATCCCGTTGGATATCTGAATCTGACCATGCCACGTCAATGTCGCATAACATCCGTCAATTTAATTATTTAATTCTATTTATTTTTATTTCACACTGATTAAATTGAAACCACTTTTATTAAATTAAAACCATTTAATTTAATAAAACCAACATATTTTTACGCCGCCATTATTATTATTATTTAAAATAATAATAATAACGAACTCACCTTTAATTTTATTAATGCACCACCATGCTTCCACTGTGCATCTTCATTTATTTGTTTGCAATAAGTACCATGACTCATTTCATTAATTTCTCATTATTATTAATATTATGAATAATATTAATAACACAACACCCATTATTATTATTCAAATTTAATTTCAACAATTACTCAATTAATAATAAACCACATGTTTCATTTATCAACGTCTAATGGGTCACACACCTTCCCGCTTCACATCATTAATAATAATAACACCCATTAAATCATTTTATCATGATTATTCTCTTTTTAGTTTAATTAATCACACAATTTATGTCATCATCATTATTATTTAACATATTTTTACGTTATCATCAGTATTAAAAATTATCATTATAATGCACGTCGTGTTGACCACATCGATTTCAATAAGGAATAGACCAGAGAGGTCTAGGCCATTACAAAATATACTTACTTGAAAAGTAGTGTTACATCCTTTAATAAATTTCCACTATAAACACATTTTTTTCTCCAAATGAAGAGTATTCAAGATGTTTTTTTTATTATTCTTGAATGATCAAAATCAACTTATACAAATCAAAACATATACAAAAGTATAACTATCTATTCCTACTGTCTTTAGGCATTAACCAATACTAAAATGATTATTACAAGATATAATATTTCGAAGGGAATAAACTATTATATGATAAAATCTACTTTAATATAAAAAATGAAATAGTAATACCCAAAGTTAAACATAGATCATTCAATAAATAACTATCCTAAAAATTCATCTAAACTATTCTAGACTAACATTGAAACCCAAAAATTAGAAGGATTTGATCACATAGTATTCCAAGATAAAGTTTAATATTTATCTCCAAATAACATCAATTACTATTAATGTATCATACCAAAAATGTAATTTCCTAAATCACATAATATCCAAGATATGCTAACTATATCCATAAATAAACTGACTCACCATAAAGACACAATAAAATAAAATATGATTCCAAAATATAAATTAACCTTTATTCCTCAAATAAAATCCCATAGTATTCTATTTACCATAATCATATAGGGTTTCCAAAATTGTGAACATCTTCTAAAATTTCATTAATCACTTAATCACTAAATAATTTTATATTTTAATGGTTATCTATAAAACATATTTTCCAAAAATGAACATGACCATTATCTGTCAGATATTTTAAATAAAAAATAATAATTTTATACTAACTAGGACATCATGTATGCCACTGGTAGGAAATTCACCCTTTCCTCCCTTCAATTGTGGGTTTAATTCCCATGGCCTTGCCGAATGCGATGAGTTGTCACTCATCCTATAGGTTTTTCTTTTCCTAAAACTATATTAGTATAATCATTATAAAATTATATAAATGTGAGAAAAATACTAAAAAATAACCTTAATATTTTTTAACCTCAAATATCATATCATACCTTTCATTTTGAATCCCAAAATGTAATAACCCATAATTACATAAAAAATGGATATTTCCAAAAAACACCATTAGTCACCTTAAAATTTCATAACTTAAAGACTCAAATGGTTTCTAAGACACTGAATTTATTATAAAAATAAAAATTATAAACACCTGATGATATCCATAGATATTAAGAATAATATAAAATAAAACATCATAATCTCCAAAGTTGTCTAATCCCTTCTCTAATACTAACTATAATAGCTTAGAATCTATACTTCCAGATCTGGTGCAAAAAAAAAACATTAAGTTACTAATTTTGATACTGATAAATGTGTCCCAATTTTTTCCAACAAAACTTACAATGTCAAAAGGAAAGATTGGATCACCTACATACCCACAGACCTTTTAGGTTTAGAGTTTTAGAGAATTAGGAAAAATTCTTAACAAATTGGTTTCATAAACAATTGGATCAACATTATCTCCCACTACACCCAACTTTCACAATAGGTTATCAATATCATCCATGTAAAATCCTTTGAGAAAGAGTCCAGTTAAAATATTTTCTCATTACTTGGGGAAAATAAAACATAAAAAGGGTGATCTTAGATACTCAGTAAGGTTAAGCATAAATGTAATCAAACAATGATTATATGAAATCATAAGGTGTGCATAATGGTAAGTGATCATGAACATACCATTTGAAAATTATACCCTTTATATTAAAGGTAAAAATCACGAGTCATGAAATAAAAAATAGATGTTCATACGACTTGAGTTATAAAATAATCAAAGAATATGATCCATGATAGAATAACGTAAAACATGGAATTGTGGAAATATCATATAACATAACATAAACATGAGTCAAGGCTAACTACTAAGACTATATCACATGGTGGAAAAGGTCCCATAAAGTAATTAGGTTTACTAACTACTCCAACATGACGTCTCATGAGACTAAAGCATTACCCGATGAATTTTAGTTCTATCTAGGTTTACCCATCATTACATGCTCATGAATATGTGTGCTACATACAGAATCAAGCATATGGAATAATCATAAGGGTTACACATGGAATGAAATTAATATGGTAATATTTTCATGAAACATAACCAAAGAGAATATAAAGATTGTATCCCTGAAATAATGGGTTAAATAAATATTGTACATTCATAAGGTAAATAATAGATAAAAGATAATGATTTCCAACTGAATTGAATACATGAAAAAAGTTGTTAGAAAAGTTCCAATTAAGTGTGGAAAATAAAAAGAGTATTTAAAGAGAAAAAAGAAATAAGTTTTTTGATAAATCATAAATAAAAAAGTATTTTCCATGATAAAATTAGTGATTTTAGAAAAATATAAGTAGCTTAAAACAGTTTATGGAGTGTACTTGAAAATGGTAAGGAAACATATAAGTTCCCTTTAATTGGGCTTTCTTATCGAGGAGAATTGAGAATAAAACCTTATAAATCATGTAATTATCCATCAAATAAAGGTGACTTTATATACATACATATTTTTGGTACATATTTACATAACATAGGATAATTTTATAATATAAATTAAGGGATAATTTGAGTCAAAGAGAGAGAAAACCTGACCCAAAGGTAATATGGAGGTTTAGAGAGATCCATTTTAAATTGGATTTCACATTAATTAAATGAATTGAATATGTGTATTATTTTTAAATACACATATAATTAGTGGAAATATAACATAATGTATTCAAAATTATTTTTAAAAAATAATCTTGGTACGACATAATCAATGAAGTAGAAGTTTAACCTAAGGAATAGAATTTGGGTTAATAATTCCCTTACCACTTTGTAATTAGTCGAATCCTATACCCCAAAAAGTAATAATTATAAAATTAAACATTTAATACCATTAAGATAATTATATTCATGGTAATATATATCAAAGAGAAATAAATATACACCATACACAATCAATTGTCTTGAATAAAATATATATCTCTCAGAAGTAAAAAGTGAGATGAGAAACCCTTACCTCACGCCTCCCTTTAGTTTTTCATACTCAAAACTCTTTAGTAATGGTTTAAATAATGATATTACTTAATTAGAGAACCATATTTATATTTAAAATACCTTATATTATATTTTTATAAAATTTTACCACCTATTCATTAATAATATTTCATGATTTCCGTTGTTTCAGGTGAGTTCGTTTCACAATTTTCAGGATCGGTTTATTTGTGTATAATTATGGATTTCCATGTAGAATGGAGATAAAACACCAGAATTGTAATGAAATGGTATTAATAAACTTAAATAAATCTAAATGGTCCAATTTATAATTTTTATTTAATGCATGATGATGATTAATTTGATAAAACATTAATGATAAATGTTTAGTTTAATTTGGTGATTTTTCTAACCATCAAAAACTAGTTTTATTTTATTTTACATTCTGCCTATATATCAGTTCACTAACTTTTAAAAAGTTATAATATACATATTAAAATATTATTTAACCCAAATAATAGTTTTATGACTATCCATGAAGGCGATAATGGAAAATGAACAAAATCATTATTCCCAGAGGTGATTAACCGACATAATTTGGAAAATAGTTTCGTTTATTTGAATAAGAGGATGTAATAAAAGGAATGAATATAATATATTTTATTAGAAAAATAAAATTAAATAATTTAAAGAATTATAAAATTATTATTTCATGATAGATGAATGATATGATGAGATACTATAAAAATAAAAGAAATTAAGAGAGGTGTTTTGAGAAAATTACCTCCTGTATATCACCTCCTTGAGAGACCCTTAAGGACCTTGGATTTGGCCATTCTATGTGACCAGAATCACTAGTTCTTGGAGAGAGTGAGGATTAGAAGTTTTTTCAGAAATTTTAGGTGCTAAAAGTCTTGCGAGTCTAAATGGGGAGGTGAGATGTGGTATTTATACTTGAGGAGAGGTTGGTTTAAGTGATTTAATAATGAATATTTTAAAATTAAAGCCAACCACATTGAGTTAGAATTAATTTAAACGAATTATATTGTTTAGTAATGTTTTATAGGCTTATTAGGGTTTATAAATACCTCAAAAACCATTAAAATTTATATTTTTTAGGTAGTTTAAGCTTTTACCTTTTAACTTTAACCCTTTTTATTATTTTACCTATACCGCGGTAAATATTTTTTTTACCACGGTAAATTTTTTATACATAAAAATTTAATTGAACTTAAAAAAAAATTTGGACCATATTATTCCAAATATGGAATCCATTTTTATAAATTCACTTCTCATAATTGAAAAAATAGATTTAAAATTAATCCCACAGACGCAATGAGAAAACGGGTTTTTAAAGTGAGAAGTTCAAAAGTTCTAAATGTTTTTATATCCAATTTCAATATGAAATTTATAACAATGACCTAAATTTTATTTATTGATGTATATTTGAACTAATTATACTTTAAAACTAATTTAAAAACTAATTTAACTATATGAATAAATTATATTAAAAAACAGTTTTCAATTAAAATTCAATATTTTTCACTATTCATAAAAAAATGAAACTTATCAGAAAAATACTAAAAAATTTATCATAAGATAATTTTTATATACCTATTAAAAAAATTAAGTTTAATTTTTAAAATATAACTTATAAAATTTCCAAAATTTAGTTTTTAAAATAGGTTCGCCATCAAAAGGCGACAACACTATCTTTTGAAAAAATATAGTTTTTTATGATTAAATTTGGATTTATTATTATCTTAATCCTATAAAACATATTGGATAAATCTTAAATTTTTTATTTAACATATAATATATAAATTTCATTAATATATTTCACTAATAGTGATTAATTTAATTTATTAATAAAAAAATCTATTATGAGCATAAAAATTGTTTTTTTATAAAAGAACATCCTTTATGTTCAATTGGTTTTTATTTTGATTTATAATTAATTGGTAACAAGTGAAATCATTTTATAAATATATGTAAACTATATTTTCATAATTTAATTAATCTCATCCATTCTCTTCATTAAAACTACTAGGTGATAATGGTTGTGTTAAAATAATAATATTTTTGGAGTTCATTTAAGCTTGGTGTTTTGTGAAAAGTAAGATATCAAACATATTAAATTTATTTTAAAAAATCCATATCTTAAAATCTTGGGTTGCTAAATCACAACCCCCTTAAAATGATTTTTCCCTCTAAATTCATTATTTGGATAAAAATACGAGGATACCTCTGCCTCATCACATCCTCATGTTCCTATGTAGATTCATTAAATTGGTGGTTTTTCTATAATACTTTAACTAGGTGTATGGTCTTGTTTTTTTGAACTTTATATTTACGATACATAATTTCTACTGGATATTACTTATAATAAAGATCTTGTTCCAATGGTACGTCCTTTAAATTTATTACAAGTTATGGGCCAGGTACGCACTTCCTCAAGAGAGATACATGGAACCTATCAAGGACTTGAGAGAGATTTGGTGGAAGATCCATTCAATAAGATACCATCCTGAAATGATCAAGAGAAAAAATTGCGTCCACAAAAATTTGAAATTGAACTTTGAAAATTAAATGATGATACTTTAAAATTCATTTATGGGAAACCCACATCATAGGTAGTGTTAATAATAATCCCCTTGATAATAGGTAAAGGGAAATGTGAAGTTCACCACAAAATTAGGCATTTGAATAGGCTATCATTAGTGTGAAGTGAAAAATGGGAAATGGAAGAGAAATAAAACTATCAAGTTCTGATGGAGAGTGATAGAGAACATGGTCATTAGAAAGTCTACCATCACAAAATCATAAATCTGTGATGGGTTAAAGTGTCCACTGTCTTCTTGGTATGAAAATTAAATGAATAACATTTTTGTTTCATGAAAGTTTTCATAGAGTTGATGAATTAAATTACTTACCTATCTAAAAACATGAGTAAATATACTTACTTGAAAATTATAGTTTCATCCTTTAATAAATTTCCTCCACAAACTCATATTTTTCTCCAAATGATGAGTATTCAAGTCGATTTTTTTTATTCTTGAAGCATTAGAATCAACTTCAATAGATCACAACATCCAAAAAAGTATAACTATTTATTACTCCATTCTTTATGAATTAACCAAAATCAAAATGTTTAGTATAAGATATAATCTTCTAAAATGAATATACTATTATATGATAAAGAATACTTTAATCTCCAAAATTTAGCAGTAATACCCAGATTTAAACACATATCATTCGATAAATAACTACCCTGAAAATTACTCTAAACTATTCTATACTAAGATTGAAACCCAAAAATTATAAGGATTTGATCACATAGTCTTCCAAGATAAATTTTAATATTTATCTCCAAATAACATCAATTAATCTTAATATATCATACAAAAATGTAATTTTTTAAATCACGTAATCTTCAAGATATGTTATCTCCATAAATAACCCGACGAACCATAAATACACGATAAAATAATATATGATTCAAAAATATAAATCAACATTTATTCCTCATATAAAATCCCATTGTATTCTATTTACCTTAATCATATAGGGTTTCCAAAATTGTGAATATATTCTAAAATGGCATTAATCACTTAATCACCAAATCATTTTCTAATGTCATGGTTATCTATAAAACATATTTTCCCAAAATTAACTTAACCTTTATCCATATGATATTTTAAATAAAATAAAATAATTTTATACTAGCTAGGACATCACGTAGGCTAGTGGTAGGTGATGCACCCTTTTTTCCTTTCTGTTGTGGGTTCAATTCCCACAGCCTTGCCGGATATGACAAATTGTCACCCATCCCACAGGTTATTCTTTTCTAAAAACTATATTATTATAATCATTAAAAAATTATATAAATGTGAGAAACATCCTAAAAAATAACCTTAATATGTTATAACCTAAAATTTTATCTCATAACTTTCATTTTTAATCCCAAAATGTAATAAAACATAATTATCTCAAAAATTAATATCTCCAAAAATACAATTAGTCACCTTAATATTTCATAACGCAAAGCCTCAATGGGTTTCTTAGACCTTGAACTTTGGATCAACCCAAAAATTATGAACACATTATGATTTCAATAACTCTTAATAATACCATAAAATAAAACATCCTAATCTCCAAAGTTTTCTAAACACTACTCTGATACCAATTATAACATCCCATAATCCTCACTTTTGGATCTGGTGATAAAAACATAATAATCACATTCCTAACCTTGATAATGATAAATATTATCCAATTTTTTCAAAAAAAAATTACAACGTCAAAATTAAATATTTGATCACTTAGATACCCAAGTATCTTTTTGGTTTAGAGTTTTACAAAATTAGAACAAAATCTTAACAACTTGGTTTTATAAAAAACTGGCTCATCATTATCTCCTAATATACCCAAATTTCAAAATATGTTATCAATATAATCCATGTTAAATAATTCTAGAAAAAGTTCATTTAAAATATTTCCTCATAACTTGGGGAAAAGAAAACATAAGAAGGGTGAGATCAGATGCTTAGTAAGGGTAAATATAAGATTAATCAAACAACGATCGTATGAAATCATAATATGAGTATAATGGTAAGTGATCATGAATATAACATTTGAAAATTATACCCTGTATATCAAAGGTCAAAATCACGAGTCATAAAATAAAACATGGATGTTAATAAGATATGAGTTATAAAATAATAAAATAATATGTTCCATGATATAATGACATAAAATATGGAATTTTGGCAATAACATATAACATGACACAAACATGAGTCAAGGATAACTAGTAAGACTATATCACATGGAAGACAAGGTCCCATAAAGGAATTCAGTTTACTATCTATCCCAAATTGATGTATCCTGAGACCAAAACATTACCCAATGAATTATAGTTCTATCTAGGTGCAACCATCACAACATGATCATGCATATGTGTTCCACCTAAATAATCAAGCATAAAAAATAATCATAAGGGTTAACTATGGAATGAATTGGGTATGGTAATATTGTCACAAATCATAAATATAGATAATATAACAATGGTATCCATGAAAGAAGGGGTTAAATAAATTTTGGACATTTACGAGGTAAAGAATTGATAAAAGATAATGATTTATAACTGAATTGAAAACCTGAAAAAAATTATTTGAAATGTGCCACTTAAGTGCAGAAAAGGAAAAGAGTATTTATAGAGGAAAAAGGAATATGTGTTTTCATAACATTAGAAACGAAAAACAAAAATATTTTTCCATGATAAAATGAGTTATTTTATAAAAATATTGGTTGCATAAAAAATTTTATGGAGTGTACTTGATAATGGTAAGGAAACAGAGAAGTTCCCTTTAATCAGGCCTGCTTATCGAGGAGAATTGGGATGAAAACCTTATAAATAATTTAATTACTGATCAAATAAAGGTTAATATATATATATATATATATATATTTGGTACATATATACATAAAATAGGATAATTATATAATATAAATGAAGTGATAAATTGAGGCAAATAGAGAGAAAATGTAACCCAAAGGTAATATGGAGGTTGAGAGAGGTCCCTTATAAATTGTAGTGAGCATTAATCAAATGAATAGAATATGTTTTTTATATATAAATCCACATAAAATGAGTGGAAATATGAAATAAGGTATTGAAAATCCATTTCATAAATAATATTTCTATGCCATAATCAAGGAAGTAGACGTTTAACCCAAGAAATGGAAATTGGGTAAATAATTCCCTTACCAGTTTGTAATCAATCAAATCATATGCCCCGAAAAAGTAATAATTATAAAATTAAACATGTAATACCATAAATATAATTATATTCATGGTAATATATATCAAAGGTTGGTATATATACACCACTCACAATAAATAGTCGTGAATAATACATATATCTCACAGAAGTAAAAAGTGAGATGAGAAACTAATACCTCACACTTCAATTTAGTTTGACATACTTAAAACTATTTTATAATGATTTAAATAAAGTTTTTAATTCATTAAATAACCATATTATTATTTATAATACCTTATATGATATTTTTATAACATCTTACCACCCATTCATTAATAATATTTCATGATTTTTATTGTTTTGGGTGAGTTTGTTTCATGACTTCCATGATCGGTTTATTTGTGTATAAGAATGGGTTTCCATGTCAAATGAAAATAAAACTCCAAAATTATAATGAAGTGTTATTAATGAAATTACAAAATTTTAAATTTTCTAATTTATAATTTTTTATTTCATGAATGAGGATGATTTATTTGATAAAATGTTAATGATAAATGTCAAGTTTAATTTGGTGATTTTTCCGACCATAACAAACTAGTTTTATTTTATTTAATATTATGTATAAATATTAGTTATAGAACATGAAATAGGTTATAATATAACTATTAAAATATTATTTAACCTTAATAATAGTTTTATTACCATCCATGAAGTAGGTAATGGAAAATGAACAAAATCATTATTCATAGAGGCAATTAACCAACATAATTTGGACAATAATTTCGTTTCTTTGAATAAGAGGCGGTAATAAAATGGATTTATATATGATATTCCATTATAAACATAAAATTAAATCATTCAAAATATTAAGGAATTAATATTTCAATATGGATGAAGGATGTGAAAAGAAATTATAAAAATAACAGAAATTAAGAGAAGTGTTTTGAGAAAAATACCTCTTGTATATCACCTCCTTGAGAGACCATTGAGGACCTTGGATTTGGTAATTTGGTGTGAAAAATAAGAACTAGGACATGGGGAGAGTGAGGAGGATATGATTTTGTAGATATTTTAGGGGTTAAAAGTCTTTTGAGTCAAAATGGGGTTGTGAGGGGTGATATTTATACTTAAGGAGAGGTGAGTTTAAGTGATTTAATAATGAATATTTTATAATTAAAGACAACTACATTGAGTTGGATTTAATTTAATAGAATAATATTGCTAATTAATGTTGTGGATGATGGTTAGGGTTTAAAAATACCTCAAATACCCATTAAAATTTGTATTTTTAGGTAATTTAATCTATTATCTTTTAACTTTAATCCTTTTCATTATTTTACATATATTACAGTAAATATATTTTTTACCATGAAATTTTTTTTATCCCTAAAAATAAAAATAAAAATAAAAAATAATTTTGAAATTATTATTAAAAATATGGAATCCATTTTTCCAAATTCACTTCAGATAATTTTCAAAATTAGACATAAAATTAATCCAACAGACGTAGTGAGAAAGTGGGGTTTTAAAATGAAAAGTTCAAAATTTATAAATGTTTTTATATCAAATTTCAAAATAAAATTGATTAAAATGACATAAATTGTATTTATTTACGTATAATTTAACTAATTATAATTTAAAAACATTTTAAAATATAATTTAACTATATAAATAAATTAGACAAAAAAATAGTTTTTGATTAAAACTCAGTATTTTTCACTGTTAATAAAAAAATAGAACTTATCAGAAAAGTACCAAAAATTCATCCTAAGATAATTTTATTTCAATATTAAAAAAATTAATTTTATTTCTTAAAATAAAACTTATTAAATTTCCAATTTTTTTTTTAAAATAGGTGCGTCATCAAAATATGGCAAGACTTTTTTTAGAAAAAATATAGATTTTTTATGATTAAAATTGGATTTATTCTTATCCTAGGCCTATAAAACATACATGATGAATTTAATTTTTTTATTGAATATATAACATTTAAATTTTATCAATTTATTTCAGTAATAGTGATTAATTTAATTTATTAAGACAAAATGTCATTGTGAGTATAAAAATAGTTTTTTTAGAAAAGTACATCATTTATGTTCAATTGTTTTTTATTTTCAGTTATAATTAATTGGTAACCAATAAATTAATTTTATAAAAATGTTTAAAATATATTTTCATAATTTAATTAATCTCATTCATTCCTACCATTTCAAAATCTAGGTGATAATGACTCTATTAAAATAATAATATCTTTGGAGTTTATTTAAGCTTGGTGTTTTTTGAAAAGTAAGCCATCAAACTGATTACATTTATTTAAAAAAATACATATAAAAAATATTTGGGTAATAAAGTTCCATAATCATAATAAAATATAATTATACTGATTGTACTAGATTTATTATTATAGTATGGGTTTAACAAATGAAGTGGAAGTTGAAGAAGAAATAAACATGGAAGAGTTGGTAAAGATGATTACCTCTTCTTCAGAAGATCTCCTTTGGATCTATTCTAGGATTGGTTTTTTGAAAATAAAAAAACCTCTAGAACTTGGATAAGTATGTTTAAAAGAGTAATGGTCATATTTTGGTTGATCTAAATGGCTCAAAGTGGTCTCAATAAGTAAAGTAAGGGGTGACTCTTTATAATTGAGGTTAGGACACTTTTGGAATTTCTCAAATGATTAAATTATAATAAATTAATTTTTCATACCAAATGAAACCAAATATAAATTTATTCGAATATAAGATAGTATAGGGTTTTAATCCCATAAAATATATAATTTAGACAGGTTTTAGTGTTATTTGAAACCTTATCCTTTTGATTAACCCTTTGGTTAGTTATTTTTAACCTCAACCATGGTTACCATTATTTTAATCATAAAGGGTTAATAATGTTAATATAAATGAAAAAACAACTCATAAATGGAAAATTTATGTTTCTTTAAACTATATTACATTCACCGGGATAAAGATAATATTTTTATGAATTTTAAATAATTTAATTAAATATTATTTTGATAAATTATCATTAATATTAATTTTGAAACTATTCATTTAATTTGACTTCAAATACATCAAGACAAAGGGGGAATTCAAATATAATGATTTAAAACCTCTTTAATGTCTCATATAAATATATAAAATTATTTTAACACATTAAATCATTCAAATATATCAAAATTAATATTTTTAAAATCAATTATTTTATTTTTCTATTAATTAAATAAATATTGTATTAGTATTTCAAAAGAATTTATGGCAATTATATAATTTATAAAAATTAAAAATAAATTTTAATGATGAAAATAATTTCATTAAGATCAAAGTAGACATTTAATTTAGTTTTTATCTTGATTTTTCCCTGTGTGGACACATAAAATATATTAAATATAAAGAGAGTGACATTTTGTAACTATATTTGATTTTAAAAAATATATAGTAATTTTCATGGAAAAGTGTCTATTAAAAACTAAAATTAAAGTCTAAGTAAATAAGGGTATAATAATATTTATCCAATAATTTTTGGAAGAGTTTAAGTCATGGTTACACCCTTATCATTTTGTTTTATACTCCCATTAACTTATTTGGCAATTAACCTACTATTGAAAATTTCTACTATATGAGGGTCAAACATTTTACTATAAAATTAAAAAAGACTAATAAATTGAATATGGTGTATTAAATTAACCATATCCCATTATTTTTTTTTGAATTAAATATTTTTAGGATTTTTTTATTCATTTAAAAATATATTATTCACTCTAAAATATTCATAATGTTAATTTTTAGATCTATTCAATTATTTGAATTTAGCAATATCAAGATAAGACATAAAATTAGAAAAAAAAATATTTATTATATCCCTATAATGTTAATTTATTATATAAAATTTGTGGATATTATTAATTCTCTCAAATTATATTTATTTTAATATTTTTAATATCATTTATTTGATTATAATTAAATAATTACCGCATCATTGTTGTGTAAGCATTTAAGGTAATTATTTCTTCAATAAAAATTATAAATAAATTACCATGATAAATAGAAATTTTTTATATTTAAAAGTACTATTTATATTCAAACATATCTTTTAGATGACCCCATATTAAAAATGTTATAGTTATTAAAAAAATGAATGTGACATCTTTGACTTTTTTTAAAATAAAATATTATAAAGGTCATAATACCTTCCCCATGGAAAAAAAGGTAAATGAATTATTATGTATTAAAATTAATTATAAAATATTTTATTTAGTGTTAGAGTCATTTTATATTTCTTATGATATTGTTTTAACCCTTAATTACCCGATTTACCCTTTACCGTGGTAATAAAACATTACCACGTTTACTATTTATTATGAAAAAAATAAAGGGAAATATTTTATAAATATGGAAATCTTGATTAAAAATATGTAATTAATTTATCAATATTCAATTTCAATAATTAATATTAATTAATTTAATATTAAAATGTAAAATGCAATGAAAAATAGTTTTTCTAAAAATGCCCTTTTTAAGTACAAAAATGTTTCTATACCAAATTCAACCATAAAGTTGATTACAATTTTCTTAATTGTATTTTTAATAATATAATAGATATAATTTTAACTTGGAACAATTTTAAAAAAATATTAACTTTTAAATGCTTGAAATAAAAATATAGTTTTCAAAAATAGTATTTTTCACAATTTAATGGAAAATCAGTCCTTTCCAAAAAATACTAAAAATTAACTGTTAGATAATTTTTATATTATAATTTCAAAAACTAATTTTATTTTATCAAATAAATTTCATAAAATTTTGGAAATTAATTATATTTATTTTCTCATAGAAAGAAATAAAAATTACTTTTTGACGAAAACACATATTCGATGAATAAAATGACTTTACTAAAAATTGTGTGTTTATTTCCTAATAAATAATATATAAATTTGTATTTAATATGACCTTCATATATATTTCATGATATAATTAATATTATTAAACCTTATAATTTAATAACTAGGTTTAACGACTGTGTTAAAATAATAATATTTAATAGTATATCGCGGTCCATTTATGCTTGATGTTGTATACACCACATGCTATCAATTAAATTTTTTATATTATAAAATATCAATATGTTACATTCTCCCCACCTTAAATAAATTTCATCCTCACAATTTAAAATTGGACTTCAAAAATCATGGCTAAACATTTGAAAATTCCTTTGTGGAAATCCCACATCGTAAAAAGGGTTAATAAATCTTTCTCTTAAAAAAAGGGAAAATGAAATGCGAATGTCACCATAAAAATAGGATTCAAAATAGGATAAAATTAGTGGGAAATGAAAATATAGACAAGGAAGATAAATATAACTATCAAATACTGATTAAGAGTGATATAAAACACGATCCTAATAAATTTAACCATAAAAAACCATAAATCTATGATAGGTTAGAAGACCATAGTTTTTTTGGTAAAAAAAGTAAAAAAATAATGTTTTTGTTCAAAATTTATTTTCCTAGAGATTAATAATTTTCTTACCATCTATATAAATCACTCATGAAAATAAACATACTTGATTTCATAAGAATTATCACATCCTTTGGATGTAATTTGATCTTTTTTTTACTTAATTTATCACACCAAAAGATGGATATGTAAGATGAACTTTTATGCCCGAAGAAATATTAATGAATCATAAGATCCATAAGTCATTTCTTCGGTCTCTAAATATCTAATAAAACCAAAATGGTTATAGTTGATTATCCAATATGATAAATATTATTTTATCCTCAAATAATGATATCCAAATTTCAACTTTATCCATTCAATTAGTAGTTAATCTTAAGACTCTTCCAAAATATTACTGAACATATTTAAAATCTAAAAAGTTAGGAATAAGGTCACTAAATTTCCAAAATAAACCTATTATTAATCACCCATATAGTATTTCTTAATATTACATTTAATTACCTTGATCATATATTCTTTAAAACATGGTAATAACTCGAATCACTATAAAACCTTAATGAAAACATTCATGCTTTCAAGAATTAACTCTCCCCTTATTCCTCAAATAAAATCTTAGATTATCAAATGTATTTCATAAATCCCAAAAATATAGTAAAATCCATCATGAATTACTTTATCATCAAATCAATAGCCATTTTCATGGTCACCAATATAATCCCATAAACATATCTTTATTATTATCTCAACATCAGGCACATATTTAGGGTTATCTTCCCTAAATCACGAATTTTCTATGAGGTTCAAGTTATCACTGAATCAATTTTCTTGGTCATCACTGATATTCAACATATTCTATCAAATCCTTTAATAAATTGTAATACAGTCAAATACTTATATGTTTCATTATTATTATAATGATAATTTCATTAATAAAATAAATTTTCAACATATTTCTTGGATCCAAATACACAAGCACAATAATCCTTCCACTTTGGATGTATCAATATCATTCATATGCATGAACTTGACCCCTTATCTTATTATGATGTATATTCCTTTAAAAAATAGGTAATTCATTTACGTAGTGCCCCATCTCCTTACTGTGGAAATAATTTACATTGACAAATTATTTCTTTCCCTTCCAATCATGAGCCTGGTGACCTTTTTATCCACATTTATAGAAAACTCGCATTCTATTTAAGAAATTATCAGGTCTTTCCTTCTAAAATTATCACATGTGGGAAAATATTTCTTTCTTTTCTTTCCCTTATCTATTTTTTCTATTATTTCCTCTTCTTTTATTTCTTTCCTTTAGAGCCAAAATACTAGGATAACTCTTTCTCTATTTTGTTAGTATAATATTCTATATTCTCATATGATGAAAATGTTTAGGAGAATAGTTACCTTCAAAGGATTGGTTTAAGACCATCAAATAAATGGACAATCTTACTCTTTGGATTACACACATAGTCCATAACATGATTGGATAACCCTATAAAGTCAGCTTTATGTTTAATAACTTTTTCTTCTTTCTCTTGTCTTAGACTTAAGAACGATCTCTCCATATCTAATAATTTTTCTCGAAGAAAATATTTTTCTAAGAAATGTTACTTAAAATCATCCCATTCTATTCTTTCTATTTATTCTGTATCCTAAGTGTTTTGAATCAATTAAAACCATTGATCTGTATCCCCTGAGAGATTATAAACTACCATGAAAACCTTCTCAATTTCATCGCTTTCCAAAGTGAGAAATATATTCTCTAAGGAACTTATCCATTTCTTATATACAAATGGATTTTTAGTTCCATTTAATTATGGAGGTTTTTGATACATGAAGAAATCTAGAATTTTTATACAATGTTGTGGATCAATATAATACTCTATACAAGAAAGGTTATTGCTCATAACCTGAGTCAACTATCATAATATAGTTATAATTTTTTCATCTCTAGCTTTACCTCCAACTCTATCTTTTTTATCTTTCATAGGATGGAAATACGAACATGGATTACGTTCATTAATATGGTTCCCATTCCTTCCTTTAGGCGCCACTTCTAGAAAATGTTATACACTAGATTAGATCATAAAATTATAAAATATAATATATAATATCAAAACTACTAAAAAACTTATCCTAAATTGAAAATTTTAGTTTAACTAATCTCTAAATCAAAAGATTTTGTTTATTGGGAATATTTAAAAATAATGTCATAGGTTTTCATTCTCTAATATATATTTTCCTAAATCTAATTCCCAAAGTTTCTAATAAAGTTTCAATGATTCAAAATATAATAACCTTAACCCGAGTATCCCATAGTTGGTGGTTAATTCATTACATTGGCACTAGATATTAGGAATCACATCCTAAAAGACTGAATAATTTAGTAGTATTGGTAAACTATATACATACTTGAAATTCAAATTACATTTTAAACATAAAATCTAACATAATATTTCCTTTGATAATACCATTATTCCCCTTATTGTTACCCTATATATCAATGATAACACATTTCCTAGAATCCTGAGAAAAATAAAATATAATAAAGGGGTGAGCTCAAACACTAAGTAAGGGTTAATTACAATGGAATATAACATGAATAAATATTAATAATAAATATGGAATGGTAAATAACTCTAAACACATTCCATTTAATCAATAAACTGAACATAATATGTTAAGAATAAGTAATGATCAAAAAATTGAATATACATAATCACATGTGCTTGAAAATTTTCCATAGATATTATAACTAATCAAATAATCACATGGACATCAATGAATAATATCAAAGTGAGGAAATGAATAATTTCTGACATTATAACCATAACATCAAGGCATCGACCAAGACACCATACATAAATTGGTAAGGCCTCAGCCACCAATCTAGTTTTTCTCACGAGACCAACTGATGCATCAAGTGGGTATAGTGGGCCCCAACCATTATATACTAAGTCAAATGCATTCCTTTTATAAAAGGGAAAAACATAATCAACATAAATATTTATATTTAAAATATCATATGAAATGTTAATAATTTACATAATCATAAACCATTCTGAGTAATACGGTGAATGATATCAAAGTAGTACATCCTCAGTCCAAATGACCATAAAACATTAAATAAAATATGGTAGATGATATCATAATAGATCAACCTCAATAAATCATAATATCAATTACATGATGTTTACATAGTTGAAAATACTTTAATATGACTATTGAAATATTATTGAGAAAAAATACCCCTTTTCACTTTGAAATAAATTATTTTTATAAAGCTAAATAATTATAAAAGAAAAAAATTTATTTGAAAATAAACTTTTAAAATTGTAAATTAATCTTCAAATAATTAATTAATCATGATGGTGGGAAATTACATTCATTCTTTATAAGTTAAAAAATCATTCCTTTCATACTTTTTAAAAATTAGCTCATTTGGAAAACGATAAAAAGATTCATTTTAAAACATTTTATAAAAAGGAAAATATGAGTGGAAATTAATTTTAAAAATAATAGGATAATTTAAAAAAAATTGAAAACATTTTCTGAAAACATGACCTATGAAAATAAATATTCTCCAATAGAGACATAAATATAAACAATTTTAAATAATGGTGAGATTGTGAAATAAACCCTTACCACTTTAGTAACTTTTGAATTGTGAGACTCATGAAAGAAATAAATTCAAATGAAACATTATATAACTTGAATAAAAATTTATTTATGATATAATATATTAAAGGGGTATTGTATACACCACAAAAAATAAATAAGTGGTGAATATGGCATATGTCTTAGGAAAGTTAAAGTGAGACAAGAAACCCTTACCTCAGGTTTGATTTCTTTTGTATGCGTTTCAAACTTATTCATAATAAATATAAATTTATTATAAATATATTAACAAAAAATAATCATATATATCATACCATATATTATCTATTTATAATATTTTATCACTCGTTTATTATCAATTCGCTGTTAAAATCACTATTTCAGGTGGTAACTGCTTTATTTTTTGTGTATGTTTTGATTTGGTAGTTCCATTCATTATAATTTTACCATAGTTACATAATATAAAAAATATTATATATGGATAAAAGATAAAATATATTAGACACACACACACACATTCATCTATAGAGATAGAGATAGAAAAATGAATTACACTATTCATAGAGACGGTTGGTTGCATGTATACATGAACATTATTTTCATTTTTCAATGGACAGAAAAAATAATGGAAAAAAATAATTAACCTTTAAAGAATCATTATTATTTCATATATATCATATATATTCATTAGTACCTTATTTACCATCCAAGTAAAATGGTGACGAAAAATGAATTACACCACTATGCGGAGAAGGTAAGTTGTACGTACGCATGAATGATGTTTTCACTTTTCATTGGCTAGAAACAAGATGAAATATGGTTATACCATAATAATAATATAATATAATTATATTTATTATACAATATTTATTATTTTAGTTTGGGTAAAACACATGAATAGGAATTGGAAGAAGAAATAAACTTGAAAGAGTCAGTAAAGACGATTTCCTCTTCTTCTGAAGTTCTCCATTGGATCTATTATTAATGCATCTAGGATTGATCTTTTGGAAGAATAGAAAACTCTTAAAATTGGATAAAGATTTTTATAACATGAATAGGTAGGGTTTGGTTGCGCTAAATAGCTCAAAGTAGTGTAAGTAAGTGAAGGAAGGGGTTCTATTTTATACTTGAGTGAGGTCACTTTTGAAATTTCTCAAAAATTAAATTATAATAAATACATTTATCATAAAAAATTCCTCTAAGTGTAATGGTATTAGAATATAATATTTTATAGGTTTTTAATCCCATAAACCAATATAATTTAGACAAATCTTGGTGTTATTTTAAACCTTATCATTTTGATCAACCCCTTGGTTAGTTATTTTTGACCTTAATGTAACCATTATTTTAATCATAAAGGGTAAATAATGTTACTATAAATGAAAAAATGACCCATAAATGGAACAAGTATGATGTTTTAAACTATATTAAATTCACATGTATAAAGATAATATTTTTATGAATTTTAAATAATTTAATTAAATATTATTTTTATAAATTATCATTAATGTCAATTTTGAAACTATTTGACTTCAAATACCTCAAGAAAAGGGTGGAATTAAAATTTAATTCTCTAAAACCTCTCTAATGAATCATATAGATCTATAAAATATTTTAACACATTAAATCACTCAAATTATATCCAAATTAATATTTCTAAAATCATTTATTTTATTTTTCTATTAACTAAATAAATACTGTATTAGTATTACACAAGCATTTAAGGTAATTATATAATTTATAAAAATTAAAAATAAATTACAATAATTAAAATAATTTCATTAAGATAATAATATACATTTAAGTTTTTTCTTATCATGATTTTTCCCTATTCCTACACATTAAAGATATTGAATACAAAGAGAGTGACATTTTGTAACTATCATTGATTTAAATAATATATAAGTCACTTTTAAGGAAAAGTGTCCATTAAACAACTATAATTTGAGACTAAGGTGATAAGGGTCGAAAAATATTTATCCAATGATTTTTGGACAAATTTAGGTCATGGTTATACACTTATCTTTTTGTTTTATCCTCCCGTTAACACTTTTATCAATTACCATACTATTAAAATTTTCTACTATATAAGGGTCAATAATGTTACTATAAAATGAAAAAGACCCATAAATGGAATATGGTAGATATAATTTACTATATCACATTAATTTTTACAAATTTAATATTTTTAGTATTTTTTAATCAGTAAATATCAGATTATTTACTATAAAATATTCATAATGCCAATTTTTAAAAATATTCATTACTTTGACTTTAAAAATATCAATATAACACTTATAATTTATAAAAAATATTTTATTATATCTATAACATGTCAAATTAGTCTATAAAATTCAGGTTATTATCAATTATCTAACATTATATTTAATTTAATATTTTTAATATCATTTATTTGATTTTATATTAATTAAATAATAACCGCATCAACATTGTGTAAACATTTAAGGTAATTATTTCATCACTAAAAATTTAAAATTAATTACCGTGATGAATATAAATCTTTTAGATTAAAAAAAACTATTTATATTCAAGAAAATAATCTAGATACCCCCATATTAAATATATTATAGTTATTAAAAACATGAATGTGGTATCTTTGACTTTTATTTAAATAAAATATTATAAAGGTCATAATCACTCACTAATGGTCATAAATGGTGATATATCCAAACATTGATTGATTATGGACGAAAATTACTCATACAATAAAATTTTGGAATGTTTTAGGGTTATTTTCTTGTTCTTATGATATTGTTTAACCCTTATTTATCTCATTTACCCTTTACCATGGTAATACAAATTTACCATGGTTAATTATTATAATAGAAAAAAATAAATGGAGATATTTAATAATTTGTAACTCATGATTCCAAAATTGAAATAATTTTTTTAATATTCAATTTCAACAAGTGGCATAAATTAATTTATTATTAAAATACAAAACGCAACGAAAAACATTTTTTCTGAAAAAAGAGTTTTTTAAGTATAAAAATGTTTATATACCAAATTAAACAATAAAATTGATTATAATGAATTTAAGTGTACTATTAATAATATAATGGATCTAATTTTATCTTTTAACTATTTTCAAACAAAATATTACTTTTTAAATGCTTAAAATAAAAATAAAGTTTTCAAAAACCAAATTTTTCTCTATTTACTAGCAAATCCATCTTTCTAAAAAAATATAAAAAATTCACCATAAGATAATTTTGATATGATAATTTTAAAAATGAATTTTATTTTAAAAAATAAATTTTCTAAAATTGTCAAAAATTAATTATATTTATTTTCTCATAGAAAGAAAGAAAAATATCTTTATGAAGAAAATATATAACTCAAGAATAAAATGAATTTATTAAAAATTATGTGTTTATTTGTTAAGAATTAATAAATAAATTTTTACTGAATATGAACTTAATATATTTTTAATAATATTTTCAATCCTATTCACACACTCTAATTTAATGGTTATGTTTAATGACCATGTTAAAGTAATAATATTTAATAGTATATTGCAGTTCGTTTAAGATCAGTGCTGTTTGAAGTGTAATCTATCATTTATATTTAATATAATATAAAATATCTGGATGTTATAGTGGGATTTGAGTCATACCTATCACATCGTGTGTTAGATTGACATGTTATTTATTCATACGTATTGAAAATTGTTTTTTGATCATTTTACAAATGTATCAAGACCACACAAGTTTCTTTTCTCAGTTTTAAAAGAGTGACACATATTTTTAACTAAAATGTCACTTTTAAACAGAAAACACACATTTTGAGTCATTCCAATCACACCATGTATCAAATTGAGGTAAATATGATTCATACATGTCATAAATGACATATTTATTTTTTTATTATAATACCAATAAAATATGAACGCGTATTCTCATTTTTAAGTGTGTCACATGTGTTTTGAACTAAAATGTCAATATTAAATAAAAACACAAACTTTTAGTTATACTGGACACATTATGTGTTTGATTGATGTGTATTTGATTCCTATTTGTAAAAAATGACTTACGGATCATTTTTCTAATCTATCAAGATAATATAATGTATCATCCCACCCCATAATCCAATTAGTGGTGTCCTAAGATGGTGGGCCAAAAGACCTCAAGTGCACCTCCCAGTATGCCATAGGATTCTGACTAGAAGTGAGGGACTAGTGTGTGTCCATGGGGAGACTATTCCCTCATAGATTAGGGTAGATCACTACATTAAATAATTAATTTATAATAAATAAGAAATAGTGGGAGCAGTAATAACTGACAAATAACAGAATAATAATAATAATAAATCATCCAAGAAAAATAAACAACATGAAGAATCTAAATAATAAAAAAATAAAAAAAATGATGATCATGGTGTCAGGTAACTATTCAAAATGAGTACATGTGGAGTAGGGGATACATGAATATACCACATACTATACAAAAATAAAAAAATGGAAAAAATCAGCTACTATTAGCATCACAAGCATAGGCTCGATCAATTTCTCCCATACTCCATCCAAGAACTATCAATGAAGCATCGAAATATAGATGATTACCTTTATCTATACCTTCAATCATAAAGTATACTTGGGTACCAAAGGCGGCCCAGATAGGGTGTGAGATATACTCAGCAAGCCACCACCAATGGTGTCTAGATCAATCCATTCCATGCGTTATAAAAAGAACAATGTTCCAATAAGTGTAAATGCATGGTAATAAATAAATAAAACATTAAAGTATAGGTTCCACCTAGATAACTAACTTTTATAACCTGCTTCGGCCTAATACATATGTCTCTAAACCAAAGAATATGTATAAACGTGATATGGAGTGTCCATTTGTCATCATAAATATGGAATAAAGTGTGGACCAACCCCAAGATTGTGATTTGTCTTGGTAGACATATCCCTAGATCATCAGTCAATAATTATATACATTAGTAATATATAATCACATGAAAATTAGAAAAAACAACCATAAAATCTAGTGTGAGATCATGAGCCCATCTAATTCAATCCATAAAGGAATCCCAAGGTTTGTTACAGGAGATCCTGAAATACCCAATATCATAAAGCCTGTTTATGGCGACCCATAAAAGGCGTCCCTCATAACACTCTCGACATGGTATAAGTATAACCTCTGAGCCTATCCTAGGTATCGCACATATGGGACCAGGTTTCACTTGAGGCATGGTATAACCATCTTTCCAAGAGCCCATCCATGGTGTCTCCCCTAGGGATCCCATGTCACTCATGGGTATAATAAACCACCTGAAGATCCTGTACATGGAAAACCAATAATTGCTCCCAATAAATGCAATAGATCCAATTACCAAGTATGGAGAACCCATCCACGACGTCCTTAAGTCAGGAACCGTGTTCTCCCCCAGACCATAAGCAGATAAAGAATAACATTCACGATCACATGCCATCAACAAGGAATTACATTTATCTCATGCTAAACAAGCTATCCAAACCATCTTATTGAAGCCCAAAAAATATGTAATGATACATGAGTCAACAATCATAAACATGGGAATATGGCATAAGGTATAATTATTAAGAAAAATGCATTAAGCATAAAGCCTCAAGCAATAAGCACATCAAACATGGTATAAGACATGATGCATTAAGCATAACATAAAGCATAAGACTTAAGGGCCTAACTCAAGGATATACCATTTTATCAATTAAATTTATTATTTATAAACATTTACTACTAATAAAACACACCTCAAGAGGTTTTATACAATTTATTATAGTGGTCCAGTAGGTTTTCAAGGAAGGAAACACCCATAGGGGTGGCCCATGTCAAGACGAATGACATCAGATGTGGTTCTCCATTCTCCAGGGTCACAAAATGCATGGAATACCATTTATATTTTTTTATTTAGAATTATAAGGGTTTCTTGAGAAGGGTTTGGTGTATGGAACAACTGAACATAGCATAAATGTAATGAAACTTGAGAGAAATAAGTTAGAGCACCTACCTTAGGTTTGTGGAAGACCACTCATCCGTTTTTGTCCCTTGAATCGATCTAGAATGAAAAAAATGAAATAATCATCAAATTATATGAAAATAGGGAAAATGAAGTCACACCTAAATAGTGAAATAGGGAATAAGATTAGTGAATAATGGAAAGAATAGGAGTGTAGAGCTTACCTCAATATTTCTAATTCACCTCACATCAAAGGATTTGGAGATTGAATAGAGGAGATAACAAAAATCCTAGGATGGCTTGAGGAGGGGGCTCACATGGATTATAGAGAATAAAATGAGGGAGGAAGAAAGAATTAGGGGTATTAAAACATTTTAGGGGAAAAAATAATTTAAAAGTTAATTACTAGGATGCACATTTTGTCCACACGGTTGACCAAACCTCGCACCAACCGTGCTCCTAGTTCTTCTTAAAGAGGGACCCTGCATGGTTTAGCTGCAAATTTTGAATAACCATGCACTAGCCATGTGGGATACACTACCAAGGATGTCTAAAATCCTTGTATATCCATGTACCCCACTCTACATGGTTGTAGAAAAATTATGTGGCTCACCCTGTGCACTAGATAGCCTGTGTAGTTGAGTCACACGGTTAGCACTAACTGTGCACTAACCATGCAGCTCACCATGCCTTCCAATTTTATGAATCTCCATTCTCCAAACAAGACCTGAAATTTGTTGAGCCATTTCTCATCCATTAGAGACAATTATTAGAATCAAATGGAAATTTTTAAATAGTAACTAAGAAGTTTGTAACTCTACAAAAATCTAGGATGTTACAACCTCCCCCTTAAGACAAATCGTCCCCAAGTTTCCCTTTCAAGGGTGGTAAAATGTCATCTGTGAAATGTTTTGGAAACTACACACATACATTGGATTCCTAATCCTAGGTCTCATACTACACATGTCCATGCTTCTATAGAACCTGGAACAATGGAACTAATCCACCCTAGAGATATTTCATGCTATGATCAAAGATACATATCAGAATCTCTTCAAAGGACACATCCCCCTCCAGCTCAATATCGTCTGGGTCAAATGAATGAGATGGGTCATCAGGGTAACAAAGAAGCTACGATACATGGAATATGTCATGCATGGAATGATACCTTTGAGGTAAATTAAACTGATAGGCTATAGACCCGACTCTATCCACTATCTCAAAATGCCTGACATATCGAGGTGATAAATTTCCTTGTCTCTAAATTCAGCTATGAACTAATCTAAGTGATACACATAGAATTACCTGATTTACCACCTCAAACTCTAGTGGTTGATGACAATTATTAGTATTATTATTATTCATAGACTGATCTATATCCATATAATTCTAAATAATTTGTACTTGATCTGAAGTCTCTTGAATGAGATGTAGACCCAGTAGTGCTGCCTCACTTGCCTCTAACTAGCATAAAGGTGAGTGATATGGCCTACCACAAAGGTCCTAATATATATCCATACAAATCATTCCCTAAAATCTATTACTGTAGGTAAAATCTATAAGACTTATTCTTTTTTCCATAAACCTCCAAAATCAAGGACAACTTCCCAAACCTTTTCGCATAACACCCATATCATCCACTCAGACTACCCATCGGTCTGAGGGTGATATCTTGTGATCCAGATCACCTATGAACCCAATTAATTCTATAACCCCTACCAAAAACATGATATAATATGGGAATCTATTTCCGATACGATAGAAAAAGGAACACTATGAAGATGCACAATCTCCCCGATGTATAAACTCCTAATATCATCAATTTAGAAGGTATCTAGGATCGGTAGAAAGTGTGTGACCTTGGTAAACTTGTTGATGATCACCCATATAACATCACTTACTTGAGGGGATCTCAACAAAACCATCAAAAAATCCATGGTCATTTCATTCAATTTTCACTCAATAATAGATAGAGGCTGTAAAATTTCAGTAGGTCACTGATGCTCAACCTTCACCTACTAACAGATGGAGAACTGAGTAATAAAATTCAAAATCCACCTCTTCATACCCGAATACCAATACTGATGGCGTACATCTCAGTACATCTTGGTTATACCAGGGTGAACTACCCAAATAGAGACATGACATTCCCACATCATCTGTTCCCGTATATCAAAAGGAAACCAAACACAACCATGATAGAGTATGGAATCATTCCCATTAACGACCCAACTTGGAGGTGAGTTATAACCTAATAAGGTCTCCTTAAGACCGATCCATCAGGATATGAAAACTTCCTCATACACACCCACTCTATAAGAGATGATGTTACTGCTAGAGCTACTAAAATTGGTTTCCTGTTCTATTCCTAAACCTCTAAATGCATCTTAGAAAATAGTTCCTTCAAATACAACTCACTACTGGGTTCCTGAATAGTCTATGTCTGAGTCTTTAGGCTCAGGGTTTCAGCCAGAACAATACCCTTATTGGGTGTATAAGAAAGCTCAAAATTGAACTAATGTAGTCATTCTACTCACCTGTGCTACCTTAGATTCAAATCTCACTGAAATGTGATGTATTTGAGACTATTTTGATCCATGTAAACAATGAACCACTCACCTAATAGATAATTTACCCAACAACATAGATCATGAACCACAACTACTAGCTCAAGATCATATAGAGGATAATTCTACTAATGAGTTCTTAGCTGGTGGGACTCGTACACTACTAGCTGATAACTCTACATCATCACTACTCTCATCCTAATTCATAAAGCATCATAATAAAATGTATGTCCTCTTCCCAGATCTGGAAGAATTAGGATCATTACTGAAGTCGGTCTCCCTTTTAACTCCCAAAAGGATATCTCACAAGTTTTAGAGTAGATAAATTTTACACCATTCTTAGTCAACACCATAAGAGGTGATGCTAAGTGGGGGAATCTTGAATGAATTTCCTATAATAGCCATCCATCCCTAAGAAACTATGTATCTCAAACAAATTCTTGGTCTTCTCCTAGGAAACCACACCGCTCACATTCTATGGGTCAATAGAAATGCCTACCTTATAAATGATATTATCCAATAAGTGAACCTTAGTAATCAAAAAGTGGAATTTACTGAACTTCACATATAGATGGTTATCTTTCAGTGTATTTAGCACGATCTCAAGATGGTTGGCATGGTCATGTATGGTGCGAGAATACACTAAGATATCATCTATGAAGACTACCAAAAATGAATCCAATTATGGGTAGAACACCCAATTCATGAGAACCATAATGACTACTGGCATATTCATGATTCCAAATGACATGGAAAAATACTTGTAAAATCCGTACATGCTTTAGAATGATGTATGTGGTATGTATGATTTCTTCACATGCACTTGATGGTTTTCTGACATAAAATTAATCTTAGAGAAAAATTTTTCTCCTCAAAGGTGGTCTAAGAGGTTGTCTATATGAGAAAATGGATATTGGTTCTTTACCATGAGCTGGTTCAGTCTAAAATATTCCTCACACAATCTGAGCTTACCATCCACCTTGGAAAAAAGGACAGGTGAACCCCAATGTGATGTGCTAAGTTGGATAAAACCTTTTCCCTATAGATTGTTAAGATGATTTATAAGTTCTTGGAGCTCCGTAGGTGCCATACTATAGGGAGGAACACTAATTACACACTTGTAATGAGATCAATGGTTAACTAAACCTCTATCTCAGGAGTTAAACTAGAGTAATTGTCTTGGAAGATGTCCCTGAAATGATCCACAATAGGAGGGAATTCCATGAGCTATATTTCCTGATCACTCATAAAGTGATTCATTATTGGGATGTCACTCATCCTCACCCCTAATGCTTAGGTACAAATCAACTAGCCTAAATATACCATTCTCCCTTATGAACATATTCACTGCCCTCAAGTGATGTGAAAGACACATTCCAGAGATAGAAATATGCAGGGGATTGATAAGACACTAGACAATCCAAAACAATAATGATGTCAAAGCAGGTCATCTCAAGGATGAAGAAGCTCCATAAGAAATTTTACCCATCTATTTCAAAGGGAACTCTTTGAACTAACATATACTCTTTTATCTGGCCCCTAACTGCGTATTGAGAGACATGACACCACTGGATTATTAAATTTCAAGGAACAAAATTTCCATAATCACAACATATATAAATTTTTTCAATGCACCTATATCAAAAAGGGTATAAAATAAAGTAGAGGCTACCAATATAGTACCTCATTTAGTATAAGGACTTGGACTCTTCTCCTCAGGAATAGGATGCACTACATATATATGTCTTGAACTATAACCCCGAGTTGCTACCTAACTAGCCTAAGTATGTTCTCTCTAATGATGCTGAACCTCAGAAGTATGAATACCTTGGCCTCATCCAACTCATCAAATTTATCAAATAATAAAATACTAAATCCCAACCTGTCATAGAGTCGTTGAACCTGTACCTAAGAGAGGCATCAATATAGATATTCTCTCACTAGACACTGGAAGAAAAGATTGGAAGAAGTGATGAAGGTGACCTATCCTACTAAAAACTTATAACTCAACTAGTTCCTCATGCACTGTGGATTTTTCTAGCATGGATTGCCACACTTGTGACACACCACATAACTTTCAGTATGTGTCACCTAGTTGGTACTTCCCCCATGTGCACCCTCAAAACGATGCTTCTTGCTTCCAAATGAACCATCTCTCTACCATGTAACTGAACTTCCATGGATCACATTGCCAGCCTCTCTCAGGTTTCGTTCTATATGATTTATAATATTAGAAATGATGGTAAACTAGAAGACATTCACCTACAATAAAATGGTGTACACAAGCCCATCCTTAAATCATCTCACAGTCATTAACTCATCACTAATTAGAGTCGGATAAAAACACTAGAGCTCAGGGAAGTGATAAGAATACTCTAACATGATCATAGTGCCATTATGAAGATGTATAAACTCCCCATAGTGGTGTTATCTCAGAATCTATGAAAATAAGTTATTGTAGAAGGCTTTCTGGAAGTCTACCCAAACCATACCCCGATGATGTTCAGCCTAAGAGATGACATCCCACCAATGTTTGGAGGGGTCACATAACACGTAAGTAGTGAGATTGACCCTCCTCTCTAGAGGCATATCTATATGGTAAAATATTGATATCATGGCCTCCATCCATGACTCAACAGCCTAAGGTCCACCATCCCCTAAAAAGGTTGGAGGTTGATGATGATGAAACTCTTGATTCAACTCTTCAATAGTAGGGGAAGGTCAGGGATAACCCTAAACCTACTGCATGAACTAGAAGAAACTATCATGGAACTGAGCATTGGAACCCAACAAAAGATCAGCATGAGGTTCCTCACGTGTCACTATAAGAGGTATCACATGTGGTTTAGGACCCCCCCACCTCTAGTGCATGCTCGTTTCTACTCTCTTGGAATATGATGTGAGGACATCATGGTGTCATAAATCTATAATTTCAAAGTGCACTCCTGAGATAAGATCTAAAAATAATATAGGGAAAGTAATGAGAAGAAGGGACATGCACACATCCTTTCTATAATGAGTCACACCTCTCTACCTACTCCTAGACTTAAGTCTAGTTGGTAAGGAAGAGTCACAGAAAGGTCATAGGAGACACATTCTACTGTCCACTACTAAGGTCAAGTCTGGGTCAAGGTCTTATATAACACCGCATAGGGTCCAATATATGGAGTGTAAAATACAAGGTATAGAGGAAAACACCCTATAATTTTCATTTGGAAACCCATTTAGTGGTCACCATTTTATTTTTTAAACTTTAATTTATTGATATTTATTATTATTTTTTTGGTTATTGATATCACAATACAATTAATTGCATCACCAATTCCAATTTATAAAGTCCCATACTCTTTATAAATTTAAATTGGTGCATCAAGTAATCATAGAAGGACCTTTATAGCAGGTAACAGGATGTAACAAGCCATTTATAGTGATTTGATTGAATAAACTACCATTTATAATTTTATAAAATTACTCTCTCATTAAATTTACATTTCCATTTATTAATCAAACCAACTAATGTGGCATAATTGGTTAATTGAACCAATTATTCCATCATGCGAAAATGTTATCACACTACAATACATAGAAAACAAGGCACCACAACAAGCTTATGAAAAATAGGAAATGCATACAGAAAGTAGATATGTCATGGAATAATACATGGCATTTAAGCATTATGGTTCCTAATATGATGCATGAATTTGATATTCCCTCTTATTGTTAGTCCAAGGTTAAAAAATCCATTATAATAATATCAATAATAACAGCATAACAAAACAATTTCATCACCCAATAGTGAAATCCATAAAAATATAACAAGGGTGACCAATAATATCATTAACCCATCCTAGGTAATTTGGGTTTCCTCTGTATGTGGTTTATCTACTCCTAGGAACAATCTCATTAACAAACCCCAATACTTCTAGTCTTCTGTATAATACCAAAATAGTAAGACAAAAGGAAAAAGAGCCTCTGATACCACTTTTCTTATAATCCTCTAAGGGGTTACCTAAGACAGTGGACCATAAGATCTCAAGCACACCTCCCCTTACAATAGAGGCCATCGACTAGTAGCGAAGGCCTAGGTGGTGTCCGTGGGGAGACTACGCCATCATAGACCAGAGTGAATCATAGTGGTAAATAACAAATATATAATTAATAAGACATAGTGGGAGCAGTAATAATAAATAGAAAACTGTGGAATAGTAATAATAAATCATCTAAGACAAATAAAAAATAGTCAGAAGATGAACAATAAATAGATACCAAAAATTATGATCATGGTGTCATGTAACTATAAAAAATGAGTACATGGGGAACATGGGATACAAACATATACCAAATTGTATACAAAAATACAAAAAGAAAAAAAAGTAGCCACTAATATCATCAAGATAATAGGATCGATCCCTTATTCCCATAATCCATCCTAGAACTTTCAATGAAGCATCAGAAGATGGATGCTTCCTTTTATCTATACTTTCTATCATAAAGTCTTCTTGGGTACCAAATTCATCCCAAGAAGGGTGTGAGATATACTTTTTAGACCACTACCAAAGGTGTATTGATCAATATAGTCCATGAAATATAAAAATTATAGTGCTCCCATAAGTGTAAATGCATGGAAATAAATAAATAAAACATTATGGTTTGGGTTCCACCAGAATACCCAACCACCACTACCTGCTTTGGCCTAATCCAGATTTATCTAAACAAAAAACCTATAAAAATGTGTTAAAAAGTGTCCATGTTTCATCATAAAAAATACATCAAGTGTGGACCAACCCCAAGCTTGTGATTTGGCTTAAAAAACACATCCCTGGATCATCAGTCGATAATTACATACCTTAATAATAAGGCATCACATGAAAACCAAGAAAAAAGCCATCAAATATAGTGTGGAATCCTGAGCTTGTCCAATGTGATCCATGAAGGAATCCCAAGGGTCACTGCAGGAGCTCCTAAAATACCCAATACTATAGATCCCATCCACAAAAACCCATAAAAAGTTCCCCTCATATCACTTTCAACATGATGTAAGCATAACCTCTCATCCCGTTCAAGGTATCCCACATAGGGGACTAAGTATCACTTGAGGAATGGTAAAACGATATTGAAAATGATCCAATCCACGATTCCTTCCCTAGGTAACCAGTGTCACTCATTGGTATAATAAACTGCCTAAAGATCCCATACAAGGAAAGCTAAGAATCACTCTCAGTGCATCTAATAGATCCAAGTTCCAAGCATGGATATCCCATCCAGAGAGTCCTTACATCAGGACCCATGTTCACTCCTGGACCTTAAGTAGATAAGAAATATCAATCATGATCACATTCCATCAACAAGGCATTACATTTTTCTCATTCTAAACAAGTTAGACAACCCATTTTATTCAAGCCCAACAACCATGGAATGAGGCACGAGGAAATAGGCATAAACATGGGCATATGTAATAAGTTATAAGAAGTAATCATAAAACATTAAGCATAAATCATGAAGTAATAAGCATAAGGTACATGGTACATGTCATGAGGAATTAAGCGTAACATAATACATAAGTCTTAAGGGCCTAACTTAAGGCTACATCATTATCCCAATTCATTTTTTTTCAAAACATTTATTACCAAGTAAATACACAGCAACAGGAAATGTAAAATTTATTACATTGGGGAAATAGGTTTTTAGGGAAGGGAACACCCATAGGGGTGTCTGATGCACCCAATTTTTGTATACATTTTCATATATATAATTGACAATAAAAACATGTTTTCAGAAAATATCTGTTGTTTTATGAACATATTCTTTGATTTTGGTGAATCTGTTTACTTTCAGGAGCTTTTTGGCTAAATACACGGATCAAGGGAAATCTGCGAAAATTTTGAAACTACACGGCGTGTACTTTTATACACACCGTGTACATCCAGGCAGGGACACAGACCGAAGGAGGGAGTACACCCCCATGTCACCAGGCAGAAGATACATGCCGTGTGTGGCAGTGCTACACGCCGTGTACTACTTTCTATAAGCGGTATTTGTCGAAGAAAAGTCCACACGCCCATGTGGCCGTTGATGAAGACACGACGTGTTTTAACATTTACATGCCATGTCTGCTATTCTAGAAGGGGATGGCGGCCGAAATTTTGATACTACACGCTGTGTATAGTGGCGCTACACGCCATGTACACTCAACTTGCAGGCGGCGCTGTGTTAAAAAGTCAAAGACGGCGTGTTAGGCCACCTGCCTGTGGAGAAACTGGCACCAAAACGCGTTGACGAAAAGTACACGGCGTGTACTTTCTATACACGCCATGTACTTTATTTTTCTATAAAAGGAGGCCTTGGCCTACGGATTTTGGGGGTCAAAACCTTTGGAAGAGAGAAGAAGATCTGTTTCTACCATTTCCCGAGCCACCGTGGTGCCGTATTTCCACTACTCCACCTTCCGACACCCTACCTCAACGCTTACACGATGAATCTGTCAGGTATCACGTGTGTCGTTTCTCCTCCACTTTCTATGTGTAACTAAACCCATCATATTGGGGCCGTGGATGAAGGGATCGTAATTTGTATGTTGTTTTATATAGTTGTGTTTTATCGTTGTAATTCATATTACTCTTCTTAATCTATTGTTAAATATAACTGAGAATTCTGACCCAGACCAAAGGAAGAATTCTCAGCGATACAAAAGAAAAGTAACGGTGAAAACATCCATGATCATTGGAAGGATTTCACCGATTCAAATAATGGACTGAACTTAATAAAAAAAATTAAGAACACTGACTATCGGACCAAGGAGTCAACTGATCTAATTATAAACAAGAGGAACCGGACCAAGGAAATCTTGTAACAAAACGAAATGCAGAATGATTGAATTATTATGAACAACACAACCATTTAAACAATCTGCATAAAACCTCCTTAATCACCACAGCCCCGACACGTCTTTTCTTACCATTTTAAAAGCTCTTTAAATTTAGCCGTTGTTTTCTTTTAAACTGTATCCATTTATTCAAAGTAAATCAATTTAGTTTCAATAAAAACCCAAAATCAACCCAATCGATTCTGAATTCTGCATACTTCACATAATTAAGTATTAACTCAATTGAATTCACGCACGCCACGGTTCCCAGTGGATTGAACCCGAACTTATGCTATACTAAAGTTCTAAGAACGGGTAATTAATTTGGGATGCATACAACTTCAATCAATGACAAGCGAGACCAAATTTTGGCACCGTTGCCGGGGATCACCATTTGGTTTTAGTGCTAAGATTTAAATTGTGTTAATAATTGATTTAAGTGAAAATAAAAATCAATTTTTTTTATCAAAAATCTCTTTTCTAATCCCATTTCAAATTTTCTTTTTTTATTTTTCCCTTTTACGCCTGGTTTTCATTTTTGTGTTGTGCAGAGATTAAAGTGTATGTTTAGACGTTTTACACGATCCAGAAGTGCCGAGTCTTTGGAATTAGTTCCGCTTGACCCGGAAATCGAACGGACCTTGGTTCATAGTCAGCCTACACGGACAGAAACTCACAACCATCAACCACAACCCATGAAGAACAAGGAAGAGGGAGCACCGGCCGTAGATGTTGTGACTGAGCATCAGTACCAGGATCAGCAGCCTCCTGCTGCTGGTCTACCGGAGCAACCTCCTGGAGCCTTTATGGAATTACTCCCAAGGGATTACCAACGGCTGCCACAAAAACTCTTCCCACGGACATACTTCACCCCTCAAGAGCAGTTAATGCAAGCTCCGCCCCATCAACAAAAACCTCCAAGATGTACCATTATGGAGTACGGACTTCCATCAATTCATGGAGCTGATACGGGCATCGTTCGTCCTTCGGTCTAGGCCCAACACTTCGAGATCAAGCCTGCTATCATGCAACTGATCCAGAACACAGTCCAATTTGGAAGCCTGGCCAGTGAGGACCCGAATGCCCATCTCTCCAACTTTTTGGAGATCTGCGACACCTTTCGGTACCATGGCGTGTCTGAGGACGCCATCCGTCTTCGCCTATTCCCCTTTTCTATATGGGATAAGGCGAAGGACTGGATCAAGGGGCTGCCACAACGATCTATCCTCACCTAGGAGGAGCTAGCCCATGCATTCCTGTCCATGTACTTCCCACCATCCAAGAAAGTGACACTCTGGAATGAGATTCATAACTTCCAGCAGCACGACTCCAAGTCGTTGTACGAGTCCTGGGAACGCTTCAAGGAGATTTTATGAAAATGCCCCCACCACGGACTCCCACTCTTGATGCAAGTCCAGACCTTCTACGGAGGACTTACCACGAATACCAAATCTGTGGTGGACGCTGCTGCTGGAGGCACGATGATGCGGAAATCCCCCGAAGAACTATTCGAACTACTGGAAGACATGTCAGCCAACAGCTACCAGTGGCACTCCGAGCGGGGGACTGAAAAGAAATGTACGCACAATATTGACACTACCACTATGTTAGCTTCTTAGTTGGACACTGTGTCCAAGAAAATCGACGCATTGAACCTCAAAGGAGCATCTCAAGTTCATGTAGCGCGCCATCCAACATGTGGCGATTGTGGTGATAACCACATCATGGGAGAATTTCCAGGTTCGACTGGAGGCCCTTCAATGAGTGAGGTGAGTTATATTGCCCAAAATTAAGGGCCCAACTAGTACCAACAGTACCAGAACCCGGCATGGCGAGATCCACAGAACACAGGATGGGGCCAACAACAGCAGAATCCTCCGCCCCAAAGACCACCCAACTACAACCAACCTCCATAAAAGAACCAATACCAAAGGCTGCAACAACCCCATCAGGGTCCTTATCAGCAACAAGGGTATCAAAACCCTCATCCATAACAGCCACGACAGCCACCTCTTCCACCGGATCAACAACCACCTCAGCAGGAGAACACATCAAGGTTAGAGGATCTAATGACTAAATTCATATATACTGCTGAGACTCGATTCCAAAATCAATAAGCTTCGATTCGAGGCTTGGATAATCAGATTGGCCAGCTGGCAAAACAACTTTCAGGGAGATAGCCCGGTACACTACCGGGGAACACCAAAAGGAACCCAAGGGAGGGGGCTAATTTGATCATGCTCCGGAGTGGCAAAGAGCTCCAACAGAACCAATCAGCATAATAAGGTGCATCCACACCCACCATTGATGAAAAAGGTACCAATACCGACCCCTCATCATCCAAAAGCCTATAGAAGGAGGCTTTTCAAAATAAAGAAAAGGAAGTAATTTAACCATTCAAGCCCGCCTTACCTTTTCCGGAAAGAGTGAAGTAGAGGAAAATAGACCACCGGTTTAGCAAATTCATGGATGTGTTCAAGAAGCTACATATCAATATCCCATTTTCAGAGGCCCTGACTCAGATTCCCACCTACGCCAAATTCATGAAGGAAATCCTCTCGAATAAGAGGAAGATGGAGGATTTGGGCGTTATTTCACTAACAAAGGAGTGCTCCGCGGTGGTTCAACATTCTATTCCTCCCAAAATCCAAGATCCAGGTAGTTTCACCATTCCTTGTACTATTGGATCTTGCGAGTTTGGGAAGGCCCTCTGTGACTTAGGGGCCAACATGAAACTCATGCCACTCGTTGTTTTCAAGAAGATGTGACTCAACGAGCTCAAGCCTACCCGCGTAGCCCTTCAACTTGCTGATCGATCCATCAAGCACCCAAAGGGACTACTAGAGGACGTACTGGTCAAGGTGGGTAGGCTGATTCTCCCTATTGATTTCATCATCCTCGACATGGGGGATGACCAGGAAGCACCTCTTATACTTGGAAGACATTTCTTGGAAATTGGGAAGGTACTGATCGATGAGCACCAAGGGGAGATTATTTTTCAGGTAGGTGATGAAAGAGTTTCCTATAACGTCCTCAAAGCCATCAAACATGCTTCATTATCAGAGCATGAGAACTGTTATGCAGTGTCCACCATGGTTAATCATTTTAGCGAATAAGGGGATGATCTGGGATGTTCTTTTATTTAAAATAATTTAACTATTCCGGATATTCTATTAGAAGAAGCACCAGAAGACTTGCAATTCATAGAAGGCCAGGGCGACCACTATTGGAAATGTGCAGTTGTTCTTGATAGTTTGGAACGGGACAAGGTGCAGCCACTTGTGCCTTCGATTTTAAAGGCGCCTGAACTCTAACTGAATCCTCTTCCATCTTCTCTCAAGTATGGGTATCTAGGACCCAATCAAACTTTTCCTGTTATACTTAATGCAGAACTATCACAGGAGCAGGGAGATACACTTCTGCAGGTTCTCAAACAGCGGAATCATGCTATTGGGTGGACAGTCACTGATCTGAAGGGAATCTTCCCCACCATTTTCACTCACAAGGTGTTACTTGAAGAAGGTGCCAAGCAATCTCGGCAGCCACAATGGTGCTTGAATCCTCCCATGAAGGAAGTTTTCAAAAAGGAGGTGATCAAAATATTGGATGCATGCATCATCTATCCCATCTCAGATAGTCCGTGGGTGAGCCCTCTCCAAGTGGTACCCAAAAAGGGGGGTATCACTGTGATTTCAAATGAAAAGAATGAGCTAATCCCTACACGCACTATCACGGGATGGAGAGTCTTTGTGGATTACCGGAAGTTAAACGAAGAGACAAGGAAGGATCAATTCCCCTTACCATTCATGGATCAAATGCTAGAGAGGCTAGCAGGGCACAACTCCTATTGCTCCCTCGATGGTTTTTTCCGGTTATAAATAAATCTCCATTGCTCCAGATGATCAGGAAAAGAGCACATTCACTTACCCCTATGGAAAATTTTCTTATCGAAGGATGTATTTCGACATGTGTAATTCCCCCGCCACCTTTCAGCACTGTATGCTGGCCATCTTCCATGACATGGCGGAACGAATCCTGGAGGTATTCATGGATGATTTTTCCGTTTACGGAAAATCATTCACCATTTGTTTACGAAACCTAGAGCTTGTTTTGGAACTATGTGAGCACACTAACCTAGTCTTGAACTGGGAAAAGTGTCATTTCATGGTGCAAAGTGGCATAGTACTTGGCCACAAAATTTCAGCGAAGGGGATAGAGGTGGACCCGGCGAAGATCGAGGTCATTTAACGACTACCTATACCGACTTCCGTCCGATCCATCCACGGTTTCCTTGGGCATGCAGGTTTTTATCGGCAGTTTGTCCGCGACTTCTCCAAAATAGCCCAGCCCCTCACCAATCTTCTAACCAAGGATTCCATTTTTGAGTTCTATGAGACTTGTATCAGATCTTTTGAGCATCTAAAGCAGCGCCTGGTGGAATCTCCAGTTATGATTTCTCCCAACTGGGAGGAACAATTTGAGGTGATGTGCGATGCGAGCGACTACGCCGTGGGAGAAGTCTTGGGACAATGACTTGACCGGATTTTCAGACCTATCTATTATGCCAGCAGGATGATCAATGAGGAACAGATCAACTACACTACCACAGAAAAGCAGATTCTTGCAGTGGTTTTCGCATTTGACAGGTTTCGTTCTTGCTTTGTGTTGTCTAAAGTTATTGTTTATACTGACTATGAAGCACTAAATTACCTACTCATCAAGAAAGATGCGAAGCCCTGATTGATCCACTAGGTACTCCTCTTGAAAGAATTCGATCTTGAGATCCGAGATAAGAAAGGGAGTGAGAACTTCATTGATGACCATATCTCCCACCTCGAGCTGCCTCATTTGGAGAAGGAAGAAGATCGGGATATGAGGGAGGATTTCCCTGATGAGCACCTCTTTTCGATCAACGAAACACCTAGTCCATGGTATGCTAATATCGCTAATTTTCTGGTTACAGGTGTTGTTCACCCCGAACTCTTCTTCCAGCAAAGGAAAAGATTTTTCTCTGATGTGAAAAGGTACTTCTGGGAGGATCTTCTTCTATTCCGATCATGTGCAGATGGAGTGATCCGCCGTTGCATCACAGAGAATGAAGTTCACGGTGTCCTGGAGTTCTGTCACACCTCACCAGTAGGAGGACATCATGGGCCAGACCGTACCATAGCTAAGATCTTGCAATCTGGATTTTTCTGGACCACCATGCACAAAGATGCCCAGACCTTTGTTTCATGTTGCGATCGGTGCCAGAGGACCGGTAATATGGGATGTAGAGCCGAGATGCCCCAGCACCCCATCTTGGTGGTCGATATTTTCGATGTCTGGGGAATATATTTCATGGGTCCCCTTCCCCCATCTTTTGGAAACACTTACATCCTGGTCTGCGTCGACTACGTCTCCAAATGGGTGGAAGCTAATGCCACATCTCACGACACAACCAAGTTAGTCATAAATTTCTTAAAGAAAAATATTTTTAGCAGGTTTGGAGTTTTATGAGTACTGATCAGCGATAGAGGGACCCACTTCAACAACACACTGATGAGAGGAATACTGTCGAAGTATGGAGTAAAGCATAATATGGGGACACCATATCATCCTCAGTCCAGTGGATAAGTAGAGATCTCCAACCGTGAGATCAATCAGATCCTGGAGAATACAGTGAACACTTCGCGGAAGGACTGGTCCAAGAAGTTAGATGATGCCTTGTGGGCCTATCAGACTGCTTTCAAAACACCACTGGGAATGTCCCTGTTCTGCCTCGTCTATGGAAAACCCTGCCATTTGCCAGTAGAATTGGAACACAAAGCCTAATGGGCCATCAAAGCCCTAAATTTTGATCTGAAGGCAGCTGAAGAGAAACGGAAGTTCCAACTATTGGAACTAGATGAGATTTGATTAGAGGCATACGATAACGCTAAGTTGTACAAGGAGAAGACAAGATCCATTCATGACCGGATGATATCACGAAAATCTTTCCAACCCGGTGATCAGGTACTTCTCTTTAATTCTCGTCTTCGCTTATTTCCAGGAAAGGTAAAGTCACGCTGGTCAGGACCATTCCATGTTGTTTGCGTATTCCATCATGGAGCGGTAGAAATTTCTGGAGAAGATGGTCAACCATTCAAGGTAAATGGGAAGCGGTTGAAATCTTACCATCCTACAGACAACATGGTGGGAACATTGTCCACCATACTCCTCAGGTAAGCAAGGTAAGTAGGTTGAGCCAATGACCTAAAACAAAGGCGCTTCCTGGGAGGCAACCCAGACGTTACACGTCGTGTCCCACTTATTTACACAGTGTGTACTTATCTTTTTAATTTGTAATCTTAATAGTATAAATCTATAGAATAACAAATTAATAACCAGGGATGATGCCGGTGCCGATGGCAAAGTCACCGGAGTTTATTCACACCGTCCCCGGTTCGAATCCACCTGACCTACCTTCGGCATGGGGTTCCTCCTTTTATTTACATGGAATGTGTGGTATTTTCCATATATGTATCTATATAAATGTGTTTAATAAAACCCATGATGGGGATGGACCGGTTGGCTAGAATCGTAATCTGGTTTCCCAAGACCCAGGTTCGAATCCAGACAACCGTCCCATTTGCATCATTTGTTTTTTTAATAAAACCACACAACGTGTATCCCGATATACGCTGTGTGCACCATAATTATTCAAATATAAATTAAAAATGTTTTAAAAATAAGAAATTTCATGCGGGTGAAGTTGGCGGATTGGCAGAGTCTCGGAATTTGGTTTAAAAGGGCCAGTTTCGAATCGCGCTAATCTCCCCACTTCACCCCCATCCTTTCCTAAATAAAAACCACATGCCATGATTTTCTTTCTTTCCATGTGTATAGGCCGTATAGAATAAATATATATATAAATTAAATATGAACAACAGGAAAACCTTTGCTCCAGTGGGTGAGGGCGTTCGTTCGAATCGGCCGATCGCCGGTTTGAATCCCGCCCCAAGCACCGGACCAAAGGTTGTACTACTCTTTTTCTCATTTTAAAATACATGACGTGTATTTCTTGGTATACGTCATGTATAGGTTTTTATAATAGAATATGTAGATATATCTATTTTATTTTAATTATTAATAATTATTATATAGTTTACTATAATAATTATATTTAATTATATTAATTAAAAAAAAGGGATACACAGTGTGTACCAAACATACACGCCGTGTACCTCGGCTATATAAGCCGCGGTCCACCCGGCCTAAGGCCGTGTCGCACGGCCGTCCCAATTTCCTCCCCTCTTCCTGTTTCTTCTCCCGAACTCCACCCGAACCCCCCCCCCCCCTTTTGCCAGATCCGTCGATTTGGGGCGTTTCAAGTTTTGATTCCTCTCACATTGTGATCCTCGATCTAGGTACACCGTTCTACACCCTCTGTTTCAAATTTTTAGACTCGTTTAGGGTGTTTTTCAGATCGACCGACCATTCAGATTCCGGCAGTACACGACCACGAAATGAAGAACACACGCCGTGTACTTCTGAACATGACCTCACATAGAATTTTTCGAAATTTCAATATACACAGTGTGTATGTTCGGTACACACCGTGTCCTTTTCATCATGCCCAAGTAAACCTTTGCACACGACCTCACACACTATTTTCCTTTACACGGCGTGTGTGTTTGGTACACGCCATGTCCGTTGTTTGTGTTGGCCCCTCCGTGTGTGGCACATAACACAGCCTGTCACCCCATGTTCCTAAACACAGCGTGTATGTTCGGTACACGCCGTGTCCATTATATCTGTCACCGACCCGTGTTTCCCCTCTGCACGGCCACTCACCCTATTTTCCATTACACGACGTGTGTGTTCGGTACACGCCGTGTCTGTGTGATGTTTGACCAGCCCGTGTCTCACCCTCTACACGGCCATGTTCTTCGTGTGTAGTCCACGCCGTGTCCTGTACCTACATGGTGTGTATTGTTTTTCTATGAACTGATAAAAACATGTCCGTGTCATTTGTTCCACATGACCACCAACACTTTGAGTGAACACGACGTGTATGTTTGGTACACGTCGTGTACTTTTCCTTGGTCTGTTTTCATCCTCAGCGTGTCTGTCCAGAGAACACGGGATACTCTCCATTTTTGACTACACGTCGTGTACTCTAGAGTACACGCCGTGTACTTTTCTTTTCCAGTTTTCTCACATTTTCTTTGTTTTGTTTTCTTTCCTTTTTCTTTTTTTTTGTTTTGTTTTCTATTTCTTTCTATTTCAGGATATGGAAGATCGCAATCCTTCACTCGGGAAGAGGCCAGCCTCCACCACTGAGGGTGAGGAGTCTAGTTATCGTCAGACCCGACTCCGACCACCTACGTAGCTGGACCCCGATGCTCCGGTCTTTGAGCTCCCTCCATTGGCCATTCTGCCGCCACTCACTCCCTTAGATGAGATCGGGCCTACTTCTGCTGCACCAGCTGCCAATTTCCCTGTACTATCATCCTCAACAGTTGGTCCCTCTTCGAGCACACCTTCCACCGGGCCACCTTCTTCTTCGGAAGATCCACCTTCAGAGCCAGACGTTTCTACTGCACCGACACCTGGGCGGGACCTGCAGGTGTTCCCTATCCCTGCACGGTGTTCATAGTCACCGAACTCGCATACGACAGGTTCCGATGCTTCTCTCGTCGGCCGATACCATTGAGTGGCAGGTATCTCGATAGCAGCATTCTACAGCGGCTCAGTATTTGGGAGGAGTTGGAGGTGCTTCTCGGGCACACTGCACTCCTCGCTATTTTCCAGGTCAGCACTCCTGTGTTCCATGATTTATTTTTGGAGTTTGCGGCCTTGTTTGAGTTCGACGGAGCGGAGTACCGAGAGACGCCTGGCAATGCGGTGCCCATAGTTCGATTCCGTCTAGGAGGCCGATGTTTTTCTCTGACGATGATAGAGTTTGGCTGAGGGTGCGGCTTCTACCCCCATCCTTTCACCCCACCCCCCATTTCTGACTTGATCCGGCCCGAGCGCTCTGACCTCATTTCCATGTGGCAGGAGATCACTGGGCCTGACCATCGGTACTCCCCCACTTCCCAGAAGAGCACTCTTCTGGCCAACCCTATCCTTCACTTCACCCACCGGTGCTTCAGCGCCATCCTTTTTCCCCTCCATGAGGATATGAGGGTCGTGACCAGCCGTGACATGGAGATTCTTACCTGTGTCATCTGGCACACCTACCCGGACCTCCCCTATCTTGCCGCCTCCTATTTCCACTCCATGTTTACCGGCCGTCAGGGTAACCTGAACGACGGGTTTTTCACCACCCGTCTTTCCCACCACTTAGGGGTATTCGAGCCCTCTTTACCTCATGACTTGATAGGTTCACCCAAGCGGATGGACTTTCTCATGATCATTCGAATGGTATTGGTCCGGAAGAAGGGGGGTGCCTACATCCTTGCTCAGGCTCGAGCCCCACCACCTGCTGACCCCTGCCCCACCTGCTGATCCCGCTCCTCCTTCCCCACCCCCTCCAGCTTCTCCACCTCACCCACCTCCTACTAACCCCACTTCTTCTAACCTTCCTTATTCTGTCCCATCTCCCACCCTACCTACCCCTACACCCTCAGTCGATCCGACCCTTTCTCTTTGCCTAGCCACGATGGAGCAGAAGTTGGTTCGTATCATCAGCCTCCAGGACACCATTGCATGCCATTTGATTTTTCTAGACGGTCACCAGGATCGGATGAAGCATCTGTTGGTGCATATTTCTCAGCATCTTCGTGTTCCACTGCCTCAACCACCAGCCTCTGCCTCCGTTCCTCGCCCTTCTGTTGCTGCTCCACCACCATCTCCTGCGCCTGCCACCGATTCCATTCTACTGACTATGGTGAGCCCTGCTGCTACCACTTCTGCCAGGCCGGGGCCTGCTACTGAGCTACCTTCGCCCAGTCCAGCACCTGAGGCTCCTACTTCTTCAGCTCCCCTTCCCGATGCAGAGTATGGGCCTCCCACTTCCACGCCTCCTGAGCCGTCTTTACCGGCCGATTCTGTATAGGTTAATTCCTCCCCTAAGGCGACCCCATGATAGTGACATTTTTCTTTATCTTATATATCTCTTCTTTCATTTTATTTCCTGTGATGTTGTTCATGTTTGCAGTTTTCTTTTTCCTCGCCAGTCACAGGTATCATGGAGCACCTTGGGCATCACTTTTTCATGAGGGGAGTATTTTTTCATTTCTTTTTTCTTTCTTTTTGGATTTACTTCTTCCACTGCTTTCCCTCATTTTCCCCCCATTTCTCCCCGTTTCCCACCCTTTACCTTCGTATTTCACTTGGTGGACATGTGAAGTATTAAATGTGGGGGAGCATCTATCTCTTTCACCTTAGTCTTTGCCCTTAAACTAATCTAGGAGACATCATTATTAGACTATATATTTGGAAATGTAAAGAAATTTTGGTTAATCAATCTTATAAATGATATAGTTATCAGTAGGAACTTTTGGAAATGTTACATGCTTATTTTAGTTTTGATGTATTTTAAAATGATTGCTGATAAAGTTTCACTTGAAACTTTTCATCCTTGATTAAATTACATTAATTAGGCTAATAATTTATATGCATGTCATGACCTGATTGTCCCTTTTTTATTTTCCCACTACTGAGTGGTATTTTAAACCCTTTTTCATATTTCTTTTCCAATACCCTCTTTATTGAGAGATTCTTAGGATATGCATCACTACCAGAATTTGCAAGTTTTTCTTTTCAAAACATAAAGAAATTTTTGAAATACTTTAACATGATTGAGGAAATAGATTGATTCAACCCCTTTATCTTGAGACCTACCCTACATTTAATATTCGTTAAACCCATAGAAGCCATGAACAACCTTTATAGGAAGCCACATTACAAGCCTATTTCCATTCCTACCCTATTTATTTTTAAACTTTGCATGATTATTCATTTAAGCTTTAAAGAGGGAGTTGGCAATACATGGCATATTTTTGTGTACAACCATGAAATAAAGTGTGGGGGAGTGCCTCTTGATTATTTGGGGCAGAATGGGTTCCAAACATCTACTCATTGTATTCATAAGTGTTTCCCTTGTGGTTTGTTAACTTAAAAAAAACAAAAAAACAAAAAAACAAACAACAAGGGAACCTTATGCTTATTTACCCATGAACCCTACTTGCCTAAGGAAGATGGTGATGATTACAAAAGCATTCTACTGAGCTTTTGAAGGATTTATTTTTAGTGATATTTATTGTGAATATCATGCAATGTTGTTTAAAGGAATTAGCCTTCCTTTTTCAAGCCTCAGAATTTATTTTCACATCTGAACCTACCAAACCTTAGCCACAGAAACATCTGAACCTTATTGATAAAGCCCTCATGGTTTTTTTAATTCAATTTTTCTGAAGTAGAGAACAAGATATCTTGCAAACCTATGGATAGAGTGCATATACCTTAGATTGAGCATAAATCTGAATAAAAATATCTTGAGAGTGGAGTGTGATTTTGACTGGTAAGGTAAATCATCAAATGGCATGCTTATTTTTGAAAGGTTGAAAAATGTGTTGAAGTGGATGAGAGTAGTTAATTGCATTATATATGATGCATGATTTCAATATCTTATGAATTGAATTTGTTGGTACCTTTTCGAATTTTTCCTCAGTAACTTTATCAGTTATACGTTTGATTAATTAAATGCCTTCCTTTTAAAAGTATAGGATCTCTTAATTAGATGTTGAGATTTTTCTTGAGGGAAAGCAAATGACTAAGTGTGGGGGAATTTGATGCACCCAATTTGTGTATACATTTCCATATATATAATTGACAATAAAAACATGTTTTCAGCAAATATATGTTGTTTTATGAACATATTATTTGATTTTGGTGAATCTGTTTACTTTCAGGAGCTTTCTGGCTAAATACACGGATCAAGGGAAGTCTGTGAAAATTTTGAAACTACACGGCGTGTACTTTTATACACGCTGTGTACATCCAGGAAGGGACACAGACCGAAGGAGAGAGTACATGCCCATTTCACCAGGCAGAAAATACACGCCGTGTGTGGTGGCGCTACATGCCGTGTACTACTTTCTAGAAGTGGTAGTTGCCGAAGAAAAGTCCACACGCCCATGTGGCCGTTGATGAAGACACGACGTGTTTGAACTTTTACACGCCATGTCTTCTATTCTAGAAGGGGATGGAGGCCGAAATTTTGATACTACACGCTATGTATGGCGGCGCTACATGTCGTGTACACTCAACTTGCAGGCGGCGCCATGTTCAAAAGTCAAAGACGGCGTGTTAGGCCACCTGCCATCGGAGAAACTGGCGCCAAAATGCGTTGACGAAAAGTACACGGCGTGTACTTTATATACACACCCTGTACTTTATTTTTCTATAAAAAGAGGCCTTGGCCTACAGATTTTGGGGGTCGAAACCTTTGGAGGAGAGAAGAAGATCTGTTGCTACCATTTCCCGAGCCACCGTGGTGCCGTATTTCCACTACTCCACCTTCCGACACCCTAACTCAACGCTTACACGATGAATCCACCAGGTATCACATGTGTCGTTTCTCCTCCACTTTTTATGTGTAACTAAACCCCTCGTGTTGGGGCTATGGATGAAGGGATCGCAATTTGTATATTTTTTTATATAGTTGTGTTTTGTCTTTGTAATTCTTCATACTCTTCTAAATCTACTGTTAAATATAACTGAGAATTCTGACCCGGACCAAGGGAATAATTCTCAGCGATATAAAAGAAAAATAATGGTGAAAACATCCATGATCATTGGAAGGATTTCACCGATTCAAATAATGGACTGAACTTAATAAAAAAAAATTAATAACACTGACTACCGGACCAAGGAGTCAACAGCTCTAATTCCAAACAAGAGGAACCGGACCAAGGAAATCTTGTAACAAAATGAAATCCAGAATGATTGAATTATTATGAACAACACAACCATTTAAACAATCTGCATAAAACCTCCTTAATCACCACAGCCCCGACACATATTTTCTTCCCATTTTAAAAGCTCTTTAAATTTACCTGTTGTTTTCTTTCAAACTGTATCCATTTCTTCAAAGTAAATCAATTTAGTTTCAATCAAAACCCAAAATCAACCCAATCGATTCTAAATTCTGCATACTTCACCTAATTAAGTATTAACTCAATTGAATTCACGCACGCCACAGTTCCCTATGGATCGACCCCAAACTTAAGCTATACTAAAGTTCTAAGAACGGGTAATTAATTTGGGATGCATACAACTTCAATCAACGGCAAGAGAGACCAATGTCCCATGTCAAGGAGAATGACCTCAGATGTGGCTCACTATTCTCTAGGCTCAGAAAATGAATGGAAGACCATTTAGATTTATTTATTTATCATTTTAGGGGAATCACTGGAAGGGTCCAGTGTTTGGAACAATGACACATAGAATAAATGCAATGTAACTTTAGGGAAATAAGTTTTACCACCAAAATTAATATCTTGGAATACCACTCATCCATTATTGGCCCTTGAATCGAGCTAGAATGAAAGATAACAGAATAATCATCAAATGACTTGAAAATAGGGAAAATGAGGTCGTACCTAAATAGCACAATAGATAAGAAGATCAATGAATAATGGAAGGAATAAGAGTTTAGAGATTAACTCAAGATTTCCAATTCACCCAATGGTGAAGGATTTGGATACCAGAAAAAGGAGACAACAAAATGACTAGGATGGCTTGAGGAGGGAGCTCATGCGGCTGCTGGAGAAAAAAAATAAGGGAGGAAGAAAGAATTAGGGGTATTAAAACATTTCAGGGGAAAAAGAGTAATTTCCAATTTAATTACCAGGACACACGGTTTTTCCATATGGTTGGCCTAACCTTGTGCCAACCATAAACCCAGTTCTCTTTAAAGAGGAACGCCACATAGTTTAGCTACACTCTTTGGATAACTGTACGCTAGCTGTGTAGAAGATACTACCAAGGTTTTTTAAATCCTTGCACAAACATGCACCCAGATCTACATAGTTTTAGACAAACTGTGTGGCTCACACTATTAATTGGGTAGCCCACACGGTTGAATCATATAGTTAGCACTAACCATGAACCAACCATGCGGCTCCTCTTGCCTTCCCATTTTCTAGATCTTCAGGCTCTGAAAAATCCCCAGACTCTCCTGAACCATTTCTCATCCATTATATCCCATTTTTAGCATCAAACATAAGGTTTTGAATAATATCTCAAAAGTTTTGTACCTCTTTGAAAATCCAAGTTGTTACATCTAGGAGCATTTTCTTAGTTTTGAGTACGTGACGTATGTTTTGAACTAAAACATCAATTTTAAATAAAAAATGAACTTTGAGTCATACCAGCCATACCATGTGTCATATTGATATGCAATTTAATTGTACACATAAAAAATGAAATATGGATAATTTTCCTAGAGTATCAATACAATTTGAGTATGTTTTCTTTGTTTTCAGTGTATGACACACATTCTTAACTAAAATGTAATTTTAAAGTAAAAACACACACTTTGAGTCATTTGTAAACTGAAAACAACCACTTTTAAACAAAAATATCAAATAATGAACAAATTGGTCTATAAATTGAACAAATATTGCCTTATTAAATCATAATTACTGTTTTTTTTCAAAAAGTTATTCTTTTGTAAGAATTTCATGGTCTTTATAGAGTAAAAAATGGTTGAAGAAAAATCAATTCTCGAAAAAGTCATTTCTTCATGATCTATATGAAAATTAACTAAATAAGAAGTAGACTAAAATTATATGGAAATTAAATAAAAAAAAAGTAGGTAAAATGATGAGAAAATTAATTAAATAAGTAGTAGTAAGTCACATCTTCATGATGCCCGTAGAAATTATGACTCCATGTAGTGTGCCCATTCATTTATAAAAAAAAATATTTCCTATTTTTGATATGTGGACTTGTTAGTTCCAATAGGATAGATACCCTGAGGGGGGGGGGGGTGAATCAAGATATGAAAGATTAAAACAACTACCCCTTTTGATCTTGTTTTGTTATTAGAAAAAACTCTCTTCTATCTCCTTCCCATTGTAGAGTGTGAACAAACCTTAAAGCATGCATAGGACACAACAATTTTATTTGGTTTATCCTAATTGGGCTACATCCAAGGAGCATATACCGACGATGTTCCTATGTAACAAATACACTATAATTGCACTACTATTTACAAATTATAAGTGGACTCACTGTCCCTCATGGTTTTCAACCAAACACAATTGTAAATCTCACTGATCTCTTAATTAAAGTCTGCTCACTACTTCTTCAAAAGATCCACTCACAATTTAGATACATATAGGTCATATCATTTTCTCTAATGAATGTATCCTTCACTGTATGTAGATTCTCTATTGATGTCACACTTTTATCTACAGATGAATACCTCTTTGACACTGAACTATGGGAAATACCTTTCAACCTATTTTCAAAAATCTCACTGCCTTCGCGAAGCTCCTTTTTTGCAAAGCACAAACTTGCCTTCATGAAACACCTTTAGGAAGCACAAACTGGCCTTTGTGAATATACTTCTTTAATTTTTGTGAATATAACTATCCTTCTCAAAGAACACCTCTTTCGTGAAGGAAAAACTAGCCTTCATGAAGCTCAAGAATTTCAGTTGGCGTTTTAGGGCCTTCGTGAAATCTTTGCTTTCACGATGCTCAGAACATTCAGTTTGATTATTTCCTTCACAAATGAATTCTCATACAACCTTCATGAACTCTTTGCAAAATTTAAGGCTTATAATTCTCATTGAGACTCTCTTTTCTTCATAATATTTTCTAAAGGGGGTAGCCTTATATTTATAGGCTTAGCTCTTTGCGAAGCTCAACTACCTCTAGCGTATTTTCTGGATCCATGTTCACGGCGAACCTCCATTCGTAAAGATCCATTGTAATTTTATTTTCACAAAGCTTGTCGTAATCATAGAGCTCTCTGTATTAACAACACCCATAAAAATCTTGAATCCTTCCATCAACAACTGTGTAGAAGTTCGTCATTGATTTCAAAGATCCATTTTCTCAGAATCACAAAGCTTGTCTCTTTTGAGAAGACTTCCGCCGTAATTCTTTGATCCTCTATGAAACACAACTAACAAATCCCATATTCATGAAATTTATGAATTTTTTATATTTTAATGTGATATTAGATGAAATACACTTTCCATGACGGAAACCAAACTCCAAATTTTAGACCCCAAAAAATTTGGAAAACACTAGAAAATAATGTTGCCTTGTATTTGTTCTTTTGTACCACCTCCAGATATTATATTCCCTTTTCATGGTTCTTTTTCAACTTGTATTTTCAATGAAATCTATATAAATTTACAATTTACCATGAAAACCTACTTTTTAAACAAACACATCCAACCCAAAAATGATGCAATGTTACCTTGAGGTATTTTTACCCAATAATACCCCCTTTGGGTTTGTTGACAACTCTTATCATAATAAATATCTGCACCTTGATATCTCACTGAATCTCCTTCCATTATCTAGCATCATTCATCTCTTGTGATTCAGATAGAAACCAAATATTCACTCACCAGATACTCTAAGCCCACATGAGAAATGCTCGGTGTAAAAAACAAGAGTAGTATGAAAACTTCATCAATGAATCACTTAATTTTTGACACTAATTGTTGATACCATAATGATACCAATAAAACTATTTCATAAAAAAACTTAGCTAACATGATATATAATCTTTTATCGATCACTTCAAGCATTACCAGATTTATACTCTCCCCCTATCTCATTGCTCCCCCCTGTCTTGTTGCTCCAGATATCAGCTTCTCCCCGTGTCTATGACTAATAAATTTTCTAACTTCTTTAGACATACTTTCTCCCTTTTTAAGAGTCACACTTTCTCCCCCTTTGTCAAAAAACCCAAAGGAAACTCTTTCATGGTCTGTAACATTAGAAAGAACATAGATTAACACATTAGGGTAAAACACACCATTTTGTGGGTAGGAGGGGGGTCCCATATCCACACATTTTTAAGTGAGGGGAGTCGACAGGACTCCCAGATCCAATCAATGACTCTTAAAATCTTCCTTGGGTAAGGCCTTTGTCAGAATGTCTACAAATTATAGCTCTGTAGGCACATACCCCAACTTCACTATCCCATGCCCCACCTTCTCCTTGATAAAATGATATTTGATCTCAAAGTGCTTTGTCCTTGAGTGATGGATTATATTTTTTCTAAGATTGATAATACTTGAATTATCACATTGGATTCCAATCAGAGACTTCACTTCAATGCCAATATCATCAAGCTGCTACTTCATCAATAGTAATTGTGTACATACTTGAGTGGAAGCAATATAATCAACTTCTATGGTACTTAATGAAATTCAATCTTTCTTTTTGCTTATCTAATAAATACACAAACCATCATGATATAAATCACCTCCCAAAATAGATTTCCTATCATCTTCTGATCTGGCCCATTTTGCATTTATATATCCCAAAATATATGGCTATGATTTATTATTATACATCAAACTGAAATCCAAAGTTCCCTTAATATACCAAAGTATTATTTTCACTGCAATCATATGTATTTCCTTGGGATTGCTTTGATATCACACTTCTTGGAATGTGGCATAAACAATATCAGGTATTTTTCCTGTCAGGTACAATATACTTATAATAAACTGCCTGTATTCTGTTATATTAACTGCCTTACCATCATCGTCTTTTGGTAATTTCATCTGGGTATCAATCACAGTATTTATCTACTTGTAATTTTACATTAAAATTTTCTCAGAGACTCCTTGTAATATTTTTATTGATAAATGAATGTTCCATTACTTCCTTGTGTCACTTGTAAACCAAGGAAAAAAATCTGCTCTCCAATCATTGACATTTCAAACTCAATTTTCATGAATTTGGAAAAATGTCTCCACTGAGCTTCATCTGATTTACCAAATGTTATCTCATCGACATAAACCAACACCATTATCCTTTGATTAATATTGTTGTTGAAATAGATATTTTAATCAACTCTACCATGATGAAAGCCAAGCCTCTTCATGTACTGATCAATCCTCGAATACCATGCTCTTGGTTCTTACTTCATCCCATATATAGTTTTCTTCAATTAAATTTTTTTTATCATCTTCATGAATGAGAAAACCATATGGATGCTCAATATGTAATTATTCTTCCAGGATCCCATTCAAAAATGTATATTTGACATCCATCTAGAACACTTTGAATTTTCATTGCACTACAATAACTAGGAATAATCTTATTGTCTCTAGCCTTGCAACCTGTGTGAATGTCTCATCGACATCCATAACCTATATATGAGAGTATCATTTTCACACTAGTCATGCTTTGTTTCAAATCACTATACCATATTCATTCATCTTGTTGTGATAGAACCATTTAGTCATGATGAAATTATTATCTACTGGTCTCGAAATAATCTCCCACATCTGATTTTTCTCAATATGATCTAGTTATTCATTCATAGCTTGAACCCAGTTTTTATCTTCATCTACATCAAAAAAACATTTAGTCTCTACCTGTTATTGGAAAGATGTTTTCTATAGTGATCTCATTCTTCTTGTCTGAACTAGAGCTGACTGATCACCAATGACATTCTTCCTATCTATGTCATCTCGACTCCTTGGATTCTTCGCAGATATAGACTTGCCTTCTTCTTGTTCACCACCTGTATCTTCTTCTGAATCATCATTTTCCACTTCTAGTCCCCCTGCATTACTTTCCTCCTTATCACTTTCATAAAAATAATTCTCACTCTGTATTTTATTATTCTCTTCATTTTCTATAATAGTGACATCATTGCTCTCAACTACTTTTCCTAGACTTTTATTGAAGCATTTATATGATTTGATTTTTCCTGAGTATCCAATGAATATTCCCTCATCTCCGCGTGACTCGAATTTCCTGGGTTTTTCTTTATTGAGTATAAAGCACTTACTTCTAAAGATTCGAATGTACTTCACCATTGGATTCTTTTCATACCACATATCATACATAGTCTTTCATTCCTTCTGACATAACAGAGCCCTGTTATAAATATAGACCGATTTCAATACTGTTTCCTTCCAAAATTTCTCTAGTAGGTATTTTTCAATAAGTATTATTTTTTCCATGTTGTTGATGATCTGATTTCTCCTTTATACCACTCCATTCTGTTGAAGATTTCTTATTGAAGAAACTTGATGTATTATCCCATGTTTCTCGAGATAGTCTTCCTCTTGACTATTTGTGAATTCTGTAACATTATTAGTACGAAACTTCATAATTTTCTACCCAAGTATCCTTTTTGATTCCCTCTGATATTGTTTTAAATATATGAACATATCAGACTTATGGGAAATGAAAAATACCCACACCATTGTTTAATTGTCATCAATAAAAAGAACGCAATACCTCTTCCCATCAATATATCTTGGTGAGATAGGTCCACATACATCATCATACACCAATTCAACCACTCTTGTTTAATTCCCTTCCTTTTATTTGTACATATTTTTGATGATATTTCCTTGTTAACATGCATCACACATATGTGTATGATCCCGTGATAGCTTAGGGAGGTCTTTAGCTACATCAAAATTCACCAGATCTTCTATGGATGGTTGGCATAGATGACCTAGTCATCTATTACATTGCTTGTTTTCTTCCTCTCTTGACAAAAAGCACATATCTTGTTCTCTGATTACAATGTATAGATTTACCTTTGTTCTTTTTACCTATAGAACCACTGCACCATATTTTCCTTTGACAATACACATATTCTTAGTAAACCATATTGAATTCCCTGAGTCACATAGTTGGATGACAGTAATCAAATTATGACTGAGACATTCTACTAATAAGATATCAGCATGTCTCATCTCCTTATCCCCAAACTTGGCCTTTCCTGAGCCAATAATCTTCAGGACTTCATCATTTCCAAACTTGAAAACTCTTTCTTTGTTATGTTTTATACCTATGAAAAGATCCTTATTACCAGTCATGTGAGATCTGAAGCTACTATCAAAGATCCATACACCAAAACATTCTGATACATTAGGAGAATTTTTTTCCACCACTTCCTTCTCATCATTTTTCTTTTTGATCCATTTCTTTGACCTCACACTCAGTGTAGTTTGAAAATCTTGATCTTCCTTAGAGTATGATGTCCCAACTTCATCCTAAAGATATGAAAATCATTTTTTCATTTTCAACACACCTATTGGTTTATTTATTTACTGCTTGCAAATACTTTAATTCAGCCTTGGAACATTCCTCTACATGGTTGATGTATAATATCTATCCACGTGACCAAATTATCTACACAAAAAACAATGTCCTTCAAAGGATGTTATATAATATTGGGATTTGTTTGGATACCACTATTGTTCGTGTGCCCTTAGGTATCTCATGGCCATTGAACACACTTTCTGTGAATGTCCCATATTTCGACAACAATAACACCTGATATAGGGCACATTCCTACATGTCACTTCTGTACTATTAGTTTCCCCTTGGGATCTCTGTATATTCTGATTTTTCTTTATTGCCAAATCAACTTTCAATCTTGGAATGGGTGCTTGATATCTGACTTTAACTTTCATAGATTTTTGTTTTTGGTCAAACACTACAACATTCTTAACATTAAAACATGATTTTCTTCTTTTCTAATGGACCTCTATTCTTTACTTCCAATTTTTCTATATTTTGAGTGATCTACTTTACCGATGTCATATTGGTAGTCAATATTTTCCCTTGATCCTTAACCTTTCATTACATTCCAACTTCTTATTCTTTAAGTTATTCGATACGCTTGATTTGATCTTTCACTTTGTTATTCAATCCATCGATCACCCTTTTCTATTTTTTAACCTTAAGATTATGTCTATCAACCTCTTCTGAGCTCTCTACCTAAAGGACTTAAGTTTTTCAATTTCTTTTACCAGCTCAGGCTTCTATTTTTCCTTCTATTTCATGTAGAGTTTGGAATCATGTACCACTTTTTTGGATTTATTTTTCTCTCTCTCCAAACATCTATCTCTTCAATAGATGCTTCTAATTCAGATTTCATGTCGACTCTTCCTTCAACTTATTATTCTTCTTCATCAGCATCGGTTTCTTCATTTTTCTAAGAACTTCTGAAAACTACCATTATATAATTATCTCCAAGATCTTTTCAGTTCTCTATATCTTCAACCTATTCAACCTCAGACTCATCTGAACTATCACATTCTTGTTAAATAAGATTATTTTTCTTAAAGAAATTTCTCTTGAACTTTTTCTTACCTTTCACATAGACTAAAGACTTCTGCTTGGGAATTTTGGATTCATTAGCATCATCATCTTCTTGAAACTTTTTAGGACACCTTGGAGCAAGATGACCAACCTTTCTCTATCTACAAGGGTACTATACAAGTTATCTAATGTCATATCTTTCAGATACTTGTCTCACAATACTGAAACCTTTGAATTGAAGCGAGGTGAAATTTTCCCTAATATGTGATTCGCAATCTTTACGTATTCAATGGATTCACCAAGTCCTCATATGTATTCCAATACAACATTTACTCTATCAAATAATTCATCAACAAAATCCATGAGGTTCATTCTATGATCTTAATACTTATTCCACAATGCTTGGATATTTGCTTCTATGACCATTGAATCTCCTTCATATATGTTCAATAGTTTTTCCCACATGGAATGTGATGTTTTTTATGAAATCACCTTCATATAGATAACATCAGATAGGGACCCCCTAAAGCATTGATTCGCTTGGCATCAACATCCAATTCTATTCACTCGGCTTTTGATAATCCACCACTATTAATATCGGCTGTTATACCATGAATTGATTCTATAAACACATCCATTCTCAAAGATAGAAAGTTGTGTTGCATCCAATTCTTCCATAGATGAAAATTTTTCCTGTTGAAGATCAAAATCCCTTTATGATTGGTGACCTCCATTTGAGAGAGAAACACTAATATCAACCTTTCTATCTAATACCAATTGTTAGGTCCACTAGGCCAGATACCCTAAGAGTGGGTGGTGGGGGGGGGGGGTGAATCAGGGTATGATAGATTAAAAACTTCCCCTTTCGATGTTGTTTTGTTGTTAGAAAAATCTCTTTTCCCTCTCCTTCCCATTGAAGAGTATTAACAAACCTTAAAGCCTGCACATGAATTTTTTTTTACTTGGTTCACCCGTACTAGACTACGTACAAGGAGAATACACTGACGATGTGTGGATGTACCAAATCCACTATAAGAGCACTACTGTTTACAAGTTCGAAGTGGACTCACTATCCCTCCTGATTTACAACCAAACACAATTTGAAAGATCACTGCTCTCTCAACTGAATTCTGCTCAGTGCTTCTTCAGAACATCCACTCACAGTTTATTAACTTATTGGTCATATAATTATATCTAATGAATGCATCTTACACTATATTTATATTCTCTATTGATGTACCACTTTCATCTATAGATGAATAACTCTTTTCCAATGAACTATGGGAAATACCTTTCAACCTCTTTTTACAAAGGTCACTACATTTGTGAAGCTCTTTTTTCGCAAAGCACAAACTTGCCTTCACAAAGCACAAACTCAACTTCATGAATCTCCTTATTTAATTTTCACAAATCTCACTAGCCTTCATGAAGCACACCTATTTCGTGAATAAAAAATATCCTTTGTGAAGCTCACAAGTTTTGGTTGTCTTTTTATTGACTTCGAAAAATCCTTTCTTTTGTGATGATCAGAACATTCGGTTGGATTATTACCATCATGAATGACTTCACAAACCACCTTAGTGAACTCTTTGTGAACTCGGAGACATATAATTCTCATTGAGTATCTCTTTTATTCATCATATTTTTTGAAGGGTGTAGACTCATATTTATAAGCTCAGTTCTTCTTGAAGCTCCATTACCTCCAGTGCATTTTTCAAATCCGTCTTTACAGCGCATCTCCATTCATGAAGATCCATTGTAATTTTCTATTTGCGATGCCCATCGTAATCATAGAGAACTCAATCTTTGTATCACCCATAAAAATAAAAAATCCTTCCATCAACGACCATAAATAATCCCATCACCGATCATGATGTTCCATTTTCTCGGAATTGTAAAGCTCATTGCTTTCATGAAGACTTCTACCAGAATTCTTTTCTCCTTTGTGAAACACAACTCACAAATCCAATCTTCATGAAATCCATGCATTTTTTATATTTTAATGATATCTTTGAGGAAATACACTTTTTGTGATAAAAACCAAACTCTAAATTTTGGACCCCAAAAATTTGGAAAACACTGGAAAATGGCGCCACCTTGTATCTATTATTTTTTACTGCATACATATCTTATATTTCTTTGTCATGGTTCTTTGTCAACATGGATTGACAATGAAATATCTATAACTTGACAATTAAACATTAAAACATGCTTTGTCAACAAAAATAACCAACCCAAAAATTATGAAATGTTACCTTGAGGGATTTTTTCCAACAAGACTATCAACTATCTTGGTAGCACTGGAAAAATATAAATAAACAAATGATTAATAAATATTTTAAATAAAATTATAATTATCATCATAAATACCTCTTCATGTATTCTAGTTTGTTGATGGACTACAATATCTTTCATAAATTTGAAAATTTAATAATCATAATATTTTTCATTAGTTTGTTTTAGACACTGCAAAAACATTGATAAAAAAATGTAATTTTTTTGATATAAATTTTTCAAGTGAAATCCTATCATATATACCCTAGTACTTATCCAGTTGTATAATTTCATATGCATCTTGTTCTTAAGAAGTGTCCTCATACCATGATTATGATGATACTTAAACACCACCCTATCATAATTTTTTTCATTAAAATAATATATACAACATATAACTTGAATTTTATTTATAAAATGTTGAATGTATTGTATTAAAAATTGATAAATTTAATAACATGTGGTCAATTTTTTGGGAATCCAAATAGTGAATCTAAAAGATAAATCTGTAACGACCCAAAAATTTTTCAATGAAATTTTTTCCTTCTTATAATCATGTTATGTAGTATAAAGCACATACATCACATAGAGAACCCAATAAAAACAACATTATCATAAATTAAGAATGATAAATTTATTATAAAATAAACCAATAAGAATTATAAATATTACAATGGGATAATAAATATAAAATAAGACAATAAGTATAGGATAATTTGGTTCTACTCGGTCCATAAGAATAACCGCACTTACGAACAAAGATGTTGAAATAAAAGATAATGTTAATAATAAAATATCCATTTTAAAGATGAAAGAATATATAAATTTTTAATAAAATATAAGTTAACGATGAATGGAATAATATGTATTTATATGAAGTAGAAAAATTCTATGACTGTTAGAAATATGATCATTGGAATAATAATCTGACTATTGGAATAGTAATGTGACCGTTGTGAAAAGTGATCTGACTGTTAGAATAATAAACTCACATATGAAAGTATAAATAAAAATTATTTATCTTATAAATGAAAATATGATATATTTATATCACAGTATAAGTGAATAAATGTTCTAAAAATGATAAATTAAGTGTTGGTATTTTTGTAAAACATAAATACTTATTTACAATTTTATAATTAATAAAATTATTTATAATAATTTTTTTCATAAAATAGTATTCATAAATTAATATTTTTTATCTTATAATTATAAGATAAGTTTTTGATAAATTAATTAATTTTTCGAAGTGTCATAAAATCGATTATAATATTAAAATCTGTATTTTTCGAATAAATGATGATTTTAATTAAAAATTTAAATTTTCATATTTATAAATTTATTTTCATAATATGGATTAGATTTTTTAAATTTAAATGTCTAAAAATGGTTAGGATAAATTTTTATTATTTTTAAAAATAGTTGAGTTTTTGGTGAAGAGTGAAATACAATAATTTACAGTATTTAACAGATACATGAATTATTGAGTCATGGATGATGTATGGATGAGGTAATCACCCATTTGTTAAAAATATCCTAAAACATTTACTGTATTTATTCATTATAATCAACACTATTGATATTCTTATTCCAAAATAATAAACAAATGAATAAAATAATAAAAAACCCCTCTCCTCCCACTATAAATACCGCCCTTATCACCTCTTCTCATCACACCTTCTAATATTTGTATCTTTATAATATTCTACCCAATTAATCTACCAATACTATTCTACACATCTTGGTATTTCTGGTCACACCAAAATACCAATACCAAGTTCTCTATGGCGGTTCTCAAGGAGACAATATTCAAGAGGTAAAATTCTCATTCTTTCTCTTTGAATTTATTTTATTTTCTTATCCTACTATCACATCCCCTATCCAAAATATAATGATAACTCCAATATCATATATATAATGGAATTTTATTTTTCTAATGGAATATCTATCATCAAATCTCTTATCTTCTTCTTTTATTATAAAAATGAAAACATCATATGTGATGTGTGGATTCACCACCCTTGTGGATGATGAGTTTTTGTTTTTCATTACTGAATTTATGGGTGGTCATAAAACCATTATAATGGTTAAAACATATTTTTAAATATATATTATAACTTTTTTCATGTTCTGAAAATAATATATATTCATAATATTAAACAATAAAACAAAACTAGTTTGCGATGATAAAAAAACCACCAAATAAACTAAACATTTATCATAAACATTATATCTAATGAATCATACTCAAACTAGAAAGAAAAATGATATATGGGAACATTTAAAATTATAGAGTTGTATCAATATCATATAATTACACTTTTGGAGATTTTCACCAATTTGACAGGAACTCCCATAATTATACTCAAGGGAATCGATCAGCATATCATGAAACAAATGCTTCGAAAAAAAAATGAATTAAACATTATAACTCATCAAAATTACCATAAATTAACCTAATAAAATTATAATAAATAAAATATATGTTTAATAGGTTATGATTTAAATTATTAATTAATCAAATTTTATTATCTATAACATTGAGTACAAGTACAGAACACATTCATACATATTGTAAGAGATCTCTCCAAACCTCCAAATTACCTTTGCGTTATGCTTTATCTCTCTTTACACTAGTTTATTTATTCATTATTATTATTTAATACTTATAAATTGTGTTTATGTGTTCCAAACTTATGTTTCTAGATCATTTCATCCTTCTTTTATGGGTAAATGAATATTTTATAAGTTTCCCTTCTCAATTACTCTCGATATGCAAGACCGATTAAAGAGAACTTCTCAATTTCATACCCATTATCTATTAAAATCATTAATATGTTTTAAGACACCATTATATTTCTAAAATCAATAATTTTTTTCATTAGAAACTGTATTAGTTCATTTATAGTTTTATACAAACAATTATGCCTTTTTCCACTTTAAATACCTTTTAATATTTTCACTTTTACAACACTAAAGTGACGTATTTATAAATTTTCTTAAACACTATTTTTACACATTTTCACTTTAATTGGACATAATTTATCATGATATATGACTATTTTAACTTATTAATGTCCAATTATGATTTAAATCAATTCTTTCCCAGACACCATTATGATATTCCATTGGTTATACCTTATGGAATGATTATGATTCCCATTTATTTATATGGGTAACACTTATGTGTATCCCTTATGTTTGATTATTTATGTGGAACACATATGCATGAACATGTTATGATGGGTGTTAATAAATAGTTATCCATTGAATTGGATACTTTTTAGTCTCATGACATGTCCTGTATGGGATTAGAGAGTATACATAACCCATTATGGGACTTTGTCCACCATGTTATATAGTATTGGTAGTTAGCCTTGACTCATGTTTATATCATGTTATGTTTTTCTGCCACATTCCTATGTTTCCATGATCAAATGATTCCATGTTCTATGTGCTATTATTACATACAATTATTCATGTTCTATTCTATTTATGTTATCATGTTATACCTTCTAAATCTAGTGTTATAATTTATTCCCAAGTTTATTCCCTTAATAGAATTTTTAGCTCATACCTTTTATCAATGTATTCTATAGGTTATCCTATGCTGTTATAGTAGATAAAAGGGAGTTAGGAGATCATTATGGAATATTAATAAATAGTTGTTTTATTCAAGTTCCATGTTTTTAGTTTTATGTACCTAACATTCCAAATACACTAGAATTTATGATTCTTTGGTTGTATTTAATGTATAATTATGCATAAAATAATGTAATAATATGTGTAAAAGTACATGGTCTCTATAGTTGACATAAGAGTCTAGTCTAGTTTTTTTTGGATAATAGGACCAGAAAAAATTAGTAAGAACATTAGGGATTACTCAATAACCATGGATAACCAAGATTGAAACTTAGAGAATCACATGTTAGGATATACTTTTCATTTACATGTTTATCCTTTAGTTTTCAAAGTTTTCTTTTTATATTCTTATTATATAAGTATCCAAGCCCCTATAATTGAACAATATTTTTCTTAGTTAATGAATGGAAATAGGATAACCCAGGATAACAATAAATGTGATAGGAAATGTGATGATTTACCTAATGAAATGAAAAGTATTATGGGAACATGAGCTCAAAACTTCATGATAATATTAGAACAATTGGATCAAGTTATGAATAATAACGTGAATTATGTGGAAATTCATCCTTATCCTAAGAAAGAGAAAGTTACAGTAAAATACTTTATACAACAAAAGGACTCATATATTTAGTGAATATTATAATCCTCTCATCACAAAACAATGTATTAACTCCATTTAGAAGATATTCTCTATCCCCCAATCCTTAGAAGAAGAGAAAGTTGTGCTGGCGATCTATCATTTTGATGGGGAAGCAGATCAATAGTGTAAAATGATCAAAAACAAAAAGTATAAGGATGAAATTGATTCCATGTATTGGAAAGGATTCAAGAAAATATTTTTTAATAAATATTTTCTACAAACTCTATATCTCAAGACAGATAGGAAGTTCCTCAGACTGAAGTAAAAGGAAGACGAGTCTATCAAGGCATATGAAGAAAAATTCAAAAGACTTGAACAATATGCCTCATGATTTGTTATGAAAACCAAAAGGAATGTGTATCACTTATTTAGTGGTTTGAAACCAAGTCTACAAAAAGACTTAGAAATTTGGGACTTTGATAGTTATGAAGAGATTTTTTGTTCTACCCATAAAGTTGTGATAGAGATTGGTGATTCTTAGTGGTATTGTGGGACTGGAGACAAGAAACTTAAGATGAAATTATCTTCTTAAGGTACAACAAAAAAGTATTATAGAGGAAATAAAACCCAACATACCACATGTCAAAAGTGTGGGAAGAAACATTCTATAAACTAACTAATGGGAACCAAAATGTGCTTCAAGTGTGGAAGAGAGAGGAACCAAGCTAATCAATTCCAAAGTGAAATGAATAAATCCACTAATGATAAAGTGGAAAAGAAATTTCATATGGAAACTATGAATTTTTTAGTGATTTAAATATAAATAACACAAACACTATACGAGCCAATGCCCTAAGCCAAGGGTTGTTGGAGGAAATCAACAACAATAACCTCCAAGGTAGCAAGGAAGTGCATGTGATATCACTTTTATTAAGGTAGATCCTAATAATTATGCGGTGATAGGTATGTCAGTTATTAATTCAAGAATAAAAAAAATATTTTGGATTCTGGTTCTATTAATTCTTTCATATATTTCTAGTTTAGTAGAACTATTCAAACACCACCTCAAAATATGAATGTTGAGTTATCTATGAGAATAGATAATGAGAAAATTATTGCATCCAAAGTATATGATTCCTCCTCAATAAATGTTTGTGAACTAAAAATCCCAATAAATATTATCTCACTTACTTTTGTGGAGTTTGATTCTATACTAGGCATGGATTGGCTATCTTTATATAAAGACAACATCAACTATCGGGTAAGGTAGATCACTCTTCACTTCCCGAGGCATCCTAAAATTCTATACAAGTGTAAGGAGGATGATGAATCTCTTTCATAATTATCATCTCAACTGTGGATATTATTTCCTTATGAGCAAGAATATCTTCCTCAAATGATTGAGATAAAGGAGAGGATTGTGCTTGAAGACTTTCCCATTGTGAGGGACTACAGTGATGTGTTCCCCAAAGAATTTCCCGATCTTCCTCCGAACCGAGATGTTTAGTTCTCAATTAATCTTATACTTGGATCTCTACCTATATCAAATACAAATTATAGAATGGAAACCATTGAGTTGGAGGAACTGAATAAGAACTTACAAGAGAATATGTAAAAGGGTTTTATACTCCCAAGTGCTTTACTATAGGGCGTGCCAGTTCTCTTTGTCAAGAAGAATGATGAATCAATGTGACTCTAAATTGATTCTCATACGCTCAAAAAAATCACAATAAATAAAAATTATCCCTTTCCATAGATATATGACTTGTTTGATCAACTACGTAGGGGAAAGTATTTCTCTAAGGTGGACCTTCAGTCGGGATATCACCAATTGAAGGTGAAGAAGGAAGATATTTTCAAGACTGTCTTTCGATTGATGTATGGAAACTATGAGTTCGTAGGGATGCCATTAGGACTCACTAATTCTCCAGTAATTTTCATGGACTTAATTAATATGGTATTTATATATTACCTAAAGAAATTTGTGGTAGTCTTTATAAATGATAATATAATATAATCCAAGAGTAGGAGGAACACGAGGAGTATTTTAATACTATGATAAAGACTTTGGAGAGGGAGAAACTATATGAAAAGTATAGTAAATATGAGTTTTGGATGGAGGAAGTATCATTCTTGTGGAATGTTATCACTAGAAAAGTAATATCTGTAGACCCTTCCAAGATAAAGGCAATTGAGGAGCGTCCTAGACCAAGATATGTAATGGAGATCCATAGTTTACTTGATCTAGCTGGGTATTACTGAAAATTTGTGAAGAAATTATCGTGATTTTCAAACCCACTAACCAAGCTGACTTAGTAGGGAGTAAAGTATTTCTAGACCATTGAATGTGAAGAATTATTCAAAGAGTTTAAAAAGAGGCTTATCACCGCACTAGTACTCACACTTCCAAAAATTGGGAAACTCTTTGTGGTATACAACGACGATTCAAAGAGGGTATTAGGTTGTTCATTGATGAAAAATGATAAAGTGATAGCCTAAAACTCAAGGAAGTTGAAATTTCATGAGAAAAACTATCCCATGGATGATCTGGAGTTGGAGCCGATGATCTTCACATTGAAAATATGGTTTCATTATCTCAACGGGGAGAAGTGTGAGATATATACTGATCATAAGAGATTCAAATATATATTCATACGGAAGGAGATTAGTATGATCCAATTAAGATGGTTAGATCTCATCAAGGATTATGGTTTTCAATCCATTGATATCATAGTAAAGAAAATAAAGTGGTAGATTCTCTAAATTAAAAAGGATCCTGAAAATTTATCAATGATGAGAGTTGGGAACGATCCAATATTATTATACTTGAAAAGTATGGAAATTGGAATCATAAAGGAAGTTACATAATCATTCCTTTCAAAAATGATTTATCAACCTTCCATTATGGAGAAAATAAAGTATTATAAAATAAATGATGTAGAAATTTAAAAAAACGTATAAGCTATAAGAAAGTGGAAATCCTTAGATTTCAAATTTGATGAGGAAGGAGTCATAATATTTTTCTCATGACTATGTCTACCATCCAATGAAGATATAATGGAGCACAAAGATGTATAGAGATCTCAAATATCACTTTTGGTGGGATAATATGAAGAAGGATATTTCTTAATACACATCAAAGTGCCTGGTATGTCAGCAAGTGAAGGTAGAAAGGTGAAATTATAAGGGGATGATTCAATGATTACCCCTACAAACATGGAAATGGGAAAAAATCACCATGGAATTTTTCATTTTACATACAAAGACATCTATATGAAACAATTCTCTATGGGTTTTTGTGGATCATCTTACGAAGAAATCTCACTTTATCAAAATTTTATAGGACTTTCCCTCAGTCAACCTGTACGAATATACATTAAAGAAGTGGTGAGGCTGCATGGAGTACCACTATTGATTGTATCTGATCGAGATCCAAGATTTATTTCCAAGTTCTATAAAAGTCTCCAACATGATCTAAACACTAAGGTGAACTTCAGTATGACTTATCACCCTCAAAATGATGGCCAATCTGAAATGACTATTCAAAGATTAGAGGATATGTTGAGAGCATGTTCTATGGAATTCAAAGGAGGATGGGACCAAAATCTACCTCTGGTCGAGTTCTCTTATAACAATAGTTTCCACTCAAGCATCCAAATGGCCCCATATGAATTCCTTTATGGGAAATTATGCATAACATTGACATGCTAGGATAAAGTCTGTGAATGTAAGCTACTGGGACCTGAAATAATAGAAAAGGTGAAAATCATTAAACAACACATCAAGGTAGCCCAAAGTTGATAGAAGAGCTATGAATAAAATAATAAATGGGACCTGGAGTTTAAGATTGGAGAGATGGTATTCCTCCACATCTCTCCATGGAAGAGAGTCATGATATTTGGGAATAAAGGAAAGCTAATTCCCAGGTACATCGACCCCTTTGATATTCTTGATCGTGTTGAAGCTGTGACCTATCATCTAACACTTCCACCAATCACATATCATGTACATGATATATTCCACATATCCATATTGAGGAAGTATATACTAGATCCCTCACATGTATTTAATTCAAATCTTGTATATATGGAAAATGATCTCTCTTATGAAAAGTAGCTGGTGAAGATCATGGACTATAGAGATAAAGTTCTACGCAATAAGACTACTCACCAGGTCAAACTAATATGGTGTAACCATAAGTAGAAGATGCGACATGGGAACTGGAGGAAGTCATGAAGGAGAATTATCCTCACCTGTTTTCAACTTAGTTTGTAAAATGAAAATTCGAGGGTGAAATTTTATATTGGGGGAAGAATGTTACAAACCATAATTTTATCAATGAATTTTTCCCTTTTTATAATTATGTCATGTAGTATAAAGAACAAACATCACATAGAGAACCCAATTAAAACATAATTCTTATAAATGAACAATGATACATTAGTTATAAAAAAACCAATAAGAATTCAAAATATTATAGTGGGATAATAAATATAAAATACGATAATAAGAATATGATAATTTGGATATACCCGATTCCTTAGAATGACTGCACTCATGAATAAAGATGTAGAAAAAAATAACTTTAATAATAAAAAATCCATTTTAAAGATGAAATTATAAATAAAATTGTGATAAAATATAAGTGAATGATGAATAAAGTAATACGTATTTATATAATGTAGAAAACCTTTATGATCATTAGAAATTTTACTATTGGAATAGAAATCTGACTACTGTAATAGTAATATGCCTATTAGGAATAGTAACATGCCCTTTAGAATAGTAACCTCACCTATGAAATAATAAATAAAATTAAGGTGTCTTATAAATGAAAATATGATATATTTATATCATGTTATAAGTAAATAAATGTTTTAAAAATGATAAATTAAGTGTTGATATTTTTGTAAAACATAAATGATAATTTATAATTTTATAATTAATATAATGATTTAAAAGAAAATTTATTTTAATAAAATAATATTAATAAATTAATACTTTTATTTATTACCATTATAAGATAATTTTATGAGACTTTAATTAAATTTTCAAAGTATCATAAAACCAGTTATAATATGAAAATCAGTATTTTTCAAATAAATGATGATTTTAATTAAAAATTAAATATATTATATTTATATAATTATTTTCAAAAAATGGCATCCATTTTATTAATCTACACATTAAAAAATGGTTAGGGTGAATTATTTGGATTTTTCTAAAATAGTTGATTTTTTTGTGAATAGTGAAATAAGTAATTTACAATATTTGACAAATACACGAATTATTGAGTCTTGGATGATGTATGGATTAATTAAGCACCCATTGGTTAAAACTATATATAACCATTTACTATATCTAGTCCTAAGAATTAACACTATTGATAGTCTTGATCCAAAATAATAAAAAAATTATTAAAATAATAAAAAACACCCCTCTCCTGTCATGACCTGACCCTACCGGTCTCAAGCCGAAACTACCCCAGGCCCGTCTCCATAGGCCAGGGGATAGAGATAAGCACTAAAGGCATAACAATATTTGGGGAGGCCTTTTCCTAAATACCTGTAGACACCCACACATCCCACTCAATGCAAAAGTGCAGAGTAAAAGAAAACCAAAGGACAAGCAACTATAACCCAACCATAATCATGCATCAAACTCTAAATCGAAAATAGTAAAGTACTGAAAAGTACTGACAGATACTAAACAGAAAAAGGGGCAAAACACGCGTCTAACCAGAAAGGTGCTACAACCCGAAAACAGGTAAAAAAAGTAAATAGATGGCGAGTCTCTCACATAAAAGTCCTACTACATCCACTGAATGCAGCCCAAGCTCCTGTGTCCTCTACGCTCCTCTGTAGTCTCGATCGACCTATCAGTCATCTGCTAGGGCACACCAAGTGTGGGAAAATCCCAAGTAGGGGTGAGTATAAGGATACTCAGTAGGATGCCCCGAAAGCTCAAGGGAGAAACAAAGGAGGTACTAAACATTAACTGATAGACAGAACAAAGTAAGAATAAAATAGAGAGAATGCAGCTCAGCCCAACAAAAGAAAGGAAGTAGACTCATCCCAACCAAGAGGGGCTAGACATGGAAATCACGTGGCATACCCCACATGTCTTCTCCCCTCATAGAAGGAGATTAACTAGACCCAAGGAGTGGGAACAAAGTAGAGTGTATTTATATATATATATGATCAACAAGAAACCCGAACGAGTACGTAAGAGGATCTCCATCTCCAAGCTCTGCCCAGGAAAAGTCACCAATAGTTCTAAGGATAACCATCACTGATGCCCAATAGTCCCACAGGTTAAAGCCCCTCATCACTAAGCTGTACCACCAAAAGTCCCACTCCAGTAATCAGGGAGAAAACCCACTGACTAGCCTCATCTGAAGGGGTGGAGTCTGAAAGAAGTGATTAGGTAACCCACTGCCCAGCCCAACTAGAGGGTAAACCCCAAAAGGTTGTCGGGTGACCCAATGCCCAGCCCTGCTAGAGGGTAAACCCTAAAAAGGTCGTCGGGTGACCCACTGCCCAGCCCTGCTGAAGGTTAAAACCTAAAGTCAATGGGTAAACCACTGCCCAACCTTGCTGGAGGGTAAACCCTAATACGCTGCTGGGTAACCCACTACCTAGGCCCGCTAGATGGTAAACCCTAAACTAGTCCTGATAACTCTGCACTGCCCGTGCCATCACTGGGTGTTGCTAACATCGCGACCGTGCGTTGGGTCGGAGTGTGTCAAAGGAACCTAAGACCAACACCCTTTCATGTTACCACATTTAATGAGATCTCTAAAGGGGCTCTACACGCCCAAATAGATTACACCGTTGAAATCCTTATGGAAAAAACACGTGAGATAGACTACTTACTCGCTAGAAAATGGACTCCCGACAAAAAAGTTATTCCACACCGCTATATGCCAATACGACATCTCATGGGCCCCACAACATGGTTCCAAAAGAGGTTGGGAGAACTGTGCCATCGTGATGCTCACCTTGGACCACTTAGTCTTGACGCCAGGGTCACCACGCCACTGACGGCGCCTTAAACGGACTCCTGATGTGTTCGCGCCACCCAAAAGAATAATCCCGGTGTAATACTTAATTAGCGCACCGCTTCACCGAGCCCCCGTCTCGAGAATTTAAAACCCCCAATACCATCTCTAAATCTTCATCTCGAGCCGAGAATTGCACTTCCGCATACGACACGCAAAACGGACACCCGTAGTGAATGTTACGGGTGTCCGAAGTCGAGGGGATGAACCCCTTGGGCTGGACCGGCCTGGTTCGGCCGGTCCGCCCGGCCTGGGCAAGCCCGCATCGGCGGGCCTGGCTCGCAGCACCAGAACGAAGCTCAGCCGTGGAACCTTGGTCCACCATACACTGACCGAGCCTTGTGGCCGATCGTTGTCTCGCGTGGAGACCCACCGAAGGGGGGTCTTGGTCTCCGCAAGGGGTCGCGCGCCTCGACCCCCCTTGCCGTCGACCTCACCCGCCGCCTGGAGCTGCCACCTAGAGCCGCTTCCTGAAGAAACTACCATGAAAATCCGCCGCCGCCCAGATCCCCCCCCCATCATGTCGCCGTCCTAGAACCGCCGCCACTGCTGGAACCGCCGGAAAAAGGAGGAAACGGCTGGAAAAATTCCCGGGGTCACCCCGGACACCCTAGGGCTTGAAAATTCGATCCAAAAAGACTGTTGGGAAGCTTAAATCAAGATCTACACAAATATGGTCTTCTCTCTACTATAGGAAATCATTTTGACACAATTAATTGCATTTAAATGAGATTTCATGAATTAAAACAATAAAAACACAAGCCTACCTCGATGAGCGTAGCCCGACGCTTCACCAATGGTCCACCAGAGTGTTGTGCCGCCATGGAGAGGTGGAGGAGAGGATATTATTGAGAGGGATCCTCCAGGGAATACTGGTGGGAAGAAGAAGGGGGGTAAGAGGGTGGGGGTGGTGTGTTTAAATAGAAAACACTTAAACCCCCTGCCCGTAGGCCCTGTACCCGTACTTTCAACGGGGTCAGGGTTAAGGAGCCCCTAGGGAAAAATCCACATTTTGAGTGCAACAGTGGTCTCAGAATTTTAATCTAAGACTCCGTTCAAAATTTTTAAAGCTCATGCCTGGGGCCGCTATGTTATGAAAACGCCCCTGGTGGCGTTTTCGAGAGAAGGGCCGTGCCCGCGAAAGTTACACCCCTCCTAGAATAAAAGGCACGTTCTGGACTCAATGGTTCCCTCAATTTCCCCATCCGAGTAACCGTTTAGGAGGTATTCTATTTATTTGGAGTGTCCAGTGTGAACAAACTTAAAGTTTAACTCCGAATGCACCAGGGCTCGGAACCACCCACCGTCAGAATGCCCTGCTCTGGAATAACATTAAGAAAATTTCAAAGTCTTACAGGCTCAAAACCAGGGTTCTTACATCATTCCCTCCTTCAATTTTTTTGCCCCTGAAAAAAAACTACAAAAACAACTCAGGATACCGAGCCCTCATCTGGCTCTCCCATTCTCAGGTGCTCTCCTGCACTCTCCCGTACTACCACAACACACGAGCCAAAGGAATAGTCTGTCCACGCAGTGTCCTCTCCTACCAATCCTCAATCGCCATCGGGTGCTCCACAATGGTGGCCCCATCCTCGATGTATAGCTCTTCGCAGTCGATAACGTGTGTGGGGTCGTGCATGTATTTCCTCAGCGACGACACGTGGAAGATGTCATGCACCCTCTCTAGCTGTGGGTGTAGATCAAGACGGTAGGCCACCTCACCGACCCTGCACACGATCTCAAAGGGTCTGATGAACCACGGGGAAAACTTGCCTCCCTGACCGAACCTCCGCGTCCCACGCCGTAGAGAGAACCTCAAAAAGACATGGTCCCCCTGCTCGAACTCCAAAGGCATGCGACAACGATCTTCGTCAGACTTCTGTCTGCTCTGAGCCATCATCTTCCGCTCACGAATGACCTGCACCTTCTCCGTCGTCGCCTGTACCAACTCTGGTCCGATGAGGGAGGTCTCCCCAACCTCCTTCCAGCACAATGGTGACCTACATGGTCTTCCGTAGAGGACCTAAAAAGGTTCAATGCCGATAGTAGAGTGGTAACTGTTGTTGTACGCGAACTCCACTAAGGGCAGGTGATCCTCCCAGCTCAGGCCAAAGTCTAACACACACGCCCTGAGCATATCCTCCAACACCTGGATAGTGTGCTTAGTCTGCCCGTCCGTCTCAGGGTAAAAAGCTGTACTCATCCACATCTGAGTCCTGAATGCCTCCTGTAGGCCTCGCCACAATCACGACGTAAACCGCGCGTCGCGGTGGGAGACGATCATCGAGGGTACTCCATGAAGGTGGATGATATTCCGAACATACAGCTACCCAAGCCTCTCCACTGAGCTATGCTCCCTGATGGAAAGGAAGTGTGATGACTTCGTGAGTTGGTCCACTCTCAGCCAAATGGAATTGTGGACCTTTGCTATGCATGAAATCCCTATGACGAAGTCCAGAGATATTCCATCCCACTTCCACTGCGGGATATCAAGGGGCTGCAACAAACCTTCCAGAACCTGATGCTCTGCCTTCACCTGATGATAGGTAAGACACAGATAAATGAACTCAGCTACACTCCGCTTCATGCCAGACCACGAAAACTACCACTAAAGGTCTCTGTACATCTTCCCCACACCGAGATGTATAACCAAGGGAGTAGTGTGGAACTACCACATCACCTCCTCCCTAATCCCAACTGGTACTACAGCTCGCCCCTGGAACAGGATCTCAGGATTCCCTCCTTCAGAATACCCATCAGGTGTGTCGCCTGTGGATATCTGATCACGCAGTACCTCACTGTCAACATCCCCTAGCTGTGACTCTCTCACATGCCCAAGGAGAGAAGGAGTCAACACCATCGACTATAGAAAAGTCGTACCCTCCTGCTCCACCAAGGTCAGCTGTAGGGAAGCCAACTGCTCTAAATCTTCCTACACTAAACGAGCCTGGGACTTCCTGCTAAGGGCATCTGCTACTATGTTTCCCTTCCCCGGAGTGTTGACTATCTCGAAATCATAGTCATGCAGAAACTCCAGCCAGCGCCTCTGCCTCAGATTCAAATACCACTAAGTGAGGATGTACTTTAGGCTATGGTGGTTTGAGTGGACCACAAAACACTCACCCATAAGGTAGTGTTTCCATAACCTCAAGGATAAGACCACCTCTACTAGCTCTAAATCATGAGTCGCATAATTCTGCTCATGGGGCCTCAAATGCCTCGACCCATATGCAATAACTTCTCACTGCTGCATCGGCACGCACCCGAGTCCAGCTTCTAAAGCGTCGCAGTACACTACAAACTCAACGCCCTCATCTGGAAGCCTCAAAACTGGAGCACTAGTCAGCCTCTGTCTCAACTACTCGAAGGACTTTTGGAACTGATCAGTCTAGGTGAACGATCATCCCTTCCACGTTAATGCAGTCAAAGGGGAAAAATCCTGGAGAAATCTTCTACAAACCTTCGGTAGTACCCTACCAAAAAAAGGAATCTCCGCACCTCTGACGCATTCTTGGGTGGCTCCCAAGCAAGAAATGCCTGTATCTTTGTGGGATCTATGGCCAATCCCTGCTCCGTAATGACATGACCTAAAAAGTGAACCTCATGAATCCAAAACTGACACTTCGAGAGCTTCCCATATAGCTGGTGCTCTCGGAGTAAGTTTAGGACTATCCTCAAATGCTCTGTGTGCTCATCTTCCGTCGTAGAGTAGATGAGTATGTCATCAATAAAGACAAACACAAACCGGTCCAAGTATAGTTGGAGGATATGGTTCATCATATCCATGAAAATGGTGGGGGAATTCATCACACCAAAGGGCATCACCAGAAACTCGTAATGCCCATATCAATAATGGAAAGCCAACTTCAGGATGTTAGCCTCACAAACCCGCAACTGGTGGTAGCTGGATCGAAGATCAATCTTGGAGAACCACTTCACACCTCTCAACTAGTCGAAGAGGTCATCGAACCTCGACAAAGGGTACTTATTCTTTATCATGGCCTGATTCAGACAATGATAATCCACACAAAGCTGCAGACTCCCATCTGCCTTTTTCACAAACTAAACCGGAGCTGCCCATGGGGACACACTGGGCCAGATGAATCCCTTCTCACGAAGGTCGTCCAGCTGAAGTCATATCTCCCGAAGCTCTGTGGGTTCCATCCGATAAGCCGCACATGATATCAGGGCAGTCCCCAGCTACAAGTCAATGCATAACTACATCTCTCACCTCAGAGGGAGTCCTAGAACATCCTCAGGAAAGACGTCCATGTAGTACTCTACCACAGTAGGGATCTAGGTGCCTGTAGCGTCTGCTGCCTCGAGATCCATGCTCGCCAACTGGTGCAAAAAATGCTGGGGTCTCCTGCTCAGAGTACCCATCTGCTCTACCATGAGGTCTCATTCACCAAGGATGGTGAACCTAGTCCCATAAGAAAACATGCCTATGACTCGTCTGTGACGACAATCGATCTGGGCGTGCACCATAGAAATCCAATCCATACCCAGGATGACATCGTATGGTTCCATCGTGATAATGAGAAGGTCCCACGCGAAACTACTTCCTCCGAACAACAGTTCGCAATATCTGCGGATAAAGGTCACCAATGAGGTACTTCCTGTTGGAACCTCGAGGCTAAGTACAAGTGTCAGCACCTATACAAGAATCTCCAACTCCCGTACCACCAACAACGATATAATGGAGTGGATGGAGCCTGTGTCTACTAGTACTGAAGAAAGCGTAGAGTAAACACAAAGCGTACCTCAAACCATATCGTGTGATTGGGGGTCTCGAACAACCATAGCCTGAAGCTACCCGTGATCCCTACTGCTATCTCCCTGAGCCTGGCGTGGGGCACTCGGTGGTGGTGGTGGAAGGACCTCAAAACGCCGCCCCGAACCTCCTGGTCCTACCGCTCTACCTGCACTGCTTTCCTGAGGACCACCCTGTCCTCGCGTAGGGGATCCCTGGTCACGGTGCTGCCTCTGCCACTGCGGTGTGCCCCGTACCTACCATGGATACTCGCTACACCTGCTCGGGCAGTCCCATGATAGGTGGCCCCGTCCATCACAGGAATATCATCAGCTCTCTCCTGCCTTCCCCGGTGCTCCAAAACGCCACTGCGGCGTAAGACCCTGCCTCTATGCCTACTCACAGAAGGGCCTCCTCAACCGAGGCTCTGCTCTCTGCCACCTGCCTGTCACTGAGGACTCTCCTCTTAAGGGGCCACTGCTAGGCCCTGTCAGATGGTGTCCTTCAGCCAAGAAGCTCTCTGTCACGAGCACCCACTCTAGCACCCCGACATAAGTAGAGATGCACAAGGGAACTACACTAGCATGGATCTCCTTGCGAATACCCTTCTCAAACTTCCGAACCCAAAAGTAACTATTGCGGATCATATCTTGTAAGTAGCATGTCAGATCGGTAAACCGAGCCGAGTACTGCGCAAAAATCACCCCCCTGCTTCAGCTCCAGAAGTTCCTGAATCTGAATGAAGCACAAGCAAGAGGGGGAGTACTCCTCCCAGAAGAGCTGCTGGAATCTATCCCATGTGAGAGATGACTCATCGTGGGTCTGTGTAACCAACCCCTACCAACGCCCAGCTGTCCCGAAGAAAAGGCTGGTAGCTAGAGATACCATCTGGTCCGCTGGTGTCCGTACCAGCCCGAAAAGTCAGTCCACAGACTCTAGCTAGTCTTTCGTTGCCTGGGGATCTGTGTCTCCATGGAACTTCTGCGGTCGCTGATGCTGAATGTCTCAGAGCGCACTCAGCCTGCGCTCAAACTCGGCCTGTCCTGCCAGTACTAACTACCGCTCTCCAGGTGGAAGGGCCACTTCTGAAGCACTGGGCAGAAGGGGATCACATGAGGGTCCCTGAACTGACACCTCGTCGCTCGCTAGGTCGTTGTCACGAACTTGAGTGGGTAACCTTGCTGGATGCCATGGTGGGGGCATCCTAAAATTTATCAAGGATTACCATGATCAGATGAGCATATATATATATATCAGTAATAAAAAAGGTGAGCTGACTCAAAAAGGACAGTTAAAGACTCAACACTACTGGATGCATGTTCCAAAGTTCCCCGCAACTAGCGTCTCAATGTGTCGAGTCGACAAGTGGGTTATCAGGGTCCTGGTGAATGGATACATCAGCCGCCCGTAGCATCACTAGACTCCCTAGGCTGAGAGCCCCTCTCGAGAGACATCGACACCATTGCTCTAAATCCCAACTAATTCATTTTTAAAGATGTTCGAACAATTACCCAAGGAACGAACCACCTTTGATACCACTTTGTCACGACTCGACCCTACCGGTCTCAAGCCGCAACTACCTTAGGCCTGCCTCCTTAGGCCAGGGTCTGGCGACAAGCGCCGAAGGTATAACAATATTCGGGGAGGCCTTTTCCTAAGTACCTATACACACCCACACAACCCACTCAACGAAAAAGTGCAGAGTGAAAGAAAACCAAAGGACAAACAACTATAACCCAACCACAACCACACATCATCCTCTAAATAGAAAAAAGTAAAGTGCTGAAAAGTACTGACAGATACTGAACAGAAAATGGGGTAAAACACACGCCCAACCAGAAAGGTGCCATAACCTGACAACAGGTAAACGAAAGTAAATAGCTGGTGAGTCTCTCACCTTAAAGTCCTACTACGTCCACTGAACGCAGCCCAAGCTCCTGTGTCCTCTACGCTCCTATATAGTCTCGATCGACCAGTCCATCGTCTGCAAGGGCACATCAAGTGCGGGCAAAGCCCAAGAAGGGGTGAGTATAAGGATACACAGTAGGATGCACTGAAAGCTCAAGGGAGAAACAAATGAGGTACTAAACGGTAAATGATAGACAGAACAAAGTAAGAGTACAATATAGAGAATGCAGCTCAACCTAACCAAAGAAAGGTAGTATACTCTTCCCAACAAAGAGGGGATAGACATGGAAAGCACGTGGAATACTCCGCGTGTCTTCACCCCTTCTAGAAGGAGAGTAACTGGACCCAAGGAGTGGGAACAAAAGTAGTGTGTATTTATATATATATATGCTCAACAAGAAACCAAAATGAGTACGTAAGGGGATCTCCATCTCCAAGCTCAGCCCAGGAAAAGTTGCCAATAGTTCTAAGGATAAACTTCACTAATGTCCAATAGTCCTGCATGTCAAAGCCCCTCATCGCTATGCCGTACCACCAAAATTCCCGTTCCGGAAATCACAGAGAAAAAACACTGACTAGCCTCATCGAAAGGGGAGGAGTTTGAAAGAAGTCGTCGGGTAACCCACTGCCCAGCCCAACTGGAGGGTAAACCCCAAAAGGTTGTCAGGTGACCCACTGCCCAGCCCTGTTGGAGGGTAAACCCTAAAAAGGTCATCGATTGACCCACTACCCAGCCCTGCTGGAGGGTAAACCCTAAAGTTAATGGGTAACCCACTGCCCAGCCTCACTAGGGGGTAAACCCTGATACGCCGGTGGGTAACCCACTACCTAGCCCCCTGGAGGGTAAACCATGAACTAGTCCTAATAACTCCACACTGCCCGAGCCATCATTGGGTGTCGCTAACATCGCGACCGTGCATTGGGTTGGAGTGCATCAAAGGAACCTCTGACCAATGCCCTTTCATGTTTCAACATTTAACGAGATCTCGAAAGGGGCTCCGCACGCCCAAACAGATTACACCGTTGAAATACTAATGGAAAAACACGTGAGATAGAATACTTACTCATTGGAAAAGGACTCCCAACAAAAAAGTTATTCCACACCGCTATATGCCCATACGGAATCTCGTGGGGCCCACACCTCGGCCCCGAAAGAGGTCAGGAAAACTGTGCCATCGCGATGCTCTTGAAAAAACACGCCAAAATGACTACTCATTAACCCTGAATGGATGTCTGATAAAAATGTTGCAAAACGTTGCTCACAACTTAAAAGACGGCCCATGGGGCCCACACCTCAACTCTGGCTTCAACGCCTGAAACCACCCTGGACCACTACGTCTTGACGCCATGGTCACAATTCCGCTGATGACGCCTTAAACGGACTCTAGATGTGTTCACGCCACCCGAAGGAAGAATCCAGGCATAATATTTAACGAGCATACCACGCCACCAAGCCCTTGTATCGGGAATTTAAAACCCCCATGACCATCTCAAAATCTTCGTCTTGATCCGAGGATTTCACTTCTATAGACGACACACAAAACGAACACCTGTAGTAAATGTTACGGGTGTCCGAAGTTGAGGGGACGAACCCCTTGGGTGGGACCGGCCCGGCTCGCAGCGCCGGCCCGTGGCCCTGCCGTGGACCCCTGGTCCACCCTCCGCCGACCGGCCCTCATGGCCGGTCATTGTCTCGCGCGGCGACCCGCCGAAGGTGGGTCTCGGTCTTCGCACGTGTTGCCCCCCCCCCCCCCCCCCCCCCCCGCAGTCGACCTCGCCCGCTGCCTGGAGCCGCCTCCTGGAGCCGCTGCCTGGAGCCCGCCGCGTGAAGCCACCACCGCCCAAAATCCCCGCCGCCGTGCCGCCATCCCGGAACCACAACCACTGTTGGAACCGTAGGAAAAAGGAGGAAACAGCCGGAAAATTTCTCAGGGTCACCCCGGACACCCCGAGGCTTGAAAATTCGATCCGAAAGAACCGTTGGGAATATCAAATCAGGATCTACACAAATATGGGCTTCTATTGAAGATCAGACAGAATTTAGATTCAAAAAATGGAATTAATGGGGGTTGCGGGAATTAAAACGATAAAAACCCAAGCCTACCTCGATGAGCGTAGCTCGACGCTTCACGAATGGTCCGCCGGAGCGCCGCGCTGCCTTGGAGAGGTGGAGGAGAGGAGAGGAGCTTGTTGAGAGGGATCCAACAAGGAATAATGGTGGGGAGAAGAGGGTGGGGGGTGGGGTGTTTAAATAGAAAACACTTAAACTCCCCACCCGTAGGCTCCATAATCTAACTTTCAGCGGGGTCGAGGTTAAGGTTCCCCTAGGGTAAAATTCATGTTCTAAGTGAAATTGTGGTCTCCGAATTTTAATCCGAGCCTCCATTAAAAATTTGTAAAGCTCACGCCTGGGTCTGCAAAATTACGAAAACTCCCCTAGGGGCGTTTTCCACAGAAGGGCCACGACCACGAAAGTTACACCCTTCCTAGGGTAAACGTCATGTTCAAGACTCAACGGTGCCCGCAGTTTTCCCATCCGAGCAACTGTTTAGGAGTTATTATGTTTATTTGGCGTGTCTCATGTGAACACACTTAAAGTTTAATTCCAGCCTCACCAGGGCTCAGAATCACATGCCATCTGAACGCCCTACTCTGGAATAACACTAAGAAAATTTCAAAGTCTTACAGGCTGAAAACCCGGGTTCTTACATCTCCTCCCACTATAAAAACCACCCTTAACCACCTCTTCTCCTCACACCTTATAATATTTTTCACTTTCTAACATTCTACCCAATTCTTCTACAGAGCCTCTTCCCCATGTCCTAGTCTTGCTGGTCTCACTAAAATACCAATTCCAAGTACCGTAAGGAGGTTCTCAAGGAGACAATATTCAAGAGGTAAAATCCTCCTTCTTTCAATTTTAATTTCTTTTCTTTTCTTATCCTCCTCTCACCTACCCTATCCAAAACAACATTATAACTCCATTATCATATATATACTCTAATTTTATTATGTAAATGGAATATCCATCATCAAATCTCCTCTCTTCTAATTTTATTGTAAATATGAAAACATCATCTTGATGTGTCTATAACATCCCAAGACTTTACAATATTTTAATTTTTTAATAAATTTAATTTTTTTGATATATTAATTTATACACAAAACCATATTAAGCTTACACTACACACAATAATGAGTTCTATTTCATTACATGCAAAACAATGTTTTACCAAATAACAATATATTATTAAAATATTATTATTTAATATAATAAGATATAACCTAACTGTTAAATTGGATGTTATGAATAGTATTAACTAACTTATGAAAATATATTATTGAATTCATTGGTTAAAAATTAATTAGAAATAAATATTTTAATCAACCGAATATATATGAAATGTTTTTATAAATAACTATTTTTATGCTCTCAAAGTCATTTCATCCTAATAAGATAAAGTAATTTTTATTAGTGAATGATATTAGTGAAATATATATGTTATATATTCAATAAAATATTTTTTATACTCATATAATATATTTCAATGGCATAAGATAAGAACAAACCCAATATTACACATAAAAAACCTATATTTTTATAAAAGCAGTTTTACTGCCTTTTAATGGAGAACCTATTTAAAATCTAAATTTTGAAAATTTTATATAATTTATTTGAAAAAATAAACTTATTATTTTTAATTGGGATATAATAATCTACTATGGATGAATTTTTTATATTTTTCTGAACAGATTCATGTTTTGATGAATAATGAAAAATACTAAATTTTAATTGAAAACAACTTTTTTCATCGAAATAATTTATTTTGTTAAATTATATATTTAATTGGTTTTAAATTATTATTATTTTTTAATAATTTAATATAATTTAGTTAATTGGAATCAATTTTGAATTGAAATTGGATATAAAAACCTTTCAATCTTTTGAACGTTTACACTTTAGAAACTAGTTTTCATATTTAGTCAATGAGATTAATTTTAAATTAATCACTAAAACTTTTGTGTTTTAAATTTTAAAAAATGGATCCAATATTTTTAATCCAAAAATATAAATTTATTAAATAGGTTTATTTTATTTTTGGAAATTATGAATAATAACTTTAGTAATATTTTTTATTACCACTGTTGAGGTTAAGTCGAGTAATTAAGGGTACAAATAATATTATAGAATTATACTAAAACTAGTACTAATTATATTGGATGATTATTTTTTGTCCCTAATAGTTAAATTATCAGATATGAGACCATTTATGGATTTTTGGATGAGAATATAACCATTATAATACTATATTCAAAGGAATGTCAATTTTGTCAAATTTTTGTTTTTAACAAGAGATATATTTTTAATGTGGGGTAATATAAGGGATATGTTCGACTATAAATATTATTTGGAAATATAGAATTATTATCCACATAATGTTAATTTATTTAAAATTTTTAGTGATAATATAATTACCTTAAATGATGACACAATGATGATGCAGTAATTGTTTAATTAATGGAAGAATTAAATAAATGATATTAAAAATATTAAAATAAATATAATTTGACACAATTAATGGCATATTTTTTTATAGATTACTATTATATATTAGTGATGATTTAAAATATTTTTGTTTTGAAAATATGACATTGTGGGGATATTTTTGAAAAGTCAAGTAATGAAGAGTGTCAAAATTGACACTAATGATATTTTAAAATAAATATAATTTTTTTAAATGATATAAAATTGATTAAAAATATTAAATTTTGGAAACAATAGGTATAAATTTAAAAATTACATCCATGAATCATTTTAGGTTCTTCTGGCATATTATAGTAAGTATATTAACCCTTAAATAGTAAAAATATAAGTTGTCATGGTAAGAGTTAAAGGATTTAACTAAGGGTTAAAACCAAAATATATGGGTAATAATGCATCCTAAACTTGTATAAAAATTATTGGTTGAGATTATTTCTACAAACAATCATATTATATTTTAAATAACTCACTTTGGATCCATTTTTATTATAAAATTAATTTTATATTTTGAAGACTTCCATGAGTGCCCATCCCCTCTCTTATAAAAGGGAACATATTATTATATTTTATTCACACATAAGAACCTATTTGGTTCAGACAAAACCTATCCAAATCTCATAAAAAAATCCCTAAATTCATACCAGAATATTTAATTTGAGCATAAATCCAACCAATTAAGTCCTTTTGTGCAAATCAAAAATAGATACCCAAAGAAAAGGTAACGTTAATCAAAAAATGTTTTTGTTTTATTTCTTCCTTAAAACCCATTAAATTATTATTATTTCATGTTTATATAATAAAAATATTATCTAAAATATACTTAGATATTTTTATATTAAGGGTTTTACCTACGATTACAAACACTTCCATCTAATGGGTAACAAACTTACCATTTTTATGACGGCAAACTACCGCCTCACGAAACGATGTTGTTCATTTTTCTCTCACCACATATCATGGTTGGGAATTATGATAGAAAATTTATTTTTATATGATATATATATTATTTATGATGTATTTATTCCTTTTTAATTATTATATAACACACAACTTCATGCTTTTCATTATTTTTAAATACGATAACCTCGTTTGTGGACGTGTGGACTACCGCCTACTCAAAAAGATGTGATTCGTTCACACTATACATGGAATAAATTAACAATTATTTTAATAAAAATATGTCACATATATGAAATAAATATGATTCTATAATTATAATATACATCAATTACTTTTCAATTTTTTAAATATTATGAGGAAATGGAAGCAGCGTTAATGCTTACGTACGACCTACAGTCTCTATGAATGGTGCATTTAATTTATTTTCTCAAAACATTATGGATTATTATAAATAAATGTATACTATATATATGTATATATGATATTTAATTCATGTTTTATATTATGGATATGTTTAAATCATGACATAATTAATAGGAATAATAAGTAACAAGTCAAAACATACTCGAAAAACTAGGCAATTAACACCCAAAATAGTTTAAATAATAGAATATTGTTAAATAACGGTTAATGAGTTATTATAAGAAGTTAATATATGAAATTATAAATATGATTATTATTATGTTATAAATTAATAACATTCTTTAAAATATTATTCTAGAGGTTAAAGCACATTCAAGTAAAAGAAAGTACGAGGTAATGGACTTCATCTCAATCTCCTTTCAGTGAGGCATAGTTTGATGTTATACACCCACCTTATTTTATGAGGTGTATATACATACCCTTTGACTTATCATGTCATTAATTAATTTATTATAATTATACTTAATGTTTTTTTAAATGATATTCTTTCATTGGGATTATGATTTAAATATTCAAAGTGGTATGAGACAGATTGAATGTTTAAAGATTTAATTATCACATCTTTTATCCATGTCCATGATTTCTAAAAAACGTTTTCAAAAACATTTTTATATCATCTAATGATTTTTAAATTCATTTTTTACAATTTATTACTTTATAAAAATTATTTAAAATCTATATTTTTTCATTTTCTAAATAAGGACCTTTGATCCTTTTTCGAAAAAATATAGAAGGAATGTTTTTTTAACATTTACAGCATGAGCAACCTTTTACACCATCATGAAACCTTAATTTTTTGAAGCTTCCTTTAATAATTTACAAAATTATTTTCAATGAAAATGTTTTATTTTAAAATAGTTTGGTCTTTAAAATAAAATTGTTCAAATTAAGAGGGGTATTTCTCTCCAGAAAAGTTTATTGATTTTATTAGAGTATTTTCATCTATGTCAACATACTTTGTTGGATATTATGTTTAATTGAGGTGGATCCCTTATGATACCATCTACCATATTTTATTTAAGGTTTTAGGGTCATTTTGACTAGGGATATGATATTTTTATACCATTCATGGTTTATGGTTGATGTATTAACATTTAATATGCTAGTTTTTCAATATGAATGTATATGTTTCACCATTTTCATATGAGGAATGTCTTATACTTAGTAAGTGACGTATGGGACTATATATATCCCCTTTATGAATTGATAGGTCTCACGATACAAACTAGTTTTGGTATTGGTTGATGTCTTACCCGTTTATGTATAGTGTCTTGGTCGAAGCCTTGTCTGTATGTCTATGATGTTTGAAATTATGCATTCCCTCATTATGAGATTAGTTATTGAAATTTCATGTGATTATTCAATTATTATAATATTTATGTGATTATTTATATATAATTATTTTATTTTTATTTATAATTTCTATATTATGCTCAATATTATGTTTGAATGGACTGTGTTTCAGTTATATGCCTTGCCATAATGTTTATGATTATTTATTCATAATAGCTTCCATTGTAAACTTACCCTTACCGAGCATCTGAGATCACACCTTTGTTATGTCATATTTTTACTAGGATTCAAAGATGTATATTTTTATTGATATGTAGGATTAATCTAGGAGAATATTTATTCTCTCAAAAGATTGACTATATTGTATTTTGTAGTTTCAATTGTAATGTAAGGTTCATGTATGCAATATGGTTTCCAAAAATTCTAAACTGATTAGTACTTTGGGATTAGAGTCTTGTATCTATTCAAATGTAATAAAGTGAGGCACTAGTTCTCTAATATTGGGGATATGGTCATTATAGATGGAATTAGAGGAAGTTTAGTGGAATCCTTGGAAACTAGATTTAGAAAACAAAGATTAGGAAACATACCCCTAAGATAGACTTTGACGATAATCATAAAATAACATCCTAGAATTTTTGTAAGGAAGAAATTATGTGAGTCTTCCTAGAAATATATACATATTTAGATACTACAAGTGGAAATGGTTCTGGAATAGATGTACCTACTGGTAACAACTTCGACAAGGTGTGTTGGGCCTGACTCCTCATAACCTAGTACCTGACAACGGGCCTTACTATGAACCTGTTTTGATACTCTTGGGGGATATTCTTAGGATAATTTACATTTTATTTAAAAACCATTTTGATATATTTGAATAGATAATGACAATGAATTACCTAGTTTAAACTTTAGGTGTCTTAGATTGAAAATAATGTGTAAAGATTTTGACATCCTAAAAGTGATTATATAGTTTTTTCAAAATGATAATTGATGCTTGCACTGTGGTTTTTGGTTTTAGGAAATACATTATTTTAAAGGATAAACTCTAGAATAAGGAAGGATCTATTTAAAAATAAACGAATGAAGAATTTATGTATTGGGGTTGTATTGAAAACCTTAGTTACAAGGATATTTAGTGATTAACCAAATTTCATGGATATGCATTATATTTATTTTGGAAGTTATATTAATATGGTTTTAGAAAAATGACAACATATATGTGGGGTGACAACCCATCACGTATGGAAACGTATTAGGGTTTGAACCCACAACCTAAGGGTGAAAAGGGTGCATCACCTACCATTAGCCTGTGTGAAGTCCTGGTTAGTATAATTCTTTTAGTTAGTTAAAATATCTAATTGATAAATGTTATTTTGATTTTAGGTAATTTTTTATCAAATATATAACATTGGGATTGGAAAATGATTTGGTAATTAAGTAATTAAGTTATTTTGGAAGAAGTTTTCTATTTTTGGGAATCCTATAAGATTAAGGTAAATATAATAAATTGTATTTTTAAGTCAAATATGGTTTTATTGTGGACTTATGTTGTTTCAAATTATTTATGAAAATGATTACTAAACCTTGAAGATTATGAGATTTAGGCAATTAATTTTTTGGTATAAGACATCAAGAGTGATTGATGTTATTTGGAAGAATATACATTTAAATCCTTATAATTTTTGGTTTTCAATATTAGTCTAGAATATTTTTTAGGAATGATAATTATTTTCTGAATTATGTATGTTGAACATTGGGGTTTTAATATTGAATTTTGGAGAATATTTTTGGGGAATTATCTTACTTTATCCTAACAATTTTGGTTTTGGTTAATTTATAAATATAGAAGAAATATATTGTTACACTTTTGTTGATTTATTGATCCATACAAGTTGATTTTTAATCTCCAGGCATGAAAAATTCATCTTAAATACTCCTTTTTTGGATAAAAAAATGAGTTTGTGGTGGAAGTTGATTAAAAGATGAATCTCTACTTGTCAAGTAAGTATGTTTCCTTATGTTCTTCTCCTATGGAGTAAATAAATTCTTCAAATCCAAGGAAAATATCTCGAAGATTTTTTTTTTATCCTGGTACATTATTTTTCAATGAATAAAATGGTCCCATAGATCATCATAGATTTATAGCCTTGTGATTGTTAACTTTCTCCTCACCATGTTCTCTATCACTCTCCATCAGAACTTGATGGTTAGATTTATCTTACATGTCCATGTTTCCCTATATGGAACCCTAGTATATGTTACCTCTAGTGAACTTATTGCTTACCTTTCTTTATTTTAAAGTAGAGGTCTCATTAATCATCTTTCTGATGTGGTATTTCAATAAAGATATTTTGAAAAGTCAAACCCCTAATTTTTTATCCCGAGTTTAAATTAAGAGGACACAATTTATTGAAGGAGGAGACAATGTAACACCCCAAGTCATTAAAATATTTTCATTTTTGAATAAATATATTTTTTTATAGCTTGATTTATATGAAACACCATGTTAAGCTTATTCTACACACAATAATGGGTTGGCTTGCGTTACACACATGACTGGTTTTTACCGAACAACAATATATTAATAAAATATTATTATTTAAAATAATAAGATATAACCTAGAAGTTAAGTTTGTGGTTATGAATAATATTAGTTAAATTATGAAAATATATGGTTGAATTCATTGGTTACAAATTAATTATAAATGAATATAGGAACCAACTGAATATGTATGAAATGTTTTTATAAAAAAACTATTTTTATGCTCATAAAGTCATTTTATCCTAATAAATTAAATGAATTATTATTAGTGAATTATATTAATGAAATATATATGTTATATATTAAATAAAATGTTTTTGATATTCATCCAATAGATTTTATAGGCACAAGATATGACCAAACCCAATATTACACATAAAAACCTATATTTTTATAAAAGCGGTTTTACCGATTTTTAATAGAGAACCTATTTTAAATCCAATTTTGACACTTTTAAATAATTTATTTGAAAAAATAAATTTCTTATTTTTTATTAGGATATAAAAGTTTACTTTGTTTTAATTATTTGTATTTTTCTGATAAGTTCCATGTTTTGATGAATAATAAAAAATACTAAATTTTAATTGAAAATAATTTTTTTCATCAAAATAATTTATAGTTATAAATTATATTTTTTATTTTTTAAAGTAATATTATATTAATTTTTTATCATTTATTCCTATTTTTTCATTGGAATTAATTTTACATTGAATTTCATATAAAAACCTTTCAATATTTTAAATGCCTTCACTTTAAAAACCTATTTTCTCTTTTCATAAATGAGATTAATTTTAAATTAATTACTCTAACTTATGTGTTTTCAATTTTAAAAAATTTATTTCATTTTCTAATAAAAAAAAATACAAATTTAGTAAATATATTTCTTTTATTTTTTAATATTATGAATAGTAACGGTATTAATATTTTGTAGTACCACGCTTAAGGGTAAGTTGGGTAATTAAGGATAAAAATAATGTTATAAAATTACCCTAACACTTGTACTAATTTTATTGGATGATTATTTTTCATCACTAAAAATTAATGTATTGGTTATGAGACCATTTATGGGCTTTTTGATGAGAATATAACCTTTATAGTATTATATTCAAAGGAATGTCAATTTTGTCACACTTTTGTTTTTAACAGGAGATATATTTTTAATGTTGGGTTATATAAGGAATATGTTCATCTATAAATAGTATTTGGAAATATAAATTTTTTATCTACATCATGGTAATATATTTATAATTTTTAGTGACAATATAATTACCTTAAATTGTAACACAATGATGATTCAGTAATTGTTAAAATTAATGGAAGAATCAAATAAATGATATTAAAAATATTAAAATGAATATAATTTGAAACAATTAATGTCATTAAATAATTTTATATATTACTTTTACATATTATTTATGATTAAAAATATATTTTTCGAAAATATCATGTTTTAAAAAGTTAATTATTGAATAGTGTCAAAATTGACACTAATGATATTTTAATATAAATATTATTTTATTAAATGTTATAATATTCTTAAAAATATTAAATTTGGAAAAATTATTGGTATAAATTTTAAAATTTCATCAATTAATCTTTTTATGGTTTTTTTGTCATTTTATAGTAACTTTATTAACCTTTAAATAGTAAAAATCCAAGTTCTCATGGTAAGAGTTAAAATGGTTTAACTGAGGGTTAAAACCCAAAGATAAGGATAATAATGGGGCATAAAATTTTCTAAAAACTATTTTTTGAGTTTATTTAGACTAATAATCATGTTATTTTTTAAATAACTCACTTTGGATCTATTTGGATTATAAAATAAATTTATATTAATTTAATATTTTGAAGACTTACAAGAGTGCCCATCCCCTCACTTATAAACAGCCACATCTTGTTATCTTTATTCACACTTCAGAACCAATTTTGTTCGGACAAAACCTATAAAAATATCCTCCCAAAATCCCTAAAGTCAACCAAAAATAATTAATTTGGGAATAAATATATCCAATAAAGTCCTTTTGTGCAAATCAAAAAGAGATAACCAAAGAAAAGGCACCATTCATCAACAAAATTATTATTATTTCATGTTTATAAAATAAAATAAATATTTTAAATATACTTGTATGTTTTTATATTAATGTTTAAACCTATAATTACATATACTTCCATCTAATGGGTAATGAACTTATCATTTTTGTGTACGGCGAACTACCACCTCACGAAAAGATGTTGTTTGTTTTTTCCTTTACCACCTCTCATGGTTGATAATTATGATAGAAAATATATTTTTATATGATATATATGGTATTTATGATGTCTTTATTATTATATAATTATTATATAACACACACCTTCATGATTTTTATTTTTTTAAATACGATAACCTCATTTATGGATGTGTGGATTACTGCCTTCTCAAAACGATCTGATTCATTCACACTATAAATTGAATATATTAAGGGTTATTTTAATAAAAATATGTGACATATATGGAATAAATATGATATTTTAATTATAATATACATCAATTAATTTTCATTTTTTTAAATATGACAAAGAAATTGAATTTGCATTCGTGCGTATATACAACCTACCGTCTCCATGAACAATTAATTTCATTTCTTATTAAAAATATAATGGATTGTTATAAATACATATATAATGGATATATATGATATTTAAATCTTGTTTTACATTGTTTATATTACAAAATAATGATATAATTAATAGAAACAACAAGTAACAGATCAAAACATACTAAAAAAACTAGGTAATTAACACCCAAAATAGTTAAAATAATGGAAGATTGTAAATAAATGGGTATTTATACATTATAAGAAGTTATTATATGATATTATAAATATTATTATGGTTATTATAAAATTTAATAACCTTATTTAAACCATTATACAGTATGATAAATCACATTCAACTAAAGGAAAGTACGAGGTAAGAGACTGCGTCTTAATCTCCTTTCATTAAGGCATACTTGGATGTTATACACCCACCTTCTTTTATGATGTGTATATACAACACATTTGACTTTTAATTTTATTAATTTATTTATTATTAATATACTTAATATTTTGTTAAAATTTTATTCTTTCATTGGAATTATGGTTTAAATATTCAAAGTGGTATAGGACTCCTTGAATATTTAAAGATTTAATTATCACATATTTTTCTCCATGTCCATGTATTCTAAAAAATGTTTTTACTATTATCCAATGATTATTTAAATTTATTTTTAACACTTTCTTAATTTTTAAAAATTATTTAAAAATTATATTTTTTCATTTTCAAAACAAGGTCCTTTGAGGAATTTCCGACAAAAATACAAAAGGAATGTTTTTTAAATTATACAGCATGAGAGGATTTTTACACCATCATGAAGCCTTAATGTTTTGAATATTAATTTACAAGTTTAAAAAGTTATTTTCAATGAAAAGTTTTTCTTTTAAAATTGTGTGGCCTTTTAAATAAACATTTTCAATGTAAAAAGGGGTATTTCCCTCAAGAAAATTTTAATGGTTTTATTATATTATTTTCATATATATCAGTATAATTTTTTGGATATTATTATTTATGGAGGTGTATCTCTTATGATATCATCTACCTTATTTTATTGAAGGGTTTATGATCATTTTTACTTTGGATGTGCTATTTTTATACCATTCATGGTTTATGGTTGAAGTATTAACATTTTTTATGATATTTTTTCAATATTAATTTATATTTTGTTGTTGTTTCACACTTTTTATATGAGGAATTAATTGGAATTTGTAAGTGATGTTCAGGGCCCACTATCTGTGGTTCTCATGAGACAAACTAGTTTGGGTATTGACCGATGTCTTACCCATTAATATATGGTGTCTTTGTTTAAGACTTGATTAAATGTTTATGATGTATGACAATGTGAATTCCCACATTTTGAGATTAGTTATTAATATTCTATGTGATTATTCAATTATTAGAATATTCATGTTGTTATTTTATATGAAATTATTTTATTTTCATTTTCCTTTCAATATTATGCTCAAGATTATGTTTAAATGGATTGTGTTTTAGTTATATTCCTTTCCATAATGTTTGTGATTATTTTTTCATTATAGATTCCATTGTATGCTCACCCTTAATGAGAAACTTATATCACTCCTTTCTTATTTTTTATTTTTCCTAGTATGCCAAGATATATATTATAATTGATATATAGGGTTAAGATTGGAGAATATTGATGCTTTCAAAGGATTTACTGTATTTTATTTTATAGTTTCAATTCTAATGTAAGGTTCATATATGTAATATAGTTTCTAAAACCACTAAACAGATATGTCCTTTTGGATTTGAGTCTTGTATCTATGCCAATGTAATAAAGTATGACACCGGCTCAAGGTAACGGGGGTCAGGGTCGTTACAGTGTTGATTCACCTCCTTCATGGATGATGAGTTTTTGTTTTTCATTACCACATTCATGGATGATCATAAAACCATTATAATGTTTAAAAAATGTTTTAAAATGTATATTATAAATTTTTTCATGTTTTGTAACTAATATATATAAATAATATTAAATAATAAAACAAAACTATTTCTTGATGATCGAAAAACAACCAAAATAAACTAATCATTTTTCATTAAAATTCTATCTAATGAATCATCCTAATACCATAAAGAAAAATGATATATAAGACCATTAAAAATTATTTTGGTAAATAAATATCATATATTTCCACTTTTAGAATTTTTCTTCCATTTGAAAAGAACTCCCATAATTAGAGTAAAGGGAACCAATCATAAAACCATGAAACAGACACTCCCAAAATAATGAAATTAAACATTATAACTCATCCAAATGATCATAAATGAACTTAATAAAATTATAATAAGTCAAATATATTTTAAAGATATTCTGAATTATATTATTAATGAATCTAATTTGATTATCCAGGAAATTAAGTTCTAGTGAAGAACACATTTAGATATAAGGTAAATAATATTTCTGAACCTCCAAATTACCCATGGGTTACTATTTATCTCTATCCAACATAGATATATTTTATTTCAAAGAATGTATGGGTCTAAAAATTAACTCAAAGAGGTCTTAAGTAGTGTATACCAAGGGAATTAGCTTTATCTAAACTAACACATTCAGGAAAAAAGGGAACTTGTGCTGGTAGTGATAATGTGTAGGTTACCCGGAGAGGCCGGAGAGGTATGGAGTTCAGAATTTTTTTACCATCTCTAAAAGTGTGAGAGAGATCCATTTGACTGGTTAAAAGACTCATTCATCTCTAAAAAGCATAAATGTTAGAATAAGGAGTGTCAATATCTTTCAGTATAGACCTGAGCAGGATAAGAGAGTCGGTCTGAACCTGATTCAGAATAATACCTTGAGAGTGACATAAATCCAATCACATAAGCATATAAAGAACTTTGATAATGATATAATCACCCTAAAAAAATAAGTAAGTAAGAAAAAATGATAGATCTAGACTTATATTGGATAACACCTCTCCCCACATGAGTCCATTGGAGGAGGAAACATCCTCATTAAGCTTGATACCATTCATCAGAGGAGACCAACACACCCAATTACCATGTCTAGAAATTATAATGACTAAAGGAATAGATAGGTGACCCTATATGAATATCTTAAAAGAAGAGGAGAGATCCAATTATTTGATAAGTGTAATAATCTATACCTCTAGATAACTATCATGAACCATCACTGCCAAATTTGAGTTGGGAAGCCCCTCATGCCTGACCTTATTATGATATGTCCATATACTCTAGAATCTGACCACCATAAAAATCAACATCGAAGTATTATCACGGGTGTTTCCATCTTTAACATGAAACTGATAATTAATAAAAACATCACTCTATTATCCCTACACCTCTATACCACTCAGAAAACACAAGACATTCCAAACCGAGGCCGTCCACTCTCCTTAGAACAAAATATGGGAAGCTGATTCCTCCTTGGAATTATCACAACAATTACACTTAGAGACGATGGAGATCCCCTTTTGGTGCACACCATAATCAGTAGGAAGATCTTTATTACAGATACTCCAAATAATAAAGTTGTATTTTTTTGGAATATATTGGTACCACAGATCAATCCCCCCACCCTCATGATCATAACCCGCAAAAAACAAGCTCTCATATTCCTTATATGAAAAAATAATTATCAAGGAGTTAGTAAAAAATAATTTTTCCTACTTGTACATGATAAAAATGATTCTAAAAATATCCTCTTTTTGAGAATTGAGAATAGTGTTAATAAGAGGGGAATAATGACTGGCCTGAGAAAAATAAATGTCTAGAACTGGAGAACTTGAGAATCCAAGCACGCTCCCCACCTAGTTTTCACCGCATAATTTTATGGATCTACACCCCACAATCCATCTTGAATTAATTTTTATGGTTGGGAGATGAGGGATAATTGAGTCCCAAAGAACTGAACATTTTCCCCTCCACCTATCTGGGTTAGACCCATATTTCCTTGAGATTAAGATTTCCAAAAGTGAATGGAATTCCAAGAAGTCCCATGCCAATATCTCTTGAAGGAAGCTCATGGAGTCTAAAATTATTCTAAGATTAATACCTATAATCTATGTGTCACGAGACATCCTCTCCCATGAATCCTAGTGAATTATTCCCTCAAATTTTGTTTCCCAGATAAAAAATACCATAAGGTTCTCAATATTTTGGATATCTTCCTTAAGGACATTATTAGTTGATAAAAAATGAATGATAATAGAATAAAGTATGCTATTAAAAAGGGTAATATCACCCCCAAATGATAGGAATTATATTTTTTAGTTAATAATTATATTAGATATTTTCAACAATCCTATCAAAATGGTGGATCCCAAATCTTCCAGGGGATAATGGGAACCAAGATAATCCAAGGGGATGGATCTTCTAGGGAATCCTAATTTTTCCTATATTATATTTCCTATTATATTTGAGCAAGAAGTATATATGAAAACATTACTTTTCCATTTATTAGTCAAACTGCCTACTCTACTTGCTATATTAATTGAGGATATGGTTGATCTCTTAAATGGATCTACTACTTCCATTGGTACAAAAGAGGATGTTTTTCATAAAGAAAAGTTGGGAAACCTAATTGAAGTTTTTTTAAACTAGAAAATACATTCATGGACCTCTTTGATGATAAAATTAGGGTATCTACTAAGATATTCTCGAGTAAGAATGAAAATAATAGGGGAGAGGAGGTCACCTTTCTTTAGACCTTTAAGAGAATTGAAGAACCCATAATTTTCCCCATCAAGTTAATAAAAAATGAAGGTGATAAAAACCACATGAAGAAGAATTCCACCACTCATTTAGAAAATACCATACAACCCATGATTTTGAAAATAAAACTCCACTCCACCCTATCATAGGACTTTTATATATCGAACATAATTATAATGTTTGATCCAATAGTCTTCTAAGTGATGCCTCAAATCATTTCATGGGAAATGGAAATGGATGATTTGGCAGATATTCCTTGAACAAAGGCCTATAGTTCATTAGAAATCAATCTAGGAAGATAAACCAAGAGCCTTATATTGATAATAGTATTGAGAACATTGTATGGGAAGTTATAGAGACTGATAGGTCTGTACTGTTTGATAGAGGTTTGATCGTTGAATTTCGAGATGAGAATCAAAGAATTGTCACATGAAAATATATGAAATCTTAATCCATGAAAGTAATCTTGTATAATACCCACCAAATATTTCTTAATGAGATACCAAGAAACTGTCAGGACAGGGGGCACTCCTAGATTTGAGAGTAGAGACTACCCTCCAAACATTATATTCATTAGAAATCTACTCGAAAAAATAGTTGGCATCAAGAGACACCACAAGGGGGACACTATCAAAGATGGAATCCTGAATAATACGGAAGCCACTATGCATGAAAGGATTCACATCAAAAAGAAGATAATTAATATGGGATTCCTCTATCCCTCCAACTGTTTGAGGATCATTGGTGAATGAAGCATCATCAAGAAGGATATTTAGAACATGAGAACATTTATTCTCCTGAATGAAATCATGAAACAAAGCTATATTCTTGTTACCCTACTTCATATAAGTAACCCTATATCTTTCCCTAGTTTATATGTCCTATTTAAGAAGAATATAAATCAAGTGATTATTAAAACCAACCAGGGTACTAAAACAATCATCATCCTATGAAGATTCTAACTCGAGTTTAGCCTGCTCAATGTCTGCCTTAAGATGGTCCAACACCATAAAGGGGGAGGGATTTCTAGACACCCATGCTCAAATTTCATCTTTAAGATGATGACGTTTATTATGAAAACACATCCAAGAATCACCACCCATGTGCCGATCCTATGATACATGTGTCACTAAATGATAATCATGATCCCTTATCCACCTAATATAAAAGAATAACCGCTCACTAGAAAAACCATCATCACCCAGTCAAATGAGCAGAGGAGAAAAATTAGAAAGGGAACATGTAACGAACCAGGTGTTTATAGAATATTACATTTTAATTTATGAATAAGATATCAATTTTATGTTAAATTGGACACTTTTTCCGATATTGTACTCAAGACTCAACAATTGGTTTCTTTGAAATCTTATATTGCACAAAACATTGAGTTATACTAAAATATAATACAATAATAATATTATTATTTTAAATGGTAATTAACGCCTAGACGTTATATTGGTGGGAATGAAAAAATTAACTATATTATGATTACACATGTTTTTTAAATGTTTTTAAATTTATCCAATAAATTTTAGAGGCTTAAAATAAGAATGAATCCGATTTTAAGCATGACATACTCTAATATTTTTAAAAGGTCGTTTTACCACCTTTTGACGACGAACCCTTTTTAAATATAGATTTTGTAACTTTTATATGTTCTATTTGAAAAAATAAAATTATTCTTTAGAATTGGGACATTAAAATTTAATTTGGGTGATATATTGGTATTTTTCTGATAAAGTACATTTTTAATGAATAGTGAAAAATACTGCATTTTAATTCAAAATTGTCTTTTCAACTAATTTATTTATATAGTTAGATTGTCATTTTAATTTATTTTAAAGTATAATTGGATTATGTTTTTATCATTTAATCCAATTTTATTCATTGTAAGTAATTTCACTTTGAAATTGTACATAAACACATGTCAATCTTTTGATATTTATTACTTCTTAAAAACCCGCTTTTTGGTTTTGACAAGAGAAATTAATTTTAAATTAATTACTAATTTTTTTTAGAATTTGAAAAAATTAATTCCACATTTGGAATAAAGAGGTCTAAATTGTGTAAATAGTTAATTTTTATTTTTTTACATTATGAATAGTAACTTTAGTAATTATTCTATTTACCATGGTTAAAGGGTAAATCTCGTAAATAAGGGTAAAAAAATATTATAATAATATTAAACTACCCTAATACATGTTCTAATACTACTGGATGAGATATTTCTGACCATGGGAATCCTTGTGTCCATTTTGGGACCCCATGAAGCCACTTGGATGTGAAAATGACATTTTATAAGAATTAATTTAAAGTAAAGAAAAATGTAACATAAACATGTATCTTTTAGTAAAATTTTTTTTATATAGGGATATATAAGTTATATTTTTTTTTATAAATAGGAATTAGAAATATAAAATTATTTCTTACATCATGGAATTTTATTTATAATTTTTAGACATCAAATAAAAAAATTTACTTATGACACAATGATGATGTAGTGATTACCTTATTAAGGAATGATTTCAATAAATGAGATTATAAATATTGAAAAAAATTTATTTTGAAACATTTTATTCCATACACGAATTTTAGGGATGATTATGAATTTTTTATATATTAATTAACGAGTTTTTTCCAATATAATCAAGTTGTTATGGATGTTTAGAAAAGTCATGATATGAATAGTATAAAAACTGACAAAAATGAGTTTTTAAAATTAATACTATTTTATTAAATGATATAATGGTCATAGAAATCTAATATTCAGAAAAATGAATTAGATAATTTTGAAACTTTCATTAATTAAACACTTGTTGTTCTATTGGCATTTTATAGTAACTATATTAACTGTATAATATGAATATACAAGACGACATGGTAAGAGTCAAATTAGTTAACTAAGGGTTAATGCTAAAAGATGAGGCTTAATTTGTTCCTTAGACTTGTCTAAAACCTATTTGTTGAGAGTTTTTCGACCCAAAAACATCTTAAATTTGAAATAAATGACTTTAGGACCATTGGAAATTGAAAATACTTTCATAATAAAATAATATTTCAATACCTTCCTAAAGTTCCCCTCCTCCCTCTTATAAAAGGACATCACATCTACCAATTTAATCACACCTCTAAAGCCCATTGGCTCATCCAAAACCGAAACAAATAATATCCTCACATCCCTATATTCCTTCTATATGCCTTACCCGAGGCATAAGGCAATTAAATAAATACCTTTGCTTCAAATCAAAGGGAGTTACACGTTTTAAGAGGTAGTGTGTTCTCTAAAGTTCCTTTTCATTATTTTACTTCTTAACTCTCTATTATATTATTATTATTTGATTACATAACAAATACAATATCCTCAATATACTAGTTTGTTTTTATGAGAAGGATTCATACTATACATACCTCCATCTAATGGATATAAACGTACTGTTTTTATTGATGACGAACTAATGTCTCACGAAATGATGATTGTTCAATTTTTCCCTACCACCTCTCATGGTGATCATTATGAAGGAATTATATTTATATATGATATATATTATATTTATATTGTCTCTATTCTTTTATTTTTTTTATTTGAATCATACCTTTATGCTTTCCATAATGTGTAAATACGATAATTTCATTTGAGGAAGTGCGGACTGCCGCCCCCCAAAGTGATATGACTTGTTCATGACTTGCATGGAACATATAAAGGATGGATTTAATGAAATTATGTAACATATATAAAATATTATATTATAATATTATTATAATATACCTTTGTATCATTTATTTTTCATTCATTTAGATATGAAAAAGAAATGAAAGTAGCGTTCATGCGTACGTACGACTTACCATCTCCTTGAATGGTGAATTTCATTTATCATCTCTAAATGTTATGTACTATTATAAAGAAATATATATACTGGATATATATGATATTTAAATCATTAATATAATTATGGAGATAATGGAATTTGGATCACATGGACAATTTGTAATTATAACAAGTTCATTTTCGAATCAAGTACCGAATATTGATAAAACTACCGATATTAACTTAAATAATTATGTAATTTTTATAATGTGGTAATAAGTGATATAAATAGAATAATAATCTTAAAAAATGTTATGAATCAAGTATAAATTAACTTAATTTTTTTATTTAGGAAGAACAAGGAACATATGTGACAAGTCAGACTTAAGGTAAGGGAACTACTTAACCCAATTTCGATTATTTAGGTTAATCTTATACTTCTTGATTATGTTGTGCTAGGATTATGTGAGAAATAACTTTTGATTCCCTGTCTTGTATTTTTACTTTTTTATGTTTAATTATAGTGAATACACATAACCTATCTTTTTTATTTAAAAATGATCTTTGTAAGGGACTTCGTCCCAATCTCCTTTTATTGAGGTATATTTTGATAATACACACCTCCTTCTTATATATGGTGTATAATAAAATATTTTACTTTTAACTTCATTCAAAGGGAATATTTTTTATATGAAAAGTTTTACTAAATGTAAAAAAGGAATGTTTTTAATGTATGCAGTAAGAATGACCTCTATGCCTCTATAATCGTTATTTGATATTTGGCATCCTCTATATGCCTTAATGTTTTTAAAAGGAAAAGAACCCCCTTATTCCATTTTTGGGTGTTTTAGTATTGAAAATGGTTTTTTAAATGGATTGAGTATTTCAATATCTTGAAATGATTTCTTATGACTAAAAATTAAATGTTATTAGGGAAATGTTGATATTTTCAATATTTTATGTCTTATGATTATATAATGGTACCTGGACATTTGATGGGTGGTTATGTGATAAAACAATGATGGGTGGTTACATGATAAATCAAATGAAGAGTGGTTCCAGGATAAACCAAGGACTAGTGGTTATGTTAAAACCTCTAATGCATTGTGTATGGAAGTCCGCTGTATGGCTATTCCGTTTAGTGATATGTGTGGAAGTCGACCGTATGGTTATTAAATTTACATATGTTTATGTCCCATGCTGCCTTTATATGCTATATGTTGCTTTTTATGAGCTTTATGGTAATATTATGGTAACAAAAAGGGTAAGTAATAAGCCTATATCCAGTGAAGTATATTTACTACTTCTTAAATGTGGAAAGTATTACTTTATGATAAAGTATTTGTGGTTTTCATGTTATCTAAAGACTACTAGTTTTCTTTATTTATGTATCCCTTATTAAGATTTTTATGATCATCTAAAGTTTTGAAATGTTTTTCAAAGGACATAAATAAGAATATAGCCAAGGATGGAATTAGGGAAAAGTTATTCTATTAAAACATGAAACAATGTCATGTTTCTTTTAAAAGAGTTAGTGGTTTATGAAAAAATAGATAGTGAGTATAAGTGTCTACTTGTAATATTCAAGATGTTATGTATATGTTATAACATAATTATATAAATATCTAAACCTAAAAATATCCTCAATGTGAATTAAATTCAAATTATTTATTTATCTCATGATTAAGTAATGTTTATGGGTGGGGCCTTATAGTTGGTATTAGTGGTCAGTTTAGATAACTTTAGAGGTTAGGGTGTTATTTAAGAATAAGTGACATAACCATAATGGTTATCATATTAGAAATATTCATAGTTATTTTAGATAAATTTAATGAGTTTAATATAACATGAATAAGTATATCTTAGTTTTTACCCTCCTCATAAGATATTATATGATGATTTTACCTATATACTGACACTGACCTTTTTAGTTTTAGTAAATGGCTGGATATAACAGGCACCAAAGTAACAATGGATGTGAGGGAAACTATGACATTTTTCTGAATGAGAAACCAAATTAAATGGGAATTGAAATGAGAACTCTTGTGGTTATTCTTAACCAACTATATGGAGTAATGACTGAACACTTAAACTTTGGGGATTTTTATAAGGAATCATATCTATGAGAAACGAATCCCTATGGATGTTCAGGTAATAATAATAAAGGTAATTATGTTAAAAAAACTTATGTTTCAAGTATTAAGAAAGAAACACCTAGTAATATGCTTCAGAGTGACGGGAAGATGTTATAGATGTGGTAATTAAGGTTATAAAGCAATAACCTGCAATGGAAAAAGGAAGCGTTCATCTGACTCTAGGAAGGGGAAAGAAGTTATTTCCAATGAATCAATTGAATGTTTTAAATATAGTGTTCATGGTCATTACGCAAATATATTTCCTATGAATAAGGTTTAGGAATGGGATCAGAAGGTCCACACAAATATATGTTCTCTAGTACCTAATTCCATTCCAATTGAAGATGAGAAAACCGAAAAGGACCTATGGAAGGTATGGATTATTTCTTATCTCATGTTTTAACATTATTGAAATCTTAGGACATTATGCATGATTTTGTTTATAGTAAATAAGTATAAAATAATAATATGAAAAAACATGGATAAAGGATCATGAAGAATGTTCGATGATTAAGATGTCTACCCCCTGAATAGCCTAAATGCCTTTTTTCTTATTGATTTTTAATAACCCCCTTTTAATGGATGAGGGGGAACCCTTATAGGACCCGTAGTATTAGAGATTACAAGACCCATAGGTTTAGGAATTATTTATCCGTTTGGGTTTTTGGGCCATCGGTTTGGGCCTTGGGTGCTTTAAGGCCTTTGGTCCACCCAAGGCCTTCCAGCCAGTAAGGCTTTCGGGCCACCTCAAGGCCTTCGGGTCACCTGAAGGCCTTTGAGACACCTCTAGGCCTTCAGAACACCTGAAAATTGTTCCTAATGGTCAGACAGACTCTACAAGGAGTAGACTCCAGATAGGGGGGATTAAGATGTCTACATTTTAGGAAATGAAGAGTTATGTTGGATCTATGGATGATGTTATGTTTAAATGTATTAATGATGGGATTACAATGGAATAATTCTAGTATTTTTAACCCTTAAGTTTTTCATATAAAAATGTTTTTTGTGGAAGAATTATATTTTCTTTTGTGGATATAGTTATAAATAACCATTAGGGTTTATATAATCCTCGAATTTGAGGCAAATATGGGTTATTAGTTTTTGGGATGCAAAATGTGAGGTATAAATAAAATTTTAGGTTAAAACATGTTATGAATATTTTTAAGGATTTTATATCATTTTATTAATGTTATTATAATTATATGGTTTTTAAAAAAGGACAATGCACAGATCGTGTGACAACCCATCGCGCCGGACAAAGCTGGGGAATCAAACCCACAACCAAAGTGCGACTGTTATTTATCACCTACCACTAACCAAAATTAAGTCCCTAGTTAATATGATTTATTATTTATAGTTAAATGATTTTATGGATCAAGAATAAGTTTATTTTGTAACTTATTTTTTATCAAATGGATATTCTTATTATAGGAAAATTATTTTTGTAATTAAGTGATAATTGTTATTTTGGAAGACGTTCACTCTTTTGGGAACACCATATGCCTAAGGAAAATAGAATTATATGGGATTACATTGGAGAGGTAATGGTGAAATTTTATTTTAGAAGAATATATGTTTTTATTGTGGACTTATAGTAATTTAGGTGATTTATGGAAATGATTAACCTATCATATAAAGTATGTGATTAGGTTAATTACTTTTCATCATGATATTTCAAGTGTATTCGATTTTATTTGGTGAAAAATGTTATGATTTATCATGGAATACTATGTGATCAAAAATCTTATGCGATTTGGGTTTAAATATTAGTTTGTATTATATTGAAGAATTTTAAGGAAAAATGTTTATTGAATTGTCTTTGTTGAACTTTGGGTATTGTTTGTTGAATTTTGGATATTAAGAGTAGTATTTTTTTTATAAAGGATTATCCTTTTTGAGGTTTATCTGATCCTATACTAACCATTTTGTTTTTGGTTAATGTCTAAAGATAGGAGAAATATATAGTTCATCTTTTTTGGATCATGTGATTCTATAGAAGTTGATTCTAGCACTTTAGATGTGACTAATCTATCTTGAATACTCATTATTTAGAGAAAATATGAGTTTTTGGTAGAAATTTATTAAAGGACTAAACTCTACTTGAAAGGTAAGTATATTTCCTTATGTTCTTATTCTAAGTAGTAAAATAATTCCTCAAATTTATGGAAAGGAAAATAAAACAAAAAAAATCTGCTTACTTTTCCTATTGGGGAATCAAAGACCTTTTAACCCATCACAAGTTTGTGGATTTCTAGTGGTTAACTTTCTCCTGATCATGTTTTCTATCACTCTCCATTAGAACTTGATGGTTATTTTTTAATCCATATCCACGATTTCTTATATGAAACCTTATTATGTTTTATCTCAGGTGACCTTTTTACTTCTTTTTATTTCTTTAAAGGTGATAGTTTTATTGTCTCTTTTTACAATGAGGCATTTTCAATGATATTTCCAAGCCTAATTTTAAAATTGCGAGGATGCAATTTCCAAAAGGGGGGAAGGATGTAATGACCTAGGTGTTTGTAAAATAATACATTTTAATTTATGAATAAGATATTAATTTTATGTTAAAGTGGAAACTTTTTTCGGTAGCGTAGTCAACACGCAACAATGGGTTTCTTTGAAATCTTACGTTGCACACAACTTTGAGTTTTACTGAAAAATAATACAATAATAATATTATTATGTTAAATGGTTGTTAACGCCTAGCCATTATATTGGCCAGAATGAAGAGAACTAACTATATTATGATTAAACATGTTTTTTAAATGTTTTACATTTATCCAATAAATTTTATAGGCTTAAAATAAGAATGAATCTGATTTTAAGTATGAAATACTCTAATATTTTTAAAAGGACGTTTTCCACCTTTTGATAGTGAACCCTTTTTCAATCTAGTTTTTGTAACTTTTATATGTTCTATTTTAAAAAATATAATTATTATTTATAATTTGGGTATAAAAATTTACTTTGAATGAAATTTTGGTATTTTTTTGATAAAGTTCATTTTTAATGAATAGTGAAAAATACTACATTTTAATTCAGAATTGTCTTTTCATATAATTTATTTATATATTTATATTATAATTTTAATTGGTTTTAAAGTATAATTGGATTATTATTTTATCATTTAATTAAATGTTAGTTATTGCTATTAATTTCAATTTGAAATTGGACATAAACACATTTCAGTCTTTTGATAGTTATTACTTCTTAAAAACCCACTTTTTGGATTTGAAAACCAGAATTAATCTTAAATTAATTAATGAAAATTTTTTGTTTTTAATTTGGAAAAATGGATTCCATATTTGGAATCACAATTTCTAGATTGTGTAAATAGTGACATTTTATTTTTATACATTATGAATATTAACTTTAGTATTTATTTTATTTACCACGGTTAAAGGGTAAATCTAGTAAATAAGGTTAAAAAATAATATTATAATAATGTTAAACTACCCTAACACATGTAATAATCCTATTGGATAAGATATTTTATACCATGGACATCTTGGATTAATTTTAGGACCCCATGGATCCACTTGTATGTGAAAATGACATTTTATAAGAATTAATTTAAAGTAAAGAAAAATGTAACATAAACGTGTATCTTTTAGTAAAACAATTTTATATGTGGTTATATAAGCGATATATTCATCTATAAATAGTAATTATAAAGATAAAAATATTTCCTACATCATGGTATTTTATTCATAATTTTTAGACATCAAATAAATAAATTTATTTATGACACAATGATGATGTAGTGATTACCTTATTAATGAATGATTTAGATAAATGAGATTATAAATATTAAAATAAATTTATTTTGAAACTTTTTATGCCATAAAATAATTTTAGGGACTATTAATACTTGTTATATTTGAATTAATAAGGTTTTTTCTAAATAATCAAGTTGTTATGTATTTTTAAAAAATCCACGATATGAATAGTATAAAAATTGACATAAATGTGTTTTTAAAAAGAAAAATATTTTATTAAATGATAAAACAATCCTAAAAATATAATATTAGGCCAAATAACTTAGATAATTTTTAAAATTTCATTAATCAAACACTTTCAGTTCTATTTTATTTTTATAGTAACAATATTAACCATATAGTATTAATATACTAGAAGACATGGTAAGAGTCAAATTAGTTAACTAAGGGTTAATGCTAAAAGATAAGTTTAAATTTGTAACCTAGACTTGTCTAAAACCTATTGGTTGAGAATTTTTAGAAAAAAATATTATTATTTTTAAATAACTGACTTTGGGACCATTTTAAACCAAAAATATTTCCATCATAAAATAATATTTCAATACCTTCCTAATGTGCCCCTCCCCCCTCTTATAAAACAGATTCACCTACACCCATTTAATCACACCTTTAAAGCCCCTTGTATCATTCAAAACCTACCAAAAAATATACCCAAATCCCTATATTCCTCCTAGAATCCTTACCTTAGGCATAAGGCTATTCAAGGAATCCTTTTTCTTCAAATCAAAGGGAGTTACACGTTTTAAGAGGTATAATCTTCTCTAAAGTTCCTTTCCATTATTTTACTTCTTCACTCTCTATTATATTATTATTATTTGATTACATAAGAAAAAAATTATTCTCAATATACTAGTATATTTTTATGATAAGGATTATGACTACACACACTTCCATTTAATGAATATGAACATACTATTTTTGTGGACATCGAACTACTGCCTCACGAAACAATGATTGTTTAATTTCCCCCCACCACCTCTCATGGTACCCATTATGATGGTAGTATATTTTTATATTATATATATTATATTTATATTGTATTTATTCTTCTATTTTTTTATTTAAATCATACCTTTATTCTTTCCATAATGTGTAAATATGATAATTTTATTTGAGGAAGTGCGGACTATCACCTGCTCAAAGTGATATGACTCATTAATGCCATACATGGAACAAATAAAGGATGTAATTAATGAAATTATGTAAAATATATAAAATATATAAAATATTATATTATAATAGAATTATAATATTCCTATGTATCATTTAGTTTTCATTCCTTTAGATATGAAAAATAAATGAATGTAGCGTTCATTCGTACGTATGGATTACCGTCTCTATGAATGGTGCATTTCATTTATTACCTCCAAATGTTATGTAATATTATAAATAAATATATATACTGAATATATATGATATTTAAATCATGAATATTATTAAGGAGATAATTTATTTTTGACCACATGGACAATTTGTAATTATGACAAGTTCATTTTGGACTTAAGTACCGAATATCGACAAAATGACCGATATTAACTTAAATAATTATGTAATTTTTATAACGTGGTAATAAGTTATATAAAAGGAATAGTAAACTTTAAAAAGTTTATGAAACAAGTAGAAATTAACTTAAGTTTATTATTCAGGAAGAACAAGGAACATACATGACAAGTCAGATTCAAGGTAAGGGAACTTCTTAACCCAATTTTAATTCTTTGGGTTAATACTCTACTTATTGATTATGTCGTGCTATAATTATGTGAGAAATAAATTTTTATGTCCTATCTTGTTTTTATAATTTCTTTATATTTAATTATAGCGAATACACATAATTGATCTATTTTATTTACAAAATGATCTTTGTAAGGGACTTTATCTCAATCTCCTTTCATTAAGGTATATTTTGATAATACCCACCTCCGTCTTTTATACATTGTATAATAAAACCCTTTGGCTTTTAACTTCATTCAAAGGTAATATTTTTTCTACAAAAAGTTTTACTAAATGAAAAAAGGAATGTTTTAAATGTATGTGGCGATAATGGACTCTCCAACACTGTAATTGTTATTTGATATTTAGGTTCCTCTATATGCCTAAATGTTTTAAAAAGGAAAAGAAATCCCTTATTCCATTTTTTGGTGTTTCGGTATTGAAAATAGTTTTTGAAATGGATCAAGTATTTCAGTATCTTGAAATGATTTCTTGTGATTGCAAATGAAATGTTATTAGTGAAATGTTGATATTTGCAATATTTTAAGTTTTATGATTATATAATGGTACTTGGACATTTGACGGGTGGTTACGTGATAAACCAATGATGGGTGGTTATGTGATAAACCAAATGATGGGTGGTTCTGTAATAAACCAAGAAAGGGTGGCTATGTTAAAACATGTAATGCATTGGGTATGGAAGTCTGCCATATGAATATTCCATGTAGTGATATGTGTGGAATTCTACCGTATGGTTATTCCATTTAAGTATGTTTATATCCCAAGTTACCTTTATATGCTATATGTTACTTTTTATTGGATTTATGGTAATCTTATAGTTACAAAATGGGTAAGAAATGATCTTATATAAAGTGAAATATATTTACTACTTCTTAAATGTAGAAAGTATTACTTTATGATAAAGTATTCATGATTTTCATGTTATCCAAAGATCAATATTTTTCATTGTTTATATATACCTTATTGAGATTTTTATTCTCCTCCTATGTTTTGAAATGTTTTTTAGAGTACATAAAGAAAAATAGAGTCAATAAAGGGATTGGGGAAAATTTATGTTTTTAAAACATGAAACAATGCCATGTTTCTTTTTAAAGAGTTTTTGTATTATGAAAAAAATGGATAGTGAGTAAAAGTGTCTAATTATAATATTCAACATGTTATGTATATGTTATTATGTAATTCTCTAAATCTATAAACCTAAAAAGATCCTAAAAGTGAATTAAATTCAAATTATTGATTTATCACAAGATTAAGTAATGGTTAAGGCTCGGGCCTTATATAATAGATCATATGATCAAATTTAGCTTTTGGAAAAGAAGATAAATCATTAATATTATTAAAGAAATAGTCCAAACAACACCATGTATGATGATTACCTCTTTGGTTTTTACACCAAGTGATTTTTTCCCCTAAGTATCCCATTCCTAGATTTAAAACTAGAAAACTTTTGGTGATCATTTCTCACATAAGTCATGCCTACCTTTTTCTATGAAGAATCTAGGATATTTTTAAAATCCCCCTAACTATCTAAGCTAAATTCCCTAGGTTTAAGTGATCCAGATCATGCCAAAGAGACTCCCACTCCCTCGCGTCACATTTATCATAAATGAAGAACATGAAGTATCTATACTTATCCAAACTGATCCTAGTAGAGATATTCTAATTAGATACAATGATATTTTCAACTTTAAGGGAACCATTACAAAAAATATAGATGTGTTGGTTAACTGGATCACCATGCATCCAATTACGAAGACAGATCTTTATTGAAAAATCATGAATTTTAGATGGATGTTGTTTGTGTTCAAGAATGGCCATAAGAGAAACCTTATTATGGCAGAGATCAGAATCTAGGAAGTAAATTTTTGAATGATACCCTAGTCAAGGATAATTCCACATAAGTTAAGAGATCATTGAAATGGGGGACACCTGGATTTGGATCCTAATATCAACAAGAACTTGACTTGTGAAGAGGAGGAGGCTAGATCATGCTTAACATAGGATCTGGTGCGGGCACCGTTGGGAGGAGGAGAAAACCCAAGGCTGTCCATAACAAAATTCACATGAAATAATGCACTGTAAATATTTTAAAAAGAAATTGTAGATGAAGAAGATAATATGGGATCACTAGGTTAGGAATTCAGAAGATCCAAGACCAACTTTAGTCGAGGTACAAATTTTGTATTTGCAAGATTGGGGATAGAATTCCCAAAGTAAGATGATTGAGGTTGATCCAATGAAACACTATGTAATGATATAGGAACAATAGTGGGAGGAAAATAGGATATATAAACAAAATATATATAGTTTATTTACCTTTGGAAATAGAATTAGATCCCTGATTTAGGATGAAGAAGCTGGGAGGACGGTCTGCAAGATCAATGGGGTTGAGAATCGTTTCCACTAGGGAGTCGGCAGCCACCAAATTAGAGAAAATCACATTCTAAGAAACAAAATGATCAAGAATGAGGGGATTTTCCAGAGTAGGATCAAAATTTCTATCCAAAATCTTCCAATAAACAACCTGAGAGTTTCCTTGAAAATGAAAACTCATTTGAAATGGGATGGAGAAAGAGATACTAGAGATTTCCACCAAGAAAAAGGTTCACCATCTTTGAGTATAATAAGTTATAGAAGAGGGAATAATAAGTCCATATCAATGTATATCCACATGATTCTTGAATCTTGAATCTAAAAAGTGCATTCTTCCACTTAAGGAAACAAGCCAATGGTGTCCCCTCTACCATGAAGAAAATCCATATTGTGAAAAAGAAGTGGGAGACCTAGGAGGTTGAACCAGACTGTCGCCTATGGGGATCCACATAAAAAACGAGCTTCTATGGACTAGTAGAAGAGGCTGAATCACTATTTTCTAATGGATCAAGGGTTATAGGACCACACCTTGAAAAAATGTTCATGGGAGCCAAGCACCACACAGAAGGCCTTGTAATTAAGGGTATAATGTCACGCTAGAGACATCCAAAAGTAGGAAGTAAATAGAATATTTATGGTTGAGGGGGATCCAAAGAGGAAGAAAGAGGGAATTTAAGGAGTATAATAGGTAGGTAATTCTGAAAATTGGGAGGCACATGGGTTGTGTACTCTACGGAGGGAAGATCCATCTTTTCCATTAGTTATGTTTTATCTCAATTTACACCAATGTATTTATTAATTCTTTGTATGTAATCCTTATAAGTTTGATGTATGTGTTCTAGAATTGTGTTTCAATATCAATTCATCCTTATTTTATTGTTAAATAAATATTTTATAAGGTTTCCTTCTCAATTCAACATGATAATCAAGCCCGATTAAAGAGAATTTCTCCATTTCTTACCCATTGTCAAGTATACTCCTTAATCTATTTTAATCCGCCATTGTTTTTTCAAATCACTCATTTTATTACGAAAAAATATCTTAGTTCATTTATGGTTTTATACAAATAATTATTCCTTTTTCTTATTTAAATAATATTTAATATTTTACCTTAAACCTTACTAAAGTGGATTATTTATAAAATTTCTTAAACACTTTTTACATTTTTTCACTTCATTTGGACATAATTTATCATGATCTATACATAATTTACCTTATGAATGTCCAAGTATGATTTAAATATATTATTTCATGGACACCATTATGATACTACCTTTGGATATGCCTTATGACATGATTATGATACCCATTTCTTTCCATGGATAATCCTTATGTTCATCCCTTATGTTTTATTCTTTATGTGGAACACATATACATTAACACATTCTGATGGGTGTGCCTTGATAGTGATCCAATGCATTGGGTAATTCTTAGTCTCTTGAGACATCATGTATGGGATTAGGGAGTAAACCTAATTCACTATGTGACTTTTTTCACTATGTGATATAGTCTTGGCAGTTACCCTTGACTCATGTTTATGTCATGTTATGTGTTGCTGCCACATTCCTATATTCTCATGAACATATGATTCTATATTCTATGTGATATGATTGCATATAATTAGTCATGTTCTTTGCCTTTATTTTAACATGTTATGACTTCTAAATCTTGTGTTATACTATTTCCCCATGATTATTCCCTTACTATACTTTTTAGATCATCCCTTTTGTCTATGTATTCCCCAGGTTATCCTATGTAGTTATAGGAACTAAAAGGGAGTTATGATCTCATTCTGAAAGATTAATATAGATATGTTTTATTCTAGTTTGATATTTTCAGTTTTATGTACCTAATCTTACAAATACACTAGACTTTATGATCCTTGGATTGTATTTGATAGATTATTATGCATAAAATCATGTAATAATATGTGTAAAAGTCTGGGTTCACTATAAAATATATGGAGTATCCAAAATTGAATACAATGAGCAATAAAATATCCCTAAAAAACAAAAATCAATAAGTAATAAAAAAAATATCTGATATGATTAGATTATAGAATTTTACCCATCCATTATGTGTATTATGAATATTTTTTATTTGTAAGTTTATTTTTAAAAATTGGGGGTAGTTGGTACAATATTATTTAACATTCTTCTTCTTCTAATGAAATTTTTTAACTAGAAGCGATGTGAGTAATAATGAAAATAATTTTTTGTTCATAGGGTTTTCCTTCCAAATATTTACAATATATACGCCTGAAAAAAATTTGAATAGTATTTAACATTAATTAATAGAGTAGATCAACTATTAGACATGAAAATCATAAAAATTGACCTCATGTATGCATTTACCACTAATAATCTCATCCATCCATTCTTGATGATTTCATTTACATCCATATGAATAAAAATATCTGTAATGGCCTCTCCATACATTTTTTATTCCAAATCAATGATCTTTATATCACTATATTTGAATGTTTTATCCTCATTAACTTATAATATTAATAAATATGGAAGTTTAACTAGTAAGGTAAAGGTACTATGTGAAGGTGGTTTCAATTTATTAATTGATCCTTTATATTTTTTTGATTCAAACTTCCATTCCCCCTTCCTTTTCTCCATCTATAACAATATTCCTTGGTTGATTCCTTTTTTATTATTTGTTAAAGGGTTTTCATAAAAATAAATAGGAAAAGACATACCATATTGTTGACATGTATTTTTACAAGATCAAATAGACATGATAGGAAAGTTCCAATAGTAAGTTTGACCGTGTGAACATCCATATCATTAAAGAGAATATGAATCTTGATGTTTATCTCATGAGCTATGTGAATCCCCAATCTCACATGATATTTTAAAATTTATTTTTTATATAGAATATATCCTTGTATATTGTACATTTTACCCATTGAAAAAAGAAATTGGTGGGTTCTAATATATATAAATTACAATCAATTTCACCCTATAGAATATTAGTATAATAAATGTATCGGTATCTTGTTGATTCACATTTTCCAAAAATAGCTATGATACCAATTTATTACCTATAGTAAGAAAGGCCTTTGAGAGGAATGTATCACCTCAAAGATTGAGGGGGGGGGGGGGGGCGGTATGGATCTTCATATAATGGTTGTTGTTGTGTTATTTATTATCTTTTATTTATTCCAATCATATTCCCCAAAAACTCGAAATACCAATTAAGTTTTTCTTATAGATCATTTATTTGTACCTTCATCTCCTTAGTTTTATTATATTTATCCCCTTGTGAATTTATTTTCTAAAAATATATTCTAGGAAGCACTCTTGAAGGTTTTTGTTAGAGTCTAATCATATTTATCATATCAAGAGGAAGTGTAAGATATTGACCTTTCATTGTGGTATGTGCTTATTTTAATTTTGGTTAAACTTATTTTTTAATAGTTAAGTGATTATTTGGTGTATGAGGAGTTTGAGGGGTGTCCTGTGGGTTCATGACATGAAAAGAGAAGGAAAAGTTTCCAAAAAATTTGAAATGAACTATTAGTGCTCGATTAGTTCTAACTGTGCACCTGACTAGAGAAACTTTGAAACTAGAACTCCTCTCAGATAGAAGATAGTTCTTGGGAACCAAACGGTTTTCAAAACTGTTTGGTTTCTTTCATGAGACCGTGCGGCTTGTCCCCTCTTAGATAGAGGGAGTTGCACAATTGTCGCACCTTTGGCCAATCGTACAACCCTTAAAAAGTGGGAATTTCTCTTTTTCTCTCTTGGGATTAAAAGTTTCTTCCTTATTTTTCCCTCCCATTCAACACCCTTCATATTGGGTGGGAAAAAATATCACCCTCCTATTCCATGGGTGATTCACCTGTAATTCTTAAGTGTTTGGAGTACTGTTTAGTGCAAATTAAAGCCCCAGGTAAGTCTTTTACTCAGTTTACTTCCATTTTCTATAAGAGTCTTGGTGTGTGGTTTCCTCTCCTTAAAAAACCCTAAAACCCTCACTTTTTTAGAAGATTATAATTTGGGGTTTTAATAGGTTTTTGAGTTCGAATCAAGGGAAAAGGTTAATTAAGCGTTCGTCATCGGACATGAGGCAGGTGGTATTAAATATTTTTCCCATAGTACTGTTGTTATATATGTTTATATGGTTGTTACAATGTACTAACTTATTTTTTTTAATTTATTTGAATATGGAAGGTGATTTGGGACTTATATTGAGGTGTGATACCCTTCACGTACCCCATTGGGTTCATTGATGATGTGATACCGAACCTATGGCTACACTTGGGGTATTCCAAACCCATGAAAATGGTGAAATGAGTTGGTAAATGTTGAGATATAGTGATTATGGAAATTAATGGGTTGTGAATTGTATTTTTGTATGTGGTATTGGTTAATGGGATAACTAGGGTACTTAAATGTTAGTTTTATAAGTTCCCAAGGGGTTTTTGAAATGGTTTAAATGATGTGTTTTCTGTTTTGACCCGACCATGGTTTTCAAAGAAGGAATTGATGTTTTGAAAGTGATTAATGTTTTGAAAGGATGTGTTGAACTCAAAATTATGTTGAAAAGGGGTGATTTTTAATATATTTTAATTGATTATTTTAAATGAGGGGGGGGGGGGGTGTGGCCCCTTCTTGTGAAAAATTATTAATGATTTTTTGAAAAAGGAAATGAAAGCCTTGGGGAATGTTTTAGTTTTGTTCAAAGAGGAAGAACTATGTTTTAAAGGGTGGATTAAAGATTTTTTTAAATGAGTAATTTTATTTTGGTTTTATCATTTAATTTTGAAATGAATTTGATGTTAATTTTTGTATAGTTTATAATAAGTAATAAGGGGTTCTTTGGTATATTGTGATAAATGGGTTACAACATGTAAATGGTAAATTTATAAAATGGTTAAAGAATAATGTGCACATGTATTGGTGGTATGTGGGGTATTTTACTTGAGGTTATACACCCATGGATCATGTTATACTGAGGCTCTAAACTCTACCCCTATAATGCATGGTTTAGGGAGACATACTGAGGCTTTATTATTCTTACAAATTCATGATATATGAACACATAAAATGAGGTTCCAAGGTGAGTGTTATGTATTGTTGAGTTGTTATGTTGGACTAAGGATCCACTAATATAAATTAAAGCTTTAACAATGCTATTTAATGGGTTTTATCAGTGCTTTAAAAGCACTGATATTGCGAGCGATGTTAAAAGGGAGGGTTTTAACAGCGCTAAAAAAAGAACTCTTAAAGGAACCCTTTAAAAGATCTAAAAAAGAGTTGATAAAGGGTGCCTTTAATAACCCTTTTTTATAACTATTAACAGGTGACTTTAACGGTTCTTTTTCATCATTTTTAAATGGTGCCTTTGATAAATCTTTTTTTTATAATTTTTAAAGGTTGTATTTTAATAGTGCTAAAAAAGCGCTGTTAAAAATATGGGAAAATTAAATTAAATTTTCACACAGCCCAAACACCTATTTCTTATTTCTTATAGACCATTTCTATGTGTTTTCCACTACCCATTTTCCATCACTCACACTACCCCCATCCTCAGTGCTAGAAGGCTACCCCAAATACCTACACATGCTTATATTTGATCCTCGAACCTCCCTTATGTGACTGAATTCTCTTTACCACTCTGTCATACGTGTTTTGTTGTATATTTAACTACTTTTCCATTTATTTGTATATATTTTTAAATGTGTGATATATATACAATTTTTTTTAATTTAAATATATATTATATATATATATATATTAATACATACATAAATGCATATATAAAAATTACATATACATATTAATTCATTTTTATAAGGAAAATAAAATGGATAATTTTTTTCATTTAAATAAAATGAATAATAAATAATTATTTTATATATTTAAAAAAATTAATTTTTATGTAAATAAGTTGATATATTTATTTATAAAGGTTATTTATTATAAGTAAATATAAGAAAATATGCATATATTTAATTATAAATATAAATATATTATGAAAAATGATAAAACTTCAAAACCATAATAGCAATATAAATTTAATACCCAGGAATAAATTTATTCCACATAAAAAATCCAATAATACCCCCTTAAATGAGGCTAAAATTCCATCGAATGTTAAAACATTGGGATACCCTGACTAAAAACTTAGTTTTAGAGGAATTTGGGGACTCTTTTGACCTTGAAAAAATAGTCATTAGGGAATACCTTATTCATGAAAGTGTAGATCTCATCAAAGTCTTCGATTTGATATGTGGTAGAGCCCAAAAAGACACTCAGATAAAAATTTATGGTCGTTTGAAGTTTAAGTTATATTTTTAACTTATTTTAGATCTTTTATTATTTTTTTGATTTTATTATCTTCAAATTTGTTATTAAATGAATATTGGTCGATAATAATTATTAAATTATTAATTAAAAATATTTTTAAATTATTTTATAATTATTTTTTACTAAATATCTTATATATTAAGTGTAAATGTTTATTTAGCCATATCTAAAACATATTTAAAAAATATGTATTATATTCATGTCAATATAAATAAATTTATATATTAATATATTATTTTTAATGTTTTTTTGAAATATAACCTTTATCAGCGCTAGTAAAAAAATGTTGATGGGGGGGGGGTCTTTATCAGTACTTCTAAAAAAGTACTAACAACAACCCCCTTTTATCAGTGTTTTTTTACAAGTGTTGATAAAGGTACATATTTATTAGTTATTTTTTTACAAGAACTGATAAAGTTCCCCCCTTTATCATTAATTTTACCTAGAGTTATTTGGCGGGGGGGGGGGGGATTTATAAATACTCTTTTACAAGCACAGATAAAGGAACTCCTTAATAATATTTTTTTAGTGCTGTTAAAGGAACCCTTTAACAGTGCTAAAAAAGCACAGTTACAGACCCCCTTTAATAGGATTTTTATAGCCCTAATAAAGGGGATCTTTAAAAACACTGTTATCTAGCGTTGTTAAAATGCTTGTGCTGGATAAACCCGGTTTTGTACTAGTGCTCTATGCTTCCCAACATATGGACATGGCATCGTTTTGGATTTCAGACTGAGTCTCTATGCTTGACGAACATGTAGTCATGTCTTGATTAACGAACATAGGCTCTGGGGCATACTGATAAATTGTGAATAGTGAAGCCCCCCCTGTGAATTAAAATATTGTAACCCCTTACGCTATGGTTTAAACACCCGACATGACCATAGCTAGCTCTGTTAGTTGCTTGACCCTTGAGAAATTAAAGAGTAAAATGGTTAGTTGAGAGATGCTTAATTGTGGGATATATGTAATTTTAATGTTTATTTATTACATTTTATTGCCTACATACACTGTTGTAAAGACCATTTACTTCTGTATACATCATTGGGGGTGGCCTACTGAGTTGTACTCACACCCCACCCTGGACACCATGGAACTTGGGTACCCAAGCAGACTTTAACTGTTTTTAGGTACAGTTTCAGGATAGGGACCTAGTGTATGGTTCATGCACAGGTTGTTTGGTTGGATCATGGGATTTCAAGACTGGGTTGGGACTCGTGTTTGTGTTCAATATCTTTTGGTAGTTTTGGTTTTAGACTTTATTTTTATGATTCCTAACATGCAGTTTATCCTTCATGTTGTATAACATGTTTTACTTTACTACTAATGGGACTTTTCTGTATGTTTTCCATTAATGGTTCAAATTGGTTATTTTATTTTTTGATTTTATTTCTTCTATTTTATTACTCTAATAAGTGGGTATAGTCTCCCAAAGAAATTACTCTAGACCAGTGTTGGTAGTCGGCACCCTCTGGCATGTGGGGAGGCATGCCCAAGGTCATGTAATGACTTGACTCAGGGTACCAGATATAGTGGCTCCTAGTTTGGGGATGTTACAAAGTGGTATTAGAGTTGGTGTCTTTTGTCTTACTATTTGGGCATAGTAAATATGAGATTAGGATCTTTTCGAGGATTGGTAATGAGCTCATTCCTAGGTTTCTCCATCCCCATGCATGGGGGGAAACTCAAGTCCCCAAGGGTGGGAATTGATGTTATTTTTTATGATTTTATGGTTGATTAATACTTCCACCTTGGGTGGTGAACTTGGATGTGTTGTTATTGATTTATGAGGTTTTATGTCTTGGTTTGGTATGAAAAGATAAGGTCGGTAAGTTCAAGCATCATTCTAGGCACATAGGATTTATATGTTATATTTATGTTTTATACGATTGACAGTTACCTGGGATTCATATAATAGTATTTCACATTTCTACTTTTGTGTTATTCTTGCTGATCTTTCCTAGAAATGTTTGATAAAGAAATTTTTTTGAAATGTGAATTTTAACAAAGATTAGATTTTTGAAATGTTGAGTTAATAAAAAGGTTTTTGAAAGAGTAAATTATTGGATTTTGAAAACAAAAAATTTTGAAATATGAAACCTTGGTTTTAAATGGTAAAGTTTCATTCAAAAGGAAGATTAAAACATGATGGAACCTATAGGGAAATTGGGAATAGGTATCACTAGATTTGTGATTGATCCCTTCATATCGGTGGTTTGGGTAGTGATAGTTCCATAGTTTGTGACCTTATTTGTGGGTTTAGATACTTTGTGGGGTTTTATGTATGAAAGAAAATATGTTCTTGTTGTTCCCTCGATAGGGCTATGGCCTTGGGTTATGAGATGTTGTCTGGTAGTGCGGGTGTGGTAACCCTTGTATGTTGTGACCATGTGAGTCATGTTTTGGAACCTAGTGTGGCTTTTTGGCTTGTAATTACGATGTCTTTTTATGGGTATCCTTGGTGTGAATCATATAGTATGTGTTCACTTGGGTGAATTAGATGCAGTGTGTATTGGATTGGAGGAAAAAGTGATTTCTGTGAGCATTGAATTGTTTGAGATATGATGTGTATGGATTATAGAGATAGCATGTAGTGTTTTATTTATGTGAATCTAGTTTGTGGATTTGGTATCATTTGAATTTCAAGGCCCCTTGTGATAAATATTTACCAAGGTTGCTAGTTCCTTGGGTGTGTATGGAATAGGTAGATGTTTTGGACTCTCGTAATGGCCCACTAATAGTGTTTCAAAGTGCAGGTTTAGACTAGAGGTCTAAGTGAAAAGGGTAATAGTTTTAGAGGTGTGACATGAGTTAGTGGAATCGATACATGATTTGTGCCATCATGTTTTTGGTAAAAGTTCATGGTTATGACTTGGTTATTTTTCATTGAGGAATCTGGGTTCTTTTGGTTGGTTTTAAGTTCGGTTAAATGTGTAAGATCATCGAGTTTCTTAGACTGATGGTGGTGGTGATGTTTAATGAAGGAATTAGACCGAGTTAGGCTAATAAGATAGGGGTGAGCAAGGCATTTATAAACACTATCCTTATGGAGGCAACAACTAGGGTGCTGGTGGTCACATGGATGAGATTGTTTGTATGAGTGTTTTGGTTGATGGGTGAGATATTGATAATTTCCCAAGGATGATAAAGTTGACAGACTAGGAGGCATGTTCAGTTGAGTAAGCAGGTGTTTGGGCCTAGCTCTAGAGATGAGTGACTCATTTGATCTAGAGTTGGATTCAGTGAGTATTCATAGAAAAGTGTGAAAAATTGAGGGCTCTGATGAGGTCTAGATGTGGGAATGTGTTGGGAAGCCATTATTCCATTTGGGAATGGAAAATAGGTGGCTTGAGATAAGAACCTGTCATTTTCTGTGAAACCAAAGTGGGAATAACTAGTTATGAGGGAGACTGATCAGTTTTGGATCGGTGAGATGGATTATTGTGTTTATATTGTGATCCACCGGTCTCATACTGGAAGAACTAAAGATGTTTGGTGAGAAAAATTCCATAGAAAGTGTTGGTTTGTGACTACTTAGTAAAGAGTTGCAAAGTGGTGGTGAGTTCAGTTCGCAATCCTACTTGAGTTGTGGTGGTCAGGTGTTGATGAGATGTTGACAAGCAAGGAAGCTTGAGACTCTCAGCAGTTTGAGATGTTTCTATGGTGGGAGGTGACATTGTAAATGGATAAATTATGGAGTCATTCATTGATGAATTTTTAGCATACTTTCAGATAGTGAGGATTATTCCTAATATCTTGACATCTCCTTGATTACATTGAGGGATATTTATATTTACACCTAGTTACCTAAAAGTGTTTTGGTTAGATATGAAGACTCTAGAGGATATTATCATGGAGTAGTATATGTGGATCTATATTTTGGGAAATACAACATAGACTTGTTACTAGAGGAGTCCCCAGGATGGACCAGTTGTCAGTGAATTCTATGGGTTCCATTCTCAGATGCCAAGAACAACTACTGGGTGATGGTTGTTTTTTTGGTCTAGTGGAAGTTGAATAGCCACATCCAGGCTTTTGGGTTCAGCTTATGATCGAAGTGTGATATGTGATGGTTTAAATTTATTGAGTAAATCATTGATAATGATACTCCTAAGGTGGGGATTGGTATTTCAGTCATTGATGCATAGAGGAGGCCAGGGAGTGGATGCGGTGGAATCAGGATGATAATGATAAACATGTGAGGATTATGTTTAGATTACTCGATAAAGTCTAGGTGGTACTTTTATATAGCGGTTGATCTATCTAAGAGTTGTCTTGGGGATCAGGTTAGTTTTAAAAGAAATATGAGATTTATTTGTTAGAGTTATTTATGGGTGTGATAATCCATGAATACAATTGATGGAAATAGAGGTTGGGTGTTAGAACCTCATTAGAGGTCAGACATGGAATCAGGTAGGTGTGTTTAGGTGACCTTGGAATTCAGTAAGGGTGAAGGAATATTAATCATGTAAATAAGTGATGTTCCAACAATGAAGTTGGGCATTCTAGGATGCGTCGGCCAGACAAAACTCGAACTGGTGGGGAAAAGTAGTGAAAATAGTGAATTTTAAACCACCTTTGGTGGATGTTTTGGAATGTTAAGTTCACTTAAAAAATAGAAATGGGTTTTTAGGGAGAACTTAGTCATCCTTAGTCGATGTGGATATGATAGAGGTGATTATGTTCAGAATGTTGATATGTGACAAGTATCATTATGATGGATTGGAGAGTAATGGGTACCTTGATGGAGGAGTTTTACTAGAAGTTGGGGAAAGACTCTTGTAGGTGCGTTGGATGATGCTAGCATTCCTTAAGTGAGAAGGATCATTGGGTATGTGAAAATGTTAGCATGTCAATAGTTGAAGATGAGTGTTTTGGGACAAACTAGTTGGGGATGGTCCAATAAAATATGGTAATAGGATAGGATGTGGCAAGTATAGGCCACATCTAGTTTTATGTTTTAATGAAAAGTGTGTTTTAGAAATGAAGGCAAACTTTAGAGAGTTCAATTTGTTCTTAGCCTGTAACTGGATGGTGTATGCATGTTCACTCTTGGTGGTTTCAACGACATGGATAAATTCCATTTTTGGGTGGAGTTCTCATGGATGTTTTGTTGCGATGAGTTGGGAAATGTGTCAGGTAAGTTGTGAAAGTTTAGTTAAGGGGTTTTTTGGTCTCTTTTTTAATGGATAGGTTTCCCAACATCAGGAGATAGTGGTGGTAAGATAAAGTGTATGGTGGAGAGCACCATAGCAGGTAAGTGGCCAGTTGATGAGATGAGAAGTGGTATGGGTGGGATGGGCTTAGGTGAGTGATATCTTGGTGTTTAATTTTTGGTAATGAGAATTGGATTAGGTTTTGACTGGTTGAGTACCTTTAGATAAAATTCATTATTGGGTTTTGGTATGGATTTTCAGATATTGTGTGAGACTATTGGTCCTCGAGTTGTTGATTGAAGTGGGTAAGTAAATGTGGATAGAATATATATGTTCCTTCAGTGATGTCGAGCTTGGGTCACCGTTAGAATTTTGTAAACTTTGAGAGAAGGTGCCAAGAGATTTGTGCCATGAGTTGTGGAGGGGATTGGGAGAAGGGTACTTTTATTACCTCTCCTAGGGTAGTTTAGTGATTTTTTAGTATCCAATTTTTTAGTGAATCACAGTGGGGAACATTTATTCAGTATATGACTGGTTCTTTGGTTCGAGTGTTGTGATAGAATGGAATTATTCTAAAGGAATATTGGGAGAAGAGGGTTGGTTGATGGACCATGTGGCCCAGACTTTTGGTCTCGAGGGCTTAGTAAGGCTTGGAAGTGTGGCTCAAGGAGGAGTCGTTATAAGGTGGGGATGTTATAAGATGCTGACCTTTTATGGAGGTACATCCTTGTTTAAATTTTGGTTAGACATACTTTTTTTTCTAATGAATTGTTTCTTAGGTGTATGAGACTTTTTATGCGTGTTCTGGTTGTTTGGAATATGAAAGGAGAAGGAAAATAGTATAAATAGTGTGCAACACATCGTTAATACTAACTGTGCACTTGGCCAGGGAAACTGTGCGGTCAGAACTCCACCTGGACATAGATTGTTGCATGAGCACCAAATAGTTTTCCAAACTATGTAGGTTCTTATAGGAGACCATGTGTCTTGTCCCATCTTGGATAGAGGGAGCTGCATGGTTGGTACACAGTTTGGCCAACCAGGCAGCCAAACTATTCAACCATTAAAAAGTAGAAATTTACCATTTTTCCTATCAGGATTAAAATATTCATCTTTGATTTTTCCTCACACTCAACCCCCTCCATCTTGGGTGATGAAATATCATCCACTGTGTTGGAACCATGGATTTTCTTTGAGGTTAATGGAGTTTGGTTTGTGTTTTTTGTCAATCCACATTGATTTTGTCAAGGAGTTTGCAAGATAAGTGATATTACAGTTTAGGTTGACAATAGTGTTGAATGTGGTGTCATTTCCCAGTGTTTTCCAAATTTTTGGGTCTCAAAATTGGGAGTTTGGTTTTTGGAAAAGGTATGTTTTTCCATTAAACATAGTTTAGTTTTTTTCATAGTGGCACTATGTGGATCATGAAGCACTGTACGCATAATTCATAAGGGAAATGGTTCCTAGGACGTACGCAGTTTGCAAAAGGAAAATGGTTCATGGGATGGATTTTTGTTTTCGTAAAGGAGGTGTAATTTTTTTTAGCCTCAATGGGTTTCTTTCACAGTAGATATTGGAAACAATGAGGAAAATTTTCTATGTAGATGGTGGATGAAAAATGGTTCGTGGGAGGAGCATCGTACGCAGTGGAGGCTTTACTAAATTGAAGATTTGTGTGATTTGGAACAGTGACATTTTCAGATATATTTTCCTATATAAGGATCACTAATCCCATAATTATAGAGAGATATTTTTATTGAAAACATGAGAGGAATTTAGTGAAGTCTAGAGTGTTTCACAGGAAGACAACTTCGTAAATGAGAAGAAGTTCATGATTAGGATTCCATGAATGGAAAAGTGGTCTACGAAGATAGTTTGCAGAAGAGGTTTTACATGACACTGTATCACGCAAAGGATGAAGAATCTATGTAGGAAGAGTTAGTCCATGGAATAAATGATATTTCATGGAAGAATTTGTGGTTTGCAGAAGGAGAGACTGTTCGCAAAATCATAGGTAGTCCACATAGGAGAAATGGTCGGATAAGCAGAGATGGTCCATGTAGAAATTTGGTTCATGGGAGAAGAAGTGGTATTTAGATGAAGATAAGGTCTGTGGAAGAGGAGACAATATCAAAAGAAATATGTGTTCTGCAAATCACAAGTGCTACGTGGTGTAACACAGTTTGTGGAGGAAGCCGACCAGTTCAAAGAGGAATATTTCGCAAACTAAAAGTGTGTGGAAAAGTGGATTACATTATGGTTAAAAGTAATAATTCAACAGAGCATCTATATAAAATTTAGGACTCATTATTTAATTAAAATTAAGGGACCTACAAATCCATAAACTGGGTTTGGATATCTCCCAAGGTAATGAGCTGTGGGGATTCACCGAAAGTGTTTCGAGGGATGTAGTGAGATATCCCTAAAATATTATGAAGGTAGGGTGCCTAGTGTAGAGTGAGTGTTTATAAACTCTATTACTCCAAAAATAGTGAATATTAGTGGATTTATGTATTACCAATACACTGTTATCATTTTCTCCTTGGACTATCCCTTAGTGGTGAACCTAGTCAAATTGTTGTGTTACCTCTTTACATGTGATTGTTTGTTTACTAATCATTCTCATCAGACATGTTTAACATGTTACTACCAAAGTGGAAACAAGATCCATCATATTAGATCAAAATTTTGACACCTTGATTCATCCCTCCTCTCTAATGGTGTTATGGGGTCCTTCAAGTGGTATTAGAGGATACAGGTTACTAGTGCTAAATCTTTCCTTCTTTTCTGTCATGGAGAATATTGTTAATGTCCAGGGAGTTACCCATTTTGATGGAAGTAACTTTTTGATATGGAAGAATATGATTATATCTCATCTAAGATATCTTTTAATGGAAGTTGTTTTTTCCATTTCACAAGGAATACATGTCACTGGTCCAATAGGGCTGTCTATGACTGATACATATAGGAAAATGCTTGATAAAGATGCTAAAGCACCAAATACCCTAACTATATCTCTATATTATCAAATCTATCTAAAGGGGATGGGCTACACCTCATCTAATTCTATGTGGGAAAATATGGAAAATATATATGAAGTTGATAACAATGTGAAGGAGTCCAAACATCAAGTGTCGCACAATAGGTTTGATTATCTAAAGATGCATCAAGATGAAAATGAAAATACCTTTTTCAAATGAATTACTAAAGTCATAGGAGAAATTTGAGGGCTTGGTGAAGAGATTAAAGACATTGAAATTGTAAATAAAATCTTTGTAAGACTTCCACCTCTTTAAAATCCAAAAGTTTCAGCCCTAGAGGAAATGTATCTTTCAAAACTTTCCTTGGATGATCCACTAATTTGTATGGTAGCATATTAAATGAGAGTGAAACCAGAGGATGAAACAAGTCGTGTTATAAATGAGATGACATTAAAATCCATGAAAAAACATTAGATTTCTAGATATAGTGTTAATGAATGCAATGAGGAAGATAAACTGTTTTCTCTATTTTCCAAGAAATTCAAGAGAGGAAAATGGAGATTTGAAGAAAATATACCCTTGTAATGTTTTTGTTGTGGTAGATTTGGGAATATTTCCTCTCAGTTTTCAAGGAAGTTTGTTGATGAAAAAAGTGAAGCAGGAAAATCGCATAATCCTTAGAGAAGGTTTTCTCAAAAGAGAGACTTCAAATATGGAAATAAATTACTAAGAAAGAGTTTTGTCTATAAAGAAGAAGATGATGAAAATGATTTTTTTGAGGAAGAATATCCATAGTTTAAATTAGGAACCCAATCATCTAGGATGGATATAGTTAATAATTTATATCTATCAAAAGATAAATCTAGTAATAATGAGTTGATTTCTGATACTAATCTCAAGATGAAACTGGAAGATGCTATTGGTTATATTTAGAATCAAAGAAACAGAAGCAAAAAAGTGGATACTAGTTTTGGAAGATTCATCAGAATATGTTGATCGACTAGAAGTTGAAATTAATTTATTGGAAGAAGTAGTAAAAGAACATTCAACATCTCTTAAAAGATCAGAAGATATAGTAGAACTTAAGATTATAATTGAATAAAAGTAAAATTTCATCAGTAACCTTACATCAAGATTTGAGGGTAAGTCCAAGACTTTTTAGGGACTTGAAGAAGAAGTTTTTACTCTTATGAGTAAACTTGAAAGTGATTTAAACTCAAAAGAAACAAATAATAATATACGGTTTGGAAGAATATCATATACTGAATAGCTAGAGATAAATAAGCATGGTTCTGAAGGTTTAGAGAACACTTTGAATGATCAAAGATCCACATTCATGAAACAAGTGGAATTTAATGTGATTATGAAACATCAAATTTTGTAAATAAAAAAGGCCAAAATAAAAACAAGTTGAAATTTTGACATATCGCAAAGTCACCTGAGGTCCTAAAAAAGAAAGCCTCAAATCAAACTGAAAAGAGAACATAAAACTATCCCTAGTTATCTAGAAGTGATATGAAGTCAAAATATTGTCCAAATAAATGGGACATGGGGAAGAATAAAATTGATAAGACGTTTCCTCTTATGAAATGTCAATTTTGCGGCTATCTGTGTCACACCATGTCATATTGTGAAGAAGCAAGGACCTATTTGAATAGGGATGATATATGAAGTCAAAAAGGAGAACTAATTATTATTCTAAATCTCATAGAAGAAATAGATTTTGTGGATATTACTTTCAATGCTCTAACTTTGTCCATAAATCTATTCATTGCAGGCAGAGGAAAGGTGGAAATGATACCCATAGAATTAAAAAACAAGTCAATAATCACCAACCAGATAGCTTTTCTCTTACAAAGAGGTTTTCTCCTTTGGAATAACAATATGATTATGAGGAACCAATAAACATGGAAAATAGAGTGGAAAGACCATATTTATCTTCCATTCAATCAAATATTTTATGGAAGGAAAAGAAGAAGGATGAGAAATCCAATCTTGTAGAAGTCGCTCTCAAAGATACAATGAAAATTAGCACCTGGATTCTTAATAGCATATTCTCATACCATATGATGGGAAATGAAAAACAATTATCAAATATTAAGAAAAGGGTTGATGGAATAGTAAGGTTCGATAATTATGGTTCTTTGAAGATAAAAGGTGGTGCAAGTACTAAACTGGAAAATGAAGAGCTGAAGAAAACTAAAGTTATCTATGTGGACGGTCTACATCATAATCTCCTAAGCACGATTCAAATATGTGACTTGATACTAATGGTGAAATTTAATAAAAATGGGTGAACTATCATAGGAAAGACACAGAATTCTCTTTGAAAGGTTATTGAATATATGTAAACTTATATCAGGTTGATAGTAAATAGAACATTTTCTACATGACAACTGAAGAAGAAAAAAACTTGTGGAACCATAGGTTGGGTAAAATTAATCAAAAAGTCATTGAAAAGATATATAAGATAAATATATTCATGGATATACCCAATATAAAGCATGAATGGGAAAATATTTGTAAGGATTACATATGAGGGAAGATGGACTTCAGTTCGTATCATCCAAAGAAGAAAAGGGAATCAAATATTATTGATCTCATCTATACAGATTTATGTGGTCCAATAAATGTTTATGGAACATGTGGAGAAGGGTGCACTGTTCTTTTCATTGATTTCTTGTGTGATGGTTATACATTGGAAACGACAAGTGATTGATTACATGAAAACATATTGACAAACAGACTAGAATGATACTGGATGGAAAATCAAACTTCTTTAGTCTAACAATGGAGGAAAATACACATCCATTGAGTTTGAAAATTATCTGGAGAAACATGGAATACAATATGAGGTGGCTGTTGTGAGAACCCCATAGAAAAATGGTGTTGTTGAGTGCAGGAATCGACAGGTGAACAATATTTCCAAAACTATACTGATTGAGTGTCGTATCTCTCACCATTACTGGAAAGAGTCTATTCAGGATGAAGTGTATAATCAAAATCAAACAATTATTTATATTGGAGAAACCAAAACACCATATGAGTTGCGGAATGGAAGGAAACCCTCTTTGAAGTATTTTCGTATTTTCTGTAGTAAATGTTTCATTCAAAACTAATAAGGAAGACAAGGGAAGTATGGTGATGCTGTAGACAAAGGAATATTCCTCAGATATTCAATTAATAAAAAATCCTAAAAATGATTCAATAACCATATTGGAAGAATTGTGTAAGGTAGTGTTGTAAATATAATTGAAGATAAGAACAAAAACACTTTTAGGGGATCTTATGATGATGTGATTGAAGATATCTAAGATAGTGGAAATGGAAAAGATTCAAATGTGTAAGTAGAGGAAGGAGTGAAAAACATTCAGAAGTCACCACATGATGTTGATTCATAAGAAGAACCAGAAGTGGAATCCATGGCTAAAGAAAATTATTTTAAACTTCACAAGATAAATCAAAGAGAATAAATTGATCAATCCATCATCATTAGAGATTAGACAACACCCACAAATATGAGGATAATGAGAAATAATTCACAATATTATTTCTTATAAATTTTGGAACTAACCTCGTTTGAAGAAGCTTCAAAGGATGAATCATGGGTGAAAGCGATGAATGATGAGTTCGATCCTATTGACAAGAAATAGACATGATATCTTGTTAAGATACCAAAAATTCACAATGTGAATGGTATGTAGGGGATTTTCAAGAATAAATTCAATTATCATGGTAATGTGATAAAAAATAAGGCGTGATTGGTGTGTAAGGGAAATTCATAGATTGAAGGTATTGATATCGAAGAAAATTTTTCTCTGATAGCTAGACCTAAGTCAATCAAACTTTTTCTTGCCATGGAAATATAAAGATAATATAATGTTTATAAAATTGATGTCAAAACAGCTTTCCTAAATGGTGTTCTTGAATAAGATGTCAACATTGAACAAACAATGGTTTTTCTACTTGGTAATGATGAAATGAAGGTTTGTAGATTAAAAAAATCTCTACATGGTCTAAAATAGGAACCAATTGCATAGTTCTCTTATCTATATTATTATTTAAAGAAAATTTAATTTAAAAGGGAAGGAGTGGATCATAATATCTATGTGAAGAATTATCATAAAGATCAATTCATGCTACTCATGTATGTAGATGATATTATATTTTTTGGAAGTAGGCAGGGATCAGAGGATGAATTTTCCAATCAAATGAAATCAGAATTTGAAATGTCTATGATTGGTGAAATCACATTCTTTTTAGGGTTGTATGTGACTTAGAAGAAATACAACACTTTTATTTCTCATGAAATTCATGATAGATTATTGGTGAAGAAATTCAATATGCATGAATCCAAACTAATGTTGACTCTGATTGTGGTTGAGACAAAACTTAGAAATCATGAGGATGGGACTTCAGTAGATCCCACAATGTACAAGAGAATAATTGGGATCTTATTGTACCTGACAGCAATACATATGGATATTGTATTTGCAACTTTCTTAATAGATCATTTTTATAGTAATGAAATGGAATAACATATGGCAGTGGTGAAATGAATCATGAGGTACATTCAAGGTACTCACAATTATGGATTCTATTTTTCTACAGGAAAATATAATGAACTATCGATATTTTATGACGCTGAATGAGTTGGAGATGTGGTGGATAGAAACTCCACAAGTGGTGGGGAATTATTTTTTGGAATGAAATGTGCGGGCTGTTTGAGTAAGAAATAATAAATAACTTCTCTTAGTAGCACTAAATCTGAGTATATCTCCGCTAGAAAGGCTTGGACTTAACTATTGTGGATAAAGAAACAACATATTGATATTGGTGATAAGGTGAAACAACTGATGATTATTCACTATGATAACATGAGTACAATTGATCTTATGAAAATACTATTCATCATTCTCATACAAAACACATTGAAGTCAGATATCACTTTATCAAGGAAAAAATTGAACAAGGCATGATTAAAATGGATCATGTTGGAACTGATGATCACGTGGTTGACATGCTGACTAAGCCATTTTCTAAACATGTGTTTGAGAAGCATCGGTTGAACCTCAATGTTTATCCACCTCCCAGTGCATGAGGAGGTTAGGATTAATCCCCTCTCCCCAGTTGTGTTATTTGTTTTAATATTTTTTTAGCAGTGATGCTGGTTTATAGGAGAGATATGATCCAGGGGGAATGTGATTTGCGATATACATGTTCACTAACAAGTTATTTGGGTTTATTTCCAATGGGGGAGAAAATTGAGTAATTAAATGCTATGAGGTTATAGGAGAATTGAGAAATAGAGTTCTATAGATACTAGATAAATTCATGATTTTTATCTTATTTTATATAATGAGTATTTCTCAAGTAGACCTAGAGTGTTAGCTAAGTTGTTTTTTACACATCTGATTTTGATAGTAACTGGTGATTTATTGAATTTATCTGAAGATTTCCAAAAAACCAAAAGGGGGATATTGTGGGACCCAAGGCGGTTCTTTGTTGGTAATGAAGCTTGGTTTATGTTTTTTTTTTCAATCCATATTGGTCTGGTCAAGGATTTTGTAAGACAGGTGATCTTACAGTTCAAGTTGAAAATAGCATTGAAGGTGGAATCATTTCCTAGTGTTTTCCAAATTTTTGAGCCCCAAAATCAGAAGTTTTGTTTTTGTTAAAGGGATGTTTTTCTGTAAAAACTAGTTTTTTTGGCATAATGGTGCTATAAGGACTATGAAATATGGTATGTGGACTGTGTAGGGGAAATGGTTCATAGGGAGCTCAAAATTTATGGAAGGAAAATGGTTTATAGGATGGATCATCATTTGTGTAAAGAAGGTGACATTTTGTGGATCCAAAAAGGGTTTAGTTCATAGAAGAGATTTTCCATCATGAGGACAAGGTGCTACATGGACCATGGAGGAAAAATAGTTCGTGGGGGGATCATGGTACGTGGTGAAGGTTGTATCATATTGAAGATTTGGGTGATTTGGATTAGTAGTATTTTCACATCTATTTTCCTATATAAGGATCACTAATCCCATCATTATAGAGAGATATTTTTATTAAAAATTTGGGAGGAATTTTGTGAAGTCTGGAGTGTTTCGTGGGAAGAAAACTCCACGAGGGAGAAGAATTTCATGAGGAGGATTACACAAAAGAAAAAGTAGTTTACGAAGATAGTTCATAGAATAGGTTTTGCAAGACTCTGTAGCCTGAAAATGAAGAAGGATTTGCATAGGAAGATTTGATATGTGGAATAAGTGACGTTCATGGAATAATTAGTGGTTCACGGATGGAGATATGGTCCACGGAAGTAGAGGTAGTCCGTGGAGGAGAAATGGTCCACAAATTAGGGACGTTCCATACTTGAAGTTGGTCCATGGGAGAAGAAGAGGTATTCAGAAGGAGAAAAGGTATATAAAAGCGGAGGCAGTTCATAGAGGAAGAGGTGGTCCATGAAGCACACGTGCTATGCGGTACAATGTAGTTCACGATGGAGCAGACTAGTTCATGGAGGAACAATTTACAAAATAATAGTGCCAAGAAAATTGGCTTAAATATATAGGTAAAAGAGGGACTTCAACAGAGCATCTATCTATAGTTGAGGACACATTCTTTAATGAAAATGAAGGGACCTACATGTTCATAAACTATGTTTGGATCTCTCCCAAGGTAGTGATCTAGGGGGGGGGGGGTCTTTCAATGTTTTCTGAGGGATGTAGTGTGCTATCCCAAAAATATTGTGAAGGCAATGTTCCTATCATAGAGTGACTATGTATAAACTCCTGGACTCCATAATAGTGAAGATTAGTGTATTTAGGTATGAAGAACATAATATCGGAATATTCTCCTTGGAATATCCCTTAGTGGTGAACCAAGTAAATTTTTTTGGTTACCTATTTTCATGTGATTGTTTGTTTACTGCTCATTCTCATCAGATTGGTTTAATAGGTTCCTACCAATGTGGGAACATGAACCTTCATATTAGAAGAAAAATTTGACACCCTAATTCACACATCCCCTCTCAGGGTGTTTTGGGGCCCTTCACACCTCCTCTTCCTTGGGTGATTCTCCTTTGATTATTAGGCATTTAGGGTTCCATTTAGTGTGAATAGAAGCTCTAGGAAAGTATTCAACTCCCTTTTCTTCTATTTTATGGAAGAGGATTTGTGTGTAGTTTCCTCTACTTCCGAAACTCTAAAACCCTAAATTTTATATAATATTATAAGTTAGAGATTTAATGGGTTTCTGATTTTGAATTAAGGGAAGTGGTCAAGAAAGAGTTCATCAACGAACATGATGTAGGTGGTCTTAAAGATTTTTCCCATAGTATCATTTTTATACTTGTGTATGTGGTTGTTATAATGTAAATACTTGTTTCATTTTAATGTATTTGACTATGGAAAGTTATTTGGGACTTAGATTGAGGTGTGAGACCCTTCATGGACCTAGTTGGGTTTGTTGATGATGTGAGACCCAACCTAAGGCTACCCTTAGGGCATGAAAAACCATGAAAATGGTAAAATGAGTTGGTAAACATTAAGATTGGATAATTATTGAAATGAATGAGTTGTGAATTGTATTTGGGTATCTAGGATTGGTTAATAGGATAACTAGGATGCTTAAATGTTAGTTTTTAAGTGCCCAATGGATTTTTGAAATGGTTTAAATGATGTGTTTTTGGTTTTGACCTGACCATGGTTTTCATAGAAGGAATTCATGTTTCGAAAGAGAGTAATGTTTTGAAAGAGGGTAGTGTTTTGAAAGGATATTTTTACCTCAAAATGATTTGGAAAATGAGTTATTCTTAATAGATTTAAATTGATGATTTTAAATGGGGGGGGGTACCTTCTTGTGAAAAATTATTAATTATTTTTTGAAAATGGAAATGAAAGTCTTAGGGAATGTTTTAGTTTTATTCAAAGAGAAAGACCCATGTTTTAAAGGGTAACTTCAAAATGGGTTTAAGTTAGTAATTTTATTACTATGTTATCATTGAATTATTAAATGAAATTGATGTTAATTGTTTTCTACTTGGTAATAAGTCATAAGGTGGCATTTGGTATATCGTGATAAATGAGTTACGACATGTAAATAGTTAAGGAATAATGTGAACATGGATTGGTGGTATGTGGGGTATTGTACTTGAGGATCTATTCTAATGGTTCATGTTAGACCAAGGATATAAAATCCACCCCTATAATGCATGGGTTAGGGAGATAGACTGAGGATCTATTCCCCTAATGAATTCATTGGATATGAACACCTATGCTGAGGCTCCAAGGTGAGTGTTATGTATTTTTGAGTTGGGATGTCCGACTGAGGCTCTATACTTCCCAACATATAGACATGGCATGGTTTGGAATGTCGAACCGAGGATCTATGATTCCCAAAAATGTAGTCATGGGTTGATTATTGTACTGAGGATCCGAGGTATGTTGATAAATTGTGACAAGTGAAAGACACCTTATTAAATAAAAGTGTGTAAACCCTTATTATATGGTTTAGACACCCTGTGTGATTGGAGCTAGCTCAGTTAGTTTCTTGACCCTTGAGAACATAAAGAGTAAAATGGTTACATGAGAGATACTTAATTATGTAATATATGTATTTATTTTGCTTCCATGTTTATTTAGTGAATTTTTTTATCTTCATACACTCTTTTAAAGATTGGTTATTTCTTTAAACACCATTTTTGGTGGCCTACTGAGTTGCAATCACACATTGCTCAGGCCGCCATGGCACTTGGATACATGAGTAAACATTACTTGTTTTCTTGTACAAGTTTAGGTTCGAGACCTAGTGTAACAACTCGAGATTTTATGAGAATTATTATTTTTAATTTCATTGATGTCTTGTGTTGTACACTACTGCATGATTAGCTTGTACTATACGCAACACTGTATTAGCTTGGAGTATACACAACACTATTCTTGGCTCGTGTTACACACAATTTAAAGTTCGTTTTGTGGAAATTATTCTACGCAACATTAAGTATAGATTTTGTCTAATGTATAAATGAAATAAGTTTTGATTATATTATACACAACACCAAAGAGAGATTTCACTACACACAGCCCTAACTTGGCTTGCATTACAATCAATCGCGACCTTCCTCGATAGCGTGTGTAGTACGCAATACCGGGTTTCACTAAACAACGATATGTTAATAAAATATTATATAAACTAGCCGTTATGAATAGTAATATCAAATTTTTGGAATTTTATAAATTTTATCTTTCAAAATGAATTTTTTTTGGATTCAGAATATCGAAATTGGCCTAGGGTGAATTTTCAATATTTTTCTGAAAACTTTCAATTTTTGATGAATAGTGAAAATCACTGAGTTATAGTTTAAAACCGAATTTTTATTTAAATAATTATTTATTTTATTTAAATTTATTTTAGGTTAAAATTGATATATAATACCTATATAAGTTCAATGTAATTCATTAGAGTCATTTTATCGTAATTTTAGATATATAAAAATTTTATTGAACTTTTCACCGTCTTTTACCCACCTCCTAGGAGAATTTTCAAATTTACATAAAAATTAATTTTACTACTTCTGTGAGTGGAATTTAGAAAATTTGAGAGACATAGTTAATATCAAGGATTAAAATGTGGTTCAATAAGATAAAAATAATTTTTGGTGAATAGTAACTTTTTACTTTTATTTACCACGGGTAAAAGTAAATAGGGTAATTAAGGGTAAAAATGATATTATTATTACCCTAACACATGTTCTAATTCTATTGGATAAGTTCAATTCGACCAGAAACAACCTTCAGAATAAAATATTACCCTTTAGGTCCACTTGGATTAGATTAGGACAATTATTATTATTTTTTTTAAAGAAAAGTTAAAATATTTAAAATCAAAGTTTAATAACTAAAACATTTTTAATATAGGGTTATACATAAGATAAATTAGATTATAAATATTAATTATAAATATAAAAATATTTCCTAAATAATGGTATTTTATTTATAATTTTTAGACATTAAATAATTTAATTTATTTATGACACAATGGTGATGTAGTAATTACCTTATTAACGAAATATTAACATAATTGATATTATAAATACCCAAATAAATATAATTTGAGACCTTTTATTAATTACAATAATTTTATAGGTTAATATAACGTACGGCCTACCGTCTCCATGAACGGTGTATTTCATTCCATTTATCGATCTATCATATATATTTATATACTGAATATATATTATATATAAATCATGTTTTACATTATAGAATTAATTAAATCAGGATATGAGTAATAATATCAAGAACAACAAATCGAAACACGTATGATAAATGAAACGATTTTACCCAAAACACTGCTTTAACATTGAATTTACAAAAGAACGGGTAATATAAAGTCATAAGTGAACCATATGTGATATCATAACAATGAATATTATTCTTTAATAATTCAATGACATTATTTTAATGATTATACATGAGGTTCGGATACATACGAAGCATATTGGACCTAAGGTAAGGGATAATTATTCCAATCTCGTTCTTATCCAAGATTGTTTATACGTAAGTATTTACTAGGGTTATATTTTTTATCCATGTCCATAAAAATGTTTTTCATAAAGTGTTTAATATTCTTTCATGTATGTTTAAAGTCATGTTTACCCCTCTATGACTTTTGCTTTATGTTATGGAAGGAATCTTTTTTTACCATATGTGGTACTTTTTGAATTTTCCGTTAAAAGTATGAGGAGAATATTTTTTTAACTTATATGGCATGAACAGATTTTTACAGTTTTATAACGCCTTATTTTTATGAAGCTTACTCTACAATATTTCATTACTATTTTCAACAAAATAATTTTCTTTTAAAATTTTATGGAATTTTGTGAAAAGGAAATGATTTTGAAGAAGAAAGGATATTTTCCTCAAAAATTCTTTTCAACTGTTTTATCAAAAACATTTTCCATATAATATGACATTATTTCATATGTGTATTTTTCAAGTATAATGCCTTTATGATTTATATGGTTTCACTTTTCTCATGATGAAATGATATCCATTTGTTTTATATGGATTATGTTATCAAGGGATGATGTTTATGAAACCCATTTTATTCTTTGGGTTATGATGAATGATTTATGTTTATGTTGTGGCACATGTAAGAATGATTTCATTATGAGATGGGTGGGACCTATATCTCATTACAATTCATTGGGTAAAGATTTATATCTCATGAGATAGGCATGGCTGGAATGACAAGTTAATCTAGTTCAGTGATACAGGACTTGAATGAGGAGTGAACTCGATTTAGTAAGGGACTTTGTCCGCTATGATGGTCTTGGCAGAAATTCCTTGGATACTATAGAAATCATAACATGTGTTTGATGGTTTCCACAATTACATGTTTTATTCCCATGTTATTTTATCATGATTAATGTTCCTTTATGATCTATGACTTATGTACTGCCATGATTTACATCATTTCTCAAGATTTTGATGTTTTACATTCATGTTTTTACGTTCAAATGTTTATGGATTATTTTTAAGTTCTCCATGTTTACCCTTACTGAGCATTTGATCTCACCCTTTATTTTGTTTTCTTTTCCCCAGGATATAAAGAAAAGTCTTAGTTATGAAAAAAATAGAAGATCTTTATGGGAGATGTTGAAGATCTTTCACCACGATTAGAATATTATGTTCCGAGTTTCCAAAGACACTAAACTAATATGGTCTTTGGGTGTCTATTTTTGTTATGTATTATGTATTCCTCAAAAGTAATATAATTTCTATGTTCTTCAAGTTTGGGTCTCTATAGTTGGTATCAGAGCGAAGGTTTAGTCAACCTTTGGAAACTAGGATGTGAGAACTTTAGTGAGATCCCTAGAGATATTTCTAAGGTATGTCTATGGATGTCCATAAGGATAAGTATAAGTATAGGTTATAGTACTAGAATTATAGTAACGATCTTAGAATTATACCTAAGATGTTATATACTGAAGGTACTCCCAGTTTATTATGTTGTTTTCCTAGCATGATTTTTGCCTCTTACTCTATTCTTTTTGGGTTTTAGACAATGGATGGAACCCGAAGAAACCATGTTGATCAATGTAATGGGAAATACAATGATTGTCCCCCTAAACAAACCAATGTTATGGGAGATGGAGTGAAAAATATTATTGCTATACTTACACAAACTATGAATCATTCTGGACTTCCTAATGAGCAGAGAAGGGAAAAATATTCTATTGAGTACTTCATGAGGCAACGTCCACATTCTTTCAATGGGTCTTCTGATCCACTTGTTGCTGAACAATAGATCAGTACCATTGAAAAGATATTTTCCATAATTTGTTGTACAGAGCATGAAAAAGTCATTTTGATTGTTTACCGGTTAGAAGGTGAAGCAGACCAGTGGTGGACTCTAATTAAGAATACAAGGCCCCCAAACGGAATTGAATCCATGGAATGGGACGAGTTCAAGAACTTATTTTTTGATAAGTACTTACCTCGTATACTTCAAACAAATATGGAAAAGGGGTTCCTTGAGCTTAAAGAAAAGGATGATGAATCTGTTGGTATATACGAGGTGAATTTTACAAGGCTTGCAAGGTATGCATCTGGCTTTATCATCCAACCTGAAAGTAAAGTTGATAGATTCTTCAGTGGCTTAAAACCAAGTCTTCGAAGGGCATTAACTATAAGAGACTTCAGTAGATATTAAGAAATTGTGCGTTGTGCTATCAAGGTAGAACTTGAAGTTGGTGTTACATATCCATCTCATGGTTTTGACAAAAAATGAAAGATGGAGTTCACGGAAAAATCTCAGAACAATGGTGAAAATAAGGTGAATGTTTTCTTTATGCTCAAAGTGTGGAAAAACTCATGGTGGATATTGTCTAAAAGGTACTAGAAAATGTTTCAAGTGTGGAAAAGAAGTTCATCAAGCAGCTAAGTTCCGAATTAATGGGAAAAAGTTTTCTAATGATGTGAATAGAGAAAAGACTACAGAGAAAGCTCCATCAATACTTCAATGCTTCAAGTGCAAGGAAATGGGGCATTATGATAATCAATGCCCTAATCCAAGGGTTAATGATGATCGACATGAGAAACCTCATAAGGAAAAGGACAAATGGAAGTCACATGTGATCACTATTTGTGATGTTGAGTATGACAATGATGTTGTGGAATGATTAAGTGTTTATGTAATGGGATTTCAAAATAGTATCATGGAATCTCATTTATAGTATCGTGGAATTTTTGAATATCTATGTGTTGGTTTTCAATAATTTTATGGTACTTGTAACCATGAAAAGTGATTGAAATATTTTTTGAAAGCATATGATATGTGCATAATGAAGGGATAAGGAGAAAATGAAAGGTTTGATATAATTCATAAGATCATGACTGATATAAGGAAAAAGTGATATCATGGTTTGAGTATATTGAAATCTTGGGATTTTGGTATGTGGAAAGAGTTAACTTTTGACGGCATTCATATTTTCACTAAGGTTCAATGGGTATTCATTTTTAAAGATAATAAATGATTAAGTTATTCACATGTTTGGAATGTGACCAACAAGATATATTGTATGATAAATGATGGCATTCACATTCTTGGTTGATTAAATTTATAGTAATCATTTTCTTTATGCTATGAGTTTGGATAGAAGTATTTTGGATAAGCCTAAATATTTGAAATGGATTATGTTGGACATAAGATAATATTGTTTAAGGATGGAAACATTTTTCGATATTTTTTCTGGAATGTTATAATAGTGTAGTTTTAGAAAAAGGAAAACCTGCAGGACGGGCGACAACCCGTCACGTCGGACAAGGTTGCGGGAATCGAACCCACAACCGAAGTGCGACTGGGCTTTATCACCTACCACTGGCCTACAAGAAGTCCCTGATTAGTAGAAACTAGTTTTATTTTATTAATCGGTATGATAGATGAAGTATAAGTCCATTTCTGGAATCAAATACGATTAACCTCACCATAGATGGACTTATGTATATTTGATAACTTTTGTTAACCTTTTGTTTGAGACAGTTGGAATGACCCATCATTCTATCACATGATCTGGTAACACTTCAAGAATAAAAAATTCAACTTCATTTCTTTAAGAGATGAAGTGTAAATTGTTCAAGGCATGAACAACGATGAGATTGTACCAAAATAAAGTAAGCATTTCTTCTAATTCAAATTCTTCAAATTTAGGGAAATGATCTTGAAAACCAAAAATGTTGTCCTAGTATCTTCATATACGATGAATCAGATTGTACCTTAGATCGTCACAAATTTATGGCTTTGTGATTGTTGGCCTTTTCATTGCCATGTTCTCTACCACTCTCCATCAGAACTTTCTGGTTAGATTTTTCTTCCATATACATATCTTCACCTATGTTCTCCTATGTGGAAACCTAGCGATGAGTTAATTTGGGTAATTGATATGTTTCATACTTCACTTTTTAAAATTAAGTTTTAGTATTCCTTTTTACGATGTGGATTTCTATGAATGAAACTTTCAAGTAGTAAACCATTTATAACCCCGACGAATTTCGAGGTTGAAATTCATTTTAAGGGGGGTAGAATGTAACAACCCGAGATTTTATGAGAATTATTCTTTTTAATTTCATTGATTTCTTATGTTGTACACTACAACATGATTAGCTTGTACTATATGAAACACCATATTAGCTTGTGTTATACGCAACACTATTCTTGGATCGTGTTACACACAATTTCAAGTTCGTTTTGTGGAAATTATTATACGCAACATTAAGTATAGAAATTGTTTAATGTATAAATGAAATAAGTTGTGATTATGTTATACGCAACACCAAAGGGAGATTTCACTACACGCATCCCTGACTTGGATTGCATTACACGCAATCACGACCTTCATCGATAGCGTGTGTAATACGCAATACTGGGTTTCACTAAACAACGATATGTTATTAAAATATTATATAAACTAGCCATTATAATAGTAATACCCACTTTTTTAAATTTTTTAAATTTTATCTTTCAAAATGGACTTCATTTTTGGATTCTGAATATCGAAATTGTCCTAGGGTGAATTTTTGGTATTTTTCAAAAAACTTTCAATTTTTGATGAATGGTGAAAAACACTGAGTTATAGTTTAAAACCAAATTTTTATTTAAATAATTATTTATTTTATTTAAATTTATTTTAGGTAAAAATTGATACAAAATACCTATATAAGTTAAATTTAATTCATTAGACTCATTTTATAGTAATTTTAGATATATCAAAATTTTATTGAACTTTTCACCGTCTTTTACCCACCTCCTAGGAGTATTTGCAAATTTACATAAAAATTAATTTTATCGCTTCGGTGAGTGGAATTTCGAAAATCCGAGAGACACGGTTAATATTAAGGAGTAAAATGTGATTCAATAAGGTAAATATGATTTTTGGTGAATAGTAACTTTTTACTTTTATTTACCACGATTAAAAGTAAATAGGGTAATTAAGGGTAAAAATGATATTATTATTACCCTAACACATATCCTAATTATATTGGATAAGTGTAATTAGACCAAAAACAACCTTAGGAATAAAATATTACCCTTTAGGTCCACTTGGATTATATTAGGACATTTATTATTATTTTATTTAAAGAAGAGTTAAAATAGTTAAGATCAAATTTTAATAACTAAAACATTTTTAATATATGGTTATACATAAGATAAATTCGACTATAAATATTAATTATAAATCTAAACCTATTTATTAAATAATGGTATTTTATTTATAAATTTTAAACATTAAGTATTTTAATTTATTTATGACACAATGGTGATGCAGTAATTACATTTTTAATGAAATATTAACATAATTGATATTATAAATAACCAAATAAATGTAATTTGAGACTTTTTATGAATTAAAATAATTTTCTAGGTTAATATAACATATTATGGTTGGTTAGATGAATTTTTTTCTATGTAATAATGCTTTTATGAATTTAGAGAAAACAAAATACAAAATAGTGTCAAAATTGAGATAAAAGAGTTTTTTAAAAAATATATTATATTATTAATTGATATAATGGTCCTAAAAATCTAAGGTTCGGTAAAAAAACTTATATAATAATATATATGACATTAATTAACCAATTTAGATTCTATTGGTAGTTTATAGTATGTTTATTAACCATATAGAGTAAGAATACAAGAAGACACGATAAAGGTTAAATTATTTAACTTAGAGTTAAATATAAATGATAAGGTTAAAATGGTAACCTAAACTTGTTTAAAACCTATTGGTTGAGATAATTGCGACCCATACCCACCCTAGCCTTGAAATAAGTCACTTTGGAGCAATTATAAACCGAATATGAATTTATTATAAAATAATATTTTAAGTTTTTCCTAAGGTGCCCCTATCCCCCCTTATAAAAGAGCACCTTCTCCCTCTCCTCTTCACAACACCTTGAGCCTTAAATATTGGAAAAACCCTTCCCATTTATCTTCTCCACTTTTCTAGAAACATTCTGGAGGTTCTGGTCTTCTCAAAATACCAACTCTAGTCCCTTAAGAGGAAGCTTAAAGGAGGTGTTTTGAAGAAGAGGTAATCTGTTCTACCGATTCTTTCAAGTTTCTTTCTTATTCAACTTCCTCTTATTTAGTTGTTTCATTTTAAATTAATACAATAAGTATCACTAATATACTTATATTGTATTATAAATATGAAGCGACCCCATTTCACTTTCTATCCATCCTACGGAAAATGAAATCACCGTTCGTGCGTACGTACGGAATACCGTCCTCACGCCGTGGTGTAATTAGTTTTTCCACCACCACCTTACATGGATGGGTATAATGGTGTAAATAATAACTATATATGGTTATTATAACATCATAAGGATTCTGATATATTATATCATTCACTCCAATTCTATTCAATAATTATGGGAACGATATCATCGCTCGTGCGTACATACGGACTACCGTCTCCACGAACGCGATGAGATTCATTTTCCATGATTAACCATTCAATTATGATTATAAAGTATATATATAATAAATAATCATGAAATATATTACATAATAATTATATTGGATTTATGTACATATATGTTTCATTTACTTAATTCCATTCAATTTAATAAGGAAACAAAAACAACGTTCATGCTTACGTACAACCTACCGTCTCCATGAATGGTGTATTTCATTCCATTTATCGATATATCATATATATTTATACACTGAATATATATTATATATAAATCATTTTTTACATTCTCAAATTAAGTAAATCAGGATATGAGTAATAATATCAGGAACAAAAAATCAAAACACGTACGATAAATGAAACGATTTTACCCAAAACGCTGCTTTAACATGGAATTTACAAAAGAACGGGTAATATAAAGTCATAAGTGAACAATATATGATATCATAACAATGAATATGATTCTGTAATAATTCAATGACATTATTTAAATCATTATACAGGAGGTTTGGATACATACGAAGCATATTGGACCTAAGGTAAGGGATAATTATTCCAATCTCGTTCTTATCCGAGAATGTTTTTACGTAAGTATTTATTGGGGTTATATCTTTCATCCATGTCCATAAAAATGTTTTTCATAAAGTGTTTAATATTCTTCCATGTATTTTTAAATTCATTTTTACCCCTCTATGACTTTTACTTTGTGTTATGAAATGAATCTTTCTTTTGTTTACCATACGTGGTACTTTTTGACTTTTCCGTTAAAAGTACGAGGAGAATGTTTTTTTAACTTACACGACATGAACGGATTTTTACAGTTTTATAACACCATATTTTCATGAATCTTACTCTATAATATTTCATGACTATTTTCAACAAAATCCTTTTCTTTTAAAATTTCATGGCATTTTGTGAAAAGAAAATGATTTTGAAGAAGAAAGGCTATTTTTCTCAAGAATTCATTTCAAGTGTTTTATAAAAACCATTTTCCATCTAAGATTACATTATTTCATATGTCTATCTTTCAAGTATAATGTATCTATTATTTACATGGTTTCACTTTTATTATGATTAAATGATATCCATTTGTTTTATATGGATTATGTTATGAAGGGATGATGTTTATGAAACCCATTTTATTCTTTTGGTTTTGATGAATGATTTATGTTTATGTTGTGGCACACGTAAGAATGATTTCATTATTAGATGGGTGGGACCTATATCTCCCTCCAATTCATTGGGTAAAGATTTATATCTCATGATATAAACATGGCTGGAACAATAAGTTAATACGGTTTAGTGATACACGACTGGAACGAGGAGTGAACTCGATTCAGTAAGGGACTTTGTCCACTATGATGGTCTTGGAAGCAATGCCTTGGCTACTATGGAAATCATAAAATGTGTTTGATGGTTTCCACAATTACATGTTTTATTCCCATGTTATTTTATCATTATTAATTCTCCTTTATGATCGATGACTTATGTACTGCCAATATTTATGTCATTGCTCAAGATTTTGATGTTTTACATTAATGTTTTTACGTTCAAATGTTTATGGATTGTTTTTAAGTTATCCCTGTTTACCCTTACTGAGCATTTTAGATCACATTTTTTATACTTTATTTTCCCCAGGATATAAAGAAAAGTTTTAGTTAAGAAAAAAAGGGGAAGATTTTTATGGGAGATGTTGAAGATCTTTCACCACGATTAGAAGATTATGTTCCGAGTTTCCAAAGACACTAAACTAATACAGTTTTTGGGCGTCTGTTTTTGTTATGTATTATGTATTCCACCAAAGTAATGTAATTTATATGTACTTCAAGTTTTGGTCTCTACACCTAGTGTATGATTTATACATGGGATATTTGGACGGAGCATGGGATGCAAATATTAGGTTGGGACTCGGGTCCATGTTCGAGATCTTTTGGTAGTTTTGGTTTTTAACATTCTTTGTATGACTTTATGACATGTAGTGTATCCATCGTGTTGTATAGCATTTTTACTTGATTACTTATGGGTCTTTTCTGTATGCTGTCCATTTATGTTTAAAATTGGTTCCTTTATATCTTGATATTTTTTTTCTCTGTTATTACTTTGATAAGTGGGTATTGTCTCCCCAAAATATTCCTCTAGGCCCATGATACAAGTCAGAAGCCTCTGATGTACGAGGAGGTGAGCCTGAGATCATGTGACAACTCGACTCGGGGAACCCGATATAGTGAATCTCGGGTTGTTGATGTTAATGGAAGCTATTAAAAACCAAAATATGAGGGTATCCAATGAAAGATAAATGAAACATGTGATAAAAATAAAATGAAGAACTACTATAAATATGGTGTACCTTATACTGAATATCCACTTCATCATTCTTGATCTATTTCGTATGAGTTTGAGATAAATAATAAAGTGAAAAACAAAATCATCCCACCTTCATAGGGAATTCTCAGGCTATACTAAATCATCCGATGTTTGGATGGTATTATTATTTTATTCACGATATGCTAGCATCTCATATGTAAGAAAGGAAGAATAAAGAGATCAATGGTCTAGGGATTACCAACTATGTATGATGATTTGAATCCACACGTATACCACCATCATATGGTAGTAGGGTTTATATAGAACCCATGGACACTACTGGGTGGTGTATACATTAAATCATGTATTTATAATGCATATATTAATGCCTAAACTAATTCATGCATCATATGAATGAATGAATTTTACTTCCATTTTTTTTCATCTTATGAAATGCATCTTTTAATTATAGCTGAGGTGGAGTATTGATCAGTTGTCTATCCAATACTACCAAAATAGGTAGTATAATATATACATATATCCCATTATTCATGAAAATAAAAAAAATTCATGCAAGAAATAATATATATAAATATATATTATATGTATATATATAAGGATTTAGGGAATATATCTCTTTTAATAACCCCTTGAACTAAATACTATAAGAATTTGTTCCATTTCACCTTATATTGTATCTTATACAATAACTTGTGAAACCATATCAAAAAATATTTTGGATATATTCCCATTTTTTTTGGAAATCCATCATTAACTTCACAATGAATTACATCGTATGTAATAACTTATTAAGACTAATAAAAAACAACTTTTTATTAACTATAAAAAAGTTTTAGAGTAGCTTCCCAAGTAAAACCCAATCCCCATCTTTTCAACCACAAAGTGTGAAACCTTTATCCTTTACATTATTGATAATAAATATGAATATTTGGATCCATATATGTAATCAAATAGTGGCATATAGCAAAGAGTCAATACTACTCAAGATATAAAGGGATATGACTTGATTTAAATAAAACTCATTTATCTATATACTGGTTTCCACTAGTCTTCTTCATATGTAAATTTGTATTATTTTATTTTACCTTTGTACAAGGCATCGAGTGATCATGGGACTTGGAACATGTAAATCCCATATATAAAACTCATTTGTTCTTGATTATAAGAGTATAGACTAATCTAATTGAGGAATAAATCACATTTCATTCATTCTTATTGATAATCAAATCACATATCCATTATCTGAATAGATATATAATATCCAACTATTTCCACAAACCCCCAAAATCTATCTTAATCAAGGGACAAAATTTCATATACATCATACAAGAGGAAAAATCCCATATTTGTTAATCTCTAACTGATGACATGGTAAACAATATACCCAATCACCCCTGTAATAGCTAAGTCATCATAAAGATTTTTGTAAGTTGGGTATCAAAGTATGAAGGTTCTCATACTAGGTATCTCATCATCCTTGGGTAGTGGAGATTCAAATATGATCCATGAACCCCTATTATAGTAAATACATCATTGTATAACACTACATGCGGTATACTTAGTAGGTCAGCCAACACACATAACGAATCTTATTCTTTGTTTTGTTCCTCATGAGCATATTTTTATTCTCTATACAAGTATCGTACACATGTTAACCTTAAAATTTTATCACAACCTATAGTAAATCACGACAAACATCAATTAGGGATAAACTCAAATTCATACTTTAAGAGGTCAGTTATCATTACACTTAATGAATTATATATCTATATATACATTTATGTCACCAACATGAAATAATTTTAAAATGGACGTTTCCTTTAATATGATTCATTTTTATATTCTTAAACTCTTTAATAATATTTAACAAAACCAACATAATCACAAGTTTATCATATAATATATGATAAAATAAATATTCAGCATTATGTTTTATATATTTTTTGGATTTTTTAACACATTATATCATTTTTAATCCATGTCAAATATCTATGTGACCATCTAATAAAATCCACCAACTAAATACTTTAATGAGAATCATCAATGAAGTAAGTTAGTTTCAATAATTGCGAGACTTAAGAATCATACTCCAAACTACTAAACTTCTTGAACATATCCAAACTTCTTAACTTCAAAAAATCAAATGTTATTGTGTCAACTTCTATTTTATACTTATAACACTTTCTAATTTCATCATCATCATCCTTGGAAACCTCTTCCATCAAAACTTTTCCTTGAAATAATGTAACCACTTACATTATTGTTTACTAATATATCATAACTCTATAAGGATACTAAGTAAAGTTCACTTTAAACTTAGATTGGTGTAATTAATTATTTGTAAACTATGAAATTATTTAAGTCCAAACATACCCCAAATAACCTCTTAGACATTATATTCTCTTCATAATATCTTTCTAAGATACACAAACCCTTTTGTGTTAGGAAATAACATTTATTTCCTTTTTAGTGGGAATGTTTAACAAGTAAACTATATCATATATGATATTCTATGTGTTTGGAATTTTTTTTGAAAGTAACACTTTATTATAATATACCACCAATGGGTGGTAGGAACACATTCCCATATATTTTAACAAATAGATGGATAATCTCTTTCATCTTTGATAAACCACTTTTATCCAAACATTCTTATTAAAACATGTTAAAGAAATTTATGATTAAAAACCAATGTGTATATATTTAATAATCTCTTAAATTTTTGCAGTAAATATTTTCAATAAAATAAATTCTCTAATTTCATAAGGTAAATTTGATGAATATACACATCTTTTACTAAGATACATTTCAGCTTAAAAAAATCCTTCACCTTAAAATCCTTGATGTAGTAACTATTTACTTAATCTCATGAATATGAAATACAATTTTAATAAAATACTCCTTTTATTTTTTACTCCTTTATATTTAGAAAACTTTTTAAAATATAAATTTGGTATCACATACCTTTCTAAATGAAGAATTAATTTCTATAACATTCATACCTAAGATGGACATTCAATGGAGTTTCCTAAAATCCTTTATGTATATATTGTATAATCCAATCAAATTGAACTATTGCTATTATTATTCTTTAGTAACCATGATTATCTTCTTTAATTAACATTTTTTATCTTTTCAAATAACTTTTCTTCTTTCGATTTGAAAATTTTCCCACTTGTATTTTCTATTTAGTACCAGAATGCAGACATCATATACCTATTGCATATATTCTCAACACTTTTAGAATATTAGGTAAAATTTTCTTTAATTCATTCACTCATTTCCATAATTAAAAATAGGTTAATTTACCAAATAATAATAATAATCCATTTTTAGTTTCCCATTAAATAATGTTATAGAATTAAAAAAATCACGAATCATTTATATTAAAAATATCTATCTCATTTCATTTAAATAACTACTGTTTACATGCTCTTCTCAAGAGAAAAATGTGATAAAATACATATCTCATGATAAGTTTATACAATCTTGAGTCATAAAAGTTATCAATGAAGTTACTCCTTCTCCCTATTACTTGAAAAAAAATCAAGCTTCAATTATTTTCTCTTTATGAAATTTTATATATTTACAACAATTGTAAATCATATAAACAATATCTTATATCTATCAAAAAAATATAATTGATATATATAATCATTAAAAATTTAAGGAAATTTTTTCCACTAATTCATTTAGCATATCCAATAATATTGAATATAATTTTACACACCCAATCATATTGAATATATTATATTAAAATCATTGATGTATATAGTAATATTGAGTACATGAGTGGAGAATAAGATTACTTTAGCCATTTTTTATATAATGCCTTTGAAAACTTAAATGAATCACTCCATTATTTCATAAGAATCTTGATTCACATGTTGAAAAACATTAAAACTTGGTTTCTGAGCAATTAACTATTCTGACACATAGAATTTTCCTTAATAACTTTTCTTAAATTACTAATATATCTTAAACTCTTTTCTTAAGTTACTAGTTTTAGGAGTATCTTAAATTAAGTTTCTCCTCATCAAAGAATTATCACAATGTTTATATTGATGATGATGATGATATTACCTACAATAGAAACTTTTATCATATGATTATAATGAATTATTAACTATTTAACAAGGACTTTTATTAAATGAGCTCCCACTAAAATGATGACCCCTTATTTTTAAAATTCATCATAACCATTAGTGGTTCAAGATCTATATTTCAATATGAAATGAGTATAATTTAACATTCATATCACTACTTAATTATTTAGATAGGTTATCATCCCTATCATATCATATATGAGTCATGGATAGTTTAGTAGACAACCCTTTATCCAATGAATCATATGGATAAAATCAACTCTATTAATTCGGTATCCTAACTATTAGGGCTACCTAGATAGGTGTTACACAAAGAAAAAAAAAAGAAGCTAACTAAGTACAATCCCAGGGCAACCATCTTTTTCCAGAAACTACCCAACAAGTCAATCTAGAGTCATTTATTACTTGATCTCCTTACAAAAGTTAATCTTGGGGCACCCTAATTTGGAAACAAACCCCCTAGATGGATGATCGAGGTCTTAACAAGTGTTTATTTGGAAGGAATAATACACTTAGTATTTGAATGGGATTTTAATATCACCATCTCTTCTAATTTTATATTATTTTATATATGCATGCTTCTAGTAATTTAGTTTGGAATCATATTCCCTCCACCTAATCAATATGTTCAATCCATATTGATGTGAAACTCTTTACAGAACCCACAATATTTTATTACTTACCCAAAAATAGAAGTCAAACATATTTATACATATCTAGATGCATCATATACATAAGGTAAATGAACACTTCATGTAAATTAATAGAGTTATATGAGATTTACAAACTACACATGAGTAAGCTTTGAGAGGAAAATAGAAAACCCCATTCACAAGCCTAGTTTGGGCATATTACACTAGGTTGGAAGGTTTTACAATCCCAAGTATCTCTACCCAAGGATAATTTACATAATAGAGAATAAAATTCATCATAATTATAACACCTAATATATTAAAACTATATTCAACAACTAAATTCAATATAATGACTTTTATTATAAACTGGGTTCAATGTAAATGAATAGCTAAATTCATTATCAAACCACCTCACATGTAATGCAAGGATTTATCTAGAAGTAGTTTAATAGTTAAACTAAATAATACTCCATTAATAATATAAACAATTTATAACTATAAATAAAATGGGGAATAACTTTTAAATAAATGAACAATTAAAATATTTAAACATGAGATAAACATTTATGAACATTTGATAAGTAAAATATAATTATAAATATTTTATAATTTTTTATCTTTAACATTATGGACATTCAATAATTATGAATATAAACATTTTTTATTCATTGTAATATGAAATATTTCATTTTTATCATTATTAGGCATTTCCATTTTTAATATATGATAGTTTATGAACTATAAAAATTTATAATTCAATTTATATTATTTAAATATTTTACATAATCTAATATCACATATTTAATAATTATTTAAACATTGATAATATCAATCATCAAAACATTTTTTATATGATTTAAATAATATTAAAATAAGGCCCCCATTTTATTTTAACAATTAAAAATAATTAATTGTGAATAATTAAGAATTTAAATATAAACATATTATATTATGACTTTAATTTATAATTTATAACACTTTATAAATTATTTCTTACGATTTCTAAATAAACACTTTTATTTCTATATCATAAGAATTTCCATATAATTTGTTAAAAGGTATTTTAAATATAAAAATTTAATATTTGAGAATAAAATGTTTCATATAAAATTTATAATTAATTAATTTATAAACATTTTTAAAATTAAAATATTCTAAAATACCTTTTATAATACTTTATAAACATTTTACAAACGATATAAATCATTTTAAAAGTTATTTTTTAAAATTTTAAAACAATTTGGATTACCCTTACACATAGGTGTATTCCTATATAATGATAAATCCTTTTAACATTATATAGACTATCTAAAAGTCCTTACATAAAGTGTTTTCCTTTATGCAGGCTATGCCTTATGTGTAAGGGTAAGTAGATAAATTATTAATTTTTTTGTAACATATAAAATGGTTTTAATGGTTTATAAAATGTTTATAAATCATTATAAAAGGTATTTTGAGATATTTTATTTTATAAAATGTTAACAGATCAATTAATTATAAATTTTTTGTAAATAATTAAATGTTTATGAAACATTTTATTCCTAAATATTAAATGTTAATATTTTAAATACCTCTTTGAAAAATTATATGGAATAATTTATGATCCATAAATAAAAGTTTTTATTTAATAATCATAAGAAATAATTTATAAAGGATTATAAATTTTAAAGTAAGTCCAAAATATAAAATTTTATATTTAAAATATGAATTGTTCGTAATTAACTATTGTGAATTGTCGAAAATAAGAAGGGGCCGTTATTTGGATATTATTTAAGCTACATCAAAAGTGGTTTGATGATTGGCATGATCATGGTTTAAATAATGATTATGTATATGGTATTTATATTATATAAAATGTTTACATAATGGAAATTGATTTATAAATAGTTTATGATTCCTATAATATAATATATTTAAAATGTTAATTCTATATAATGATAACTGTGAATGAGTTCATATTATAATGAATATAAATTTTTTATATTCAAAATTATAGAATTTCCATAATGTTAAATTTGAAATTATAAAAAGGTTTTATATTTAGATTTAATTTTTGAAATATTTATAAATTTTTACCCCATACTAAAATATTTTAAATTTTCTTTTATTTAAAAGTTATTCCCTATATTATTAATAGTTATAAAATTATTATATGATTAATGGGGTATGATTTAGTTTAATTGTTAAATTTATTCTAAGTAGAACCTTGTATTTCAAAATAGGTATGATAATGAATTTTGTTTTTTATATACCTTATTCTCAGTTTGTAATTGAATTTAGTAGTTTGAATTTAGTTTTTGAATATAGTTTGTACATATTAATTGTTAGAGTTATGCTGAATTGAATTCTCTCTTGAGAAAAGTATCCTTGGGCAGAGGGACTTGGGGCCAGACTACCTACTTACCTAAAGGTCTATACCGTGTTTAGGAGAGTGAATGCGGTTGAATATATTTCTCTCTAGTCTTACTCATGTGGATATTTCCAACCTCATATAATTATAAACCTTTAAACGAATTTTTCATGTAACTTATACATATGGAACGTTAATATATTTATAAATATACTTGAAAAATATTTTCAGGTGGGTAACAAAAACTTTTGGGTTGTATAAAGAGTTACACATCAATACGGTTTTAACATATTGGTTTGGTGGAGGGAACATAATTCCAAAGTAAAATCACTAGAAGTGTGCATACATAAAGCTAATAACATGAGATAAGATGGTGAGAATAAAATTATCTTCAAATAAGAAGCTTGAGACTCCTTCCAAAGTAGCACTTTTCAAGACCTCGATCATTAAATGATGTATTGTCAAGCTCAATATGAGTACCCCTGTATTATCTTGTGTAAGGAAAGAAAGTTAAAAGTTACTTTGAATTATCTAGATGGTACTATGAAGATCAGTTGAGTACCCCTTGATTTTTCCTTTTTAGCTTATTATTGGTGCTTTCTTTGGGTTACACTTATTTGAGAAACCCTCACGATTATGATACCAAAGGAATAGAGTTGAGTATATCCATATGAGGGATTACAAATATAGTTTTATAATGAACTATCCAAGATTCATATATGATATGGTAATAAATTATTTTCTACCAAATATAGTCATGTATTATTTTCAAGATAACCAGTGTAAGTCATGGTGAAATATGGATCTTAGCCTGCTAATGGATATATTGGATTTTTAAATGGGTCATCATTTTAGTGGGATCCATTTAATAAAATCTTATATTAAATGGTTATTAATACATGAAAATCATCTGATAAAAGTTTCTATTGTAATAATCATCAATAGCATAAAACTAAAATTTAAGATTAATCCTTGAAATGGAGAAGTTTAATGTATGATACTCCTAAGACTAGTGATTCAAGAAAAGTTATTAAGTAAAATTATATGTGTCAAAAAAAAATCCTTCCTCAATAACCTAGTGATAAATATGTTCAACAAGTGAATATAGATCCTTATAGAAGCATAAAATGGTTTATTTAGGGTTTCAAAGGAATTAGATGAAAAATTAATAAATTAATCTTAGTCTCCATTCATGTACTCAATATGATTGAGTATGTCAATGATTTATGGAATTTTACTCTCATATACTCAATTTTATTGGGTGTGTCAAATAAAATTCAATATGATAGAGTATGTTTATGACTTGATGAGACTAAAGTTTCCTTAAACTTTACTAGTTTTATAATTGAATTATATTGTCAAAAAAAATATATGATATCAATTGTATGTTTTAAAAAGTGATGTAAAAATACATGAGGTTAGAAGATGAAGTTTGGAGCTTGAAGGTTGTTTTCAAGTAATGGAATAAAGGATTTTCTTTATTGATAAATTATATACTTTGAGCTTGGATAAAATCATCCCAAGATTTATATTTTATCTCATTTATCTCTTCAGAAGAGCTTTTAAATAATAGTTGTTTAAATTAAATGAGATGGATATTGATACATATAGTAATGATTTGTTCAGTTCAAAAATAAGATTTAAGGAGAGTCTTAAAAATGGATTGTTATACTTAGGGAATTTATCTTATCATCATCAATGGAAATGTTCTGAAAATATAATTGAATTAAAATAACACTTACCTGACAATGGCCTCTAGGGAGATCTCGACGACTTTCTCTTTGCAGCTTCTAGGGTTCTCTTACTACAAATGTGATCTGCACAGTTAATATTTTTAGATCTCACTCACTATGGTGGATTTCGATCCTAAATGGGAGACAACCTTCAGTGGTTGTGGAAGCATGGTGAAAAAAAATCAAACTCTTCCGAGTGAAAAACCCAAAGTGATTTCTTTCATTGAAGGTCTCAAGGGTTTGGATCTATGCAAGGCTAACTCGATGAAGACTTCTCTTTGTAAGAAATTGGAATATGGACGCTACACTGTAGAAGCCAATCCTGAGGCTTTACAACAACACTCTCAAATTTTTAAGTTTTCCGTCATGGGTCGTATTTCATATCTCAAAGGAGAAAAACCATGGGTGACCATGGATCTTAAGCCACAAATTTCACATATCTGGGGTTTCACGGATTCAAAACTTGTTTTAATTAGACACGATTATTTCTATATCCTATTAAGCTTATAGGAGGAGATTGATCATGTTTGGAAGATTGGAAATTTCTAGTTTAAACCTAGCCTTCTTAGACTCTTTGAATGGATTTTTTCATTTAATTCGCACAACCATAGGAACACGATGGCTCAAATCTAGGTGAGAATCCACGGTCTCAATTTCGTCTTCTAGAAACCCAAAATTTTAAATGAAATCGCCTCCCGCACCGGCACCTTGCTGAAGATTGATCAACGAACGTTAAATGCAGAGCTCGGGCTATATGCAAGGGTCATGGTGGAAGTCAATCTTGAAAATATTCATTCGTATGCGGTTGATTTCAATAAAAATGACTACAAAACATAGGTCTGATTTGTGTATGAGCACAAGCCTCCCTTCTGCGATCTCTTTAAAATAGTTGGTCACTACCTATTGAATTGTAGAGTAATGAAGGTTCAGGTTAAAATCCAGGAGGAGTGAACAAAATATGACTACTGAACTCAATTAATAAGGAAGAAAAAGGATACATCCTCTACCTTTGAGAAAACCAAAATCTTCATGAAGAAAACAGAGAAATGGGTAAACAATACACTGAATTTGGAAGAGCCTTTGGGTTATACCTGGGCCGATTTGGTGGAGGAAGATGAGAACATCAATGGTGATGAATTTATATTCGAAGAGATTGAAAAAATGGTGCTTAGTGTATATGATCTGTCACAGGTAATTGCTATTGATCATGTTTCATGCCAACACACCTCTATGTGCAATGGAAAGCAGGTTGTAGCACTTGTGGTCTCACATGAGGGGAATGATATCAGCACTTCGGCGGTATTTGAAGGTCCTGTGTCCATCTTTGATAGGGAGGATGAAGGTGATTACTCTGGTACCATAAATTATAATGGGAGTGGCTATAGTGAGGTTTTGGAAAACAGGAAGCATGTTGGACATTCTTCTGAGATCCCTGCAGGTATGATGACCCTAGATGTTGCTGTAGGTGAGTCTATATATTCTATTTACAGTATTTCTAATGACATAACAGATACAGTGGGCTCACACCCCACTGATAAGGTCATTCTGAGGCCTATTACTGAAGTGATTCCACAAACTAAGGCTTTAGTTTTAAGTGATCTTACAGTGGCAGTGGGATCTCTAAATATTTCAACTGCTACTGTATCTTCATGCACACCTATAACTAATAAAAATTATCTTATTTCTCTAAGGTTTATCCCAAAAACACCACTTTTGAATGAAAAATATTTGGAGAAAAATCAAAATGCATATATGGAAGGTGCTTCTAATTTATCTGCTATTTCCTCTATGAGTGAACATGGAAGTAAATACTGCCCAACCTCCTCGTGAATCCCTAGAATATCAACAAGGAAGAAGGGCTCAGGTGGCTAAAAAAAAGGGATTTATAACTCCAAATGCATGTTTCAATGATTTTTTTCTTTTGGAACTATCAGGGTATTGCTAACTATGACACTTATATTGTTATTAAGAGATTTCTTTTGACTCACAAACCAATTTTTTTTCTATGGCTGAACCTAAGACTATTTTTTCTTTGAAATATTTACATCTGTATTCTAGTGTTTATAATTTTCTTGGTGATTGAAAGGATATAATTTCTAATGAATCAATTTAGTATTTTTGTCATTCATCTTTGTAGTCTTTTAGTGTTTTCAAAGTTTCTAAGTAGATGTTTACCTATGATTTTTCTTATGATGGTTTACATTCTTATTTCACTATGATATATGCTAAGAATAGATACCAAGATCAATGATCCATTTGGAATGACCTTAATATCCTAGATAACCTTATACAGGATCCCTGGTTTTTGATTGGGGATTTCAATGATATTCTTACCACTCTTCTATCTCCTCAAGTGAATTTAAATCTTCTATTGAGGATTGTAATCTTAAAGAGATCAATCTCATAGGTGCTAAGTTCACTTTGTATAGAAGACACCACAATAGGGTAGTGGCTAGAAAAATTGATAGGGATTTCAATAATATTTATGCCATTGATAGATGGGACTCCATATCGAGTATTAACTTTCCTAAGATAAACTCTTACCATCATTCTATTCTAGTCAGTCTTATCAAAAAAAATTAAAACCCTCTCTCCCTTTTAAATTTAATAATGCTTGGGATATAGATCCTGATTGTTCTAGCATTATTAAAGATTTTTGGGATGGCATGAGGCAACACAATAATGCTTTTTCTTGCATCACTAAACTAAATCACCTTAAGCAGTGTCTGAAGGGATGATGTAGCTCCAAATCTAAACAGCTTGATAAAGACATATCCTCTCTCGAGAATGACCTAATTCAATTTCAAAGAACTAATACTTGCTCTAATTTTTCTTTAGATCCTCAACTAGAAATTTGTACCTCTTTGAAACTAAACTCTCTCCTGAAACTTAAAGAAAACATGCAAAAGAAAATTTTCAATACCAAATGGCTTTCGGATGGGGACAGGAATACAAAGTTCTACAATTCTCTCCAAGGAATTTGAAAGGTCTGTAGACCTCTTACATTTCTTAGAGATGAGGAAACCCTCCTTGACTCTGAGGAGGATATTAATAATCATGTTGTCTCTTATTTTCATAATTTTTTCAATGGTCTGAATGTTTTCAAAAAAGTTTTACCTAATATCATACCAAATATGGTGACTGATGAAGACAATGACTATCTTTTAAGAATCCCTCTGGATCATGAAATCAAGGAAACTGTTTTTTAGCCTCATTCCTAATAGTTCCCCGGGACTTGATGGTTTCAATAATGGTTTCTTTTAATAGTACTGGGAGATCATTCATTTCGATAACTACAAACTTATAAAAACTTTCTTTGTTAATGGTGTTCTCCCACATGGGATAAATTCCCAATTCCTTACTCTTACTCCTAAAGTGGAAAATGGATATGATATTCACCTTTTCCTACCTATTTCTCTTATTAATACTATTTAAAAAATTATCTCTAAACTCTTTGCTAATATACTTACCGCCATTTGCAATAGAATTGTTTTTTGGAACCAATTTGGTTTTATCAAAGGTAGGTCTATTCAAGATTGCATCTATCTTACTTCTGAATGCACTAATATCTTAAGAAAAGTCATTAGAGGAGGTAGTGTTGACATTAAACTTAACATTAGGAAATATTTTGATACCATGGATTGGATTTTCATTATCAAGGTACTTAAAAACTTTGGGTTCAATGAATCTTTCTCTGGTATGATCAGTTCTTTATTCAAATCGTCATCCATCTCCATCCTTGTCAATGGTATTCCCAATGGATTTTTTAAATGCACTAAGGGCATTAGGAACGCTGATCATCTTTCTGCCATTCTTCTTTTTATTGCTGAGGAATACATAAGTAGATTACTCACTAGCCTTGTGGATCAAAATAGTATTAAACCTATCCAGGTTTCTAGAAACATAAATGTTCCCACCCATCTTTTATTTGAAGACGACATTATTTTTTTTACAAGGTGATAAGAGGAATATCCAAAACCTTAAAAATTCCCTTTCTCACTATGAAGAAATATCTGGTCAGTCTATAAGCTAGAGAAAATCTTTTTTGTTATTTGGGAATAACTTTGCTTCTAACAAAAAAGTAATATTAACAAAAAAGTAATATCATCAATTATCTAGGTATCAAGGATGGTTCCTTCCCCTACACTTATCTTGGGGTTCCTATCTTCTGGGGAATACCAAAATCCAGATACTTTTACAGCATTATTGATAATATTACCAATCAAATTTCTTCTTGGAAGGGTAAATATATCTCTATGGCTGGCAAAATTTTTCTTATGAAGTCTACAATTGTCTCCAAAATGGTATACTCGATGATGGTTTACAAGTGTCCTGCTGGTCTCCTAGAGAAATTCAATGTTTACATTAAAAATTTTGTTTAGACCGGTAGTATGATTGAATGGAATCTTGTGACCATTCCTTGGGTCACCTATTATAAGCCTTTGGACAAGGGTGGCCTTGGAATAAAAAACCTTAATCTTTTTAATGACTCACTTCAAGATACGATGAATTGGAGGTTGATTCATAATAACTCTGATTACACAGATTTTATCAAAAAAAGAGATTCATTTCTAAACTTAATAATGGAAATTTGATCTACATTACTTCTTCCATCTGGCTGTCCATTAGACAATCCTTCACCAACATTATGAACAACTCTAGATGTATGGTCAGTACTAATTCCTCTATGAAATTTTGGCTTGATAACTGTACTAGTGTTCCTTTAATATCTAGGATTCCTTCCACTTCTCCTCCTGGAAATTTTAACTCCACTATTAGGGATGTTGTTAATTGTCATGCATCACTCTCCCTAATATCATCAGTCATGTTATTGACAATTATCCCTTCTCCAACTCTGAGAATTTCCTCATTTGGGAACCTGCTTACAATGGTGTTCAAGATTCAAAGAGTTTTTACCATAACAATTTCTTAAATTATGATTCTAGGCTATTTTGGTTGAAATATTTTAGTAAAACTTGTATTAATCCCTCTAGACTTACTCTTATTTGGTGTATTTCTAATAACAAGGTCCCTACTGAAGCTTTACTACAATCTTTTGGGATCTATCTTTTCTCTAGATGTCACCTATGCAACCAACACAGAGAGTATTCTAATCATTTATTTCTATCTTGTGCTACAACTGAAGCCCTTTGGAATTACATTCTTGACATTTCTAGTTGCATATGGTTACTTCTTGATTCTATCAGCTCTCAATTGAAGCATTGTGTTAATTCAAAATCTTCTCAACAAATCAAGAATCTTTTTCTAACTGCGATTTCTGAAATCCAACATGTGATCTGGTATGATAGAAATAATATTCTTTATAATAATTTCTCATACAGGTGCAATGCAGGTAACACACAGATTCTCATTTCCATCTGAGACGTTGCCTCAATTCAAAATGCGTATTGTGACAAAAATGTTGGTGGATTTGAGATCTTTCACCAACTTCAGATTGATGGTTCTTACAGGCAACTACGAAACACTTTTGAGGTATTATGACAATCTCCACCTTTAGGATGGTTTAAAGTGAATGTCGATGGAGCTTCGAAAGGAAACTCGAGACCTGCTGGATGAGGTGCCATTTTCAGAGACTATCTCGGCAGGTTTCATGGATGCTTATTTGGAAGTTGTGGTACAACCTCATATCTGGAATTGGAAATGACGGGGGTTATACTTGTCATGGACTTGGACAAACAAAAGTGTTGGAATAATAATTATATTGAAAGTGATTCAACCACAATTGTCCAAGCTATCTGGAAGGGGGTGGTGCATCTTTCTTGGCTGCTTACTTCCCATTGGATGAATTGCCTTGCTTCGCTCTCTGATATTAACTACACTTCCACTCATTATTTTCGTGTAGCGAACATGGTTTCTGATGGTCTTGCCAACAAGGGGGTAAACCAGGAAATTACATGTTAGGATTATTTTCTTGGGGATTTTCTCCCATTTTATGATAAAGATTGTAATAAATTTATGGATTTCAGACTCTTGTAACTAGTTTTTTTTTTCAATAAATGGTGCCTTGGTCTTTGACTTAGGCACTACCTTCCTAAAAAAAGAACACTTAACTGATATTATAAATGTGTTGGGAATATATATATGAACCATTAATTTGATGTATAGGTTCTAAAGTACTGCACAGATAGTAAAATTTTGTAAAATTTTAAACTTGAAGAAAAAAATTTAGTTGAAAAGTTTGATAATGCTTTTTCAAGAATTAAATCAAGGATAATAAAAACTAGGGATTTTAGAATGGAATAGTAATAATTCAATATGATTGGATTATCCAAGATATACCTAATGGATATTTTTGAATCTCCGTGGATTTTCCTTGTTAGGTATGGATGTTATATAAATTAATTAAATAATTTTTAAGGGTATGTGATAGTGAATCTATTTTTTAAAAAATTTTGTTAATATATCAGAGTTAAAAATCAAAGGAATAATTGTTTTATCTTATAGTTTATATTCATGAGATGAAAAAAATAGTTACTACATTGAGGATTTGAATGTAAAGGATTTTATCAATCTTAAATTAATCTAAGCAAATGATGTGTATTTCTATCCCATTCCCTTATGTGATATGAGAAGTTTTTTGACTACTAATATTTTTTGTGAACAAGTATGAGATAATTAATTGTACACACATGGTTTATGATTAATAAATTTCTATAACATGTTTTGAGAATAAGATTTGGATAAATGTGTTTATCCAAATATTTGATAAAATATAAGGGAATGTGTTCTCCCCTGACATTGGTTATATATTTTAATATATTATTATTTTCAAAATAATTTTTTTCCAAACACATAGAATGCCAAATATAATATGGAAAAAATATTTTATTTGTTAAATGTTTCTATTAAAAGGAAATAAGGATTATTTACAATACAAAAATGGGTTTGTGTATCTTAGAAATTTATTCTGAAGAGAATATAATGTCTAAGAGGCTTGTGGGAATATGTTTGAATAGAAAGAAGTTCAAATTGGACAAATAAATAATTACACCAATATAAGTTTAAAGTGAATTTTACTTAATATCATAAGAGAGTTAGGATGTATTAGTGAATAATAATGTATGAAGTTTCATTATTTCAAAGATTTTTTTTGAAGGAATAGGGTTACAAGTATGATGATGATGAAATTAGAAAGAGTTCTAAGTAGATAATAGGAGTTAACATCCTAAAATTTGATGTATTGAATTTGAGGAGAGTAATATGATCAAGTAGTTAAATATTTAGGAATATTATTCCTAAATATCATCTTTATTCAAATTGTATTACTTCATAGATGTTTCTCAGTAAATATTTTAGTGGGAGAGTTTTATGAGATGGTAACATAGAGAAGTGACTTGGGTTACATACGATGAAATGGGTCAAAAAACCCAAAAGGTGTGGAAATATAAGGATGATCTGGAAATTTGTCATATATGATATTATAAACCAATTATTTTGTTGGTTTTTAAAAATATTCTTAAATATTTTAAGAATATTAAAATTTATCAAATTATTGCCAGTATCCATTTTATCATTTTTTCATGTTAGTTACATAAATGCATATATAGATATATATTTCTTGAAGTTTAATGATAATTGACCTCTCAAAGTATGAATTTGGGTTTATACATAATTGATTTTCATCATGGAGTACTATAGGTTGTGAAAAAATATTAATGTTAGCTTGAGTAGGATTATTTTATGTAGATATAGAATATTATCACGAGGCACAAAATAAATAATGTGATTCTTTGTGTGCACTGGATGGCCTACTAAGTATACCACATGGAGTGTCATAGATATGTATTTTTTATACTTGGGGTATATAAATCATATTTTAGTCCCCATTACCTATGGTTGGAGAGATACCTAGCAGGAAAAACTTTATATTTTGATACCCAAATTATATTAGTCTACAAAATTAACTTAGCTAATACAAGGGTGGTTGGGTAAGTTGTTGATCATATTAGGAGTTGGAGATTAACCAATATGTAATTTTTCCTCTCATATGAAAAGTATGAAATCTAGACCCTTGATTGATATAGAATATGTGTCACGAACCAACCCGAGTCGACCCTAAACCGGTCACCAGAGCCAATACGCAGCAAGGCTCGAGAGGCATTCTCGATCCTCCCGGGATTGCAACAAGTTCCAGGGAATTAGTAGAGAATGAATGGGAATGATTTTGACCAAATCATACAAATAAACTTCAGAAATATTGAAGAGTATCGTAGAATAAATAAAATAAACAGACACTAAATAAGAACCAAAAAAAGATAAAACAAACCAAACTCGACGTCCAAACTAACTCCGTGTGACCCCGTGGGTAACTCTCTGACTCAACGATCAAGAATCGACCAAGGTGAGCGTACCCAAGCTGGAGCCTTCACATGAGCTAAAAATAGAAAACAACTATTAGTGTGATTGTTAAAACTTAGTAGTCTAGAAAAATTATCTATTCCTAATGCACTACCTTTAAAATAAAAGAAACACCATTTCAAGTTTTAACTACATTGTATAATAGTGATTTTTTCGATATATTTTACTTAAAAACAAAGTAATAACCATTTCCCTTAACCATTTTCAAATCTAGGTTCTTTTACTTATTGTTAATGAAATTTTCAAAGGGAAATTGATGTTTACATCTTCATATTTTTATAAAGAGGATAATACATTTTCATTTGCAAACCAGTTCTAGAAACCCAACCAAAACCAGCACACCGCTTTCCAAGAAAAAAATTATAGAAAGGCACAATAGAAATCACATATCAAGGGAAATGTAGGTATACATATAAGCATAATAATAATTACAGTAAGAAAAAAAATCCTAATAGACATGGGTGAACCTAGGAGATCAAGAATAATCCAGAAGACACCAATACATAAGACCTCATCCTCGTTTACATGTCACACACGATGAAGTCAAAATGATCAAATGCTCAGACATCATTTCTCAGGTAGTCCGGGGGAAAATTTCATTGCAATGAACCCAAAAATATCAACCTACTATGGTCCACTATTCAGTACCATAACCTACAAGTTCGACAATCATTATCAGAATATTCTCTCAATATGCCAGGTTCCCATGTCTCAAGTATTTAAAAAGGGGGTGGTCCAACCGATGAAATCTAAGAATACAATCAAATATATATATATATATAATAATACACAACAGGCATCACCCCAAGCCACTCCAATGACTGATCTCATAACATTTATCCAAGAACATAAAGAGTCTAACATTAGACACTATCATAATGGATCACAACGATTCCTTAGTAAGGAAATCCCATACATTATACACATGAAATTATGGAATGAGAAACATCCACATGAGGTTTTCATAATAAAATTTTTTCACTAATTTTCACAAAGTGGCCAAATAGGCCCTTAAACATTCCATAAAATCATTCTTTACCAAACATGCAAACCAATTTTTAAAGAGGTGCAAGATACACCACTTACCATATAAATGCATTTGTAAAACCCCATTAAAACATTTATGGCACACTTTCAAACAGAAAACAACCTTTATGGAAATGCTCACCGTGCTATGATTTTTGTCACAAGACAAACCAAATTTTTGGAAAGTTAACTTCACACTTCACGTAGCTTAAAACATTTGAAAACTTTTCAAGAACCAAAAAATACATTATTTCAAATGGAACACACTTATTATCAAATCCAAACCACTTTAAAAACCCTTAAAAACACCAGAACATAATTTCACCTCATGCCAACACCTTATCCAAGAAAAAAACATTTTTTTATCACTTTTAACTCCTGAAATCTAAACGAGAATTATTCCAACGACCAGACATTCAATTATTAGAAAAAAAAATTAGTTAACACTCAAAAAGTTATAAAACACCAATTTTTATGTCCAGAACTTATTTAAAATACTAAACCAAGTTATGAATGTCAAAAATCAGGAGCGAGACAACAATACATTTAATTAAACATCCAGAACACACAACTACAACAAAACAACACAATTTAATATGAAACTGGGAATCACTTCCATTTTTTTAGCCTAGTTAATTTTTTTAAGGATCAAAAAAAATATTCAAATTGCGTGGAAGGTGAAAATAAAATTAATTAGATGAATAATTAATTACAAATGAAAGTGAAAGAGGAAAACCTACCTTGAAACTATGGTGCGACGATAGCGTAAACTCAGAAACCAGCGCGAAGCTTCACTGGCACCTCGACTGCACCTTTTTGGGTCAAGAACGAACCCAAATCATGTAAATCAAATGAAGACACTAAAAACTAGAACCCCAAACTAATTAAATTAAAATGAAGAAGAGAGTTACACAATATGGGTAGCGCATGCCCTGAAGGGGGGGGGGTCCAGCAGGTCACGCACTAGTAGGAGATGTGAGCGTCGAAAGGAGAACGCCGCAAGTGGCTAGAAACTCACCGAAAAGAGGAGATGACCAGAGGAAGACCTCGCCAAAGGTGGGATCATCGGGGAAGAGAGGCTGTCCTGAGCACCTTCGGGAGGGAGAAAACTAGTCGGGGAAACACCGGTCATATGAGGCGCACCAGTAGGGGCGGTTGGAGATGCGCAAGAGTGCTGTGGGGGGGGGGGGGGGTTGCGTGTCGGTCAGAGAGGCCGCAACCACTAGAGGAGGGGGGATACCACTGGGGAAGGGCTGACTGAGGGGGTGTAGTGTGGGTATCTAGACAGGAGGTGACGGTTGAGTAGGTGGGGAGCTGGGGTGGGGTCACCACCGAAGGACAGGGGGTGCACTCCGCATAGGGTGAGGGCGGTGGGGTGCGAGGCACCGATGGGTAGGGTGCAGGTGAGCTGGATGGGAGCTGGGGCACCGGCAATAGGTGATCCAGAGGGAAACCGGAGCAGGCACTATAGAGGGGTGTGCCACACGAGGGAAGGAGAAGGGAGAGGAGAGAGGGAGATGGGGAACTTTTTTTAAGAGGGAAGAAAAGAGGGGGTAAACCTTAAAGAAAAGTAAAAAAATTAATAATAATAAAATTGAAAATAAAACATAAAATAAAAATTATTCTACACAACTAATAATAAAAATTCTAAAAAAATAAAAATGGTCAGAATAATAATAAGAATCACAATAAATAAAATGAAAATAATAAAATTATTCCTATTATTTCAATAGTAATAAAAGTATTAACACAATGAAAATCTTAAACAAAACAAAAATTAATGTTCGTTTTAAATTAAAAGATTTATTTATTTTAATTTATTTATTTATTTTTCGAAGATGGTAGATCACACAGGGTCTGGGCGAAGCTGCATGGGGTTTTCAAAATGCGGTCAGCCCAAGCGCTAATGACGTCAACCGGAAATACACAATTATTAACATATACTCAAAAATATCATCCGAGACTAAACACGAACTCCAATAAAAAAATTTTAAAAGCAGAAAAATAATTAAAATAAAATAATCTCATAGGTCGGGGTGTGGAAATTCTCCCCACCATAATGCTTTCCACCCCTGAAAAGCCATAACACTATCCATTCGATTGATCAACACCCAAGGATTTCACATATACATGATGAACCCTCTTAACCCATGGGCATTCCACCGACCACCAGTGGGTCTCAACCTCATTGCCCAAAATAAATCACTTTTGGAGGGGAGGTCTGAGAGGATTCCCCACCATAAAAAATCAACTAGCATTTGATAACGACTTAAGATAAAACCCAGAGAGACGGTGGGTCTCCGAACCATAAATAACCAACCTACTAGTGACCAAACAGAAATCCAACTTAGACCAGCATCAGGCATTACCCAAGCTAAAAGAAGAACATAAATAACATTCAAACCACTAACTCCCTCCTGAAATGGGTAAGATCTTAAAAAAACTTCGCATGAACTAAAACCCATCACCCCATGGGCGGGAAGGGAGGGCCCAAGGATTAGATCAATGAAACTATGATGGAAAACTACTGATGAATCTTAACTTCAGGATGGACACAAACCAAGGCTGTAACTGATTCACATGGGTGGTCAATGCAGGGCCACTGATCGATAACTCACATCCAAAAAGGAACAATTACTAACATTGCATGAGGGATAAGTCCCTCACGCTCTTTGCGACAGGAGGAGAAATACAACGATAGAGAAACCCCAACAAAAAAACTAAATCTATCTCACCGCATGATTGGGAAACAACCTTAACCAAACTCCTTAGAATCCCCTTGGGGTTCTTGAATACAGGCCAGCTTCACTCTAAGGACTTTTGGCTGAAACTTTGATGGATGAAGCATCTCCTACCTCACAGTCAGGTTCTGATAATCCCAATAAGAAATACACATCTTTTGATTTCACAAAAGAAGAGACACGATTTCAAAATTAAATCCACACTGGCATTGAAAACCGGAGTTTATCAAAAGACCCACGACATTCCCATACATTTAAAAACCCCAAAAGACTATCTGTACACCTACCACAATAAAATATCCCTTACACTAAAAGGAAACTTACACAAGAAACTTTGAACAAAAACCCAACAAAACGTCACTTCTAAGAACATCCTCCGTGATGCTTTCTACCAAAACCATGACAGAATCATTGTAAGTGACCCAAACGTCCGTAAGCATGACATGTATTATGAGTATTTGGGTAGGATGACCTCTTGTGACCCAACTTTACACAATGATTACACACTAAGATCTCTCACTCTGAAGAGGTTGATGAAAGATCCAGAGCCCTTTTGATTCCGTGATTTGCTCCATCCACTTCCAATTTCTTCCTCGTCTCCTTTCCAAGATCTTAACCACTGTTCATGGGGATTGAAGGAGGGAGGATTATTCGATCACTCCTTACATCATAGATTCAACATGAAAATCATGTCTCACCACATTGGAAAATGAAGTCAAGTTGGACTCCGACACTTATGACTGTAGATCGGGGTGGAGGCCCACCTCGAAGCATCAAGCCTTCATGGAGTCATCTGTGGCATACCTTGAATCGTAAGGGACTAGCTCCACAAAGTTATGGAAATATTCCAACACATATTTTTCGCCCTACTGAAAATAACAAACCTCCATCCCCTTTCTCATAGTTTCTTCCTCAGAGAAATATTGACCAATGAAAAAAGCCTTGAAAAACTCCCAAGTAATCTCTTGATAGGGACTGCCCCGAGACAATGACTTCCACCACATCCACGGTGAACCCTCAAGCATGAAGGTTTCAAACTTTATGTTCAACGACCCAGGAAACTCAATGTGGTTAATATCCCTTCAATCTTTTGAATATGCTCCTCCACTACGGAAGGGTCTGCTTGACCATAAATGAGAGGTGGATCTAGCTTCTGAAACTCAAGCATAAAATCCTTAGGTTGATCAACTGTACTACGATCACTCCTAAAAGCTTCTAGGGGACAACCGCTAGACAAGAAAATTCAAGAACCCAATCAAGGCCAACTCATTAAATAAAAATCCTCAAAATCAAACACCACATAGGTGACAAGCTCTAAACACAATAAAACAAGCTATCATAACATCAAAAATTTTCTCTTTGAAACATTTTTAATTTAAAACAATATTGGTGGGTTAAACCCTCTACATTGGTATTCTTTTGAGTCTCACTCACATGCATGTATCTGTGACACCCCAGGCATCCATCCGCCATACCAGACGTTTGTTCATATTTCCACATACCACTATACATGTGATTACCCCTAGGAATACAAAGTCCAAAACAAATAAAATTTATTTTTAAAAAAAAAACAAATCATTAATCCCATTTCCTTTAAAACAATACTTAAATTCAATGTATCATTCCAAAAAAATATTTTTTTCAAAACCAATTTTTCTGATACAAAAATTTTCCAGAAGTCAGAAGAGACTAAAACAACTCAAACAGGGAACTAGTGTCGGTGGGTGACTTGATCATATGGTTAGTGGACATATTCCAAACACATCACTCACATGGAGAGCCTTTTTGGACTATGCCCCTAGCTTCACATTGATTTCCAGGCCATGTGGGATCATGAGGAATATTAGCCCCACTACCCTTGTCTTATCCCAATCAAAAAACATTCCATAAAAACCCAAATAAATTTATTAAACTAGACATACCATGGAAACCCGAGGATCATCGCGAGAAAGAGTTCATGACGCTCTTCCTGCACCTACCCCTCAAGTCTCGACACTCCTACTCCATCAAACATGATATCCCAAATAACAAAGGTCATTCTAAAAATTGAGGTCCACTAAGATCCAACCCCCTCTGATACCATTTTTTCATGAATCAAATCGGGTTGACCCTGAACCGGTCACCTGAGCGGATCCGCAGAAAATCCCGAGAGGCATTCCCAATCCTCCAAGGCTGGAAAAAAGCACCAGGGCATCATCAGAAAATGAATAGGAATTATTTCTCCCAAAGAAAACAAATAAAGAAGTAGAAATAATAAAGAAAAGTACAGAATAAATAAACCAAACAGACACTAAATAAGAACCAAAGATGATAAAACTAACCAAACTCAACGTCCGAACTAACTCCATGTGACCTCGTGAGTCACACTTCGACTCAATGATCAAGAATCGCCCAAGGTGAGGCACCCAATTTGAAGCTTGTAAAATATATAAAAATAGAAAAGAACTATAGGTGTGAGTGTTAAAACTCAGTAGGCCAGCCCGATTATCTATTCCCAATGCACTTCCTTTAAAATAAAAGAAACACCATTTTAATCTTGAACTAAAATGTATAAATGTAACTTTTTTGACATATTTTTCTTAAAAACAAAGTAAAAACCATTTACCATAACCATTTTAAAATCTAGGTTCTTTTGATTAATGTCAATGACATTTTCAAAGGGAAATTGATGTTTACAACTTTATATTTGTATAAAGAGGATAAGACATTTTCATTTGAAAACCAGTTCTAGAATCCCAACCAAAACCAGCTCACCACTTTCCAAGAAAAAAATACCGAAATGAATAATAGAAATCACAAAGCAAGGGAAATGTAGTTATATATATAAGAATAATAATCACTACTATAAGAAACAAAATCTGAATAGACATGTGTGAACCTTGGAGATCAAGAATAATCGATAAGACACCAATACATGAGACCTCATCCTCGTTGACATGTCACACACGATGAAATCAAAACTCTCAAACGCTCATCCATCCTTTCTTAGGAAGGCCAAGTGAAAATAAAATAATAATGAACCCAAAAATATCCACCTACGATGGGCCACTAGTCAATACCATAACCTACTAGTGTGGCAATCATTCTCAGAATATTCTCTCAATATGACAGGTTTTCATGTGTCAAGTATTTAAAAAGGGGGTGATCCAACCGATTCCAGCCGAGAATCCAATCACACACACACACACACGCAAATATATATATATATATATAATAATGTACTACAGGCATCACCCTGGGCCACTCCAAGGAATGATGTCATACCATTTATCAAAGAAAATAAAGAGCCCAACATTAGACACTCTCATAATGGATCATGAGTATTCCTTAGTAAGGACATCCAATCCATTATACACACACAAGTAGAGAATGAGAAACATCAACACGAGGTTTTCATTATAAACAATTTTCACCAATTTTCACAAAGTGGCCAAATAGGCCCTTAAACATTTCATAAAATCATTATGTACCAAAGATGCAAACCAATTTCTTAAGAGGTGCAAGATACACCACTTACCATATAAATGAATTTGTAAAACCCCTTTAAAACATTTATGGAACACTTTCAAACAAAAATCAACCTTTATGGAAATTCCAACTGAGCTATGAATTTTTTTCACAAAACAAACCAAATTTTTAGAAAATTAACTTCACACTTCACTTAGCTTAAAACATTTGAAACCTTTTCAAGAACCCAAAAATCCATTATATCACAAGAAAAAAACTTATTATCATAGCCAAACCACTTTTAAAACCCATAAAAAAACCCCAATAAATAATTTCATATGTTTCCAACACTTTAACTAAGACAAACAAAGGATTTGTTTATCACTTTTAACACCTAAAAGCCAAACGAGAACCATTACAAAGACCAGACATGAAATGCTTTGCAAACAATTTCAGTTAACACACACCAAGTTAAAAAACACCAATTTTCATGTTAGGAACTTATTTAAAATACTAAAATAGGTTATAAATATAAAAAATCAGGAGTGAGACAACAATACATTTAGTTAAACAACCAGCACACACAACAACAACAAAACAACACAATTTAATACGAAACTGGGAATCACTACCAAATTTTTAGCCTAGTTAATTATTTTAAGGATAAAAAACAATATTAAAAATGTGAAGAATGTGAAAATACCATGAAAAATACGAATCATTAATTATAAAGTCAACTGTATGAGGGAAACCTACCTTGAAACCAAGGCGCGATGACAACGCAAACTCAGAAACCTGCGTGAAGCTTCACTCGCACCTCGACCTCACCTTTGTGGGTCCAGAATGAACCCTAATAATGTAAATAAAATGAATATACTCAAAACTAGAACCACAAACTAATTAAATGAAAATGAAGAATAGAGTTATAAAAGTGGCAAAGCACACAATCCGTGGGGGGGGGGGTCGCCGGTAGGTCACACGCCAGCAGGAGATGTGCGCATTGAAAGGAGACTGCTGTAAGTAACTGGAAACTCTTTGAAAGGAGGAGATGGATGGATAAAGACCTCACCAAAGGTGGGATCACCAGGGCAGAGAGGCTGGCCGGAGCGATGCCGGGAGGGAGCGAACTAGTCGGGGTGGCATCAGCTGAATGAGGCGCGCCGATAGGGGTGGCTGTAGATGTGCAAGAGCGCTGGGGGGGGGTGTGGGTCGGCTGGAAAGGCCGTGACCGTAGGATGTGGGAGGCTACCTCTAAAGAAGGGAATTCCAAGGAGGTGCGGTGCAGGTTTCCAGATAGGAGGCGATGATTGTGTAGCAGGGGAGCTGGGGTGGGGTCGACACCGGAGGATAGATGTTGCATGGTCTCTACGCAGGGTGAGGGAGGATGGTTGTGCGAGTCACCTTGTAGTAGCGATGCGAGGCTCCGACAGGCAGGGTGCGGGTGAGCCGAACGGGAGCCAGGGCTCCAGCGGCAGGAGCGCAAGAGGGAGATGAGAGCAGACGCTCCATAGGGGTACGCCGCGCAAGGGAAGGAGAAGGGAGAAGAGAGAGAGAGAGAGAGATGGGGCACTACATGCAATAGGTATGGAGAGAGGGGGTAAACCCTAGATAAAGGTAAAAAAAAGTAATAATAATAAAATTTAAAATAAAACAAAAAATAAAAATTATTCTACACAACTAATAATAAAAATTATAAATAAATAAAAATGGTGAGAAGAATAATAAGAATCACAATAAATAAAATGAGAATAATAAAAGTATTCCCATTATTTAAATAGTAAGAAAATTATTAACACAATGAAAATCTTTAACAAAACAACAATTAATGTTCATTTTAAATTAAAAAATATATTCATCTTAATTAATTAATTTATTTCTTGAAGATGGAAGGTTATGAAGTGTCTGGGTGAAGCCGCGTGGGATTTTCAAAATGCACTCCGCCCAATCACTAATGACATCAATCCAAAACACATATTTATGAATGAAAACTCAAAAATCTCATCCGAGACTGAACACATACCCCCAAAAAAATTTAAAAGCTGAAAAATAATTTAAATAAACTAATCTCATAGGTCATGGTGTGTGTAGAGACCCCAAACTTCACGTACAAGGACATTGCATTACTTTTTCAGAATACTTAATACATAACAAAAACCAATAATCAAGGACAGTAATAGTTTAGTGTCTTTGGAAACTCAGAACATAATCTGCTAATCATGGTGAAAGATCTTCAAAATCTCCCATAAAGATCTTCCCCTTTTGTTTTTTTAACTAAAACCTTTCATTATATCCTTCGGAAAAGAAAACATATAAAGGGTGAGCTCAAGTTCTCTGTAAGGGTAAGCATGGAGAAAATAAAAAAAACCATATACATTTGAACTTAAAAACATGAACATAATGTTTAAAACTCAAAATTTTGAGCAGTGAAATAAAACATGGCAATACGTAAGGAATAGATCATAATAGAACATCAATCATGATAAAATAGCATGGTAATAAAACATGTAATTATGTAAAACCATTAATAACTTGATATGATTTCCATAGTAGTCAAGGTATTTCTTCCAAAACCATATTATAGGACAAAGTCCCTTACTGAATCAAGTTCACTCCTCGTTCCAGTCCTGTATCACTGAACCAGATTAACTTTCCATTCCAGCCATGTCTATCTCATGAGATATAAATCTTTACCCAATGCATTGGAGGGAGATATAGGTCCCAACCATCTCATAATGAAATCATTCTTACTTATGCCATAAAATAAACATAAATCATTCATCATAACCCAAAGAGTAAAATGGGTTTCATAGACATCATCCCATCATAACATAATCCATATAAAAAAATGGATATCATTCCATCATAAGAAAAGTGAAACCATGTAAATCATAGAGACATTATACTTGAAACATACACATATAAAATAATGTCATCTTAGATGGAAAATGGTTTTGATTAAACACTTGAAATGAATTCTTTAGGAAAATATCCTTTCTTCTTCAAAATCATTTTCTTTTCACAAAATGCCATGAAATTTTAAAAGAAAAGGATGTTGTTTAAAATTTTCATGAAATCTTGTAGAGTAAGCTTCATGAAAATAAAGAAAAGTCAAAAAGTATAGAAATAATCAAAAAGTATATCGTACTGAAAATGACAAAGGATTCCTTTCATATATTTTACTATAAATTCACAAATAGGTAAAATTGGATTTAAAAAATTGTAGTAGGATAGAAATAATATAACATATTGAGGAAACATGGATGTGGATGATAAATATGCCTCTGTAAATTTTGAAGTATAAACAATCTCGAATAAAAATGAGATTGTGATATTTTCCCTTACCTTATGTCTGATATGCTTCGTATGTATCCAAAACTCATGTATAATGATTTAAATAATGTAATTGAATTATTAAATAATCATATTAATTGTTATTATATCATATATGGTTCACTTATGACTTTATATTACCCTTTCTTTTGTAAATTCCATGTTAAAGCAGCGTTTTGGGTAAAATCGTTTCATTTATCATACGTGTTTTGATTTGTTTTTCTTGATATTATTACTCATATCCTGATTTACTTAATTCCATAATTTAAAACATGATTTATATATAATATATATTCATTATATAAATATATATTATAGATCGATATATGGAATTAAATACACCGTTCATGGAGACGGTAAGCCGTACGTACGCATGAACGCTGTTTTCATTTCCTTATTGAATTGAATGGAATTAAGTAAATGAAACATATATTTACATAAATCCTGTATCATTATTATATAATATATTTAATTATTATTTATTATATATATACTTTATAATCATACTTGAATGGTTAATCATGGAAAATGAATCTCATCACGTTCGTGGAGAGGGCAGTCCGTACGTACGCACGAGCGATGATATCGTTCCCATAATTATTGAATAGAATTTGAGTGAATGATATAATATCATAGAATCTATATTATGTTATAATAACCATATATAGTTATTCTTTACACCATTATACCTATCCAAGTAAGGTGGTGGTGGAAAAACTAATTACACCACGACGTGGAGACTGTATTCCATACATACGCACGCGCGGTGATTTCATTTTCTGTAGGATGGATAGATGGTGAAATGAGGTTGTTTCATATTTATAATATCATATAAGTATATTAGTTATACTGATTTTATTACTTTACAATGAAACAACTAAATAAGAGGAAGTTGGAGAAGAAAGAAACTTGAAAGAATCGATAGAAGAGATTACCTATTCTTCGACGCACCTCTTTTAAGATTCCTCTTAAGGGACAAGAGTTGGTATTTTGAGAATACCAGAACCTCCAGAATTTTTCTAGGAAAGTGGAGAAGAGAAATGGGTAGGGTTTTGACAAGCTTGAAATCTCAAGGTTTTGTGAAGAGGAGAGGTAGGAGGTGCCCTTTTATAAGGGAGGAGAGGGGCACCTTAGGAAAAACTTAAAATATTATTTTATAATAAATTTATATTCGGTTTATAATGGCTAAAAAGTGACTTATTTTGAGGATAGGGTGGGTATGGGTCAAAATAATATCAACCAATAGGTTTTAGACTAGTTTAGGTTACCATTTTAACCTTATCATTTATATTTAACTCTAAGTTAAATAATTTAACCTTTACCGTGTCTTCTTGTATTCTTACACTATATGGTTAATAAACATACTATAAACTACCAATAGAAACCCAATTGGTTCATTAATGTCATATATATTATTATATAAGTCTTTTTTCCAAACCGTATATTTTTAGGACCGTTATATCAATTAATAATATAATATTTGTTTTAAAAATTCTTTTATGTCAATTTTGACACTATTTGGTAGTTTGTTTTCTCTAAATTCATAACACCATTATTAATTTGAAAAAAAATTAATCTAACTAAACCTAATATATTATATTAACCTATAAAATTATTTTAATTCATAAAAAGTTTCAAATTACATTTATTTGGGTATTTATAATATCAATAATTTTAATATTTCATTAATTAGGTAATTATTGCATCACCATTGTGTCATAAATAAATTAAATTATTTAATGTCTAAAAATTATAAATAAAATACCATTATGTAGGAATTTTTTTTATCTTTATAATGAATATTTATAGTCGAATTTATCTTATTTATAACCCTATATTAAAAATGTTTTAGTTATTAAAATTTGATTTTAACTATTTTAACTCTTCTTTAAATAAAATAATAATAAATGTTCTAATCTAATCCAAGTGGACCTAAAGGGTAATATTTTATTACTAAGGTTGTTTTTGGTCTAATTATAGATATAAAATATAATTAGGGCATGTTTTAGGGTATTAATAATATCATTTTTACCCTTAATTACCTTGTTTACTTTTAACCGTGGTAAATAAAAGTAAAAAGTTATTATTCACCAAAAATTATTTTTATCTTATTGAACCAAATTTTACTCATTGATTTTAACCATGTCTCTCATATTTTCAAAATTAAACTCACAAAAGTAGTAAAATTAAGTTTTATGTAAACTTGGAAATTCTCCTAGGAGGTGGGTAAAAGACGGTTAAAAGTTCAATCAAAATTTTCTATATCTAAATTTTTTATAAAATGGCTCCAATGAATTACATTGAACTTATATAGGTATTATGTAGGTATTTTTACCTAAAATAAATTTATGTAAAATAAATTATTATTTAAATAAAAATTCAGTTTTAACCAATAACTCAATGTTTTCACTATTCATCAAAAATTGAAAGTTTTCATAAAAATACCAAAAATTCACCCTAGGATAATTTCGATATTCCGAATCCAAAAATGAAGTCCATTTTGAAAGATAAAATTTATAAAATTTCAAAAAGTGGTTATTACTATTCATAACGGCTAGTTTATATAATATTTTAATAACATATCATTGTTTTGTGAAACCTAGTATTGCGTACTACACACGCTATCGAGGAAGGTCGTGATTGCGTGTAATGCAAGCCATGTCAGGGATGCATGTATTGAAAGCTCCATTTGGTTTTGCGTATAACATAATCAAAAATTATTTCATTTATACATTAAACAAAATATATACTTAATGTTGTGTAGAATAATTTCCACAAAACGAACTTGAAATTGTGTGTTACACAAGCCAAGAATAGTGTTGTGTATACTGAAATCTAATACAGTGTTGTGTATAGTACAAGATAATCTTGGTGTAGTGTACAATAGAAGACATCAAATAAATTAAAAAGAATATATCTCATAAAATCTCGGGGTGTTACATTCTTCCCCCCTTAAAATGAATTTCGCCCTCGAAATTCATTGAGGTTATAAATCACTTACTACATGAAAGTTTCATTCATAGAAACACACATCGTAAAACGAAATACTAAAATTTAATTTTAAAAAGTTTAGTATGAAACATAACGGTTACCCAAATTAACTCATCACTGGGTTTCCACATAGGAGAACATAGGTGAAATATGGATATGAAAGAGAAATCTAACAATCATGTTTGGATGAAGAGTGGTAGAGAACACGGCTTTGAAAATGCCAACAATCACAAAGCCATAAATTTGTGATAATCTAAGGTACCATCTAATTCATCAGATATGAGGGCACTAGGACAACATTTTTGGTTTTCAAGATCATTTCCCTAATGTTGAATATTTTTTGAATTAAAATAAATACTTACTTGTTTTTGGTATAATCTCACTATTGGTCATTACTTGAACAATTTACACTTCATATCTTAAAGAAATAAAGTTGAATTTGTCATTTGTGAAGTGTTAGTAGATCATACGATAGAATGATCAGTCATTCCATCTGTCTCAAACATAAGGTTAGAAAAAGTTATATACATAAGTCCATCTATGGCGATATTAATCGTATATGGTTACAAAAATGGACTTATACTTCATCTATCATCATGCATAATAAAATAAAACTATTTTCTACTAGTCAGGGACTTCCTGTAGGCTAGTGGTAGGTGATAAAGTCCTATCGCACTTCAGTTTTGGGTTCAATTCCCCCAACCTTGTTCAACGCGACAGGTTGTCGCCCATCTTGCAGGTTGTCCTTTTTCTAAAACTACACTATTATAACATTCCAGAAAAAATATCGAAAAAATGTTCCATCCTTAAACAATATTATCTTATGTCCAACATAATCCATTTCAAATATTTAGGCTTATCCAAAATACTTCTATCTAAGATCATAGTCTAAAGAAAATGATTACTAGAAATTTCATCAACCAAGCATGTGAATACCATCATTTATCCCCCATATATCATGAGATATATTTTTTTTGTCACATTCCAAACTTGTTAATACCTTAATCATGTATTCTCCTAAAAAATGAACCTTTGTGAAAACATGAATGCTATCAAAAGTCAACTTTTTCCACATACCAAAATCCCAAAATTTATATATATTTAAACCATGATGTCACTTTGTCCTTATATTAGTCATGAGCTCATTAATAATATCAAACATATTATTTTCTCCTTATCAATTCATTATGAGCATATCATTTGCTTTCCAAAAATATTTTAATCACTTTTCATGGTTACCAGTACCATACAATTATTGAAAACCAATACATAGATATTCCAAAATTCCACGATACTATAAATGAGATTCCATGATACTATTTTGAAATCCCATTACATAAACACTTAATCATTCCACAACATCATTTTCATACAAAACATCACAAATAGTGATCTCATGTGACTTACCTTTGTCCTTTTCCTAAAGAGGTTGCTCACATTGATCATCATTAACCCTTGGATTAGGGCATTGATTAGCATAATGACCCATTTCCTTGCACTTGAATCATTGAAGTGTTGGTGGAGTGTTCTCTGTAGTCTTTTCTCTATTCACGTCATTTGAAACCTTTTTCCTATTACTTCGGCACTCAGATGCTCGATGACCTTCTTTTCCACACTTGAAACATTTTACAGTACCTTATAGACAATATCCACCATGATTCTTTCCGCACTTTGAGCATAAAGAAACATTAACCTTCTTTTCACCATTGTTCTGAGATTTTTCCTTGAACTCCATCTTTTGTTTTTTGTCAAAACCATGAGATGGATATATAACACCAACTTTCAGTTCTACCTTGATAGAAAAAACCAAAATTTCTTTATAGCTACTGAAGTCTCTTATATCTAATTCCCTTCTAAGACTTGGTTTTAAGCCACTGAATAATCGATCAACTTTACTTTTAGGTTGGATGATAAAGCCAGATGCATACCTTCCAAGCCTTGTAAAATTCACCTCGTATATACCAATAGATTCATCATCCTTTTTTCTTAAGATCAAGGAACTCCTTTTCCATATTTTTTTGAAGAATACGAGGGAATTACTTATTGAAAAACAAGTTCTTGAACTCGTCCATTCCATGGATTCAATTTTATCTCGGGTCATCGTATTCTTAATTAGAGTCCACCATTGGTCTGCTTCACCTTCTAAATGGTAAATAGAAAGAATGACTTTTTCATGTTCCGAATAGTGAAGTATGGAAAATATCTTTTCAATGGTACTGATCCATTTTTCAGCAACAAGTGGATTAGAAGACCCACTGAAAGAAGGTCGATGTTGCCTCATGAATGACTCAATAGAATACTGTTCCCTTCTCTGCTCATTTGGAATTCCAGAATGATTCATATCTTTTATAAGTATAGCAATAATATTTTTCACTCCATCTCCCATAACATTGGTTTGTTCAAGAGGAAAATAATTGCATTGTCCATTACATTTATCAACACGGTTCCATCGGGTTCCATCCATCGTCTAAAACCCAAAAAGAATAGTGTGAGAGGAAAAAATCATGCTAGGGAAGAAACCATAATAAAGGGGGAGTACCTTCAATATATAACATCTAAGGTTTAATTCTAATATCGTTACCATAATTCTAGGACTATAACCTATACGTATACTTAACCTTAGGGACATCCCTAGACATACCTTAGAAATATCTCTAGAGATCTCACTAAAGTTTTCGCATCCTAGTTTCCAAAGGTTTACTAAACCTTTCCTCTGATACCAACTGTAGAGACCCCAAATTTGACGTACATAGGCATTACATTACTTTTTCGGAATACTTAATACATAAGAAAAACCAACACTCAAGGACCATAATAGTTTAGTGTCTTTGGAAACTCAGAACACAATCTTCTAATCATGGTGAAAGATCTTCAACATCCCCTATAAAGATCTTCCCCTTTTGTTTTCTTACCTAAAACATTTATTTATATCCTAGGGAAAAGAAAACATATAAAAGGTGATCTCAAACGCTCAATAATGGTAAGCATGGAGAAAATAAAAGAAACCATATACATTTGAACTTAAAAACATGAACATAATGTTTAAACATCGAAATCTTGAGAAATGAAATAAAACATGGCAGTACGTAAGGCATAGATCATAATGGAACATCAGTCATGATAAAATAGCATGGGAATAAAACATGTAATTGTGGAAAACCATTAATCACTTGATATTATTTCCATAGTAGCCAAGGCATTGCTGCCAAGACCATCTTAGTGGACAAAGTCCCTTACTGAATCGAGTTCACTCCTCGTTCCAGTCCTGTATCACTGAACCAGATAAACTTTCCATTCCCTCCATGTATATCTCATGAGATATAAATATTTACCCAATTAATTTGAGGGAGATATAGGTCCCACCCATCTCATAATGAAATCATTATTACTTGTGCCACAAAAATAAACATAAATCATTCATCATAACCCAAAGAGTAAAATGGGTTTCATAAACATCATCCCATCATAACATAATCCATATAAAACAAATGGATATCATTTAATCATAAGAAAAGTGAAACCATGTAAATCATAGAGACATTATACTTGAAACATACACTTATGAAATAATTTCATCTTAAATAGAAAATGGTTTTGATAAAACACTTGAAATGAATTTTTGAGGAAAATATCCTTTCTTCTTCAAAATCATTTTCTTTTCACAAAATGCCATGAAATTTTAAAGGAAAAGGATTTTGTTGAAAATAGTCATGAAATATTGTAGAGTAAGCTTAATGAAAATAAGGCATTATGAAACTGTAAAAATACCTTCATGTCGTATAAGTTAAAAAAATATTCTCCTCGTACTTTTAACGGAAAAGTCAAAAAGTATCTCTTACTGAAAACGATGAAATATTCCTTTCATATATTTTACTAACAACTCACCAATAGGTACAATTGGATTTAAAAAATTGTAGTAGGATAGAAATAATATTACATATTGAGGAAATATGGATGTGGATGATAAATATGCCCCAGTAAATTCTGAAGTATAAACAATCTTGGATAAAAATGAGATTGTGAGATTTTCCCTTACCTTATGTCCAATATGCTTCGTATGTATCCGAACCTCCTGTATAACGATTTAAATAACGTCATTGAATTATTACAGAATCATATTCATTGTTATGATATAATATATAGTTTAATTATGACTTTATATTACCCGTTATTTTTTAAATTCCAAGTAAATTCCATGTAAATCATGGAAAATGAATCTCATCGCGTTCGTGGAGACGGTAGCCCGTACGTACGCACAAGCGATGATATCATTCCCTATAATTATTGAATAGAATTGGAGTGAATGATATAATATATCAGAATCAGTATGATGTTATAATAACCATATATAGTTATTCTTTAGATCATTATACCCATCCAAGTAAGGTGGTGGTGGAAAAACTAATTACCCCACAGCGTGGAGACGGTATTCCGTACGTACGCACGTGCGGTGATTCTATTTTCTATAGGATGGATAGAAGGTGAAATGGGGTTTTTTAATATTTATAATATCATATAAGTATATTATTGATACTGATTTTATTACTTTTCAATGAAACATCTAAATAAGAAGAAGTTTAAGAAGAAAGAAACTTGAAAGAATCGGTAGAAGAGATTACCTCTTCTTCGATGCACCACCTTTAAGCTTCCTTTTAAGGGACTAGAGTTGGTATTTTGAGAATACCAGAACCTTCATAATGTTTCTAGGGAAGTTTAGAAGAGAAATGATCAGGGTTTGGCCGAGATTGAAGGCTCAAGGTGTTGTGAAGAGGAGAGGGAGGAGGTTCCCTTTTATAAGGGAGGAGAGGTGAACCTTAGAAAAAACTTAAAATATTATTTTATAATAAATTCATATTCCATTTATAATGTCTCCAAAGTGACTTATTTCGAATATAGGGTGGAGATGGGTCTAAATCTTCTCAACCAATAGGTTTTAGATAAGTTTAGGTTAAAATTTTAACCTTATTATTTAGATTTAACTCTAAGTTAAATAATTTAACCTTTACCGTGTCTTCTTGTATTCTTACACTATATGGTTAATAAAATTACTATAAACTACCAATAGAACCCAAATTGGTTCATTAATGTCATATATATTATTACATAAGTCCTTTTTCCGAACAATATATTTTTAGGACCATTATATCAATTAATAATATAATATTTGTTTTAAAAACTCTTTTATGTCAATTTTGACACTATTTGGTAGTTTGTTTTCTCTAAATTCATAACAACATTATTACTTTGAAATAAAATTCATCTAACCAACCCTAATATGTTATATTAACCTATAAAATTTTTGTAATTCATAAAAAGTCTCAAATTACATTTATTTGGGTATTTATAATATCAATTATTTTAATATTTCATTAAATAGGTAATTACTGCATCACCATTGTGTCATAAATAAATTAAATTATTTAATGTCTAAATATTATAAATAAAATACCATTATGTAGTAATTTTTTTATTATTCTAATGAATATTTATAGTCTAATTTATCTTATGTATAACCCTATATTAAAAATGTTTTAGTTATTAAAATTTGATTTTAACTATTTTAACTCTTCTTTAAATAAAATAATAATAAATGTCCTAATCTAATCCAAGTGGACATAAAGGGTAATATTTTATTTCTTAGGTTTTTTGGGTCAAATTATACTTATCCAGTAGAATTAGTACATGTTTTAGGGTAATAATAATATCATTTTTACCCTTAATTACCCTGTTTACTTTTAATCGTGGTAAATAAAATTAAAAAGTTACTATTCACAAAAAAATTATTTTTATCTTGTTGAACCAAATTTTACTCCTTGATGTTAACCATGTCTCTCAGATTTTTGAAATTCAACTCACAGAGGCGGTAAAATTAAGTTTTATGTAAATTTGCAAATTCTCCTAGGAGGTGGGTAAAAGACGGTCAAAAGTTCAATCAAATTTTCATATATCTAAAATTATTATAAAATGACTCCAATTAATTACATTGAACTTATATAGTTATTATGTAGGTATTTTTATCTAAAATAAATTTAAATAAAATAAATTATTATTTAAATAAAAAGTCGATTTTAACCAATAACTCAGTGTTTTCACTATTCATCAAAAATTGAAAGTTTTCAGAAAAATACCAAAAAATCACCCTAGGCTAATTTCGATATTCCTAATCCAAAAATTAAGTCCATTTTGAAAGATAAAATTTATAAAATTTCAAAAAGTGGGTATTACTATTCATAACGGCTAGTTTATATAATATTTTCATAAAATATCGTTGTTTAGTGAAACCCGGTATTGCATACTACACACACTATCGAGAAAGGTCATGATTGCATGTAATTCAAGCCATGTCCGGGCTGTGTGTAGTGCAATCTCCCTTTGGTGTTGCGTATAACGTAATCAAAACTTATTTCATTTATACATTAAACAAAATCTATACTTGATGTTGTGTAGAATAATTTCCACAAAACGAACTTGAAATTGTGTGTAACACAAGCCAAGAATAGTGTTACATATACTGAAAGAAAATATGGTGTTGTGTATAGTACAATATAATCTCGGTGTAGTGTACACTAACAGACATCAAAGAAATTGAAAACAATATATATCATAAAATCTCAGGTTGTTACAGTGTTACAATATGGGAGTGTTCAACCCCACCTAGATATAATATATCTATCCGAATATGGGATTTGTAATGTGATTATCCATAAGGATTAATGACATGTGATGTGTTCATTAAACAGATTAGTATACACCCATAGAATCGAGAACACATGAGTTGGCTATATGGTATTAACATGTTCCATGTCCAATTGTTACTCGATGCCTTGTAAAAAGGGAAAATATGATAATGAATGTTTTCATATAATGCAAGCCGATGGAAGCTGGTATAGAGATATATGTGCTTGATGTAGATCATGCCATATCCCTTTATAGATTTAGTAGAATTTATTATTTGCTATAGGATTCTCCTTTTTTACATATATGGATCCAAATATTTTTGTTTGTTTTAAATTATTTAAAGTCCCAGAGTATGACACTTTGTGGTTGAATTAATGGGGATTGAGTTTAACTTAGAGAGTTACTCTAAAAGTGTTTTAGAGTTATTCCAAAAGTGTTTTGAAAGGGGTATTCCCAAGGTATTTTATTTTATGTGACACATGGTTAGGTAAATGATAGTTTTAAAAAAGTGTTTTGAAAAAATATCCAAATGATTTTTGGATATCATTTCATGAGTTATTGTTTATGTTATAATATAAGGTAAAATTCAAAAAAGTCTTTGAGGGTTTAGTTCAAGTGTGATATTGAAGTATATTTTTCCTAAATCCATATGTGTGTATATATATGTGGTGTATTTTTTTTCATGAAAATTTATATTTTCGTGCATTATGGGTATATCATTTATACTGCCTACAATAATAGTTTGGGTAGTTTGGTCATCCAAATGACTACATTTGATATAACATTTCAATTGATAAAACATTTTAGAGTAAATTCATATGATTCATTAATACATTCATGAACCATCCTTGAGATTTATTCATGTGTTTCATTGAATGAATAAATTAGACAATAATCAAGGAGCATCCTTGACTGTTTATTTAAACTACTACCATGAGATAATAGGGGTGTGTGGATTTTAGATCGTTGTCATTGGACAAACCTAAATACACCCAAAATATTTCTTCATATTACTCATTTTCACTATGAGACACTATAAAGTCATGGATGTTGGTGGATCTCTCTCAAACGTCAAGTGAGTCAGGCATAACCCATGGATACCTTCAGAGGTAGGAGGATTTCATCTACCACTTTGGTGATCATCCTCAAACACTCTAGATGAATACCATAAAGGCTACAGATATTGTCATTTAATATTTGTTATTATATTTATAGTATTTAGATTCTCATTCTTAGATGATGCTCGCCGACCCATTTCTCTCTTTATTATTAGTTTATTTTCATATGAGATACTAGCTCATATTGAATGAAATAATAATACCATCCAAAAATTAGATGATTCAACACAACCTATGGATAAACTATAGAGGTGGGATGATTTTATTTTCCACTTTTTTATCTCTCTCAAACTCATCTGATGGAGATTAAGAATGATACAGTGGGTCTTTGGTGTAAGGTACTCCAGGCTTATGGTAGTTCTTCATTTTAGTTTTATTTTATGTTTCATTGATCTAGTATGGTATATCATCATATTTTTGTTTTTATTATCTTTTAATATGTCTAATAACTATTATTATATTCTCATGAAACCTAAATATTCTAAAAAAATTCACCTCTGATGTGACCAAGTTTTTATTGTGGATTTAACACATTGAAAGTAGTTGTTCATGAGGTATAACCGATGATGATTCTTCTGTCTAAAATAGGTAAAAATATAGTAAAATAAGTTGTCACTATTATGTAATACTATTTTAAATTAGAATAATTTTTTATTTTGATATACTTACACATTATTCCCATACTCTTTATGTGTTTTCATCTACTAGTATTCAATTTTTATTTACACGATCCTCCTTCCATAACACATTATGCGGGATGAGAGTGGCTTTGGATTTTGATTCATCAATATAAATATAAACAAGGGAACATAATTATGTTGTTGTTTCATGACACAAAAAATTATTATAGTATATTTAAAATACATACCATTTTTTTCAAGTGAAGCATGCCCCATTCTTTCTTTACAGTAGGTGTATGTTAGTTTTGATACACATTTTTTTATTTCCAACACCTAATTGTTGTTTTATAAATTAAATACTCTTAATCAAAGTGATTTATACATGTATTTCCAAGTAAAGTATTACCAATCACAATGTACCTGAAATGATGTCTCCTCATGATGACCAATAAATGCATTCCATGTTTTTTGGTTTATCTTGTGTATGTGGTGGGTGTGGGTTTAATTTCACTTTGAAATTCATGAGATTATTCTTCATAATAATTCTCTAAAATACCCTATGAAACATTCTAATGACCATTAATACAAATTTCATTCGAAAAACATCTAGTATAAATTCACTCTATAAGGGATACTAATGAGTAAATCAATATTTCATTATTTTATTTTTTTTAGTAAAATAGAGAAAGTACATCATAATGTTACCCTATAATCTTCCTAAATTAGTAACTTAATTATGAGAATAGAATTGTGAAATGTATATACACTTATTATAATGTTCATTTGATTGGTGAAACCAATTTAACTAATGAAAATAGTTTTTTGGGGGGGTTATAGTATGGATGTGTGAATTCCATCCAACCTCGAATTTGATGCATCTGTTTCTCTCCTTAATATTTTTTTTGACACCAATGTTCTATAATGATCCTATTTTTTTGGGACATAGGTTATTCACCTTATACTATTTCCTTGGTTTCAACATCATCAATATGTTGTTCCTTGTGATTAGTAGCATTGACATGTGGAGAAACCTATTGTTCCTTTGGATAGAGAGTATCAGCATGTTCAGAAACCAATTGTTTCTTAGGATTGGTATCATTGACATATGGATAAGCCATTATATATAAAAGTGATCGAAAATTTAATTTATACTATATAAATGTATTGGTGAATAAATAATATTATGAGGTAACACAATTTATATTAAAAAATATAACATGATTATTGGATTCTATCTTTTTTTTATTTAAAGGTTAAAGAAATTTGAACCCTCTATTTAGTATCAGAATACCCTTATTATGGTATCCTATGACATGAAATTACCCATATATATTGGGACCACTTTTAAATTATTATGATATCCCAATGAAAGGGTCATCCTCAGTTGAATTAATATCTAACCCTGTAGTGGTTTTGGTAGATAAAAGAACAATTAACCACATTCTATTTGTAGGATACATGACATAAAATGCTAATACTGCTTATGATTCCATTATTAAGGATTATTACTTGTAACATTAATTAATAAAATCTACTTTCATGAATCCCAATTCATCAATTTTAAGGACACTCCTATTATCAACCCACTACAATTGAAAAAATACTACTCGAAATGTTGTATAATCCAACACCCATATTTGTTTGATGACTCCAAAGTATAAAACATTAACATAAATTTTATTTCTCTCCTTGTAACTAGATACATGCATCAATTTATCCACTAGAGTAACTCAACTATTTTTCATGATACCACATTTATCGCATTCCTTTGTATAGAACTCATAACACATAATAATATAACCATTAAAATATAATAAATGCAAACTTGGTCCTTTGGATAGCCATCAAAGTCATTTTGAAATTGAATTTTGAGTTTCAATTGACTCCTTGAATATATGGTCTAAAAACCATCCTAAAAACCATCTATTATGTGTATTTGATATTTATATTTCATCCTTAGATAGATTCAAATGAATAATAATTACTTTTTGGGAATCAATATTTAGAAAAAATAATAAACTATTATATAAAATGAAAAGTTAAGCATGCGCTTACTCTATAATAGTAATTTCAACAAAATATATTTCAAAAATTCATTTACCCAAAAATTGATCACTATAAAAATATTTTCGTAGATCAATGTTTTCCACATCGAATAGATAGTTGATACATAATTCAATGGATTCCTCAACAATATATCACTCTACAATACAACATTTTGGGTGACTTTTTTTAACACACCCTTTCGAAATATTTATATACCATTATATGGAGTATATCCATCTATAATGTATAGAACCACATATATAGATCTCTCTAACTAAGTGAACCATCAAGAGAACTGGAATATCAAATAATAAATATGGGAAGAACATTTAAAATTCACATAATATGATAGGAATTTCATTTTACATAGTTAAAAATTTCATTGTGCCAATAAATTTACTGTATATAGATTTTAAAAATAAGAAAATATTGATTAATGTATGAATTGTTTTTTGGGAAAAATGTAATTTAAATCTATATGCATTAGATATTTACTCAAAACATGAAAGTCAAGTGATTTTATGATTTTTAACTTTTAATCAGTCATTAACATGACATTATTGATATTTTATTAATACCCCTATAGAACCTTTACACCATTTAGGAATTTTTAAAACTAAAATATATCTTTCCTGGGAAGTGTGTAGGCATATATAGGAAGAAAAGTTAAATTTCTACCCTTAATTGGAACAAAGTCATCTCGTATCCCCATGTAAATCATGTAAAACTTATCTTTAATTGTCAGGAACCAAGCTAGGAATTCATCCAAACCAGCACCCAACTCGAGCCGTGGCAAGGACCGAAGGGTGTTCTCGATCCCCCTGGGTTAGGAACAAGTGTCCAGGTATCAAAACTAAAATATGGGAACAATTTTACCCAATTTAAATACACGTATACAACCAACAAGATAAGTTAAACAAAACGGAAAATAAAATACCAAAAAGGGTATAACCAATTTCCAGATTTAAGATTTATAATCTTTAATCAAGACCATAAGACTAAAATAAAAGAAACTGAAACTCCATCCCAAACCTCAATGTAATGAGAGGAGAAACATCCTCAAGACACCACCAAAAAACCCACAAGATATGACTAATAACAACCTAATCTACCATCATTGAACCCCTTACCTTTTCCTGAGTCAAACACGTGACAAGGTCTACATACACCGAGAGGTGTATGTAGGGTGTGATCCAAATCCTAGTAGGATTCCAACCAAATAGAAAGATTCCATACTATAACATTTAAAATAAAATTTATTGAGATCATTTATATAAAAACCTTCATATATATTTTTAGAGAAAAAAATTGAAGGAAAACCAAAATCATGGTAAACACTTTCTAAGGGAACCGTTTCTATAAGGAAACATTTTTTAGTACAACACTTTTAAATGTAATATATCAAAAGGAAACTCTTGCTAAAATAGACTTACTTTAAAATTAAATACCCTCAAGGTCCACCATATGCCGATGCATGGAACTTCATCACATAAGTCTCATGTCAATTAGAACACCATGGGTAAATCTATAAAGTTAATATTCCTTGAGTGAGATTCTAAAACCTCGTACCTTAGTGTATGGTGGTAAAAAAACCACAATAAAAACTTTCTCATGCACGAGCCACTAGGAGGGGAGACCACAATGGACTAGTAATCTCCCGTAATCATCATAGTTTAGTCAATGTTGTAAGTGTCGATTCTTCTATATGAAACTGGAACAAACCACTTACAAATCATCTAACGCACTAGAACTAGTCATCCCACCTATATACTAGATATTCCATTTGTTATTGAGTTTATGTTTACATGCCACACATACCACCACTTTCTCAAATCACTTCCAAGAAATTTAAGAAAATTCACATTTTCTAAAAAACCAAACCATTTTCAATTTTAATGATACTAAAATCCCCTTTCAAATACATTTTCCATTACTTATACAATTTATAAATCCCCATTTGAAAAAAATCAAAGAAGAAAACAATTAATTCCAACTAAGTCCATGGTTCAATCCCCTTTCAAACCCACATGATTTTATTTTGAAGACATGCTTCCATCCATCCATCTAAACATAATTTTTTTATTAAAACCACTTTAAGGGGAAGTGGAAAACCGAAGTTCACAAGACACATCACTAACAGCTAAAAGAACTCACAAAATTAAAAAACACGAGGCTTAGATGATTTGAGTCAGAAAACCTATATAATTCCCATTGCAGGGTACCAACCTAAGTACTTGGATCCTCCCTGATTAAGTCCTAGAGGTAAGACATCATTTTTTCCATAGTTTTAATGAATTCATCCACAGAAATTATGCCTCTTCTGAAACCTCGAGAAACGATCCGGTCTTGCTTTTCAATCCACTCTTGTTGCTCCTCCGTGCATATCACCTACATCTGTCTTTTATAAATTCTATCAATTTCCTCCTTTGAGGACCCCATTTTTAATACATTAGCACCTCAAGTTCCCCTGAAAACACATTTCACATACCTAAAATAATTCATAAAACACTTCCAATAATTTACACAATAAGGCACACATGAAAAACGTGACCATTTCCTTTAGAAAACCCAATTTTATCATATATGCATGTCAAAAAATTTCCAAAAACATATTTCTTAACACAAAAATAAACCATATAATATATTTATAAACTCAAACAAGTAATCTAAAATTGTTTAAAAATGTTAAATCTTGGAACCACCTACCTTGAACCAAGAATCTTTCAAAAAATTGTGGAAAACACCAACCACAGTTCTACCGAACCCTAGAAAGTCAATATTTTACCAAACATATCAAGATAAAACCCCAGAAAACAATATATGACCCTAAAGTGAACAAAATACCCACTATAAAAACGAAACCCCATATAAATTGGGAAGAATCCCTATAAAATAAGTAGAAATAATAGAAGAGACACTTACTTGAAGATCCAGAGGGAAATCGAACAAAAAATCTACCAAGAAAGAGCCCAATGGAGAGGAGAAGGAGGGGAGACCCAAAAATTGTAAAAAATCCTATGTGGGGGTGATTAAGGGGTGTTTGGGGTTAATAATTTGGGAGATATAAAACGATAAACTAAACTTTTTATGACCTAGACAGACTACACAGTTAGTCTGCACAATTTATCAAAACGTGCGGCGACCGTGCACCCATATATTCCGAGGAGGGTACCTACTCCGTGGTTTTACTTACCATGAGGAATATGTGTGGATGATTCTATTGAAAATACCAACCTACCGCATGGTTCTTGGGCCGAGGTGCATGACTGTGCACTGGTCATGCGGTAGCTACTGACTCAACCTGCAACCTACCTCATATTTACCTGGGTAGGGTGCACGGTTTCTACTAACCATGCATCGATTGTGCACCAAAAACTATCCACATAAAATTCAAATTTTTATTGAAAATTCAAGGGGATACTCATATAAAATCACTATTCTAAGAATAAATAGAGAAAATATCTCAAAAATTCAAACTAGTCACACCCATTTCCTGAGAAATTAACTGAGAACCAAACCCAAAATAGAAAAGCGTGAAACCAAAAACCTGGGTGTGAAACTTCTCCCCACCATAACACTTTCATCCCCCCAAAATCCACAAAATGTTCTGATAAAAAACAAATTGGTACTCCTTCACCACTCAAGGAGATTCCTAAATAACATCAAATGTGAGGAAAGCAATAACACTATGGGCAGGAAAAGATATTTTCAAGTTGAAATTAGGAGAAGAGAATAGACTACCTACTATGTTACACCTACCCCCAAAAGGTAAAACCCCTCTAGTTTATCGATCAAAAGAAATGAACTTTCACAACACACAATCCAACCTCTTAATAAAAAACACCCCAGACCTTTCCAAATGAAACTCATGCCACTTACCTGAGATAAGAAAAAAAAACCCAAATCACGTTTTGATGAATACTTTGATAAAATTACTTCCACAAATATATTGTGTGCACTCCAATCCCAATGTTTAGTCAAGATAGAAGATTTGGGTTATATATATCTAAATGATACTACCTACTGCTAATCCTACACTAGAAATGAAACTGAATTCTCAACATGAGGAGGCCTGAATGAAATCCACACCATAAGACACTGGTTGGAATCGATTTACTCCTGATAAATTTAATTGTGATCCATGGTGGGTATCCCCACCATAATAAACATCCATCTTAACTAACTAGCACTGAATGATATGGGAAAACTGTCATGAGCCAGCTTAGGAACTTCCCACACAGACCAAATCCCCCACTATAAGGGACCCAATGAAAGAAGATCCAAACCAAATGGGAAACAATACATAGTTCATTGCTCCCATAGGATTATATCATACTTAGATAGTCCCAAACAAAAAATGAGATCTATTCACAAGGTTTTCCATGCAAGTTCCATCAGATGAAGACTCATGCCTAATAAGGCACAACTATTGGGATTTTAAGATGATGAGATGACCACACCTCTTTATAACCAAGGAGGAGCTCTTCCACTCATGTGGGTCACAACATTGAGATGAGGTCCCCATGTCTCTTTCCACTAGGTGGGTCTATTAGAAATGAATAGCTACACAGAAGGCTTAAACTATCTCCATTTCCCATATTGAAGATAGATTTTATACTAAGGTCCCTTACACCCCTAAGGGTTCTTGACTACATGACAGATTCACTTCGGGGGCTATGGTTGTAGCCCTGATGTTTTAAGAATATTCTACCTTGTAGTCATGAATTGAAGAATCCCAAATGAAATTTCTTGTTATGTTTCCACAAAAAACCACTTCGAGATCCAGACAACACCAATAGAACAGAACACACCCCGAGACCTACTCTACCTCAAAATGGCACTTCACAGTGACAAGGAATTTTAAGATCCACATGCATCATCCCTTTAACCTCAAACAATAAATAACTCTAAAGGTTCCACAACATCCATATTTTAATTTGAACGAGAACATGACACTTCAAGATTCTAGTAAACATAACCATCAAAACATAAGGTTCCTTACAAGTTAAGAGACTTTAAACCGAGTCCCGAGCAGTAGGTGATTTCTATAAGTGGCCATTATAGAATCTTACGGCCATATTTTCCACACTGGGGGCCTAGCATTACCCCTTTCATAGAGTAAACAATAAAATATACAAAGACTTGTTAAAGAATTTTCCATTACCAATAACTTCAGACTACTTTCCACTCTCCTCACTGGAATTCCCTTCACTACTTCCAGGCATGACCTTCAAGCCTAAAGGAGGAAAACTTCACCTTCAACGACTCAAGTAACTCGAGAAGTAGAGGTTTCTTTCAATTGATTTTCAATATACACTTCCATTGTGAAAGGAACAACATAACCAAAAAAGAAGAGTTGGATTCAATTCCTAAAGCTCAAGAAGAATGTCCTTACTATGATCAACTGGTGGGTCCGCTGATGAGAAATAAATCGTGGATTCACTTTGGTTATGCACTAATTTTATATGGGGGCATACAATAGCAAATAAAGGAAACTGGGGATAAAAAACTATCCCATTGGAAAGATTTTACTACAAACAAACACCAAACACATAGAGGGAACTCACCCTAAGTTTTCTCAAAACATTTTTCAGAAGAACAAACTAACCATTATTTCAAAGCCAACTCATCGACAAAAACTCAATCATGAAAACACCCTTCAGACACAAAGTACTATAGAACTCAACAAATTTCCCAAACAACATTACCAAAATACAATAGGGAACACCACACAATCATCAGTTATCAAAAAATCACATTTCCTCTTAAAATCACCTTTGGAAATAAAACAGGATTTGTTGGTTGCACATCCACCAATAGTATCCCATAGAGTCTCAAACATGCATTTTCCTGTGCCAAACCTGGAACTCATACAGTTTTTCACACATGTACAATGAATGTGTTCACTCATGAGAATACCAAATGTCAAAACAAAACTTTTAAAATTTCAAAAAAAAAACATTCAACCCACACTCCCATTTCAAATCCCACGAATCCTATTTTCAAAAACCACTAGCCACAAAACCCAAATCCCATTTCGAATGTCATAGAACATTTTAATAAAAACACTAACCATTGAAATAAAACCCATTTTCAAACTATAAAAATCAAATCCAAAACATTTCATTTCATTTCAAAACATTTTCAACTATATATCAAACCCCACTTTATCAATAACCATTAAATTAAAAAAATCATATATTCTAATTTTAAAAAAGGTTTCCAAAACCCTTTTGAAAATAAATTTCCATTTTCAAAACAACCACTTTTTGATAAACCAAAAGTTTTGATTATAAAATCTAGTCTTGATAAACTCATCCCCAATTACTCAAAATAATTTTACAAAAATACACCTTTCCCAATTTTCATTCAAAAAATTTATGAAAACCCTTTTCCCACCTTTTTGAGAATCAAACCATCTCCACTTTAAAATCCATTTTCTTCAATTTTCAACTAAGGGTTTTCAAAATAATTTTTCATAACCCAAAGAGACACAAGAAAATACTCAAAGGGTGAAAATAGTGCCAATGGGTGACTTGAACATATGGTTGATAACCATTTACCAATTACACAACCATCATGGATAGTATTCTTGGACCATGTCCCCTGATCCAAATCAATTTTCAGGTCCTACAAGTTCTCTAGGTCCATTTTCCCGACTCCCATTTCATTTCCCATACAAAAAAAACATAAGAACCAAGAAAACCATATGAAACCTGAATTACCCTGGAAACTTAAGTCTTTTCATGAGGCGTGCTGGCCATACACTATAATCATAACTAGAACATCAATTCCCAAAATCCTAGATATGGTCTACCCAAACTCTTCCCCCAAGAACAAGACCCAAAAGTGCATTACCTATCTCTTGTAACATTTTTTCACGAACCAAGATGGGTATTTATCCAAACCATTCCCTGAACTAATCTGTGTCAAGGCCCAAAGGGCATTTTCGATCCCCACGGGCTGGAAACAAGTGCCTAAGTATCAAAACTAAAACATGGGAATAATTTTACCCGATTTACAAACATGTAAAAAGCCAACAAGATAAATAAAAAAATAAAAAAACACAACCAAAAAGGGTATAACCAATTTCCATATTTAAGATTTACAATCCTTAATCAAGACTATAAGATTATAACAAAAGGGAACTGAAACTCCATCCCAAACCTACATGCAATGAGAATAGAAACATCCTTAAGACATCACCACCAAAACCCATACGAGATTAAGACTAGAAACCTAATCCACCATCACCAAAACCCTTTACTTTTCCAAATTCGAACACATAACAAGGTATACATACACCCATAGGTGTATGTAAGGTGTGAGTTAAATCCTAGAAGGATTCCACCCAAATAGAAAGATTCCATGATATAAAATTTAAAAGAAAATTTATCAAGATCATTTACATAAAAAAACTTTGAAACATTTTTAGGGAAAATATTTGAAGGAAAACCATGCTCAGAGAAAACACTTTCAAAGGGAACCACTTCCACGAGGAAAAATTTTTAAGTAAAAAACTTTTAAAGGCAACATATTAAAGTGAAACTTTTTCTAAAATAAACTTAATTTAAAATGAAATACCCTCAAGGTCCACCATATTCCAACAAATGGAACCTCATCACATAAGTCTCGTGTCAATTAGAGCACTATGGGTAAATTAAATAGGGTTAATCTTGCTCGAGTGGGACACTAGAATCTCATACCTCGGGGTAGGGTGATATAGAAACTGCAATCATAGATTTCTAGAACATGTGACTCTAGGAGGAGACACCCCAATGGCCTAGTGGTCTCCTATAATCATCATAGTTTAGTTTATGTTGTTTGTTTCAATCCTTCTTGATGAAATCAGGACAAAACACTTTCAAATCATCTAGCACACTAGAACTACCCAGCCCACCTAGATTCCAGGGATCTCCTTGTGCTTGAGTTTTTGGTCACATGCCACACATACCACTACTATCACAAATCACTACCCATCAACTCAAGTAAATTTCCATTTTCCAAAAAACCAAACCATTTTTCATTTTACTCACAAAAAAACCCCATTGAAATAAATTTTCCATTACTTATACAATTCAAAAATTATTTTTTAGAAAAACTCAAGGAAGAAAAAAATTAATTCTAACCAAGTCCATGGGTCAATCCCCTTTAAAACCCACATATAAAACTATTTTATTTTCAAGACATACTTCCCATTATTTAAACGATGTAAAATTCATACCAATTGTGAAAAAAAATAAAAAATGCCAAAAATAATTTATTACATTTGAAAAACCCATTTTAATACATTAAAACCTCAATTACCCTTGAAAACACATTTATATTCACTCAAAAAATTCATAAAGCCATTCCAAAAATTTCCACAACAAGACACACTTGAAAAACGTGACCATTTCCTTTAGAAAACCCACTTTCATCATATATTCATGTCAAAACATTTCCAAAAAATATTTCACACCACAAAAATCAACCATATAACATATATATAAACTGAAACAAGAAATCTAAAATCATCTAAAAATTTTAAAGCATGAAATCTCCTACCTTAAATCAAGAAGATTTCAGAAAATGGGGAAAACTTCAATCACACCTAAAAAACCCTATAAAGTCAATATTTAACAAAAAACATCAAGATCAAATCCTAAAAAACACTATCTAACCCTAAAACAAACAACCTACCCACTAGAAAACTGAAACTGCAAAGAAATAGGGGAGAAACCCTTGAAAAGAAGGAGAAAGAAAATAAGATACCACTTACTTGAAGATCCGGTGGGAAATCAAACTGAAAATCCACCAAGAGGGAGCCCAAGGGAGAGGAGAAGGAGGGTAGAGGCACTCATAGAGAAAAATCACAACTGGGAATGAGAAAGGGGTGTTTGGGGTTAATAATAGGGGAGACATAACATGAGAAACCAAAATTTTAATGACATGGACTGGCCGCATGGTTTGTTAAACTGTGCGGTGATCGTGCACGCAACCTTTCCAAGGAGGGTACTTGCCACACGATTAATTCACACAATCCGACATACCATGAGAAAGATGTGTGGTTTCTTCCAGTCAGGACCCTAACCTACCATACAGTTCATGGGCCGAGGTGTATGAACATGTGCTAGCTGTGCGGTAGCTACTGTCTCAACCTGCAACCTACCGCACAATTACCAGGGCAGGGTGCACAATTTCTACTAACCATGCTCCAATTGAGTTCCATACACCATCAACAAAAATCTTGCATTTGTCTTGAAAATTCAAGGGGATAATCATGGAAAATCACCAAACTAATAATAAATAGAGAAAACACCTCATAAATTCAAACCTTTCACACCCGAATCCTAAGAACATAACTGAGAACCAAACCTGAATCGGAATAAAGGTTGAAACCAAAAAATAGGGTGTGAGATTAATTCCATACTTTGTTTTATTGATTTTATTTAGTAACAATCCAATGACATTGTCACATACAATTTTTTCCACATGAAAGGTCTCAATAAAATGCTCAATGTACAAATAATTCCAGTATGGTAATTCAAAAAAAAGTGATATCTTTTTCCAATTGGTTTTTATAAGGTTTTCTGAATAAGTTTTACCAAAAGTGGTATACATATCCTTTACATTTTTAAATGGTTGATCACTAATTATTGGATATGGTATTGTACCTTTTTATGAATTTACATCAAAAAATGTCTTCCATGATTGGTATTTATGTCACCGGGGTAGAAATTTTCAATTTTTTAGAAACACCATCCATGAGGAATGTTTCAACCTAATTGAGTGTGTACCATTTTCACAAATGGGACACCCTTGAGTTCATTTTATTCTATATCCTAACAAATTTCCATAAGAAAAAAAATTTATTGATCATCCCATACAACCTGGATCTCAATATGAAATATTCATATCTGTAAGAATCATACAACCTAACACATTAATCCCAAATTAATTTCAGATCTTTGATCAATGGAGAAAAATAAACATCAATATCATTACCTGGATTTTTTGGTCCTGATATAAGAATAGAAAACATAATCAATTTTCACTTCAAGTATAATAATGGTTTAAATTTATAATTTACCAACATATCAATAAAAGTATTGTCAGTGCTACTATGTAAAACAAAAGGATTCACACCATCTATAGATAGTTCAAGGCAAAGGTTTTTCATCTCATTTCAAAATTTAGGATACTTGCGATCAATTTTCTTTTACTCCTGAGAGTATTTTGGGTGATTAAGTTTCCCATCTTGATTTCTTGTATCTCTATTCCATATAAATTTCCTTGCAGTATCATCACTTCCATATATGTACCTAAACCTTGGAATGATTAGAAAATACCATATAATTTTTAAAGGAATTTATTCATCTTTCTTGTATCGAGACACACCAAACTTTGGGAAATTTTAAGTGATTCATAATCCTTTCAAAATATTATACAGTCATTTGGACATACATGTATTCTTCCAAATATCAAACCCATTGAACATAGTATTCATTTAATATCATATTCTTGGTAAGGAATATCACTATATTCTATTAGAAAATCATTCAAGAGATAAATTAATTTAGTAAAGATGGTTTCACTCCATCCATTGATAGAATTTTCATTGTATAGCTTCATCATGGTTGACAATGTTGTATATATAATATAACTAGTATACAATAAAATATATCTGAAAATCTTTAAATTCTGAATCAGTTTTTGAAAATCATGAAGTTCATCTTCAAATGTCATTATCTTTTCCTTAATATGATTTTTATCATCATTTACACCTATAATCATATCCTAGATATGGTCATAATCATTCACACTTGTAACACATCATATGATCCATAAAACATAGTGTTATCCAAGTCACTAGCTATATTAAGTTCTTCCTTATGTTTAGTCTAATATTTATAACTTAAATCTATTATATGAAAGGTCAAGTGTTCTTACAGATCCTATAGACTAATTGGTCTTGAATAAAAACAACATAAACATGGAAAAAGGATTTTAGAAGGGTTATATGCATGATCTTTTATAGACTTGAAGAACTGTTTCACCCCATCCTCATACTCATTTGTTATATGCTTGACATCCATCCATTTTTTATTCATATCCATCCTATTTTATTAAATAAAATTCATATTTAACAAAATAAATAAATATACAGAAGGTATGATCTTAGAATCCTAAATGGTTATCATTTATATATACACATATAGTCATAATATTTAGTGTAACTTTTCATTGCATCAATAACTTGTTAGAACATATAAAGACAAAAAACTATACAATTTTAAAGTATTATAACACTTATTTTTTTATTATAAGGAGTCACATATCATAAATAATTCTTTTTTTAAATGTATTAATCAAGGGAGATAATAATATAAAATTTTAAAATGGATATTATCATATCTAGTTAGTTTACATCATTAAAGGCCATCAAGGTCATCAAAATTCATTGGAGGTCACCTTGAGGAACAAATAATTATAAAAAATTTGGATGATTTCAAGTCTACGTCTCATATGGTGTATTTTGAGTTGTCATGTATAGTACATGGTTAACTGTGAATGTAATTGTTTCTAAAACATAACCCAAATTAATATAAGAAGCCCAATCTTAAATATTCTTTGGTTTAACCATGTTTAACAATGTTTTTTTCTTTTAATACAACATTATTTTATGGAATTTTCAAATGAATGGGTTATGATTAATAACATTCCCCTTAAATTGTAGATAAACTCTTCACTTTGGTATTCACTACCTTAAATTGGTTAAACAAATTTATTAACATTTCCAAGATTATTTTTTATATTGAACTTTTATATTTTGGAACATTTCAAAGATTCAATAATTTTTTTTCATTTGGAATACATATTTATATATACTAAAATAACCCATGAAGGTAACAAAGTGTTATAAAACACCACATTATTGTGTACTTGTTAATCTACACACATATGTGATGATATAACAAAGCCTTTGTTTTAGAAAGAATTAAGTCTTATCTCTTGGTGTAGACTATTTTCTTGGGGTGGAGTAGGTAACTTCACACACAATGTGATGATATAATGTGATGGTTTTTTTCATGGTAGTTTAATGATTTAAATTAAATATAAATTAATATTAATATATAAGTATATAAATATATAAATGTATAAATACACACACAGACATATATACATACATAGATATATAAATACTCAAACACACATAAAAAATATATATATATACTTTTATACTTATACATATAAAAAAATGCCACACACACACACACATATCTAAGAAAAAATCATATCTCATGTCATGTTTCAATAAAAAAAACATTAATCATACTATTCGATCATCCTTATTTAAAATATAGTCATTAATTTGACCCAAACAATAAATTAATGAATAATTCTGAATCCATTAATATTTATATGGTCTGAAATTATTTATTACATCATGAACATTGATTTTTTATCTAAAAATAACCCAAGCCATTAATTCACCACATAATGAATAAAAACCATTTTCATTCCACAGAACCCCATTTAAATTTTCAATTGATATCAAATAATAATAATTTTTTGTTATTTTTGAAGAAATACCTATCTATAGTCTATATTTATATATAAAAATAGGAATAAAAACGCAAAAATCAAGGAAATCAAGCAAGATCAGTGAACCAAAATGACAAGCATCCAAAAAGAGTTAATTTGACAAAAAAATAGGGAATAACAATGCACAAAACTGGGTAAAAAAGAACATATAGAGGAAGAACCAGTACAAATGAAGATAAACTCAAAAAAATCATGAAAAACACATTAAAGATCAATTGGAAATCCTTAAAAACAAGGTTGGAATTTCATATCTTCGGTTTTGAGGTTTAATTTTTTTTTAAAAAGAGTTCAACTATTGTAGACAAGAAATGAAAAATAAACTCAAAAAAATCATAAAAACACATGAAAGATCAACTGAAAATCCTTATTAAAAAGTTCTAAATTTTACACCTTCGGTTTTGGGATTTGATGTATCCAAAACAATAGACTTCGGTTATAATAGAGTTTTAGTTCTAAAAGTGGTTGAATGCGGTGTGAGGAAGAAGCGATTTGATAGGGTTGTTTTTTAAATAGGGTGAATGGTTTTATCAGAACTTACTAAAAAGCGTTGATAAAAACACATTTTATAAGCACTAAAAATATAGGCATTGAGAAATACCACTTTCTAGCACTTTCTTAGTGCTGATAAATCATCACATTTATCAGCGCTAAAAAAGCGATGACAAAGTGGTAGTTCTCAGTGTTTAAGTTTTAGCATTGATAAAATACACTTTTATCAGTGCCTAACCTTGTTCTGTAAAAAATTTAAAAAAGTGAATAAATAGAAAGTATAAACTTTATAAATAATAAAATTATTAAAAATGAATTATACTAACTATTTAATTTTAAAAATATTAAAAAAAGAATTTTAAAAAATAAATTATATAAATTACAATCATATTGAAAATATTAAAACTTAATAAATAAATATGAAAAATAAATATAAAAGAATTAATAAATTCAAAAAATATTAAAAATTTATAATTATTAGAAATTTATAAATAATATTGAAAGAATAAATATTAAAAATAAATAAATAAATTTGAATAAATCATTAAAATATTAAAAAAAGTTAATTTATAAAATTAATTACATAAATTAATAACACAAAAAATGAATAAATAAATAATATTAATTATATAGATCATAAAAATATTAAAAATAAATAATATTAACAATTTAAATTGAAAAAATTATAAAAAATTAATTTAAATATATAAATTATATAAATTTCAAAAATATTAAAACTTAATAAACAAAAATGAATAAATATTAATAATATAAATTAAAAATATATTGAAAATATTAAAACATATTACATAAAAATTTTAAAAAAAATATTAAAAAAATGATTAAATCCCCAAAAAAATTTAAAATAAATAAATATTAAAAATGTATAAATATTATTAAATGAAAGAATATAAAAAATGAATAGATGATGTTTAATAGATTATTTAAAAAAATTAACTCATAATATTAATTACATGAATTATAAACACATACAAAAATGAAGAAAAAAGAATAAATAAACAATATAAATTATATAAAGAACATAATTATTAAAAATGAATTATACTAACTATTTAAATTATAAAAAAAAATAAAAAATGCATTTAAATAAATTAATTATATAAATTTGAAACATTTTCAAAATATTAAAACCTTATAAATAAAATTAAATAAATTTTAATCTTATAAATTATAAATGTTTTGAAAATATTAACACTTAGTAAATAAATATGTATAAATAAATATTGAAAAATGAATAAATTCCAAAAGTATTAAAAACTAATAAATATTAAAAATTAATAAATAATATTAAATGAAAGAATATTAAAAATGAATAAATAAAAATGAATAAATTACAAAAATATTGAAAAATGTGAATTCATAACATTAATTATATGAATTGAAGACATATAAATAAATAAGTAAATAAATAAATTTAATTATATAAATAAAAAAATTATTAAAAATGAATCACATTAACTATACACAATATTAAAACTAAAAATCATTTAATTAAATTGATTATATAAATTTCAAAAATATTAAAAATATTAAAACATAATAACTAAAAATGAATAAATATTAATCATATATATAAAAACATATTTAAAATATTAAAACATATTAAATAAATATGTATAAATTTTAAAAAATGAATAAAAGAAAAAAAAATTAAAAATCCTTAAATATTAAAAAAGAAAAATGTTAAATGAAAGAATATAAAAAATGAATAAATAAAATTGAATAAATTACATTTTTTTAGAAAAAAGTGAATTCATAACATTAATTACATGAATTAGAAACACATAAAAAATGAATTAAAATTAATAAATAAATAATAATAATATTTCTAATTATTGATGTATGTATTTTATTTATGTATATAAAAATATAATTAATAATTAACCCCTTGAATTTTTAATAATAATTAAAAAATATTATTATCTAATTAAATGAATAAATATTTTAAAATTTTCAAAGAACTATAAAAATTGAATATATTACAAAAATATTAAATGAAAGAATATTTTAAATGAAAAAAGAAAAAAAATACTTTTTTTAAAAATGAATTCGTAACATTAATTACATGAATTAAGAACACATAAAAATGAATAAAAAATAATACATAAATAGTAATATTATTGCTAATTATTGATGGATGTATTGTATTATATATATATAATATAATTAATTATTAACCTTTATAATTTTTAATAATAATTAAAAATATTATTATTTAATTGAATGTATAAATATTTAAAAATGTACAAATAACTATCAAAATTCAATATATTACCAAATTTTTAAATGAATTCATATTAAAAATGAATAAATTTCAAAGAATATTAAAAACCGAGAAATATTAAAAATGAATAAATAATATTAAATGAATAAACGAACATACATGTTAAATATATACACATGAATACACACGTACACCTAGACACACACACACACACACACACTCAAAGACATATACTCATACACATACACATATATACACATGCACATATATACATATATATATGTACAGACATACACATACATAAAATTATATATATATGAATGCATATACATAAACAAACATATGCATTGATGAACATAATACATAAGAATACACATGCCACATAAACATACAGACACACACACAAGCACTTACATCCACATACATACACATAAAAATCAACATACACATACACATGCACATCCACATACATACATACATGAACCTATGCACGAGCACACACACACACACAAACATACATACCCGTACAAATAAACACACACACAAACACAAAACACACACACACACAAAACACACACACACACACAACATAACACATATATACACATAAAACAAATACGAATACATACATGTACACGTACTTAAACATACATGCACGAACATACAAACGTACACATACATCCACATACATGCACATGCGTACACATACATACAAATATATGTGTATATTTTAAATTTTTTAATATGAATATAAAATATAAATTTAAATATGAACTATTTAAATAAATAGATAAAAAATTATATATTTATATAATTGTTACATAAAGTATTATATGCATTTTGTAATTAATGTATATAAATATATTTTTAAACATTTTATCGATTAATATAAGTTTGATATTTATATAAATAAAATTTATGAAAATAATATTGATAATAATTTTTTGATTATAATATTGCTATATAAATCATATTTATATATTATATTTATATATATATACTTATTGTTATAAAAATGTTATTTAAAAATATATAAATATGTATATTTAAATTAAACTATTCATTGCTCCCTATATCAATGATTTATTTTCACTTTTAAAGATGGAGATTTTATCAACACTTTTTTAGCACTCATAAAGGTGACATTTATCAGTGCTTTTATCTATTATTGATAGGATATCCCTTTAGCAGTGCTTTTTGTTTATCACTGATAGAGGTTAGCACTTAATAAACATGAACATATAGTAGTGTAGGCTATTACCCATAGGTCCTAATAATAATAATAATAATAATAATAACAACAACAACCATAATAATCATCATTATTGTTATTAAATATAGTTTGAGGAATGAGTTGGAAAACCAACTCATACACCCCCAAAATTTATTAATAAAAAAGAGTTCTATAGGTAATTGCACAAGGTGAAAAGAACTTACACACAATTAAAACAAGATTAAATTAAAAATAAAATTTAAAAAAAATCTTCAATTAATTTCACACCAAAGTATCCATCAACATCATATCCACTTAAAAATGTTCATCTATAATTGTATGCAATATCATGGTTTCCATATTTCCCCAAGTCATACATTTTAAAAATTTACAATATTTAGAAAGATGTAAAATATTCATTATGACACTCGGTGGATACTCCTCTCTCCATGAACCATAATTCAATTAAATATATAATAATTATAGTAAGTAATCCACAACCTGATTTTAATGAGTGACTCATTTCATCAAAATATGGAAAGTCTCAACCCTCAATTCTTTACTCATCAATAAAAAATATATAATTATTAGAGTGGTTCCATAGAACTAATTAGATTTTTTTAGTTTTTGATTTTTAGAATATTCCAAGACCTAAATATTAAAAAAATCAAATCACACGATGATCATTCTTCTGTATAAAATTAATTTGAAAATGTTTTTTGAGTTTCTGTTATATAGAAAGTTAATAAGAGTTCCCTACTATAATAAGAGCATTATGATTCTATGATTTTTTTAAAAAGAAATGTTCTCTAGTCTAGATGAATTTTTTTAAAATATTTCATAAATGATATTTTGACTATAAATTGTTTGATGCTCATAAGAAGGAAATAATTATTCTCATGAACTTTTGCACATAATAATCTCAAAGAGAGGAGGTTATGTGACAAAACCCTCTAATATGAATTCCACATATCAATGTCTCATTGGATATTCCTATTTTTGGACATGTGTAACATTCCTCATACTTAATATTATTATTAATGTATATCATGAATCATGTACTTTGATTTATCAGTGAATACCATGATGACATATGTTCACTGTAAAGTAGCATACATTTGGTGCATCATAAGTGATATAATATTAATTGAACACTTCAAGAAATGATTTTTATATTTAATGTTAATGGAAGATGATATCTCTAACCTTTTTATTGGAATAAAACTATTTTATTAAATCTATGACCATGGTAGTTCATTAATGAGTTCATTTTAGGTAGTGAAAGAAATATAATCGAGCATATAGTTTGATGACATAAGTATGAAATCTATTTGATGATATATGAATACAAAAAGATTATATTACATAGTAAGTGTTACTATGTGGTATTTTTTTTTGAGGAATTGAATTATTTTTATACAGGTTCCATGAAATGTTACTAGATTCCAATCTTGGACTTTGGGAAATATCTCCTAATTTCATTGAGTAAGAGGCCTAGAGGTTCACACATTAATTGTATCCAAAATGTTAGTTATATTCTATTTGAATTTAATATTAAAAAATATATACGTTTCTATCAAATTCATTTTTATTGGTTTCAAGATACCACTTTGAGGTTTATCAGGAACCATTACAACAAACATACACCACTACCATAAGTACTATCATACAAACACCATTGCAAAAATAAAATTCAAAAGTCAAAAATAGGAATAGGTGGAGGGCCTGAGGTCACCTAAAGCAGTGAACCCCACACAACAACCAAGACTATTTCCAGAAGTCATACTTATTACTCACAGTATCCAAAATTTACTTTCCTCATTGTTGATGACTTCTCACCACTTAAACCTTCATAGGACCAAAAACATCATTATCGTCAATCACCACACAAAAAATATTAATCATAGAAAATCTACCTCCATCGAGGAAAACAAGTAACTCCACCATGAAATGAATTAATCGAGAACCAATAAAATTAATTCACAAGAAAAAAATAGATCTAGAATCTCTATGAACATATTTAACATCCAATAAAGAACACCAAAAATGAACCCAACTACAAACCAAAGTAAATGATCAAATTCTAAATGGGGAAAAATATATCTATCTTTTAAATATCCACAACTATAGGCTCCTAAAAAACTCCTCATAGATGAAATCAAATAATTTGAGACAAACACTAACTGAAAAATCCTACACCACCTCCACTCCCACTACAAAAATCCCACACCACCCTAAAATACCAATGCACCTAACTAAGAATGGGTCTTGTGTGTTAGACAAGACTGAAAAATTTGGGGTGATATCAAGAAATATGAGACCTCTCTAGAGAGATTTAGCCAAACATAGGAAGCCAAAAATCCTTCAGTAGATAACTTGAATGAAATGGACATCAAAAGAAAACCCACAACCTCTTCTATGAGAAACACTAGTCAATGAAGCATATAATATCCTTTGAAAAAGGGAAGCATTTTGGCACCATTTTGGGTAGGAAGGACCACCACCAAGTTCCAAGGGACCCTAGAGGGAGACCCATGAAATGAAAAAAGATGATAAATTCCATTGTGGTCTAACCATCTAACTAGGAAAGAAAACTGGGAGATAATATAATGACATAATATTTTTGTTGTATTAGTTTTAGATATTTTATAGATAATTTTCGATAGAAGGTACTAAGATGACATGTAATTCCAAGGCCCGATGTGCCTAGAACAAATGTTTGATTACATTAAATATACTAAATAGAACACATGTGTAGTTTTTCTAAACAAGTGGAATAACTTCTAAATGATGGACCAAATTAGAAATTCACCATTGAGTTTAGAATATAGGTTTTACGCTAGGCATGACTTAAAATTGGTCAACACATGCCTTTTGTGGAAAAGTCATCACGGGTACGAAAATGAATAATATAATAATATAAATTATTTTAATTCTTTTTGTTGACACATAATTTGGAGAGTATTTAAAAATACTCCTATGTTATAATTATAGGGTTAGCCACATAACCCTGGAACCATTGGAGGGCCATTTCAGAAAGAGTCGGTGGATTTATCTCAAACAAATGGTGACTTGATCATGGATCGACAATCGATGTGGAACAAATTCAAAGGATCTCACCAAATATCACAGTGCAACCCTGTTCTTCATTAGTGATCTATCTAAATCAAGTTAGGATATTTTATTATTTTCATTCTTTTCCTATTCTTAATTTCTGTGATGAGAAAAACTAAATTGATGAATTAATTGATTTGCAGATTGTACATATTTGTGGGATGGGTTTTATTGTAGTGATTTTATTGGGAGTTATTCATTTATTTTGGTTCTTCATTCATCATTCTAATGACAATGACTCTAGGAAAATCCAACACAGACAAGATTCATTCCTATTTTTCATGTTTTTTAGTTTTCTCCCATATTTATCCATTCAACATAGACATTCTTCATTTGGACCATGGTTTAAAATTTTACCAAAAAATAGAAAGTTGTGCACCCATTTCTTGGCACAACAATTTTAAATTGTAGATCTAGGATTGTATAAACATGGAAAAGGTGAGACAACAGTTTCAAAGGATGGATTAGACCATTTTGGTAGTCCCTGATACAGATTGTGCATGCAGATAGTTTGACAATGATTCCTGAACAAACGAGATTGCCATAAATCACTTATCTGGTGTTGATCGGCCTTGGTTTACTTAGATACATGTTCTATGGGTGTGATTGGTAGTAGCGATAGTGGATATAGGTCAAGGATGAGTCGATGGAAACTCAGATTCTAGATATGGGTTTATAGAAAATCCCACGTTACCCGACATGTAATTCAGAACTACACTCCCTATGGGAGCCCCTGTGAGGTGGATAGGGTTTTGGAGGAAGATAAGTATAACATAGGATGTGACTTCTATCACACGAAAGGTGGTCTCTGTCCAATGAATTGGCATGTACCTCAAAGGGTACAAGAACACAAGTTGGAGTACAGAGGTTAGAGAACATAGTGTACTCCCTTACATGGAAACAACCTTGACCAGAGTTCATAGGCTAAGAAATGTACTCATACATAGTAAAAATTACATGGGCTAAACCTCGAACGACACATGGGTAGAGTACACGAGTAGAAGACTAATGTTGCCTTAAAAACACATGTTTTTTCACATCTAATTAAGTATTTTTTTTTATAATTTAATTAATTATTATTACAATTTTTTCTTAATTTTGGAACTTTTGTATTTTTATTATTAAATTTATTATTTAATCAATTTTTGTAATAAAAATTTCATTTTTAGCCTTTAAAATAGTTAATTTATATCTTATTTTAATTTTATAGTCTAATGAATTTTTATTTAGTTTGGTGATTTTTGTGTGCATATTTAAAAATCTAACATTTATTAGTTAATTAATTAATTATGCTTTTGTACATAAATAATGTAGTTTAAATTTTTAATTTCTTGTATTAAATATTTATTAATTAAATTAGCATAATCTAAATATTAGCCGTCTTTTAATAATTCATTAATTATAAATTTAGTTTTATAAACTTTCCAATCTTATTAAATTTATTTAATTTAATTTCATTAATTAACTTTAGTTTTAATAAAAAAATGACTTACTGTTTACTTTAATTAATTTTATTTATTTTAGTTGCTATTTTATATAATTTAACTTTATTTATTATTGACTAATTTAAATCAATTTTAATTTATAAGTTAATAATAATTTAATTTGAGTTTTATCTGTTTCAATTTTTTTTAAGTTTATGAGTTACTTAATTTCTCATTTGCTTTATTAATTCGTACCTTGAATTAATTATTTTTTTTCTTCTTAATTTTAATTTTAATTTTTTTTAATTTTGCTTTATTTTTCAATATACCGGTGGCACAACTAACTCCTCACACCGTCTCGTTCACAGTGCCGCCGTCAAACCCTTTCTACTCTCCCTCCAGTTCTTTCGTTCATGGTGGCATCATAGCATCCTGACACGGTCTCACCATACCACCTTTTATTGTGCCACTGCTTTATCTTATAGTGGCACCGTATCAACCCTGTTCGGCACCATATCACCAGCCACCACAAACTCTGCCACCATTCTCATCCATATCTCACTGTTCCATTATAGTGCCTCCTTTCTGCTACCGTATTCCCTTGAACCATTTTCTCTCCTCACGGTTTCACCCAAAACGGTGCCACAACCTTCATACCATCTCATAGAAATCCATCTAGCATCATAGCAACACTTCTCATAGACCTATTCCACCAATCAACAGACACAAAATAGAAAATCTTTCTTTCTCATATCTAAGGCACTGAATCCCTTCCCTCATCCGCATTTGATCCATAATTCACCCAAAACAGGAGAGATTAAAGTCGAAGTCCTACTAGATCTGAGAACGTTTTAGTTTAGGGGAGGTTGCGACATTTCTTGCTGTAGAGACCTAAAGTCGCCATCGGTGAAGACTATTGAGGTCGATCTGTTTTTTTTTCATCGCCCCGTTGCATATCTGCATACCCACCACTGCAAGATTGAGGAACTATAGCTGTTGCGAAGGGAGTTTGAGTCTGAGCTGAGGCTAGTGCTACACCGCTATGTGATGAACCGAGCTACATCACTGGAGGACCACCTGTAGCCGACGTGCAAGGAGGAGGATCTGAGCGCCGCATTGCTAAAGGAGTAACAAGGCACCGGTGGAGGCTTCCTCTCAAAGAAACCTAAAACCCTCTCCCCCTATAACACAAAAATTGGGGAGGGAAAGGGATAAACATTAGCTAAAATAAAATAAAATAATAAATAACAACGTTAATAAATTAATAATATTTATAATATAAAATAATTATATAAAATAATTAATCATAAAATTAAATTAAGATGTAAAATCAATCAATTAAATAGAACTGATTTAAAACTTAAATAATATTAACTAACCAATAATAATAATTTAATTTAAATTAACTTTATAAATAATTATTACTATAATAAAATTTGTAAACTAAATAAAATATTTAATAAATAATTTCTTAACTCAAAAATTTCATTAAGGTATAATAATTATTTACTAATAATACTAACATTAATAAAACATCCATATAGATAATGTTTAATTAAAAACTTAATAACTTTATCTAATTAAAGATTTAATAATACATTAATAACTATAATAATAATATTTAATTATTTAAATAATAACTATCAGCTGAAATATTTATTAATTATTATTAATTAAACTTTTTAATAAGTAATATAACATTAAACTAAAAAATAAACTATAATAATTTATTTTTGATTTTAATTGTTTATTTTTTTCTTTATTATGAAGGTTCATGAAAGAGTTGGAAACACGTCTGGGTTCACTCAACTAACCCACCAGGAGTTAGTTACATGGGAAAATCTAGCGCGACGTGTCAGTCGCGAAAAAACGCATGTGTGCGGTGCACACGTGAAGGACACTTAAAGTTGGTGGAAAAGAGGGGGTGACATGCAGCAGATGACAATGAATATTAATGGTAGAGAAAGTATCAAAATGGGAGGGATACTCATTCTGACTTGAACAATCACACCATTGGATATCGAACTCCCGAGGAGCAGCATATGAGCAGAGCAGGAGACGAAGGAGCTCGAAGGCAGAGCATCACTTAGGGAGTTCTTCCTCCTCCTTTATTTAATCCTTGTACTCTATTTTCTGTTTTTTTTACACCAGATTTCAGTATAAACATAGGCTGAATTTATAGCTCGGGAGATTTAAGCATGGTTGGTTTATCTGTTAATATTTTCACTTCCTCTTTGTTTGACATCAGAATTGATCGAAGATATCTGTTCCAATGTTTAATTAACTTATTCACAGCTTCCTGTAAGAAAATTCATAGCTTCAAGATCAATCCGTGAGATTGAACTTGATTATCATATTATTTAAGTGTTAATGTCATTACAGTTTGAGTTTTACTCCGAGTTTTATTTCAATTGAATTCTTTTTCAAATTTTTAATAGTCGAGGATCTTTAGAGTGGAAAACTTTAAAAGTCATACCAATGTTTGATGTGTCTTCTAGTGAAGAAGATATATCAACCAATTTCTAAGGAGTGATTCAATTAATTTCAAGGGAGAGTTATCCTTTTAACCATCAAGCTTATAATTCCTGAGAAAATTGTTGATCTTAGCTACTTTGTCTTTATAGCTATGTATTAGTTTACTCTATTTATCTACTTTATCAGTACTTAGTGTAAATTTTAGTTTCTTTTAAAAAAATATTTTTCCTTATCATGTCTCCACTTCATCATTTAAAAAATATAAAAATAAAAATTCAAAAGATGCTCACCACCTCTACTACTGACAACAGTAGAGTTTATTTTATTTAAATCCTTAGAAAACTCACCTTCTTTCTCTGTAGATCGACCCTGCACCACTGTGCTAGTGTAGGTTTATAAATGTAATTTTGAGGGCCGTGACGACCTATGGTCACCCAAAAATTTGGCTCTGTTGTTAGGGAAGGCACATGAGAGTATAAGGTTTTAATAAAAATACATAAAAAATACACATAAAAAAAACAAACAAACAAAAAATCTACTAAAAAAGTTGTGAACTACTCTTCACTATTGGATCTGATTATAATTTTGATCTTGTGATGTTTGAATTTTTGAGTGTGTTTAATCTATAAATTTTAAAAAATGGAATTTATTGAAGGATCTAATTATCACAATATACCTTACAATGAATTTTGTGGTCATTATGGACACATTGCCTTGCAGTGTGTCTGTAACTAGTCACAAAAGTTCCATCACATTGATGTTAATGAAAAAAACATTGAGCCCAGTCCTGACATCCTAGAAAAATGTAGTCAAATTTTATCAAAACTAGATATTAGGAAGGATTCTTGGGATTTGTAGTTTAATAAAATTGATGAAATTCTAGCTAAATACACTCAAGAGCAAGATAAAAGACACAAAATATTATAAAACATGCTCTCAGAGTTACAACAAAGGTTCAAGGAACAAAAATAATTCAAATTCAATGAAGAGGAAAGTGTTTATAAAATATTTGAAAATCAAATTTTTGAAGAAAGTGAATCAGAAACTGGGAAACAAACCATTTACTTTTAAGAATATGAAACTGTTGAACCAAATATTGAAATTACCAACTCATTAAACAAAGAACACAACATTAAAATCCAATAAAGAAATTTAATGATGTTGATTTGGACAATTCTGAAGATGAATTGAAACAAATTGAAAAGGAATTCCCAGTTATCTTTATAATTCCTACATTGGAGAAAAATCACTATTTTAGAAATTTTGAGAATGAAGTCACTTGGGTTGAAGTCAAACTTGAAACTAAAAACTTGAATGTTAAAAACTCTTCACCTAAATTTTCTAACTTTTTGAACAATGCGGTTGAACTTGATATTGGGTATAATCTGGATGAGAATATTAAACTGGATAATTCAGAATCTGAAATTTTTGAACCTCATTTGAAAACCTCCCTTCCATGTTTTGAACCTATAAACCCAATAATTTATGAAATGTTGTAGGATGATAAGGATGAGGGAATGATATTTTAATAAAGACTAACTGATGAGTTTTAATTTCCCTATTCTCTTAGTAATCACTTTTTTGATTTTTTGTGTATGGAAATGGAAATTAGTGTTGTCATTTTTGGGGAAAACATTTTGAATTTTAACAATCTGGAAAATTGAATTTATTGAAGCTGAATTAAATATTACTCCCCCTATTGTGAAATATTTAGAACACACTACAGATTTTCTTTTGGAAGGTGAGCCTTTTGAACATGAACTTGAAGTAGAGGTTGAACACACACTAGTTGATGGTTGTAGAATTGATTTGATAGAAGTAGTAGATGTTCAGTGTGAGTTAACAGATGAGGATATTTTGGAAGATATTTACAACATTGTTAGACTTGAATGTGTTTTGTGATAAAATAAATTTTCTTCCCTGTCTATCACTTCCATCATCAACTGAGTCAGGTGAAAAAGATCACAATGTTGCTGATATTAGTTTAGAAGATGATTTTTGATTGAGTTACATTGAACATGATTCTTTTCATCACTTTATTGAATCCCCTTTTGAACATACTAATCAGAATTTACCCATCTGCACCCTTGAATGTGAATCTGTTAATGTTGAGGTTGAGAGAGATAGCTGTGATGAAAATGTCACATCCTTCAAAGCGTCCAATTCATTTCTATCTCTAACTAAAAATTTTAATTTTTTCAAATATGAAACAAATCTAGAGGTTGACAACACCATGAACATAACTATTAAAGGGTGATATTTAGGGATTCTTATAGGTTATGAGAATTTGGTTTTTGTTTACTTATGCTTAGGTTCCCATAAAATTCATTTCTCCATTAAAAAAAATTGGGCCAAGAATATGGGGTGGTTCCTATTAAAGAAACCACATCCACCTAGTGACTATGGTTAGTTCTAGGTGAGTCTGGCTGGGGACTATAAATCTAGCGCTGCATGTTAGGAAACCCATGGTTTTTTTGTTTTCAATAAAAAAATTGTAATTAAATAAAGTATAACTGAAGACTTTAAAATTCAGTGCTTCATGGGAGTTAACCCATGCACTTTCTTTATTTTCACTTTTTTATTGTTTTGTGTTTAATAAAGTGCTTCTTTGTTGCCTTCTATATGCTTTATCTCTACAGTATATTTGTTATTGGTTTACATGCTATGTGTTTTTAGGATGCTGCTGTGTCAATAATGGATGGTAATTCTACAGGATATTTGTTATTGGTTTACATGCTATGTGTTTTTAGGATACTGCTGTGTCAATAATGGAGGGGAATTCTCATGTTAAGGATTAATGAAAAACCTATTTAGAGAATTGTCTTAATTCCTGTATTCGTTTTTATGCTCCTATTCATTTTAGTAAAAATTCACTGCTAAGTTGTAGTTACTACTTTTGGTGAGTCAGTGAATGTTACTTTGTAAATTTTTGTTTCTGGTGTTGAAGATTCCGCTTGTATTAAAAAATTATGCTACATGTGTACTGAAAATTCTATTGCATGACTTGAACTGTATAAAATTCTTCTGCATGTCATGCTACTGAAAACTGAATTTCATTGCTATTAAAATCACTCACTGCTTGAACTAAAGTGCGTAGGGGCGCATGTAGACTGGCTAGTTAGTTTTTTTGTTGAATCTTCTTCTATAGGTTGGGGTGTTTAACATTCCTTTTTCTGCTCTATTGAACACATTATTGAACTCAATATGTTAAAATTCTTGCACCCAGTACACTGTTAACTTACACCTCACATGTTACTTGTGAGATGTGTGGACAATATATGTCACTGGACTTAAATGTTAATGCATGTAATTGATTTAGAACCAACTATAAATTAATCTTTTTATCAAACAATAATTTTTGAACTTCAAAGAGACCCTTTATACAAGTCATCGATCTAATAAATTCAAAATATGTTTTGAACCTTTAATGTTTAATTATTCTTCTCCACTTTAGAATTCAACTTTGGGGACAAAGTTCGGTTTTAAATGTGGGGTAGGTGGTCAATTATTAACTATGCTAAACTGTGCTTTAATGTGAGACTATCAATCCACACTACAAATTAAAACTTTTTTTCAAAAAATATATGGTTAAATTTTTTCAAAATTCTTTCATAATTTTAGGCTTTACATTTTACCCTATTGGGTCTTTCCTTAGGACAAGTACCTTGCTGGTAGTTAGGATTTACTTTGAATTTGAAATTTTTGAGGTTGGATGATTGCTGAGTAAACTTTTTCAGTGAATAAATGGAAATTTGGTTTAGAATCTACCATTGAGAGTGATTTGGGTAACCTATTAGTGATGTTATTATCATAACCCTTGGAACTGGAAGTTTGATTTTGATCATATGTGAGTCATTTTTCTTCTAATTATTAACGTAACCACCTTAATGAGCCAATGTAAATGGTTTTCAAAATAATCTTTTGAAACTAGAGTATTTTGGGGATCTAGGATCCCATGATGAATCTTTGAGACCCTAGATGCTAGGTGCATTTCTGTTTTCTATAAGCCCTCTAAACACTTTGAATAGGTGCATTGCACAGTTCTTAGCACATGATACATGACATGAGATAAATAAATAAGGTGTCTAGGGTCAAAAATGAGTTCATTAAGGTGAGGGGAATGGTGAGAGCCAAATGAAGAAGGGGACAATTGTTTATATGGTAATCATTTAGGTGATTCAAAAAATAATAATTATTTATTTTTGAAACCTTGGTGATAAATCAAAGTATAAAGTTCTTCTAGTAAAGTCCTTAACTCCAATGAATTTTTAGCTTTTTTCACTCTTGAAGTTAGCTTTTAAGCTTGGATGGGATTGGACCATTAAGTTGTACCACATATGAGGCATGACACATTCTTTGATTGATGAATCTTTTATATCTTGATTACCCTTTGAGTATTTGTTTTAGGCAAGACTAAATTTGAACAAAACATTTTCTAAATCCTATATTCTTGTTTCTTTCCTCTGTTTCAAATTACTGGATATGTTACATTTTGAGCAGTATCATGAATACCATACTTCTATTTTCAAAGATAATAAAACATGATATTGTTTGATGACAAATAATGATTAAGTGTGGGGGGAATTTGATGTGACCATAAAAACACAAGTTTTGTCACATCTAATTAATTAATTTTTTATAATTTAATTAATTATTATTACTCTTTTTGCTTAATTTTGGAACTTTTTTATTTTTATTATTAAATTTATCATTTAATCAATTTTTTTAATTAAAATTTCATTTTTATCCTTTAAAATAGTTAATTTATATCTTACTTTAATTTTATAGTCTAATGACTTTTTATTAAAATTGAATATTTCAAAATTTATCATTTATTTGTTAATTAATTAATTATGCTTTTTGTACATAAATAATATAGTTTAAATTTAGCATTTCATGTATTAAATATTAATTAATTAAAGAAGCATAATTTAAATATTAGCCATCTTTTATTAATTCATTAATTATAAATTTAATTTTATAAACTTACTACTCTTGTTAAATTTCTTTAATTTAATTTCATTAATTAACTTTAGTATTTAATAAAAAAATAACCCACTGTTCACTTTAATTAATTTAGTTTGTTTTAGTAGCTATTTTATATAATTTAAATTTGTTTATTATTGACCAATTTAAATCAATTTTTATTTTAGAGGTTAATAATAATTTAATTTAAGTTTTATCTGTTTCATTAATTTTATTTAAGTTTATGAGTTACTTAATTTCTCATTTGATTTATTAATTCGTACTTTGAATTAATTATTTTGTTTAGTCTTAATTTTAATTTTAATTTATTTTTAATTTCTCTTTGTTTTGCAGTGTACTGGTGGCACAACTAACTCCTCACACTATCTCATTCACAGTGCTGCTGTCAAACACTTTCTGCTTTTGTTCAGGTTCCTTCAATCACGGTGGCACTGTAACCTCCAGACATAGTCTCACTATACCACATTTTGATGTGCCATTACTTTGTCTTACGGTGGCACCGTATCAACCCTGTCCGTCACCGTATCTCCAGCCACCGCAAACTCTGCCACCATTCTCATCCCTATCTCATCGTTCCATTACAGTGCCTCCTTTCTGCTACTATATTCCCTTTCACCGTTTTCTCTCCTCATAATTTCAATCAAAACAGTGCCACAACCTTCATACTGTCTCCTGTGAATCCATCTAGAAACACAACAACACTTCTCACAGACCGATTCAACCAATCAACAAACACAAACCATAAAATCTTTCTTTCTCAGATATAAGGCTCCGAATCCCATCCTTGATCCACATTTGATCCATCATAAACCCAGACCAGGCGAGATTTAAGTCGAAGTCCCACTAGATTGGATCCAGTTTGTGTTGAGGGGAGGTCGTGACGTTGCATGCTGTGGAGATCTACAGTCACCGCCGGTGAGGACTGTTGAGGCCGAGCTGCATTGTTTCATCGCGCCGTTACATATCCGCATACCCACCGCTACAAGCTTGAGGAACCATAGCTGCCATAATTGGAGTTTTAGGATGATCTGAGGGTGATACTACAAAGTCCAAGACGAGGCTAGTGCTGCACCACTATGTGATGAACCGAGCCGCGTAGATGGAGGACCACCTGTAGCCGACTTGTGAGGAGGAGGAGCCGAGCGCCTGGTCGCTGGAGGAATAATAGGGCGCCGACGGAGGCTTCCTTTAGAAGCAACCCGAAACCCTCTCCCCCTATAGAGCCAGAATTGGGGAGGGGAAGGGATAAACGATAGTCAAAATAAAATAAAATAATAAATAATAACATTAATACATTAATAACAATTATAATATAAAATAATTATAAATAATAATTAATCATAAAATTAAATTAAGATGAAAATCAATTAATTAAATAGAAATTATTTAAAACTTCAAAAAATATTAACTCAAAAATAATAATAATTTAAATTAAATTAAATTTATAAATAATTGTTATTATAATAATATTTGTAAACAAAATAAAATATTTAATAAATAATTTCCTAACTCAAAAATTTCATTAAGTTATAATAACTATTTAATAATAATACTAACATTAATAAAATATCCAAATAGATAATATTTAATTAAAAAATTAATATCTTTATATAATTAAAGTTTTAATAATAAATTAACAACTATAATAATAATATTTATTAAGTAAATAATAACTACCAACTAAAATATTTATTAATTATCATTAATTTAACTTTTAAATAATTAATATAAAATTAAACTAAAAAAATAAACTATAATACTTTATTTGTGGTTTTAATTGTTTATTTTGTTCTTTGTTATGCAGGTTCATGAAAGAGTTGGAAACACGTCCGGGTTCACTCAACTAACCCACCGGGAGTTAGTTACATGAGCTAAGCTAGCACAACGTGTCAGTTGTGAAAAAACACATGTGTGTGGTGCACATGTGAAGGACACGTAAAGTCATTAGAAAAGAGGGGGTGACATGAAATAGATGAAAGTGAATACTAAAGGTAGAGCAAGCGGAAGAATGGGAGGGATGCCCATTCTGACTTGAACAATCACACCATTAGAGAGTGAACTCCTGGGGAGCAGTATATGAGCATAGCTGGAGATGAAAGAGCCCAAAGGCAGAGCATCAATTAGGGAGTTCTTCCTCCTCCTTTCTTGAATCCTTGTACTCTATTTTCAGTTGTTTTCAATTCTATATTTCATTATGAACATAGGCTGAATTGCTCGCTTGGGAGCTTTAAGCTTGGTTGGTTTATCTGTTTCACTTCCTCTTTGTTTGACATCAGAATTGATCGGAGAGATTAGTTCTGATGTTAAATTAAATTATTCACACATTCCTGTAAGAAAATTCATAGCTTCAAGATCAATTGGAGAGATTGAACTTGATCATCATATTGTTGATGTATTAATGTCATTATAGTTGGAGTTTTATGGTGATTTTTATTTCATCTGTATTCTTTTTCAAATTTTTAACTGTCAATGATCTTTAGAGTGGAGAACTCTAAAAGTCATACCTCTATTTGATGCGTCTTCTAGTGAGAAAGATATATAAACCAATTTCCTAGGAGTGATTCAATTAATTTCAGTGGAGAGTTATCCTTTTAACCATCAAGTTTAGAATTCATGAGAAAATTATTGATATTAGCTCCTCTGTCTTTACAACTATGTATTAGTTTACTGTATTTCTCTATTTTACTAGTACTTAGTGTAAATTTTAGTTTCTTTTTAAAAAATCATGTTTCCTCATCCAGTCTCCACATCATCATTTATAAAAATGTAAAAAGATGTTAACTCCCTCCATTGTTGATAACAGTAGAGTTTATTTTGTTTAAAACCTTAGAAAACTCACCTAACTTCTCTGTGGATCGACCCCACACAACTATGCTAGTGTAGATTTATAAATGTAATTTTTAGGGCCATGAAGACCTTCGACCACATCAACGACACCCCTTTTACTTCTACATAGACAAAGTTTGAGACACATGCTATTTAAACGGGTAATACATGGGGTCGAGGGACAAGACATACAACCCTTTTATACACAGTGTACTTTATTAGACATGGCTTGGATCCCTTTCCCTCTATATTTTGGAAGAGTTTGGTTAGGGTGAGTTACCATTTTCCATTACCTAAGGGTTAGTATGGAATGATATCCTACTTTGAGGAATATGATCCCTTCAGTAGGATTTCATTGATAGAGTCCTTGTAATCCCTCCATGAGGACTAGAATGAGATACTCTATTCATATTCATTTCCTAGGTGGAGTTCTTGGTATCTTTGTGACTAACTCCATGTGAGCGCTGATCCTCTACCATGAGATAGGGTCTCCTAGGGTGGTTCCTATTATCCAAGAGAGAAGCAGCGATACTCATTCGATGATAGGGGCATCTTTCAGAAGATTTTATGATGATCTATATAGCTGATAGACATATCATAGATTGGATACCAAGGTAGAGGCAATGGTAGGAAAAGATAGATTCACAGGGCCGTAAATGTGTAAAAGGAGTTGGGAGAGTACAAGGAGGTGGTCAATTCAGGGGCAAGGACAGTTGTAGGCAGTTGAAGCTTATGACCCATAGGCTCTGAGATTGGTTTGAGGTATGATCTGTATATTTTATTCCTTAATTACAGTACTGATAGAATTAGGTTCTATTCATTAATTTCTTTCCACACATCTTGTTTAAGACTTAGAGATTCCAATTGAGCCCTTAGATCAACCCTTACGCTTAGATATTCCAACCAGAGAAGACTTAGTGATTACAAACTTGTGCTGATAGTGTGTCCTGAATCTTAGAGGTGAGATATTTTGTTGGAATATATTTATAGAAACCAAGATGCCTTATAAATTCATCCTATGTATGGAATGGCTATCCACAATTCATACCCTGATTGACTATTTAAGGTAGATGATATGGTGTGTCCGTTGTGACAGAACTAGATTCTCCTTTTTTAGTGAAAAGGAAAGCCCAACAGCATATGATAAACTCGTGCATAATAGGGTCTGACTGATTAATCATTAGTTGGCTAGCCTAACCCTTGGTTTAGTGGATGATATGAGTTCCTATTTTCATGTAGCGGTCCAAGAGTATGAGGACATATTCCCTAAGGATGTTCATGGATTACCTACCCATTGAGAAATAAACTTATGTATCTATCTACACCTAGAGATTGATCTAATATTTGTTCCATCATATCAAATGTCTCCCATGGAGCTTCATAAGCTGAGGGTGTAGTTAGATAAATTTTAGAGGAAGGGATTTGTTAGACCCAATGTTTCACCTGGGGCATCCTCAGTTTTTTTCTCCAGGAAGGAAAATGAGAGATTAAGGTTTTTTTTGTGGAATATCAAGGCTTGAAACAGGTGACCAAGAATAAAAATTATCCACTACCAAGGATCAATAAACTCTTTTATCTATTGAGAGGGGCTCTATGGTTCTCTAAGTTTGACCTTAGGTCTGGCTGTCACTAACTGTGAGTACTATACAAAGATATAAATAAGATGACATTAAGATGCCACTAAAATCACTATGAGTACATAGTGATTCCATTCAGAATAAAGAAAACACCATTAGTGTTCATGGGACTCATGAACTAGATCTATAAACCCTTATTAGACCATTTCATGGTAGTCTTCATCAAAGATATCTTTGTGTACTCGGTGTCTATGGAGGAGAACATGAGTCACTTGAGGATGGTTCTCGACATACTCTGAGAGCACCGAATTTACAGAAAGCTATCAAAGTGTTAGTTCTATTTTTGGAAGAGTTTGGTTAGGGTGAGTTACCATTTTCCATTACCTAAGGGTTAGTATGGAATGATATCCTACTTTGAGGAATATGATCCCTTCAGTAGGATTTCATTGATAGAGTCCTTGTAATCCCTCCATGAGGACTAGAATGAGATACTCTATTCATATTCATTTCCTAGGTGGAGTTCTTGGTATCTTTGTGACTAACTCCATGTGAGCGCTGATCCTCTACCATGAGATAGGGTCTCCTAGGGTGGTTCCTATTATCCAAGAGAGAAGCAGCGATACTCATTCGATGATAGGGGCATCTTTCAGAAGATTTTATGATGATCTATATAGCTGATAGACATATCATAGATTGGATACCAAGGTAGAGGCAATGGTAGGAAAAGATAGATTCACAGGGCCGTAAATGTGTAAAAGGAGTTGGGAGAGTACAAGGAGGTGGTCAATTCAGGGGCAAGGACAGTTGTAGGCAGTTGAAGCTTATGACCCATAGGCTCTGAGATTGGTTTGAGGTATGATCTGTATATTTTATTCCTTAATTACAGTACTGATAGAATTAGGTTCTATTCATTAATTTCTTTCCACACATCTTGTTTAAGACTTAGAGATTCCAATTGAGCCCTTAGATCAACCCTTACGCTTAGATATTCCAACCAGAGAAGACTTAGTGATTACAAACTTGTGCTGATAGTGTGTCCTGAATCTTAGAGGTGAGATATTTTGTTGGAATATATTTATAGAAACCAAGATGCCTTATAAATTCATCCTATGTATGGAATGGCTATCCACAATTCATACCCTGATTGACTATTTAAGGTAGATGATATGGTGTGTCCGTTGTGACAGAACTAGATTCTCCTTTTTTAGTGAAAAGGAAAGCCCAACAGCATATGATAAACTCGTGCATAATAGGGTCTGACTGATTAATCATTAGTTGGCTAGCCTAACCCTTGGTTTAGTGGATGATATGAGTTCCTATTTTCATGTAGCGGTCCAAGAGTATGAGGACATATTCCCTAAGGATGTTCATGGATTACCTACCCATTGAGAAATAAACTTATGTATCTATCTACACCTAGAGATTGATCTAATATTTGTTCCATCATATCAAATGTCTCCCATGGAGCTTCATAAGTTGAGGGTGTAGTTAGATAAATTTTAGAGGAAGGGATTTGTTAGACCCAATGTTTCACCTGGGGCATCCTCAGTTTTTTTCTCCAGGAAGGAAAATGAGAGATTAAGGTTTTTTTTGTGGAATATCAAGGCTTGAAACAGGTGACCAAGAATAAAAATTATCCACTACCAAGGATCAATAAACTCTTTTATCTATTGAGAGGGGCTCTATGGTTCTCTAAGTTTGACCTTAGGTCTGGCTGTCACTAACTGTGAGTACTATACAAAGATATAAATAAGATGACATTAAGATGCCACTAAAATCACTATGAGTACATAGTGATTCCATTCAGAATAAAGAAAACACCATTAGTGTTCATGGGACTCATGAACTAGATCTATAAACCCTTATTAGACCATTTCATGGTAGTCTTCATCAAAGATATCTTTGTGTACTCGGTGTCTATGGAGGAGAACATGAGTCACTTGAGGATGGTTCTCGACATACTCTGAGAGCACCGAATTTACAGAAAGCTATCAAAGTGTTAGTTCTATTTTTGGGTGGCACATTTTCTAGGACATTTTATCTTAACAGATGGAGTGTTAGTAGATGTTTCCATGGTTGAGTCAATGTTATCATTGGATCCACCCAAGAGTGTGATATAAGTGTGGTTATTCATTGGGTTGGTAGGATATTACCATAGATTCATGCCTGATTTCTCTAGAATATCAACACCCATGACATATTTGACCCAAAAGGGGTATCCTTTTCATGTGGATAGAGAGGTGACAATAGGATTTTTAGTATTTTAGGTAGAGTTTGATGAGTGATCCCATATTGATATTTCTAGAGGAGGGTGCTGAGTAGGCAATGTTTTGTGATGCATCAGGAACTGGGCTTGGTTGTGTTCTGATATAGAGGCAAAAGGTGATTGCCTATGGTTCACATTAGTTGAGACCACACGGGAAGAACTACATGAACCATGATCTTGATTTAGTAGTTGTAGTCTTCACACAATAAATGTGGTGATAATACTTGATGGTAGATCAATTTATCATATACTCCAATCATGAGAGTCTCAAGTATATCTATTCTCAAAAGGATATTAACTTGAGTTATAGGTGATGGATAGAGTTCCTCCCAGATTATGAATTCAAAATTTTCTATCCTACTGGTAAGAGGAACATGGTATTATATTCTCTTAGCATGATATATTTTTCATGGTTACATAATAAAGCATCAGATCAGTTGGCTTCATTGCAATTATCCTTTTTGGATCGAGATAGAGAAGCTTACCTCTATTCGATGGGTGTTAACCCTACAGTTTTGTAGCATGTTAGGGAGGCATATATAGGGTATACTGATTGTGAGACCCTATATACTCAGATATCCACAGGACATGCTCCTGATGAAATTTCTAAAGTTGGATAGCATGTTATTCTTTTTTGAGGATGCACGATGGTACTAGTGATGTTGTGGGAGGAGGTTCTGAGAGAGTTTCATACATCTTTTTTGGTGGTACATCTTGGTGTGGAAAATACATACCAAGGCCTTTAATGTAAATTTTAGTGTCTAGGGATGACAAATGTATTTTCATTGTTTGTCTCTTGATGCCTTAAATGTCACCGGGTGAAGGCTAAACAACAATTTCTGGTGGGTTTATCTCAACCCCTTTAGGTGACAGAATGGAAGTGGGATATGATATACATGGAATTTTTGATGGTCTTACCATGTACATCTAGGGTACATGATGTCATCTGGGTGATCATAGTACGACTCACCAAGTCAACCCACTTTTTAGAAAGTTGGGATAAGAGTTCAATAGAGAGCTTGGGATGCCTCTATGTGAAAATTATTGTCCGACTCTATAGAGTTCCATCAATGATTATTTCTGACCATGATGTTTGATTCACATCCCAGTTGTAGAAGGGATAGTAGGATGATTTTTGGAATCATTTACACTTGATCACAACGTTTCACTCCAAACTAATGGCCTAACTGAGCATACCATTCAGGTTATGGAGAAAATGTTGTGAGTTTTTATGTTAGACTTTGGCCGTAGTTGGGAGGATCACCTACAACTGGTAGAGTTTTCATAAAATAACAGCTACCATTCCATAATCTCTATATCACCATTTGAGGCATTGTATGAGTAACCCTATAGGTCACCACTTTTCTGGAATGAATTAGGAGAGTTGGTACTCATGGGCCTCGAGTTAGTGAAAGAAACTATCAAGAAGGTATAGATCATACTAGAGTAGATGAAGAACACCTAGATCCATAATAATAATTATATAGATAGATGAAAAATTCCTTTTTATTTGATTAAGGAGACTGTGTGTTCCTATGAGTTTTACCTTGATGTGGATTATAGAGATTTGGTTGGGGTGGAAATCTATCTCTGAGATTCATTGGAACTTTCCGGATACTGTGTAGAGTTGGCGAGGCGGCCTAATTCTTATCTTTACCTCCACAATTAAGTTTGGTATATGACATCATCCATGTATCACATCTGAGGAGGTTTATACCCAACCCATCACATGTTATCAACTGGGGAAATATGGACATGAAAGATGGAGTGAACTTTTCTAGATACCTAATAGAGATCAAGGATCAATAAGAGATGATACTTCATGGATGATAAGTTCCTTTAGTACTTGTCTAGTGGCATCACAGGAATCTCTAAGAGAGCACATGAGATTAGGAGGCTTAGATTCCTGATCAGGATCCACATAACTTTTTGTAACCCTTGTTTTGTCTTTTTGTATACATAAAGCCACAAGGTGGTTAGAATATAATGAATTATATTTTTCCATTTACTTTTTGGATATTTTATTGATTATTTTTAAGACCACGCACTGAGATGATGTAAAAACTCAAGACCCAGTGTTCCCAAAATAAATGTTTGAAATATATTAATTATATTAAATTGCATGCACACACTGTTTTCCTAAAAAAGTGGAATAACTTATGAATAGGGGCTCGAATTATAAATTATAGGGAACTTTTCAGTTCATAATTTGGGTTTTAACCTAGGTGTGACTTAACCTTGTTCAACATTGGTTTTTATGGGATATTCATCATGGGTTTGGAAATCAATAAAATAATTAAACAAATTATTTTCATTATTTTCATTGATGCAATGATTGGAGAGTCTTTAAATAGAATGTTATGTTATAATTTCAAGGTAATCTACACAACCCATGAACTATTGGAGATCTATTTTAGAAATCATTGGAGAATTTTTATCGGCCAAATGATGATCGAATAATGGATTAACGATTGACACACAACAAATTAAAAGGATCTCATCAATGATCATCGTGTAACCCCATTCTTTATCAACGATCAATATGAATTGAGGTATAGAATTTTTTTATTTTTATTCTTTACCCATTATTAATTTTCGAGATTAATTCAAATCAATCGACAAATAGATTGATTTTTAGATTATGCGTATTAGTGGGATGGGTTTTATTGCTGGGATTTTATTGGGAGTTATTCATTTATTTTGGTTCTTCATTAATCATTATATTATAAATGAATCGAGAGAAACCAAAATTGTACAAGGTTCATTCCTATTTTGTGTTTTTGTGGTTTTATCCCACATTTCTCCATTCATCACAAACATTCCTCATTTGGTCCACAATTTGACATTCTACCAAACAATCGAATGTTTCACACCTGTTTCTTAGCATAACGGTTCGAAATCATAGATATGGAATTTGATCGATGTGGAAAAGGTGTGATGATGGTAGAGGTGAGTGGATTGGAATTTTTTGGAAACCCCTAATTTGGATAAGGTGTGTGGACACAACTGTGGTTGGAAACTACGGTAGAGGATCAGCATCAGTTGACTCAGATCCAAGTTCTTCACATGTGATTGGAAACTACGGTAGAGGATCTAGGTGTGGGATGAGAGGAAGAAATCATAGATTCTAGATTTGGGTTTTTGGAAAATTCTACACTACATGGCGTGTAAGTGAGAGATACACATCATGTGGCCCCCCTATGCCACGACCAGGGTTTTAGAGGAAGATAAGTATAACATGACATGTGACTCCTATCACACAATATGTGGTATCTCACTAGAGACTCAACATAAACCTCATAGGGTACATAGAAACAGGTCGGAGTACATAGGTTGGAGCACGCCATGTACTTCCTTACATGGACATGACATAGACTAAAGTATATGGGATAAGCCATGTATTGGTACATGGGTACAAGTATATGGGCTACAGACATGTACTAGAACAGGGGTAGAGTATATAGGTAGAGAAAACATTGTGTACTTCTACACATACACAACTTAAGACATGGGTTGTTTATAAGGGAAGTACCCAAGGACATGGTACATGGAATGTAACCCTTCTACATGCCATGTAATTTATCAAACATGGATTGGATCCCTTGTGCTCTATATTTTGGAAAATATTTTTTAGGGTGTGTTCCTATTGTCCACTCCTTGCGGGTTAGTATTGAATCATCTACTAATCCTAGGAATATGATCTCTTCATCATGACTTCTTGGATAGAGTTGTATGAATCCCACCTTGAGGCCTGAAGTGAGATCCTTTATTCATCTTCATTACCCAGGTAGAGTTCTTGGTATCATCATGACCAACACAATGTGGGTTCTGATCCTCTACTTATCAGGTTAATCCAAATTGAGTTTTTGGTATCACCCCATGTACTTTGGTGTGATCCTCATATGTGTATCATATATCTTTCGACCTTCAGAGTATACTTCTAATGGTGACACCTGACAAGAATTACCTCTTAGATGGACATCATCAGAGTTATCAGAATCTGGAGTGTGTTTTCCTGGATGAGTGCTTTATGGAATATTTGAATTGGAATCCTAGGATGGTATACTGTGGTTGTGAACTCCCTTTAGATTGTTTCTTTGTTTAGTATATCTAGATATTCTTGTTATATGTGCTGTAGACATATACTGGTGTAGATCTTACTATATTTCCTTTTTTTATATGATTTTTGGTTTTGGGGTGTCCTACTGAGTAATGTTATACTCATCCCCTCTTGTAATTTTCCCGAACATGTCATGTCTTGTGTATAAGATTGACCTTCTGACAGAGTCCTTGATGGACCTGGGCTAGACGATGCTTAGTGAGACCAGACAGAGTCCTTGAATTCATTCATGGTTGTTCAGTTGTTTTTACATTTCAACATTGTATAGGCTTGGAGACATGTTCATGTGTATAAGTATTAAGGATAAGACCTCCAATGTCAGTGATATGAATACTCTATGCTAGTCACCACCCCCTGGAATATTAGAGGTGAGCTGGGGAGTCACGACATGGGTCCCTCTGGGATCAGTCATGAAAGAGCATCAGTAGGTGATACATGAAAAAACCGGCTCAACAAGCAAGAATGAGTGATAGACATATCTTGGAAGTAAGATGAAGATGTATGAGGTAAAGAAACCAAAATTTAAACCAAAATTTAAATAGAATAAAGGAATAATCCACATCATTAGAAATGAGTGAGAAGAGAACCAAAGACTAAGAGTAGACACATCCTCTCCAAGGGATGAAACCCTAGAAGGAAGAGATACATGCTTGAGGGATTTCACTAGGATAAAACATGCCTGATTTTTGGAATACTAATCATTCAAGTAAAGTTGATCACATATAAAAAACTTACAAATTATTCAAGTGTAATATATATATTAGTTGAATACTAAATAAATGTTATTTTTGAGTTATTAAACATGATATATATTTATCTCTTTTTTATTATACACAAGGTAATACAAAAATAATTATTTAATACAAATATATATTTATTTTTTTGAAAATTAAAACAATTATTTATTCAAAAGTTTAATGAATATAATTTTATTTATGTCATTAAATATTAATAATTCAAATATTTGATAAGTTCTGAGGAGGATCGATGGACAATGTTAAGGGCCTGATGGAAATAATATTTAGTTTCCGTGAGTTATCACACATCATAGAATATAATAATTATAACATTTTTATTTAGAGTGGGTTTACTTAAAATAAATAAACATGTAAAGGGTATATGTAAAATTACTAAATGTTTAATAATGAGTATATATTCTCAATTATTTTATTTTCTAGGGTAATAAAAATAATTATTCACAATAGAATCTCCCTAGATAATTCTCTCATGACTAATAGAAGCTATAAAGGGATCTCTCAAGAATGTAGAGTGAAAATCCTCCTCTTCCCTCTCAAGAATGATAGAATAAGAAAAATATTATTTAAAGAAAAAAATATTATTTTTTTCAATTAATAAAGAAGAAAACAATAAATTTGGTTCCTCTGTGCTATCACCTAAAATTACAATGATGATGTTTTGAGATATGTGGAGCACACAAGGATACCATTATAGGAATTTTACTTTCATTTTTTCCACCGTAATGAAGATTCAAATATTAGAGAGATTTCCAAATTGATCAACATTAAATAAAGAATTATCAATATGAGGTAATTATTATTTTAAATTAATTATATATTAAATTTGAAAAGATCCTCTCTATGATTATTTTTGGGTTTCATTAATTTATTTATTTGGATTTATCCATTAAAAATAATAATTTGTTTTGGGCATGGGCTTGAAAACTTCCACTGTACCCCAAAAAAATCAAGTGGTATCAAATTTACCACATTATAATTTATAATTATTTGTTAATTATTGATTGATTTCTATTATTGTTGGAAATATTTTATTTCTATTTTTCATTATCTAATATGAAAGTCATGTTAACACAATCATTTAGTTTCATATGGCCAAGAAAAAGATAATAATATATGAAGAACACTTGAAGATCTCATTTAGAGGTACTAAGGATTCGAGCTATAGGACATAGGTACACAAAACGTAATAAAAAAGTACATGTCATATACCCATGGTCAACCACACAACCATAAGCTATATAAATAATGTAACTCCATGTGGGTGTCAGAACATGACATCATTACATGCTACGTATTGACTTCCATTTGGAACATGACTAGAAAAGTAGAACACAATGTGAAACATGTATACATGTTGTGTAACACCACATGGTGTGGAAACCATGTAGTCAGAGTATGTGGGGTGTAATAAATACACACAACTCATATTGACTATCATATGAAAAATTAATGTCACATAAAGTACACTACATGAAGTGGGGTTTACAATCTATATAACAAGAGGTAACCTACATGAGATACATGATAAGTTCCTAGGTGTATAGTGTGGGTGTCTAGTAATGAATTACCCATTGTATAGTTGGCTGTGCACATCGTGTAACTCGGGAAAACTCATTCAAGTTACAAATTAAGATAGATATTTCATGTGAGTCAAAATGTAGTGAAAATTAATATATTAAATAAAAATTGAACTACATGGTGTGTAGCTTTCTGTACATGTAGTGTGACATAGTTTTTACACAAAATGTACAAATCAGGTAAATCTTAGCATGTCTTGTCGAATTAAATACTTTAATAATTATTTTAAGTGTTATTTTAGAAAATACACACTTTCTAATGTTTCCATACACATCATGTAATTCACGAGATATTACAATGGAACATGCCACATATATTTAGGAAATGTTTTGTGATCATACTTATTATGAATACTACATGCACTACAACAAATTAAGATAAACATTTCATGCGAGACAAAATGCAGTGAAAATTAATATATTAAAGAAAAATTGAACTACATGGTGTGTAGCTTCCTGTACATGAAGTGTGACATAGTTTTTACACACCAAGTACACCTACGGTAAATTTTATCATGTCTTGTTGAATTAGATACTTTAATAATTATTTTAGACATTATTTTAGAAAATAAACAATATATAATGTTTCTGTTCACATCATATACTGCAGAAACATTTTTAATGGGACACACCACATATATTCATGACATGTTTCATGATCAAACTTATTGTGCATAATAAAACTATATAAGAAATAAATTCTTATGTTAGTAATAATATAAAGAAATAAATTAATATAAAGTGTTAATTTTCCTAAAATTGATGTCAATTTTAAATAAAAAGACGCACTTAGAATCATAACGGTCCCACTGTGCATCAGATTGAGGTGAAGATGATTTCAACACATCTCAAATGACTTTTGGATAATTTTCATAAGATATCAAAACAATATGAATGAGTTTAATCTATTTTGAGTGTGTTAGTTGACCTTTTTATTAAAATTCCATTTTAAATTAGAAACACACACTTTTGACTCATTACGATCACATCATGTTTCTGTTTGACATGAAATGGATTCCTAAACATAAAAAATTACTTATAAATAATTTTCCTAATTTAGCAAGAATATCTGAGCGTGTTTGATCAGTTTTTATTGAGTGAAACATTTTGTACTAAAATGTCAATTTTAAGCACATAACAGGCACTTTGAGTCATACCAGGCACATCGTGTATCAGATTGTGGTGAAATTGATTATTACATTAAAAAATGACTTATGGGTCGTTTTATTAAAGTATCAAAACAATATTAATGGGGTTTCTTGGTTTTGAGTAGGACAGTTTTTAATTTTACTTAAATTGATGATAATTTTAAATAAAAAGGGACACTTTGAGTCATACTAGTCACTCCGTGCATTTTATTGAGGTAAGACTAATTAATACACATCCAAAATAACTTATGGATCATTTTCCTAAAGTATCAAAACAATATGAATGGGTTTTCTTGGTTTTGAGTACTTCACTTTTATTTTTACTTAAATTTCATTTTAAAATTAAAGCACACAATTTAACTCATATCTATCACATTGTGTATCATATTGAGAAGTTGAATATTTCTACACATTAAAAAAATGACTTATGGATTATGTTCCTAAATTATTTATACAATTTGAATGATTTTATTCGTTTTGAGAAGTTCAGTTGGTCTTTTTACTAAAATTAATGTCAATTTTAAATAAAAACACACACGTAGAATCATACCGATCACACTCTATGTATGATTGAGGTTAGACTGACTCACGAACATCTAAAATCACTTGTGGATAATTTTCCTAAATTATAAAAATGATTTGAATTTGTTTGTTCTATTTTTAGTAGATCAATTTGTTTTTTTACTAAAATTGTTGTCAATTTTAAATAAAGGCACACTTAGAGTCATACTAGCCACACTGTTCATTAGATTGAGATGTGGCTGGTTCCTAAACATTGAAAATAACTTAGGAATTGTTTTCCTAAATCATCAAAAAATATTAATGTGTTTTCTTAGTTTTGAGTTTGTTACTTTTTTTTACTAAAATTTCATTTTAAACAGGAAACACACACTTTGACTTATAATAATCACATCGTGTATCAGTTTTATATGAGTCCGATTAATACACATAAAAACTGATTAATGTTTCTATGCCATAAATTATCAAGAAAATAAGAGGGAATATTCTTTGTTTTCAGTGAGTGACAATTTTTAAAGTCAAGTGTTGATTTTAAATTGATAAAGGATACATTGAGTCATATCTGGAACATCATGTATCAGATTGTGGTGAGGAAGATTCTTACATGTCACAAATGAATTATGGATCATTTTCTTAAATTATAAATTATAAATGAAAATGTTTCTCATTTTTGAGTATGTTAGTTGCCTATTTTAATAAAATTCATGTAAATTTTAAATAGACTGAAGTACGTGGAGTCATACCGATCACATCATGTGTTAGATTGAGGTGCGACTAATTTCTACACACCCCAAAGTCTTAAAAAAATCTTAATTTTAAATTTTACAATGATTTATATTGAATTTATTTTTTGAACTTCCCACACTGCACGAGCAGCTTTGAACAAACCACAATAACTCGAATAAAATAATCCACCTGTATAAGAAACAATTATTATGAGTAATAAAAAAAAGAAATTAATTAAAAATAAATATAAAATAATTTATTATTTCTATGGAAAATGATTTTACTATGAAAATATCAAGATTACCTATGTGATTGAGAAGTGGAGGGATCTTGAAGGAAAGTGATAAATGTCGACATTGTAGGGGAGAAAGTTTTTGTGGGAGAAGAAGTCTATAGAAGTTTTGGTGAAGAAAGGCATGGATGATGGGTATATCAACCCAAATAGAATAAAAGAATAAACTTATATAAGAAAACAATTATTATGTGGGTTATACTAAAAAAAATAAATTAAACATAAATATGAAACAATACATTAATTCTATGGAAAATGATTTCACTGTGAAAATATCAAAATTACCTCTGTAATTGAGTAGAGGAAGCATTGTTTCATTTCCTAAAAATTCATTGGAGAGAAATTAAAATAAAGTGATAAATGAAACACTACTGTGGTGAAATTATTTTGAGGGAGAAGAAGTATATGGATGTTTTTGTTCAGAAATGCCTAAGAGATGGACAGACCACCCAAACTCAAACCAAATAATCCACCTATATAAGAAAATAATTATTATGTGAGTAATACTAAAAAGAAGTAAATTAAAAATAAATATGAAACAATATATTAATTCTATAGAAAATGATTTTAATATCAAAACACCAATATTACCTCAGTAATTGTTCAGATGCAGTGTCTTTGATCTTACTATAAAGTAAGTGGAGATAACTTGAAAGAAAGTGATAGATGCAGCACTGTAGGGGTGAAAATGGTTTGAGGGAGAAGAAGTTTGCGGATGTTTTGCTGTATAAAGACATAAAATATTAAAATACCACACCAAATTGAAAAAAATAATCCACCTGTATAAGAAAAAAAATATTATCTGAGTAATACTAAAAAGAAATAAATTAAACATAAATATAAAACAATAAATTAATTCTATAAACAATGATTTTACTATGAAAACATCAAGATTACCTCTGTGACTGAGCATATACATCGTCATTGATCTTCTTGAAAATGCATGAAACAGGGACAAAAATCTTTTAAAATAACCTAACATAGCAAGGAATAATGAAACTTATTTCAACATTTCATTATATATATATATTTTTGTAAAATAGAGAAAGTATACCATAACATTACATTTACATCTTTCCAAAGGTTTACCTTCATTATAGTTTTTTATTTTGAGGGATTTTTAACATCGTCATGTGTAAAAGACATTGTCTATATGAGTATTCAAACATTTAATTTAGATTATGTTAATGCAGTAGAGAACAAATAATATTATGAGAAAAAACATAATATATTAAAAAACAAATTTACCTTCTCATTGAACTCTCTTTATTTTCTATTGGTTCCAAGGATTTTTTTCATCTATAGAGAATCCAAATCCCTTCATTTTTCTCCCATATATTGTACAATACATTGTCTACATTGGGACATACATGAACAGATTATGATATCCTGATGAAAGGGTCATCCTTGATTAAATTTTCATCTGACACAACAACTGTTTTAGTCACCAGCAGTACAACTGAACAATTCTTGTTGTTGGATTAGAGACATAAAATACTTAAACTAATTGTGATTCCATTATGAAGTACTCATCCTCTTAACCTTCCACACTGAAATTTACCTTCACAAATCCCATTTCATCAACTTTCATTCCATTGATATTGTCAACCCATTTTCAATAGAAAAGTGACACTTGAAAGTTTTTATAATATAACTCATATATATATTTAATAATGAAAAAATATGACATATTTACATAAATTGGGTTTCTATCCTTGGAACTATATATGTGCATCACTTCAACCACAAGCGTAACACCACTATTTTTCATCGTACTGAAGTCATTTTTTTATTTTGTATAGAACATATAACCATTTATTACAAAACTAGTGTAAGATATAACATTTGAATGCGGTCCTCTAGCTATCCATTGAAGTCACTCGACTATTGATTTTCGATTTTTAGATAACTCCTTTTAAATTTGATCTCTGAACCATCCTATAAACTATTTATTATGTATATTTGATATCCATCCTTCAACCCTTGGTGGATTCAAATATATAAGAATTTATTTTTGGGATACGATGTATCGATAAAAATATAATCTATTTTGTAATATGTAAAGGTGCAATTTCTCCCGCTCTATCAAGGTAATTTTTCCAACATCTCTTATAGAAATATATTCTATACGAAGACATTCAGTGTGACAGGACTTTGGGAGACCGATGTTTTCAATATATTATAGGAAATTGCTTCAAAATTCAATATCTTATTCAAATATATATTTTTATGAAATAAAAACTTATTATTGACTTCGATTCTTGACATACCCTTCCAAAATATTCCTATACCATTGAATGGGGTACACAATATTTAATGGAGAGGACCATATAGTTGAACCTCTCTAACCAATTGAACCATCAGGTGGACCATTATATCAAAGAATGATGGTGGGAATAACATATCTAATTCAAAAAATGTGAATTAAATCTCCTTATTCATTATGGGTAACTTTTCTAGGTCTACAACTTTACTGTATATGGATTTGAATAAGATGGAGTGTATGGTTAATAATGTCATACATTTTGAGGTAGAATGCAATGGAAAGAAATAGGTATTAAATCTTGAATCAAAACATGATAGTCATTTGATTTTAGTCCTTGTAACTTCAAATTAGACATCAACTTGACATTTTTTATATTTTATGAACACCCTTATGAAACTTTTACTCTAGTATGGAAAAGGAAGAATTACAATTTTTTTGGTCTGGATAGAGTGTGAGATGCAAGAAGATGAAAATTCCACCTTTTACCCTTCCCTAGTGCCAACTCTTACCTTATAAACATTTCAATCAAGTCTAACCTAGCCTTAATGCCATCTTTTATTTTTCTAGGAACATTTAGTAACATGCCAATAAAACTATCAATTGTATTTTTTTATACATGCATGGAATCCAGAAAATGCCATTCATACAAATAATTCCAAAATGGTAATTAAAAAAATTGATCTCTTCTTCAAACCTAATTTTGTAAGGTTTTTCGAAAATGGTTTATAAAAAATAGTGTCAATATTTTTTACTTTATTGTACAGTTGATCACCTATTACTAGAGATGGTGTTGTACCTTTTCTAATATTCCCATTGAATGCTATTGTCCAGGATTGATATTTATGTCATCGAGGTAAAATTTTTTGATGTCCTAAAAACACTTTCTTTAAGGAATATTTTCACTGAACTAAGTATGTACGTTTTTCAAAAATGGGACACCCCAAGATTCCATTAATTATATAGCCTAATAAATTTCCATAAGTGGGTAATTCATTTATCATTCTATACAATATGACCCTCAATGTGAATTCTTTACTTCTATGAGCATTATACATTGTAACACCAATATCTAACACCAATTTCAGATCTTCAATCAACATAGCCAAATAGACATAAATATCATTATTGTGTTGATTTGGTCAAAATATAAGTATAGAAAACATAATGTATTTATGCTTTATGCATAACCTTGGTGACAGGTTAGAATTTACAAACATGAAAGGCCATGTACTGTGAGTACTACTCGGTACACCAAATGGATTTATTCCATCTGTATATTATGCAAGATGCAAGTTTCTCAACTCCTTTCCAAATTTAGGAAACTTGTAACACCCCAAGGATTTGAATATAAATTTAATTTTAAATGCATGAAACACTGTGTCTCTACAAAACAAAAATTCATTATAACATATCCAATAAACATAATTTTCTCACATCTAGGTTTGAATTTCAAAAATCTGACATACACGGTTGTGTTTAGGGTGATATTTGGAGTCTGATAGAATCAACTTAATTATTTAGCGAATAGAAACTTACCCTTATGAATAATAATTAACCCTTACGAATAATAATATACCCTTATGAATTTTAACCTCACCCATGGATGTATTAATAAAATTTAGGCACATTATAAATGAAATAGAACATTTTATAAATTATTGATAAATTATTGTTATTTTTGTGAGTGATAAATATTTAATTACAGTTTTAAATTAATAATTGGATTTAATTTTTTTTTAGAAAATAGTTTCCTAAATAAATATTTTTTTCCAATGATTTTGAGATAATTTTATGAGTTCTTGGTTAATTTTTGAAGGTATTACAAAATCAGTTTTAAATTTAAAATCTGTATTTTTCAATTAAATGACTTTATTTAAAAATTACAATTCACATATTTAGAAAATGATTTTGATAAAAAGTAATCATTTTTGGATTCTACACGTCTGAAAATGGTTATGGTGATTTTTTGGTATTTTTCTAAAATACCTCAATTTTAGGTGAATATTAAAATGCGACAATTTACAATAAATACTAAATACACAATTTATTGAGTCACAAGTTATGTAAAGTTGATGTAAGATCACTTGGTTTGAAATCACATGCACATGTTACTTGTAAAGACCCGTAAATTTCAAGGGATTTTTTTTTCTTAATTTTCTTTGGAATTTTACAAGAACGCAGTTTCTGACGGCGCCTGATTCCGAGGTCCGGTGTGCCCGGAATCATTTTCCGAAGATTGGCTCGGGTACGTTCAATGAACGGACGAGCGGGTTTTTCTAACTTTTGAACCGGTGCCCGAAATCGAATTCTGAGGGCACCGATGAAATCGCAGCCCCGGTATTCGCTTAGAAATGCCTCTTCCGGAGTTGCGTTTGCTCGGGTGTGGTTTTTAATTTTCGGGCTTAAAGTTAAGAAATAAAATAGTTTTGCGACAACTTTATTTTATTTCACTTAAGCCACTTGGAAGCCACTTGAAGCCACTTAAAGGCGGCTTGAACTGAGTTGAACTGGATAGGATGCTATCCAGAAATATCCTACCCCCTTGGTAGGATATTTGTGAGGTGGGGTCCGCACGAGCCCCGCCGTTTCTTTCCGCTAAGAAACGCACCCGTGAAAAACCGTCTTAATGAAAGTCAACTGAAGAGTTTTCTAAATTCTTAACAGACCATTTAATTGGGCGGTTTATTTCGTGAATTAAATGGGTCGTTTCTTTCGTTGAATTAATTCAACGAATTGATGGATCGTTTCTTAACCAGTTTTTCAAATTCGTTGGCGTAATAATAAAATAAGGCCAAAGCTCAACCTATGGTTATTTGCGCTTGAGAAGATTTGATAGAACCCTCGTAACTTCTTCTCCCTCGCGAAGAACGCGAAGAACGCGAAGAACGCCGAACCCGGAAATCGACGACGCCTTCGTCCGAGACGTTCTTCCGATCTCCGATCTCCGATCTCCGATCACCGACCATTTGAGGTGAGTGATTTCGGATTTCCGCTCAAGGTTCTTTTCTTTGGGTTTAAACACAGATTTAATTAATTATAATTTAAATCTGTTGTTCTTGGTTCGTTGAGCTCGCCGACTCAACGCCGGAATCCGTGACGACGCGACGCCTCCCCGCGACGACGCGACGATCCCTCTCTTCCGCGACGATCTTATCCGCGAAGAACGCCCGCGCGCGACGATCATCAAGGTAGGGATTTTATATTATGGGATTTACCCCCTTTTTAATTAAATCCCTTCAATGTTTCTTTAAAGAAATTAAAGAACCGTTTTTGTGAACAATTTTAAATCTTATTAAAATTGTTGTTTCCTGTGTGGAATAAAATTCTCCCGGTTGTTTATCTCTAACGCGGAGGGTTCGGGCCAAACGAACACGGCCCGACAACCCTCCTCCGTTCTTCGTTTTGTGCGGTTTTGACGGACGACGACGGAACGTGCCGCAACGGATGTTTGACGATCCCGCAGTAAAGAACGGATCCCGGGAGGAGCAACGGCGCAGACAAGAAGGAAAACGGGCCACCGGAGCGACGCCGGCGGCAGCCGACGGACCCGCGGCCACGCGGGTCCGGTCCGTTCAGGCGGGATGCGGCAGAGCCGCGTCCGCGGTTCACCAGCGCGGCCCGCACGCGGGCCGCGATTCTTCCTCAGGCCGCGGGTCGGTGCCCGCGGCTTCCAGCCGCGCCGCGCGGCCGAGCCGGACCGGCCCTGGCCGGGACGGGTCGGCCCGGGCCCGTACCCCCCTTCTTCAGACGTTTTTGTTCAAACGCCCGTAACTTGAGCTTCATGCCTCCAAACGACTCGCCGTCAGCGGCAACGCGATCCTTGGATCGAGACGGTCGTTTCGGTTTATCGCACCCAAGGTTTCGGAATACTTTGAGTTCGGCCGGGTTGGTTCGTACACGAGACCAACCGGGCCCTCGGAGCGGAAACACTCATATCTTGAGCTACGGACGTCTGATTGACGTGCCGTCAGCTTTGTTGAATTCCTCTATGTGAGACAGATCTTTTGGAATACTCCGCCCGAGGTTTGGACGCAGGTGGAGTGCGGTCAGGTTGGTTTTGCCTTAAAAACCAACCGGGCCCCTGTGACGAAAATGCCAATATCTCTCAGACCGGGCGTCCGATTGACGCGCCGTCTGCGACGTTGAGTTCCTGTTGACGATACAGAACATTTGGATACATCAACTTCGGACTTCGTGTCAGTTTATGTATCAGCCTCTCGGCTCGTGGAGCGGACCCTCCCGAACGAGCTTGCTGTGTGCGGGAACCCTAGGCTGGCTGCGACTGCTACTTCGACAGCGACGACCGTGCAGAGATCCTCAGTGGACTGCGGCGACGACTGTGCAGAGGTCCTCCGTGGACTCCGACGACAACCGTGCAGAGATCCTCAGTGGACTGCGGCGACGACTGTGCAGAGATCCTCAGCGGACTGCGACGACTACTGCACTCAGCGATCCTACGTGGATCAGTGCTTCAGGTCCTGCGTGGGCCCGGTCCTGTGTGGGCCCGATCCTGTGTGGGTCCGATCCTGCGTGGGTCAGCGCTCAGCGGTTCTGTGTGAGCCAGCGCCTACAGGTCCTATGTGGGCCCGGTCCTGTGTGGGCCCGATCCTGTGTGGGTCCGATCCTGTGTGGGTCATCTCTCAGCGGTTCTGTGTGAGCCAACTCCTACAGGTCCTGCGTGGGCCCGATCCTGTGTGGGTCACTGCAAGGTTAGTACCTATCGATCCTTCGTGGGTCCGACGACTTAGATGGTTCAATGATCATCTTTATCGTCATCCGAAGAAGTATACCTGTGTGAGCTGAATCTTGTGTTACTCTCCTTTGTGGATTGTGTTGAGATATCCTGTGTGGATTTACTGTTTACTCTCCTTTGTGGATTGTCTTGTTCTATCCTGCGTGGGTATGCGTTTTGCTTTCCTGTGTGGACTGGGTTGTGCTTGGGCTAGGACGTTGGAGCCGATCGGGGAATTGCAGACTTAGGTATATGTATGGGCATATACCTAAGCCGTGTCAGATGTTACTTCGTGATTGTACCTCTTCTTCGTGATATATCCTTTGTGGATTTCGGGAGACCTTCGGGGGTCTCGGGGTCCCTACTGAGTAGCTTATACTCACCCCTGCACGGGCTATGCCCGCACTTCGTGGTGTTGGTTGCAGATGACGGACAACACTGATCGTGGAGGAGGCGTGCGGAGCAGGACAGTACCTGGAGGTGGACCACTGGGCGGGACGTACTCGGAGCAGTCTGGTGGACCCGAGGAGCAGTGGAGGCTATCTGTACCCACCCTTCAGGTGGGACTTCCGGAGGACGGCTCGACGCTGCAGTTTTCCCTTTTTAGTTGCTGTTTTTCCTTTCAGTTGTACTTTACAGTTGGGCTTGTATTTCCGTCCCCTTTTTACTTTTAGCACAGCTTGTACAGTTTTACTTAGTGTTTAATTTTCCGCTTGCTTACTCTATGGTGCTTGTTTACTTTTCAAAGGCAATGCCTTCCCTTTTTGTTGGGATTTACGCCTTGGTGCTAGTCGCCAGCCCCTGGCCTATGGAAGGCGGGCTTGGGGTAGTCACGGCACGGGCCCCAAGGACGGGTCGTGACAAATTGGAATCAGAGGTGGTCGGTTCTATCGCAGACTCTGATCTTTCTTCTATGTGAAGCAATAGTGTTTAGCGTATTGAGTGTGGTTATCAGTCCAGGGAGTCCAGTGTTGGTGCGGTGGCCGACGTATCCATACACCAGGACCCTGACTTCTGATTTCCGACTTAATGCATGAAAACATTGATTGCATGTGTGTTTCAAGTTTTCTTTGTGATTACTTGTGTCAGCTCACCAGGTATACTGTTCTGACCGTGGCATACTTGTTTCCTTTTCAGGATGGCACGACGACAGCAGCCAGCTAGGGTTCCCAGAGTAGGGCGCGACGACAGCCCGCCGAGCGACGAGGCCTCGGTACAGGGCCCGTTGACAGCGGAGGCACCGACAGTACCTTTACCCGCCGAGCCCCCGATGCTTCCAGCACTGGCAGCTGATGACGCACGACGCCTTGGAGCTCTGCACGAGTTCCAGCGCCAGCGACCACCCAGGTTCCATGGGGAGTCGGACCCCCAGGCAGCCGAGGACTGGCTGGAGGCGGTCGTCCGAGTTTTCAGGCTAGTGAGGACGCCAGCAGACCTCATGGTGATCCTCGCGGCGAGCCTACTGCACGCAGCAGCCGGACGCTGGTGGAGCCTGGTGCTCCAGGTACACGATGAGGCCACCCTCATCTGGAAGGACTTCGAGAGCCTCTTCCGCTCAGAGTTCGTCCCGGCCACCCTCCGAGCGGTGCGCATCCAGGAGCTTCTTCAGCTGCGGCAGGGCAGCTTGACGGTCGCTCAGTACGCGACGAGGTTCACCGACCTTTCTCGGTACTCGACAGACATGGTACGGGACCCCTTCTTACGGGCCCGGACCTTCGAGCAGGGATTGAGACATGAGATCAGGGCATCACTGATCTCCCTCAGCATCCCGACCCAGGCAGGAGTACTGGAGCGATCCCTCCTGATCGAGAGCTTCCTGGCTGAGTCCACAGCGAGACCTACCGCAGGGCGGCAGGTAGCGGAGTCTTCGGCAGCTGGTAGCCGACGGATGACTCAGGGTTCCAGGTGGACCAGACCTTCCGGCAGGCGACCTCGGGACACTGGCTCAGCAGTGCAGGGCACCCGGCCTGGAGCCAGCCTTCCGAGAGGCAGACAGTGCTACGAGTGCGGCGGGCAGAGCCACATGGCTCGTGACTGCCCGACCCGTCGTACCGAGGGGCAGCAGATGGTGGAGGGACCACCCAGGCAGAGGCAGAGGGTCGACCGTGGCGGTCCGCAGGGAGGAGGCGGACAAGGCAGAGGAGCTGGCCGAGCAGCAGGTGGTGGGCGACGCTTTGAGGCTCTGCCACCACCACCACCATCAGGAGGCCCGCCCCGACCACAGGGAGCTGGCGGGCAGAGACAGGCTCAGCTCCAGGCAGCGGAGGCCTATGACCCCGGCGCGCCAGAGATGATTCGAGGTACGATCTGTGTCTATTCCACCCTTTCTACAGTTCTGATAGACACAGGAGCGAGTCACTCTTTCATAGCCACTGCCCTTGTTCGGAGCTCGGAGATTCCAACGGAGCCGTTGGCTCGATCCTTACGGCTAGAGACTCCTACGGGAGCAGACTCGACGATTACGCACTAGTGCCGGCAGTGTGAGCTTACTCTAGGAGGCGAGAGCTTCGGCTGGGATCTTCTAGTAGCAGCGTCGAGGCCTTACGACGTCATCTTGGGCATGGATTGGTTATCTATGGTCCATGCTCATATTGACTGCATTAGGCGCAAGGTGCGATGTGTGCGCACCGACGGGAGCAGGTTCACCTTCACCGGCGAGAAGGGAGCCTTAGCAGCACAGGATGGACTCACGCAGAGGAGAGGTCAGCCCATCACTCATCAGTTGGCTAGCCTCATTCTAGGAGAAGTTGACGTGCGGAGTCCTAGTTTTCCTGCAGTGGTGGATCAGTACGCGGACGTCTTTCCCGACGACGTTCCAGGACTACCTCCTCGCAGAGAGGTAGACTTTTATATTGACCTGTACCCCGGGACAGCCCCGATATCCACTCCAGAATATCGGATGGCCCCCGCTGAGCTTCGAGAGCTGTGGGTACAGTTGGAGGACTTGCAGGGCAAGGGGTTCATCCGACCCAGTGTTTTGCCCTGGGCTTCCCCGATTTTGTTCGCCAAGAAGGCGGACGGGAGCTTGCGACTGTGTGCCGATTATCGTCGCCTGAATCAGGTGACAGTGAGGAACAAGTATCCGCTACCCAGGATTGATGACCTCTTCGACCAGCTCAAGGGAGCACAGTGGTTCTCGAAGATAGACCTCAGGTCAGGCTATCATCAGCTTAGAGTTCGAGACGAGGATGTGCAGAAGATGGCCTTCAGGTGTCGGTATGGCCACTATGAGTTCTTGGTTATGCCTTTCAGCGTGACCAACGCTCCAACAGTGTTAATGAGCCTCATGAACAGGATCTTCCAGCCATACCTCGATCGATTTGTCGTGGTCTTCATCGACGACATTTTGGTGTACTCGACGACGGAGGAGGAACACGCCTACCACCTGCGTGTTGTACTAGACACACTCCGAGAGCACCAGCTTTATGGCAAGCTCTCAAAGTGTCAGTTCTGGTTACGTGAGGTCCACTTCTTGGGGCACGTCATTTCTGAGGCGGGAGTTGCAGTGGATCCCACGAAGATCGAGGCAGTGCTAGCTTGGGAGCCACCCAAGAGCGTGACAGAGGTGCGGAGTTTCTTGGGCCTAGCCGGATAATATCGGAGATTTGTGCCGGACTTCTCCAGAGTTGCGGCCCCACTCTCAGCGTTGACAAAGAAGGGGAAACCCTTCGTGTGGTCAGACAGATGTCAGCAGAGCTTCCAGGAGCTGAGGCAGAGGCTGACTAGCGCACCTATCTTGAGGTTGCCTGAGGAGGGAGTTGGATACGTAGTCTACTGTGATGCATCAGGGGCTGGACTCGGGTGTGTCCTGATGCAGGAGCGGGCCGTGATTTCCTATAGATCACGTCAATTGAGGCCTCATGAGCAGAACTACGCTACCCATGACTTGGAGTTGGCAGCCGTGGTCTTTGCCCTGAAGACATGGCGACACTATCTGATGGGCGAGCGCTTCACAGTCTTTTCTGACCACCAGAGTCTCAGGTACATCTTCTCTCAGAAGGACCTGAACCTGAGACAGCGGCGATGGCTCGAGTTCCTCCAGGACTATGACTTTGAGATAGTCTATACTCCTGGGAAGGGGAACGTAGTGGCTGATGCCCTCAGTAGGAGGATGGGCATCCAACTACTTGAGGAGGCGACAGAGCAGCTAGCCGCTTTGCAGATATCCTTCGTGGATAGAGACGGAGCAGCCTTCCTTCAGTCTCTCACAGTCTCTCCTCCACTTCTTCAGCGGGTCAGAGAGGCACAGCGTGGGGACGTTGACTGTGAGACACGGCGTGCACAAATATCCTCGGGACAGGCACCTGATGGTTTCTCCCTTGGAGCAGAGCATGATGTCCTTTTCAGAGGATGTACCTTGGTACCAGTCGCCTTACGAGAGGAGGTGCTGAGAGAGTTTCACACTTCTCCTTTGGTGGTACATCCTGGAGTGGCGAAGATGTACCAGGATCTCAGACGACAACACTGGTGGCCGGGCATGAAGAAGGCTGTGGCAGAGTTCGTTTCACGGTGCCTCACCTGCCAGCAGGTGAAGGCAGAGCATCAGGTACCAGCAGGTTTGGTACAGCCCTTGGAGGTCCCGGAGTGGAAGTGGGACGGGATATCTATGGACTTAGTGACTGGACTTCCATGCACTTCCAGAGGTCACGACTCCATTTGGGTGATTGTTGACCGAATCACCAAGTCGGCACACTTCTTACCCATCCGAGAGCAGGGCTCAGTGGAGAGCTTGGGGCGTCTCTACGTTCAGGAGATTGTACGACTTCACGGTGCGCCATAAACTATCGTCTCCAATCGGGACGCTCGTTTTACTTCCCGGCTTTGAAAGGGGTTGCAGGAGGCGTTCGGGACGCGACTACGTATGAGCACCGCCTTTCACCCTCAGACGGATGGTCAGACGGAGAGGACCATTCAGACTCTCGAGGACATGCTCCGCGCATGTGTCCTCGACTTTGGTCGCAGTTGGGAGGACCACCTACCCTTGGTAGAGTTTGCGTACAACAACAGCTACCACTCCACCATCGGGATGGCACCCTACGAGGCGTTGTACGGCAGGCCTTGCAGATCTCCTTTGTGCTGGACAGGCCCTGGAGAGTCAGCACTTGTGGGACCAGAGATGGTCCGGGCCACGACAGAGAAGGTCCAGGTCATCCAGGAGCGGATGAGGACAGCACAGAGCCGGCAGAAGTCATATGCTGACAGGAGGCGGAGGCCACTAGAGTTCGAGGATGGCGACCACGTCTTCTTGCGGGTCTCACCTCGACGTGGTTTGAGGAGATTTGGCCGAGGCGGCAAGTTGTCTCCACTCTTCATCGGACCCTTCCAGGTCCTCAGCAGGGTTGGCGAGGTGGCTTATCGCCTGGCTCTGCCACCTCAGTTGCACCGGGTGCACGACGTCTTCCACGTATCCCAGCTGAGGAGATACGTGCACGACCCGACACACATCATTGACTATGGGGAGCTAGACGTGGATGATGGAGCGACTTTTGCGGAGGTCCCAGTGGAGATAGAGGATCGACAGGAGCGGGTCCTACGTGGGCGATCGATTCCTCTTGTGCACATCAGATGGCAGCACGGGAACCTCCAGGAGAGCACTTGGGAGCGGGAGGCTCAGATGCGTGCTCAGTACCCACATTTGTTTCCCTAGTTTTTGATGTATCTTTACGGGGACGTAAAGTCCTGAGGTGGGAGTAATGTAAAGACCCGTAAATTTCAAGAAATTTTTTTTTCTTAATTTTCTTTGGAATTTTACAAGAACGCAGTTTTTGACGGCGCCTGATTCCGAGGCCCAGTGTGCCCGAAATCATTTTCCGAAGTTTGGCTCGGGTACGTTCAGTGAACGGACGAGCGGGTTTTTCTAACTTTTGAACCGGTGCCCGGAATCGAATTCTGAGGGCACCGATGAAATCGCAGCGCCGGTATTCGCTTAGAAACGCCTCTTTCGGAGTTGCGTTTGCTCGGGTGTGGTTTTTAATTTTCGGGCTTAAAGTTAAGAAATAAAATAATTTTGTGATAACTTTATTTTATTTCACTTAAGCCACTTGGAAGCCACTTGAATCCACTTAAAGGCGGCTTGAACTGAGTTGAACTGGATAGGATGCTATCCATAAATATCCTACCCCCTTGGTAGGATATTTGTGAGGTGGGGTCTGCACGAGCCCCGCCGTTTCTTTCCGCTAAGAAACGCACCCGTGAAAACTCGTCTTAATGAAAGTCAACTGAAGCGTTTTCTAAATTCTTAACAGACCATTTAATTGGGCGGTTTATTTCGTTAATTAAATGGGTCATTTCTTTCGTTTAATTAATTCAACGAATTGATGGATCGTTTCTTAACCAGTTTTTCAAATTCGTTGGCGTAATAATAAAATAAGGCCAACGCTCAACCTCTGGTTATTTGCGCTTGAGAAGATTTGAGAGAACCCTCTTAACTTCTTCTCCCTCGCGAAGAACGCGAAGAACACGAAGAACGCGAAGAACGCGAAGAACGCCGAACCCGGAAATCGACGACGCCTTCGTCTGAGACGTTCTTCCGATCTTCGATCTCCGATCTCCGATCACCGACCATTTGAGGTGAGTGATTTCGGATTTCTGCTCAAGGTTCTTTTCTTTGGGTTTAAACACAGATTTAATTAATTATAATTTAAATCTGTTGTTCTTGGTTCATTGAGCTCGCCGACTCAACGCCAGAATCCGCGACGACGCGACGCCTCCCCGCGACGACGCGACAATCCCTCTCTTCCGCGACGATCTTATCCGCGAAGAACGCCCGCGCGCGACGATCATCAAGGTAGGGATTTTATATTATGGGATTTACCCCCTTTTTAATTAAATCCCGTCAATGTTTCTTTAAAGAAATTAAAGAACCGTTTTTGTGAACAATTTTAAATCTTATTAAAATTGTTGTTTCCTGTGTGGAATAAAATTCTCCTGGTTGTTTATCTCTAACGTGGAGGGTTCGGGCCAAACGAACACGGCCCGACAACCCTCCGCCGTTCTTCGTTTTGTGCGATTTTGACAGACGATGACGGAACGTGCCGCAGCAGACGTTTGATGATCCCGCAGTAAAGAACGGATCCCGGGAGGAGCAACGGCGCAGACGGGAAGGAAAACGGGCCACCGGAGCGACGCCGGCGGCCCGCGGAAGTTGCCGGCGGCCGGAGGCGGCGGCGCCCCGGCGCGCCTCCGGACGAGCCCGCCGCGGCTGAAGCCACGGCGGCAGCAGCCGACGGACCCGCGGCCGCGCGGGTCCGGTCCGTTCAGGCGGGACGCGGCAGAGCCGCGTCCGCGGTTCACCAGCGCGGCCCGCACGCGGGCCGTGGTTCTTCCTCAGGCCGTGGGTCGGCGCCCGCGGCTTCCACCCGCGCCGCTCGGCCGAGCCGAGCCGGCCGAGCCGGACTGGCCCTGGCCGGGCCGGGCCGGTACCCCCCTTCTTCGGACGTTTTCGTTCAAACGCGCGTAACTTGAGATTCATGCCTCCAAACGACTCGCCGTCAGCGGCAACACGATCCTTGGATCGAGACGGTCGTTTCGGTTTATCTCACTCAAGGTTTCGGAATACTTTGAGTTCGGCCAGGTTGGTTCGTACACGAGACCAACCGGGCCCTCGGAGCAGAAACGCTCATATCTTGAGCTACAGATGTCCGATTGACGTGCCGTCAGCTTTGTTGAATTCCTCTAAGTGAGACGGATCTTTTGGCATACTCCGCCCGAGGTTTGGACGCAGGTGGAGTGCGGTCGGGTTGGTTTTGCCTTAAAAACCAACCGGGCCCCTGGGACGAAAATGCCAATATCTCTCAGACCGGGCGTCCGATTGACGCGCCGTCTGCGATGTTGAGTTCCTGTTGACGATATAGAACTTTTGGATACATCAACTTCGGACTTCGTGTCAGTTGATGTATCAGCCTCTCGGCTCGTGGAGCGGACCCTCCCGAACGAGCTTGCTGTGTGCGGGAACCCTAGGCTGGCTGCGACTGCTACTTCGACAGCGACGACCGTGCAGAGATCCTCAGTGGACTGCGGCGACGACTGTGCAGAGGTCCTCCGTGGACTCCGACGACGACCGTGCAGAGATCCTCAGTGGACTGCGGCGACGACTGTGCAGAGATCCTCAGCGGACTGCGACGACTACTGCACTCAGCGATCCTACGTGGATCAGTGCTTCAGGTCCTGCGTGGGCCCGGTCCTGTGTGGGTCCGATCCTGTGTGTGTCCGATCCTGCGTGGGTCAGCGCTCAGCGGTTCTGTGTGAGCCAGCGCCTACAGGTCCTGCGTGGGCCCGGTCCTGTGTGGGCCCGATCCTGTGTGGGTCCGATCCTGTGTGGGTCATCTCTCAGCGGTTCTGTGTGAGCCAACTCCTACAGGTCCTGCGTGGGCCCGATCCTGTGTGGGTCACTGCAAGGTTAGTACCTATCGATCCTTCGTGGGTTCGACGACTTAGATGGTTCAATGATCATCTTTATCGTCATCCGAAGAAGTATACCTGTGTGAGCTGAATCTTGTGTTACTCTCCTTTGTGGATTGTGTTGAGCTATCCTGTGTGGATTTACTGTTTACTCTCCTTTGTGGATTGTGTTGTTCTATCCTGCGTGGGTATGCGTTTTGCTTTCCTATGTGGACTGGGTTGTGCTTGGGCTCGGACGTTGGAGCCGATCGGGGAATTGCAGACTTAGGTATATGTATGGGCATATACCTAAGCTGTGTCAGATGTTACTTCGTGATTGTACCTCTTCTTCGTGATATATCCTTTGTGGATTTCGGGAGACCTTCGGGGGTCTCGGGGTCCCTACTGAGTAGCTTATACTCACCCCTGCATGGGCTATGCCCGCACTTCGTGGTGTTGGTTGCAGACGACGGACATCGCTGATCGTGGAGGAGGCGTGCGGAGCAGGACAGTACCTGGAGGTGGACCACTGGGCGGGACGTACTCGGAGCGGTCAGGTGGACCCGAGGAGCAGTGGAGGCTATCTGTACCCACCCTTCAGGTGGGACTTCCGGAGGACGGCTCGACGCTGCAGTTTTCCCTTTTTAGTTGCTGTTTTTCCTTTCAGTTGTACTTTACAGTTGGGCTTGTATTTCTGGCCCCTTTTTACTTTCAGCACAGCTTGTACAGTTTTACTTAGTGTTTACTTTTCCGCTTGCTTACTCTGTGGTGCTTGTTTACTTTTCAAAGGCAATGCCTTCCCTTTTTGTTGGGATTTACGCCTTGGTGCTAGTCGCCAGCCCCTGGCCTATGGAAGGCGGGCTTGGGGTAGTCACGGCACGGGCCCCGAGGACGGGTCGTGACATTACTATTATTTGTGACATGAATCAATACTATTTCTGGTCTTGAGAAAAATAATAAAATAATGATTAAGATATTCAAACATTACCCCTCTCCTCCACTATAACCACCCCTCACTCCCTCTTATATTAACTCATCTCAAGCCTTGCGACTTGTCTAAATTCTAATAAAATACTCTCAGAAGATCCTCCTCTACTCTTAACATCCCTTGGTCACATAAAAATACTAAATCCTCTCCCCTAATGAGGCTCTCAAGGAAGATTAATTCAAAAGGTAAATTCCTCTTTTGAATTCTTTTACTTTCTTTTCATGTTGCTTTGTTTTCTTTTATATCCTCACCTATACTCATCCAAATTTTATAAAAAAACCAGTACCTTACATGTACTTTAATTTTTTTTATTATGGAATAATTTATTATCATCTCTCATTTACCCTTCTTTTATGGTAGTAGTAAAAAACACCATTCAAGATGTGATAATTTACCACATTCAAGGACGAGGGGTTTTCAATTTCTATTACCGTCTACAATTATGTTAATAAAATAATTATTATGGTTGAACCAAACTAAAATATAAATATATTATGTATTATATATAGTTCAGGAATCTTTTTGTACACATGGTTTTGATTTATAAAGTAAAATGAGTTTATTGTTTTTAAAAACCACCAATTAACCAAAATGAATATCATTAAATAATTTATATATTGATTCATATTAACTCCTAGTAACCAAATGAAATTTAAAACTATGTAATCTTTTTGATGTTAACTAATAACATATAACTTCAATTCTGGACAACCATCCTCATTTTACACAATTCTCCGTTAATATATATAAGTATACCGATAATGGAACAAATAGAACACACAATGAAATCAAACCTCTTAACCCCTAAAAAAAGGTCATGAATGATTAATAAGGATGTAATAAATCAATTAAATGGAGATTATGTTCTGTATTTATAAACTAACTAACCTAAATTTGATTATTCAACTCATTAAGATGATGTTTAGAACTCCTTCAGACTTAAGGCTAGGGTTTCTTCATCTCACTTCCATTTTTGTGAGATATTCTGTATTCAATACTATTACTTGTGTATGGTGTATGTATACTGCCCATTTATTTTTAATATCATTAATATATTTATTTTTATTATATTAATTGTATCATTTTATGATTATTAATTTTTGGGCATACGATTCAATTGATTACAGAGTTGTAAGTATTTTCTACCCGAACCTCCATTTTCATTTGGGTTTCTATTATTATTTACTCACCTCAATGAAATTATTATTTATTCTTATGTGATCATCATAAATTCTGTTTGAATGTTCTATATATTTTTACCAACCATAATCCTTCTTTATTTTATGGGGAGTTACATGTTTTAATATAATATTTCAAAAATTCTTCCGAAATACAAGCCCGATTCAAGGAACTTCTCAAATTCATACCTATTTTGATGTTCCCTCTATAATCTATTTTATGCTAGATTTATCTTTCTAAAATCATAAATTTTTACATGAAAAATATAGTTTGGATCATTTATGTTTTTATGAAATCAAACATTCCTTTTCTCTTTAAAATCAATTTAATGAATTCCTTAAACCACACTAAAATGTTTTAATTCTAAAGCTTCATTAAAAGACACTTTTTACATGATCTCACTTTAGTGGGACATCATTTATTCCTTAAATGTAATCTCAAAATCCTTATTTTTTCTTTTCTGAGATATACGTGTTTAAAACTATATTTATGAAAAATAAAAATGATTTTCCAAAAGAACTATTCTTTCCAAAGTAAAATAGATTTTTCTCACCACACTTTAACTTTTATGAGATATATTCCTTGTTCACCACATATTCTTTGCATGTGGTGTATGTAATTCCCCTTGCTATATCATATAAATATTTTACTTATTTTCATTATATTCTAAAGGATTATTATTTGAATGTTTCATGGTGGTATGAGACACTTTGGAATGTTTAAGTATTATTTCTTCAAGAATTTCTCAATGGTATAATTTAAAAGTATCTTTATTTATGTTAACATACTTTGATGAATCTTGTATTTCATAGAGGTTTATATATTTTTATATCATATAAAATATTTTTTTGAATGGTTTTTGATTATTTTGAATGTGGATGTTCTATTTGGATACCATTCAAAAATTTACTTTATATAGTTGGTGTTTATGTTTAATTTACAGGGAATGTTATTTACATTTCATATGATAGTTTCAATATGAATGTATATGTTGTTTATGTTTACCCCAATTCATAAGAGGAATTAATTAGACTTAGTATGTTTTGGATGGTGCCCTCTATATCCCCCCGGTGCATCAGTAGGTCTCTTGAGACAAACTATGGTCTTGACATGAGGCCTTGAAAAAATGGATATTTATGGTCTTGGTACAAGGTAGTGAAAGTATGATTATGATTTCCCACATTATGCATTCCATATTTATGAAACTGGTAATTTAATGTTCATGTGGTTATTTGACTAGTAGAATACCCATGATTATACATTATTAGGGAATTATTTATTTTTCTCTTATTGCTACCATAATGTGTTCTGGTTTATTTTTAGAGGAATGTGTTTTTAGTTATTCAACATGAATAATGTTTATGTTTATGATATCTTCCATTATATTTCTTACTCTTACTGAGCATCTGAGCTCACCACTTTCTTATGTTACATTTTCTCAAGACATGTAGAATTTTATTATAAATGACCTACTTGGATAAACTCAGAGTTTTTTATTTTCCCCATAAAACTTATATGTTGTATTTCTTTGAAAGTATTAATGTCGAACCTATGTATATATCTAGTTTTCCAAAAATACTATACTACTAGGTACTTTGGGAAATGAATTTCTTATAAGCATTCCAATGTAATGAAAAAATGCACTAGCTCTGGGAAACTGGGGTTGGGACGTTATAGTTGGTATCAAAGGAAGTTTAGTAGAAAACATGGAAACTAGATTTAGAAAACGCAGATTAAAGAATGAAACCCTAATCTATTCTTTGAGGATAAGTATTCACGAACATCCTAGAAATATGGTAATGAAGATATTATGTGGATATTTCTTTCAAAAAAAATCACTGTCTGGATACTACAAGTGGATGTGGTTCTAGAAAAAATGTACATAATATTAAAAACTCTGACAAGGAGTTTCAGGATTGACCCAGGGTATCCTGGTAGACAATAATGGTTCTTATTATGCACCTGGTTTGACACCCCTGAGGGATATGTTTATGATAATTCATGTTTTCTTTACCCACAATAATGAAGGATTTATTCCCCTAATGTAACCAAAGTATATGGCTCTAGGATTTATGATGCATTAATTTATTCTATGTTTATAGTTATAGAGAGTTCATAATTTTATGAGCTAATATATTATATGGAGTTGATTAGAAATGGAACCTAGCAGAAGGAATGATAACTTCACCAATGCACTTGATGAAAAGAGTAAGAGGGATCATATCTCTAATGGTATTAAGCCATCATTTTGAAGAATGATAGTCTCCCATGCATCCTCATAATTTGAGTAAATAGTATCATGTATCAACAAGGTAATAAAGAATTCTCTAAGTCCTATGGATTTGAAGGGAAGAAAAAGAAGAAGGGGATGGTAGATAAAGACCTGGATAAATGGAAGAAGGGAAAGAAGGGTTTTACCACATGTAATAACTCTGAAAATAATCACCATGGTAAATTATTGAAGGGAATTGGAGTTTTTTATAAGTGTGGAGAAAAAGGACACCAATTTCGTGATTGTAAGGGAAAGAAAAAGGTTTACAATGTACAATGCTTCAACTGCAAGAAGATGGGACACTATGCGAATCAATATTCCAAGAGTAAAAGTAATATTCCTAAAATGATGTTCCTAGACAATGATCAAGTCATGATACTACCACAAATAAAGTATAACGATTAATATTCCCCATAAAAAATCATGTCATTTTAATATTTTATTAGTAATGTACTGATTATAAGAATTCTGGAATATATGAGGATTGTCCTGTAGTATTATTTCATTAAGAATTTGAGGTCGTATGATGAATTTTACCAAGGAAAAGTGACTTAGTATAAAGTTAATATCTTGGAAAATAACATGGTTTAGGGAAAGAAAACCCTAAATATATTCCTTATGATTAAGATAATGATAAAGAAATGATCAATTTGGATAAGTACAAACTACCTCAAAACTGATTATTGACTTGTTGATAAGTGGTCTATGATATCATTGATAGAGTTTAAAACATTTTTAGATATAAGGAATATATCCAATTGAATGTGTAAGGATGAATGCATGTTTTCCAAAAAGGATTTATGGTACTTTGAGTAATTACCATATTTAAAGAGGACACATAATGAATATACTCACATGTTTGGAATGTGAAAATTTAGGGCTGCTTCATGTTGATTAAAGGCAAATAAATTAGAAGATGCATAGAGTAGGATATATCATGGAGTTCTAAACAATATGAGGATTTCCAAGGACCCCGTGTACATAGATCTAACAAGGATCGATATGGTAATGATTCTAATGTATTGGATCATGATATTTTAGAAATTTAAACAACTTATGAAATAGCTTAAGTTGATCATTGTTTTATGTTTTAGAGTTTAATTTCACCACATGATGCATACTATGCTAAGATATGAAGTATAGATAGTTCAATGCACAAGAAAAGGATAAGCCCATGTTTATGAAATATAAACTTATATTTGTACTATTATAAGAGTGTAATAATTCCTCAACTATAGGAAAATAGTCTTAAATAATTTTTTTTCCTATTATCATATTTTTTCATGATATCAATGAAAATTTTATTAACTGTAGTTTATGGTTTTGTGGTAATGATCTTTCATTTGATTATGTTCTCTATCACTTTCCATCAGAGCATGATGGATTGATTATTCTTCTATGACTTTGTTTTCCCATTAGAAAGAATATTTTTATAGTAATCTATGCATTTATCTTTCCCTATTATTAAGAGTATATTTTAACCATATTTCTAATTTGGGTTTCCCACAATGTAATTTTCAAGTATCAACCATTAACCTACAAAGTTCAATTTCAAATTTTAAGGATGAAATTTTTGTATGTAGTAGAGAATGTAACACCCTAAGGATTTGAAAATAAATTTAATATTGAATTCATGGAACACTAGGTCTCTAAAAAACCACACTTTTTTATAACCTATCCAGTGAATATAGTTTTTCCACTTATGTGTTTTGAATTTCAAATATCTGACATATAGGTTTGCATTTAGGGTGATGTTTGGAGTCTAGTAGAATCAAATTAATTTTTGGTGGATATTAACTTAAACTTATGAATTTTAATGTACCCTTATGAATATTAATATACCCTTATAAATTGTAACTTCACCCATGGATGTATAAATAATATTTAGACAAATTATTAATGAAATAGAACATTTTATAAATTATTGATTAAGTATTGGTATTTTTGTGAGTGTTAAATATTTAATTAGAGTTTTGAATTAATAAATTAATTTAAAATTGAAATTCAAAAAACATATTCCTTAATAAATATTTTGTTGTGCAATGATTTTGGGATAATTTTATAAGGCCTTGGTTAATTTTTGAAAGTATTACAAAGTCAGTTTTAAATTTAAAATATGTATTTTTCAATTAAAAAATGATTTTATTTAAAAATTAAATTTTACATATTTCAAAACTTATTCTGATAAAATGGAATTTATTTTTTTATTCTACACATTGAAAAATGGTTATGGTGAATTTTTTGGATTTTTCTAAAATACTTCAATTTTAGGTGAATAGTAAAATACGATAATTTATGATAAATACTAAATACATGATTTATTGATTCATAGGTGATTTAAGGATGATATATGACCACATGGTTCTAAATAAAATTCACATATTACTGTTATTGTTCACAATAATCAATACTATTGCTGGTCTTGAGTAAAATAATAAAATAATGATTAAGATATTCAAAAATTACTCCTCTCTTCCATTATAACCCCCACTCCCTATTCTATTCACTTATCTCAAGCAGTGTTACTTGTCTAAATTCTTCTCAAATATCATTTTAGGATACTCCGACACATCCGGAATCCCCTTTTCTTATAAAAAGACCAAATTCTCTCCCTTAAAGAGGCTCTCAAAGAAGATTAATTAAAGTGGTTAATTCCTTTTATCAATGCTTTTACTTTTTTTTTTCAAGTTACTTTGTTTTATTTTCTATATTAAACTATAATCATCCTAATGTAATGAAAAATAAAATAAATTACATGTAATTTAATGTTTTTATGATTATATAATTTGTTATTATCATATTTCCTTTACCCTTCTTTTATGCTAGTAGTAAAAAACACCATCTGAGATTTGCTAATTTATCACATTCAAGGACGATGGGTTAAATTTTTATTAAAGTCTTAAATTATGGTCATGAAACTATTATTTTGGTTTAAAAATACTATAATATATTTATTATGTCTCATATATGGTTCTTTAATCTTTTTTACACATGGGTTTGATTTATAAAGAAAAATGAGTTCGTTATGTTGAGAAACCGCTGATTAACCCAAACAGTTATCATTAAATAATTAATATAATGATTCATCTTCACTACAAGTAACCAAATGAAATTTAAAACCATTAAAAATTATGTATTTTCACTAATAAAATTTAATTTCAATTCTGGAAAACCATCCTCATTTTACACAATTCTCCATTCATGTATATAAGTATACCGATCATGAAACAAATGGACCAGAACAATAAAATTGAACCTTTTAACCCATAAAAAAGGAAATAAATAAACTTAATAATTTCATAATAAATAAATTACATGGATATGAGGTTATTTAGTTATTAATTAAATATTCTAAATATGATTATTCAGTTCATTAAGATCAAATGGAGAACACCTTCAGACTTAAGGTAAGGGTTTCTTCATCTCACTTCCATTTTTGTGAGATATTCTTTATTCACTACTATTACTTGTGTATGTTGCATGTATACTAACCATTTATGTTTCATATATTAAATATATTTATTATAAGTATATTAAATCTATCATTTGATGATTATTAATTTGGGGGCTTACAATTCAATTGATTACAAAGTTGTAAGTATTTTCTACCCAAACCTCCATTTTTATTCAGGTTTCTCTTATTCTATACTCACCTAAATGAAATTATTATTTATTATTATGAGATTATAATAAATTCTATGTGAATTATATATATATTTTTACCAATCGTAATCCTTCTTTAATTTATGTGGATTTAATTTTTTTAAAAGAATCTGACAAAAATTCTTCCGAAATGCTAGCATAATTCAAGGAACTTCTCGAACTCTTACCTATTTTGAAGTTCACTCTATAATCCATTTTAAGACATATTTATCTTTATAAAATAACACATTTTAACATGAAAAATAAATTTTGGTTCATTTCTTGTTTTATGAAAATAAAAATGACTTTTTTCTTTAAAATATCTTTAATGAACTCCTTAAACTACAATAAAATATTTTAATTATAAAGGTTCTTTAAAAAACACTTTTTACATGATTTAACTTATGTGGGACATCATTTATGCCTAAAATGTAATCTCAATGTCCTGAACTTTTCTTTTTTGGTATATTCATGTTTAAAACTATAATTTTGATAAATATAAATGATTTTCTGAAATAAATCTTCTTTACAATGTAAAATAGATTTTTCTCACCTAATTTTAACTTTTATGAGATATATGCCTTGTTCACCATTTATTCCTTGCATGTGGTGTATGTACTTTCCCTTAGTATATAATATCAAGAGTCTCCTTATTCTGATTATATTCTAAGGGATAATGATTTGAATGTTTCAAGGTGTTATGAGACACTTTGGAAAGTTTAAGGATTATTTCCTCAAGAATTTCTCAATTTTCTCATTTAAAAGTGTCTTTATTTATGTCAACATCCTTTGATGAATCTTGTATTTCATATAAGTTTAGGTCTTATGATATCATCTAAAATATATTTTTGAATGGTTTCTGATTATTTTGAATGTGGATGTTCTATCTTGATACCATTCACCAATTTACTTTGAATGGTTGGGCGTTTATGTTTAATGTATGAGGAAATTTATTTAACTTTAATATGTTAGTTTCAATATGAATGTATATGTTGTTTATTTTTATACCCATTCATTAGATTAATTAATTGGACTTAGTAAGTGTCTAGTGGGGCCTGCTATATCTCCTCGGTGCATCGGTAGGTCTCATGAGACAAACTATGCTCTTGGAATGAGGCTCCAAAAAAATGGATATTTATGGTCTTGGCACAAGGCCTTGACATTATGGTTATGATGTGCTATATTTTGCATTCCATATTTATGAAACTAGTAATTGAAATTTCATGTGGTTATTTTACTTGTATAATACCCTTGATTATGCTTTATTATGGAATTATTTATTCATCTCTTATTCCTACCATAACGTGTTTATGTTTATTTTTAAAGGCTTGTGTTTTTAGTTATTCACCATGCCTAATGTTTATGTCTATGATATCTTCCACTATATTGCTTACCTTTACTGAGCATCTGAGCTCACCAATTTTTTATGTTTCATTTTCTTAGAACACGAATAAGTTTATTATGAATGAACTGCTGGGATAAACTTAGAGTTTTGTATCTTCCTAATAAAACTTGTTTGTTGTATTTCTTTTAAAGTTGTAATGTTGAACCTATGTATGTATCTAGCTTTCCAAAACTGATAAACTAATCTATCCTTCAGGATACAAATTTCTTGTAAGCACACCAATGTAATGAAATAATGCACCGAATTCGTTCAATAGGGGATAGGGCATTACAAAACTTGTAATCAATTTTATTCTGCTGAGTAGAATTAGCTGGATGATGTAGGTTCTCATCTTTTATTCTTGTATATTCATTCCATATTAATTGTATCACAATTTTCTGACATCCATATAGTCTTCTAAACCGTGGAATGATAGAAAGTACCATACATATTTTTAAGGACTTGATTCATTTTTCTTTTATCGATATATTCCACACTTAGGGAATTTTGTGAGTGATTCATGGTCCTTGAGAAACAATATGCAATCTCTTGGAAAACATGTATTTTTTAGATATCATGACCATTGAATGTATCATTCATTTAGAATAATATGTTCATCATGGTAGTTTATTTTCTTCTAGGAGCACATCATTCAGGAGACCAAGTAGTTTTGTAAAGCTGGTGTCAGTCCATCTACTACCAGCTTTCAAATTATATAACTTAAATATAGCTGACAATGTTGTGTATTTAGTACAAAAAATATATATAATGGTTTCTTGTAACATCTATTCAACTCCTCAAACAACTTTTGACAATCATGAAGGTCATCTTAATTTACCATCTTCATTTCTTCCATGTGATATCCATCATAATTTACAAAGGTATTGATATTAAATGATTCATAAACCATAGTACCATCCCAATCAGTGTCCACATTCAGTTTTCCCCATGTTTAGTCTAACATATATAGCCCGAATCTATTCCTTTAAGAATCAATTTTTTTTCAAAATCTTTCGGACTATTTTTTATTGAATAACAACAAAATAAACACATAGAGAGGATTTTATAAGGGTCATATCCATGCTCTCTTGAAAACTTGATGAACTCTTTAACTCTATCTTCATACGTGTCTGTCAAATGATTATATTTCATCCATTTTAGATTCATATCAATCTTATTGGGTTCAAAAAATATTATTTTTTACAATATATTAACAGATACACATAAAATATTAATTATCAAAGGTGAAAGTTATAGAAAATTCTAGTAAGGTAAACTCAACATTTGATTATTTCAAAAAATTTCTGTATGTTGAATAAAATGGGTAATTGGATTTAAGTAAAGAATTGATCCACTATGGTAGGTGTTATCCTATGAATTCTTTCAAAGGTGAAAGTTATGGACAACTCTTCCTCATCACCTCATCTCCCAGACATTTATCATGCATTTTGTTGTTTGACACATTTTTAATCTCTTGTGGACATGAACCTATGTTTATTGAAATACTCTAAGTAGTAGTAATCCATGGAATGAATAGTGATCAGAGTAGTAAATGAAACATTAAAGAGATGGGGGATGAGTTTCAATAAAAATTGAAATAATGGATCTTTAGGCGATGAAGTTGATTATCATGATAGTTTTCTATAAAAGAGATAGTTGATGAGTCTCAAGAAAAAAAATTCAATAATTTCTAAAATATAGAAATTTAAAATTCCATTCTATTTTTTAGAATAAATTATGTAGCATATAAGGAATTATTACAATTAAAATTAATGGTATATAAAATGTTTGAAAACATATCAATACTCTTGGGATGTCATATCCCCACACAGACCCATCCCAAGGATTCTAGGGGGGTTTTCACTTCAGATATACCCGTATAAAGGATTCTAGGGAGGCTATCTCATAAAAATTGATGTATAATTGAGATTCTAGGGATGTTCGTAAAGGACTTTTCATAAAGCAACAATACACATCAATAAAATATATCACAAACAAGGGATAAAAAAACACCAACCCTTACAATGTTTATACTATACACATTTAAACATATATATATATATATAATGTGGAATTTATAATACGTGTAATTATAAAAAAATGCACATTTTAACATTATTTTTAATGAAAATAAATATAATCACTTCTTAATTTGGAAATCCAGAACCATAATTTGTGAATAAATAATTATAAAATCTCCCTTACATTATAAGTTCTGAAAACACATATAAATAGATAGAAACATATATATTTACACACACACACACACATATATATATATATATATATATATTCCCCTAGGGTCCATCTTTGTTAGTAGCGACTCTACGGGGTCTTAGAGAGGTATGAGGTTCGAATCTCACTGAGTTATTCACTGTTGGTGTAGAGTAGGTTTTTCGTTATATTTCTCCCCCTCCTTGAACTATTGTAATTGTATATATATATATATATGTATATATATATTTATAAAATAAACTTAAACTGATAAAATCAATGTAACCCTTACAACAGAATATCACAACATACTAAAATAAATACAACCCCATGCTAATTTTCAATATAGAGATCCATTGAAAATAAATAAATATGGTTTTACCCTTACAAAGGATTCTCTTAAAATAAAAAAACACAATTCTCAGAATTTTTTTAAAGTAAAAATAATTATACCAAAATATTAAAATAGAATTTAAATGAATAAATACCCTTAAATGAATTGCATAAAATTAGCTTTCGTTGTTGCTTCGCACAATCAAGAGACTAACAATTGGTTTGATAAATCAATTTTCTCATTCATTTAATATTTTTATATCCAAAACCTCCACTATTTATATAGAGGAATAAATATTTATTTAATTAGTTTTTTTGTAGAGCATAGGTGATTCTCTAAGATCTCAAAATAATGAAAAAATTAAGCTCACTGAGCAAGCTGGGGTACATTTGTAGACGACGAATAAAATTGATTCAAAAAAACAATTTAAAAAGACCAAAACAGAAAATCCAAATTTATAATCAATCAAACAAATGATTATAATTTTTTTATAATCATAATAAAAATAGAAAAATAGTATAAAAGGACCATACGACAAATAAATCATGACATCATTGAACAATATATCAAAAAAAAAATTGAAAAACACACAAAGAAAATCGCAAGGGATACCTTGCTTGGTTGAAGAAAATAAACATCAAAAACCATAACTGCAACTGAAAACAGGATGTATAATGATGTTCACGCAACTACTGGTAGTCATGTGGTGTGATTCAAGATTCAATTCACTGAGGAGGAGCACCGATAGTGGGTTCCTTCCATAGAAAGATTCTAATATCGCGATGGGTTTACAAATAGTTAGTGCCTTTTAAATAGATCATGACACTTTTATCAATACATACACATAAGAAATGATAAAGGCTCCTTTTATTAGTGATTAAGTAATAACTGATGATAAAAGGAATTGTTATCAGTGATTTTTTAGCAATGATAAAGTTATGTGTTTATCAGATTTTTTTTAGCACTGATAAAGCCTCCTCTTTATATGTGCCAAACAATCACTGATAAAGACCGACCTTTATTTGCACTTATTACTTAAGCGATGATAAAAGATTTATAAATAAAATTCTAAATAAAAAATTATATATATATATAAATACTTAATAAATATATATATATATAAATATATTATATATATTCCTTTTTAAATATACTTTTTATATTTTTATAATTATTTATTTATAATTATAAAAATATTTTTAAAAAACTATATTTATATCTAATTTTAAATTCATGAATGCATATATTTTAAAATGAGTGAAATTGAATAAATTAAAAATAAGTACACTTTAACATTATTAAAAAAATGGAAATGTTTTGTTTGTGTGCATTGTATATAAAAATACATTAATCACATATTTGTGAAATCAATATAACACACATTTGATCCATGTTAAATTGAAAAATCAAATGACACATTCAATTATATTCCCATTACACTATGCAATTAGTCAGTATTTTTAATTCATATTAATGTTTAACTATAAACCCTCATTCAGTAAATATATAAATATTTAATATAATGTGCACAAAGATTTTGTAATATATAAATCATATTTATATAAATTAATATATACATATATATATTTAATATATAAAATTTTTTAACATTAATTATCATAATTATCTAATTAATAATATTTTTAATATTAATTAATATATAATCAATTTATTCGTCCTATAAATAATTATTTAATTAATAAAATTTGTAATATTTTTTTAATAAACTTATTTTTTTTATTAATTTCATTATTTTATTTTATTTATTCCAACTTTTATCAGTGCTAATAAAGTGTTGATTAAATATATCTTTATTAGTGCTAAAAATAATGTGATAATAAAGGGTACCCTTTATCAACATTTACAAAGATGCACTAATAAAAGTTACCTTTTATCAGTGCTAAAAATAAAGCGATGACAAAGGTTCCATTAATCAGCACTAAAAAGAGTGCTGATAAAAGGTTAAAAATTTTAAGTTCTTTATTTAGCACTAAAAAAGATACCATTTATTAATTCTTTTTTGTAGCACTGATAAATACCAGTGCTGTTAAATGCCGATTTTGTAGAAGTGATGGATCGGCCCACGAAACAACACACCGTGTAATATCATGACATTCCATGTAGATATACTTTCTTTTTAAGTAAAAATTACATGACCAGGACCATATAGAACATTAGAAATATGCCATTTCATGTGACAATACACAGAATTTAATATTTGAACATGAGAAATGTGTTTAAAAAGATGTTGAAGGGTACATGATATTCCACCTCCATTACACACAATGTAATTATTAATTTTAATTTTAATTTTATTTATTTATTTTATTTAAAATTACAGAGGATTATAATCTCATGGATTGTTTGGATTTTTATTAAGATAAAGAATTAGTTAATTAATAATATTATTAATGCATTAATTAAATATGGTTATCGTAATAAAAAAATTAAAATGAATTATAAAGTAGTAGTTGCATATTAATGATGATCATGAGATATACCTACCTATGTTTTTGTTTAGTTTAAATTTAATTTAATTATTTATTACATGAGTTTTTTATGAGAATTTTATTATTAACTTAAATGAAATGATTTGTGTATCACCCCTCTCTTCCTATTATGTATGGGACTACATTTTCATGGTTTATTTTATATAATACTAAACCCATGGAACCCCTCACCCATGAGAGTAAGAATTTGTAATGGAGCTCCATGTAAGTTTAGATGACTCAAGATTGATCTAAGGTGAAACCAACCAAGGATATACACAAGTTAAAAATGGAATACTACAACTCAAGCTAAGAATCCAACATAAGGAGTTATTCCCCTTGGCTAAAGGGTTGGTTTATCTTTCAATTTATAAAATGACTAGTATTTAAAAAATCATAATAATATCACATGGTTGTATTATTTTTTAGGTGAATGATTATTTATTTATGTGATGAATGTTTATTTGATGACTAAACATGATTAAAAAAAGTTAAATAAATAAAAATAATGAAAGAAAAATAATAAAATAAAGTTATTATTCATAAATTATTTTATTAGACATGGTTAATTATTTATGTAAAACCCACATAATATTAACAATAATTTATAGGATAAAATTATGAATACTTTGGAAAAATACAAACAAATTCATATAAGTAAAATATTAAGTCATATAGAACCTTCCAATACGTGAGTTCTAATTTAACCATAGATCAACGTGTTAGAATTTACCTTATCAAGACACTTTAATTTATTAAGGAGTTATAATGAATGTTTTGGGTTTCCTTAACCAAGTTAATATCAAGAGAATTTTAACTCAAATAACTTTATGCTACTATGATGAAAGTGTTGAGGAAGAAAGATATTATACTTCAGGGTTGGGGAGTCCACTCAACAAATCAATGAACTGGAAGATAAAGCAGTTGGAAGGGCCACTTATCTAAATACATTTAAGTGCTTTGACAAGGCCCTTTTTGGGGTTATTTTAAGAGGAATATGGATTCTTGAAACTATAATATCCGAGAGATAGGATATTCCAAATCTAATGGTGAGGGATATTAGTATTTTAAAAATAGTGAGATACTAATAAAATTAATTTATTACATCACACTTGGTAATCAAGATAAAGTACTAAAATATGATTCTATTATAAAAAATGGGAAAAAACCACAAGAACATTGTGATTATTCATTGATAGATAATATGTCCTCAATAGTAAAAATTTATAAGAGTTTTATAGTCTTTTATTAACTACACTACTACATAAAATTTTGTATCATGTGTTGGAGTCCTCTATTCTTGACTATACACATCTATGAGAGAGTGAGTATAAAGACCCTGATCCTAGTAGCCCATATTTATTGCCTTATATTAATAAATTGTCATAGATATGAGGCTTGAATTTTTAAGGAACAATTAGTTTATTAGTTTTTGAATATATATTATATACATGAACATTACTTTATAGCTTTAAAATAAAAACAACATATAAACTCCATTGGTAACATCCAAAACTCTTAGATTAACCCTATAGGTCATTCATAATATTAATCTTTGCATCCTGGGGAAAAGTAAAACATAATAAATGACTTATATTAGATTCTTAGTAAGGTTAAGTAATACAATATAATCTAATATAAAAAAAATTCAAGGTTAATGACTAAAATAACATCCATTAGAACATAATCTTGAGCATAATATGGAAAAAATAAAAGAAGAATAAATATTTCCATATAAATAATCACATGATACTGAATATTAACCATGTATATTTTAATATTATAATATTAAAATGGATAATAAATTACTAAAATCATAATTAGAGAATGCATATACCAAAAATCTGAAACATATCATTTGAACCTCAACCAAGACATTTGAAATTAATGGTTAAGGCCTTGACCAAACTCATATATGTTTTGTCTAATGAGACATGCCGATGCATCAAGGGGGTATAGCATGAAAAACACTTCATTTACTAAGTCCAATACATTACTCATATGATTTTAGTTAATCATAAACAATATATACATATAAAATTTAAATAACTTTCCCCAATATATAAATATAGTCACTAACCATTTTGAGTAGTATGGTGAATGGTATCAAGATAGCACATCCACAGTCAAACTGATCGTAAACCATTTAATAAAATATGGTAGGTGATAATTATAAGATATAAATATAAATAAAGCATAAAATTTAATATAATTGTTGAAATAGATGAAAATAGTCTAATAAAATTATTGATGGATTCTTGAGAGAATTACCATTTTTTTACTTTTTGAAGAAGAGTTATTTTGGAAAAATTATTTGTATTTGTCATAATTATTTATATAAATCCCGAAATTAAAAAATAAAGTTTTTAATGAAAAAATTATTTATTTTATAAAAATAATATTTCCTTAATGTATATTATTTATGGTACTTGAAAATGGGTAAGAAATCGAGATGTTCCCTTTAATCGGGCTTTCATATCGGGAAGAATTGATAATGAAACCTTTAAAAAACAAGTATTTCTTATAAATGAAAGATGAAATGATCTGAAAAAATGATTTTGGAATGTATAAATATAATTTATAATAATTATATAAAAATAATTAAGAATGAAATTTGTGTATATAGGGAGAAAGAAAAACCCAAAAGAAAATGGATGTTCAAGAAGAAACCTTTACCTTATTTCCAAAAGTGTTATGCACTTGAACTTAATGTACTGAATAATAAAATTAAATGAATGAATGAATGAATTAATTCATAACCTTTTATACATGAATTTTATTTAATATAATTTTATTTAGTTAATTTAAGGTTTTTTTATGAGTTATAAGATACAATTTTATCATTTGGGTGCGTCTGTTTCCTAGGTTTTCATGACCAACTTACTTTTATATGGGTATGGAAGTTAATGTAAAAATGGGAATAAATGTCCCTAATTGAAGTTATATTATATTAATTAACATATAGAATATTAAATGGTTATATAATTCATTTTTATTTTTTGGTTGAGGATGAATCATTAGATACGACGTTAGTGATAATCATTTAGATTATTTTGGTGATTTTTCAATCATCAAAAACTAGTTTTGTTTTATTAATTAACACCATGTGTATATAAAGGTTAAAAAAAATTAAATAGGATTTAATAAACATATTATAATTTTTTTAACCATAAAAACGGTTTTATGACCATCCTTTAAGATGTTAGTGGAAAATGAAAATGCATTATCCATGATGTCGGTAAATTGACACATCACAGGTGATGTTTTCATTTATAGAATAAAAGAGAGATATAAAGGAGTTTGATGATTGATTTTAAATTAACATGATATAATTTAATTATTTAAATCATACTATATTTTTCATGTCTCTTTGGATAGGGGATGTTGGGGAAGGAAAAAATAAACTCAAAGTAATATAAAAGAAAATAAAGATGATTTTTACCTCTTGAATTTTTTTCCTTGAGAACCTCATTAAGGGGATTGGTTTGGGTCTTTTATTGATACTAATGGATCATGGACATGTAGGAGAGGCTAGGGAAGATTATTGGGTATAAATTTGACAAGGCCCAAAGCTTGGAAGGTTAAGGAGAAGGGGTGGTGAGGGTGATATTTATAGTGGAGGAGAGGGGTGTTTTTTTGAATATATTATTCATTTGTTTATTATTCTAGAACAATATTATGAATAGTTTGAAAATTATCATCAAATATATTAAAATAATTAATTATAGTTTGATATTATGGGCTGACATCATCCACACATCATATATGACTAAAGAATTCTTGCATCTAGCATTTATTGTAAATTATCGTATTTTACTATTCACTAAAAAATAAAATATTTTAGAAAAATCCCAAAGATTAACCCTAAAACTTTTCACAAATGTAGAATTAAAATATAGTCTCCATTTTTTTAAAATAATTTTCTAAATATGATAAATTAAATTTTTAAATAAAATTATCATTTACTCAAAAATACATATTTTAAATTTATAACTGATTTTATAGCTCTCTAAAAAATTAAATTAGGTCCCATAAATGTATACGAAAATCAAAAGAAAAAAATATTAATTTAAGAACAAATCTTATAAAAATAAAATTTCTTTTAAATCTTTTTGTTAGTTATAAATTCATAGTTAAATATTTATGACTTAAAAAATATCAACACGTAATTAATAAATTTTAATATATTCATTTACTTATATTATGATATAATTATATCATAATTTCATTTATAATATGCCTAAATTTTATTTATACTTTCCTGGGTGTGGTTACTGTTCATCTATCCAGTTTACTATTTATAAGGGTCATATTACTATTTCTATGGTCAAGTTACTATTTCATCAGTATAGGTTCCATAAATTCTACTAATACCTCTTATTACATTAATTATTCATTTATAAAGTTTTTTGTGTGTTATATAAGTGGTTTTATGTGATTTATACTATATAAAATAATTATAAGAAAGGAAATTTCATTGATAGAATTATAGGTCTTTATAATTAGGGTGAAAATGATTCTTATAGAAGATACACATAAGATGATTCAAATTCACGTTGAATCATTTTATCAACTTTTTATGAAGAGTTGAAGATGAAACATAAAAAAATGCAAGTATATACCATTATAACTCATCTCCTAGAACTTGAAAAGGAGAAAAGAGGCTTAAGATAAATGGTATTGTCACTATACCATACAATTGTAAACTAAAAGATTTGTACCTATATAGTGATCCTTCATTCAAGATACTGAAGTACATAGATTAGTTAATGAATTTAGGATTATATATTTATAATAAATTATCTATTGATAATATATTATTTTCCTTGACACAAATATTCTCTATATTATTTAAGAATTATAGGATTAATGGTATAAATAAGCCACTAAAAATCTTTTGACTATGATTTTCTGGGAAAATAAGGATTTTTGGGAACATGGATCCTCACCCATTATAGTGAATAAAGTAAAATACAAGATTGAAAATTCCATGACTAGTTTTATGTTTATAGAGACTTTACAACATCCTTTAAACAGATAAAATGTTTAAAGTTAGAGTACTGAACAAGAGGATATTTTCTTCTCATGTGGAAAGAAAGGTCATTGGAAGAGTAATTTATAATAATTGAAGAATAATCAATCTGAAGATTATACTATAGGTATATTCATCATTGCTTGTAATATTTATATTTTTCTTCTTTTTTAGTATATATAATATGCAATTCACATATTCATATTCACATATAAAAATCAAGGAAATTTTGAAACATTACAATAAGTAAGGCATACTCTCCAAGTAGTTAAAGGGGTGATTCCTAAGTTAGTAAAGAGAAGAACATGAATTTATATTTATAATTGGATTGATTATAGAAAAGTTGTTTTTTTATTGAGTATTTACAAAAAAATTATCTTGATGTCTAGATTTAGACACAATGATACATTATTTCATGTTTTAAATGAATGTTGTTATAGTATTTCATAATTAAACTAATAGTTTAGTAACACTTGAATAAAAAATATCTAATAATTAAAATTAATGATGAATATCAAATATAATACACATATCTAGCTATGGAAATATAATTATTTTTCAATTAAAACTAAAATTTGTTTTCAAGGACATACTCGTAAGGGTGTTTAGTCTCTTTAGAGCTAGAACTATTAGATATTTGACCAACATACTTATTAACTTTTAGATAAATAATCCTTCGATATTAAAGTTATATCCGTAAATATTTTCTAATTTTTTCCTCAAGACCATATTGACTATTATATGAAGAAGATAGAGTTAAATTCATATGCTTCATTAGATTCCTTTATGATATTATAGGAATTTAAAGTGGATGTAATTAGTAAACCTGGTAAAAGAAATAAAATTCTATGAGTGGGATTTTTGGAGAATATATTTACAATGTATTCCTTTATCATTTAAATATAGAGTTAACTTATTCCTGAACTCACATTTCCTTATACACATCAAAGACATGATTAAAATATAAAAAGGATTGAGGAGGAGTCTTATATGTATTATGAATATCCAAAAATTCCTTTAAATACATGTTTCCAAAATATTAGTGTAACATATAACCATATTACAACTATATTTACTAATTTATATCATATAAGTTACAACATAATGATAATACAATATATCTGTTCTTAATGTGTTTTATGAGAACCATTTTTTAAATTTATATTTAACAAAAAATGTACATCAAGGAAAACACAAAGTAAATCTTAGTTGATTTTTATAAAGCTACTCATGATATTAAAATACCCAAAATAGAAATGTATTAGTTAGGAATGACTATATATATATATAAGAGGGGGGATATTATTTTTTAATAAATTGAGAGAATACTTGGCTTTAGGGGGTTAAGGCTCGAGATGTGTATGATTTGGAATTGGAAAACTAAAATCTACAAGATTTATTGGGAGGAAATTTTCTAGTGAAACATACTACATATGAAAGTTAAAAAAGTGGTGGTTTTATATTCACTATGATTGGTGCTGTATTATTAAATAATAATAATGAATCATACAAGGAAGAAGTTAATGACAACTAGTTAAGATAAGAATGTTCATATAAATCTAGAGATGGATTCCATGTACTAAAATCCATTTCCGTATTTTGGTAGTTTCTTAGTTGATATAAATTTTTTGATGGGTATTCAAGAATAAAATAATCTTAAATGGCACAAGGTGGTGCTAATAATTTTGGATTGGTTATTAATGGTTTCAAGTGATTCCTAGACATATTTTATAACAAAATACTTTACCGATAAACATGATAAAATAGATTATAATTCTTCTTGTAATAGGAACCTTCTATGATAATTATATTGGAAAATTGGATATTAATACCACCTTCCTTTATGGACACTCTATAGAAGATGTCTATATTATGAAACCTATAGGGTTGGAAACACACAAAAAAATCCATTAAGTTATAAAAAGTATAGAGATATATTTATGTACTGAAGAAAGCATTATAATTATTGAATATTTATTTAATAAATCCATAAGAGAGTATTATTTTATTAAGAATGAAAGTGATCCATGTGTCTATAAGAGGATAGTTAGAGTTCTATATTCATCTAATTTAGATATTTTGTTAACGTATGTAAAATAGATGTTTAGTATTACTTTTGTTTATGACTAAATAATTTATCCATGAATGAATAGTTGAAACCCAATTTATTAGAAATATAATATATAAATATATATTTTTGGGGGTTTATAGGTAAATTAAAAGCACATATGTTGACAAAGTATTGAAAAATATAATATGGAATAATTCAAGTACATTTTTTTCCTACACTACATGGCATGAAATCTCTCTAAATTGATATGTGAAAGCATAAGAGGTGATTCTTGTGATCAATATATTTCTATATGATTAAGTTTATATAATTTATCACATATTCCATGATATTTACTAAGGATTTAAATTTATTATGAATATAAAATAGTGGAAAAATATCAAATAAAACTAGGAGAAATGAAAAGGCTTGCACTCAGAACTATCCAATGGTACTTGGGAAAGTACAATTGATGAGTACCTAATTATTGGAGAAATGAAAATACTTGTTATCAAGGGGATACAAAATTAGTATTTTTTTAAGATCAATACGAGGAATAATAATAGTCAAGAAATGGTAATAAACAAGAAAATATTATTATAATAAGTGGTTTCTATATCCACATAGATCAAGTACATTGTATCTTAAGAAGTGGTTTAGAAACAAATAAATCTAGATTTCAGACTTGTATAATGATAGTAAATTATTATTAAATGATAATATAATAAATATGGTATTATCTAATATTTCAATTTCATTATTGAGTAAAAAGGCTAAATACTCATAGTTATCACTTCTTGAGGTATTTTCTCATAGGAGTGAAGTCATAGTAAATAGGATAGCTATAAGAGAACATGGCATGGAAAATAGCTATAACCATACCATAATAGAATCATGTTTATATGTGTGATATAATAAGGCAATTAACATTTTGATTTGGTGCAAGTAAGATTTTATTACAATTGGTCCCATAAAACCAACTAATTTTACACTTTTTTATTATCATAATATTTTAAAACCTGAATATTAATAAATATTTTATCACATGATGATTGTTATTATACATTACATTAATGTGATAATACGCTTAGAGTAACCACTACATCAAATGTTTATAGTCGTTCCCCACTATAATGAGAACCTAGATATGCTATGATAATTTTATTAAACATATATCTTATTGTCTACATGACATATATATTATGAAACATGTATTATGTTTTGACTATGAGGTTTTGGATACTTGTAATCAGATGAGGCTTCTTCTCATAAAGTATTTCACTTGGAAATCATTAAGGTATGAGGTTATAAGGATAGACTTGCTAATATGGATTTTTCATACTATATATGTCATGGAATGTTACTATTTTTGGATGTGTGTATTGATCCTTATACTTTAGATTATTATTAATGTATATCATTAGTCATGTACTTTGATGTATTATAGAAAACCATGTTGACATATTATCATAAGGAAGCAACATATGATGGGTTCATCAAAATTGATTTTTCATTAATTGAAGAAGTTAAGAATGGTTTTTTTACTTTCAAGTTAATGAAATATGATATCTATATCCCTTTGATTGAAATAGAACTATCTTATTAAATCCAAATCCAAGTTAGTTCACTGATAAGTTTGTTTCATACAGTCAAAGAAAGATAATAAGTCATACAGGTTAATGGCACAAGTATGAAACCAACTTGATGAGATATAGTGAAAAAGAGATTATATTACATAGTAATAAATTGTATGAGTTTGTTATCATCAAGACATTAACTTCATTCTCTATGGGTTTCTTGATGTGTTTCTAGATTCCAATCATATACTTTAGACAAGTTTTCCTAATTCCACCATGAAAGAGGCATAAAAGGTCACATACTAAGTGTATCCATAATATCAGTTATATTATATTTGAATTTGATATAAGGAATAAATATTAATCTTGGTTTGTGGAATAATAATTATTCAAGATAATTTTATTTCAAATATTCGACCATTAGTTATTCGAGTTTAGATTATATATGAGTTGAATATTAATTAAATATTATTTGTGATCCAATGAACAAGATATTTATTTATATATTTTTTATTATTTAGAAGGTAATAAATAAATAATTATTTAATATATATATATAATTACTTTTATTAAATATATTATAATATAATGATATTTATGTATTAAATAATTATTTATTATTTAAAGGTTTGATAAATGTCAAGAAGGATTGACATGATGAGTTGAGGGCCTGATTGAAATGATATTTAGAATCCATTAGTTAGTGGATGTCATGGAATTTAATAATAATAATAATAATATTTTGCATGTGATTTACTTAGAATAAAAAAATAAGTAAAGGGACTTTTTACAATTACTAATTATTTGACCTAAAGTATATATTCATAATTATATGATTTTCTAGGGTAATGGTAATTATTTTTCATAATGGGTTCTCCCTAGAGATTTATATCATGACTAAGATAATATATTAAGGACTTTATAAAGAATATAGAAAGACAATCCTCTTATTAATATTTAAGAATGAGATAATAAGATAAGTATTATTTCAAGGTCAAAAGAATACTTGTTATAATCAATGGGAGAATGATGAATTCTATTTGGTTTCTCTACATTAGCACTCAAAATACCAATAATAATGTTCTAAGATTCATGGAGAATGTGAGGATATCACTGGATGAATTCTAATTTGGATTCTTCCACCATAATGATGATTACACTATAAGAGAGGCTATATAATTTATCAATATCAAATAAATAATTATCAAGAAGAGATAATAATTATGTTAAATTAATTATTAATTAAATGTGAAAATATCATCTCTATATATATTTTGGGGGTTGTGTTCATCAATTTCATTAAATTTATCCATTGAAACCAATGAAAATAATTATTGGTAATGGGCCCAATTTTTTCCCCTGTGCCTTAGAACCTTCATTAATAAACCAAATCTTTAATCCAAGATTTTATCAGCATCAACCAACTCAGTGAGGTGAAGGCCTTGAAAGAAATATTAATTTATTCCCCATGAAAGATAAAATACTCAATAAATGTATAGATAAAGTGAAATCCATATTCAATCAGTTACAAAAAAGTGATATGAAATCAATATATTATAGATAAAGTCTCTAATAAAGTGTACATGTACATCCAAAGTCAACACCATATTCCAAAATAAGATTAGTCTATTATTTGAAAGTATCCATCTTAGTTGATCTTTATTTTTACTAATGAAAAAGTATCTCACTATAAAATACAAACTAATCATGTAGATTCCAAACCCCAATTAACAAACAATAGTGATTAATGTAATGAAAAGGATTTCATGTGGTGTAGAACCAGAACCTTTGTAGCTTCATTTTGGAAGGGAATCTCTCTTGTATATATAAAAACAAGTATACAATGAAACCAGAAAAGCGATAAGAGCTTAAATCCACCACTCTATTTAAGAACAAGTCCTAAATTTTCATAAAAAAATTACCCTAGTTTTATATGAAATTATCATCATAATAAATTAAAATCACTTTATATAATTCCACATAATGTGAATCCCTTGAGAATGTACGCAATTTTGATTCAATAAACATCCAAAATCACACTATTAACAATAATTATCCCTCTACTGAGAACATAAAACATACCAAACTAATTATAAAGTGTTCATAAGATCTATCTAGAAATACATATATGTGTTCAACCTCAAAACCGATTAGAAAATTTAAAAATTATAATTGAAAACTACAAGAAAATAAAAACATGTAATTATACTTTCAAAAATCCCATATCCTTAGAATCATCAAAGTAGTTATCAATTAATTATCTCTCTACACATATAGGTTCATAACAAGGTAATATAAAATAGTTAAATAAAGTAAAATATTTTATTATTACCACCTTAATTAAAAATCTATCCTAAAAAACTAAGGAAGAAACCTTAAAAATTACAAAGTGAAATATCAGATATTCTAATACAAATAATTAATATTAAACAACATGTTACTACCATGGGATATTGAGAAAGCCTAATTTGGGTTCATTTTTATATATAATACGCTACCTAATTTTCAAGTAGTCATCAAAAAATATATCTTAATATTGATATCTCTTGAAAACTAGTATATATTTTTCCTTAATCCAGATGTATATATCTCCATTTATAACTTATTTAACAATATGAAAATTTTTAATCATGTTGATATCATCCAAATTTTCATCCTCATAAGATGAGGTTGGATCCGCCACCACTTTTTGTTGAGTTGGGGTGTCCTTTTTATCATCAATTCATATACTTGAGGATGCCATAACAAATTTTCTCTTCAAATTAGTGTAATATTTACATTCCATATTCTTCATTAGGTGTAGAGTAATGGAACCATTCAAGTCCACTATAGTTTTTTACCTTTTTTTACTCAAGTGATTATATTCTTCTGAAATCTAGTGGATTACTTCTGTTGTTTCATGAATGGTTTCCTCAAAGTCACTATAAGCATCTTGATCGTCATCCTGATCAGAAGGATTAACACCCAAAGTATCAATGGGAGAATATAATATATATTTTCCTTTATCTATGTATTTCACAAGTTCATATAAAATTTTTATAACATAATTTGTATTGATAGGATTATTATTTCTAACTACTTCCAAAAATAAAAAATAATCTTATATCATGAGAACTAAATGGTGTTTCCTAGTCTAGGTGGTTTTTTTGTCTTTGAAATTGAGGATCTGGTCCTTATTATCAAGATAATTCTAAGGGACAAAAATTTCCTTGGAATGTTATTTTACCTTTTCAACACAAGTGGTATTTATCCTAATAGTTTGTAATGAACCGACCCATGAAACCCTCAAAAACTTACACCCAACCTAATTCACTAGATACCTAAAGGGCATTCTCAATCCCCATGAGGTGACTAGCACCAAGAAATCAAAGAACCACAAGAGGGAAATATTTATCCCAAACTAAAATAGATGAAATAGAATACATATACATAATAAAAAGATATAATGGAAGAATAGATGAAATACACATTCCATAATAGAACTAAAAACCATAAGCAAAACAACTCTAAATTAGATAAACATGCTCCAAGAGACAAGTACAACAACAAAGGGAAAAAAACCAGAACAATTACTCCATGTGATATTATGGGAATAATACCACTCTCTCACCACCTACAACTCATTCATAGCTAAAAAACCCCATCACCTCACTATGGAACTTTTAATTTCACTATATCAAAAGATATATAAAGGTCTATGCACCAATGAAGGGGTATACAGGGTGTGAGATAACCGTCTCATTGGTATCCTTCCCAGGTGTTCCAAAAAAAGGCTTTGTACAATAATCTAAACATGCTCAAATTTAAATAAAACATGTCATTATGAACAGTTAAATATTTTTTATTTAAAAATCATGGTAAAAAATTTAATTCCTGATTTCCACATTTCCAAGGTAAAATAGTTCAAAGCATGTCACATATATTAAATTAGTCAAAGAAAAACATGTATCAAATATCATATGAAATCCATGGTAGTAAAAGATAAGATAGTAAAATCCAGAAGTATTGGTAACATACACCAAGGATCACAAAAATCTAGGAAAACTAGGTCACTTATACCCCCAACATAGACAATCACGCACATCAAGTATCTAGATATATGCATTGAATCTAGATAGAAGAGGAACACCCTAGAAAGTGAACCCCCCAAAAGATCTAACAAGTATCTAGAATAATGGTACTAGGTAGTAGAGGAACAACCCATGAGTAAACCCCCCAATAGTATCAATAAATGAAGACTATTAACACACCTTTTGCTTAAGTACCCAAGGATTCCCATGTGCCCTATTTTCTAAACCATTTCATAAAAACCATGATTTAAAAAACAGTTTATAAATCCATATCAAAATGATTTTAAAATACATTTTATTTTTACCAAAATAAGGGAAAACCATATTATCTAAAAAACTCATTCCACACACAAAAACCAATTAATCAATCATTCCATTTCATTTAATAATTTTTTTTTCAAAACCAAAGAAATATAGTTCATCCAACATTGGATGGAGACAAAACCACCTACCTCAAACTTGGTTCATGCATGGCCATAATGGGATCCACCAACATAAAATTACATAAAGAAAACAATAGAGAACCTAGAATAAATTCTCACATCCTAGAATCAATTAAAAAATAAATGTGATCGGTGAAGTGGAAAAATACCAACATACCTCAAAGAAACTCGCACGCCACACCAAAACCAATACAGGGTTCAAACTCTAAAGTAATATTAGACAAAAAATCAAAAAAGAATCAATAATATTTTAAAAAAGATAAAAAAATCCAATAACAAGGATCAAAGATGATACCATGATCAATGGAAATAAAGAAACATATTTATTAATCACTTGAAGAAATGAAATATAATGGAAATAGAGATTAATCACTAAATGAAGAAATATTTAAGAAGTGGTGGTCTCCAAAATTACTTAGGGGAGATCCTAGATCAAGAGAGAAGAGACTGTTGTTGAATGAACGATTAATCAGCCATGAAACTCTCTAAAAAGAACAAACCAAAATAATTACATGGTGTGAATACCCATTTAATTATGTGTAATCCATGAAACCCAAAAATGACGGAAAAAGAATCACATCACATTAAAAAACCTGATTTTACTATCATAGGATATGAATTTGGTTCACAACGTGTAAAAATTTCTTGCATTGAACTGAATTCATGGAGTCTTCTTGGTAACCATTAGATGATGTGTAACCATTATAGGATGTGAAAAAGTCAGGCATATAGTGAAAAGACCTGATTCTGTATAAAACCCCTAACAATACCTAATATTATCTGAGCTCAGGGATAACTATGAAAATCCTGTAACACATTTATTCTTGGACTCTACTAATTCCCACAAAGATACATCCCTGAACATTATTTCATTTTCCCCAGAAAATTATCTCCATACTTGGGGGTCCCAAAACATACCAAAATAAAGATGTAAAACAAAATGTTATTAGGGAAATACCTTAAAAAGGGGTAAAGATATGTTACAAAACCCCCTCTATGAGACTTTCCATCCATAATAATTCATGTAGAATAATGATGTATGAAGAGAGGTGAGGTCACTAATCCCTCATCAATGACTCATTCTCCCGATTCTAATGAGAATTTGATCCATTTCCCCATAAAACTTTGACCAACATAATGTAATTCCCATGCATGATTTTTTACTTGAAAATCAATGATCACAACTAGTCTTTCCTCAACTAAAACATATAGATCTAAATCTATCTCTTCCCAACATAAAATGCGAGAGGGATCAAGATGCTACTTAATGAGATGAGATATGTGGAAAAATCTTGAATACCCATCAATTGAACCATCAATGCTGACTAATACAAAACCTACCCAAGCTGCTCAGTGACCGTAAATGATCCAACATAACTCATGGACAACTTTTCTTTTTTTTCTTCCAAGACGACACTGACCCTAATGAGGAGAACTTTCAAGAAAACCTAGTCACCAATGGAAAACTACAAAGGATGATGAAAAATATATATATATGATTTCTACTGACTCTAAGTTGTAACCAAATCTAGATTTATATTATAAATCGTTTCTGATGTCACCTGAATGAGACTCAATCCTAATGGAGTGGCCTTTTCCCACATCTATCAAATAAAGAGGTGATCTGTGCAGGAGACCATGTAAATCCTAATAGGGATCCATTTACATTGATGACTGAAAAAAATTATTATAAAAAAAATAAATCATTTCTATATGGATATCACATGATCTACAAAAATCTAAGATGTAGGCATGAAGCATAACCTTCAGGAAATGAATATAACTCTCCATCTGGTTATTTATCTATGGATGGTAAGCTGTACTCAACTTGACTTGAGTTCCCATAACCTCCTTCAGACTCCTACAAAACCATGAGGTAAAAATAGAATACCTGTCCAAAGTAATGGTATAGGTAATCCTATGAAAACTCATAGAGTTCTTCACATATATATTACCTTGGTCTTCAACTTCAGTGGTGTCCCTGATCATAATTAAGTGAGTAAACTTTTTCAACTGATCAATCACCACCCAGATATAATTCTTCCCTTGGTAAGTCTATGGTAATACAAAAAAATTCAATAGATACCTCATCCCATTTCCAAACTAGAATCGTAAAAGGTTTGTGTAAATGAGATGGTTTTAGATGCTCTTCCTTTTTCTATCTGTAGGTGTAACAGTGAGTCACATAATCTATAATGTCATTATTCATACCCAACCACTAGAATCATTGTCTCATGTTATAGTATGTATTCATAGTTAAAAGATGAATGGACCCTGAAAAACTATTAAATTAGAACAATATTTATCTCCTCACATATGCTAAGAAGAAAAACCAATCCCTAAAATAGAGAATTCCATCAAAATAGAGAGACCAGACAGAAACAATCTCCCCCCCAAGTAGGGTCTATCGAGTTCCTCTGAACTCATCATCCTGTTCCCAAATCTATAGAATATAATCAAGGAGATGTGATGAAAAATAAAAATCGGTCAGAACCATAATTGAGACATCCTCCTGAGTATCCTAGTTCAATAGAACAAAAGACTCATAAGGTTCCACTATTCCTTTGATTCCAGAATAGCTTTCCATGGTAATTTCTTACTGAGAGCGCCAGTTATGAAATTACCCTTCCCCATGGTGTAGGTGAAATAAAATTCAAATTTCTATAGTTATTCAACCCACTACCTCTTTATGAGATTTAGGTATTTTTGAGAAAATATATAGCTCACACTCTTATAGTAAGAAATGTCCATGAACATATCACTAAAAAGATAGCTCCACCAACACTTAAGAGAATGCATAACCATAGAATAGTCTAAATAATGAGTGGATAATTCTTCTTAGGAATTCCAAGATAAGGATAGCCATAATCTACCACATGATCATTCTAAAAATGCATGAAATTGAAAATGATACAAAAATCATTATAGAAAACCACATACCCCTTACCGGTCTTAGGTAAGATCATGGCAGGAGTTGATGTCAGGAGTTGTTTTAGCTCATCAAAATAATACTGAAACTTTTAATACCATAAGAATTTCACCCCTTTCCTGGTAAGAGTAGTCAAAGGTGACACCAACTTGGAGAACTTATTGATAAACCATTAATAGTATCTAGTAAGTCCAAGGAAGCACTAATTCTCAAAAACGTTCCTTGGATCTTCCCATGACATAAAAAATTAAACTTTTATAGGTCAAATAATAATCCATGATTAGTAATCACGTTCCCCAATAAAATCACTTCTTGGTTCTAGAAATTTCATTTCAAATGATTTCTATTCAAATGGTGACTACTCAAGATGTTTGAAACCAAATGTAAATACTTCTCATGCTCATGATCAAATCTTGAATAAACCAAAATATTATCCACAAACACTACCAAAAAAGTGTTGAGATACTCATGGAATATATGATTCATCAAATCCATAAAATATGAGCATTCGTCATACCAAATGAAATCACAAGGTATTTATAATGGACATGCACACTCCTGAAATTCATCTTTAGTATATTAAACTCTCAAACTTTAAACTGATGATAACCCAACCAATAATCAATAATTAGAAACCATTTTTTCACCTTTAACTAATTAAAAAAACCCACATAGGGAAAAGTAAACTTTTTCTTAATCGTTAGTCGGTTCAACTTCCAATAGTCCAAATACAATCTAAGGGAACCATATTCCTTTTTGGAAAAGATCATAGGAGCTTCCTAAGGAGAAAAAAATGAAAAAAAATCTTTTCTATCAGGTCATCCAAATGAATCTTGAGCTCCCTCAATACCACTAGTGTTGTATGATAAGAGGGTATACAAATTGGTTAATTATCTAGAACTAGTTCAATCATAAACTCTACCTCCCTCTCTAGAGTAAGATTATAGATGTCATTTGGGAATATTTTAGGAAAATCTAGAAAAATAGTGGGAATATCTACAATGAAAGAAATATCATTGGTCTTGACTTCTATAAGAGAAAAAGACTCCTAAGATATGGGTGGAATTATTCTTCATTACCTTACCTCAGATCCTAATCTCACCAAAATGATCAATATCTCCCATAAAAAAAAGAGACGCACTGATGATAAAAATAAAACTCACCATGATGAGAAGCAATCCAATCCATCTTGATGATGACATAAAAAAAATACAAATCGATAATGCGAAACTCCCAGACTAACTCTACATCAGCTATCAATAGTGAATAAGAAGGATACCGAAATCCCTTCACTTTCCTCCTTCCAAGAGGTTTCTATAACTAAAAAACAAAGGGATTGAGTTCCATTGTAAGTTTAAGAAAATAAAAAAAATTCCAAATATAAATGATTGGTAGGAACCTATATCAAACGAATTATTCAATACCAAATATGCTATAATAAATGGTATCTCTCTCTATCACTAGAACTGCATTTAACTCCACTGGAAACTCATCTACTATAGGAAGGTGATTCACTCCCGTGGCCTGTGGCTAGAGCCTTGTAGTCTTTAAATAATCCAACCGTGTTTTAGTATCCTTTGAAGCCTTAAATACCTAATAATAATAAGTCATATAAATAGTCTGACATAATTACTATAGATCTCTATAGTGTCCAAAAATATTACATATCTTCAGAGGTGAGGAACATGAACGCTAGGTGTGCCCGACTTTTCCACACTAATATAAAGTAATTATAGTGACCCATACTTTACATACATTGTTATCAATTCAGAGTTGAAGCATACTTATTACAAAAAATAACAAAACCATGAAAGGACCGTATAGGTATAGTGCATTTAGAAAATGGGAAACATAATCAACTGGTTCAGAAAATCAACTACATTGTATCCTGTTTATTTCATCATATCTAGGGTCCCTTTTTGGAATATCCTACTTAATATCATTCTTCATGACCTAGGGAAAAGAAAACATACAAAAGGGTGAGCTCAAATTCTAAGTAAGGGTAAACAAAAGAAATATCAGTCATATCATATTCATATGAACATAACATTTTGAAAATCTTAACCTGCAAAAGAGGTCATAATATCATGTCATGGGATAAATCATAGTAATGAAAAGTTATCCAAAATAATCATAACATAAAACATGAAACTTTGTGGCATACACACATAATCATAGAAAATCATTTCATATTAGTCAAGGCTCATTGCCAAGACCATCATAGAGGAAAAAGTCCATTACTGAACCGAGTTCACTCTTCGTTCCAGTCCTGTATCACTGAACCGATTTAACTTGCCGTTCCAGCCATGTCTATCTCATGAGATATAAATCTTTACCCAATGCATTAGAGGGAGATATAGGTCCCACCCATCTCATAATGAAACCAATCTTATGTGTGCCACAAAATCATAAATCATACATCATAACATAACCCATGTAATAGAAATGGGATTCTTAAACATCATGCCATCATAACATAACCCATATAAGATAAAAGGACATCATAAAATTAATTACATCATAAAACAATAACATAATTGTAAAAATAGGGATATAAATAGAACCCTATTTTATCTTAGATGGAAAATAATTTTGATAAAACACTTGAACTCCATTCTTGAGGAAATTATCCTTTCTACTTCAAAAACATTTTTCCTTTCTTAACATGTCATACAATTTTAAACTAAAAGAAGTTGATTAAAAATAAACATGAAAACTTGTAAATGAAGCTTCTTGGAAATAATGTTCTAAAAATCCATTCATTCCATATAAGTTAAAAAAACATTCTTCTCGTACTTTGGCCAGAAAAGTCAAAAATTACCTCGTACGAAAAATGACAAAATATTCCTTTCATATCTTTTACTAAAAACTCATAAAAGGGTAAAATTGGATTTAAAAAATTTTAGTAGGATGGAAATAATATTACATATTGAGGAAATATGGATGTGGATGATAAAATACACCCCATTAAATACCAAAGTACAAACAATCTCGGATAAAAATGAGAGTGTGAGATTTTCCCTTACCTTAGGTCTAATATGATTCGTATGAATCTGAAACTCCTGTAATATGGTTTAAATAATGTTAATTGACTTCTTACAGAATCATATTCATTTTTATGATATCATATATGGTCATATTTGTATCTTCTCAGTAGTAATATTTCATTGCTACTTGTTATTCGGGTGTTTATTGCTTTATGTTCTTATGCGTGTTTTGTCGAATAAATTTTTATTTCTCTTTATAGGATATAGATACATCATTTATATAATGGTATTAGTGTAATATATATCATATTAATTCATTCATTTCATTTATATAATCATTATTCAAGGAAGATCATATAGAACGAGTCACATCACATCGTGGAGACGGTAGGCCGTACGTACGCACGAGCGATGATATCGTTCCCATGATCGTGGAATTGTATTGAAGTGTTTGTATAATATTTCATAATTAATACCACTTTACAATAATCATATATAGTTATTTATTTACACCATTATATCCATCCATGTAAGGTGGTGGTGGAAAACATATTACACCACGGCGTGGAGACGGTATTCCGTACGTACGCACGCGCGGTGATTTTGTTTACCGTAGGATGGATAAGAGGTGAAATAGGGTTGTTTCATATTTATAATAAAATATCAGTATATGAGGGATATTGATGTTATTACCTCATAATGAAACAACTAAAGAAGATGGAGTAGAAGAAGAATGTAACTTGAAGAAAACGGTAGAAGGTATTACCTCTTCTTCGAAGTGCCTCCTTTAAAATTTCTCTTAGGGCACTAGAGTTGGTCTTATGAGAAGACCAGTACCTCTAGTAGGTTTATAAGGAAGTGGTAAAGTGAAATGGTCAGGGTTTGGCCGATCTTGAAGGCTCAAAGTGGTGTGAGGAGGAGAGGGAGGATGTGCCCTTTTATAAGGGAGAAGAGGTGCACCATTGGAAAGTGGGAAAATATTATTTTATTATAAACTTATCTTCGGTTTAAAAAGCTCAAAAAATCATTAAAGATGAAGATAAGATGACTCATGGTTGAAATAAAATCATCCATTCATAATTTGACATGTTTTGGAATATATTTTAATCATTATAATCTTATTTATTTAAATCATTTATTAATGAGGTAAATACTGCATCATTATTGTGTCATAAATAATTTAATTTATTTGATGTCTAAAAATTATAAAAAAATACCAACATGTAGGAAATCGTTTTAGATTTCTAATGAATATTTATAGTCGAAAAGATAATTTATATATCCCTTTAAAAAAATTAATTACTAAATGATTTTTTGTTAATTCTAATTTTGTCTTTACATTAAATTAATTAATCTAATGTGTCATTGTCTTTCATAAGTGGCTCCATGGGGTCCCAAAATCGACCCAAGAATTCCCGTGGTCAGCCATTACTCATCCAATAAGTTTTGGACAAGTGTTAAGGTAATATTGAATTATTATAATTTTCTTTTAACCTTGAATTACACTATTTACTTTTAACCGTGGTAAATAAAAGTAAAAAATTACTATTCACAAAAAATTATTTTTATCTAATTGAACCAAATTTTACTCCTTGATATTAACCGTGTCTCTCGGATTTTCAAAATTCAACTCAAAGAAGTGGTAAAATTAAGTTTTATGAACAATTGCAAAAGCTCTCAGGAGGTGGGTAAACGACGGTGAAAAGTTCAATACATTTTTTATAAATTTAAAATTATTATAAAATGACTCCAATGAATTTCATTGAAATTATATAAGTATTATGTACCCATTTTGACCTAAAAAGAATTTAAATCAAATAAATGATTATTTAAATAAAAAGTCGGTTTTAACAAAAAACTCAGTGTTTTCACTATTCATTAAAAATTGAAGTTTGTCAGAAAAATACCAAAAATTCAACCTAAGCTATATTTGATCTTCCGAATTCAAAAATAATGTCTATTTTTCCAAATTAAAAATATAGAAGTGGAATTAATTAATTTTAAAAGTAATTCTCGTTATCAAAACAAATAGCGTGTTTTTAAGAAATAATAACTATAAAAAGATCATCACTTGTTTATGTCCAATTTCAAAGTGAAATTAATTACAATGACCAAAATTGGATTAAATGGTAAAAATATATTCTAATTAATCTTTAAAACCAATTAAAAAGATAATCTATCCATATAAATTATTGTGATGAAAAAGTTGTTTTTAATTAAAATATAGCGTGTTTTTACTATTCATCAAAATATGAAAGTTATCAGAATAATATGAAAATTTTATCCAAAGAAGAATTTTATTTTGGCCAATTGAACTTATAAACATGTAAAAAACTAGATGTAAAATGTGTGCGCCATCAAAAGGCGGTAAAACTACATTTTTTGAAATGTACTTCTTTTATCTGAAAAACTGATTTTGTTTTCATACCTCATTATAGAAAATGTGTAAGATGATTTATAATGTTATAAAATTTAAAATTAAGTTAATAATATTCATAACGGCTAGTTCATAATATTATAATAATATATCGTTGTTTAATGAAACTCGGTATTGCGTACTACACACGCTATCGAGAAAGGTCGCGATTGCGTGTAACGCAAGCCAAGCTAGGGTTGTGTGCAGTGAAAGATTCCTTTGCGTATAACATAATACATAAAAAAATACTTCTCATTAAATATCAGGGTGTTATAGTAAGGGTAACACTATTAGCTATAACTGATGGTGCTAAGGAGGTCCATTACAAGGAACCACCTCCACCACTCGTGTAATGATTACAAAACTTCCTCTTTTTTCCCTACACACCACTAAAGATGTCACTATGTGGAAGCGTAAGGGTATAATAACCAACCTATCATGCTATATCCATCTATACCATTATTTCACTATCTACCATCTTGGTATAGGTCAAAAAATTCAGAATAAATACTTACGATCTAATATCCAATCACAAAACTTATAGGTACTTTTGTGCATTCATTTGGTAATTCTTTACTACCCATGGAGGAAAAATAACTCAATATGTAAATAGATTGGTGTAAACCGACACAAAATTATCTCCCTTATACAAGGAAAGGAAATCTAAATACTTCTCCATCATCATTGAATCTAGTAAAAAATAATAAAATATGTGAGTTTTGTAACCATTATAGTCAAAGACTATATGACTAACCACCTATACCATAGAATCCTACTATCGCATAGTGGGACCCTCAAGTCTAAACTACAAACACTTCACCTTGATACTCTCATGTGTATCCTGTAATTTGAATATCTAATCAACCTTGTCCATCCAATACTCCTCCTCTTTATTTTTATTCATAGCTTTAAAGGATGATGGATTCTTACATAATAACTCATGTGATTGATCCATTTATCCTCTAGCACATGGATGTAACTCAAAAAATGTATCATGGAATAATTGAAAAATTTTCAACAACATGAACTTCACACCTATTTTCCTTGATAATATTATAATCTTGGGGTGGGATCCCTTGAGGAGAATTTGCTACACCCTCCTAGGGAAAGTGTAGAAGATATCCCTGAGGCATAATGCTGCACACCAAAATAGAAGAAATGATCAAACAACATGATAATCTTAGTTCAAAATATAAAACCATAAGAGAAACTAAGATTATGATCTAGAACTCAGGATAGGAGACCCACATCCCAATATCCCATGGAAACTTTAGTCTTGTCATAGCAAGAGCTAGTCAGAAACTCACCATGGCCTAGCTCTCAAGTCCCAAAAATCCTATCTTCAATCTACCTAACATCACAAGATAAGTAATCTTGAAGAAATATATCCTATAATACTAAAATATAATGAACTAAACTAGGATAAACAAACAAACTATCACCCAACCTGATTCACCACATACCCAAAGGGTGTTCCAGATCCCTACAGGCTGATGACTAGTACCCAAGAATTAAACAACAACCAGAGGGAACAATTTCTACCAACCTAAAAAATATGAAACAAAACACACCTACATACATAATAATGGGAAATAATGAAAAAAATGAGATGTAAAATCCATAATAGAATGAAAATAACAGAATCGAAACAACTCCAAGTTAGATAAATAATCTCTAAGAGACAATTACAACAACAAAGGATAACAAAAACTAAAACAACTACTCCATGTGAAAGTGTGGGAAGACTCCCACCATATCACCACTATCTACCTAGAAATATATGATATAATCCTTTCCACATAACTTTGGAACCTTTCCTTTACCTTCATCAAAAGTCACACAAAGGTATATACAATACTGAAGGGGTAAATAGGGTGTGAGGAAACTGGCCTAGTAGGATCCCACCCTGGTATTCTATAAGAAGTATTTTTAAAATACTCTATACATTCTCTTATTTGTACAAAACAAGGAATGATAAAAAATTAAATAGTTTTTTTATATCAAAAGCATGGTAAAAAAATCTAATTCCTTTATTTACCACATTTAAAAGGTAAAATAGTTTCAATTCATATCACATAAATCAAATCGGGTAAAGAAAAACATGTATCAAATATCATATCAAATCCATGGTAGTAAAAACAAAAAAAATACAATTCATAAGAATAGGTAACATCACACAAAATATCACTATAGGCCATGATAGCTAGTATTCTTATACCCTCAATATAGAAAATCTTGTACATCAAGTATCTATATATATGCATTGAATCTAGAGAGTAGAGAAACACCCTATAATGTGAACCCCCAACAAGTCTAACAAGTCCCCAGAACAATGATCCTAGAGAGTAGAGGAACACCCCATGATTAAACCCCATTATAGTATCAATAGATGTGTCCTATTACCACACCATCCACCTATGTAACCAATACTTTCCATGTGCTATATTTTTTAAACCATTTCATAAAACACATTCTTTGAAAACCATTTCATAAATTCATTTTACAATGCTTCTAAAATATCTTTTATTTTTACCAAAATAAGGAGAAAATCCTTTCTCAAAAACTTATTCCACACAAAAAAATAAATCAATAAATCATTAAATTTCATTTAAGAAATAATGTATTAAAATAAATAAATAAAGTTCATCCAACATAGGCTAGATATGAACCACCTACCTAAAAAACAGGTCTCACATACCTGAAATGGTATCCACCCACACAAAAGATTGCATAGAAAATAATGGATACCCTATAATCAATCCTCACATCTCAAAATAAATTCAAAAATAATAGTATTCAAAAAATAGGATAGATCAAAACATACCTCAAAAAACACTCACACTGTACCATAACCAACATAAGGGATAACCTCTGAATAAATATCACACAAAAAATCTAGAATTGATTAAGAAGTTTATCAACATAGATCAATAGATCCAATAATTCGGAACAATGATGCTATCATGATCAATGAAAATGAATAAATTATAGGATTAATCACCAAGAGTAATACACTGGAACCCTGACATAGATCCAAAATTGAATGAAGCAATATGAAAAGAGTGGAGGTATGCAAAATTTCTTAGGGGAGCTCCTCGGTTGAGAGAGAGAGGAGATTGTGGTTGAGTGAGTGATAAATCACCCATGCAATTCAATAAAAAGAAAAAACCCCAATAATTACATGGTATGAATCCCAATTTCATGATATGTAATCCAAGAAACCAAAACATGCCAAAAAACACATCACCTCACATGAAAAAACATTATTTTACCATTTCACGATGTGAATCAGATTAACAGTACGTAAACCTTTCATTCCTTGTATAAAATTCACAATAGCTACATGTAAACCATTAAATGATGTATTAATATTACACAACATGAAAAAATTTAGTAGATAGAAAAAATGCCAGATTCTATGCAAAAACTGAATCCATATATGATTTTCATTGAACATAGGGAGAACTATACAAAGCCTTTAACAAATTTATACTCAGACTCCATTAATTCCAACAAACATAAAACCCCAAACATTATTAATTTTCCCCAAAAAATTCTTTTAATCTTTAGGAGTCCCAAAATGAACCTAAATAAAGCGGGAAAATGAAAATAAAGAAGATAAATGCCAGAAAAAGGGGTAACATGATGTTATATATGTAGTAGTCCACCAAACATAGAGTGACCTAAAGTCACCATGCAACATTACTTAGAGTGAGGATCAAACATAAATAAATACATGAAATATTCTAAGATAATCTCATAAAATATCTTATGTCAAAATCCATAATACTTATTTTAAATCCAGATCACTATAAATAACGTCTCTGATAATTCAAAGACTAGGAAAGGGGGTTAATCATAAATCCTAGGGTTAAAATGTGATCATTAAACTTGATATGAATAAAGCTTATGATCATGTAGAATGAGGATTTATCAATAATGTTTGGGAAGGTATGTGATTTTCTTCATGGAACATTGATTTAATTTTTCATTGTTATTGTTGGGCATGGTTGGAAATATCTTTTATTGGGTAAACATTTTGTTTATTTAAATCTACACTAGGTCCTAGATAAAGAAATCCAAAATCTCTAACTATTTTCATTATTATTTAGGATTTTATTCATCGAATGATTCATAGGAGCTTCAATCATGGTGTTATTGTTCATTATTGGCGTAGGATGAGATCCCCTTTAGGGTCTCATCTTATGTTTGATGATGAAGCCATTATTTTCATGAATTAATCTAGTTGTTTATTTTGTGGTTTGAATATGTTTTTGGATGAGTGTTGATTTTGGAGTGGTCAAGTCATTAATAAGAGAAAGAGGTATTTTTATATATCCAGTATCTGTGCCTCTGGAAGTGTGTCTTCTGTGGGTCACATCCTGGACAAGCAGAAGGGTAACTTCCCTATGGATTATCTCGGGGCACCACTATCTTCTGGGAGACTTAAAATTCATGATTTTGATACTCTGGTCAGAAGGCTGGCAACCAAGATTATTAACTGGAAAAATATTTATCTATATTTCAGGGGAAGAATTACTTTGATTAACAAAGTTCTTCTTTGTACTCCCATTCATACATTATCTTATGTCATGGTTCTTAAGGGGGTGATAAAAAATATTGACAAAAATATTGATAATTTTTTTATGGGATCCTATGGGTGAGGGTAAGAGAAAATGGGTGTCATGGAATAAAATGGATCATCATGAGCATGAAGTTGGAATTAATGTTCAATGCCTTGAAGATACTCTTAGTTTCATTAATAAAAAGCTAGAATGGGAGGTTCTAGAATGTCACCGGATTTGGGTAGAACAATGCATGGTAACTCAGTGGGAGATAGGACTATATTGGATGGATATGGAACTCTTTTCTGGTTTGATATTGGCTCTATTATTAATGGATTTATACCTTAATCTTGATGGCTGGTTGGTAAGGGCGATATATTGTTTTGGCTTCACAACTGGAGTGGTGAGTTAATTTGGCATCTAGGATGTCCTAATATGAATATATCATTCAAGGAAGCCTATCAATACCAAGATTTTACTAGTTTAGTTTTGGAAAAAAATCAATAGGACTTTTTCAACCTCACTGTTTAATCCTCATATTTTGATAAGTGTGTTTTTACCCCTTCTACCTCTTGTTCATTCACAATGAGGGACTACCACAAGATCTTTAACACCCAAGCTCCAGTGAATACATGGAATAATATTCTATGGATTAAGGCCATTACCATGAAATACAACTTCCTATTGTGGAGGATCGATAATGGTGCTATTTCTACTGATGAAAATGTTACAAGGTGTGGGATTTATATTGTTTTTAGTTGTATTTGTTGTAAGAGGTATAAAGAAGAGAGATTTGACCATATTTTCTTTGATAGTGAGTGGGTTTATAAATTATGGTGTTCATTTGGTGAGTTCAAGACTTTTTTTGATCCATCCATGGACAATCTGTCCTTCTTTGATGGTTAGTTTCATGGATTGAGTGTGGGGAGTATTGAAGGAATGGAACGTTCTGTAATTTTACAAGCCAGATGTTGGTGCCTTTGGTAGGAAAGAAATAAGTATCTTTATGAAGGTATAGTTTCATATTGATAGATCATTATATTCAGTGTTAAAAATATTCTTACTAATTTTATTTGGGATTTAGGTAATTAGAGGGCGGCGCCTTCCATGTAGAGACTTGTTAGTGCTCGAATTGCTGGTTCTGTTTCTCTTCATCAAGGAAAATGGGTATGTTGGACTCCTCCTTCAAGGGGTATGAAACTTAATAGTGATGGATCTTCTGTTTTAGGCTAGATAAGTGGAGGAGGTATATTCTGTGAGAGTTTTGGGTCAATTATCTTGGCCTTTTATATTATCTTGGGGTAAGGTAACTCGCTGTATGCTAAGGTGATAGCCAGGCTTACTAGACTGAACATTTCAAGCAGAAGAATTTCGAGATTAATGTTGCTGAAACAGATTCTATGATCTTATATAATTCTATTCTTGGACTGGGGGTAGTTCCTTGTTCTATTTATTATATTTTTAGAAAGTGCAGAAGCATAATGGGTGTTGATATCGAAGTTTCTGATATCTGGTGGGAGGGAAATATGGATGCAGACTACCTTGCCTCAATTGACATTCTTGGAATGAAGAATTTGTTCTTTCATGATTTGTATTGTTTGAAACCTGAAAGTGTTAACATCATTAGAGAATATTCCCTTAGTCTCCAATATGTTAGGCCCCCTTGATTCTTCCCCTTATCCTGGTCTTTCCAAAAGGACCATTGTCTTATTTTACATTTTCTTTCTATTGAATAAAAATTATTGACTGTGTGTGTGTAAGGGTCTTGATAACTTAGATATTGTTGAGAAAATATTTTGGGGTATACCAAGAAGCCTAAAAATTGAAAAAGAGTAATCCATTTGAAGAGATTCATTATAAGACATTCAAAATTTAACCAAATAAAATCAACTGGAGTCTCAATAACCATCTTAAAATCAAGGAACCATTTAATAACCATAATAGAATAACCTCTAAAAACCATATATATAACACCAATGGCCTCCGATCACTCATAATTGTCTTGATTAGAGTGTTATATAACCTCCCACAAACCTCCTGTCATAACCCCTCCCTCTAAAGGTAACCCTCCTAGGCCAAAAATGGAGAAATAGAGATAATGATGCCCAAATCCTACCTTCAATAGGCCATGGGTTGGTGAAAATCACCATGGTATATAATCACAGACATGTGAATAATTACCATCAAAATGATTTTAGAAGTAAGTAATAAGATGATAATAACCACTAAAAACTCATTCTTGTACAAAATAAGTAGAAATACTAATATATGAATATAATGACATACATCTGAAACATCTCAAAATACTAAAAAATAATCCCCGACTACAACCAAAAAGCTCCAAAAACTCCTACACAACTCCTCAAACTTGTAATGTCTATCTGGGTCAAGAACCAGATCCTACTAACCGAAAAATATTTATATTTTTATATGGTAATCATATAATTTATAGTTAGTAGTACCCTCCTTGAACACTATAATGAATAATGTGATTTAAGCATACTAAATCATAGTGAGAAAAAAATGAAACTAACATGTCACGTAAATATATTTACTATCATATTCCAATCCTTACCATACCTCACTCACCAACTATTTCACAAAATTAAAACCATAATATTTAGAATATATAAATAGAAAATGGGTACCCCACAAACACTTCGCCACTGGTTTGCCTCTCTCATGCCCAAATGTTACACATTCTGAGCTCCCATCACTTCCAAAATAATTATGTCATCCCTATTGTGAGTCAGGCCTTAGCTCTATCTACCTCAATCACATGTAGATACCAACATCTCATATTGGAATCAATACACATATCCATCTCATCATCATCATAATCATCCAATTCATAACCATGTGTAAATTTGGAAGCTGAGATAGCCCTTGTAAATATATTATACCTCAAACCATTACAACCCATCTATTTACACCTGTGGGAAGCTAGATCCACCATAACTAGATACAAGTTTTCTCTATAACCTCAAGATATCATAGAACACAACACACATGTATAGGTAATTACTCCCATACATACCCATAAATAATACTAAAACTGAAGAGAGAGAAAGGGAGAGTGGGTAGTCAGTCATGTATATCCTTTCCAACCTGTATGTTGTAGAAAACAACCTCAGAACCTATGGTTTTTAGTTCCCCTTTCAGCATTAATGGGGTTCATATAAATTAACAATACATAAAGAATATATTTATCTCTCAACCACACTAAGGGAAGAAACCTATCCTTATAATAAACTTTCACTATCGTCACACAGGGATCTTGACTGCCACTACTGGGGTATAGATATCAAACAATCATATGACACCCTGCGCTACCATCACATCATCTGACATCCTTTCTAACCAGTCATCAAATATTCCAAACACACAAGGTTATCAATCAATCATATCAAGGATATGAATCCATAGATCATAAATAAAAACTAAATTTATTTTTTCCACACATATTTTCTGTAACACCCCATGCTTCCATGATACATTTCTCTTTGAATAATATGATAGTGTGCGAAGTACGCAACACTGAGTTCAAGCGCACCATGACCCATCAAACTACCTGTTTAAAAAGCAGTTATGAATATTAATAACCAAATATTGAATTTTATATACTCCATATAATTTTAAAATCCATATTATGTGTTTCTTAGACATAATATAACAACAAATTCAATTTTTCCGATAAAAGAAGTATTTTTTAAAAAATGAAATTTTACCTCCTTTTAATAGAGAACCCATTTTAAATCCAATATTTGACACTTTTATATATTAAATTTGACAAAATAAACATCTTATTTATAAGTGGGGCATAAAAATTTAGTTTGTATAAATTTTCAGTGCTTTTCTGATAACTTTCATATTTCGATGAATATTGAGAAGTACTAAATTTTAATTGAAGACAACTTTTTTAATCAAAATAATTTATAGTGTTAAATTATAAATTTGAATGGGTTTGAAATATAAAAAGATTATATTTTTATCATTTAATCCAATTTTGGTCCTTGGATGCAATTTTACATTTAAATTGGACATAAACACCTATCAATCTTTTGATAGTTTTTATTTCACAAAAACCCGCTTTCTGGATTTGACAACGGGAATATTTTTTAAAATTAATTAATATAAAGTATATGTTTTGAATTTGGTAAAATAGATATCATTTTTGAATTTGGAATATCAAAATTAGCTTTGGGTGAATTTTTGGTATTTTTCTAGAAACATTCAATTTTTGATGAATAGTGAAAACACTACGTTTTTGTTTAAAGCCAACTTTTTATTTAAATAATTATTTTTAATTTAAATTTATTTTAAAGTAAAAATTGATAAATAAAACCTATATTTTTCCAATTTAATTCATTTAATTCATTTTATAATTATATTAGATATATAAATTTTATTTGAAATTTTTACCGTCATTTACTCACATTCTAGGAACATTTGCAAATTTGCCTAAAACGTAATTTTACCGCTTCTGTGTATTGAATTTAAAAAAATTGAGAGAAATTGTTGACATCATTAAGTAAAATTTGTTTCAATAAGATGAAAATAATTTTTGGTGAATAGTAACTTTGGAATTTTATTTACCACAGTTAAAAGTAAATAGGGTAATTGAAGGAAAACATGATATTATAATTACCCTAACACATGTAATAATTCTATTGGATAAGTTTATTTCGACCAAAATAATCTTTAGGAATAAAATATGATCCTTTTTTCCCACTTTAATTAGATTAGGACATTTACTATTATTTTATTTAAAGAAGAGTTTAAAGTGTTAAATTCGAAGTTTAATAACTAAACCATTTTTAATATATGGTTAAACATAAGATAAATTAGACTATAAACATTCTTTATAAATCTAAAAAGATTTCCTACATAATTTTTTTTTATTTCAAATTTTTAGACATTAAATAATTACATTTATTTATGACACAATGAAGATACCGATATTACCTTATTAATGAAAGATTAAAATAATTGATATTATAAGTATCTAAATAAATGTAAATTGAGAATTATGATAAATTAAAATAATTTTATAGTTTAATATGAAATTTTAGGTTTGATTAAATAATTTTTTTTGAAGTGATAACGTTTTTATGATTTTCATAAAAATAAAATACCAAATAGTGTTAAGGTTGATATAAATGAGTTTTTAAAACAAATATTATATTATTAATTGATATAATATTCCTAAAAATATAAGGTTCGACCAAAGGAAATATATAAGGTTACATATATCAATAATTAACTACTTAGAGTTATCTTTTCTTTTTATAGTAATTTTATTAACCATTTATTATAATAATATAAAAATACATGGTAAAAGTTAAACTATTTAACTAAGAGTTAAATCTAAAATATAAGGTTAATATGGTGACCTAAACCTATATAAAACCTATTGATTGAAGGTTTTTATACTCATAACCACCTTATCATAGAAATAAATCATTTTATATCCATTATAAATTTAATATGATTATATAATAAAATAATATTTCAAGCATTTCCTAAAGTGAACCTCAACTCTCTTATAAAAGGGTACTTCCCCATCTCTCAGAATCACACTCCCAAAGACATTTTTCTCAGCCAAAAACTACTCTAATATACTAAAAACTACCCTCAAATAGATCTAAAGGCCTTACTTTTATCATAAATCCAACCTATGGGGCCCTTTTAAACAACTCAAAAAAAAAACACCCGAAGAAGAGGTAATAATTTCACCACCTCTTTCAAAGTTATTTTCTTCTTACACTTCCTCCTTCTTTGCTGTTTAAATAAAAAAAATAAAAACTCAAGTACCTTATAAATACTGTGATTTTATAATAAATATGGTACAACCATATTAACTATTCTATCCATCCTATGTATGACAAGTCATCATACGTGCGTACATATGGCTTACCGTCTCCACATCATGGTGTAGTTTGTTATTCAAAAACATCATTATTTGGATGAGTATAATAATGAGTATAAAAGATGAAAATAATAAATATAACATGTTAAGTATTTTTTATATATGAAATACCATCCAATTACATATGATTTCACCATCAATAGAATGATATTGTCCCTCATGCGTACATACGAATTACAGTCTTCACGAACTCAATGAAATTCATTCCCCATCATAACCTTTCAAGAATAATTTTAATTTGATGATTAAAAATATTTTTTAAAAACTTAATATCATTCCGGATATAAATCAAATACATCCTATCCATAAAAAACATGGCTTAAGTAACCAAGTATATAAAGGAAAACAAATCACTTGACACCCGAGATAATGATACTACATAAATATTATTAACAAAGCAATATTAAAAGATCATATATAATATCATATTTATGTATGTGGTTATTTTATAACTTAATAACAATTATTTAACTATTATACATGAGTTTAAATTTCCCTAGAACAAGGAAAAGTACATGGTAATGGGCTTTCATCTCACTTCTTATTCGCACGAGATTCATGCTATATTGCCACGATTTTCTTTTGTGTGGTGTATGTAATTCCCATGATTGTATTTTTTGTGTAATATAATTTAATTTATGGGAATTTTAATCTTCATTGTATAATCCTTCTTTAATGTGTTGTATGTTTCGTATGTTACCAAATCAGTAAGAGAATTTATAATTTCAATTCCACTCATTGGTTTTTACGCAAACTTCATTGGTTATTTTACTCCAAGATTATGTGTGAAATCACTATTTATTTATTTATGTAGTAATTTAAACTCCCTTTTGTGTGGATATACTTTTAATACACATAATCACTCCATTGATAAATTTTCAAGTCAAAAATATTAACATGATAAGAGTAATCTTAACTCAATTTCCATTCATTTAGTTAAACATCTAATTCATTGGTGTTGTTGATACACGAATATGAGTGAATGTCCTCTGATTTATTTACACTGAATATCCAATCATATTGAGTGTATTTATATATTTCACACATAATTATTTCATTTATTTATCCTTAAACTAAGGATACATTCTTTATGAAGAATTTCATCTCAATTTACATTCTATTGAGACTTCTTTGTTGTTATGTATGAATCCACTTTTATATGGTGTATATACTATACTTTGACATAGTACATCATGAATACCTTTATTCTCATGATATTATAATGTTTTTATTACCACAATTATTTTTATTCAAACATCTCTCATTTGGTTAGGAACTCCAATTAAAATATCATTTTAATTGCTTTAAATATTTATTCTTCAAAATCTCTTCTCATTAATGTCCATGTTTTAAAAATGGTATTAATTATTTATTTATATGGAAATGAATGTTTAAAAATTAAAATTACTTTTAGAAGTTTCAAAGTGGTATCATACACTTTGATTCAAAAATTTATTTTTAACACCTTCTTGATAAATAGTGATACTTTTAAATGTTTTCAATAAAAATGGGGATATTTATCTTAAATAGTTTGGATGATTATTTTCATCTATGTCAATATCCATAATTATTATCGATTGAGGTTAATTTTTTTAATAAAATCTTCCATGTTGTATTGAATGATTTATGCCTAACTATGGATGTGATATTTTTATACCATTCAAGGTTTGTGGTTAAAATATTGACATTTCTTATTCTAGTTTTAATATGTATGTCTATATTATGTTTCAAACATTTCAGATGATGAATGGATTAGTCTTTGTAAGTTATGGGAGGAGCCCGCTATAGCTCCTCGATGCATGAGTAGGTCTCATGAGACAAAATAGTGTCTTGGCACAATGCCTTGATAAAATATTATTTGTAGTCTTGGCATCAGGCCTTGACAATGTGGTTATGATGTCTGGCATTATGCATTCCATCAATATGAAATTGGAAATTGATATTACATGTGATTATTCAACTAGTAGTATGTCCATGTGAATAAGTAAATTACATTATTTGATTTATCTTTTCCATATTATACTGATGTTTAAGTTTCAAAGGCTTGTGTTTTAGTCTTATACATTACCTAAAATGTTTATGCTTATTTATGATAGTTTCTGCTATGTTGTTATCCTTACTGAGCATCTGAGCTCACCCCATTCTTATGATTTCTTTTTCCTAGGATGTGATGAAGTATATTATGCCTGAACTGTAGGGATAGTTTTCAAGACTTGATCTCTTGTGATCATGACAATGTTATGTAATAATGCATCAACTCTGGGTAACTAGAGTTGGGGCATTACAGTTGGTATCAGAGGAAGTTTAGTACAAACCTTGAAATCTAGATTTATGAAAACCCTGATTATATAACATTACCCTAAGATAGACTGTGAGGATTAGTATAGAAGAACTTCCTATAATTTTAATAATTTATAGATTTTTTGTATTTTCCAAGTAATTAATTCTTTTCTGGATACGAGGAGGTAGAGGCGGCTCTGGTACAGATATACCTAGGTGTGAAAACTCCGACAAGGAGTTTTGGGTTTGAGATGGGGTATCCTGGTACACGACAATGAGCCTTAATACACTTTTGGTTATGACACTCCTAGGGGTATTCTTAGGATAATTCAGATTTTCTTTACAAACTGATTTGAAGGATTTTAATATAAGATAAAAATAAATAACCTTGATTAATCCTATGGTGTTTTAGATTAAAAATACAGTGTCTTGATATTCTCTAAATTATTTTATGGCTATTCTTACTCACACTCTACTTTCTGGTTTTAGTCAATGGATGGATTCCAAGGAAGTCATGGTAACATTAAACATGATGTACAAGGTGCGAACGAAGGTGGAAATAAGCAACGAAATGGAATGTTGATAAGTGTAAAAGATATCATGTTCATGCCAAATCAATATTCCAAAAATTCTATTAACAACATAAACATTAACCAACTCCTGAACTCAACAAAGAAGAGAAAGGAAGAGAATGATAATAGCTCCAACAACAGAGACCATGAAGAAAAGAAAACTAATATTCCATCATGCAAGAAATGTGGAAGGAGACACCAAGTAAAGTGTCTCAAAGGAACCAATAAATACTTTATGTGTGGGAAAGAACGACATAATGTAAAGAATTGCCGAGGGAAAAAGTAGTGTACTATGGAAGAAAATAAAAATTATCCAAAGAATCCATTTGTTGTTATTTTCTATAAATGTAGGGGACCTTGTCATTACTCGAGTTAGTGTAATATTCTATTTGATAACCTCTAAGTCAAGGAAGATCCTTTGTGGAAATAAATGGATGGTGAAATGTGTAAAAGTATTAATGCTCTTTGTTGATGAGATTACTTTGGAATAATTTTCTCTTGTATGTGTAACCCTATAGTTTTTTATGTGAAAATGCTACTTGAAGAAGAATTATCTTTTCTTTTGTGTATGTAGTTATAAAAATCCATTTGGGTTTATATGATCCTTGAATTTGATTCAATTACAGGTTATTACTTTTTGGGAAGAAAATGAAAGGTATGAGATAAGATTTTTGGTTAAAATATGATATGGTTATTTTTGAGAAATCTATCACATTTTGGGAATGTTATAAAGTTATATAATTTTTGAAAAAGGACAACATGCAGACTGTGTGACAAACCATCACATCAGCCAAAGCTGTAGGAATCAAACTCATAACCAAAGTGCGACTGAGATTTATTACCTACCACTGGACTCTGTGAAGTCCCTGGTTAGTATGACTAATTATTTTTAGTTAAATGATTTTGTGGGTCAATAATATATTTATTTTGTGAAATTATTATTTATCCTTTTTATGTGAAAATGATTTGGTGATTAAGTGACAAATTTTATTTTGGAAGATGTTTACTATTTTAGGAACACTATATGCCTAAGGAAAATATAATAATTTGGGTTTTAATTTGTGGAGTAATGGTGGATTTTTATTTAGAAAGAATGTATTTATTTGTGGACTTATAGATATTTGAGTCATTTATAAAAATGATTAACCTATCGTAGAGAATATTGGATTAGGTTAATTACCTTTAAGTATGTGATGTTAAGAGTATTTGATGTCATTTGGAGATAAATGTTAAGATTTATCATGGAATAATATGTGACCAAATACTTATTTATTTGGGGTTTCAAACTTCGTTTGGATTATTTTGAATAATTTTAAGGACAATTGATTTTTTGAATGGTCTTTGTTAAACTTTGGGTATTGTCTGTTTAATTTTGGAGAATAAGAGTTGTAATTATTTCTATGAAGGATTATCCTTTTTATGGATCATCTGATCTTGTAATAACCATTTTGGTTTTTTAGTGTCTAAAGAAATGGGAAATATATAGTTTATATTTTTTGTATTATGTGATTCTCTAGAAGTTGATTCTAGCACATCAGGTGTGACCAAATCATCTTCAATAATTATATTTTGGAGTGAAAGATGAGTTTGTGGTAGAAATTATTTAAAGGATGTAACTATACTTTTCAAGTATTATTTTTCTTATTCTATTAATAAAATATTTCTTAAACTTTATGGAAATAATATTAAAACAAAAAATGTGTCATCCTAATACCTTATGTTTTTTTGAACTGGAAATATTTTAAATCATTATAGATTTATGGCTTTGAGACCCTCAATTTTCCATTCAATTATTTATGATTGATGACCTCAATCAATCCCAATAAATATTTACATTTTCCCTCCAATTATAATTACCACCAATGTTGTTCTTTTTGAAATCCTAATTTGGTGGTGACTTTTTCATTTTTTCTTTTCCCTCTTATTAAGACTAAATTTTATTAACCATATTTCCATTGTGGGTTTTCCACCAAGGTATCTTCTATTTTTTAACCTTTTATTTCCTAATAATAATTACAAATTGTGAGGACACAATTTATTTAATGAGGTAAGAAAATAAAACCCCAAGCTTCCACTGTACATTTCTCTTTGAATAATATGATAACGTGCGAAGTACGCAACACCGAGTTCAAGCACACCATGACCCATATAACTAGCTGTTTAAAAAGAAGTTATGAATAGTAATAATCAAATTCAGAATTTTATATACTCCACATAATTTTAACATCCATATTACACATTTTCGTAGACATAATATAAGAAAAATTCAAATTTTCAGACAAAAGATGTATTTTTCAAAAAATGAAATTTTACCACCTTTTTATGGAAAAAACTTTTTAAATCCAATAAATGGCACTTTTATATATTCCATTTGAAAAAAAACTTCTTCTTTAGAATCTAGGAATAAAAATTTAGTTTGGATTAATTTTTGATGCTTTTGTGATAACTTTCATATTTTGATGAATAGTGAAAATACTAAATTTTAATTGAAAACAACTTTTTTAATCAAAATAATTTATAGTTAAATTATAAATTTTAATGGTTTTTAAATATAATTAGATTATATTTTTATCATTTAATCCAATTTTGGTCATTGGATGTAATTTTACATTTAAATTGGACATAAACACATATCAATCTTTTGATAGTTTTTATTTCTCAAAAACCAGCTTTCGGGTTTTGTCAACGAGAATATTTTTTAAAATTAATTAATATAACTTCTATGTTTTGAATTTGGTAAAACATACATCATTTTTCAATTTGGAATATCAAAATTAGCTTTGTGTGAATTTTTGGTATTTTTCTAAAAACTTTCAATTTTTGATGAAAAGTGAAAAACACTGCGTTATTGTTTAAAGCCGACATTTTTATTAAATAATTATTTTTAATATAAATTTATTTTAAAGTCAAAATAAATACATAATACCTATATTAGTCCAATTTAATTCATGTAATTCATTTTATGATAATATTATATATATAAAATTTTATTGAACTTTTTACTGTCTTTTTACTCACATTCTTGGAACATTTGCAAATTTACTTAAAACATAATTTTACCGCTTATGTGAATTGAATTTAAAAAATCTGAGAGACACGGTTGAAATCTTTAAGTAAAATTTGGTTCAATAAGATGAAAATAATTATTGTCGAATAGTAACTTTTGACTTTTATTTACCATGGTTAAAAGTCAACAGGGTAATTAAAGTTAAAAAATGATATTATAATTACCATAACACATGTACTAATTATATTGGATAAGTGTATTTTGACCAAAATAAACCTTAGGAATAAGATATGATCCTGTTGGTCCACTTGGATTAGATTAGGACATTTATTATTACTTTATTTAAAGAAGAGTTAAAAGTGGTAAATTCAAAGTTTAATAACTAAACCATTTCTAATATAGGGTTATATATAAGATAAATTCGACTATAAATATTCATTAGAAATATAAAAATATTTCCGGCATAATAGTAATTTATTTACAATATTTATACATTAATTAGTTAAATTTATTTATGACATAATGATGATGCAGTAATTACCTTATTAATAAATGATGAAAATAATTGATATTATAAATATCCAAATAAATGTAAATTGAGAATTATGATGAATTAAACTAATTTTATAGGTTAATATGACATGTTATGGTTGATTAATTTTTTTGAAGTTATAAAGTTATTATGACTTTCACAAAACAAAATACCAAATAGTGTCAAAATTGACATAAATGAGTTTTAAAAAAAATTCTATATTATTAATTGATATAATATTCCTAGATATATAAGGTTCTTCCAAAGGACTAATATAAGGTTATATATATCAATAATTTACCACTTGGGGTTCTCTTGGATTTTATAGTATGTTTATTAATCATTTATTATAATAATACACGAATACATCGAAAAAGAAAACTATTTAACTAAGAGTTAATTCTAAAAGAGAAGGTTAATATGGTGACGTAAACCTGTCTAAACCCTATTGGTTGAAAGGTTTTAGACTGATCCCCACCTTATCCTCGAAATAAATCATTTTGGGTCCATTAAAACCGAATATTATTATATAATAAAATAATACTTCAAGATTTTCCTGAAGTGACCCTCACATGTCTTATAAAAGGGTACTTCCCATTATCTCAAAATCACACTTCCAAAGCCATTTTTATTGGACAAACCCTTCTATAATATCCACCTAACTACCATCAATTAGACCTATAGACCTTACTTTTATCAAAAATACAACCTATGGAGTCCTTTTGATCAACTAAAAAAGAAACACCCGAAGAAGAGGTAATAATTTCACCACCTCTTTCAAAGTTCTTTTCTTCTTCCACTTCCTCTTTATTTGTTGTTTCTATAAAAAAATAAGAACTCCATTACTTTATACATATTGTGATGTTATTATAAATATAGTACAACGAAATTCATTATTTTATCTATCCTATGAATGACAAGTTACCATACGTGCATACGTACGGATTACCGTCTTCACGAATGCGATGAAATTCATTCCCCATCATAACCATTCAAGAATAATTTTCTTTTTATGATTAAAAATAATGTTTAATTACGTAATATAATTCTGTATATGAATCAAATACATCCTATCAATTACAAACATGGCTTACGTAACCAATCATATAAAGGAAAACGAATCCGTTGACACCCGAGACAATGATACTACTAAAATATTATTAACAAAACAATATTAAAAAATCATATATGATATCATATTTATGTATGTGGTTCTTTTATAATTTAATAAAAATTATTTAACTATTATACATGAGGTTAACATACCCTCGACCAAGGAAAAGTACAAGGTAATGAGTTTTCATCTCACTTCTTATTCGTGTGAGATTCATGCTATGTTTCCATTTTGTGTGTGTGGTGTATGTGCTACCCATGATTCTATTCTTTGTGTAATATAATTTAATTTATGGGAATTTTCATCTTTATTGTATGATCCTTCTTTCAAGGGGTGTATGTTTCATATGTTACCAAATTAGTAAGGGAATTTCTAATTTCGATTTCCACTCATTGGGTTTTACACAAACTTCATTGATTATTTTACTCCAGGATTATGTGTGAAATCACTATTTATTTATTTACATAGTAATTTCCACTCCCTTTTGTGTATATATACTTTTGATAAAAATAATTTACTCTATTGATAAATTCTCAAGTCATCCATATGAACTTGATAAGAATAATCTTAACTCAATTTCCATTCATTGAGTTAAACATCCAAGTCATTGGTGGTGTTGTTACGAGAATATGTGTAAATGTACTATGATTGATTTACACTGAATATCCAATCATATTGAGTGTATTTATATTTTTCACACATAATTATGTCATTGATTTATCCTTAACCTGAGTAAATATTCTTTATAATGAATTTCATCTCAATTTACATTCTATTGGGAATTCATTATTATTATGCACAAATTTATTTTTATGTGTTGTATATACTTTACTTTGAGATAATATATCATTTTATTCTACTGATATTATAAATTTTTTATGACCTCAATTATTTTTATTAAAATGTCTCTCATTTGGTTATGAACTCAAATTAAAATATTATTTGAAATGTTTTAAAGATTTATTCTTCTAAATCTTTCTCATTAATGCCCATGTTTTAAAAATGGTTTTAAGGATTTATTTATGCAGACATGAATTTTTTTAAATTAAAATTCCTTTTAAAGGTTTCAAAGTTTTATGGGGCACTTTGATTCAAAAATATATTTTCAAATGATTCTTGATTAATAGTGATACTTTTAAATGTTTTGAAGAAAAAAGGGGGATATTTCTCTCAAATAGTTTTTGATGATTATTTTCATCTTTTCCAATATCCTTCATAATTCTTTATTTAGGTTAGTTTATTGTAATTAAATCTTTTATATTGTATTTAGTGTGTTATGTTTGACGGTGGATGTGCTATTTTTGTACCATTCATGGTTTGTGGTTAAAATATTCACATTTCATATGCTAGTTTTAATATGAATGTTTAGATTATGTTTCAAACATTTCATATGAGGAATGCATTGGACCTAGTAAATGAATGGTGGATCCCGCTATAGCTTCTTGATACATTGGTAGGTCTCATGAGACAAACTAGTGTCTTCAAACAAGGCATTGAAAAAATATTATTTGTATTCTTGGCATGAGTCCTTGACAATGTGGTTATGATGTATGTCATTATGCATTCCATCATCATGAAATTGGATATTGATATTACATGTGATTATTCGACTAGTAGAATATCCATGTGAATATATAAATGAAATTATTTGATTTAACTTTTCAATAATATGATGATGTTTAATTTTAAAAGGCTTGTATTTTAGTCTTATACTTTTCCTTAAATATTTATGCTTATTTATGATAGTTTCTGCTATATTTCTATCCTTTCTGAGCATCTGAGCTCACCCCTTTCTTATGTTTTCTTTTTCCTAGGATATAAAGAAGTATAAAATACCTGAACTCTAGGGATAGGTTAAGGGACATGAGTGTGTTAAAAGGAAACATATTGTTTTTTTATGATGTAATGTAAAACTTATTTCTGTATCTAGTACTTCCAAGGCTACTAAACTAATCAGCCTTTTGATACTTGATCTCTTGTGATCATGACAATGTCATGTAATAGTGCATCGACTCTAGGTAATCGGGTTCAGGGTGTTACATTTTCAAACTAAACTATAGAAAAAAAAACAAATAATTAATTATATCCTTTATCAAACAATGATGGGATCACTCAACCCAAAATAAATGATTTAAATATCATCAAATTTTCATCACCCTTTTTAATCAATTAATTAGAAATACCTGTAGTAATATCCAAAAAAATTAGCAAAGATAAATATTTTTTATTTTATTTGGTGTTCTGTATTAAGATACCTTTTCATATATCAACAATATCAATGATAATCATTTCAATATTCCTCTTTTTCTTATGATCAAATAATCAACAACTTTAAGTTGTTATTTAATTTCAAATCATATCAAGCATGCTTAAAAAATATCACAATATTTAGAAAACTATCTAGTAAATATCAAGAGGAAAAAATATATATTAAAAGAAGGAGATCATATATCCCAAATATTCCAATATTAAATATAAAAAAATATTTATTTGATAATATTTAAGTTTCCTAGAATTTATTTCAATCATGTGATAATATTACCTAAGAATTAATAAAGTTATACTCAGGAAAAAATATTCATTTGCAAAATAATCATAATAATAACACATGTGACAATATTCATTTCAATTATATAATATCTAGAAATATAAAAAATTATAAATAATGTTATTTAATCATTTTAATGCTGCAATATTCCCTCATTTTAATTTTATCCAATAATATTTACATAATGGAATGTGATCATCTATTTCTCTCTTGGATAATTTCCAAAATAATTATCATCATTATACAACATGTAATTATCCATTATTCATATCTTTCTATAATCTTATATATTATAAAATTAATATATAAAAATCAGTAATAATTATTTCATGAATAAAAATTATAATTCCACAAGAGATGATAATTATCAAGAGAGTAAAAATTTATAATAGGTGATATGAAATTATTTCTCTAGAATAATTCAATAATTCAAGCACGAGATAAATATTTCAAAGAAATAATCACATTTAAATTCATTATTTTTTATATAGAAAATATAAATTATTCAATAAAAGATCAAGTCACCTTATTGAAAGAAAGTAATATTTTTAGCATCATAATCCAATTTAACTTCAATATTTTAATTTCCAGATCATCATATTATAACATAAGACACTATTATTAATTTTAAACATTAAAAAAGTTAATTATCTTAATGTGATAATCGCTTTCTTATCTAGAGGATAAATGCATGTGATAATTCCATGTCCCTTTATTTAGATAAATTTCAACATGCATTATTTAATTAAAAGGGAAGAATAATAACTTATGTATGTAATTATCCTATTTAAAAAACAACCTACAACATAAAATTTATAGTTTATTATATAAAAAAACAGTGAGGGTTAATATTACATTTAAATTATGTAAACAATAATATTTAATTTACAGTAATACACTGCATTCTTTTAATCATACTCTTACAATTTCTATATTATCATATAACATTTATTCATGTGGTTATTTTCTGGATTATTATCTAATTATGGTTAATCAAATCTATTTAAACAAAGAAGATAAAGAATTATTGATTCAAATTTTCACACAAAATAAAGGTGAAGTATCAGATCCCCCACCTAAAAGAATAAATCCTTCACATACAGTAAAAAAATTGATGAGAGTGGGGGAAATATTTCTTTATCCCAGAAATATGGGAGAATCCTTAGATGATTTTGTAGAAGGCTTGTAAATCTTGTAAGGTGATGTTCAAGTCTCCCAATCTCAAGGGAAATGAAGAGATACTCAAATGATGCACTGAAAATAATTTTTCTAAATTCATAGATATCCCTCAATGGATACTATAGATACATTCCCAAGTAGAAATACATTTCTCATTAAATCAATATTAAAACTATTTACATAAAATATTCATTTAAAACTTATAAATTTAAGGATGTTCAAAGATTAAATTGAAGACATTTAAAATATTAAAAACCATCCATTTTTTCCATTAAATTTTTTGATTTACTTTGAAAATTATATTATAGAAGGTTATTAGAAGAAAAACTGGGGTTTTATGTTATTTCTAGTAACCATACCTGAAATTATAGCTCTAAGTAAGGGTACCATGGTTTTACCCTTATGTGTATTATTACCCTTATATAGGTATAAGAAATATTTGGGTACCCTTACATGAGTTAAGGGAACTTGGATGAACTATTATATAAGAATAGGACTGCCCTTATGTGAGCTTTAGGATCAATGATTTACCTTTATACTGGAAGAGGACTACACCTACATGAGAAAAAGGGTTTACGGCCCAACCTTATGCAAGTCGAAGCTACTTTTATGAAACCATTCCAAACTTGATCATACCCTTACATAGTTAGAAAAAATGGTCAGTTTACCTTACAAGAGATATTACAAATTTTTTTTACCTTTACAAAATCAACTAAAAACCATCATTACCATAAAAAAACCTTAAAAAATCCATAACTTTATGAAACTTCAAAAACATGTGAAAGTTAAATATTTTATTTAAAATATTATGTTTTTAATTAAAAATAATAACAAAAGAAAATCAAAGGATTTATTATAAAATCAATAATTCTAAAACACGTTAAAAATTAATTAAAATACTTCAAAAAACACCCAAATTAATTTCCAAATAAATATTTAAAACATTGAAATTACTTTTATAATTTATAAAACCATTTTAGAAACATTTTGTAATTTATAAAATAATTTTAAAACAACTTCTAAATTAATTTTAAACCACTTCTAATCCACCAGACACCCTAGAATGAAAATGGAAGGGCTCAAAAAAATCAAAAACCTTACATCTGATACCTCTAAAATAGTTCTAATCCTTGAGATTTAAAACAAAACTAGGAATGAGAGAAAAGGATAGGAGATCATTTAACCACCCCATGAGATACTTCTAAAAAGACACTATATTTGGAACAAAAAAACACTCTAGAACAGTGAATAAAGCTACAAAACTATTTAAAAAACTCTCAAAACAATATACTAGGGGAGATACATATAAAACAGGAACAAGGAAATTAAAATAAACATTTAATTAAGGAAAGGAATCAACCTCATATATCAATATGAGACCAGATGTTTCATCCCATCAAAATCAAACAATAAAAAACATGGAATATTGAGTATAAATCTATGACTCTTATTCCGAAGTATGATTATATAATGACCACAAAGGATATAAAAATATCCCGAAGAAAACCATAGATAATATGATATCAAATAATTAATCAATACAACAAAATAACACCATAGAATGGAACACCTCCAGAATTAATCTCATTAAATTGATTTAAACTAAAAAAATTAAATTTAATGTAGGGGGAAACATTATTATATGTATAAATTCAATAATTTTACTTTGTAATTCTATAAAATGAAAATTTATACATGATTTATTTTCATTTAGAATACTATAAAATTTAATTTTTAACATTCAGAACATATGTGCTTAACATATCATGAGAAAAAGTTAATTATCACACTGTATAATAGTTTACTAAAAAAGTTATATATCCTAATTTAAAATTTTCTTTAGTTAATTTTGGTTATGTAGTTTATAATATAAATATTATTTTCAATGATTCCTTTCTTTCTAGACATGCATCGCACTATTTCATATTAAAACATGTTATTTCTAAAAGCATGCTGATATTTTTTTCACCAAGTTACTTGTATTTAAAATTATCTTGGTTAAGAAAACATAAATTTAAACATTTTTAATCCTTCTTAATAAAAAGGTATTTATGAAAATAATCATTTTGAAAAAAAATCATATAAAATTTTGAAAAAATATTTTTAAAAATTCATGTTTCATAAAAAATTTATTGTACTTTATAAAAGAAAACATGTAGACACAAAATCAATTTTTCTAAGTGGGTATCACTGATTATTATTACCAATCATGGAGAAAACATACAAGGATAACATAATCTTGTGAATTTTCCTAGAAAAGTTTCAGTACTATTAAAATAAAACTAGTAAATAAATTAATCACTTTAGTTTATAATGATATGAAAAATTTAATTTATCCATCCACTAATTAATTAGAAGATAAAACATGTTTCTTATTAAAAAATTTGATAATTAAAATAAAAAAATTACAAGAACGACATTTAACCTTCCATATTTAATATTATTTCATAAATAAAATATATAAACAGAAAAGTTACTTGATTTTATCAAATTATTTTTGTTCATCTAACATAGCTCTACCATGCCTGTTACTAAGTTAAAATTAATACACATAACATTAAAATTTTTAGAACCCAATTTAACATGTACCATGCATTGTAAATAAAACATAAGTTTTAAATAATCCACTTTATCCAACTTTAAATTTTTCCAAGTTTGTTAACAAAACATTATTTAAGAGGAGCACACTCATGAAAAAACTACAAGGGATTTAACATTACAATTACCATTTACAACAAGTGCATTTAATTACTTTTAATTGTTTTAAATTAACATCACATAACATTCCTAAACTTAAAAATCACCAAAATAAACATAAAAAGAGCTTCAGAAAACATAAAAATCCAAGGAAACCATCCACTACAATATGATATTGTCCACTTTCGGTCACACTGACACACCAACATAATATTAAAACATATAAAAAAACTAACACATCATGATTGGTGAAGTTACCCCTCTCATTATACACATAAGGATATATCACATATTAACAAAATATGAGAAATACCATCTAGGTATATAAGAACAGAAGACCAAAACCCCATCATGAACAAATTCACATGAACAACCAAAAACATACAAGAATTTAATTAGAAACATAAAGAGAAATTAATGTAGCACTAGGAGAAAAATAAATTAAAGTAAACCATACAATATCTTCTTTCCCTGAATAGAGGACCGAATCACATGGTCCATGTGAAGTGTATATTTATTAAAACCAAGGGATATATACAATAAACCCTTACCCAAAAAAATATCCACCAGACCTAGTCTGATAGAAGATTATAGGATGTATATGATGATAGAAACCCCCTGACCATATATTAACATTATTGAGACCACATAGATATTTATAGAATTATATGAACATGTTTAGAGAAACACTTTCCCTAGAATGTATATCTAACTCAACAAAAAGCTATAGTAACAAGTTATACTTATCATCTTTGAAGATAATTAAATGTAGGTTTGAAACTAAAGGATGAAGTTGTATAAAAAATCATGGATTAAGGATTTAATAAGTGGGTTTCTATTGAGTGAACATGGAGGTTTAGCTATACTCATTCTGAAGGAATAAAAATTTAATAATAATAATAAACCTAGTCATTCACTTAAAGGGTCTAAAAATCAACGTGTTTCAAGATTAATAAGTAAAATAAATGGTCTCACCAAACATTATGATCATAACTTAGAAATATCATAATGTAGGGAAAAACTAGCTAAAAAGACACCCATGTAGTTATAGAAAGAAACTTGGCACAAAAAATGATCTTGGAACTTCCACAAAAATATAAAATTCCTAAAAAACAATAAGTTATAAGAACCATTACTCTCAATCTATCTTACATGATATCCGCATAGTTAATGAAAACCTGCCCTCCTTTAAGCACAATTCTAGATAAATGCTATTATCACCTCCACCAACCAAAAAACTATTTGTTGATCCAAAAAATATCCCTCAGACTCTATAGAATATAGAAGTATAACTCTAGGAGTGTCATATTCTGATTATTGTCATCATTGTTAACCACTTGTGTAGTGATTTCCTGACACATCTTTTTGAACATAGAGAAGTGAACATTAACCTGGATCCACTCTTATAAAATCACAAATGTTTGGGACTCCTAACCTGGGTCAAAATTTTTTTTTTATGGACAATTCATACATTTTAAACATATTTTCCATTTTATGCCCCATTTAAATATACAAAAATACAAGCATGATACATGATCCTTTACTAGGTATCTTCCCTATAAGAAACATCACTTCACATAACAAGTACCATAAACTTGAAGTTCCTTTCATCAGATCAAGAGGGCACCTAATATCTCATGTGCTAACTAGTATCCCCTGTTTACAACACATACTAATCTTAGTTGGTACTATTTCCCTACCAAACTATGCATCTTTACTAGTTCTTAACTATAAAATACATCTTTTCACTCAACTATCAACTTTGATTCCACATTTTCATGACCCCTCCCTCCAAATATATCCCTCCTAGTCCAGTAAAGGAAAAATAATGATATTTATTCTTGAATCCTACCTCCAATAGGCCATGTGTTGGAGATAAGAAATGAGGATATATAATCACAAACATGATAGGAATTAACATCATAATGATTTGGGAAGTAATATATAATATCAGAACAAAAACTAAACAAATCCAACTTATAATAAATAAAGAATAAATCCCAATACATGTAAGTAAAAACACACAACTAAAATTGATAAAAATAATAAAAAATCATCAACATTTCCCATGAAGACTTAACAGCTCCTGAACATCTCCTCAAACTAGTAATGTTCACCTCAATAAATAACCATCTCCTTCTATCATGGAAATAGTTATATATATGTTGGTTGAATATAACATGTATACTCAATAGGATCCTCCCAAAAACTATCATGAAAAATTTCAAAGAAGAATATGAAATCATATTGTGTAAAAAATGAAACTAGCTTATCACCTAAATAGGTTTACTATTCTATTCCTATCATCACCATGAATCACTCCACAAATAATTCATGGAAGTATAAACATTATATTGAGAATATAAAATGGGTATCCTATAACCAATTCCCCACTAGATTTCCACTCTCACACATAATGTCACACATCTAGAGATCCCATACCTTCAATTATAATCATGTCATCCCAAATGTGAGTTGGGCCTTGTCCTTTCCTTCCTCAATTATTCACAGGGCCCAACATCCCATATTATCATCAGTCTACATATCTATCTTAACATCATCATCATCGCCCAATATGTAACCATGTGTAAGTCCAAAAGCAAATACAACATGTGTAAATTCATTATACCTCAATCCAACCCAGCCCATGCACGTAAACCCATGGGAATCCAAATCCACTATGACCAGATACAAGTTTATGCAATAACCTTAATCCATAATATCCTACAAAAAACATGTATCCAAAATCACTTTTATGTATACTTTTACATAATATTATATCCTTTGGGAGAGTGTGGGAGAAGGGGTAGTTATCCATCTATATCCTCACTAACCTGGATAATAGTGAACAAACCATAAAAAACTCTTGTTGTTATTCTCCATTCTAACATGGGTGGTGAACATATAAAACAAAAAATCATATAGTGTCGATGTAAATCACAACCACACTAAGGGAAACTACTTGGCCTTAGACTCATATATTTTTATCATCACACATGACACCCGACTGCCACTTCTAAGGTTTATATATCTAAAAACATACAAAAATAAATTTCAATATTAATATATTAATTATACATTAATAAATATTATCCCATTTCCATTTCAATGTCTAACATTTTAATCTTTAAATAAAAGTTTTAATGACACTAAATTATTTTCTGGTGTTATCAATTAAGTCAACATCATGAGTGTGAATCAATAGAAAACCAAATTCTATCATTAATATAAATAAAAATTCATAAATACTCAAGTGATCTAGGTGTCATCCTAAGATACCACTTTAAATATTCAATCATAGTACATATAACCAAACTGAATCCCATAGTTATAAAATGGTCTTATAAATAACATCCAACCATCAGACATCAAGAAATCATCAATTTATAAATAAGAATTGATGATAATTCTCCACTCTGAAATAATCTTAACCTCCTTGGTGTCCCACACCATTGTGCATAATATCACAACCAACATCCCATTCCAACATCATCACCATAACTGGAACCCCATGCCTCCACCATTAACTTAACCATCACCTTATACCACAATCACATTAAAACTGACACCCCACTCAACCAGCACATCCTTAGCCATCCCCACCAATTAGTCATAAAATATTCCAACCAAACAATGTTATCAATCAATAATATCAAATAATAAATACATAGATAATAAATAAGTATAAAATTTATTTTTTTACACACATAATTTCAAAGGAAACTATTCCCAAAAAAAACAAGGAATTATAGCCTTTATCAGACAATAATAATCTCAATCATCCCAAAAGTAATTATTCAAAAAATATTTAAAATTTCATTATCACATTTAATTAGTCAATTAAGAATGAATAAATCCCAGAAAAAATGGCCATATAAATTAACAAATCTAAAAATTATTTATTTAATCTAGTTTTTCTCCTTGAGTTACTTTTTTACATATCAAGAATCATAATGATAACAATTTCAATATATGTCTTTTTTATGATCAAATCACAAATAACTTTAATTTATTATTTAATTTATATGTATATTAACCATACTTAAAAATATAATAATTGACAACAAAATATCTAGTAAGTACCAAAAAGAAAAATATATATATTAAAATCATATGATCATACATCCAAAATATTCCAATATTTAATATTAAAAATACAAATGCGATAATATTTTTGTTTTCAATAATTTATTTCAATTATGTGGTAATCATATCTATGCGTGAATAATGTTCTATGCATGTAAAAATTTTATTTATAAAAATAATAACAATAATATCACATGCGATAATCTCCATTTCAATTATCTAATATCTAAAATTACAAATAACTATCATCAAAATTATTTATTTAGTTTTACACCCTAGAATTCCCTCATATTTATTTTATCAAATAAAAATTACATAATTACATATGGTTATCTATTTCCCTCTCTTGGATAATTTCTGGAATAATTATCATCATTATAAAACATGAAATTATCCATTGTTTTTATTTTCCAATAATATTTTAAATTATAAAATTAATACATGGTATGTACTAACAATTATTTCCTAAATAATAATTATAATTCAACAACCGATGATAATTATCATGAGAACGAACATTTACAACATGCTTTATGACTTTATCTATCTAAAATAATTCAATAGTTATAGAATGTGATAAATATTTAAAATTAAGGAAGTTATCTGCACTATAAAAGAAACCTAACCTTTTAAATTCCTCAATTTTATATTATAAAATTTAAATTATTCAACAATATATAAAAATTTCTTCTTAATGGAAAGTAATATTTTTAACATGATACCCAAATTTCACATCAATCCTTTAATTTCCAGATCATCAGATTGTAAAACAACATGAAATTTTCAAATTCAAACTTTATCAACAATAATTATCTTCATGTGATAATCACTTTCTTATATAGAGAGTAATAAGCATGTGATAATAACACTCTCCTTTATTTAAATAAATCAATACATGAATTATTTAATTAAAAAGGAAGAATAAAATTTTCTACATGAAATTGACCTTTAAAAAAAAACAACCTATAACATGAAATTTCTAGTTTATTGTTAAAATAAAAATATAGAGGTTTATATTTCATTAATATTATGAAAACCAAAAAACTTCATTAACAATAATACACTGCTTTCATTTCATCATCCTCTTCTACAATTTCTAGATTACCATATAGTCATTCTTGATGTGATTATTTTCTAGATTTCTAGATTTTTATGGTTAATCACATCCATTTAAAAAAATAAGTTAAAGAATGGTTTATTTATATTTGAATATAAAATAAAAGAGATATATCATATCCCCTACTAATAAGAATAAAGTCTTCATGCACAAAAAAATAGGTGAGAGAGAGAATGATATTTTTTTCAGTATATAAACAAGGAATAAGCCTCAAATGATTTCAAAGAAGGGTTAAAAATAATAGAAGGTGAGGTTCAGGTCACCCAAACTCTAGGGGAGTGAAGAGAGACTCAAACTAGGTAATGAAACAAATTTTTAAAATTGGAAATTAATTTCAAATTAAATCCATATTAAAACCATTTCCATAAAATACTCATCTAAAACTTATAAAGTTAAAGAAGGTGAAATATTACATTTAAAACATTTAAAATATTCAAAACCATCCATTTTCATCTTTTTATTTCGCAATTTACATTGAAAATTATGATAGAGAAGGTTATGGGAAGGAAAAATGGGGTTTTATGAAATTTATGCTACCCATACAAGACATCCTAGTTCTATGTTTTGGTAATAAATTTTTACCATTATATGGATGAATACCCTTATTTATGTATAAGTAATAATAGGATACCCTTACACAAGTTGATGAAGCTCAACTGAACCCCTACAGAAGTATAGTATGACCCTTACATGATCATTTGGATCTAAAAATTAACTTTACACGAGTAGAGGGAAACTCTTATGTAATAAGAAGGTTTCTCAGATGACCCTTATATAGATTGAAGCCTCATTTAAAGAGCCTTTCATGCTCATTCTTACCCTTATACAGATATAAGAAAAAGTAAGTTACCCTTACATGAATAGTTCAAAAATTATTTTTCATTTATGCAAGATATTTTTACAAATCTATTACCCATATACAACCTTTATAAAACCCTTTTTTACTTTACGAAACTTTAAAAACATGTGTAGGGGTAAATTTTTTATTAAAAATATTATATTTTTAATTAAAAAACTAATAACATCAATGTCAAGTATTTATTATAAATTCAAAATTTTCAGAAAAAATTCAAATTTGTTTAAATTAATTTTAAAAAATAAAAAAATAAATCTTCTAATAATATTTTAAAATAGTAAAACTTATTATATAATTTTTAAAACCCTTTTAATACAAATTTATAATTTACAAAATCATTTTAAAATAACTTTTAAATATTTATGAAACCGCTTGTGAACCACCAGACACTCCAGATTGATAAAAGAAGGGCTTGAGAAAATATAAACCCTTACAAATCCCCATATTCCAGAGAGTACTATCTAATAACAAGGGCCTAATGTGTGACCATGGAAATACTATACCCTAATATTAGAGTAAATAAACTAGTGGAAATATCCAAAAAAAATCGAAAACAAAAAAATTGAGTTTGTATATTCAAATAAATATAACCATGATATAATAAATTAAATATTGTCATACAATCACGTTCCCCACTGATCACCCACTGGTCTAATCAAATATAATATATAAAAAAAAAATTACACAAAAAGGCTATACTACCATCCTCAAGTCTCATATCTTGTCTCTATCTAAGCTATCTACCTTGTCCATTCAATACTAGCCCACCAACCAATATGAACTAGTGAACAAGAGGTCTTTTCATGCAAAAAATGTCTAGGACACCCAAGTAGGTTGTGAGTAAAACTCACTAGGATACCACCAATAGTTTCCCTAACTTAACTTGTAAATAATTGTATGAAAAATTTTATATGCACATAATATAAATAAATCATGAACATGTAATAAAATAACAACCATGGACCATTAAGTATTATGGTGACACATGAGGTTGACTACACCTTATTTAGATAGTTTTATGTATTTATGAGAAAGTAACATTACCACACTAAGGTTTAGAGAAAAATCCACCCATTGTACCATCATATATCGTTATGGGGAGTAACACGCACCTCAAAACACATATCATATGTTATATGGGGAAATAAATTCCACCCCAGAATCATATACCATATATCATCAGGAGGAGTAATGTCCACCCTGAAGTCACATATCATATATCACTGAGGGAATAATGCTCACCCCATAATCACATATCACATCTTTAGGGGAATAAAACTGCTCCCCAAAATCATATGTTATATCATCAAGGGGTAATAATTCCCATCCCAAAAAAAATATCATATCATGAAGGGATAATAGTGCTCCACCCTATAAAAATATATCATATCATTAGGGGGAATATAACCCATTGGAAAAATATATATAGTCATTGGGGTGGATAAGAAAACTCTCTATAATCCTACCTTATAGTATACACCTAGGGGGTGCAATCCCAACCTAGAACAGGTACCAAATTATCATTACCTAGGGGTCATATACTACCCTAATTCCAGATAACTCATTAACTTTGGGGAGTGACTTCACCTCAGAGCCTCACATATATTATATCACCTTGGGGGGAAGGATGTCCACCCTATAATTTCTTTTATGCATCGCCTACTCATTTGTTGGAAACTGTCCTGAACCTATCACACCCCCTATCTTGATCTCTTAAGAACATTTACTAGAATGGTCACAACACCCATACCAATCCACAATAACGGTTATCTACCTATAATAGTCCTCTATAGGATCTATAGGAGACTATGGCACATATCAAGGTCCCCTAGGCCACATCGTAGTCTGAAACACCTTATGTCAGCCCAAATCCCATCATTGAGATGGAATAACTTCCCTCAACATATCCATGGTTTCATTATGAACTAATCGGCCTCATTGGAAATACCATACCGACCTTATAGTAATGTGATGTCTGAAATACGTTGTCCCTTTAAAAATCCATTAGGTCGGTCCTTTCATACCCAAACCACAAAACAATACTTCCCTCAGTTGACCCTACCAAGCATGCACATATTAGTGGTCATGAACACTTTCCCCATTATCATACCAACTATCCCAAGGGTCTATAATGTGTCTCGAGGTTTCATATAGTATATCATTAAGCCAACATTTCCAAATCAATAACTATTCCCTATAAAAAGGGAGTTAAGGGCACAAATATCATGGCCCCTTATGTTAATTCATTGATTATTTATCCTTTTATGTTCTATATATCGAATAACACACATTTATGTTCAATCCCATATCCATCAATGATCGAGGAATCAATTTAGTGTTCAATCACTAAAAAATATTTCACTTTTTCCAACATAAACATTTCTTTTGGTAAAAGTGAATTTTCTATTGGTAAAATGTTTTACCAACATATATGTCCATGTTGCTAAAATTTTGGTAAAAACTCTGTCACTAAATCTTTTTGTGATAGATAAAATAGATCTGTTGTAATTATAATAACACCAACAGATAATATATATGTTGGTTAATGTGTTTAACAATAGGTTCTGATGACAAATTTATCTGTTGGTAATAATGTTACAAATATATAATATTTGTTTATAAAATACATTTACATACAAATTATAAAATTTTATTGTTATTAAAATTTAATTTCTTATTTATTAATTTATCATATACAATACATATGTTATAATTATTAAACTGAATACTATTTTAACACGTTCAAAATTTTACAAGAATTAATTATATTAATAATGAAATTAATTACAAACAGAACCTGTGGGATCCCCACCAGGATCAATCATGGATAACTTATCCCAGCACTACCCTCCTCACACACACAATTCTGTTCCACAATTCTAGTGCTCGACAACCCTACCCACGCTCCCACCACATTGGATCTCCCCCAAATAGGATCAACCACCCCAACAACTCCATCCCATCTTCACCAGTGACTCCAGCACTAGCCCATATTTGTTAGCTCCATCCCCTACCCATCAATTCCTTCTTAAGCCTCATCCATGACATCTCCAGTCTATTCTAGTTCATCCAAGTCTAGATCTATCTATGACAGCTCCATTCTATGCCTGATCTAGCTCCAGCTCCAACCGATCTACGCTAGCTCTAGTTTATTCCTGTTCTAGCCCCAGCCCCATCCATAGTAAGACCAGTATATGCACAAACAGATGAGGAAAGACCTCATATGGATTTGAGGGAGGTACAAATACAAGTGATAGAAATATATTACACCATAGGGATAAAGGTAGTACCAATACAATAAGGAATAAACATTTGTGTTGAACTTCCTACAACTGTGTTGAACTTCCTTTTGACTTTCAACAAATAGAGTACCTATACAAAAAGGAAATAAGAATTCAAATATAGCTATTTATCTAAACAATAATTCATTAAAACAAGAAGTGTAACATAAAATGAAACCAAAAATCTAAAAAGAAATACAAGTAGAAAGGAAAAAAACTAGAATAAAATGAAATACAACAAGAAAAATTTGGAGTAGGGAAATAGTAAGAAACAAAAAAGTAGAAGATGGAAATAGGGGGAAAAAAATCTAGAGGTAGTAAAATATACTAAATTTCCAGAAAAAATATGGTTCAAGAAAAAATACAGAACATACCAGATAATAGAGGTAAAATAATAAACAATTTAAAATAATTTGAAGAAAAAAAGCAATGGAAGGCCATATTGGATTTGTGATTGGGTATCATTTTGAGGGTGGAGGAAAAGGAAGGGAATAAGTAGTGAATCCATAGTTGTTAAAGTTATAGTATATATGTTCTTAATTGTGAACAAAAAACAAATACTAAAAAACACAAGGAACAAGTCATGTGACTCCAAATAAAAACCTCAAGAGCACAACATTCATAGATCCCCATCAATAAAATTGTTAAATATGTTTCATGGGTAGATATAAATGGATTCCACCAAGATTATAGGTAACTAAATTTGATTCCCCTCTATTCTGAATGTAATGAAAAACCTCTTTTACCCCCCAGGGGGACCTTCTTCCTCATCTTCTACTTTGTTCTCCTGAATCCTATTATTATCAAGGCTGTTTTACTTACTCATTTTTATTCTATCATAATTATTTATCATCTAATTTACATGATAATTCCATAAACCATATTGATCAAAAATATAAAGAGAAACTAGTTAATTACTTTTAAAGGAATGTGCACATAAATGTGACTACTTCAAAACTGTGAATAAATTAACGGTAGGAAAAACATATCAGAATATCAAACCATTATCCAAAGACACGTCCATAAAACAATGAAGGACATTAAAAAAACTAAAACTTCATGGGTGGAGGAAGTAACTTACTAGTCATATTATACAAGCTACATGGTCTACCTGCCCTCAAATAACTTGATAAGTACCTATAAACCTTGCCACTATAATGACAAAAAAGAAACTAAGAATCGAGTAAAAGACAACAATACTTATAATGATGGTCCACAACACTCATTAGTACATGAACCTAGATGATCCCTTAAACTAGAAATTGAATATTAATGCCCACTATACTACACGTCACTATATTATTCACATTTGTTATCAGCAATGATGATAAAAAAACTAAAATAGATACCAGATTCCAAATAGAATGAAATGAGAACTCTAAAATAGATTCCAGATTCAAGATTTCACATATAGGCCATGGTTGAAATCTAGCTGGAATCCAGAATGTGTTGCAAAGTGGAACACTAAGAAACCCATATGGAAAATATGTGAAGTGGTATATTGTAGAGACATCAAATTGCCTTGTATTTATACCAAATAAAATTATGAACAGGTATAAAAATATTCCCTCTACCCAATAATTGTTTTATAATTTCTAATTACTCTCATCAAATTTAACTAGTTCACATTTTATCTTTCTAATGGTTCTTTATAGCAGGGTAATTGATTAATTAGGATAAAAAGAGGAAAATGTGCCTTATTTTGCATGGGTATATTTTCCCATTACCTTCTAGCTGAATAATGTTTTTCAATATTGATTCAACCATCTAACAAACTATATAGGTACATGTTCAGAAAGTATCATCCTATGGGATTGACATCCAACCTCTTCTTCATGGCATCATACCCCCCCTCTAAAGCTGGTAATGTTGCACTACAGTCTAGACCATGTGGGACTGGCCTTCAATGCTCATACTCTCCCTACAAAGAAAATTCAAGATTTCACAAATAATACATAGATTTTAGATTTCACACAAACTATGAAACACACCTAGATTCTACTTAGATTGCACACTCAGATTAGGCATAAAATGCATGAATGAACAAGGAATCAATATGTTGTTAGTGAGAACACTAAAAGAGATTATATATTTCAAACCAAGGCATTATAAAGAGGTGATGGTAATTAATATATTAGTGAGAATAGTTAAACGGCAATGAGGCATCAATATATTAGCTAAAAAATTTGGTCCCGACTACTCCACACATTCTATGACCAGCTGATAATGAAGTAACACCATACGGCTCTTCATGATACACATTATCAAGGAATGAACAGAATACTACATGTCCATGTCAACAAATTTGGCCAATTTATTCTTTTTCCAAAAGAGGTAGAGGAATCTGCAAGTAGCAACAAAAGTAATAATAGAAATCATTCAATTATTTTTATCATTAATGGGCACATTGAAAAGTTGTTTAATAAAACATTCTATTTTTACAGTGCATGTCAATGTGAATGATCATGTTGTAATGCTTGGACTTGTGAAGAGTTTTATTGGTACACAATTTAATAGCCAATTATACAATCTCATATCAGATTTAGCACTCAAGGCTATGACAACAGTTGGATTAGACCTTCATCATGGTTTCCAAGAGCCTGACATTATGTATATAAAGGTTGAAAAATTATGGACTACAATTATTGGATTTAAAGGTTCTTAGATCTGTAATGTTTGATAAATACTTTGTTACCCTTATAAAAAATGAGAAAAGACTTTGTTACTCATGAAAAAATGAGAAAAGGGTTATGAAACCCTGTTTATTACTTCTCAATTTTCATTTAGAGTAAAAGAATTTGGAGAACCAAACAAATGTGGAGTTCCTAAGAGAATATGCTTGGGGTGTATGAAAAATTAAAAGTACATTGAGAATCTTGACTTACAGAATGAAATGTTCAAAAATGATTTTACTATAAAAGAGAGATGGTTGAGTGATTTGGCATGCCATTACTTAAGAAAATATCGAGTGAGTGCTGTCATATGATTGAGAAAATAAGACAACAAGGTACTGAAGGATTATGGGAATGATTTTTTAAATATACCTAATGAAAATCATGAATCCTATGTGGGAACAAAAGTTGGTATTTTTTAGGTCAAGTGGATCAGTGAATAGTTTTTTATTTCATCGTATAGATTTCAGATCCAAGTGCTTGCACCATTATTCTAATGGGTGTTATCAATGATTTTATAATTAAATTGTATTTGAATTTTCATGTTTTTATACCCTAAGAATAAAAATTTTTAATAATCCAAAGTTGATACCTGCTGGTAGTGTTACTACAATTACCATGTATTTATCTTTGATGTAGAAGAGATCGTCTATTGAAGGCATTGAGAAGTGGCCCTACAAAGATGCTGCTATTTATTTTGAGGCATTACCATGATCCATAGCACAAAAATGTGGTGATAATGTGATTAGGAATATGAATTCCCTAAAAGTAAATCCAGAAAAAAGTTAAAATGCAAGGATTGGAAAATACGGGCGTACATGTGTTAGTATGGGTGTCATTGATAACATGAATGAACACAAGATATGTGATTACTATAAATAGAAGGCTCAAAATACATGGGATTATTGCAAATAGAAATATGCTAAAAAATATATGGTAAATAACCATTATATTCCAGGCTTGAATAATGAAATTCCTACAAGGTGAGTGTAGTGAATAAGAGCCTTAATATTTCCAATTCTGGGAAACCATAACACTATGATATAATCATAAAAAAACACCATGAATAAAATCTTATAGGACATCCTCTATCATCCTTACATACCTATCATCAGAAGGACGTCATACTCACTCTCCTCCAGCATCTACACCACTTCAATGACCTCCTCCGATGAACTATGCAAACAACCACTAGTTCCTAAAATCACACTCACAAATGAGAAAAAAATATCACACAAAAAATAACTAAAAAATAAAATATAACTAGATAAAAATTGTGTGTACATCTTGATCTGCTCATCAAACATCTACAGAGAAAAAGATGTGATCAGCCCCAATGACCCACCATAAAGTGTCATAATTAACAAGCATGAAAAATCATAACAAAACCAAAAATAATGAAATGAACACAAATAAAACCATGGAAACCAAAAACGAAGTTGGAATGAAATAAAAAAGTCTGATACATAAAAATCTGATCCACTATTAAGATTCCCATTTTCTATGACAAGTAGTGTAGATCCACCTTCTTTTACATCAATAGCTTTCTAAACACATGTCCCTAACCATGCACTGACCTACCATAGAAGACAAATCCAGCATATAATCACTTCTATCTTCATTTTTTAGTGTATTCTTTTTTACTCAAAACATATGTGAACCAGAAAAAAGGATCCCAGAAGAGGGATATGACCCATCCGAATTAGCTCATTCTGCATCCATTTGAGATAAAAAATAGAACCTACAACAAATAACAGTTTCATCACATCCACCCTCCAAATACAAAGCATCAAACTGAAGAATATCAAAGACCAGACCACCCTTCGCTACCAAGGAGAATGAGCATAAAGAAGCATCATATGCTCGTTGAATCAAGATGGATAGAACAACACTGCCTTTAGCACAAAGATCCATCTTCAATACCTCACTAGACTTCCAGAGATGACACATGAATCCACCCTTAGTGATAGGGGTCAAAGCTAGTTGAAGCGTAAATCGACATACCCTGAAGGGAAATAGAGAAATGGAAGATCAAATACAGCCGAGGGTCATTCCGAAATGATGGAGAATAAAACCTAAAAATAAATTACCAATAGAAACATAGACAACACTAAAATCACAATACAAGACCAACCCTACATATCATCATATTCAAGAAGAAGAATACATAACCGAACGCGATTGAAGAGAGAACCAAGAAAGAACTGGAAATACCTGGGAGAGAGGCCATTTACTGGGGAGAACGGTGATGAATCGGGCTTTTGAGTGCATAATGAGATCATCGGTGCGAAGGTGGTGGGCAAAAAATAAGTGGGGAGAATGGAGCCACAAGGAGGAGATGAAGATTTGGGGATACGATGGTGACGAGAGGCGCGACAGAGAGGTGGGAGGCGAGGCGAGGCGGAGAGGCGAGGCAGAGAGGTGGGAGGCAGTGCATGGTGGCTGAAGGTGGGGCGGCGAGAGGTGAGGTGGGGCAGTGGGGCAGTGGGGTAGTGGTGAAGGAAGACATGAGGATCGGGTGATTAGGGTTGTGTTTTTTAATAAAAATTATTTTAATATTTATTAAATAAATAATATTGAAAAATATTAAAACAATTAATAGTTAGAGAAAATTTAATAAAAAATATTGAAAAATATAAAATCATATAATATTTCAAAATAGCGGAAAACTGAAATCAATTATAATTTGTTTTTAATAAAACCTAAAGAAAAAATTACTTTGGTCATAAATATAATAGTAGATATATACACATTATGTTTTTCTTAATGTATTATTGAAAAAATATTTCTTCTTATTATATGGTTTATTGTAACATTATGTATTGACGCCAGAATATTTGTTGGTAACAATCATTAATAATAATATATTCACATGTTAGTAAAATGAATATCGGTATTAGTATGTTAAATCAATAGATTCAACTGTTGGTAAATGATATGTTGGTTTTAAAAAACCAATACCAATAGATATATCTATTAGTAAAATTAAGTGTTAGAATTAAAAACTAATACCAATAAAACATAATTTCTTTTGGAAATGCTCATTTTTACCAACATATATATTATATGTCAATAAATTTCTATTGGTATAAGCCATTTTATTTTTAGTGAAGGGTCTATTGGGGCCATTGATACTTTTGTTCTATCTATAGGTGTTAAAAAACAATTCATCTAATTAAAGGTGGATTAAGCACATGAGGTGATATCACATATTTAACCAACATGAAAACATACATAAACCAATGGGATATGTTCATGGACCACTTAACCTATACATAGTTATTTTCTTTAAACAAAACCCAACCACACTCACTGAAGCTCTTCTATATATTGTATAAGTTTGTATAATCACCTGATCCATTATATTAAGATACAATGATCAAATAATTAACCATACAATTTTAAAATGAATTATTCAATCTAATTCAAAAATAAATAATGGATAACAACTTATTGAGTAGTTTCCAATCACTAAAACCTCAAGTGATGACACTGAAACATCCCATGGAATGATCATAGTACATGTGAAAACAAAATCCCTATCAAAAGTACATAGCTAGTCACAAATTTCATTAAATTTAATTTAAAATCTTAGAAAATTTCATAGGGTGATTTACCACCAATGAAACATTTATAAATGACATGCGATCACCCTCATAGGGCATCCTCATTCAAATTCGTGCAAAAGGACCATCATCCCGACATGATTGAACGATGCTTTAGTGGATCGAAATAAAAACCCTAATTGGATCTCCATAAATTGGATACTATATAAGGGGAAGAAAAATGAAGGTAATAAAAGGAATAACCTACCTCAATTGAATCACATAATCATCCAAGAACCACCCTCTATCGAGGGGAATTGAAGGGAGAAGAATAAAGAAGGACGGAGGTAGGATCTGGTCGAAATGAAACTCCCCATGCGACTGCTTGACCTAAAACCAAAGTGGTCCAATCTAGAAATTATTGGTATTACTCTATTAAAAAAATAAATTTTATGGACTATTGTGTCATGGATATAGGGGCCACAGTGAAACACCTCTAATATAAGGTTTCTTTGTAGTACTACCCACTGGGTTATGATGAAAAATCACCATCTTTTGTACTTACCGTAATACAACCTAAGGCTATATGATGTGACCAACCATATGAGGGATTCTTATATCCTTCATACTCAAGGGCCCTTTAAAAAAATATCCCTATATCTGCAACACAATGCTTGAATTCCGAGAAACTATCACAAAACTGCACTCTCATGGTGGTGTGAGTCCCCCCTCTCACAGCATGGCTCCCTCTACCACATCATGAACTCCATACATAAGAAAAATGACTTCGAAAAATATCCTCCGGAAAGAACCCACCATAGACTAACCACCCTCCCTACATTGTGGTATCCTTCTCCATGAAAAATACCAATAGGTAATACATATGATATTTTCTATTTTGAAATATCCTCACAAAAGCACCCACCTTGGTGCAACTACCCTTACTACAACATAGTTCTTCACCCTTCACTATACTTATGGAACATTTATATTCATTTTTGCATTATCTTACCATACATAAGGTTGTATCATTTTCAAAAAACACCAAAAAAACACTCACTACACCATGAAACCCCTTGATCATGAGGATACCTACCCTCTATAACAAGATCTAGTAAAGGGGGTCTAATTGATCATACTCTAACATTCAACAAACATATTTAATGTATCTCTTGGGCCTATAACCACATACAAAAACATCTACTAGATATGTTCTAAACCTCATAATCCTGATCTGAATCTTGATTCTCAACACACCCCTACTACATGAACAAAATTCAAATTCCATCTTAATTTCAAAACTTATAATTAAATTGGTTGTTATATAATCATCACCACAATATATCTCATCCTTATGAAGTCTCAGTGGCCCTTCTTCCATCAATTTCATCCATCCATAGTTGTTAATTAATTGATAAGGCATTATGTTCCACATTAGAATACCACATGAGCTTTTATTGCACAAATCCAACATCAGGTAAAATTATTCATCAAAATCGAAGATACCATATCACCACCAACACCAAAAATGTGATAATTATAAACAAGTTCCATCTATTATGAGACAATTAAGCACTTTCAACCAATAAATTCCATGGATTACGGTACTCCCCACTATAAGTCTCCACTTATAAAGGCTGATTCAGGTTATAGTTCCCCCTAATATAGCAATTTCCAAATGAAAATAAATTTCTACTGGGACATAAATAAGATTGATTTGGGTTCGACATCATTACTTAAAATCTTATATAAAAACAAGTATCAAAACTATTTCGGTAATATTTTTCCAAAAATGTATGGTCACTCCTATCAACGTACCATCACTTCTCCCAATCATGATGATTAATTTCTAGAGGCATCAATAGATCATCTAATTATCACTATAACTCATACTTCATCCATTACCAAAAATAATGGTTGAACATTAATGTTCAACTCATACTTGATCACTAATGAAAAACACCATCACTAATCATTTCTGGATCATTGGGTTCCTCATCCTCGACATCCACTACAATTATATCTATAATGAGTGACACACTCTCCAACAACCAATGGCATGATCCCAACCATATGGATCCCCTAATATATCTCCTTGAGCATAGCTCCCAACACATTCCTTTATTTCATGAATGTCACTCCTACTAAGCCACACTCACCCATCATGAAAACCCTTTTCAAAGACTATAAAATTAGTTTGACCATGAGAAAACACTCTAATATATCTATGATTTCCCTATCTATCATAGATAAAACACATACCCTTATTGTAAACATATGAGTCCACCATTCCCACAAGTGCCTCATCAATCACATCAGTCCTTGACTCCCAAATAACCCAAAGTTACACCTCAATATCAATCGCATCCCAAGTAAGATCACACATGAAGAACCACCAAAATCCCTTACCTATACTCTAAGAAGTCAAGAGTAATTTTATTCACCACCATATCATAATTGAACCCCTCAAGTTCGTAAAACTCAAAAAAATTCCAGTGAAACTATAAACGATCCACTCACCAATCTACCAACGAACAAGCAATGTGAATATCTAGCTCCAATATTACCTCATACATTGAAAATTTTGTTGAAAATACATTTCAAACCTAACTCTTATCATCCAATGGAATATTGAACCACTAATAATAATCTCATAAGATATCTATATATTACCTATACTAATCTCATAAAAACCCAACATGTATCCATTCTCATATCTCCTGATCATATAACCTGACTCACATTGCCATAGGTTTCATCTCATCAAACCTAGGATCAATCACATAAAAAAATTACCATTATATACTTAGTTTTTCATAATTAACCCTTTTTTTTGAAGTTATATAATATTTTGGTTGAATTTCTTGAGTTTTTAGAGTGTTCTAGTGGTGCTTATAGAGGCCATTAATTTGAGTATGATTTGGGTAAACCATGAACTATCTCCAAGAAACTATATAAGGTGATGTTGGGAGTCTCTATGAGGGAATACGATTGGTGCATGGTTTTTCCAAACCATGTGAACTCTGGAAGAAACCCTATGAATGGGGATAGTGGTAGAAGAACAGTTTGTGAATGATTTTTCACACCATGAAATCCAAATGTTAATGGGTATAGTCCTGAGACAGTATCCCTACATTGTTTTCACATAGTTTTCAAAACCATACAATACAACCATGTGTCTACCTAGGTGATTTCCATTATCATGTACATGGTTTGTCTTACCGTGTAGACTAACTTTTTTATGGGTAGTTAATGATCTAAAAATTAATATTTAACTTGTATTAAGTAACCATAACCCTCATTTTCTTTCCTATTATTCTAGTATCTGTAACTCCTATCCTCTCCTATGACCCCTTGGTTATTCCATTTGGCCCGAAAGGTAATTTTGATGCATCAAAGTGTGATGGATCTTAGAAATAAAATGTAAATACTTAATTTTTATATTCATCTTTAAATAATATAATCCTCTATCAGATGGATCATTAGATATAATATTTTATGGAAGGATTTATAATATATTATGTGTATATTGATGGGATATTTTTGGATCTATTGAATGAAATGTGTTGTGAGTTCGAGTCTTGAAGTTTTCTTACTATATTCTACATTTTCATCAACTATTGAGAGGTAGGTGGTTTCTCTCCCACTCTAATCATTTTAAAAATTGAAGTCTTGATGTGTAAATTTATGTCTCTTATTTTGTTGAAATACATCTTGGTTTTAGTACTTAAATCCTTTGTTTTATAATGATATACATAGGGCGTTTGATATAATGTTAGAAAGAAAATGGTTTGAAAAAAGGAATGTGTTTTATAGAAAAACATGGCATGTGTGGTTATCACGCATTAATGTGCATCTGGATAGATTATGATTGGAATTTACACCATTAAAAAAATATTAGGTAAGTCATGGTGAGAAGTTCCTCTACTAATGGGGGTCATCAATTGACATCTTGGTGACATGATGAATCACAACATGCGATTATAGGGAGATCTATGGTATGTATTCATGTCTGTGAGTGTGAGTATGAACATGAGGTGGTTTTTCCATGAGGTAAGAAATTGTGATAAACTAGTATAATGTTCTTGTACATGGAAATTATTTATGAATTTATAATAAATAATTTATATGCTTTTATTTCATTTTTTATAAAATGTTCCAACAAGTTCTTGTCTTAGTGTCATGTGTTGGGAAGCCTTTTAAAATTACCTACTGAGTTTCACACTCACCCCAGACTTTGGAAATTTAGTTAATTTACATATGTTTATTTGGAAATAGGAAAGGGAAAGTTATTAAACATCTCCAGTGGAATATCATGATGCTACTTTTGTAGGTTGATGTTTGGATCTTGGAGTCTTTTCATAGATTTTTTAGAGTAATGACGCATTGGTGTTTCTGCATTGGGTGTACTTTGGTTTCTTTATATATTTTTACATTAATTTTACATGATAATTTGATGGTTCTATTAATTTGGTTTGTATTTATGTACTATCATTATTATCCATGCATTATATAGCTGATTTTTTTGCTTATATTTTATCTTTTTAGATTATGTCTGTTTTCCTCCCCCAATGTTTTTCTAATCCATTGGCATTTATTTCCAAAATTTGGTGTCTTGGGGATGTCACCTAATGTGTTTATCACTTTATAACTATGTTATGCCAATGATTTGGGGTGGGATGTTATAAATGGCATCAACCTTATCTAGTCCATATACCTTTTTAGTATGGTATAAAAGAGATAACAATGTCATAACTTTAATTATATAACATAAAATGAAAGTGCTAACCTCTTTTTTATATCCATTAATTTACTAGGATATTTGTGTGAATATGTGTTCTAAGATAGTTATAGTTGTTTATTCATCTTATCGTCATGGTTTTATACAATGAGTGTAGCATATTAGACATCATTACTAAGACTGCCCACTTGGATTTCATTGTTCATAGGGTGTTTGTTGATTTTTGGAAAATGGTTTAAATGGTTGATTTATAAAATGTTGGTTGAAATGATAATAATTTATAGTGATTTAAAATATTATTGTCATTCAGTTTCTAGAGAGTGATGACTAAATGTTTTTTTCTTGTTAAAGAAAAAGGCATTAGGTAAATGTTATATATATCAGCAGGAAGAGGATCTGTAAATCATTGTTGCACCACCTTGTTCATAAATAGTGGAAGATTTCTAAGACATTGATAAGATAAATTAAAATAAATGACCAAGGTAGGTGGATTATTACACACAGTTTCAGAAATAGGAGCCCCATCTTTTAGGGTGATTACTAACCTGAAAATGTGGAAGCATGGATTAATAAAATAAAATAAATTTTTTATTTACTTGGTACATCTACTGAGAAAAATTTAAAGTTAAAAATCTATATGATGGAGGATTATACACACCAATGGTGGGATTTATAAGTACAAGATAATTTCAACTAAGGACTTATATGGGAGTACTTCAAAGAATTTTTCAAAAAAAAAATATCGTCTCACATATTCAAGATAGACTGAGCAATAAGTTTCTTTATATTTAAGAAAGAGAATCTATCAGTGATGGATTAAGTAGAAAATTTTATAAACATAGTTCATTTTAATGAATAATTAACAGTCAGTTCATCCTCGAAGGCATGCATATTTTAATCAAGATTATGACTAGAGATTCATTATATGATATCCATCCATTTTATTGTAGATTATACCATGATATTTAATAGGGAAAAAGTGCTTGAAATGGATTTTTTTGGGAATCTTATAGGATGAAGTATGGTTTTCTCCATGGTAATACGTGGGAGCTCTAATTATGTGAACAAGAAGAAGAGATATTCATATTATAAAGTAGGTGGAACACTCTATATTCAAAACAGAACATTAGTCAACTTCCTTTCAAGATCTAATATCAAGATTGTATATTTCCCATCTGGTTCTTTTTCTTATATGAAGATAGATTGTAATACACCACATCAATCTTGTCACAACTATAATAAGATGATATATCTCTAACATTATTATCATTGTACTTCAAATTCAGTTGCTGGAGATACATATCATGTATCACATATTACTAATTCCTTAACTCAGTGATCTCACTAGAACAAAACTCATCATCAGAAAAAAGTTAACCAAGGGGATTCTAGGACCATCACGTATCCTCAATAAATGAAATATCTATAAGTAAGCAAGAATTATGGAGGTACAAGTAAAAAATTGCACCCTATTAAGAAAATGACCATAGGGGATCAATATGGTCATTTAATGAAGAAATGTATGATTCTAGTGAATTATTATCTTATACAATACTTGTTTGATATGGGTTAATTACACTATTTAATTGATTCTCATATTATTGATCATATGGGATTACATGTTGATGTGATTCCTCATATATTGAAACTCCACACACCACTTGGCCAATGGGCGTGTCATGCCTTTAAGTGCGAATCATGTTCTATATCTATTATTGATATTTTTTTTGAGATTTATCTATTCTTGAGATGGATATCTATGACCATATTTTTAGAATGGATTGGTTGAAATTTGGAATGGCTCACATTAAGTTTTATTCTCAGAAGGATAGTTTAAAATCATCATATGGTGTTGCACATATCTTTAAATGAGATTGGGATGTTAACATAGGTAGAGAAGAACCATTATTACTGGTGTTTATGAATATCTCTTACTATTTGGCAGTAATTACTTTTGAATCTGCTGATGTTATCATAAAGAGATTTTCCAGCCATTATTGACTAATTTTTTGATGTATTTCCTAACAATTTCGATAGGTTTCCACCTAGAACAAAAGTGGAATTTAAGATTTATCTACTACTAGGGAAAACTCTTATTTCACTTATATCTAACAAGATAGAACCAATAAAATTAAGTGAATTGAATTTTTAGATTGAATAATTGGAAATAAAATGGTTCATTCAACCTAGTACATTTCCATAGGTAACACTAGTTTCTTAATAATGAATATGGATGAAAAATTTCTCATTTGTGAGAATTTACATTATCTCTTATAGGATATGATAAAGAAATAATACCCACTTTCAAGAATTGATGATCGTTTTGATCAACTAATGGGATCCTACTGATGCTCTAAGATTTATTTACTATTAGGGTACCATCAATTTCAATTTCAAAAGGATAATATTATGAATAACTCTTTCAGGAGTCTTTATGCCCAATAGAAATATGTGGTTACTCCTTTTAATCTTACAAATGCACTATAATTGTCTATGGTATCGATGAATCATATATTTTAGAGGTATCTTGACTCCATTACGGTGGTTTTCATCAATGTTATTTTTGAGTATGTTCTGGGAAAATGTAATTATTTTAAGATTTTAAAGTGTTATTATTAGATAAAATAGGTATGTTTTCTCAGTCATACCATTTTTGAATGAGGCATATCTATAGATTCTAAAAAGATATAAGCTATTATATATTGGAAACCATCAAATAACAACTTTTATATAAATAGTTTTATCATTATTGTAGGGTATTATAGATGCTTTGTTCATGATTTTTTACTAATTGCCTCACCAGTGGAATATTTTACAAAAAAATTTGTTCTTTACAAGGGATTAATTAGTTATAAAAATATTTAAAATATTTTAAGGTTTTTCATACATCAACACACATCATTATATTTTGAGATTGGTTGTACCCATCGTTCTCCATTGGAACTGGCGCAGGATCGAGTCTCTCCATGATCAAACACTATACATATTATGCATAGGGAAATTCAAAGACATTGTTTAGCTAGGGAATTTTTTGTGACCATGGGCTTAGATGGGGCCTCCAATGAAAACCCAATTTTTTTTGGCAGAGTTGGTGTTAGCAATCCATGTTTATCCCTTAGGGTGTTACCTGAGTGGTACTCGCTGGTTGTACCCCTCACTCTATATGAGAACTCGTGTAGGCTCGAGTCCCTTTGGGATCGAAAACTGTGCATATTATGCACATGGCGATTTAAATACACTACTTAGATGGGGAACTTGGGGCTCACCAGGGCTTGGATGGGACCCCCAATGAAACCAAAAAATTTCTGGGTGGAGTTAGTGTTAGAAACGCACATTTTTGCACATGAGCCTCATCTTGGTTGGTGAGAACTATCCAAGTGCATCCAAGAGACCCAAGTTTAGTTCTAGGTGGAGATATATTTTCAGGTTTCTGTAGTAGTACTATAGCAGGTACTGTAGAAGACACTATAGAAGGTACTATTCGATACTGTAGCATCCAAAACTATACCACTGTTTCTGCCTTCAGGCCACCAGTTTGGTCCTCGATTCCTGTAAAACCTACAGGCCACCGAAGGCCTTCAGGCGAGTAAGGTTTTCGAGCCACCTCAAGGCCTTTGGTCCACCTCGAGGCCTTTGGTACACCTCCAAGCCTTCAGGACACATGTAATATAGATGAAACCAGAAAGACATCAAGGAATAAGGCTCCAGATGAGGATTAAAGAGAAGACACTTTCACCAGAGAAGAGCTATATTGAATTGGAATAATGGGGGGGGGGGTATGACATTTACATCAGTACCAGTCCAATGCATCTCTACACACAAAAACTAGTCACCATCCCCTGGAATATTAGAGGTGAGCTTGGGGAGTCACGACATGGGTCCCTCTAGGATAGGTCATGAAAGAGCATCAGTAGGTGATACCTGAAAAAAACCGGCTCAACAAGCAATAATGAGTGATATACATATCTTGGAAGTAAGATGAAGATGTATGAGGTAAAGAAACCCAAATTTAAACCAAAATTTAAATAGAATAAAATAACAATCCACATCATTGGCAATGAGTGAGAAGAGAACCAATGACTAAGAGTAGACACATCGTCTCCAAGGGATGAAACCCTAGAAGGAAGAGATACATGCTTGAGGGATTTCACTAGGATAAAACATGCCTGATTTTTGGAATACTAATCATTCAAGTAAAGTTGATCACATATAAAAAACTTACAAATTATTCAAGTGTAATACATATATTAATTGAATACTAAATAAATGTTTTTTGTGAGTTATTGAACATGATATATATTTATCTCTTTTTTATTATACACAAGGTAATACAAAAATAATTATTTAATATAAATATATATTTATTTTTGTGGAAATTAAAACAATTATTTATTGAAAAGTTTAATGAATATAATTTTATTTATTTCATTAAATATTAATAATTCAAATTTTTGATAAGTACTGAGGAGGATCTATGGACAATGTTAAGGGCATGATGGAAATAATATTTAGTTTCTGTGAGTTATCACACATCATAGAATATAATAATTATAACATTTTTATTTAGAGTGGGTTTACTTAAAATAAATAAACATGTAAAGGGTATATGTAAAATTACTAAATGTAGCAGCACTGTAGCAGTACTGTAGAAGCACTATAGCAGTACTATAGCAGGCACTGTTTGGTACTGTAGCAGCCAGAACTATTCATCCATCTGGGCCTTCGGGCCACTGGTTTGGTTCTCGGGTCCTGCAAGGCTTTCGGGCCACCCAAGGCCTTCAGGCCAGTTGATTCTCAAGGCCTTCGGGACACTTTAAGGCCTTAGGGCCACATGAATGCAGGCCCAGACACACTACAAAAAAGGAGCAGCCCCAGAAGAGGATTCAGAGCAGGTACACTCACCAAAGCATAGCCAATTGGATTGTCAGAATGAGAGGGTATGGCTATGCCATCGGTACCAGCCTGTGCTTGCACGGGAAGCCTAGCCAGACGGTCATGCAAAGGTGGAGAGCTACTATCAAGATGCAGATGCTGGGGAGGGGCAGTTCCTTGTAGATAGTCTGGTTGAATTCCCTAAAAGACCTTCGGGTCATGTAATCTCTTAAGCCTACGGGCCATGTAATCTCTGAGCCTACGGGCCTTATATGGGTTCCCTCTCATCCCTTGAAAGAGGGGTTATCAAAATCAATAAAAAAATGAAGGCCTTTGGGCCATTCAGGCCAAATTAATCAAAATTAAATAAAGAATTATCAATATGAGGCAATTATTATTTTAAATTAATTATATATTAAATTTGAAAAGATCCTCTCTATGATTATTTTTGGGTTTCATTAATTTATTTATTTGAATTTATCCATTAAAAATGATAATTTTTTTGGGCATGGGCTTGAAAACATCCACTGTACCCCAAAACCATCAAGTGGTATCAAATTTATCACATTATAATTTATAATTATTTGTTAATTATTGATTGAATTGTAGTATTGTTGGCAATATTTTATTTCTATTTTTCATTATCTAATATCAAAGTCATAGTAACACAATAATTTAGTTTCATTTGGACAAGAAAAAGACAATAATATATGAAGAACACTTGAAGATCCCATTTAGAGGTGCTAAGGATTAGAGCTATAGGACATAGGTACACAAAACATTATAAAAAATTACATGTCATATACCCATGGTCAACCACACAACCATAAGCTATATAAATAATGTAACTCCATGTGGGTGTCAGAACATGAAATAATTACGTGCTATGTATTGACTTCCATTTTGAACTTGACTAGAAAATTAGAACACAATGTGAAACATGTATACATGTTGTGTAACACCACATGGTGTGGAAACCATGTAGTCAGAGTATGTGGGGTGTAATAAATACACAGACCTCATATTGACTACCATATTAAAAAAATAATATCACATAAAGTAAACTACCTGAAGTGGGGTTTACATGCTATATAACAAGCAGTAACCTACATGAGATACATGATAAGTTCCTAGGTGTATGGTGTGGGTGTCTAGTAATGAATTACACATTATATAGTTGGTTGTGCACATCGTGTAACTCAGGAAAACTCATTCAAGTTACAAATTAAGATATATATTTCATGTGAGTCAAAATATAGTGAAAATTAATATATTAATGAAAAATTGAACTACATGGTGTGTAGCTTCCTGTACATGTAGTGTGACATAGTTTTTACACAGAATATAGAAATCAGGTAAATCTTAGCATGTCTTGTCGAATTAAATACTTTAATAATTATTTTAAGTGTTATTTTAGAGAATACACACTTTATAATGTTTCCATACACATCATGTAATTCATGATATTTTCCAATGGTACATGCCACATATATTTAGGAAATGTTTTGTGATCATACTTATTATGAATACAACATGCACTACAACAAATTAAGATTAAAATTTCATGCGAGACAAAATGCAGTGAAAATTAATATATTAAAGAAAAATTGAACTACATAGTGTGTAGCTTCCTGTACATGCATTGTGACATATTTTTTACACACCAAGTACACCTCCGGTAAATTTTATCATGTATTCTTGAATTAGACACTTTAATAATTAGTTTATACATTATTTTAGAAAATAAACAATATATAATGTTTCTGTTCACATCATATACTTCACAAACATTTCTAATGGGACACACCAAATATATTCATGACATGTTTGATGATCATAATTATTGTGCATAATACAACTATATAAGAAAGAAATTCTTATGTTAGTAATAATATAAAGAAATAAATTAACATAAAGTGTTAATTTTCCTAAAATTGATGTCAATTTTAAATAAAAAGACACACTTGGAGTCATAACAGTCACACGGTGCATCAGATTGAGGTGAAGATGATTCCAACACTTCTCAAATGACTTTTGGATCATTTTCATAAGATATCAAAACAATATGAATGAGTTCACTCTATTTTGAGTGTGTTAGTTGACCTTTTTATTAAAATTCCTTTTTAAATTAGAAACACACACTTTTGACTCACTACGATCACATCGTGTTTCTGTTTGACATGAAATGGATTCCTAAACATAAAAAATTACTTATAAATAATTTTCCTATTTTAGCAAGAATATTTGAGTGTGTTTGATCAGTTTTTATTGAGTGAAAAATTTTGTACTAAAATGTCAATTTTAAGCACATAACAGGCACTTTGAGTCATACAGGGCACATCGTGTATCATATTGTGGTGAAATTGATTCTTACATTTAAAAATGACTTATGGGTCGTTTTAATAAAGTATCAAAACAATATTAATTGGGTTTCTTGGTTTTGAGTAGGACAGTTTTCCATTTTACTAAAATTGATGATAATTTTAAATAAAAAGGGACACTTTGATCTATAATAGTCACTCTGTGCATTTGATTGAGGTAATACTAATTAATTCACATCCCAAATGACTTATGGATAGTTTTAATAAAGTATTAAAACAATATGAATGGGTTTTCTTGGTTTTGAGTACTTTACTTTTATTTTTACTTAAATTTCATTTTAAAATTTAAGCACACACTTTAACTCATATCGATCACATTGTGTATCATATTGAGAAGTTGAAGATTTATACACATTAAAAAAATGACTTATGGATTATTTTCCAAAAGTATTTATACAATTTGAATGTTTTTATTGGTTTTGAGAAGTTCAATTGGTCTTTTTACTAAAATTAATGTCAATTTTAAATAAAAACACACACTTAGAATCATACTGATCACACTCTATGTATGATTGAGGTTAGACTGATTCCTGAACATCTAAAATCACTTGTGGATCATTTTAATAAAGTATCAAAATGATTTGAATCTTTTTGTTCTATTTTCAGGAGATCAATTTGTTTTTTTACTAAAATTGATGTCAATTTTAAATAAAGTCACACGTAGAGTCATACCTGTAGAGACCCGAATCTTGACATACATGGATATTACATTACTTTTGCGGAATACTTAGTACATAACAAAAACACACACACAAGGATCGTAATAGTTTAGTGTCTTTGGAAACTCGAAATATAATCTTCTAATCGTGGCGAAAGATCTTAAATATCTCCCATAAAGATCTTCCTTTTTTTATACCTAAAACCTTTATTTATATCCTGGGGAAAAGAAAAAAAAAGGGTGAGCTCAAATGCTCAGTAAGGGTAAACAAAAGAAATATCAATCACATCATATTCATAAGAACATAACATTTTGGAAATCTTAACCTGCAAAAGAGAGCATAATTTCATAACATGGGATAAATCATAGTAGTGAAATGAAATCCCAATAATCATAACTTAAAACATGAAACTTTGTGGCATACACACATAATCATATAGAATCATATCTTATTAGTCAAGACTCATTGCCAATACTATCTTAGTGGAAAAAGTCCATTTCTGAACCGAGTCACCCTCGTTTCAGTCCTGTTTCACGGAACCGGTATAACCTACCGTTCCATCCATGTCTATCTCATGAGATATAAAATCTTTACCCAATGCATTGGAGGGAGATATAGGTCCCACCCATCTCATAATTATACCATTCTTATGTGTGCCACAAAATCTTAAATCATACATCATTGTATAACCCATGTAATAAAAATGGGAATCTTAAACATCGTGACATCATCAAACAATTCATATAAGATAAAGGAATTCATAAAAATAATTCCATTAGAACATAATAAAATCAATGTAATAATAGGGATAGAAACAGAACCCTATATTATCTTAGATGGAAAATAATTTTGATAAAACTCTTGAACTCCATTCTTGAGGAAAATATCCTTTCTACTTCAAAAACATTTTCCTTTCTTAACATGTCATACCATTTTGAAATAAAAGAAGTTGATTAAAAATAAACTTTAAAACTTGTAAAGGAAGCTTCTTGGAAATAATTTTTTAAAAATCCATTCATGCCGTATAAGTTAAAAAAACATTCTTCTCGTACTATTGCCAGAAAAGTCAAAAAAGTACCTCGTACGAGAAACGACAAAAGATTCCTTTCATATATTTTAATAAAAAATCACCAAAGGGTAAAATAGGATTTAAACAATTGTATGTGAATGGAAATAATATTAAATATTGAGGAAACATTGATGTGGATGATAAAATACACCACAGTAAATACTAAAGTATAAACAATCTCGGATAAAAATGAGATTGTGATATTTCCCTTACCTTAGGTCCGATATGCTTCGTACGTATCCGAACCCCCTTTATAATGATTTAAATATTGTTATTGACTTTTTAAAGAATCATATTCATTGTTATTATATCATATATGGTTCACTTATGACTTTATATTACCCGTTCTTTTGTAAATTCATGTTAAAGTAGTGTTTTGGGTAAAATTGTCTCATTTCTTGTTCGTGTTTTAACTTGTAATTATTCATATGATTACGTAGATCATGATTAATTAATTCCAGAATATAAAACATGATTTATATATAATATATATTCATAATATACATATATATAATAGATCGATAAATGGAAAGAAATACACCGTTCATGGCGACGGTAGGCCGTACGTACGCATGAACGCTGTTTTCGTTTCCTTATTTAGTTGAATTGAATTATGTTGATGAAATACATATATATAAATATATATACATAAATCCAGTAGCTTTATAATTTCATATATTTCATTATTATTGCTTATATATACTTTATAATCATTCTTAAATTGTTATCATGGATAATGAATCTCATCGTGTCGTGGAGACGGTAGTCCGTACGTATGCACGAGTGATGATATCGTTCCCATGGTCGTGGAATTGTGTTGAAGTGTATGTATACTATTTCAGTATCAATATAACTTTATAATAATCATATATAGTTACTCATTACACCATTATACCCATCCAATTAAGGTGGTGGCAGCAAATAGATTACACCACGACGTGGAGACGGTATTCCGTACGTACGCACGCGTGGTGATTTCCTTTTTCCGTAGGATGGATAGAAGGTTAATTAGAGTTGTTTCATATTTATAATAACATATCAGTATATAATAAATACTGATGTTTTTACTTTATCATGAAACAACTAAATAATAAGAAGTTGAAGAAGAAAGAAATTGAAAAAGATCGGTAATGGATATTACCTCTTTTTGAGGCGCCTTCACTTAACCTCCACTTAAAGAACTAAGGATGGTCTTTGAAGAAGACAAGGACCTCTAGGATGATACTAGGGAAGTTGAGAAGAGATTTTTGCAGGGGTTGTCCGAGCTTGAATGCTCAAATTGGTGTGAGGAGGAGAGGGAGGAGGTGCCCTTTTATAAGGGAGGAGAGGGGCACCTTATGAAAATCTCAAAATATTATTTTATATTAAGGTTAAATTCGGTTTATAATGGTTCCAAAGGGTCTTATTTCGAAGCTAAAGTGGGTATGGGTAGAAATCCTCTCATCCAATAGTATTTAGAAAAGTTTAGGTTATTATTTTAACCTTATCAATTAGATTTAACTCTAAGTTAAATAATTTAACTTTTACCATGTCTTTTTGTTTTCTTACACTATATGGTTAATAAACTTACCATAACAAGCCAAAAGAACCCCAAGATGTTTATTATTAATATATCTATAATTATCTAAGTCATTTGGCCTAGCCTTAGATTTTTAGGAATTAAAGAACAACTAATAATATAAAATTTGTTTTAAAAACTAATTTATGTCAATTTTTACACTATTTGGTACATGATTTTTATGAAATTCATAACAGAATGATAAGTTCGATCGAAGTTACTTATATCAACAATAACATGTCATATTAAACTATAAAATTAATTTAAGTCATAAAAAGTCTCAAATTACATTTATTTGGGCATTTATAACATCAATTATGTCAATATTTCATTCATAAGACAATTACTGCATCATCTTTGTGTCATAATAAATGATATTTATTTAATCCCTAAAAATTATAAATAAATTCCTATGATGCATATAATTGTATTATATTTCTGGAGACGTTTCATGTTAGATGTTTCATTAAGTTTATCACTAAATTAAAATTATTATACTTATAAGATTTAAGAAAGTGACATGTTGTCACATTCTTTGGTTTTAATAATAATTAAATTATTTTCAAGGAAAAAAGTCCATAAAATGAATCTAATCCGACCCTTAGGTTATATGGGTATACTTTTATCCATCCAATAGGATTTTCCAAGTGTTAGGGTAATTTTATAATCTTATATTTACCCTTAATTAACCGATTTACCTTTAACTATAGTAAATAAAATTTACCGTAGTTACTATTCACAATGCCCAAAAATAAAAAGTAGCTTATTAACATAATTTGGACCCACTGATTCCAAATATGGAATCTATTTTTTCAAATTCAATACACAAAAGATTCAGAAATTAAATTAAAATTAATCCTGTTGTCGAAAGAAAATGGGTTTTTCTTTAAAACATTGCAAAAGATTGAATTGATTTAACCTACGAATTAAAGGTAAAATCAATGCTAATGAAATACATTATATTAAATGGTAAAAATATATTCTATTTATACTTTAAAACCATTCAATATTATAATTTAACCACATAAGATATTACGATGAAAAAAGTTGTTTTTAATTAAAATATAGCGTGTTTTTACTATTCATTAAAATATGAAAGTTATCGGACAAATATCAAAACTTTATCTAATGTAAATTTTTATATCCTGATTCAAAAGAAGAATTTTATTTTGTAAAATTGAACTTATAAACATGTCAAAAACTAGATTTAAAGTGGGTGCACCATCAAAAGGCGGCAAAACTGCATTTTTTGAAAAATACTTCTTTTACCCGAAAAATTTATTTTGTTCTTATACCATGTTCTAGAAATGTGTAAGATGAATAATAATGTTATAAAATTCAAAATTTAGTAAACACTATTCATAACGGCTAGTTTATAACAATATTATAATAATATATCGTTGTTTAGTAAAACCCGGTATTGCGTACAACACACGCTATCGAGGAAGGTCGCGATTGCGTGTAATGCAATCCAAGTCAGGGTTGCGTGTAGTGCACAACTCCTTTGTTGTTGTGTATAACAGAATCCAGCCATATTTTATTTATAGATTGAATATATATATATATATATATACACTCAATGTTGCGTAGAATAACTTCTATCAAACGAACTTGAAATTGTGTGTAACAAGAGCCAAGAAAAGTGTTGCGTATACTGCAAGCTAATAAAGTGTTGCGTATAGCACAAGATAATTTTGGTGTGTCGTATAATAGAAGATATGAATGAAATTAAAAAGAATGTATCTTATAAAATCTCGGGTTGTTACATTCTACCCCCCTTAAAATGAATTTCGCCCTCGAAATTCATCGGGGTTATAAATGGTTTACTATTCAAAAGTTTCTTTAATAGAAACCCACATCGTAAAGAGGAATACCAAAAAAAATCTTTAAAAACAAAAGTATGAAACGTAACGGTTACCCAAATAAACTAATCACTGGGTTTCCACATAGGTGAAAATATGGATATGGAAGAGAAATCTAATCATCATGTTCTGATGGAGAGTGGTAGAGAACATGGCTATGGAAAAGCCAGAAATCACAAAGCCATAAATTTGTGACAATATAAGGTACCATCTGATTCATCAGATATAAGAGCACTAGGACAACATTTTTGGTTTTCAAGATCATTTCCCTAAAGTTGTTGAAATTGGAATTAGAAGAAATACTTTCGTGATTTCGGTATAGTCTCACCATTGGTCGTTCTTTGGACAACTTCCACTTCATCTCTTAAAGAAATGAAGTCGAATTTTTCATTCGTGATGTGTTAGCAGATCATGTGATAGAATGATGGGTCATTTCATCTCTTTCAAAAAAAAGGTTAGCAAAATTTATAAGTCCATCTTATGGTTAGATTAATCGTATATGGTTCCAAAAATGAACTTATACTTCATATATCATACCGCTTAATAAAATTAAACTAGTTTATACTAACCAGGGACTTCTTCTAGGCCAGTGGTACACGATAAAGGCCAGTCGCACTTCGGTTGTGGGTTCGATTCCTACAACCTTGTCCGACGCGATGGGCTGTCGCCCGTCCTGCAGGTTGTCCTTTTTCTAAAACTATATTAATATAACATATCATCAATAATATCGAAAAAAACTTCTATCCTAAAACAATACTAACTTATGTCCAACATAATCCATTCCAATCTTTAGGCTTATCCATAATACTGTAGTCCATTCTCATAATATAGTGAAAATGATTACCAGAGATTTAATACCATCGTTGATCCCCATATATCATAAGATATATCTTGTGGGTCAAATTTCAAACATTCAAAGGCCTTAATCATGTACTCTCTTGAATACCCACTGAACCTTAGTGAAAACATGAATGCAGTTAAAAGTTAACACTTTCCACATACCAAAATCCTCAAAATTCTATATACTCAAACCATGATATCACATAGTCCTTATATCAATCATGAGCTCATGAATACTATCAAACATATTAGATTCTCTTTATCCCTTCATAATGTGCATATCATCTGCTTTCCAAAAATATTTCAATCACTTTTCATGGTTACCGATGCCATAAAATTACACAATAGAACAATACATAAATATTCCAATATTCCACGATACTATATACAACATTATTCTGGAATCCCATTACATAAACACTTAATCATTCCACCACATCGTTTTCATATTCAACATCGCCAATGGTGATCACATGTAACTTCCCTTTGTCCTTTGCCTTAAATGGTTGCTCATGTCGATCATCACTAACCCTTGGATTAGGGAATTTATTAGCATAATGCCCCATTTCCTTTCACTTGAAGCATTGAAGTGTAGTAGGTTCATTCTGTGTATCCCTTCCTTTGTTTGCATCATTAGACATCTTATTCCCATCATTGCAGCATTCAAATGCCCGATGACCTTCCTTTCCACATTTGAAACATTTACTTGTCCCTTTAAGACAATCTCCACCATGCTTCTTTCCACACTTTGAGCATAAGGAAACATTCATCTTCTTTTCACCATTATTCTGATATTTCTCCTTGAACTCCATCTTTCGTTTCTTGTCAAAACTATGAGATGGATAAGTAACAACAAATTACATTTCTACCTTGATAGCACAACGCACAATTTCTTCATAGCTACTGAAGTCTCTTATAGCAAATGCCCTTCGAAGATTTGGTTTTAAGCCACTGAAGAATCTATCAACTTTACTTTCAGGTTGGATGATAAATCCAGATGCATACCTTGCAAGCCTTGTAAAATTCGCTTCGTATATACCAACAGATTCAACATCCTTTTGCTTTAGTTCAAGAAACTCCTTCTCCATCTTTGTTCGAAGAATACGAGGGAAGTACTTATTGAAAAATAAGTTCTTGAACTCATCCCATTCCATGGACTCAATTTCATCTCTTGGACTCGTATTCTTGATAAGATTCCACCATTGATTAGCTTCACCTTCCAAACGATATACTGCAAAAATGACTTTATCATGTTCAGAACATTGAAGAACCGAAAATATATTTTCATTAGTACTGATCCATTGTTCAGCAACAAGTGGATCAGAAGACCCACTGAAAGAAGGTGGACATTTCTTGATGAAGGACTCAATAGAATATTGTTCCCTTCTCTGCTCATTTGGAAGTCCAGAATGATTCATAGCTTGTGTAAGTATAGAAATAAGATTTTGCACTCCATCTCCCATAACATTTGTTTTTTTAGGAGGACAATCATTGCATTGTCCATTGCATTGATCAACAAGGTTCCTTCGGGTTCCAGCCATCGTCTAAAACCCAAAAAGAATAGTGTGAGAGGAAAAAATCATGCTAGGGAAAACAACATAATAAAGGGGGAGTACCTTCAATATATAACATCTTAGGTTTAATTCTATGATCGTTAGTGTAATTCTAGGACTATAACCTATACGTATACTTAACCTTAGGGAAATCCCTAGACATACCTTAGAAATATCTCTCGGGATCTCACTAAAGTTCTGGCATCCTAGTTTCCAAAGGTTGACTAAAACTTTCCTCTGATACCAACTGTAGAGATCCGAAGCTTGACATACATGGACATTACATTACATTTAAGGAATACTTAGTACATAACAAAAACACACACACAAGGATCGTAATAGTTTAGTGTCTTTGGAAACTCAAAATATAATCTTCTAATCGTGGTGAAAGATCTTAAATATCTCCCATAAAGATCTTCCATTTTTTTATACCTAAAACCTTTCTTTATATCCTGGGGAAAAGAAAAAAAAGGGTGAGCTCAAATGCTCAGTAAGGGTAAAAAAAGAAATATCAATCACATCATAATAATAAGAACATAACATTTTGGAAATCTTAACCTGCAAAAGAGAGCATAATTTCATAACATGGGATAAATCATAGTAGTGAAATGAAATCCCAATAATCATAACTTAAAACATGAAACTTTTTGGCATACACACATAATCATATAGAATCATATCTTATTAGTCAAGAGTCATTTCCAAGACTATCTTAGTGGACAAAGTCCATTTCTGAACCGAGTCACCCTCGTTTCAATCCTGTTTCACTGAACTAGTATAACCTACCGTTCTAGCCATGTCTATCTCATGAGATATAAAATCTTTACCCAATGAATTGGAGGGAGATATAGGTCCCACCCATCTCATAATGATACCATTCTTATGTGTGCCACAAAATCTTAAATCATACATCATTGTATAACCCATGTAATAAAAATGGGAATCTTAAACACCGTGACATCATCAAACAATTCATATAAGATAAAGGAATTCATAAAAATAATTCCATCACAACATAATAAAATCAATTTAATAATAGGGATAGAAACAGAACCCTATATTATCTTAGATGGAAAATAATTTTGATAAAACTCTTGAACTCCATTCTTGAGTAAAATATCCTTTGTACTTCAAAAACATTTTTCCTTTCTTAACATGTCATACCATTTTAAAATAAAAGAAGTTGATTAAAAATAAACTTAAAAACTTGTAAAGGAAGCTTCTTGGAAATAATGTTTTAAAAATTCATTCATGCCGTATAAGTTAAAAAAAACATTCTTCTCGTACTTTTGTCAGAAAAGTCAAAAAAGTACCTCGTACGAAAAACGACAAAAGATTCCTTTCATAGATTTTACTAAAAACTCACCGAAGGGTAAAATAGGATTTAAAAAATTGTAGGTGAATGGAAATAATATTACCTATTGAGGAAACATTGACGTGGATGATAAAATACACCCTAGTAAATACTAAAGTATAAACAATCTCGGATAAAAATGAGATTGTGATATTTCCCTTACCTTAGGTCCGATATGCTTCGTACGTATCCGAACCCCCTGTATAATGATTTAAATAATGTTATTGAATTTTTAAAGAATCATATTCATTGTTATTATATCATATATGGTTCACTTATGACTTTATATTACCCGTTCTTTTGTAAATTCATGTTAAAGTAGTGTTTTGGGTAAAATTGTCTCATTTCTTGTTTGTGTTTTAACTTGTAATTATTCATATGATTACTTAGATCATGATTACTTAATTCCAGAATATAAAACATGATTTATATATAATATATATTCAGAATATACATATATATAATAGATCGATAAATGGAAAGAAATACACCGTTCCTGGAGATGGTAGGCCGTACGTACGCATGAACGCTGTTTTCGTTTCCTTATTTAGTTGAATGGAATTAAGTAGATGACATACATATATATATATAAATAAATCCAGTAGCTTTATAATTTCATATATTTCATTATTATTGCTTATATATACTTTATAATCATTCTTAAATGGTTAACATGGATAATGAATCTCATCGCGTCGTGGAGACGGTAGTCCGTATGTACGCACGAGCGATGATATCATTCCCATGGTCGTGGAATTGTGTTTAAGTGTATGTATACTATTTCAGTATCAATATAACTTTATAATAATCATATATAGTTACTCATTACACCATTATACCCATCCAATTAAGGTGGTGGTGGAAAATAGATTACACCACGGCGTGGAGACGGTATTCCGTACGTACGCACGCGCGGTGATTTACTTTTTCCGTAGGATGGATAGAAGATTAATTAGAGTTGTTTCATATTTATAATAACATATCCGTATATAAGAAATACTGATGTTATTACTTTATCATGAAACAACTAAATAAGAAGAAGTTGAAGAAGAAAGAAATTGAAAAAGATCGGTAATGGATATTACCTCTTTTTGACGCGCCTTCACTTAACCTCCACTTAAAGAACTAAGGATGGTCTTTGAAGAAGACCAGGACCTCTAGGATGATACTAGGGATGTGGAGAAGCGATTTTCGCAGGGGTTTTCCGTGCTTGAATGCTCAAATTGGTGTGATGAGGAGAGGGAGGAGGTTCCCTTTTATAAGGGAGGAGAGGGGCACCTTAGGAAAATCTCAAAATATTATTTTATATTAAGGTCAAATTCGGTTTATAATGGTTCCAAAGGGTCTTATTTCGAAGCTAAAGTGGGTATGGGTCTAAATACTTTCATCCAATAGGATTTAGACAAGTTTAGGTTATTATTTCAACCTTATCAATTAGATTTAACTCTAAGTTAAATAATTTAACTTTTACCGTGTCTTTTTGTTTTCTTAAACTATATGGTTAATAAACTTACCATAACAAGCCAAACGAACCCCAAGTTGTTTATTATTAATAAATAAATCCTTATCTAAGTCATTTGGCCGAAACTTAGATTTTTAGGAATTAGATAACAATTAATAATATAATATTTGTTTTAAAAACTAATTTATGTCAATTTTTACACTATTTGGTACATGATTTTTATGAAATTCATAACAGAATGATAAGTTCTAACCAAGTTAATTATATCAACAATAACATTTCATATTAAACTATAAAATTAATGTAAGTTATAAAAAGTCTCAAATTACATTTATTTGGGTATTTATAACATCAATTATGTCAATATTCCATTCATAAGACAATTACTGCATCATCATTGTGTCATAATAAATGATATTTATTTAATCCCTAAAAATTATAAATAAATTCCTATGATGTAGATAATTGTATTAGATTACTGGAGACAATTCATGTTCGAAGTTTCATGAAGTTTATCACTAAATTAAAATTATTATACTTATAAGATTTAAAAACGTGACATGTTGTCACATTCTTTGGTTTTAATAATAATTAAATTATTTTCATGGAAAAAAGTCCATAAAATGAATCTAATATGACCCTTAGGTTATATGGGTATACTTTTAGCCATCCAATAGGATTTTCCCAAGTGTTAGGGTAATTTTATAATCTTATATTTACCCTTAATTACCCGATCTACCTTTAACTATAGTAAATAAAATTTACCGTAGTTACTATTCACAGTGCCCAAAAATAAAAAGTAGCTTATCAACATAATTTGAACCCACTGATTCTAAATATGGAATCCATTTTTCCAAATTCAATACACAAAAGATGCAGAAATTAAATTAAAATTAATCCCGTTGTCGAAAGAAAACGGGGTTTTCTTTAAAACATTGCAAAAGATTGAATTGATTTAACCTACAAATTCATGGTAAAATCAATGCTAATGACATAAATTATATTAAATGGTAAAAATATATTCTATTTATAATTTAAAACCATTCAATATTATAATTTAACCACATAAGATATTACGATGAAAAAAGTTGTTTTTAATTAAAATATAGCGTGTTTTTACTATTCATTAAAATATGAAAGTTATCAGAAAAATATCAAAACTTTATCTAATGTAAATTTTTATATCCTGATTCAAAAGAAGAATTTTATTTTGTCAAATTGAACTTATAAAAATTTAAAAAACTAGATTTAAAGTGGGTGCGCCATCAAAAGGCGGCAAAACTGCATTTTTTGAAAAATACATATTTTACCCGAAAAATTTATTTTGTTCTTATACCATGTTCTAGAAATGTGTAAGATGAATAATAATGTTATAAAATTCAAAATTTAGTTAAAACTATTCATAACGTCTAGTTCATAACAATATTATAATAATATATCGTTGTTTAGTAAAACCCGGTATTGCGTACAACACACGCTATCGAGGAAGGTCGCGATTGCGTGTAATGCAAGCCAAGTCAGGGTTGCGTGTAGTGCACAACTCCTTTTTTGTTGCGTATAACATCATCCAACCATATTTTATTTATACATTGAATATATATATATATACACTCAATGTTGCGTAGAATAACTTCTATCAAACGAACTTGAAATTGTGTGTAACAAGAGCCAAGAAAAGTGTTGCGTATACTGTAAGCTAATACAGTGTTGCCTATAGCACAAGATAATATTGGTGTGTCGTACAATAGAATATATGAATGAAATTAAAAGGAATGTATCTTATAAAATCTTGGTTTGTTACAATACCAGTCACACTGTTCATCAGATTGAGAGGCGCCCCTTTCCTAAACATTGAAAATAACTTATAAATTGTTTTCCTAAATCATCAAAAAAATATTAATGTGTTTTCTTAGTTTTGAGTATGTTACTTTTCTTTTTTACTAAAAATTCATTTTAAAAATGAAACACACACTTTGACGCATACTAATCACATCGTGTATCGGTTTTATATGAGTCTGATACCTACACATAAAAATTGATTAATGTTTCTATGCCCTAAATTATCAAGAAAATAAGAGGGAATATTCTTTGTTTGTAGTGAGTGGAAATTTTTAAATTCAATTTTTGATTTTAAATTGATAAATGATTCATTGAGTCATATCTAGAACATCATGTATCAGATTGAGGTGAGGAAGATTCTTACATGTCACAAATGACTTATGGATCATTTTCTTAAATTATAAATTATATTTGAATATGTTTTCTCATTTTTGAGTATGTTAGTTGTCTATTTTACTAAAATTCATGTCAATTTTAAATAGAATGACGTACGTGGAGTCATACCGATCACATCGTGTGTCAAATTGAGGTGCGACTGATTTTTACACACCCCAAAGTCTTAAAAAATCTTAATTTTAAATGTTACAATGATTTACATTGAATTTATTTTTCGAACTTCCGACACTGCATGAGCATCTTTGAACAAAACACAATAACTTGAATAAAATAATCAACCTATATAAGAAACAATTATTATGAGTAATAATAAAAAGAAATTAATTAAACATAAATATAAAATAATTTATTAATTCTATGGACAATGATTTTATTGTGAAAATGTCAAGATTACCTATGTGATTGAGAAGTGGAGGGATCTTGAAGGAAAGTGATAAATGGAAACACTGCAGGGGTGAAAGTTTTCGTGGGAGAAGAAGTCTATAGAAGTTTTGGTGAAGAAAGGCATGGATGATGGATATATCACCCCAAATAGAATAAAATAATACACCTATATAACAAAACAATTATTATATGGGTTATACTAAAAAAATAAGCTAAAAATAAATATGAAATAATACATTAATTTTATGAAAAATTATTTTACTATGAAAATATCAAAATTACCTCTGTAATTGAGTAGAGGAAGCATTGTTTCATTTCCTAAAATTCATTGGAGAGAACTTAAAAGAAAGTGGTAAATGAAACACTACTGTGGTGAAATTATTTTTAGGGAGAAGAAGTATATGGATGTTTTAGTGTAGAAATTCCTGAGAGATGGACAATCCACCCCAACTCAAACCAAATAATCCACCTATATAAGAAAATAATTATTATGTGAGTAATACTAAAAAGAAATAAATTAAAAATAAATATGAAAAAATATATTAATTCTATAAAAAATGATTTTACTATTAAAACACCAATATTACCTCAGTAATTGTTCAGATGTAGTGTCTTTGCTCTTACTAAAAAGGAAGTGGAGAGAACTTTAAATAAAGTGATATATTCAACACTATAGGGGTGAAAATGGTTTGAGGAAGAAGAAGTTTGCAGAAGTTTTGGTGTATAAAGACATAAAAGATTAACATACCACACCAAATTGAAAAAAAATAATCCACCTGTATAAGAAAAAAAATATTATGTGAGGAATTATAAAAAGAAATAAATTGAACACAAATATAAAAAAAATAAATTAATTCTATAAACAATGATTTTAATGTGAAAATATCAAGATTACCTTTGTGACTAAGCATATACATCGTCATTGATCTTCTTGAAAATGCATGAAACATGGACAAAAATCTTCTAAAATAACCTAACACAGCAATGAATAATGAAACTTATATCAACATTTCATTATATATATTTTTCGTAAAATAGAGAAAGTATACCCTAACATTACATTTACATATTTTCAAAGTTTTTCCTTCATTATAGTTAATTATTATGAGGGATTTTTAACATCATCATGTGTAGAAGACATTGTCTACATTGGTATTCAAAAATTTAATTTTGATTATGTTAATGTAGTAGAGAACAAATAATATTATGAGAAAAAACATAATATATTAAAAAAAATACCTTCTCATTGAACTCTATTTATTTTTTATTGGTTCCAAGGATTTTTTTCATCTATAGAGAATCCAAATCCCCTCATTGTGCTCCCATATAATGTACAATACATTGTCTACATTGGGACCGACATGAACAGATTATGATATTCCAATGAAAGGGTCATCCTTGATTAAATTTTCATCTAACACAACAATTGTTTTAGTCACCAGCAGCACAACTGAACAATTCATGTTGTTGGATTAGAGACATAAAATACTTAAACTAATTGTGATTCTATTATGAAGGACTCATCCTTTTAACCTTCCACACTGAAATTCACCTTCACAAATCCCATTTCATCAACATTCATTCCATTGATATTGTCAACCCATTTTCAATAGAAAAGTGACACATGAAATTTTTTATAATCTAACTCATATATCTATTTAATGATGAAAAAATATGACATATTTACATAAATTTGGTTTCTATCCTTAGAAATAGATATGTGCATCACTTCAACCACAAGCGTAACACCACTATTTTGCATCGTACTGAAGTCATTGTTTTCTTTTGTATAGAACATATAACCATTTATTACAAAAATAGTGTAAGATATAACATTTGAATTCGGTCCTCTATCTATCCATTGAAGTTGTTCGACTATTTATTTTCAATTTTTAGATAAATCCTTGTAAATTTGATCTCTGAACCATCCTATAAACTGTTTATTATGTATATTTGATATCCATCCTTCAACCCTAGGTGGATTCAAATATATAAGAATTTATTTGTGAGAGACGATGTATCGATAAAAATATAAGATATTTTGTAATATGTATAGGTGAAATTTCTCCCGCTCTATCAAGGTAATTTTTCCAACATCTCTTACAGAAATATATTCGAAGTGAAGACATTCGCTGTGACAGGACTTTGGGAGACCGATGTTTTCAACTTATTATAGGAAATTGCTTCATAATTCAATATCTTATTCAACTATATATTTTTATGCAATAAAACCTTATGATTGACTTCGATTCTTAACATAACCTTCCAAAATATTCTTATACCAGTCAACGGGTACATCAATCTTTAATGGAGAGGACCATATAGTTGAATCTCTCTAACCAAGTGAACCATCAGGTGGACCATTATATCAAAGAATGATGGTGGGAATAACGTATCTAATTCAAAAAATGTGAATTAAATCTCCTTATTCATGATGGGTAACTTTTCTAGGTCTAAAACTTTACTGTATATGGATTTGAAAAAGATGGAGTGTATGGTTAATGATGCCATACATTTTGAGGTAGAATGCAATGGAAAGAAATAGGCATTAAATCTTGAATCAAAACATGATAGTCGTGTGATTTAAGTCCTTGTAACTTCAAATTAGTCATTAACCCGACATTTTTTATATTTTATGAACACCCTTATGGAACTTTTACACTAGTATGGAAAAGGAAGAATTACAATTTTTTTGGTCTGAATAGAGTGTAAGCTACTAGATGATGAAAAGTCCACCTTTTACCCTTCCCTAGTGACAACTCTTACCTTATACACATTTTAATCAAGTCCAACCTAGCCTTAATGACATCTTTCATTTTTCTAGGAACATTTAGTAACATGCCAATAAAACTATCAATTGTATATTTTTATACATGCATGGCATCCAGAAAATTTCTTTCATACAAATAATTCCAAAATGGTAATTAAAAAAATTTATATCTTCTTCAAACCTAATTTTGTAAGGTTTTTTGAAAATTGTTTCTAAAAAATAGTGTCAATATTTTTTACTTTATTGTACAGTTGATCACCTATTACTGGAGACAGTGTTGTACCTTGTCTAATATTCCCATTGAATGCTATGGTCCAGGATTGATATTTATGTCATCAAGGTAAAAAAAAATTATGTCCTAAAAACACTTTCTTTGAAGAATATTTCCACTGAACTAAGTATCTGTGTTTTTCAAAAATGGGACACCCCAAGATTCCATTAATTATATAGCCTAATATATTTTCATAAGTGGGTAATTCATTTATCATTATATACAATATGAACCTCAATGTGAATTCTTTACTTCTATGAGCATTATACATTGTAAAACCCATATCCAACATCAATTTTAGATCTTTAGTCAACAAAGCCAAATAGACATAAATACCATTATTGTGTTGCTTTGGTCCAAATATAATCATAGAAAACATAATGTATTTGTTCTTTATGCATAACCATGGAGACAAGTTATAACTTACAAACATGAAAGGCCATGTATTGTGAGTACTACTCAGTACACCAGATGGATTTATTCCATCTGTATATTATGCAAGATGCAAGTTTCTCAACTCGTTTCCAAATTTATGAAACTTGTAACACCCCAAGGATTTGAATATAAATTTAATTTTAAAAACATGAAACACTATGTCTCTACAAAACAAAACTTCATTATAACATATCCAATAAACATAATTTTCTCACATCTATGTTTTGAATTTCCAAACTCTGACATACACGATTGTGTTCAGGGTGATGTTTGGAGTCTGATAGAATCAACTTAATTATTTAGTGAATAGTAACTTACCCTTATGAATAATAATTAACCCTTATGAATAATAATATACCCTTATGAATTTTAACCTCACCCATGGATGTATTAATAAAATTTAGGCACATTATAAATGAAATAGGACATTTTATAAATTATTGGTAAATTATTGTTATTTTTGTGAGTGATAAATATTTAATTACAGTTTTAAATTAATAAAAGGATTTAAAATTTATTTTTTAAAAATATTTTCCTAAATAAATATTTTTTTTGTCCAATAATTTTGAGATAATTTTATGAGTTCTTGGTTAATTTTTTAAGTTATTACAAAATCAGTTTTAAATTTAAAATCTGTATTTTTCAATTAAATGACTTTATTAAAAAAATTAAAATACACATATTTAGAAACTTATTTTGATAAAATGTACTTCATTTTTGTATTCTACACATCTAAAAATGGTTATGGTGAATTTTTGGTATTTTTCTAAAATACCACAATTTTAGGTGAATATTAAAATGCGATAATTTACAATAAATACTAAATACACGATTTATTGAGTCACAGGTTATGTAAAGTTGATGTAAGACCACTTGGTTTGAACTCACATGCACATGTTACTATTATTTGTGAAAAGAATCAATACTATTTCTGGTCTTGAGAAAAATAATAAAATAATGATTAAGATATTCAAAAATTACCCCTCTCCTCCACTATAACCACCCCTCACTCCCTCTCCTATTCACTCATCTCAAGCCTTGTGACTTATTTAAATTCTAATAAAATATCCTCACAAGATCCTCCTACACTTATAACAGCCCTTGGTCACATAAAATACTAAATACTCTCCCCTAAAGAGGCTCTCAAGGAAGATTAATTCAAAAGGTAAATTCCTCTTTTGAATTCTTTTACTTTCTTTTCATGTTGCTTTGTTTTCTTTTATATCCTCATCTATACTCATCCAAATTTTATAAAAAATCCAGTACCTTACATGTAATTTAATTTTTTTTATTATGGAATAATTTATTATCATCTCTCATTTACCCTTATTTTATGGTAGTATTAAAAAACACCATCCAAGATGTGATAATTTACCACATTCAAGGATGATGGGTTTTCAATTTCTATTACCATCTACAATTATGTTAATAAAATAATTATTATGGTTGAACCAAACTAAAATATAAATATATTATGTATTATATATAGTTCTGGAATCTTTTTGTACACATGGTTTTGATTTATAATGTAAAATGAGTTCATTGTGTTCAAAAACCGCCAATTAACCAAAATGATTATCATTAAATAATTTATATATTGATTCATATTCACTCCTAGTAACCAAATGAAATTTAAAACTATGTAATATTTTTTATGTTAACTAATAACATATAACTTCAATTATGGACAACCATCCTCATTTTACACAATTCTCCATTAATATATATAAGTATACCGATAATGAAACAAATAGACCACACAATGAAATCAAACCTCTTAACCCCTAAAAAAAGGTCGTGAATGATTAATAAGGATGTAATAAATCAATTAAATGGAGAGTAGGTTCTAGAATTATAAATTAACTAACCTAAATTTGATTATTTAACTCATTAAGATGATGTTTATAACTCCTTCCGACTTAGGGCTTGGGTTTCTTCATCCCTCTTCCATTTTTGTGAGATATTCTGTATTCAATACTATTACTTGTGTATGGTGTATGTATACTTCCCAATTATTTTAAATATCATTAATATATTTATTTTCATTATATTAATTCTATCATTTTATGATTATTAATTTTTGGGCATACGATTCAATTGATTACAAAGTTGTAAGTATTTTCTACCCGAACCTCCAATTTCATTTGGGTTGATCTTATTCTTTTCTCACCTCAATGAAAATATTATTTATTATTATGTGATCATCATAAATTCTGTTTTAATTTTCTATATATTTTTACCAACTAGAATCCTTCTTTATTTTATGGGTAGTTACATGTTTTAATATAATATTTCAAAAATTATTCCGAAATACAAGCCCAATTCAAGGAACTTCTCAAATTCGTACCTATTTTGATGTTCCCTCTATAATCTATTTTAAGCCCGATTTATCTTTATGAAATCAAAAATTTTACATGAAAAATATAGTTTGGTTCATTTCTGTTTTTATGAAATCAAGCATTCGTTTTCTCTTTAAAATCTATTTAATGAATTCCTTAAACCCCACTAAAATGTTTTAATTCTAAAGCTTCATTAAAAGACACTTTTTTCCGGATCTCACTTTAGTGGGACATAATTTATTCCTTAAATGATATCTCAACATCCTTTTTTTTCCGGGATATACGTGTTTAAAACTATATTTATGAAAAATTAAAATGATTTTCCAAAAGAACTATTCTTTCCAAAGTAAAATAGATTTTTCTCACCACACTTTAACTTTTATGAGATATATGCCTTGTTCACAACATATTCTTTGCATGTGGTGTATGTTATTTCATTTGGTATATCAAATAAATATTTTACTTATTTTCATTATATTCTAAGGGATTATTATTTGAATGTTTCAAGGTGGTATAAGACACTTTGCAATGTTTAAGGATTATTTCTTCAATAATTTCTCAATTGTATAATTTAAAAGTATCTTTATTTATGTCAACATAATTTGATGAATCTTGTATTTCATAGAGGTTTATATATTTTATATCATATACAATATTTTGTTGAATGGTTTTTGATTATTTTGAATGTGGATGTTCTATCTGGATACCATTCAACAATTTACTTCAGATAGTTGGTGTTTATGTTTAATGTACAGGGAAAGTTATTTACATTTCATATGATAGTTTCAATAAGAATGTATATGTTGTTTATGTTTAGCCCAATTCAAAAGAGGAATTAATTAGACTTATTATGTTTTGGATGGTACCCTCTATATCCCCTCAGTGCATCAGTAGGTCTCTTGAGACAAACTATGGTCTTGGCAGGAGGCCTTGACAAAATGGATATTTATGGTCTTGGTACAAGGCCGTGGAAGTATGATTATGATTTACCACATTATGCATTCCATATTTATTAAAATAGTAATTGAATTTTCATGTGGTTATTTGACTAGTAGAATACCCATGATTATACATTATTAGGGAATTATTTATTTTTCTCTTATTGCTACCATAATGTGTTCTGGTTTATTTTTAAAGGCATGTGTTTTTAGTTATTCAACATGAATAATGTTTATGTTTATGATATCTTTCATTATATTTCTTACTCTTACTGATCATCTGAGCTCACCACTTTAATGAAATAATGAACTGGATCTGGGAAACTGGGGTTGGGACGTTAGAGTTGGTATCAAAGGAAGTTTAGTAGAAAACATGGAAACTAGATTTAGAAAACAAATATTAAAGAACGAAACCCTCAGCTATTCTTTGAGGATATGTATTCTCAAACATCCTAGAACTATGGTAATGAATATATTATGTGGATATTTCTTTCAAAAAAATCACTATCTGGATACTACAAGTGGATGTGGTTCTAGAAAAAATGTACATAATATTAAAAACTCTAACAAGGAGTTTCAGGCTTGACCTAGGGTATCCTGGAAGACAATAATGGTTCTTATTATGCACGAGGTTTGACACTCCTGAGGGATATGTTTAGGATAATTCACATTTTCTTTACCCACAATAATGAAGGATTTATTCCCCTAATGTAACCAAAGTATATGGCTCTAGGATTTATGATGCATTAATTTATTCTATGTTTATAGTTATAGAGTGTTCATAATTTTATGAGCTAATATATTATATGGAGTTGATTGGAAATGGAACCTAGCAGAAGGAATGATAACTTCACCAATGCACTTGAGGCAAAGATTAAGAGGGATCATATCTCTAATAGTATTAAGTCATCATTTTAAATAATTATAGTCTCCCATGTATCCTCATCATTTGAGGAAATAGTATCATGTGTCAACAAGGTATGTAAAGAATTCTGTGAATCCTACGGATTTGAAGGGAAGAAAAAGAAGAAGGGGGTGGTAGATAAAGACATGGATAAATGGAAGAAGGGAAAGAAGGGTTTTCCCACATGTAATAACTCTGAAAATAATCACCATGGTAAATTATTTAAGGTAATTGGAGCTTTTTATAAGTTTGGAGAAAAAGGACACCAATTTCATGATTTTAAGGGAAAGAAAAAGGTTTACAATGTACAATGCTTCAACTACAAGAAGATGGGACACTATGAGAATCAATATCCCAAGAGTCAAAGTAATATTCCCGAAATGATGTTCCTAGACAATGATCAAGTCATGATACTACCACAAATAAATTATAACGATTAATATTACCCATAAAAAATCATGCCATTTTAATTTTTGATTATAAATGTACTGATTATAAGAATTATGGAATATATGAGGATTGTCCTGTAGTATTATTTCATTAATATTTTTAGGTCGTATGATGAATTTTACCAAGGATAAGTGACTTAGTATAAAGTTAATATCTTGGAAAAGAATATGGTTTAGGGAAATAAAACCCTAAATATATTCCTTACGATTAAGATAATGATAAAGAAATGATCAAATTGGATAAGTACAAAATACCTCAAAACTAATTATTGACTTGTTTATAAGTGGTCTATGATATCATTGATAGAGTTTACAACATTTTTGGATACAAGGAATATATCCAATTGCATGTGTAAGGATGAATGCATGTTTTCCAATAAGGTTTTATGGTACTTTGAGTAATTACCATATTTAAAGAGGAGACATAATGAATATACTCACATGTTTAGAATGTGAAAATTTAGGGCTGCTTCATGTTGATTAAAGGAAAATAAATTAGAAGATTCATAGAGTAGGATATATCATGGAGCTCTAAAAAATATAAGGATTTCCAAGGGCCCCGTGTACATAGATCTAACAAGGATCGATATGATAATGATTCTAATGTATTGGATCATGATAATTTGGAAAGTTAAACCAATTATGAAATAGATTAATTTGATCATTGTTTTATGTTTTAGAGTTTAATTTCACCACATGATGCATCCTATGCTAAGAGATAAAGTATAGATAATTCAATGCACAAGAAAAGGATAAGCCTATGTTTATAAAATATAAACTTATATTTGTACTATTATAAGAGTGTAATAATTCCCCAACTATAGGAAAATAGTCTTAAATAAAAATGTTTTCCTATTATAATATTTTTTCATGATATCAATGAAAATTTTATTAACTGTAGTTTATGGTTTTGTGGTAATGATCTTTCATTTGATCATGTTCTCTATCACTTTCCATTAGAGTATGATGGATTGATTATTCTTCAATGACTATGTTTTCCCATAAGAATGCATAGTTTTATAGTAATCTATGCATTTATCTTTCCCTTTTATTTAGAGTATATTTTAACCATATTTTTAATTTGGGTTTCCCACAATGGAATTTTCAAGTATCTACCATGAAACTACGAAGTTCAATTTCCAATTTTAAGGATGAAATTTTTGTATGTAGTGGAGAATGTAAGACCCCAAGTATTTGAAAATAAATTTAATATTTAATGCATGGAACACTGGGTCTCTACAAAACCACACTTTTTTATAACCTATCCAGTGAATATAGTTTTCCACTTATGTGTTTTGAATTTCAAAAATCAGACAAACAGGGTTGCATTTAGGGTGATGTTTGGAGTCTGGTAGAATCAAATTAATTTTTTGTTGATATTAACTTAAAATTATGAATTTTAATGTTCCCTTATGAATATTAATATACCCTTATAAATTTTTACCTCACCCATGGATGTATAAATAATATTTAGGAAAATTATAAATAAAATAGAACATTTTATAAATTATTGATTAAGTATTGGTATTTTTGTGAGTGTTAAATATTTAATTAGAGTTTTGAATTAATAAATTAATTTAAAATTAAAATTCAAAAAACATATTCCTTAATAAATATTTTGATTTCCAATAATTTTGGGATAATTTTATGAGGCCTTGGTTAATTTTTGAAAGTATTACAAAGTCAGTTTTAAATTTAAAATATGTATTTTTCAAGTAAAAAATGATTTTATTTAAAAATTAAATTTCACATGTTTCAAAAATTATTTTGATAAAATGGAATTTATTTATTTATTCTACACATTGAAAAATGGTTATGGTGAATTTTTCGGAATTTTCTAAAATACTTCAATTTTAGGTGAATAGTAAAATACGATAATTTATGATAAATACTAAATACATGATTTATTGATTCATAAGTGATTTAAGGATGATGTATGACCATATGGTTCGAAATAAAATTCACATATTACTGTTATTGTTCACAATAATCAATACTATTGTTGGTCTTGAGTAAAATAATAAAATAATGATTAAGATATTCAAAAATTACTCCTCTCCTCCACTATAAGACCCACTCCCTATTCTATTCACTCATCTCAAGCCGTGTTCCTTGTATAAATTATTCTAAAATATCCTGCTTGTATACTCCAACACATTCAGAATCCCTTTTTCTTATAAAAAGACCAAATTCCCTCCCCTAAAGAGGCTCTCAAAGAAGATTAATTAAAGTGGTTAATTCCTTTTATCAATTCTTTTACTTTTTTTTCAAGTTACTTTTTTTTCTTTTCTATCCTAAACTATACTAATCCTAATGTAATGAAAAATACAATAAATTACATTTAATTTAATGTTTTAATGATTATGGAATATGTTATTATCATATTTCCTTTACCCTTCTTTTATGCTAGTAGTAAAAAACACCATCTGAGATTTGCTAATTTATCACATTCAAGAACGATGGGTTCAATTTCAATTAATGTATTCAATTATGGTCATGAAACAATTATTTTGGTTTAAAAATACTATAATATATTTATTATGTCTCATATATGGTTCTTTAATCTTTTTTACACACGGGTTTGATTTATAATGAAAAATGAGTCCGTTGTGTTTAGAAACCGCTGATTAACCCAAACAGTAATCATTAAATAATTAATATAAAGATTCATCTTCACTACAAGTAACCAAATAAAATTTAAAACCATTTAAACTTATGGATTTTAACTAATAACATTTAATTTAAATTCTTGAAAACCATCCTCATTTTACACAATTCTCCATTCATGTATATAAGTATATCGACCATGAAACAAAAGGACCATAACAATAAAATTGAACCTTTTAACCCATAAAAAAGGAAATGAATAAACTTAATAAGTTCATAATAAATAAATTAAATGGATATGAGGTTGTTTAATTATTAATTAAATATCCTAAATTTGATTATTCAGTTCATTAAGATCAAATGGAGAACACCTTCAGACTTAAGGTAAGGGTTTCTTCATATCACATCCATTTTTGTGAGATATTCTATATTCAATACTATTACTTGTGTATGGTTCATGTATACTAACCATTTATGTTTCATATCATTAATATATTTATTATAATTATATTAAATTTATCATTTTATGATTATTAATTTGGGGGGAAACAATTCAATTGATTACAAAGTTGTAAGTATTTTCTACCCAAACCTCCATTTTTATTCAGGTTTCTCTTATTCTATACTCACCTAAATGAAATTATTATTTATTATTATGAGATTATAATAAATTATATTTGAATTTTATATATATTTTTACCAATCGTAATCCTTCTTTTTGATGAGTTATAAGATAAAATTTTATCGTTTGGGTGCGTCTGTTTCCTTGGTTTTCATGACCAACTTACTTTTATATGAGTATGGAAGTTAATGTAAAAATGGGAATAAATGTACCTAATTGAAGTTATATTATATTAATTAACATATAGAATATTAAATGGTTATATAATTCATTTTTATTTTTTGGGTGAGGATAAATCATTAGATAAGACGTTAGTGATAATCATTTAGATTATTTTGATGATTTTTCAATCACAAACTAGTTTTGTTTTATTAATTAACACCATGTGTATATAAAGGTTAAAAAAAATTAAATTCGATTTAATAAACATTTTATAATTTATTTTAAACATAAGAGGTGATTCTTGTGATCAATAGATTTCTATATTCTTAAGTGTATATAATTTATCACATATTCTATGATATTTACTAAGGATTTAAATTTATTATGAATATAAAATAGTGGAGAAATATCATATAGAACTAGGATAAATGAAAAGGCTTGCACTCAGAATTATCCAATGGTACTTGGGAAAGTACAATTGATGAGTACCTAATTATTGGAGAAATGAAAATACTAGTTATCAATGGGATACAAAATTAGAATTTATTAAGATCAATATGAGGAAGCATAATAGTTAGGAAATGGTAATAAACAAGAAAATCTTATTATAATCAGTGGTTTCTATATCCACATAGATCAAGTAAATTGTATCTTAAGAAGTGGTTTAGAAAAAAATAAAGTCAGATTTCATACTTGTATAATGATAGTAAATTATTATTAAATTATAATATAATAAATATGGTATTATCTAATATTTCAATTTCATTATTGAGTAAAAAGGGTAAATAATCATAGATATCACTTATTGAGGTATTTTATCATAGGAGTGAAGTCATAGTAAATAGAATAGCCATAAGAGAACATGGAATGGAAAATAGCTATAACCATACCTTAGAAGAATCATGTTTATATGTGAGATATAATAAGGTAGTTAACGTTTAGATTTGGTGTAAGTAAGAGTTTATTGCAATTGGTCCCGTAAAACCAAATAATTTTACACTTTTTTATGATCATAATATTTTAAAACCAGAATATTAATAAATATTTTATCACATGATGATTGTTATTCTACATTACATTAATGTGATAGTACCCTTAGAGTAACCACTGCATCAAACGTTTATAGCCATTCCCCACTATAATGAGAACCTAGATATGCTATGATAATTTTATTAAACATATATCTTATTGTCTACATGACATATATCTTATGAAACATGTATTATGTTTTGACTATGAGGTTCTGCATACTTGTAATCAGATGAGGCTTCTTCTCATAAAGTATTTCACTTGGAAATCATTAAGGGATGATGTTATAAGGATAGAATTGATAATATGGATTTTTCATACTATATATGTCATGGGATGTTACTATTTGTGGATGTGTGTATTGATCCTTAGACTTTTTATTATTATTAATGTATATCATTAGTCATGTAATTTGATGTATTATAGAAAACCATGTTGACATATTCTCACAAGTAAGCAACATATGATGGGTTCATCAAAATTGATTTTTCATTAATTGAAGAAGTTAAGAATGGTTTTTTTACTTTCAAGTTAATGAAATATGATATCTATATCCCTTTGATTGAAATAGAACTATCTTATTAAATCCAAATCCAAGTTAGTTCATTGATAAGTTTGTTTCATACAGTCAAAGAAAGATACTCAGTCATACAGGTTAATGGCAGAAGCATGGAACCTACTTGATGAGATATAGTGAAAAAGAGATTATATTACATAGTAATAAATTGTATGATTTTGTTATCATCAAGACATTAACTTCATTCTATATGGGTTCCTTGATGTGCTTCTAGATCCCAATCATAGAATTTAGACAAGTTTTCCTAATTCCACCATGAAAGAGGCATAAAAGGTCACATACTAAGTGTATCTAAAATATGAGTTATATTATATTTGAATTTAATTTAAGGAATAAATATTAATCTTGGTTTGTGGAATAATAATTATTCAAGATAATTTTATTTCAAATATTTGACCACTAGTTATTCGAGTTTAGATTATATATGAGTTGAATATTAATTAAATATTATTTTTGATCCAATTAACATGATATTTATTTATATTTTTTTATTATTTAGAAGGTAATAAATAATTATTTATTTAATATATTTATTTATTTAATTAATTTTATAAAATATATTATTTATTTAATAAATAATATAATGATATTTATGTATTAAATAATTATTTATTATTTAAAGGTTTGTTAAATGTCAAGAAGGATTGACATGATGAGTTGAGGGCCCAATTTAAATGATATTTAGAATCCATTAGTTAGTGGCTGTCATGGAATTTAATAATAATAATAATAAAAATAATATTTGGCATGCGATTTACTTAGAATAAAAAAAATAAGTAAAGGCACTTTTCACAATTACTAATTATTTGACCCAAAGTATATATTCATAATTATATCATTTTCTAGGGTAATGGTAATTATTTTTCATAATGGATTCTCCCTAGAGAGTTATATCAAGACTAAGATAATATATCAAGGACTTTCTAAATAATATAGAAATACAATCCTCTTATTAATTTTTAAGATTGAGATAATAAGATAAGTATTATTTCAAGGTCAAAAGATTACTTGTTATAATCAATGGGAGAATGATGAATTCTATTTGGTTTCTCTACATTAGAACTCAAAATACCAATAATAATGTTCTAAGATTCATTGAGAATGTGAGGATATCACTGGAGGAATTCTAATTTGGATTCTTCCCCCATAATTATGACTACACTATAAGAGAGTCTATCTAATTTATCTATATCAAAGAAAGAATTATCAAGAAGAGATAATAATTATTTTAAATTAATTATTAATTAAATGTGAAAATATCGTCTTTATATATATTTTGGGGGGTGTGTTCATCAATTTAATTAAATTTATCCATTGAAACCGATGAAAATAATTATTGGGAATGGGCCCAATTGTTTCCCATGTGCCTTAGAACCTTCATTAATCAACTTAGTCATCAATCCAAGATTTTATCAGCATCAACCAACTCAGTGAGGTGAAGGCTTTGAAAGAAATATTAATTTATTCCCCATGAAAGATAAAATACTCCGTAAATGTATAGATAAAGTGAAATACATATTCAATCAGTTAAAAAAAAGTGATATGAAATCAATATATTATATATAAAGTCTCTAATAAAGTGTAAGTGTACATCCAAAGTCAACACTATATTCCAAAAGAATTTTAGTCTATTATTTGAAAGTATCCATCTTAGTTGATCTTTATTTTTACTAATGAAAAAGTATCTCACTATAAAATACAAACTAATCATATAGATTTCTAACCCCAATTAACAAACAATAGTGATTCGTGTAATGAAAAGGATTTCATGTGGTGTAGAACCAGAACCTTTATAGCTTCATTTTGGAAGGGAATCTCTCTTGTATATATAAAAACAAGTATACAATAAAACCAGAATAGTGATAAGAGCTTAAATCTGCCACTTTATTTAAGAACAAGTCCTAAATGTTCATATAAAATTTACCCCAATTTTAAATGAAATTATCATCATAATAAATTAAAATCAATTTATATGATTCCACATAATGTGAAGCCCTTGAGAATGTAGGCAATTTTGATTCAATAAACATCCAAAATCACACTATTAACAATAATTATCCCTCTACTGGGAACATAAAACATACCAAACTAATTATAAAGTGTTAATAAGATCTATCTAGAAATACATATATATGTTCAACCTCAAAACCGATTAGAAAATTTAAAATTATAATTGAAAACTACAAGAAAATAAAAACATGTAATTATACTTCCAAAAATCCCATATCCTTAGAATCATCAAAGTAGTTATGAATTAATTATCTCTCTACACATATAGGTTCATTAAAAGTTAATATAAAATAGTTCAATAAAGTCAAATATTTTATTATTACCCCCTCAATTAAAAATCTATCCTCAAACACTAAGGAAGAAACATGAAAAATTGCAAAGTGAAATATCTGATATTCTAATACAAATAATTAATATTAAACAACATGTTACTACCATGGGATATTGAGAAAACTTAATTTGGGATCATATTAAAGTTACAATTCATTTTTAGATATCATACGCTACATAATTTTCAAGTATTCATAAAAAAATATATCATAATATTGATATTTCTTGAAAACTAGTATATATTTTTCCTTAATCAAGATGTATATATACTCATTTAGAACTAATTTAACAATATGAAAATTTTTAATCATGTTGATATCATCCAAATTTTCATCATAATAAGATGAGGTTGGATCCGCCGCCACTTTTTGTTGAGTTGGGGTGTCCTTTTTCACATCAACTCATGTACTTGAGGATCCCGTAACAAATTTTCTTCTCAAATTAGTGTAATGTTTACATTCGATATTTTTCATTAGGTGTGGAGTAATGGAACCATCCAAGTCCACTATAGTTTTTTACCTTTTTTCAATCAAGTGATTATATTATTTTGAAATCTAGTGGATTACTTCTTTTGTTTCATGAATAGTTTCCACAAAGTCACTATAAGCATCTTGATCCTCATCCTGATCGGAAGGATTAACACCAAAAGTATCAATGGGAGAATATAAGATAGATTTTCCTTTATCTATGTTTTTCACAAGTTCATATACAATTTGTCTAACAGAATTTGTATTGATAGGATTATTATTTCTAACTACTTCCAAAAATACAAAATAATCTTATATCATGATAACTAAAATGGTGTTCCCTAGTCTAGGTGGTTTGTTTATCTTTGAAATTGATGATCTGGTCCTGATTATCAAGATAATTCTAAGGGACAAAAATGTACTTAGAGTGTTATTTTACCTTTTCAACACAATCGGTCTTTATCCTAATAGTTTGTAATGAACCGACCCATGAAACCCTCACAAACTTACACCTAACCTAATTCACTGGATACCTAAAGGGCATTCTCAATCCCCTTGAGGTGACTAGCACCAAGAAATCAATGAACAACAAGAGGTAAATATTTATCCCAAACTAAAATAGATGAAATAGAATAAATATACATAAGAAAAAGATATAATGGAAGAATAGATGAAATACACATTCCATAATAGAATTAAAAACCATAAGCAAAACAACTCTAAATTAGATAAACATGCTCCAAGAGACAAGTACAACAACAAAGGGAAAAAAACCAGAACAACTACTCTATGTGATAAAATGGGAATAATACCACTCTCTCACCACCTACTACTCATATATAGAAAAAAAACCCCATCACCTCATTATGGAACTTTTCATTTCACTAAATCAAAAGATATACAAAGGTCTACGCACCACTGAAGGGGTACGTAGGGTGTGAGCTAATCGGCTCATTGGTATCCTTCCCAGGTGTTCCATAAAAAGTCTTTGTACAATAATCTAAACATGCTCAAATTTAAATAAAAAATGTCACTATGAATAGTTAAATATTTTTTATATCAAAATCATGGTAAAAAATTTAATTCTCTCTTTCCACATTTCCAATGTAAAATAGTTCAAAGGATGTCACATATATTAAATTTTTCAAAGAAAAACATGTATCAAATGTCATATGAAATCCATGGTAGTAAAAGATAAAATAGTAAAATCTAGAAGTATTGGTAACATACACCAAGGATCACTAAAATCTAGGAAAACTAGGTCAGTTATACCCCCAACATAGACAATCACAAACATTAAGTATCTAGATATATGCATTGAATCTAGAGAGAAGAGGAACACCCTTGAAAGTGAACCTCCAAAAGATCTAACAAGTATCTAGAATAATGGGACTAGGTAGTAGAGGAACAACCCATGAGTAAACCCCCCAATAGTATCAACGACTAAAGACTATTAAAAAACCTTTTTCCTAAGTACCCAAGGATTCCCATGTGCCCTATTTTCCAAACCATTTCATAAAAACCATGATTTAAAAAACATTTTATAAATCCATATCAAAATGATTTTAAAATATGTTTTCTTTATACCAAAATAAGGGAAAACCATATTATCTAAAAAACTCATTCCACACACAAAAAACAATAAATCAATCATTCCATTTCATTTAATAATTTTTTTTCAAAACCAAAGAAATATAGTTCATCCAACATTGGCTGGAGACAAAACCACCTACCTCAAACTTGGTTCACGCATGGCCATAATGGGATCGACCAACATAAAATTACATAAAGAAAACAATAGAGACCCTAGAATAAATTCTCACATCCTAGAATCAATTAAAAAAGAAATGTGGTTGGTGAAGTGGAAAAATCCCTACACACCTCAAAGAAACTCACACGCCACACCAAAACCAACACAAGGTTCAAACTCTAAAGTAATATTAGACAAAAAATCAAAAATGAATCAATAATATTATAAAAAAGATAAAAAAAATCTAATAACAAGGATCAAATATGATACCATGATCAATGGAAATGAATAAACATATTTATTAATCACTTGAAGAAATGAACTATAATGGAAATAGAGATCAATCACTAAATGAAGAAATATTTAAGAAGTGGTGGTCTCCAAAATTACTTAGGGGAGATCCTAGATCAAGAGAGAAGAGACTGTTATTGAATGAACGATCAACCAGCCATGAAACTCTCTAAAAAGAACAAACCAAAAGAATTACATGATGTGAATACCCATTTAATTATGTGTAATCAATGAAACCCAAAAATTATGGAAAAAGAATCACATCACATTAAAAAACCCGATTTTACCATTATAGGATATGAATTGGATTCACAACGTGTAAACATTTCTTGCCTTGAACTGAATTCATGGAGTCCTCTTGGTAATCATTAGATGACATGTAACCATTATAGGATGTGAAAAAGTCAGGCATATAGTGAAAAGAACTGATTCTGTATAAAACCCCTAACAATACCTAATGTTATCTGAGCTCAGGGATAACTATGAAAATCCTGTAACAGATTTATTCTTGGACTCTACTAATTCCCACAAAGATACATCCCTATACATTATGTCATTTTCCTCAGAAAATTATCTCCACCCTTGGGGGTCCCAAAACATACCAAAATAAATATGTAAAACAAAATGTTATTAGGGAAATACCTTAAAAAGGGGTAATGATATGTTACAAAACCCCCTCTATGAGACTTTCCATCCATAATAATTCATGTAGAAGAATGATGTATGAAGAGAGGTGAGGCCACTACTCCCTCATCAATGACTCATTCTACCAATTATAATGATAATTTTATCCATTTCACCATAAAACTTTGACCAACCTAATTTAATTACCATGCATTAATTTTTACTTGACAATCAATGATCACAACTAGTCTTTCCTAAACTAAAACATATAGATCTAAATCTATCTCATCCCAACATAAAATGTGAGAGGGATCAAGATGGTACTTAATGAGATGAGATATGTTGAAAAATCATGAATACCCATCAATTGAACCATCAATTCTGACTAGTATGAAACCTACCCAAGCCGCTCAGTGACCGTAAATGATCCAACATATCTCAAGGACAAATTTTCTTTTTTTTCTTCCAAGACGACACTGACCCTAATGAGGAGAATCTTTCAAGAAAACCTAGTCAATAATGGAAAACTACAAAGGATGGTAAAACAGATCTATATATGATTTATACAGACTCTAAGTTTAACCAAATGTAGATTTACATTATAAATCATTTATGATGTCACCTGAATGAGACTCAATCCTAATGGAGTGGCCTTTCCCACCTCTATTAAATAAAGAGGTGATCTGTGCAGGCGACCATTTAAATCCTAAAAGGGATCCATTTCTATTGATGACTAGAAACCATTATTATAAAAAAAATAAATCATTCTAGATGGATATCAGATGATCTACAAAAATTTAAGATGTAGGCATGAAGCATAACCTCCAGGAAATGAATATAACTCTCCTTCTGGCTGTTTATATATGGATGGTAAGCTGTACTCAACTTGACCTGAGTTCCCATAACCTCCTAGAGACTCTTACAAAACCATGAGGTAAACATAGAATAACTGTCCAAAGTAATGGTATAGGGAATACCATGAAAACTCATAGAATTATTTACATATATATTACATTTTTCTTTAACTTCAGTGGTGTCCCTGATCATAATTAAGTGAGGAAACTTTTTCAACTGATCAATCACCAACCATATATAATTCTTCCCTTGGTAAGTCTATGGTAATACAAAAATATTCAATAGATACCTCATCACATTTCCAAACTAGAATCGTAAGAGGTTTGTGTAAATGAGAAGGTTTTAGATGCTCTGCCTTTTTCTATCTGTAGGTGTAACAGTGAGTCACATAATCTACAATGTCATGATTCATACCCAGCCACTAGAATAATTGTCTCATGTTATAGTATGTATTCATAGTTATAAGATGAATGGACCCTGAAAACCTATTAAATTAGAACAATATTTATCTCCTCACATATACTAGGAAGAAAAACCAATCCCTAAAATAGAGAATTCCATCCAAAGAGACAGACCAAACAGAGACAATCTCCCCCCCAAGTAGGGTCTATCGAGTTCCTCTAAACTCATCATCATGTTCCCGAATTTATAGAATATAATCAAGGAGATGGGATGAAAAATAAAAAATGGTCAAAACCATACATGAGACATCCTCCTGAGTATCCTAGTTCAATAGAACAAAAGACCCACAAGGTTCCACTATTCCTTCGATTCAAGAATAGCTTTCCATGGTAATTTCTTACTGAGAGCGCCAGTTATGAAATTACCCTTCCCCATGGTGTAGGTGATGTAAAATTCAAATTTCTACAGTTATTCACCCCACAAACTCTTTATGAGATTTAGGTATTTTTGAGAAAATATATATCTCACACTCTTATGGTAAGAAATGTCCATGAACCTATCACTAAAAAGATAGCTCCACCAACACATAAGAGAATTCATAACCATAGAATAGTCTAAATAATTAGTGGATAATTCTTCTTAGGAATTCCAAGATAAGGATAACCATAATCTACCAGATGATCATTCCAAAAAATCATGAAATCCAAAATGACACAAAAATCATCAAAAAACCCACATACCCCTTACTGGTCTTAGGTAAGATCATGGCATGAGTTGATGTCAGGAGTTGTTTTAGCTCCTCAAAATAAGACTGAAACTTTAAATACCATAAGAATTTCACCCCTTTCTTAGTAAGAGTAGTTAAAGGTGACACCAACTTGGAGAACTTCTTGATAAACCTTTAATAGTATATAGTAAGTCCAAGGAAGAACTAATTATCAAAGACATTCCTTGGATCTTCCCATGACATAAAAAATTTAGCTTTTATAGATCAAATAATAATCCATGATTAGTAATCACGTTCCCCAATAAAATCACTTCTTGGTTCTAGAAATTTCATTTAGAAGGATTTCTATACAAATAGTGACTCCTTAAGATGTTTGAAACCAAATGTAAATAGTTCTCATGCTCGTGATTAGATCTTGAATAAACCAAAATATCATCCACAAACACTACCAAAAAAGTGTTAAGATACTCATGGAATATATGATTCATCAAATCCATAAAATATGATAATTCTTCATACCAAATGAAATCACAAGGTTTTTATAATGGACATTACTACCCCTGAAATTCAACTTTAGTATATTAAACTCTAAAACTCTAAACTGATGATAACCCAACCAAAGATCAATAATTAGAAACCACTTTGTAACCTTTAACTAATTAAAGAATCCCACATAGGGAAAAGTAAACTTTCTCTTAATCGTTAGTCGGTTCATCTTCCAATAGTCCAAATACAATCTAAGGGAACCATATTCCTTTTTGGAAAAGATCATAGGAGATTCCTATGGAAAAACAATATGAAAAAAACCTTTTCTATCAGGCCATCCAAATGAATCTTAAGCTCCCTCAATACCACAAGTATTTTATGATAAGAGGGTATAAAAATTGGTTACTTATCTAGAACTAGTTCAATCATAAACTCTACCTCCCTCTCTAGAGTAAGATCATTGATGTCATTTGGGAATATTTTAGGAAAATCTAGAAAAATAGTGGGAATATCTAAAATTAAATAAATATCATTTGTCTTGACATCTATAAGAGAAAAAAAACTCCTAAGATATGGGTGGAATTATTCTTCATTACCTTACATCAGATCCCAATCTCACCAAAATGCCCAATATCTCCCCTAAAACAATAAAAAAGAGACGCACTGATGATAAAAATAAAACTCACCATGATGAGAAATAATCCAATCCATCTTGATGATGACATAAAACAAATAAAAATCGATAATGCGAAAATCCCAGACTAACTCTGCATTAGCTATAAATAGTGAATAAGAAGGATACCGAAATCCCTTTACTTTCCTCCTTCCAAGAGGTTTCTCTAACTAAAAAACAAAGGGAATGAGTTCCATTTTAAGTTTAAGTAAATAAAAAAAACTTCCAAATATAAATGATTGGTAGGAACCTATATCAAATGAAGTAGTAAATATTAAATATTCTATAATAAATGTTACCTCTCTCTATCACTAGAACTACATTTAACTCCACTGGAAACTCATCTACTACAGGAAGGTGATTCACTCCCGTGGCCTGTGGCTAGAGCCTTGTAGTCTTTAAAGAATCCAACTGTGTTTTACTATCCTTTGAATCCTTCAATACCTAATAATAATAAGGCATAGAAATAGTCTGACATAATTACTATAGATCTCTATAGTGTCCAAAAATATTACATATCTTCACAGGTGAGGAACATGAACGCTAGGTGTGCCTGACTTTTCCACACTAATATAAAGTAACGGTAACAATAATAGCTATAACTGATGGTGCTAAGGAGGTCCATTACAAAGAACCACCACCACCACTCCAATAATGATCACGAAACTTACTATTTTTCCCTACACACCACTGAATATGTCACTATGTGGAAGAGTAAGGGTTGAATAACCAACCTCTCATGCTATATCCATATCTACCTTTATTTCACTATCTTCCATCTTGGTATAGGTCAAAAAATTCAGAATAAATACTTACAATCTATTATCCAATCACAAAACTTGCAGGTACTTTTGTGCGTTCGTTTGGTAATTCTTTAATACCCATGGGGGAAAAATAACTCAATCTGTAAATAGATTTGTGTAAACCGACACCAAATTATCTCCCTTATACAAGGAAATAAAATCGAAATACATCTCCATCATCATTGAATCTAGTAAAAAATAATAAGATATGTTCGTTTTGTAACCATTATAGTCAAAGACTATATGACTAAACTCCAATACCATAGAATCTTTCTATCGCTTGCTGGGACCCTCAAGTCTAAACTCCAAACACTTCACCTTGATACTATCATGTGTATCCTATAATTTGAATATCTAATCGACCTTGTCCATCTAATACTCCTCCTCTTTATTTTTATTTATATCTTTAAAGGATGATGGATTCTTACATAATAACTCACGTGATTGATCCATTTCTCCTCTAGCACATGGATGTAACTCAAAAAATGTATCATGGAATAATTGAACATTTTTTCAACAACATGAACTTCACACCAATTTTCCTTGATAAGATTATAATCTTGGGGTGGGTTCCCTTGAAGAGAATTTTCTACACCCTCCTAGGGAAAGCGTAGAAGATATCCCAGAGGCATAATGCTGCACACCAAAATAGAAGAAATGGTCAAACAACATGATAATATTAGTTCAAACTAGAAAAACATAATAAAAACTAAGATTAAAATCTATAACTTAGGATAGGAGACCCACATGCCAATATCCCATGGTAACTTCAGTCTTGTCATAGCAAGAGCTAGTCAGACACTCACCATGGCCTAGCTCTCAAGTCCAAAAAATCCTATCTTCAATCTACTTAACATCCCAAGATAACTAATCTTGAGGAAATATATCCTATAATACTAAACTATAATGAACTAAACTAGGATACCCACACAAACTGGAACCCAACCTGATTCACCACATACCCAAAGGGTGTTCCAGATCCCTACAGGCTGATGACTAATACCCAATAATTAAACAACAACCGGAGGGAACAATTTCTACCAACCTAAAAAATAGGAAACAAAACACACCTAAATACATAATAATGGGAAATAATGAAATAAAAATGAGATGTAAAATCCATAATAGAATGAAAATAACAGAATCGAAACAACTCCATGTTAAATAAATAATCTCTAATAGAAAATTACAACAACAAAGGATAACAAAAACTAAAACAACTACTCCAAGTGAAAGTGTGGGAAGAATCCCACCATCTCACCACTATCTACCTGGAAATATATGATATAAACCTTTCCACATAACTTTGGAACCTTGCCTTTACCTTCATCAAAAGTCACACAAAGGTATATACAATACTGAAGGGGTAAATAAGGTGTGAGGAAACTGGCCTAGTAGGATCCCACCCTGGTGTTCCATAAGAAGTATTTTTACAATAATCTATACATTCTCATATTTGTAGAAAATAAGGAATGATAAAAAATTAAATAGTTTTTTTATATCAAAACCATGGTAAAAAAATTTAATTCCTTTATTTACCACATTTACAAGGTAAAATAGTTTCAATTCATATCACATAAATCAAACTCGCTAAAGAAAAACATGTATCAAATATCATATCAAATCCATGGTAGTAAAAACAAAAACAATACAATTCATAAGCATAGGTAACATCACACAAAATATCACTATAGGACATGATAGCTAGTATTCTCATACCCTCAATATAGACAATCTTGTACATCAAGTATCTATATATATGCATTGAATCTAGAGAGTAGAGAAACACCCTAGAATGTAAACCCCCAACAAGTCTAACAAGTCCCCAGAACAATGATCCTAGAGAGTAGAGGAACACCCCATGATTAAACCCCATTATAGTATCGATAGATGTGTCCTATTACCACACCATCCACCTATGTAACCAATACTTTCCATGTGCTCTATTTTCTAAACCATTTCATAAAACACATTCTTTGAAAACCATTTCACAAATTCATTTTACAATGATTCTAAAACATATTTTATTTTTACCAAATTAAAGAGAAAATCCTTTCTCAAAAACCTATTCCACACAAAAAAATCAATCAATAAATCAATACATTTCATTTAAGAAACAATCTATTAAAATAAATAAATAAAGTTCATCCAACATAGGCTAGCGATGAACCACCTACCTCAAAAACAGGCCTCACATGCCTGAAATAGTATCCAACCACACAAAAGATTGCATAGAAAATAATGGATACCCTATAATAAATCCTCACATCTCAAAATCAATTCAAAAATAATAGTATTAAAAAAATAGGACAGATCAAAACATACCTCAATGAAACACTCACACTACACCATAACCAAAAAAGGGTCAACCTCTGAAGGAATATCAAACAAAAAATATAGAATGGATTAAGAAGTTTATCAACATAGATCAACCAATCCAATAATTCGGAACAATGATGCTATCATGATCAATGGAAATGAATAAATTATAGGATTACTAACCAAGAGTAAAACACTGCAACACTAAAATAGATCCAAAATTGAATGAAGCAATATGAAAGGAGTGGAGGTCTCCAAAATTTATTGGGGGAGCTCCTCGGTTGAGAGAGAGGAGATTGTGGTTGAGTGAATGATAAATCACCCATGCAATTCCATAAAAATAAAAAACCCCAATAATTACATGGTATGAATCCCAATTTCATGATATGTAATCCAAGAAACCAAAACATGTCGAAAAACACATCACCTTAGATGAAAAAACATTATTTTACCATTTCACAATGTGAATTAGATTAATGGTACGTAAACCTTTCATTCCTTTTATCAAATTAATGATAGCTACATGTAAACCATTACATGATGTATAACTATTACACAACATGAAAAATTTTAGTAGATAGAAAAAATGCCAGATTCTATGAAAAAAATGAATCCATATATGATTTTCATTGAATATAGGGAGAACTCTACACAGCCTTTAACAAATTTATACTCAGACTCCATTAATTCCAACAAACATAAAACCCCAAACATTATTAATTTTCCCCAAAAAATTCTTTTAATCTTTAGGAGTCCCAAAATGCACCCAAATAAAGCAGGAAAATGAAAATAAAGAAGATAAATGCCAGAAAAAGGGGTAACATGATGTTATACATGGAGTAGTCCACCAAACATAGAGTGACCTAAAGTCACCTTTCCACATGACTTAGAGTGAGGATCAAACATAAATAAAGACATGAAATATTCTAATATAATCTCATAAAATATTTTATGTCAAAATCAATAATACTTATTTTAAATCCAGATCACTATAAATAATGTATTTGATAATTCAAAGACTAGGATAGGGGGTTAATCATAAATCCTAGGGTTGAAATGTGATCATTAAACTTGATATGAATAAATCTTATGATCATGTAGAATGAGGATTCATCAATAATGTTTGGGAAGGCATGATATTTTCTTTATGGAACATTGATTTAATTTTTCATTGTTATTGTTATGCATGGTTGGAAATATCTTTTATTGAGAAAAAATTTTGTTTATTTAAATCTACACTAGGTCCTAGATAGAGAGATCCAATATCTTTGACTATTTTCATTATTATTTAGGATGTTCTTCATCGAATGATTCATAGGATCTTGAATCATGGTTGTATTGTTCCTTATTAGCATAAGATGAGATTCCCTTCAGGGTATCATCTTATGTTTTTCGATGAAACCATTATTTTCATGAATTAATCTAGTTGTTTGTTTTTTGGTTTGAATATGGTTTTGGATGAGTGTTGATTTTGGAGTGGTCACGTCATTAATAAGAGCAAGAGCTATTTTTATATATCCAGTACCTGTGCATCTGGACATGTGTCTTATGTGGGTCACATCCTGGAAATGAAGAAGGGTAACTTCCCTATAGATTATCTCGGGGCACCTCTATCTTCTCAGAGACTTCAAATTCATGATTTTGATACTCTAGTCAGAAGGATGACAACCTAGATTACTAACTGGAAAAATATTAATCTATATTTCGGGGGAAGAATTAATTTGATTAATAGTATTGTTCTTTCTACTCCCATTCATACATTATATTATGTCATGGTTCTTAAGGGGGTGATCAAAAATACTGACAAAATTATTGATAAATTATTTAGGGGATCCTAAGGATGAGGGTAAGAGAAAATGGGTGTCATGGAATAAAATGGATCGTCATGAGCATGGAGTTGGAATTAATGTTCGATGCCTTGAAGATACTCTTAGTTTCATTTATGAAAAGCTAGAATGGGAGGTTAAGGAATGTCACAGGATTTGGGTAGAACAATGCATGGTAACTCAGTGGGAGATAGGACTATATTGGATGGATATGGAACTCTTTTCTGGTATGATATTGGCTCTATTATTAATGACTTTATACCTTAATCTTGATGGCTAGTTGGTAAGGGTGATATATTGTTTTGGCTTCACAACTATAGTGGTGAGTTAATTTGATATCTAGGATGTCCTACTATAAATATATCATTCAAGGAAGCCTATCAGTACCAAGGTTTTACTAGTTTAGTTTTTAAAAAAAACAATTGGACGTTTTCAACCTCACTGTGTAATCCACAAATTTTGATAAGTGTGTTTTTACTCCTTCTACCTCTTGTTCATTAACAATGAGGGACTACCACAAGATCTTTAACACCCAAGTTCCAGTGAATACATGGAATAATATTCTATGGATTAAGGTCATTACCATGAAATATAACTTTCTATTGTGGAGGATCTAGAATAGAGCTATTTCTACTGATGAAAATGTTACAAGGTGTGGGATTTATATTGTTTTTAGTTGTATTAGTTGTACGATGCATAAAAAAGAGAGCTCTGACCATATTTTCTTTGATAGTCAGTGGGTTTATGAATTATGGTGTTCTTTTTGTGACTTCACGACTTTTTTTGATCCATCCAGGGACAGTCTACCCTTCTTTGATCGTTAGTTTCATGGATTGAGTGTGGGGAGTATTGAAAGAATGGAACATTCTGTAATTTTACATGCCAGATGTTTGTGGCTTTGGTAGGCAATAAATAAGTATCTTTATGAAGGTATAGTTTCAGATTGATAGATGATTATATTCAGTGTTAAAAATCTTCTTACTAATTTTATTTGGGATTTACGTAATTAGAGGGCGGCGCCTTCCATGTAGAGACTTGTTAGTGCTCGAATTGCAAGATCTGTTTCTCTTCATCAAGGAAAATGGGTATATTGGATTCCTCCTTCAAGGGGTATGAAACTTAATAATGATGGATCTTCTATTTTAGGATGGAGTAGTGGAAGAGGTATATTCTATGAGAGTTTTTGGTCAATTATCTTGGCCTTTTATATTTTGTTGGGGTAAGGTAACTCGCTGTATGCTAAGGTGATAGCCAGACTTACTGGACTGAACATTTTCAAGCAAAGGAATTTGGGATTAATGTTGCTGAAACAGATTCTATGATCTTATATAATTCTATTCTTGGATTGGGTGTTGTTCCTTGTTCTATTTCGTATATTTTTAGAAAGTGTAGAAGCATAATGGGTGTTGATATCAAAGTTTCTCATATCTGGTGGGAGGGAAATATGGATGCAGACTATCTTGCCTCAATTGACATTCTTGGAATAAAGAATTTGTTTTTTCATGATTTGTATTGTTTAAAACCTGAAGGTGTTAACATCATTAGATAATATTCCCTTAGTCTCCAATATATTAGGCCCCTTTGATTCTTCCCCTTATCCTGGTCTTTCCAAAAGGACCGTTGTCTTTTTTTACATTTTCTTTCCATTGAATAAAAATTATAGATTGTGTGTGTGTAAGGGTCTAGATAACTTAGATATTGCTGAGAAAATATTTAGGGGTATTCCAACAAGCCTGAAAATTGAAAACAAGCAATCCATTTGAAGAGATTCTTTATAATACATTCAAAATTTAACCAAATAAAATCAACTGGAGTCTCAATAACCATCTCAAAATCAAGGAACCATTTAATGACCATAATAGAATAACCTCTAAAAACTATATATATAACACCAATGGCCTCCGATCACTCACAATTTTCTTGATTAGAGTGTTATATAACCTCCCACAAACCTCTTGTCATAACCCCTCCCTCTAAAGGTAACCCTCCTAGGCCAAAAATGGAGAAATAGAGATAATTATGCCTAAATACTACCTTTAATAGGCCATGGGTTGGTGAAAATCACCATGGTATATAATCACATACATGTGAATAATTACCATCAAAATTATTTTATAAGTAAATAATAAGATGAGAATAACCACTAAAAACTCATTCTTGTAGAAAATAAGTAGAAGTACTAATATATGAATATAATCACATACATCTGAAACATCTCAAAATACTAAAAAATAATCCCCAACAAGAACCAAAAAGCTCCAACAGCTCCTACAGAAGTCCTCAAACTTGAAATGTCTATTTGGGTCAAGAACTAGCTCCTACTAACCAAAAAATATTTATATTTTTATACGTTAATCATATAATTTATACTTAGTAGGACCCTCCTTGAACACTGTAATGAATAATGTGATTTAAGCATACTAAATCCTAGTGAGAAAAAAATGAAACTAACATGTGATGTAAATATATTTACTATCATATCCCAATCCTCACCATACCTCACTAACCAAATATTTCACAAAATTAAAACCATAATATTTAGAATATATAAATAGAAAATGGGTACCAAAAAAACACTTCGCCACTGGTTTGCCTCTCTCATGCCCAAATGTTACACATTCTGAGCTCCCATCACTTCCAGAATAATTATGTCATCCATATTGTGAGTCAGGCCTTAGCTCTATCTACCTCAATCACATGTAGGTACCAACATCTCATATTGGAATCAATACACATATCCATCTCATCATCATCATAATCATCCAATTCATAACCATGTGTAAATTTGGAAGCTGAGATATCCCTTGTAAATATATTACACCTCAAGCCATTACAACCCATCTATTTACACCTATGGGAAGCTAGATCCACCATAAACAGATACAAGTTTTCTCTATAACCTCAAGATATCATAGAACACAACACACATGTATAGGTAATTACCCCCATACATACCCATAAATAATACTACAACTGAAGAGAGAGAAAGGGAGAGTGGGTAGTTAGTCATCCATATCTTTTCCAACTTGTATGTTGTAGAAAACAACCTTAGATCCTCTAGTTTTTAGTTCCCCTTTCAACATGGATGGGCATCATATAAATTAACAAAACATAAATAATATATATATCTCTCAACCACACTAAGGGAAGAAACCTATCCTTAGACTCAAGTTTCACTATCGTCACACAGGGATCCTGACTGCCACTACTGGGGTATAGATATCAAACAATCATATGAGAATTGAATTAAATATTAATTAACTAATTAATATTTTAATCATATATGAAAAGTGCTAATGAAAATATGAATTATTTTCTTATATTCTCGTATATGTCATCATCATGTGTGAGAATCAACAACCAAGCCCATTCTTTTATTAATTTGAATACAAATTTTTAAACACCTAAGAACTATAGGACACAACCTAAAATAAAACTTAAAATATTAACTTGTAGTGAATTACATCACACTGCATCTCGTAGTAGGAAACTATTCATATAAATGACATATAGCCATCAATCATCAACAAATAATCAAGATATAAGTAAGAATCTATTAGAAAGCCCCACTCTAAACTCAACTTGACCACCCTAAAATCCAACACAATTGTTCATAATAACACATTTGGTATCCCATGAAAAAATCATCACCATAACTAGAACCATGTTCCTCCACTTGAATCATAACTGACACCATGTGCTACCATCACATCATAACTGACACCTTGCACCACCATCACATCATCTGACATCCTTTCTAACTAGTCATCAAATATTCCAAACACGCAAGGTTATCAATCAATCTTATCAAGGATATGAATCCATATATCATAAATAAAAAATAAATTTATTTTTTCCACATATATTTTATGTTACACCCCATGCTTCCATGATACATTTCTCTTTGAATAATACGACAGTGTGCGAAGTACGCAACATTGAGTTCAAGCGCACCACGACCCATCAAACTACCCATTTAAAAATCACTTATGAATAGTAATAACCAAATATTGAATTTTATATACTCCATATAATTTCAAAATCCATATTATGTGTTTCTTAGACATAATATAATAACAAATTCAATTTTTTAGATAAAAGAATTATTTTTAAAAAAATGCAATTTTACAGCCTTTTAATGGAGAACCCATTTTAAATCCAATATTTGACACTTTTATATATTCAATTTTACAAAATAAAATTCTTATTTATAAGTGGGGAATAAAAATTTATTTTGGATAAATTTTCAGTGCTTTTCTAATAACTTTCATATTTCGAAGAATAGTGAAAAGTACTAAATTTTAATTGAAAACAAATTTTTTAATCAAAAACATTTATAGTGTTAAATTATAAATTTTAATGGGTTTGAAATATAAAAAGATTATATTTTTATCATTTAATCCAATTTTGGTCATTGGATGTAATTTTACATTTAAATTGGACATAAACACATATCAATCTTTTGATAGTTTTTATTTCACAAAAACCCGCTTTCTGGATTTGACAATGGGAATATTTTTTAAAATTAATTAATATAAATTCTATGTTTTGAATTTGGTAAAATAGATATCATTTTTGAATTTTTAATATCAAAATTATCTTTGGGTGAATTTTTGGTATTTTTCTAAAAACATTCAATTTTTGATGAATAGTGAAAAACACTACATTTTTGTTTAAAGCCGACTTTTTATTTAAATAATTATTTTTAATTTAAATTTATTTTAACTTAAAAATTGATAAATAATACCTATATTAGTCCAATTTAATTCATTTAAGTCACTTTATAATAAGATTAGATATATAAATTTTATTTGAAATTTTTACCGTCATTTACTCACATTCTAGGAACATTTGCAAATTTGCCTAAAACGTAATTTTACTACTTATGTGTATTGAATTTAAAAAAATTGAGGGAAATGGTTGAAATCAGTAAGTAAAATTTGTTTCAATAAGATGAAAATAATTTTTGGTGAATAGTAACTTTGGACTTTTATTTACCACGGTTAAAAGTAAATAGGGTAATTGAAGGAAAAACATGATATTATAATTACCCTAACACATGCACTAATTCTATTGGATAAGTTTATTTCGTCCAAAATCATCTTTAGGAATAAAATAGGATCCGTTTTTCTAACTTTAATTAGATTAGGACATTTATTATTATTTTATTTAAAGAACAGTTTGAAGTGTTAAATTCAAAGTTTAATAACTAAACCATTTTTAATATATGGTTTAACATAAGATAAATTAGACTATAAATATTAATTATAAATCTAAAAATATTTCCTACATAATTTTTTTTATTTAAAATTTCTAGACATTAAATAATTACATTTATTTGTGACACAATGATGATGCAGATATTACCTTATTAATGAAAGATTAAAATAATTGATATTATAAGTATCCAAATAAATATAAATTGAGACTTATGATAAATTAAAATAATTTTATAGTTTAACATGAAATTTTAGGTTTGATTAAATAAATTTTGATTGAAGTGATAACGCTGTTATGACTTTCATAAAAACAAAATACCAAATAGTGTTAATGTTGACATAAATGAGTTTTTAAAACAAATATTATATTATTAATTGATATAATATTCCTAAAAATCTAAGGTTCGGCCAAAGGACATATATAAGGTTAAAAATATCAATAATTGACTACTTAGTGTTATCTTGTCTTTTTATAGTAATTTTATTAACCATTTATTATAATAATATGAAAATACATGGTAAAAGTTAAACTATTTAACTAAGAGTTAAATCTAAAATATAAGGTTAATATGGTGACCTAAACCTATCTAAAACCTATTGATTGAATGTTTTTGTACTCATAACCACCTTATCCTTGAAATAAATCATTTTATAGCCATTATAAATTTAATATGTTTATATAATAAAATAATATTTCAAGATTTTCCTAAAGTGAACCTCAACTCTCTTATAAAAGGGTACTTCCCCTTCTCTCAGAATCACACTTACAAAGACATTTGTCTCAGCCAAAAACTACTCTAATATACTAACACCTACCCTCACATAGATCTAGAGGCCTTAATTTTATCATAAATCCATCCTATGGGGCCCTTTTACACAACTGAAAAAAAACACCTGAAGAAGAGGTCATAATTTCACCACCTCTTTCAAAGTTATTTTCTTCTTCCACTTCCTCCTTCTTTGTTGTTTAAATAAAAAAATAATAACTCCACTACCTTATAAATAATGTGATGTTATAATAAATATGGTACAACCATATTAATTATTCTATCCATCCTATGAATGACAAGTCATCATACGTGTGTACATACGGCTTACTGTCTCCACGTCGTGGTGTAGTTTGTTATTCAAAAACATCATTATTTTGATGGATATAATAATGAGTATAACTGACGTAAATAATAAATATAACATGTTAAGTATTTTTTATATATGATATACCATCCAATTACATATTATTTCACCATCAATAGAATGATATTGTCGCTCGTGCGTACATACGAATTACAGTCTTCACGAACCCAATGAAATTCATTCCCCATCATAACCATTCAAGAATAATTTCAATTTGATGATTAAAAATATTGTTTTAAAACTAAATATAATTCCGGATATAAATCAAATACATCCTATCCATAACAAACATGGCTTAAGTAACCAAGTATATAAAGGAAAACGAATCACTTGACACCTGAGATAATGATACTACAGAAATATTGTTAACAAACAAGTATTAAAAGATCATATATGATATCATATATATTTATGTGGTTATTTTATAACATAATAACAATGATTTAACTATTATACATGAGGTTAAAGTACCCTAGACCAAGGAAAAGTACATGGTAATGGGCTTTCATCTCACTTTTTATTCGCACGAGATTCATGCTATATTGCCACAATCTCCTTTTGTGTGGTGTATGTACTTACCATGATTGTATTTTTTATGTAATATAATTTAATTTATGGGAATTTGAATATTCATTGTATAATCCTTCTTTCATGGGGTGTATGTTTCGTATGTTTCCAAATCAGTAAGAGAATTTCTAATTTCGATTCTACTCATTGGGTTTTACGCAAACTTCATTGGTTATTTTACTCCAAGATTATGTGTGAAATCACTATTTATTCATTTATGTAGTAATTTACACTCCCATTTGTGTGGATATAATTTTGATACACATAATCACTCCATTTATAAATTCTCAAGTCAAAAATATGAACATGATAAGAGTATTCTTAACTCAATTTCCATTCATTTAGTTAAACATCTAATTCATTGGTGTTGTTGTTACAAGAATATGTGTGAATGTCCTCTGATTGATTTACACTAAATATCCAATCATATTGAGTATATTTATATTTTTCAGACATAATTATGTCATTTATTTATCCTTAATCTAAGGATACATTCTTTATGAAGAATTTCATCTCAATTTAAATTCTATTGAGACTTCTTTGTTGTTATGTACCAATTCACTTTTATATGGTGTATATACTATACTTTTACATAGTACATCCTGAATCCATTTATTATCATGATATTATAATGTTTTTATTACCACATTTATTTGTATTCAAACACCTCTCATTTGGTTAGGAACTCCAATTAAAATATCATTTTAATTTATTTAAATATTTACTCTTCTAAATCTTTCTCATTAATGTCCATGTTTTAAAAATGGTTTTAAGTATTTATTTATATGTAAATGAATGTTTTAAAATTAAAATTCCTTTTAGAAGTTTCAAATTTGTATGGGACACTTTGATTCAAAAATTTATTTTTAACAACTTCTTGATAAATAGTGAGAATTTTAAATGTTTTCATGAAAAGGGGGATATTTATCTTAAATAGTTTGGATGATTATTTTCATCTATGTCAATATCCTTAATTATTATCAATTGAGGTTAGTTTTTTTAATACAATATTCCTTGTTTTATTTAATGATTTATGTCTGACTGTGGATGTGATATTTTTATACCATTCATGGTTTGTGGTTAAAATATTGACATTTCTTATTTTAGTTTTAATATGAATGTTTAGATTATGTTTCAAACTTTTCAGATGATGAATGGATTAGACTATGTAAGTCATGGGAGGAGCCCGCTATAGCTCCTCGAGGCATGAGTAGGTCTCATGAGACATAATAGTGTCTTGGCACAAGGCCTTGATAAAATCTTACTTGTAGTCTTCGCATCAGGCCTTGACAATGTGGTTATGATGTCTGGAATTATGCATTCCATCATTATGAAATTAGAAATTAATATTACATGTGATTATTAAACTAGTATTATGTCCATGTGAATAAGTAAATGAAATTATTTGATTTATCTTTTCCATATTATACTGATGTTTACGTTTCAAAGGCTTGTGTTTTAGTCTTATACATTGCCTAAAATGTTTATGCTTATTTATGATAGTTTCTGCTATGTTGTTATCCTTACTGAGAATCTGAGCTCACCCCTTTCTTATATTTTTTTTCTTAGGATGTGAAGAAGTATATTATACCTGAACATTAGGGATAGTTTTAAAGACATGATCTCTTGTGATCACGACAATGTTATGTAATAATGCATCAACTATGGGTAACTGGAGTTGGGGAATTACATTTGGTATCAAAAGAAGTTTAGTACAAACCTTGAAAGTTAGATTTATGAAAACCCTGTTTATAGAACATTACCCTAAGATAGACTTTGAGGATTAGTATAGAATAACTTCCTATAATTTTAGTAATTTATATATTTTTTGTATTTTCCAAGTAATTCATTCTTTTCTGGATACGAGGAGGTAGGGGCGGCTCTGGTACAAATGTACCTAGGTGTGAAAACCCCGACAAGGAGTTTTGGGTTTGATCTGGGGTATCTTGGTACATGAAAATGGGCCTTGCTATACTCTTGGTTATGAAACTCCTAGGGGTTATTCGTAGGATAATTCAGATTTTCCTTAAAAACTGATTTAAACGATTTTAATATAAGATAAAAATAAATAACCTTGATTAATCCTATGGTGTTTTAGATTAAAAATAAGGCTTCTTGATATTCTATAAATTATTTTATGACTATTGTTACTCACACTCTACTTTCTGGTTTTAGTCAATGGCTAGATTCCAAGGAATTCGTGGTAACATTAAACATGATATACAAGGTGCGAACGAAGGTGGAAATGAGAAACAAAATGGAATGTTGATAGGTGTAAAAGATATCATGTTCATGCCGAATCAATATTCCTAAAATACAATCAACAACATAAACATTAACCAACTCACGAACTCAACAAAGAAGAGAAAGGAAGAGAATGATAAGAGCTCCAACAACGAAGACCATGGAGAAGAGAAAAATCATTTTCCATCTAGCAGGAAATGTGGAAGGATACACCAAGTAAAGTGTCTCAAAGGAACCAATAAATGATTTATGTGTGGGAAAGAACGACATAATGTAAAGAATTGCCGAGGAAAAAAGTAGATTACTATGGAAGAAAATAAAAATGATCCAAAGAATCTATTTATAGTTATTTTCTATAAATGTAGGGGACCTGTGCATTACTTGAGTTAGTGTATTATTCTATTGGATAACCTCTAAGTCAAGGAAGAACTTTTGTGGAAATAAATAGATGGTGAAATGTGTAAAAGTATTAATGCTCTTTGTTTATGGGATTAATTTGGATGAATTTTCTCTTGTATGTGTAACCCTATAGTTTGTTATGTGAAAATTCTATTTGAAGAAGAATTATATTTTCTTTTGTGGATGTAGTTATAAAGAACTATTTGGGTTTATATGATCCTTGAATTGGATTCAATTATAGGTTATTATTTTTTGGGAAGAAAATGCAAGGTATGAGATAAGATTTTTGGTTAAAATATGATATGGTTAATTTTGAGAAATTTATCACATTTTGGGATTGTTATAAAATTATATAGTTTTTGAAAAAGGACAACATGAAAATTGTGTGACAACCCATCACATCAGACAAAGATGCAGGAATCAAACTCACAACCAAAGTGTGACTGAGATTTATTACCTACCACTGGACTCTGTGAAGTCCCTGGTTAGTATGACTAATTATTTTTAGTTAAAGGATTTTTTGGATCAATAATATATTTATTTTGTGAAATTATTATTTATCCTTTTTATGTTAAAATGATTTGGTGATTAAGTGACAAATTTTATTTTGGAATATGTTCACTCTTTTAGGAACACTATATGCCTAAGGAAAATATAATACTTTGGGATTTCATTTGTGGAGTAATGGTGGATTTTTATTTAGAAAGAATGTATTTTTTTGAAGACTTAGAGATATTTGGGTTATTTATAAACATTATTAACCTATCGTAGAGAATATTGGATTAGGTTAATTACCTTTAAGTATGTGACTTTAAGAGTAGTCGATGTCATTTGGAGATAAATATTAAGATTTATCATGGAATAATATGTGACCACATCCTTATTTATTTGGGGTTTCAAACTTCGTTTGTATTATTTTGAATAATTTTAAGGACAATTGATTTTTTGAATGGTCTTTGTTGAACTTTGGGCATTATATGTTTAATTTTGGAGAATAAGAGTTGTAATTATTTATATAAAGGATTATCCTTTTTAGGGATCATATAATCTTGTAATAACCATTTTGGTTTTTTAGTGTCTAAAGAAAAGGTAAATATATAGTTTATATTTTTTGTATTATGTGATTCTCCAGAAGTTTATTCTAGCACTTCTGGTGTGACCAAATCATTTTGAATACTTATATTTTGGAGTGAAAGATGAGTTTGTGGTAGAAATTATTTAAAGGATGTAACTATACTTGTCAAGTATTATTTTTATTATTCTATTAATAAAATATTTCTTAAAATTTAGGGAAATAATCTTAAAACAAAAAATGTTTCATCGTAATACCTTATGTTTTGTTGAGCTGGAAATAGTTTAAATCATTATAGATTTATGGCTTAGAGACCCTCAATTTTCCATTCAATTATTTATGATTGATGACCTCAATCAATCCCTATAAATATTTATGTTTTCCCTCCAATTATAATTACCACTAATGTTCTTCTATTTGAAATCATAATTTTGTGGTGACTTTTTTCATTTTTACTTTTCCCTCTTATTAAGACTAAATTTTATTAACCATATTTTCGATGTGGGTTTCCCACCAAGGTATCTTCTATTTTTTAACCTTTTATTTCCTAATTATAATTACAAATTGTGAGGATGAAATTTACTGAAGGAGGGAAGAATATAAAACCCCAATCTTCCACAGTACGTTTCTCTTTGAATAATATGATAATGTGTGAAGTACGCAACACCGAGTTCAAGCACACCACGACCCATAAAACTAGCCATTTAAAAAGAATGTATGAATAGTAATAACCAAATTCAAAATTTTATATACTATATATAATTTTAACATCCATATTACTCATTTTTGTAGACATAATATAAGAACAAATTCAATTTTTCAGACAAAAGATGTATTTTTCAAAAAATGCAATTTTACCGCCTTTTACTGGAAAAACCTTTTTAAATCCAATACATGACACTTTTATATATTCAATTTGACAAAATAAACTTATTCTTTAGAATCTAGGAATAAAAATTTAGTTTGGATTAATTTTTGATGCTTTTCTGATAACTTTCATATTTTGATGAATAGTAAAATACTAAATTTTAATTGAAAAAAACTTTTTTAATCAAAATAATTTATAGTTTTAAATTATAAATTTTAATAGTTTTGAAATATAATTAGATTATATTTTTATAATTTAATCCAATTTTGGTCATTGGATGTAATTTTACATTTAAATTGGACATAAACACATATCAATCTTTTGATAGTTTTTATTTCTCAAAAACCCGCTTTCAGGTTTTGACAACGGGACTACATTTTAAAATTAATTAATATAACTTCTATGTTTTGAATTTGGTAAAACAGAAATCATTTATGAATTTGGAATATCAAAATTATCTTTGTGTTAATTTTTGGTATTTTTCTAAAAACTTTCAATTTTTGATGAATAGTGAAAACACTGCGTTATTGTTTAAATCCGACTTTTTAATTAAATAATTATTTTCAATTTGAATTTATTTTAAGGTAAAAATAGATACATAATACCTATATTAGTCCAATTTAATTAATGTAATTCATTTTATAATAATATTAGATATATAAAATTTTATTAAACTTTTTACCGTCTTTTACTCACATTCTAGGAACATTTGCAAATTTACTTAAAATAAGATTTTCCCGCTTATGTGAATTGAATTTAAAAAATCTGAGAGACACGGTTGAAATCTGTAAGTAAAATGTGGTTCAATAAGATGAAAATAATTATTGGGGAATAATAAATTTTGACTTTTATTTACCATGGTTAAAAGTCAACAGGGTAATTAAAGGTAAAAATTGATATTATAATTACCCTAATAGATGTCCTAATTCTTTTGGATAAGTGTATTTTGACCAAAATAAACCTTAGGAATAAAATATGATCCTGTTGGTCCTCTTGGATTAGATTGAGACATTTATTATTACTTTATTTAAAGAAGAGTTAAAAGTTGTAAATTCAAAGTTTAATAACTAAACCATTTCTAATGTAGTGTTATATATAAGATAATTTTGACTATAAGTATTCATTAGAAATATAAAAATATTTCCTGCATAATAGCATTTTATTTACAATCTTCATACATTAATTAGTTAAATTTATTTATGACACAATGATGATGTAGTAATTACCTTATTAATAAATGATGAAAATAATTGATATTATAAATATCCAAATAAATGTAAATTGAGACTTATGATGAATTAAACTAATTTTATAGGTTAATATTACATGTTAGGGTTGATTATTTTTTTTTGAGTTATAAAGTTATTATGACTTTCACAAAACAAAATACCAAATAGTGTCCAAATTGACATAAATGAGTTTTAAAACAAATTCTATATTATTAATTGATATAATATTCTTAGATATATAAGGTTATTCCAAAGGACTAATATAAGGTTATATATATCAATAATGAACGACTTGGGGTTCTCTTGGATTTTATAGTATGTTTATTAATCATTTATTATAATAACACACGAATACATAAAAAAAGATAAACTATTTAACTAAGTGGTAAATCTAAAAGATAAGGTTAATATGGTGACCTAAACCTATCTAAAACCTATTGGTTGAAAATTTTTAGACCCATCACCACCTTATCCTTGAAATAAATCATTTTGGGGCCATTATAAACCGTATATTATTATATAATAAAATAATATTTCAAGCTTTTCCTATAGTGACCCTCACATCTCTTATAAAAGGGTACTTCCCCTTATCTGAAAATCACACTTCCAAAGCAATTTTTCTAGGAAAAAACCATCTCTAATATCCACCTAACTACCACCAATTCGTCATAGATACCTTAATTTTATCAGAAATACAACCTATGGATTCATTTTGATCAACTCAAAAGGAAACACCCGAAGAAGAGGTAATAATTTCACCACCTCTTTCAAAGTTCTTTTCTTCTTCCACTTCCTCTTTATTTGTTGTTTCCGTAAAAAAATAAGAACTAAATTACTTTATACATACTATGATGTTATTATAAATATAGTACAATGATATTCATTATTCTATCTATCCTATAAATGACAAGTCACCATACGTGCATACGTATAGATTACCGTCTTCACGAATGCGATGAAATTCTTTTCCCATCATAACCATTAAAAAATAATTTTCATTTTATGATTAAAAACAATGTTTAATTACATAATATAATTTTTTATATGAATCAAAAACATCCTATCAATTACAAACATGGCTTATGTAACCAAGCATATAAAGGGAAACGAATCAGTTGACACCCGAGACAACGATACTACTGAAATATTATTAACAAAACAATATTAAAAAATCATATATGATATCATATTTATGTATCTGGTTCTTTTATAATTTAATAAAAATTATTTGACTATTATAAATGATGTTAACATACCCTCAACCAAGGAAAAGTACAAGGTAATTTATTTTCATCTCACTTATTATTCGTGTGAGATTCATGCTATGTTGCCATTTTTTTGTGTGGTGTATGTAATGCCCATGATTCTATTATTTGTGTAATATAATTTAATTTATGGGAATTTTCATCTTTATTTTATGATATTTCTTTCATGGGGTTTATGTTTGATATGTTACCAAATCAGTAAGAGAATTTATAATTTCGATTTCCATTCATTGGGTTTTACACAAACTTCATTGATTATTTTACTCCAGGATTATGTGTGAAATCACTATTTATTTATTTACATAGTAATTTCCACTCCCCTTTGTGTAGATATACTTTTGATACAAATAATTTACTCCATTGATAAATTCTCAAGTCATCCATATGAACTTGATAAGAATAATCTTAACTCAATTTCCATTCATTGAGTTAAACATCCAAGTCATTGGTGTTGTTGTTACAAGAATATGTGTAAATGTACTATGATTGATTTACACTGAATATCCAATCATATTGAGTGTATTTATATTTTTCACAAATAATTATGTCATTGATTTGTCCTTAACCTGAGGATATATTCTTTAAAATAAGTTCATCTCAATTTACATTCTATTGGGACTTCTTTGTTATTATGCACAAATTCACTTTTATGTGGTGTATATACTGTACTTTGAGATAGCATATCATTTTATTCTAATGATATTATAAAGTTTTCATTACCCCAATTATTTGTATTAAAAATTCTCTCATTTGGTTAGGAACTCAAATTAAAATATTATTTTAAATGATTTTAAGATTTATTATTCTAAATCTTTCTCATAAATTCCCATGCTTTAAAAATGGTTTTAAGGATTTATTTATACAAGCATGAATTTTTTAAAATTAAAATTTCTTTTAAAGGTTTCAAAGTGTTATGGGGCACTTTGATTCAAAAATATATTTTCAAAATCTTCTTGATAGATAGTGAGACTTTTAAACGTTTTCAAGAAAAAAGGGGGATATTTCTCTCAAAGAGTTTTTGATGATTATTTTCATCTTTTCCAATATCATTAATTATTATTTATTGAGGTTAATTTATTATAATTAAATCATTTATATTGTATTTAATGTGTTATGTTTGATTGTGGATGTTCTATTTTTGTACCATTCATGGTTTGTGGTTAAAATATTGACATTTCATATGCTAGTTTTAATACGAATGTTTAGATTATGTTTCAAACTTTTCATATGAGGAATGCATTGGACCTAGTAAATGAATGGTGGAGCCTGTTATAGCTTCTTGATACATTGGTATGTCTCATGAGGCAAACTAGTGTCTTCGAACAAGGCCTTGAAAAAATATTATTTGTAGTCTTGGCATGAGGCCTTGACAATGTGGTTATGATGTATGTCATTATGCATTCCATCATCATGAAATTGGATATTGATATTACATGTGATTATTCGACTAGTAGAATATCCATGTGAATATGTAAATGAAATTATTTGATTTATCTTTTCCATAATATGTTGATGTTTAATTTTAAAATTCTTGTGTTTTAGTCTTATAGTTTTCCTTAAATGTTTATGCTTATTTATGATAGTTTTTTCTATATTTCTATCATTTCTGAGCATCTGAGCTCAACCCTTTCTAATGTTTTATTTTTACTAGGATGTAAATTAGTATAAAATACCTGAACTATAGGGATAGGTTAAGGGATATGAGTGTGTTCAAAGGGTAAATATTGTTTTTTATGATGTAATGTAAAACTTATTTTTGTATCTAGTACTTCCAAGGCTACTAAACTAATCAGCATTTTGAGACTTTATCTCTTGTGATCATGCCAATGTTATGTAATAGTGCATCGACTCAAGGTAATTGGGGTTAGGGTGTTACATTTTCAAACTAAACTATAGAAAAAAAAACATATAATTAATTATATCCTTTATCAAACAATGATGGTGTCACTCAACCCAAAATAAATGATTTATATATCATTAAATTTTCATCACCATTTTTAATTAATTAATTAGTAATACCTATATTAATATCCAAACAAATTACCCAAGATAAATATTTTTTATTTAATTTGGTGTTCTGAATTAAGATACCTTTTCATATATCAACAATCTCAATGACAATTATTTCAATATGCCTCTTTTTCTTATGATCAAATAATCAACAACTTTAAGTTTTTATTTAATTTAAAATCATATCAAACATGCTTAAAAAATATCACAATATATAGAAAACTATCTAGTAAATATCAAGAGGAAAAAATATATATTAAAAGAATGAGATCATATATCCCAAATATTCCAATATTAAATATCAAAAAATCTATATTTGATAATAGTTCAGTTTCCCAGAATTTATTTCAATCATGTGATAATATTATCTAAGAATAAATAAAGTTATACTCAGGAAACAATATTAATTTTCAAAAGAATCATAAGAATAACACATGTGAAAATATTCATTTCAATTCTATAATATCTATAATTATAATAAATTATTAACAATGTTATTTAATCATTTTAATGCTGCAATATTCCCTCATTTTAATTTTATCCAATAATATTTACATAATGGCATGTGATCATCTATTTCTCTCTTGGATAATTTCCAAAATAAGTATCATCATTATACAACATGTAATTATCCATTATTCATATCGTTCTATAATCTTATATATTATAAAATTAATATATAAAAATCACTAAAAATTATTTCATGAATAAAAATTATAATTCCAGAAGTGATGATAATTATCAAGAGAGTAAAAATTTATAATAGGTGATATGAAATTATCTCTCTAGAATAATTCAATAATTCAAGCATGTGATAAATATTTCAACGAAATAAAGTTATATTCATGTGATAAAAAATCACTTTTAAATTTATCATTTTTATACAAAAAATATAAATTATTCAATAAAAGATAAAGACTCCTTATTAAAAGAAAGTAATATTTTTATCATCATAATCCAATTTAACTTCAATATTTTAATTTCCAGATCATCATATTATAACATAAGACACTATTTTTAATTTTAAACATTAAAAAAAGTAATTATCTTTATGTGATAATCACTTTCTTATCTAGAGTATAAATGCATGTGATAATTCCGTGTTCCTTTATTTAGATAAATTTCAACATGCATTATTTAATTAAAAGGGAATAATAATAATTTATATATATAATTATCCTATTTAAAAAACAACCAACAACATGAAATTTATAGTTTATTATTAAAATAAAAATTTTAGGGTTAATATTACATTTAAATTATGTAAACAATAATATTTAATTTACAGTAATACACTGCATTCTTTTCATCATACTCTTTCAATTTCTATATTATCATATTAAATTTCTTCATGTGGTTATTTTCTTGTTTATTATCTAATTATGGTTAATAAAATATATTTAAACAAAGAAGATAATGAATTATTGATTCAAATTTGCACACAAAATAAATGTGAAGTATCATATCCCCCACTTAAAAGAATAAATCTTTCACATATAGTAAAAAAATTGATGAGAGTGGGGGAAGTATTTCTTTAGCCTAGAAATATGGGAAAGCCTCAGATGATTTTGTTGAAGGCTTGCAAATCTTGGAAGGTAATGTTCGAGTCTCCCAATCTTAAGGGAAATGAAGAGATAATCAAATGATGTACAGAAAATCTTTTTTCTAAATTCACAGATATCCCTCAATGGGTATTATAGATACATTCCTAAGTAGAAATACATTTCTCATTAAATCAATATTAAAACTATTTATATAAAATATTCATTTAAAACTTATAAATTTAAGGATGGTCAAATATTACATTGAATACATTTAAAATATTCAAATCCATCCATTTTTTTGCATTAAATTTCTTGATTTACTTTGAAAATTATATTATAGAAGGTTATGGGAAGAAAAACTGGGGTTTTATGTTATTTCTAGTAACCATACCTGACATTCTAGGACTAAGTAAGGGTACCATGGTTTTACCCTTATGTGTATTATTAGCCTTATATAGGTATAAGAAATATTTGGGTACCCTTACATTAGTTAAGGGAACTCGGCTGAACCATTATATAAGAATAAGACTGCCCTTACGTGAGCTTTAGGATCAATGATTTACCTTTATACTAGAAGAGGACTACACCTATATGAGAAAATGGTTTTACGACCCAACCTTATGCACGTCAAAGATAATTTTATGAATCCTTTCCAAACTTGAGCATACCCTTACATAGTTAGAAAAAATGGTAAGTTAAACTTACAAGATATAGTACAAAAAATTGTTTTACCTTTAAAAAAGCAATTAAAAACCATCATTACACTAAAAAAACCATAAAAAATACATACCATTATAGAACGTCAAAAACATGTGAAAGGTAAATATTTTATTGAAAATATTATTTTTTTAATTAAAAATAATAACAAAAGAAAATTAAAGGATTTATTATAAAATCAATAATTCTAAAACATGTTCAAAATTAATTAAAATACTATTAAAACACCCAAATAAATTTCCAAATAAATATTTAAAACATTTAAATTACTTCTATAATTTATAAAACCATTTTAAAAACATTTTATAATTTATAAAATAATTTTAAAATAACTTCTAAATTAATTTAAAACCACTTCTAATCCACCAAACACCCATTAATGAAAATAGAAGGGCTCAGAGAAATAAAAAACCTTACATCTGATACCTCTCAAATAGTTCTAATCCATGAGATTTAAAACAAAACTAGGAATGGAAGAAATGGATGGGATATCATTTAACCACCCCATGAGATAGTTCTAAAAAGCCACTATATTTGGAACAAAAAAACCACTCTAGAACAGTGAATAAAGCTAAAAAACTATTTAAAAAATCACAAAACAATATACTAGGGGAGATACATATCAAACAGGAACAAAGAAATTACAATAAACATTTCATTAAGGAAAGGAATCAACCTCATATATCAATATGAGACCAGATGTTTCATCCCATCAAAATCAAACAATAAAAAACATGTAATATTGAGTATGCATCTATGACTCTTGTTCTGAAGTATGATTATATAATGACCACAAAGGATATAAAAATATCCCGATGAAAACCAGAGAGAATATCATATCAAATAATTAATCATTACAAAAAAAGAACACCATAGAATGGAACACCTCCAGAATTAATCTTATTAAATTGATTTAAACTAAAATAATTAAATTTAATATAGGGGGAAACATTATTATATGTATAACTTCAATAATTTTACTTTGTAATTCCATAAAATAAAAATTTATACATGATTTATTTTCATTTAGCATACTATAAGATTTAATTTTTTACATTGGGAACATATGTGCTTAACATATCATGCGAAAAAGTCAATTAACACATTGTATAAAAGTTTACTAAAAAAGTTATATATCCTAATTTAAAAATTTATTTAGGTTATTTTGGTTAATTAGTTTATAATATAAATATTATTTTCACTGATTCCTTTCTTTCTAGACATGCATCACACTATTTCATATTAAAGCATGTTAAGTTTGAAAGCATGCTGATATTTTTTTTCACCAAGTCACTTGTATTTAAAATTATCTTGGTTAAGAAAACTTAAATTGAAACATTTTTAATCCTTCTTAATAACAAGGTATTTATGAAAATAATCATTTTGAAAAAAAATCATATAAAATTTTGAAAAATATTTTTAAAAATGAATGTTCCATAAAAAAAATTATTGTAGTTTATAAAAGAAAACATATAGCCACAATATCAATTTTTAAAAGTGGGTATCACTGATTATTATTACCTATCATGGAGAAAACATAAAAGGATAACATAATCTTGTAAATTTTCCCTGAAAAGTTTCAGTACTATTAAAATAAAACTAGTCAATAAATTAATCACTTTAGTTTATAATGATATGAAAATTTTAATTTATCCATCAACTAATTAATTAGAAGATAAAACATGTTTCTTGTTAAAAAATTTGATAATTAATATAAAAAAATTACAATAATGACATTTAACCTTCCATATTTAATATTATTTCATAAATAAAATATATGAACAGAAAAGTTACTTGATTTTATCAAATTATTTTTGTTCATCTAACATAGCTCTACCATGCCTGTTACTAAGTTAAAATTAATACACATAGTATTAAAAATTTTAGAACCCAATTTAACATGTACCATGCATTGTAAATAAAGCATAATTTTTCAATAATCCACTTTATCCAACTTTAAATTTTCCTAAGTTTGTTAACAAAACTTTATTTACGTGGAGCACACTCATGAACAAACTACAAGGGATTTAACATTACAATTACCATTTACCACAGGTGCATTTAATTACTTTAAATTGCTTTAAATTAACATCACATTACATTCCTAAACATAAAATCACCAAAATTAAAATAAAAAGAGCTTCAGAAAACATAAAAATCCAAGGAAACCATCCACTACAATATGATATTGTCCACTTTGGGTTACACTAACACACCCACATAATATTAAAACATGTAACAAAAACTAACACATCATGATTGGTGAAGCTCCCCCTCTTATCATAGACACAGGGATATATCACACATTAACAAAATATGAAAAATACTATCTAGGTATATACGAAAAAATGACCAAAACCACATCATGAACAAATTCACATGAAAAACCCACAACATACAAGAATTTAATTAGAAACATAGAGAGAAATTAATGTAGCACTAGGATAAAAATAAATTAAAGTGAACCATAAAATATTCTCTTTCCCTAAATAGAGGACTGCATCACATGGTCCATGTAAAGAGTATATTTATTAAAACCAAGGAATATATACAATAAAACCTTACCCAAAAGAAATATCTACCAGACCTAGTCTGATAGAAGATTAGAGGATATATATGATGATAAAACCCCCTGACCATATATTAACATTATTGAGACCACATAGAGATTTATAGAATGATATGAACATGGTTAGAGAAACACTTTCCCTAGAATGTATATATAACTCAACAACATGCTATAGAAACAAGTTATACTTATCATATTTTAAGATAATTAAGTGTAGGTTTGAAACTAAAGGATGAAGTTGTATAAACAATCATAGATTAAGGATTTAATAAGTGGGTTTCTGTTGAGTGAACATGGAGGTTTACCTATACTCATTCTGAAGGAATAAAAATTTAATAATCATAATAAACCTATTCATTCACTTAAAGGGTCTAAAAATCAACGGGTTTCAAGATTAATAAGTAAAATAAATGGTCTCACCAAACATTATGATCATCACTTTGAAATACCATAATGTAGGAAAAAGCTAGCTGAAAAGACACCCATGTAGTTATAGAAAGAAACTTGGCACAAAAAATGATCTTGGAACTTCCACAAAAATATAAAATTCCTAAAAAACAATAAGTTATAAGAACAATGACTCTCAATATATCTTACATGATATATTCATAGTTAATGAAAACCTATCCTCCTTTAAGCACAATTCTAGATAAATGCTATTATCACCTCCACCAACCAAAAAACTATTTGATGATCCAAAAAAATATCCCTCAGAATCTATAGAATATATAACTATAACTCTAGGAGTGTCATATTCTGATTATTGTCATCATTGTTAACCACTTGTGTAGTGATTTCCAGACACACCTTTTTGAACACCATGAAGTGAACATTAACCTGGATCCACTCTTATAAAATCAAAAATGTTTGGGACTGCTAACCTGGGTCAAAATATTATTTTTAAGGACAATTCAATCATTTTTAATATATTTTCTATTTTATGCCCCATTTAAATATAAGAAAATACAAGCATTATACATGATCCTTTCCCAGTTATCTTCCCTATAAGAAACATCACTTCACATAGCAAGTCCCATAAACTTGAAGTTCCTTTCATCAGATCAAGAGTGAACCTAATATCTCATGTACTAACTAGTATACCTTGTTTAAAACACATACTAGGCTTAGTTGGTTCTATTTCCCTACCAAACCATGCATCTTTACTAGTTCTTAACTATAAAATCCATCTTATCACTCAACTATCACCTTTGATTCCACATTTTCATGACCCCTCCCTCCAAATATATCCCTCCTAGTCCAGTAAAGGAAAAATAAAGATATTTATTCTTGAATCCTAGCTCCAATAGGCCATGTGTTAAAGATAAGAAATGAGGGTATATAGTCACAAAAATGGTAGGAATTAACATCATAATGATTTGGAAAGTAATAAATAATATCAGAACAAAAACTAAATGAATCTAACTTATAATAAATATAGACGAAATCCCAATACATGTAAGTAATAACACACTACTAAAATTGCTAAAAATAATAAAAAATCATCAACATTGCCCATGAAGATTTGACATCTCTTGAACATCTCCTCAAACTAGTAATGTTCACCTCAATCACTAACCGTATCCTTCTAACATGGAAATAGTTATATATATGTTGGTTGATTATAACATGTATACTCAATAGGATCCTCCCAAAAACTAACATGAAAAATTTCAAAGAAGAATATGAAATCATAGTGTGTAAAAAATTAAACTAGCTTTCACCTAAATATGTTTACTATTCTACTTCTATCATCACCGTGAATCACTCCCCAAATAATGCATGGAAGTATAACCATTATATTGAGAACATAAAATGGGTATCCTATAACCAATTCCCCACTAGCTTTCCACTCTCACATGTAATGTCACACATCTATAGATCCCATCCCTTCAATTATAATCATGTCATCCCAAACATGAGTTGGGCATCATCCTTTCCTTCCTCAATTATATATAGGCCCAACATCCCATATTAACATCAGTCTATATATCTATCTTACCATCATCATAATCATCCAATATGTAACCATGTGTAAGTCCCAAAGCAAATACAAGATGTGTAAATATATTATACCTCAATCTAACCCAGCCCATGCACATAAACCCATGGGAATCCAAATCCACCATGACAAGATACAAGTTTATGCAATAACCTTAATCCATAATATCCTACAACAAACATGTATCCAAAATCACTTCTATGTATACTTTTAAATAATATTATATCCTTAGGGAGAGTGTTGGAGAAGGGGTAGTTAGCCATCTGTATCCTCACTAACCTGGATAATTGTGAACAGACCATAAAAAACTCTTATTGTTAGTCTCCATTCTAACATGGGTGGTGAACATATAAAACAAATAAAAAATATAGTGTCGATGTAACTCACAACCACACTAAGGGAAATTACTTGGCCTTAGACTCATATATCGTTATCATCACACATGACACTCAACTGCCACTTCTATGTTTTATATATCTAAAAACATAAAAAAATAAATTTCAATATTAATTTATTAATTATACATTAATAAATATTATCCCATTTCCATTTCAATGTCTAACATTTTAATCTTCAAATCCATGTTTTAATGACACTATAAATTATTTTATGGTGTTCTAAATTATGTCAACATCATGAGTGTGCATCAATAAAAAACCAAATTCTATCATTAATTTAAATATCAATTCATAAATACTCAAGTGCTCTAGGACTCATCCTAAGCTACCACTTTAAATATTCAATCATAGTGAATATAACCAAACTGAATCCCACTGTTAGAAAATGGTCTTATAAATAACATCCAACCATCAGACATCAAGAAATCATCAATCTAAAAATAAGAATTGATGAGAATTATCCACTCTGAAATAATCTTAACCTCCTCATTCTCCAACACCATTGTGCATAATATCACATCCAACATCCCATTCCAACATCATCACCATAACTAGAACCCCATGCCTCCACCATTAACCTAACCATCAGCTTATACCAAAATCACATTATAACTGACACCCCATTCAACCAACACATCCTTAGCCATCCCCACCAATTAGTCATAAAATATTCCAACCGCACAATGTTATCAATCAATAATATAAAAGAATAAATACATAGATAATAAATAAATATAAAATTTATTTTTTACACACATAATTTCAAAGGAAACTATGCCCAAAACAAACAAGGAATTATAGACTTTATTAAACAATAATAATCTCAATCATCCCAAAAGTAATTATTCAAAAAATATTTAAAATTTCATTATCACATTTAATTAGTCAATTAATAATGAATAAATCCCAGAAAAAATGGCCATATAAATTAACAAATCTAAAAATTATTTATTTAATCTAGTTTTTCTCCTTGAGTTACTTTTTTACATATCAAGAATCATAATGATAACTATTTCAATATATGTATTTTTTTATGATCAAATCACAAATAACTTTAAGTTATTATTTAATTTATATGTATATTAACTATACATAAAAAATATAATAATTGAGGATGAAATATCTAGTAAGTATCAAGAAGAAAAATATATATATTAAAATCATATGATCATACATCCCAAATATTCCAATATTTAATATTAAAAATACAAATGTGATAATATTTTTTTTAAATAATTTATTTCAATTATGTTGTAATCATATATATGTGTGAATAAAGTTATATGCATGTAAAAATATTATTTTGAAAAATAATAACAATAATATCACATGTGATAATCTCCATTTCAATTATCTAATATGTAAAATTACAAATAACTGTCATCAAAATTATTTAAGTAGTTTAACACCCTAGGATTCCATTATATTTATTTTATCAATTAGAAATTACATAATTACATATGGTTATCTATTTCTCTCTCTTGGATAATTTCTGGAATAATTATCATCATTATAAAACATGAAATTATCCATTTCTCTTATTTTACAATAATATTTTAAATTATAAAATTAATCCATTATATGTACTAACAAATATTTCCTAAATAATAATTATAATTCAACAACCGATGATAATTCTTAGGAGAGCGAACATTTACAACATGATTTATGACTTTATCTATCTAAAATAATTCAATAGTTATAGTATTTGATAAATATTTAAAATTAATGAAGTTATCTGCACTATAAAAGAAACCTAAACTTTTAAATTCCTCAATTTTATATTATAAAATTTAATTTATTCAACAAGATATAAAAATTTCTTCTTAATGGAATGTAATATTTTTAACATGATACCCAAATTTCACATCAATCCTTTAATTTCCATATCATCAGATTTTAAAACAACATGAAATTTTCAAATTCAAACTTTATCAACATTAATTATCTTTATGTGATAATCACTTTCTTATATAGAGATTAATAAGCATGTGATAATTCCATCCTCCATTATTTAAATAAATCAAAACATGCATTATTTAATTAAAAAGGAAGAATAAAAATTTATACATGAAATTAACCTTTTTAAAAAAACAACATATAACATGAAATTTCTAGTTTATTGTTAAAATAAAAATATAGGGGTTTATATTTCATCAATATTATGAAAACCAAAAAAATTTCATCAACAATAATACACTGCTTTCATTTCATCATCCTCTTTTACAATTTATAGATTACCATATAGTCATTCTTGATGTGATTATTTTCTAGATTTTTATATGTTTATGGTTAATCAAATCCATTTAAAAAATAAGTTAAGGAATGGTTTATTTATATTTGAATATAAAATAAAAGAGATATATCATATCCCCTACTAATAAGAATAAAGCCTTCATGAACAAAAAAATAGGTGAGAGAGAGAATGATATTTTTTTTCAGTATAGAAACATGGAATAAGCCTCAAATGATTTCAAAGAAGGGTTAAAAATTATAGAAGGTGAGGTTCAGGTGTCCCAAACTCTATGGGAGTGAAGAGAGACTCAAAATAGGTAATGAAACACATTTTTAAAATTGGAAATTAGTTTCACATTAAATCCATATTAAAATCATTTCCATAAAATACCCATCTAAAACATATAAAGTTAAAGAAGGTGAAATATTACATTTAAAACATTTAAAATATTCAAAACCATCCATTTTACTCATTTTATTTCGTAATTTACTTTGAAAATTATGTTATAGAAGGTTATGGGAAGGAAAAATGGGGTTTTATGAAATTTATGCTACCCATACAAGAAATCCTAGTTCTATGTTTTGGTAATATGTTTTTACCATTATATGGATGATTACACTTATTTAGGTACAAGAAATAATAGGATACCCTTACACGAGTTGATGAAGCTCAAATGAACCCCTATAGAAGTATAGGATGACCCTTACGTGATCTTTTGGATCTACAAATTAACTTTACATGAGTAGAGGGAAACCCTTATGTGATAAGAAGGTTTCTCAGATGACCCTTATATAGATTGAAGCCTCATTTAAAGAGCCTTTCATGCTCATACTTACCCTTATACAGCTATAAGAAAAAGTAACTTACCCTTACATGAATAGTTCAAAAATTATTTTTCATTTATTCAAGATATTTTTAAAAAACTATTACCCATATACAACCTTTATAAAAACATTTTTTACTTTACGAAACATTAAAAACATGTGTAGGGGTAAATTTTTTATTAAAAATATTATATTTTTAATTAAAAAACTAATAACATCAATGTCAAGTATTTATTATAAATTCAAAATTTTCAGAAAAACTTCAAAATTAGTTAAATTAATTTTAAAAAATACAAAATAAATCTCTTCATAAGATTTTAAAATAGTAAAATTTATTATATTATTTTTAAAACCCTTTTAATACCTATTTATAATTTACAAAATCATTTTAAAATAACTTCTAAATTTTTATAAAACCGCTTGTGAACCACCAGACACTCCAGATTGATAAAAGAAGGGCTTGAGAAAATATAATCCCTTACAAATCCCCATATTCCAGAGAGTAATATCTAATAACAAGGGCCCAATGTGTGACCATGGAAATACTATACCCTAATATTAGAGTAAATAAACTAGTGGAAATATCCAAACAAAATCCAAAACAAAAAATTGAGTTTTTATATTCAAATAAATACAACCATGCTATAATAAATTAAATATTGTCATACAATCACCTTTCCCACTGATCACCCACTGGTCCAATCACATATAATATATAAACAAATAAAATTACACAAGAAGGCTCTACTACCATCCCCATGTCTCATATGTTGTCTCTATCTAAGCTATCTACCTTGTCCATTCAATACTAGCCCACCAACCAATATGAACTAGTGAACAAGAGGTCTTTTTGTGTAACAAAATGTCTAGGACACCCATGTAGGTTGTGAGTAAAACTCACTAGGCTACCACCAATAGTTTCCCTATCTTAACCTGTAATGAATTGTATGGAAAATTTTATATGCAGATAATATAAATAAATCATGAACATGTAATAAAATAACAACCATGGACCATTAAGTATTAAGGTGACACATGAGGTTGACTATACCTTCTTTAGATAGTTTTATGTATTTATGAGAAAGTAACATTACCACACTAAGGGTTAGAGAAAAATCCACCCATAGTACCATCATATATCATTATGGGGAGTAACACCCACATCAGAACACATATCATATGCTATATGGGGAAATAAATTCCACCCTAGAATCATATACCATATATCATCAGGGGGAGTAATGTCCACCCTGAAGTCACATATCATATATTACTGAGGGAATAATTCTCACCCCATAATCACATATCACATATTTTGGGGAATAAAACTGCTCCCCAAAATCATATGTTATATCATCAAGGGGGAATAATTCCCATCCCCAAAAAAATAAATCATATCATGAAGGGAGAATAGTGCTCCACCCTATAAAAATATATCATATCATTAGGGGGAAAATAACCCCTTGGAAAAATATATATGGTCATTGGGGTGGATAAGAAAACTCTCTATAATCATACCTTATAGTATAAACCTAGGGGGTGTAATCCCAACCTAGAACAGGTACCAAGCCATCATTACCTGGGGGTCATATACTACCCTAATTCCTGATAACTCGTTCACTTTGGGGAGTGACTTCACCTCAGAACCTCACATATATTATATCACCTTGGGGGAAGGATGTCCACCCTATAATTTTTATCATGCATTGCCAACTCATTTGTTGGAAACTTTCCTAAACCTATCACCCCCCTATCTTGATCTCTTAAGAAGATTTCCTATAATTGTCACCATAACCATACAAATCCACAATAACGGTTATCTACCTATACTAGTCCTTATAGGGTCTATAGGAGACTAGGGCACATATCAAGGTCCCCTAGGCCACATCACAGCCTGGAACACCTTACGTCATCCCAAATCCCATCACCGAGATGGAATAACTTCCCTCAACATATCCATGGTTTCATTATGGACTAATCGGCCTCATAGGAAATACCTTACCGACCTTATAGTAATGTGATGTTTGAAATACGTTGTCCCTTTCAAAATCAATTAGGTCGGTCCTTTCATACCCAAACCACAGAAAAATACTTCCCTCAGTTGACCCTACCAAGCATGCACATATTATTAGGGGTGAACACTTTCCCCATTATCATACCAACTATCCCAAGGGTCTATAATGTGTCTCGAGGTTTCATATAGTATATCCTTAAGCCAACATTTCCAAATCAATAAATATTCCCTATACAATGGGAGTTAATGGAACAAATATCATGGTCCCTTATGTTAATTAACTGATTATATAGCCTTTTATGTTCTATATATCAAATAGAACACATTTATGTTCACTACCATATCCATCAATGATCGAGGAATCAATTTAGTGTTCTATCACTAAAAAATATTTCACTTTTTCCAACATAAACATATCTATTGGTAAAAGTTAAATTTCTATTGGTAAAATGCTTTACCAACATATATGTCCATGTCGCTAAACTTTTGGTAAAAACTCTGTCACTAAATCTTTTTGTGATAGATAAAATAGAGTTGTTGTAATTATAATAACACCAACAGATAATATATATGTTGGTTAAGGTGTTTAGCAATAGGTTATGATGAAAAATTTATCTGTTGGTAATAATGTTACAAATATATAATATTTGTTTATAAAATAAATTTACAAACAAATTATAAAATTTTATTGTTATTAAAATTTAATTTATTTTTTATTAATTTATAATATATAATACATATGTTATAATTATTAAACCGAATACTGTTTTAACACGTTCAAAATTACACAAGAATTAATTATATTAATAATGAAATTCATTACAAATAGAACCTGTGGGATCCCCACCAGGTCAATCTTGGATAACTCAGCCCAGCACTACCCTCCCCACACACACAATTCTGCTCCACAATTCTAGCTCTCGAAAACCCTACCCATGCTCCCACCATGCTGGATCTCCCCCAAATAGGATCAACCACCCCAGCAACTCCAGCCCATCCTCACCAGTGACTCCAGCAGTAGCCCATCTTTGTTAGATCCATCCCCTACCCCTCTATTATTTATTGAGCCTCATCCATGCCATCTCCAGTCTATTCTAGTTCGTCCAAGTCTAGCTCCATCTATGACAGATCCATTCAATGCCTGATCTAGCTCCAGCTCCAACAGATATACACTAGCTCCAGTTTATGCCTACTCAAGCCCCAGCCCCATCCATAGTAGGACCAATATATGCACAAACAGATGAGGAAAGACCTCATATGGATTTTAGGGAGGTAAAAATACAAGTGATAGAAATAGATTACACCATAGGGATAAAGGTAGTACCTACACAACAAGGAATAAACATTTGTGTTGAAATTCCTACAATTGTGTTGAACTTCCTTTTGACGTTCAACAAATAGAGTACCTATACAAAAAGGAAATAAACATTCAAATATATCCATTTATCTAATAGATAATTCATTTAGACAAGAAGTGTAACATAAAATGCAACCAAAAATCTGAAAAGAAATAAAAGTATAAAGAAAAAAAACTAGAATAAAATGAAATACAAGAAGAAAAATTTAGAGTAGGGAAATAGTAAGAAACAAAAAAGTAGAATATGGAAATAGGGAGACAAAAATCTGGAGGTAGTAAAATATACTAAATGTCTAGAAAAAATATGGTTCAAGAAAAAATACAGAACATACAGGATAATAGAGGTAAAATAATAAAAAATTTAAAATCATTTGAACAAAAAAACAAAGAAATGGAAGGCCATATTAGATTTGTGATTGGGTATCATTTTGAGGGTGGAGGAAAAAGAAGGGAATCAGTAGTGATTCCATAATTGTTAAAGTTACAGTACATATGTTCTTAATTGTAAACAGAAAAAAATACTGAAAAACACAAGGAACAAGTCATGTGACTCCAAATAAAAACCTCAAGAGGGAAACATTCATAGATCCCCACCAATAAAATTGTTAGAGATGTTTCGTGGGAAGATATATAAGGATTCCACCAAGACTATAGGTAACTAAATTTGATTCCCCTCTATTCTGAATGTAATGAAAAACCTCTTTTACCCCTAGAGGGACCTTCTTCCTCATCTTCCACTTTGTTCTCCTGGATTTTATTATTATCAAGGCTGTTTTACTTTCTCATTTTTATTCTATCATAATGATTTATCATTTAATTTACATGCTAATTCCATAAACCATATTGATCAAAAATATAAATAGAAACTAGTTAATTATTTTTAAAGGAATGTGCACATAAATGTGACTACTTAAAAACTGTGAATAAATTAACGGTATGAAAAACATATCATAATATCAAACCATGATCCAAAGACACATCCATAAAACAATGAAGGACATTAAAAAAACTAAAACTTAATTGGTTGAGGAAGTAATATACTAGTCATATTATACAATCTACATGGGCTACCCGCCCTCAAATAAAATGATAAGTACCTATACACCTTGCCACTATAATGCCAAAAAAGAAACTAAGAATCAAGGAAAATACAACAATACTTATAATGATGGGCCACAACATTGATTAGTACATGAACCTAGATGATCTCTTAAACTGGAAATTTACTATGAATTCCCACTATACTACACATCACTATATTATTCACATTTGTTATCAGCAATGATGATGAGAAAACTAAAATAGATACCAGATTCCAAATATAATGAAATGAGAACTCTAAAATAGATTCTAGATTCAAGATTTCACATATAGTACATGGTTTAAATTTACCTGGAAGCTAGAATGTGTTGCAAAGTGGATCACTAAGAAACCTAGATGGAAAATATGTGAGGGGGTATATTGTAGAGATATCAAATTTCCTTGTATTTATACCAAATAAAATTATGAATAGGTATAAAAATATTCCCTCTAGCTAATAATTGTAGTATAATTTCTAATTACTCTCATCAAATTTAACTAGTTCACATTTCAGCTTTCTAATGGTTCTCTATAGCAGGGTAATTGATTAATTAGGATAAAGAGAGGAAAATGTGCCTTATTTTTCATGGGTATATTTTTCCATTACCTGCTAGCGGAATAATGTTTTTCAATATTGATTCACCCATCTAATAAACTATATAGGTACATGTTCAACAAGTATCATCCTATGGGATTGACATCTAACCTCTTCTTTATGGCCTCATACCTCCCCTCTGAAGCTGGTAATGCTGCACTACAGGCTAGACCATGTGGGTTTGGCCTTCAATGCTCATGATCTCCCTATAAATAGAATTCAAGATTTCACAAATAATACATAGATTTTAGATTTCACACAAACTATGAAACTTACCTAGATTCTACTTAGATTGCACACCCGGATTAGGCATAGAATGCATGAATGAACAAGGAATCAATATGTTGTTAGTGAAAACACTAAAAGAGAATATATATTTCAATCTAAGGCATTATAAAGAGGTGAGGGTAATTAATATGTTAGTGATAATAGTTAAACGGTAATGAGGAATAAATATATTACCTAAAAAAATTGGTCCCGACTACTCCACACATTCTATGACCAACTACGAATGAAGTAGCACCATACGGCTCTTCATGATACACATTATCAAGGAATTAACAGAATACTACATGTCCATGTCAACAACTCTGGCCAATTTATTCTTTTTCTAAAAGAGGTAGAGGAATCTGCAAGTAGAAACAAAAGTAATAATAGTAATCATTCAATTATTTTTATCATTAATGGGAATATTGAAAAGTTGTTTAATAAAACATTCTATTTTTACAATGCATTTCAATGTGAATGATCATGTTTTTATGATTTGACTGGTGAAGAGTTTTATTGGTACAAAATTTACTAGCCAATTATACGATCTCATATCAGATTTAGCACTCGAGGCTATGATATCAGTTGGAATAGACCTTCATCAAGGTTTCCAAGATCTTGACATTATGTATATAAAGGTTGAAAAATTATGGATTCCAATAATAGGATTTAAAGGTTCTTAGATCTGTAATGTTCGAGAAATACTTTTTTACCCTTATAAAAAATAAGAAAAGACTTTGTTACTCATGAAAAAAATGAGAAAAGGGTTGTGAAACCCTGTTTATTACTTCTCGATTTTCATTTAGAGTACAAGAATTTAGAGAACCAAACAAATGTGGAGTTCCTAAGATAATATTCTTGGGGTGTATGAAAAATTAAAAGTACATTGAGAATCTTGACTTACAGAACGAAATGTTCAAACCTGATTTTACTATAAAATAGAGATGGTTGAGTGATTTGGAATGCCATTACTTAAGAAAATATCGAGTGAGTGCTGTCATATGATTGAGAAAATAAGACAACAAGGTACTTAAGGACCATGGGAATGATTTTCTAAATATACAGAATGAAAATCATGAATCGTATGTGGGAAAAATGTTGGTATTTTTTAGGTCAAGTGGATCAGTGAATAGTTTTTTATTTCATCATAGAGCTTTCAGAGCCAAGTGCTTGCACTGTTATTCTAATGGGTGTTATCAAGGATTTTATAATTAAATTGTATTTGAATTTTCATGTTTTTATACCCGAAGAATAAACATTATCAATAATCCAAAGTTGACACCCGGTGGTTGTGTTACTAAAATTACCATGTATTCATCTTTCAAGTAGAAGAGATCGTCTATTGAAGGAATTGAGAAGTGGCCCTACAAATATGCTGATATTTATTTTGAGGCATTACCCAGATACCTAGCACAAAAATGTGGTGATAATGTGATTAGGACAATGAATGCCCTAATATTAAAGCCTGAAAAAAGTTAAAATGCATGGATTGGAAAATACGGGCGTACATGTGTCAGTATGAGTGTCATTGATAACATGAATGAACACAAGATATGGGATTATTATAAATAGAAGGCTCAAAATACATGGGATTCTTGCAAAGAGAAATCTGTTAAAAAAATATATGGAAAATAACCATTATATTCCAGGCTTGAATAATGAAATTCCTACAAGGTGAGTGCAGTGAATAAGAGCCTTAATATTTCATATTTTGGGAAACCATAACACTATGATAGAATCATCAAAAAACACCATGAAGAAAATCTTATAGGAAATACCCTATCATACTTACATACTTGTCATCAGAAGGACGTCAAACTCACTCTCCTCCAGCATCTACACCACTTCAATGACCTCCTCCGATGAACTATGCAAACAACCATTAGTTCCTAAAATCACACTCACAAATGAGATAAAAATATCCCACAAAAAATAACTAAAAAATTAAAATATAACTAGATAAAAATTGTGTGTCCATCTTGATCTACTCATCAAACATCTACAGAGAACAAGATGTCATCAGCCCCAATGACCCACCACAAAGTTCCATAATTAACAAGCACGAGAAATCATAACATAACCAAAACTAATGAATTGAACACAAATAAAACCATGGAAACCAAAAACGATATTGGAATGAAATAAAAAATTATGATACATAAAAATTTGAACCACTATTAAGATTCCCATTTTCTATGACAAGTAGAGGAGATCCACCTTTTACATCAATAGCTTGCTAAACACATGCCCCTAACCATGCACTGACCCACCATAGAAGACAAATCCAACCTACAATCACTTCCATATTCATTTTTTAGTGTATTATTTTTTCCTCAAAAAATATGTGAACCAGAAAAAAGGAACCCAGAAGAGGGATATGACCTCTCCGAATTAGCTCATTCTGCATCCATTTGAGATAAAAAGGAACTTACAATAAACAACAGTTTCATCACATCCACCCTCCAAATACATAGCACGAAACAGAAGAATATCAAAGACCAGACCACCCTTCGCTGCCAGGGAGAATGAGAATAAAGAAGCATCATATGCTCGTTGAATGAATATGGATAGAACAACACTGCCCTTGGCTCAAAGATCCATATTCAATATCTAACTAGACTGCCAGAGATGACACATGAATCCACCCTTAGTGATAGGGGTCAAATATGGTTGAAGCGTAAATTGACATACCCTGAAGGGAAATAGATAAATGGAAGATAAAATGAAGCCGAGGGTCAATCCGAAATGATGGGGAATAAAACCTAAAAATAAATTACCAACAGAAACATAAACAACACTGAAATCACAATAAAAGACCAACCCTACATGGAATCATTGTCAAGAAGAAGAAAGCGTAACCGAACCCGATTCAAGAGAGAACCAACAAAGAAGTGGAAATACCTGGGAGAGAGACCATTTACTAGGGAGAACGATGATGAATCGGTCTTTTGAGTGCATAAAGAGATCATTGGTGCGAAAGTGGTGAGTGAAAAATAAGTGGGGAGAATGGAGGCGCAAGGAAGAGATGAAGATTGGGGGATACGATGGTGACGAGAGGCGTGATAGAGAGGTGGGAGGCGAGGCGAGGTGGAGACGCGAGGTAGAGAGGCGAGAGGCAGGGCATGGTGGCGGAAGGTGGGGCGGCGAGAGGTGAGGCGGGGTGGCGGGGCAGTGGGGTAGTGGTGCAAGGAAGACACGAGGATCAGGGGATTAGGGTTGTGTTTTTTAATAAAAATTCTTTTAATATTTATTGAATATATAATATTGAAAAATATTAAAACAAGTAATAGTTAGAGAAAATTTAATAAACAATATTGAAAAATATAAAATCATATAATATTTCAAAATAGTAGAAAGCTGAAATCAATTATAATTTGTTTTTAATAAAACCTTAAGAAAAAATTACTTTGCTCATAAAAATAATAGTAGATATATACACATTATGTTTTTCTTAATGTATTATTGAAAAAGTCTTATTTCTTATTATATGGTTTGTTGTAACATTTTGTATTAATGCCAGAATATTGGTTGGTAACAATCATTAATAATAATAGATTCACGTGTTAGTAAAATGAATATCGGTATTAGTATGTTAAAGAAATAGATTTAACTGTTGGTAAATGATATGTTGGTATTAAAAAACCAATACCAATAGATATATCTATTAGTAAAAGTAAGTGTTGGAATTAAAAATTAATAACAATAAAACATAATTTCTTTTGGAAATGCTCATTTTTACCAACAGATATATTATATGTCAATAAATTTCTATTGGTATAATCCATTTTATTTGTAGTGAAGGGTCTGTTGGGTCCATTGATACTTTTGTTCTATCTATAGGTGTTAACAAACAATTCATCTAATTAAAGGTGGATTAAGCACATGAGGTGATATCACATATTTAACCAACATGAAAACATACATAAACCATTGTGATATGTTCATGTAACACTTAACTTATACATAGTTATTTTCTTTAAACAAAACCCAACCACACTCACTGAAGCTCTTCAGTGTATAGTACAAGTTTGTATAATCACCTGATCCATTATATTAAGATACAATGATAAAATAATTAACCATACAATTTTATAATGAATTATTCAATCTAATTCAAAAATAAATAATGGATAACAACTTATTGAGTAGTTTCCACTCACTAAAACCCCAAGTGACGACACCGAAACATCCCATGGAATGATCATAGTACATGTGAAAACAAAATCCCTATCAAAAGTACGTAGCTAGTCACCAATTTCATTAAATTTAATTTCAAATCTTAGAAAATTTCATAGGGTGATTTACCACTAATTAAACATTTAGAAATGACATGCGATCACCCTCATAGGGCATCCACTTTCAAAGTCGTGCAAAAGGCCCATCATCCCGACATGATTGAACCATGCTTTAGTAGATCGAAATAAAAACCCTAATTGGATCTCCATAAATTGGATACTATATAAGGGGAAGAAAAATTAAGATAAAAAAGGTATAACCTACCTCAATTCCATCACATAATCATCCAAGAACTACCCTCTATCGAGGGGAATTGAAGGGAGAAGAATAAGGAAGGACGGAGGCAGGATCTGGTCTAAATGAAACTCCCCATGTGACTTCTTAACCTCAAACCAAAGTGGTCCAACCTATAAATTATAGGTATTACTCTATTAAAAAAATAAATTTGATGGAATATTGTGTCATGGATATAGGGGCCACAGTGAAACACCTCTAATATAGGATTTCTTTGTAGTACTACCCATTGGGTTATGATAAAAAATCACCATATTGGGTACTTACTGTAATACAAACTAAGGCTATAAGATGTGACCAACCATTTGAGGGATTCTTATTTCCTTCCTACTCAAGGAACCTTTAAAAAATATCCCTAGATCTGCAACACAATGCTTCACTTCTGAGAAACTATCACAAAATTGCACTCTCATGGTTGTGTGAGTCCCCCCTCTCACAGCATGGCTCCCTCTACCACATCATGAACCCCATACATAAGAAAAATGACTTTGAAAAATATCCTCCTGAAAGAACCCACCACAGACTAACCATCCTCCCTACATCGTGGTATCCTTCTCCAAGAAAAAAACCAATAGGTAATACATATGATATTTTCTACTTTGAAATATCCTCAAAAAATCACCCACCTTGGTGAAACTACCCTTACTACAACATAGTTCTTCACCCTTCACTATACTTATGGAACATTTACATCCATTTTAGCATTATCTTACCATATATAAGGTTGTATCATTATTAAAAAACACCACAAAAACACTCACCACACCATAAAACCCCTTGATCATGAGGATACCTACCCTATATAACAAGATCTAGTAAAGGGGGTCCAATTGATCATACTATAACATTCAACAAACCTATTTAATGTATCTCTTGTGCCTCAAACCACATACAAAAACATCTACTAGATATGTTATAAACCTCATAATCCTGATTTGAATCTTGATTCTCAAAACACCCCCTACTACATGAACAAAATTCAAATTCCATCTGAATTTCAAAACATATAATTAAATTGGTTGTTATATAATCCCCACCACAATATATCTCATCCTTATGAAGTCTCAGTGGCCCTTCTTCCATCAATTTCGTCCATCCATAGTTGTTAATTAACTAATAAGGCATTATGTTCCACATCAGAATACCACATGATCTTTTATTTCAAAAATACATCATCAGGTAAAATTATTCATCAAACTCCAAGATACCATATCACCACCATCACCAAAAATGTGATAATTATCAACAAGTTCCATCTATTATGAGACAATTAAGCACTTTCAACCAACAAATTCCTTGGATTACGGTACTCCCCACTATAAGTCTCCACTTATAAAGGCTGATTCAGGTTATAGTTCTTCCTAATATAGTAATTTCCAAATGAAAATAAATTTATACTAGGCCATCAATAAGATTGATTTGGGTTCGACATCATTACATAAAATCTTATATAAAAACAATTATCAAAACTATTTCGGTAATATTTTTCCAAAAATTTATGGCCTCTCCTAACAACATACCATCACATCTTCCAATAATGATGATTAATTTATAGAGGCATAAATAGATTATATAATTCTCATACCAAAGTCTGAACTATCCCCTCAACATGATTCCATGGTTGGGAACTAAAACACCCACACCATCCTTCATACTATAACTGTGAGAACCAACATATTCTTGATCCATATCAACCTTAGATAATTATAATCCTATACACATCCTAATTTTGACATCTAAATTCATCCATATTATAATATTAATGACAAAAAATATTATTCACTAAGGAAATATATAAAACTGAATCTACCTACACATTGGAATCCTGATATCATCTCAATAATTCACCTATCGGTCTCACCACATCTACAACCCTTCCAACCATGAGGTCTGTACCACCATAACTAATTCAATGATCCCTACCATAGGAGTATCCTTATCATAACCTCATTGATCTAAAACAATAATCATAATAACTCATACTTCATCCATTACCAAAAATAATGGTTGAACATGAATGTTCAACTCATACCAGATCACTAATGAAAAACACCATCACTACCCATTTCTGGATCACTAGGTTCCTCATCCTCGACATCCACTAAAATTATATCTATAATGAGTGACACACTCTCCCACAACCAATGGCATGATCCCAACCATATGGATCCCCTAATATATCTCCTTGAGCATAGCTCCCAACACATTCCTTTATTTCATGAATGTCACTCCTACTAAGCCACACTCACCCACCATGAAAACCCTTTTTAAAGACTATAAAATTAGTTTTACCATGATAATACACTCTAATATATCTATTATTTCCCTATATATCATAGATAAAACACATACCCTTATTGTTAACATAGAATTCCACCATTCCCACTAGTGCTTCATCGATCACATCAGTCCTCGACTCCCAAATAACCCAAAGTCACACCTCAATATCAATCGCATCCCAAGTGAAATCACACACGAAGCACCACCAAAATCCCTTATCTATCCTCCAAGAAGTAGAGAGTAATTTTATTCACCACCACATCATAACCGAACCCCTCAAGTTCTTAAAACTCAGAAAATTTCTAGTGAAACTATAAACGATCCACTCACCAATCTACCAACGAACAAGAAATGTGAATATCTAGCTCCAATATTACCTCATACATTGAAACTTTTGTTGAAAATACATTTCAAACCTAACTATTCTCATCAAAAGGAATATTTAACCTCTAAGAATAATCTCATAGGATCTCTATGTATTACCTATACTAATCTCATAAAAACCCAACATGTATCCAATCTCATATCTCCTGATCATATAACCTAACTCACATTGCCATAGGTTTCATCTCATCAAACCTAGGATCATTCACATAAAAAATGACTATTATATACTTAGTTTTTTACAATTCACCCTTTTTTTGAAGTTATATAATACTTCGGTTGAATTTCATGAGTTTTTAGAGTGTCTAGTGGTGCTTATAGAGGCCCATAATTTGAGTATGATTTGGGGAAACCATGAACTATCTCCAAGAAACTATATAAGTTGATGTTGGGAGTCTCTAGGAGGGAATACGATTGGTGTATGGTTTTTCCAAACCATGTGAACTTTGGAAGAAACCCTATGAATGGAGATAGTGGTAGAAGAATAGTTTGTGAATGATTTTTCATACCATTAAATCCATCTATTCAAGGGTATAGTCCTGAGACAGTATCCCTACATGGTTTTCACATAATTTTCAAAACCATACAATATAACCATGTGTCTACCTAGGTGATTTCCATTATCATGTACATGGTTTCTCTTACTGTTTAGACTAACTTTTTGATGGGTAGTTAATGATCTAAAAATTAATATTTAACTTTTATTAAGTCCCCATAACGTTCATTTTGTTTCCTATTATTCTAGTATTTGTAACTCCTATCCTCTCCTAGGACCCCTTGGTTATTCCATTTGGCCCGAAAAGTGATTTTGATGAATCAAAGTGTGATGGATCTTAGAAATCAAAGGTAAATACTTAATTTTTATATTAATCTTTAAATAATATCATCCTCTATCAGTTGGATCATTAGATATAATATTTTATGGAAGGATATATAATATATTATGTGTATATTGATGGGGTATTTTTGGATCTATTGAATGAAAGCTGTTGTGAGTTCGAGTCTTGAAGTTTCCTTACTATATTCTACATTTTCATCAACTATTGAGAGGTAGGTGGTTTCTCTCCCACTCTACTCATTTTAAAAATTGAAGTCTTGATGTGTAAATTCATGTCTCTTATTTTGTTGAAATATATCTTGGTTTTAGTACTTAAATCCTTGGTTTTATAATGATATACATATGGTGTTTGATATAATGTTAGAAAGAAAATGGTTGAAAAAAAGGAATGGTTTTTATAGAAAAACATGGCATGTGTGGTTATCATGCATTAATGTGCATATGGATAGATTATGGTTGGAAGTTCCACCATTAAAAAAAATATGAGGTAAGTCATGGTGAGAAGTTCCTCTACTAATGGGGGTTATCAATTGACAACTTGGTGACAAGATGAATCACCACATGCGATTCTAGTGAGATCTATGGTATGTATACATGTCTGTGAGTGTGAGTATGAACATGAGGTGGTTTTTCCATGTGTTAAGAAATGGTGATAAACTAGTATAATTTTATTGTACATGGAAATTATTTATGAATTTATAATAAATAATTTATATGATTTTATTTCATTTTTTATAAAATGTTCTAATAAGTTCTTGTCTTAGTGTCATGTGTTGGGAAGCCTTTTAAAATTACCTACTAAGATTCACACTCACCCCAGACTTTGGAAATTCAGTGAATTTACATATGTTTATTGAGAAATAGGAAAGGGAAAGTTATCAAACATCTCTAGTGGAATATCATGATGCTACTTCTGTAGGTTGATGTTTGGATCTTGGAGTCTTTTCTTAGAGTTTTTAGAGTAATGACACATTGGTGTTTCTGCGTTGGATGTACATTGGTTTCTTTATATCGTTTTACATTAATTTTCCATTCTACTTTGATGGTTCTATTAATTTGGTTTGTATTTATGTACTATCATTATTATCCATGCATCATACAGCTAGTTTGGTTGCTTGTATTTTATCTTTTTAGATTATGTCTGTTTTCCTCCCCCAATGTTTTTCTAATCCATTGGCATTTATTTCCAAAATTTGGTGTCTTGGGGATGTCACATAATGTTTTTATCCACTTATAACTATGTTAAGCAAATGATTTGGGGTGGGATGTTATAAATGGTATCAACCTTATCTAGTCTATCTACCTTTTTAGTATGGTAGAAAAGAGATAAAATTTCATAACTTTAAATGTATAACACAAAATGACAGTGCTAACCTCTTTTTTATATCCATTAATTTACCTGGATAGTTTTGTGAAGATGTGTTCTAAGATACTTATAGTTGTTTATTCATCTTATTGTCATGGGTTTATATAATGAGTGTAGCATATTAGACATCATTACTAAGACTCCCCACTTGGATTTCATTATTCATATGGTGTTTGTTGATTTTTGGAAAATGGTTAAAATGGTTGATTTTTAAAATGTTGGTTGAAATGATTATAATTTATAGTGATTTAAAATATTATTGGCATTCAGTTTCTAGAGAATGATGACTAAATGTTTTTTTTCTTGTTAAAGAAAAAGGCATTGGGTAAATGTTATATAAATCACCAGGAAGAGGATCTGTAAAACATTGTTGCACCACCTTGTTCAAAAAATAGTGCAAGATTTATAAGACATTGATAAGGGAAATTAAAATAAATAACCAAGGTCGATGGATTATTACACACAGTTTCAGAAATAGGACCCCCCATCATTTAGGGTGATTACTAACCTGAAAATGTGGAAGCATGGATTAATAAAATAAAATAAATTTTTTATTTACTTGGTACATCGACCGAGAAAATTTTAAAGTAAAAAATATATATGATTGAGGATCTTGCACACCAATGGTGGGATTTATAAGTACAAGATAAATTCAACCAAGGACTTATATGGGAATACTTCAAAGAGTTTTTTAAAAAAATTATAGTCTCACATATTCAAGATAGACTGAGAAATAAGTTTCTTTATATTGAAGAAAGAGAATCTATCAGTGATGGATTAAGTAGAAAATTTTATAAACATAGTTCATTTTTATGTATAATTAACTGTCAGTTCATCCTTGAAGCCATGCATATTTTAATCAAGATTACGACTAGATATTCATTCTATGATATCCATCTTTTTTATTGTAGATTATACCATGATAGTTAATAGGGAAAAAGTGGTTGAAATGGATTTTATTGGGAATATTATAGGATAAAGTATGGTATTCTCCATGGTAATATGTGGGAGCTCTAATTATGTGAACAAGCATAAGAGATATTCCTATTATAAAGTGGGGGAACACCCAAGATTCAAAACACAACATTATTAAACTTCCTTTCAATATCTAAAATCAAGATTGTATATTTCCCATCTGGTTCTTTTTCTCATATAAAGAGAGATTGTAAGACACCACATCAAGCTTGTCACAACTATAATAGGATGGTATATCTCTAACATTATTATCATTATGCTTCAAATTCAGTCGCGGGAGATACATATCATGTATCACATATTACAAATTCCTTAACTGAGTGATCTCACAAGAACAACACTCATCATCAGAAAAAAGTTAACCAAGGCTATTCTAGGACCATCACATATCCTCAATAAATGCAATATATATAAGTAATCAAGAATTATGGAGGTACAAGTAAAAAATTTCACCCTATTAAGAAAATGATCATAGAGGGTCAATATGGTCATTTAATGAAGAAAGGTATGATTCTACCGATTTATTATCTTATACAATCCTTGTTTGATATGGGTTCATTCCACTCTTTAATTTATTCTCATATTATTGATCATATGGGATTATATTTTGATGTGATTCCTCATGTATTGAAACTTCACACACCATTTGGCCAATGGGCGTGTCAGGACATTAAGTGTGTAACAAGTTCTATATCTATTATTGATGTTTTTTTGAGATTTATCTATTCTTGAGATGGATATCTATGACAAAATTTTTAGAATGGATTGGTTGAAATCTAGAATATCTCACATTAACTTTTATTCTCATAAGGATAGTTTAAAATCTTCATATGGTGTTGCACATCTCTTTAAATGAGATTGGGATGTTAACATAGGTAGAGAAGAACCATTATTAATGGTGTTCATGAATATCTCTTACTATTTGGAAGTAATTTCTTTGGAATCTGCTAATGTTATCTAAAAGATATTTTCCAACCATTATTGACTAATTTTTGGATGTATTTCATGACAATTTCGCTAGGTTTCCACCTGAAACAAAAGTGGAATTTAAGATTGATCTACTACTAGGAAAAACTCTTATTTCACTTATATATAACAAGATAAAACCAATAAAATTAAGTGAATTGATTTTTTAGATTGAATAATTGGAAATAAAATGGTTCATTCAACCTAGTACATTTCCATGGGTAACACTAGTTTCTTAATAAGGAAGATGGATGAAACATTTCACATTTGTGGGGATTTACATTATCTCTTAGAGGATATGATAAAGAAATAATATCCACTTTCAAGAATTAATGATACTTTTGATCAACTAATGGGATCCTACATATGCTCTAAGATTTATTTACTATTAGGGTACCATCAATTTCAATTTCAAAAGGATAATATTATGAATAACTCTTTCAGGAGTCTTTATGCCCAATATAAATATTTGGTTACTCCTTTTAATCTTACACATGCACTATAATTGTCTATGGTATTGATGAATCAGATATTTTAGAGGTATCTTGACTCCATTATGGTGGTTTTCATCAATGATATTTTTGAGTATGTTCTGGGAAAATGGAATTATTCTAAGCTTTTAAAGTGTTATTATTAGATAAAATAGGTATGTTTTCTCAGTCATATCATTTTTGAAAGAGGCATATCTATAGATCCCAAAAATATATAAGCTATTATATATTGGAAACCATCGAATAATGACTTTGATATAAATAGTTTTATCATTATTGTAGGGTATTATAGATTCTTTGTTCATGATTTTTTACTAATTGCCTCACCAATGGAAGATTTTACAAGAAAATTTGTTCTTTACAAGGGATTAATTAGTTATAAAAATATTTAAAAGATTTTAAGGTTTGTCATACATCAACACAAATCATTATATTTTGAGATTGGTTGTACCGATCATTCTCCATTGGAACTGGCGCAGGCTTGAGTCTCACCAGGCTCGAACACTATACATATTATCCATAGGGAAATTCAAAGACATTGTTTAGCTGGGGAATATTGTGTGACCATGGGCTTGGATGGGTCCTCCAATGAGAACCCCAAAAATTTGGGTAGATTCGGTGTTATAAATCCATGTTTATCCCTTAGGGTGTTACCTGAGTGGTACTCGCTGGTTGTACCCCTCACTCTATATGTTAACTCATGCAGGCCTGAGTCCCTCTGGGCTCAGAAACTGTGCATATTATGCAAAGGGCGATTTAAATACACTACTTAGATGGGGAACATGGGGCTCACCTGGGCTTGGATGGGACCCCCAATGAAACCCAAAATTTTTTGGGTGGAGTTAGTGTTAGAAACACACATTTTTGCACATGAGCCTCATCTTGGTTGGTGAGCACTATCCAAGTTCACCCAAGAGACCCGAGTTTAGTTTTGGGGGGGGGATATATTTTTAGGTTTCTATAGTAGTACTATAGCAGGTACTGTAGAAGACACTATAGAAGGTATTATTCGATACTGTAGCATCCAAAACTATTCATCTGTTTCAGCCTTCGGGCCACTAGTTTGGTCCTCGGTTCCTGTAAAGCCTACATGCCGCCCAAGGCCTTCATGCCAGTAAGGTTTTCAGGACACCTCAAGGCCTTTGGTCCACCTCAAGGCCTTTGGTACACCTCCAAGCCTTCAAGACACATGTAATATAAATGAAACCAGAGGGACTTCAAGGATTAAGGCTCCAGATGAGGATTAAATAGCAGAAGCTTTCACTAGAGAAGAGCTACCTGGAATTGGAATAATGGGGGGGGGTATGAAATTTCCATCGGTACCACTCCAATGCATCTCTGCACACAAAAGCTAGTCGACCAGCCTTGTGAAGGTGGAGAGATGACATCAAAGATATTTTCTATGGAGGCACAATTTCAATTAGAATGTTTTGGATGAATTCCACTAAGGACTGTAGGTCTTGTAATGTGCGTGTAAGCCTACGGGCCATGTAACAGTTCACCCTCATCCCTTAAAAATTTGGATTATCCAAAATAAAAAAAATTTAAGGCCTTAAGTCCATTCAGGCATTATATTTTGAGATCCAGGATTATGCTATGTGGTTTATTGAGATTCATCTATCTTAGGTCTGGGATGTGTTCTCTTGTAGGTAGACCAGGTTGTGTCTTATGGGTCATTACAATTATATGTTCATGAGAAAAATTACCCAACACATGATTTATAATTGGCCATTTAATTCCATTCCATGAAAAAGTTTAATTATTATATTTCTAGTGATAATTTCATGGTGTTCACTAATTATAAAATCTTGAAGCACATTTTCTCAAAAAGAGATATATATTTAAGGAAATGAATATTATATAGTAACATCAAATGTTTTATTTTGACTTGATTATTACACTAGGACAAGAAAATTATTTGGATGATGCATTGAGTAGGAAGTCATATAGTCAGTTGGCTAAAGAGACTTTAGATCAGTGGCAGGTGATATCGACCATATATGATATGCATCTAAATTGTTTTGATAAAGGTAAAGTTATAGTTTTTTTAGTTTCTATTGATCATGATTTGATTGAGTAGGATAAAAGTTGATTAGATATTCGATCCATAATAACCATGACATCAAAACTCAATATTGGGGAGACAATTTAGGGATGAATTATAGATGAGATATCTATGTTCTATTTTAGAGACCATACTGGGGTTACTGCAACTTATTAGGAACATATTCTCTCTTCCTACCACTAATAAAAATGGGATTTCATCCTTTCATTCAAATGATGTATAATGTGAGGAGATCATGGTTTCAGTGGGTTTTCATAAAGAGGAATGTCATAAAGTATGTCTTGAAATGCCTTACCTATTAGAAGTGAAAGGCGAAGCACCAATGACTAGTTTGTATATTTTATTCCTTAACTATAGCCATGTGGAAATAGGACAAAATAACTATGGATATTTTAATTTTCCTATAAGGAATGGTTCAAAAACATGAAATCATATGGGTGATTTCGGATCAACTCACAAATTAAGATCAATTCATCCCTATTTTTGAATCCAATATAATAGAAGGCTTGTAAGAAATATACATATGTGATTTTGTAATGTTTTTTCAATATTAATGTTTTAATTATGTCAAAACAGGACCCCAGGTTTACATCTCGGTTTGGGAAATCCTTACAGCAAGTCCTTGGAACCTAATTGAATATGAGCGTAGATTATCATCCTGAAATATAAAAACAATATAAATAGAAAATACTAATGTTGTAAGACAAGATTAAATATTATTTTTTTGGATTTTAGAGGCCCATGTGAAGATCATTTATCATTATTGGAGTTCTCATATAATAATAGTTATCAAGGATTGATATATATGGATCTTTTTGAAGCATTGTATGGATATCCTTTTTGTTCTCTACTTTGTTGGGTGGAGGTGGGTGAGACTTCACTTATCAAACCTATAATTGGGTATGAGATGAAGAAAAATATTCAGATGATCATAAAGAGGATGGAGATAGCTCATAGTTGTATGAAATTATATATAGATCATCATCCTCAGATGTTGTAATTTGATGTGGATGATCATGTTTTCTAGAGAATCTCTGCACAGCTTATGTATTCCCATTTAGGTAATAAAGGAAAGTTATAACATTGGTACATTGGCACTTTTGAGACACATTAATGAATTTGTGACATGTACTATTAGTTTGATTCACCATAAAAATTTAGTTCTATGCACAATGTTTTTTATGTATCTCAATTGAAGAAGTACCCGCCTGGTCCTGATGTTATTATTTAACGAGACCATGTTGATCTTGAGTCAGGTAGTACATTTATTCTTGTCTTGATATAGATTTTGGATATAAAATAGGTAAATTTTCAGAGTAAAATTATCATTTTGGCATGGTTCTTATAGAAGTATGGTCAGATTCATAAAGAGACATGAGAATTTGAGAAAGAAATGCAAGATAAGTGGCCTGAAATTTTCCAAAACAATAGAAACATAACACTTTTCTTTTATAGAAAGACCAATTATAGGGATAATTTAACCCCCTTGGATTCATTTAATTTGCCATTTTTTTTGTATTTTGATGTTATATAATACTTGAGGTGAGTTTTAAGAGTTTTAAGAGTGTTTTAGAGCATTTGGGTGGTGTTTTTGGAGATGCATGGTTAGGGGTAACCATGAACTATCTCTAGAAAAATGTGCAAGGTGATTCTAGGAGTCACTTGGTAGGTGTATAGTTGGGCCAAACTATGTGAATTACATGATAAACCATGTGACTAGATGTGGTGGGAGAAGCATAGTTGGTACACTGTTTGTTCAACAATGTGAGATGAATATGGGATCACCTTGAGACAGTGTCACCACATAGTTGGTTAATGGTTTTCTAAACCTTGCATCACAACTATGTGAATACTTTTTTGATGTCTATTATCACATACATGGTTTGAAAAACTATGTATCCTAACCATGTGATGTGCATTAGATGCTCCAAAAATTAATCTATAACTCAGATTAATGTCCTAAAATCCTTATTTTTCTCTTATTCTTCAAGGCTCTCAAACTCTCATTCTCTCCTAGGCTCCCTTGATGTTTCACTTTGGCATGCATGGTTATTTTTAGGAATCCAAGTGTTTTTGATCTCTAGAATCCTAGTGAAGCCCTTATTTTTATTATTTCTTTTTAGACATTCTCATATACTCTCACCCAAATCATTATATCTAATATATTATGGATAGATATACAATATATTATGTATATCATGAAGGGATATTACTGGATATATTTAAGGAAATGTGTTTTGAGACCATATCTAAAAGTTTTCTTGTGACTTTTTTAATTATCATAAACTGTTGAGAAGTAAGTGGATTCTCTCTCATTCTACTTATTCTAGAACATGAAGGATTGATGTTTCAATTACTCTCTATCCTTTTTTTGGAAAAAATACTAGTTTTTGTATCCAAATATTTGATTTTTCAATGATGTATATTAGGTTATCAATATAATTCTTGAAAGAAAATGGATTCCAAAATGGAATGGCTTTTATAGAAAAAATTATAATGTTTGGTTGGAGTGTATTCATATAGATATGGATAAATTATGGTCATAAGTGCCACCATCATAAATAAAATATGGGATGGTTCATAGAAGAAAGTGCAACCATTAATGGTGGTCATCAAGTGAAAACTTGGTGATAGTCTGAATCACCACTCATGTGTATAGGGAGATCCATGGAATGAATGCATGTGTATGGGTGTGAGTGTGAACATGGGATGGTTATTCCACATGATAAGAAATGGTGATAAACTTGTATAATTTTTCAATAAATGGAACATATTTATGGATTTGTAACAAATTATTTATCTCTTTCTCATATATTTTTTATAAAATGTGTTAGCATGTTCTTATTCTAGTGGCATGTGTTGGGAAGCCATTGGGGATTACCTATTGAGTTTCACACTCACTCCCTTATTAGAAAATTTAGTTCATTTGCAGATGTTTATCGGGACATAATAAAGGGAAATGTATCTTAATTATCTAGTGGTTTATCATGATTCTACTTCCATAGGTTGATTTTTGGAGCTTGGAGTTATTTCATGGAGTATTTGGAGTGATTCCAAAGTAGTTTTACTCTATTTGATGTCCTTTAGTTTCTTTATATTGTTTTATATTATGTGACACTACTACTATGATGTTTCTATTTATTTGGTTCAGGTTTGAGTTGTACCATTTTTATCCATACATCATATAGTTGGTTTGGTTTCTTGCATTTTAACTTTTCAAGTTATATTTCTTTTAGGGTAAATCATAACCCAATGTTTTTCTAACCCCTTGAACTTTATTACTATCCTTTGGTGTCTTGGGGATGTCATATATGGTTAATAAACCCTCCAAAATGGCCCAACCAATGGGTTGGTGAATGATGTTATAAGATCCACGTAGGATCCTCTCACCAATCTACCAACAAATGAGCACCAAGAACAACCAACACATAATTTCCCACATGAATCAATGCTTTTCTTGAAAATCTAGGTCAACCCTAACTCTTCTTCTCTAATGGTAGAGTGAACCACTTAGAACCCTCTCACATGTTCTTTAAATATTATCCATCCTAATCTTATCCAAACCCAATAGGTGTACACTCCCATATCACCTAATCACATAACCTGACATAGGAACCCATGAGTTCTGTCTCATCAAACCTAGGCTCACTCAAAAAAATAAATGACTATTATACACTTGAATATCAATAAAATCTAGATATAAGAACTTTATATCTTCCCTTCCAACAATCCCAAGGTATCTCACCCATACCAAGGATAACCACACGACCACCTTCAACTCATGAATAATTCCAAAACCAAAAAGTGTCTACCCATAAATTTTCAATCCTAGAACTAAACATCCTGGATCAAGGTACATTGAGAACCACACATAAAATCAATATGATAAGATATCCATAAAACCATTCTCTTTAAAACCCAACACAACCCACAATTATTGAGGTTTGGGTATCTATATATTAAATGAAACCCATGCCTAATCCAAACCATATATCCCAATCATACCTAACCTATAATAAAACATCCTTAAAGGATATTACATTTTAACACACCAAATTTAGGGTCTCACATATACATATAAGGCATCACATGTTTAGTCAATCTCCCACTCCAAGTAAGCAATCCTCATTGGGAATATACATACTAGACTACCCCCTCAACTACCAGGATCACATCTATGTTTATGAAATGAAATTATTGTATGATTATTAATATCAATTAAATCTATATTCACATGGTTTGGTTAAGTATAATTCCATAAACAATCTATATGGGAAAACATATAGGTTTTTTGTCACTTTAATCAACGAAACCTATTTCCTTCATCTAGAACCAGAATCAAACCATCCAATGCCTAATCCCAACAACCAAAGGTCCTTGACCAAGTAATCCTATTCCTATACCAACCATCTAAGGGTCACTATACATATCATTCATAGAGTGAATATATATTTATTGATAGAGAACATTCCGCATTGGGATCTATAGAAACTTCCATGAAGGGGAGCCCATAGTTCAGCTGAGTTGGATTCCACCAAAAAGTTATATAAAAAATACCATCTAAGTTTTTGTAAATAATTTAAACAAAAAACTTCCTATTGTCGATGAAATCAATCACATAAAAGTAAAAAAAAATTATGTGAATCCAACATTCCAATAATGATGCATGTACATTGTAATATTTCTACTATGGTCCAAGATCAAAAAGTATAATGAACAATCTTGATAAACCTATCATACTTGAAAAAGAATCTTAATCATAAAAATATCACCCAATAACAAAAATATCATATACATGGGAAACTATACTTCCCATCAAAAAAGTGTTCATGACTCACTATTCTGAGGTACATAAAATGAATTGAAAATTATTATTCTCTGTCTACCATATCCCAAATTTTAAGATAAGAAAAAGATACTATGATACCACTTTATAATGCACCTTCTTGAGGCCGCTCACTAATCTTCTCGATGGAGAGTTAGGTGCCTCTAGGCATACAACCTCATATTATAGAGGATTAAAATTGGTAAATAGGGTCTAATATTTTATCATGGGGTGAATATAACCCAATATCAAAGTAAATAAAATGATAGAAAGAACAAAAAACATCTATAACAATAATAAGAGTTTTTAGAATCAAATAATCATATCCATGACATAATAAATTAAATAATATTATACAAGTATACATCCTACTGTTCTCCCACTAGTCTGATCACATATAAAAAAATAATAAACAAAATAACTCATTGAACCTCATATCCTATCTCTGTACAAGATATCCATCTTATCCATACATTACTAGGCCTCTTCCTTACCTGCACCCTTGAACATGAGGTCTTCATGAGTACCAAATTACTAGGGCTTCCCGAGTAAATTGTGAATAAAAATGAAAAGACCAATAACAATTGTGTAGTTAATATAAATTGTAAATTAGTGTATGCACAATGTGATATGATAAAAATATAAATAAACCATGGAAGTAAAATAAAATAATTACCATATATCATCAGGTTCTAAGGTGACACCTAAGGTTATCCATACATTCTTCAACAAGTGTTTGATGTCTTTGAGCAAGTAACATACCAATAACAAGGTTCAGATAAGTTTCCTCTCATAATTCCATTATATATCATTAGGGAGTATAAAATCCACCTCAAAACCATGTATCATATATCATTAGGGGGAATAAGAGCCACCTTGTAATTACATATAATATATCATTAGGGGTAATATCTCCCACCTAATAATCGCATATGACATCATTAAAGAGGATAATAACCATCCCTATAATTATAAAGCATATCATAATAGGGAATAATTCACATCCCTATAAGCATATGTCATATCATCATGAAGAATAACCGATATGATCAGAAGGAATCATTAGTTCCTCTAGGTTGGTACCAATTTAGAACTTAAAACGTACATGAACTATAACCCCCTAAATTTACAATTATGTTATATTGGATATTTCAAGTCATAGGTTGATCCCATGAAGATGAGGGAGAGAATATAAATATTTATTAATTCATACCTACAACTATGATGGAATGAAAGAAATATAAAATACGTTACATGTGAATATTAGTGAGAGTAATGAATTTGAGAGAGTTATGAAAAGATAAAAAGGGTTTCATGAAACAATGAATATAAGTTCAAGGAATAACAAGTCATAGAATAATCAATTTACAATAAAATAGTTTCTGGAATTATGTCTTAAAGAGTCCCTTGTTTTGGGTAAACAATCCCCACAATAAACTCTCCTTTTTTCATGGTTAGGTACTTTTAATTATAGAAGTATGGGTAACCCAAAACCATATTTAAACATAGAGTAAAAAATAACCCAATTTTCATGGTGGAAGTATACACCCTAATACTCAAACTCAAATGTTCTCTCTTAAACTAAGGAAATGAAAATTCTCAATAGAAAATAATTAATAAAATTCACACTTCTTCACGACTATTACAATTTCTATACAAAAGGAAAAAATAGAAGGGATAAAAATTAACGAATAATAGAAATAATACAACATGAATTTCAATTAAAATTACAAATACAATAAAAAATACAATACCCATTCATCATAGTGACTATAAAAATAAATAAATTCACCCCTCATTATATCCATGGGAGGGTGAGAAAAGATTAAATTAAAATCCAAAACAATTTAACAGATTTCCTAGTGAAGGACTATATAGTAAGAAAACCTCTTCCTAGGCCCTAGTATCCACCCCTTTTATATTAGTAACTAGACCCTTTTATTTAGCGTAAAATTATCCCCAAGGATCAACTTTAATCTCTCCAAAATCGGTCTTATAATTCATCTATGTCAATCTAGAGAGTCCATGCTCAAGTTAACTTGAGATCCACTAAAGATTATTAAAAATAGGAATTTAAAATTATTGTTGAATTAGGTTCACAAAATGACATAGAAGTGTCAGGCTATGAAATATGCTAGTTTCTCTCTAGAAACCCTTTTCTTTGAACATCTTACAATATGAGATCACATCACTAGTCACACCATGAATAAAAGAATCATGGTCTTAATTTTTCTTTTCCCATTTTTTATTAATTTTCTATATCATAATTATTTTGGTGTCATGCCATGCCACTTAATTCCATACCATAAATTATATTTTTCTCCCACGTTAAACTTTTCTTACTTTTATCTTTTTCATTAAATCTAAATGTTTCCTTACAACAAACAAATAAAATAATGAAAAAATTGGCATGAATAATCAATTTAATTCCAAAATTAAATTAATTACATATTCATAAATATATATTTTTGAAATATAACTATCAATAATATCCTTCCTTGGAAACTGTTGGGAAAAAATATCTCAAGGTTTCATCTTAGTGTTTTTGGTATGATTGTGTTTTTTTCAAATCTAGATGACTGTGAATTAGTATGGATGGTGTTTCCAAAGCTAATGCGTTTAAGGAGGCACTATTTTTTATTGTTCCCCAATTATTTGGGCCTCAAAATTGTGATTTTTTATTTATAGAAAATGAAAGTTTTTCTATAAAGAACTTCATAGAATGCAGTTTGGGGACTGAGAAGCATAGTGCATGGACCACGAAGCCTGGAGTTTGAAGATCGCAGTTCACAGACTGTGAAGCATGGAGTTCGCAGGCTGAAAAGCACTGTGCATGGAACGTAAATAATGGTGTTCACCAAACATAGTTTGTGGACCGAGAAGTATCATTTATGGGAGGCCTATCGTTTCTAAAAATCAGGAAATGATTTAAGGATCCAAAATGGGTTTTTGTTTTTAGATGACATCGGCCACTACAAAGGACTAATGCTCTATATGGACCAAATAGAATTTCATTGTGAAGGCCATACTACATCAAAGTTTTGGGTATTTGTGATTAATGGATCTTGTAGAATTTATTTTTCTATATAAATAACCCTCATAAGTTCATTAAGAAGTGAGAATTCGGTTAGATAAGATCTTTTCCGGAATAATTTTTGGAAGTCCAAAGTAGTTCGTGAGGGAGGATTTCATGAATGAAGAAGTATTTCTTAGGGATCAATTACGCAAATGAAAAAGTTTGTAAGAACAGTTCATGAAAGGGGTTTGCAGGGATTGGTATCTCAAAAACGAAAATGGAACATGAAGAAGAGGTGGCCTGTGAAGTAAAGGTTTTCCATGATATAGTTGAGTTCCATAAAGAAAAAGGCAACCACGAAGCACTCACACAATGTAGTGGAAAGCAGTTCACAGAGGATTCAAGGTAGTTCATGAAGGAATTAAGGAAGTTAGGAAAGAGACTAAAAAAATTCACAAAGGAAATTTTTGTAGATCAACAGTATGTAGAAAAGTGGAATTCATCTATTGGGTGAAAGCATGACTTCAACAAAGCATCTAACTATAGTTGAGGATGCATTAATTATTGAAAATTATGGGACCTACATGTCTATAAACTATGTGTTTATTATTTTCAAAGTGGTAAATAAAGAAAGAGGAAGAAAGTGATCCTTTCCACTGGCATTGAGCCATCAAAAGAGAGTTAGGGAGTGACCCTTGATAAAGTAGTGATCTAAACCTAAACATTATAAATGAAGTGATCCTTGACATAGAAGTGATCAATCTTGAACCTTGTATTTTGATTGTGAGCCATAGTGGATTTGGTATATAAGAACATTACAATTTTATGGTCATTGGATGTAGCCCAGTGAGCATGAACTAAGTAAAATTGTTGCACCTCATGTGTGATTTCATTTTTGTTCATATATTGCTTTGGGATAGAGAGAGAACAATGTTTTGTTTCACAACAAAACAAGATCTGAAAGGGTAATTGTTTTAATCTATCATACACCGATTCTACCCCTCTTAGAGCATTTAAACTAGATGGGAAAAATAAAAACATATATAATATCATTAAGGTGAATAATTCACTTACCTTGAAATATATATAATATTATTAAGGGGGATAATTACCTGCCCTATAATCATATATATAGTTATCGGGGGGGGGTGATAAATTCCCCATCTAGAATTATACCTCATAGAATACACCCAGGGGAATACATACCACCCTGTAACAATTACCAAGTTATCATTACTGAAGGGTATAATCCTACCCCAATGTTAGACAAGTCATTCACTTTACATCATGACCTCTCCTTGAAATATCACATAGCATACAATACCATGGGGGGGGGGATGTCCACCCTATAAATACAATCATGAATAATAATCACATGGGTTGGACACATTCCTGAACTCATCACATATCCCTTAGGATGGCCTCTCAATAAGACATCCTAGACACACAACTACACTAATTCTATGCCAAAACCATGATATCCTTTATATACCACCCCTATCTTGTGTCAACATGAGACCGGGGAACCCAAAAAGTTTCCCTAGGTCTCACCATAGTCTTAAACACTCCACATGGGATATTCCATTAAATCCAACACTGTATAGTCAAAACCCATACCCTAGAGGGAATAAAATCTCTAAACCTCTCTATGGTCACATCATGACCTAATAGGACTCATATGAAATACCGTGCTTACCTCATATTATTGAGATGGATAAAATACCCTCACCCTATCAAAAGAAACTAGATCGGTCCTCTCATGCTCAAACCACACATAAATCCTTTATTCAGTTAACCGTGTCATGTATGAACATACTGGTGGCAGAGAATACTCACCCCATATTCATACCAACTATACTAAGGGGCTATAAGGTGCCTCAAGGTTCCATATGTAAAATTCCTAGGCCAACTGTTCTAAATCCACGACTCTTCCAAACATGGAGGGAGTTAACAGGACCTATCTAACATTACTATATACTCAGTAATTAACTATACACCCTTCCAGGTTTCGTATATCCAATAAAACACATTTATGATTGTGCCCTTAACCATAAGTGGTTAAGTAATCAAGCTATTTTTAAAGGTTCCATCATGGTCCTTGATAGTTATGTTTTATCCACAGGCGTTAAGGAGAAATTCTTTTAATTAATTTTTTATTTGATACATATTGTCAGGCCATAAATCACATGCACATGAAAACATGAATAAACCATAGAGAAATGTTCAGGAAACACCTAATTTATATAAAGTTATGCCCTTTAACCTCATCAAAGATCTCCAAAACCACACCCAACTCATGAAATTACCCAAGAAAGTTTCTCATGAATTTTTTTCCAAATAATTACTTAAAAACATTATAACAGATTATTAGATTTTATTAGAAAATATATAACATATAACAACTCACCTATCAAAATCCACTTGAAGAAAACTCTTGAAAGGACACCCCAAAATCTAATGGAATTACCACAACATATTTATGAAAAAATTCCCTATTATATGACACCTAATAACTCACCAATTACTTAAAATTTAATTAAAAAACCAGGAAAATTTAAAAGGGAAAATTACCACAAACTAAACAAAGATAAACAATGTGTTGTCTCCCTCTTGGGATATCGTCCAACCAAGCCATGAGAAAGACCCATCGTACTTCCTATCTTCCACCATAATCCAATAGAGTTTCCATAAAAAACCAAACCAAACCATCATAAATTAAATACTTGTGATGGGGAAATAAAAAAAGTGAGTAAGTGAAATGAACTAACTCAAATATATTATAGAATTACCTAAGAACCTCTCTTTATCATGGGTAGCCAAATGGAGAAGAATAAGAGAGGACAAAAAGAGGAGCCAACCAAAATTCACCTTCTCATGATGCTGCTCAACCCAATAGGGGGGATTAAATATAAATTATAGGTAACAACTATTAAAAAAATAGGGCAAGTGGACCATTTCATAATTTGAATAGGGTTCATGACGCAATACCCCTCACCTAGTTTTTTCTTACAATGAAACCCATTATGTCACGACATAATGGACCACCCCTGGGTACCCTTATTTACACAACCTAATTATGTATAGTGAGACTAGCCTCTGGGAGGTATATTGACAGAATCTCACTACTGGGAATCCATGTTTTCCCAATGGTTTTAAACCATTGGGAAATGCCCTCAAACCATTGGGAAAACTTATCCCAACGGTTTTAGAAACCGTTGGGCTGTGAGGCGTTGGGAAAGCCTTATACCAAAGATTCACCTTGAACCATTGGGAAAGGTTGTTTATATTTCTTTTATACCAACGGTTTAGGTGAACCATTGGAAAACTCAGTGCACAGGCGTATGCCAACGACTTTAGAACTGTTGGCATAAACATATATGGTGGATATACCCCAACCGTTTTGAACTGTGGGGAAAAGCCGTAGGGTATACCCCAACGGTTTTGAACCGTTGGGAAATATATCAGCAGGGGGTATAACCCAACAGTTTTGAACCGTTGGGAAAGGCATCAGCTGGGAAATGCGCAGCAGGGGTATAACCCAATGGTTTTGAACCATTGGGAAATGCAGCAGCAGTACACAGGTATAACCAAACAGTTTTGAAACCGTTGGGTTAGACCCTCATTAATTTAAGATGAAACAGCCTGCAATCAACTGCAGGCTGCAATGAAAACTCTGTCAAAAATGTTCCATCTCAAATACACTGCAATCAAAAAAAAACACCACTACAACCTGCAAACACAGAAAACACACCACTGCACACATAGAAAACTCACAAATCACACCACTGCATAGAAAACACATAGAAAACACACCACTTCACACATAGAAAACTCACAAAAACTCTGAATCCTTCAACCTGCAAACACACCACTGCACACATAGAAAACACAGAAAACAAACCATTGTACACACATGAAACACACTACTGCAAACACCACTCTGTCATAGGAACACTGTAACCTGCAAACACAGAAAACACACCACTGCACACATAGAAAACTCAAAAAAACTCACTTCAATCACCTGCAATCACACAAAAAAAACACATAGAAATAATCATCTCATTTTTGAAGGCTTACTCACAACCCTTCCCCTTGTATGGTTCACATATTAATGTGGTAGAGAGACCAAAAACCAACAAAATGTTGTCTTGTTGATCAAATAGGGAGGGGGATATTGGAAATTCAAGTTTATAACTCATATATGAAGAATCCCCTACCTCAATCCCAATCTATCGAATAAGGTTTATTGGTTTTGATTACTCCATGATAAATTTGATATTTTTTTGATGAATTTAATCATTCTATATACTAGCCTAGAAGGATATTTACACTATGACCATTATAACCCTTTTTTCTAGAGTATAATGATGGGGGAATCATATACTATGGGGAAATTACTTCTATAATGTCAGTAGATTTAGTTATACTATTGAATTTATCAAGGTATTGGTTTGCGTTTAAGAGAGGGATATTGGTCAGGCTTCTGTAACACATTGATTCTATGGGGATAGATATTTACTTGATTCATGAGAGATCACATGCCTAATTTTCAGGGGGATCTGCTATGATGACATCTAACATGGTGTTTGTCAGTGGTTATGAATCATTTACATCATCTGTTGGGTTCAATTTGGAAATTTTCTATCATATTCTAAGTGGATTAGATTACAAGGTAATATTCTATCCCCAATCTGTAATGCAAACATTCAGATAATCCTCCATGAAATTCCAGTAGATTACTACATGAATTTTAGTATATACCTTCCATAGATGATTTTTGTATCCATTGAAATTTGAATGACGATCCATAGGGAGAATCATAAAAATTAACCATTTATCACGTGGGATCATGGTCCTCATGGTGGTACCCTAGCTGGTGAGCTATGATATGGACCAAATGCCCTTGTTATTTCATACACATGGTGTGTGAAAAATTCTAACAAGTATAGTGAAATATCTTAAGGAATGAAAACACCTTGAGTGATTAGGTGTTGGAAGGACCCTTACTTGAGTGACAATGATGCTATCATATTATAAAATGATATCTAACAGTAACATGATTGAAAAGGTTGGGGGAATAGGTTCCGAGTGACTAGAACCTTTTACCTATCTAGTGAGCTGTGATATCACTACGGGAAAAAAGGGCATTTGCGACGGGTTATTTGCGACGGGAATAAATCCCGTCGCAAATAGTCCTGTTAAAAACTTATTTGCGACGGGGTTATTTGCCCGTCGCAAATAAGTAGCCTTTTGCGACGGGACAGCTTTCCCCGTCGCAAAAGGTCTGGCGCAGTTTGCGCGCCAAATCGCGGGAAACTTATTTGCGACGGGAATATTCCCCCGTCGCAAATAACCGGCGGCGGTAAAAGATATTTGCGACGGGAATATTCCCCCGTCGCAAATAGTATGTCGGCAGGTGGTTATTTGCGACGGGTCCCATCGCAAATAACTATTTACCCGTTGACCGTAATAAATGTTGGCTAAGGTATTTGGGACGGGTACCGTCGCAAATAAAACTATTTGCGACGGGATACCCGTCGCAAATGGGCCCGTCGCAAATAATCTTACCTATAAATACCCCCATCCGTTTTTTTCATTTCATTCTCATTCTCTATCTTCTCCTTCTCTCAAAATTATATTTCTAGATTTCAGTTTTTCTCCAGTTTAATTTTTTTCTCCGGAGCTGATATTAATTTTTTGAAGAACGATCAGAGCAGATCAATTTTCAAGGTATTTATGTTTATTTTAATTTTTTATTAGTTTCAATTATTCTTAATTAGTTGTAATTTAATTATGTTTACATTGTTTTATTACTTAATAAATTTAAATTATTAGTATTGTTCATAGTTAATGGTAATTAGGAATAATTAGTAATAATTTTTAATAATTAAGAATAAATATTAATAATTAGTAATAAATACCAATAATTAGGAATACTAACATTATTACATTATTAGTCTATTTTATTATTAATATTAAAATAATATAATTTTTTATATATATACAATTCTCTTTTCATCTGTGTGTTTGCTGTCTTCACATGTATTATTTGTATGTGGAGATAGAAAACGCACAGATGAAAGGAGAATTGTATATAAATTAGAAAATTATATTATTTTAATATTAATAATAAAATATATTAATAATGTTATTATTTGTAATTATTGGTAATTATTCCTAATTATTGATAATTATTCATTTAATTACTAATAATTAGGAACAATTATCAATAATTATCAATAATTAAGAATAATTAGTAATAATTAGTAATAATTACCAATAATTAGTAATAATTAGTAATAATTATCAATAATTAGTAATAATTACCAATAATTAGTAATAATTACCAATAAGTAGTAATAATTACCAATAATTAGTAATACTTACCAATAATTTGGAATAATTACCAATAATTAACAATAATTAGTAATAATTAGTAATAATTACCAATAATTACCAATAATTAGTAATAATTAGTAATAATTACCAATAATTACCAATAATTAGTAATAATTAGTAATAATTAGGAATAATTAGTAATAATTAGGAATAATTAGGAATAATTAGTAATAATTAGGAATAATTAGTAATAATTAGTAATAATTAGTAATAATTAGTAATAATTAGTAATAATTAGTAATAATTAGTAATAATTAGTAATAAGTAGTAATAATTAGGAATAATTAGGAATAATTAGTAATAATTAGGAATAATTAGGAATAATTAGGAATAATTACCAATAATTACCAATAATTACCAATAATTACCAATAATTACCAATAATTACCAATAATTAGTAATAATTAGCTATAATTACCAAAAATTAGGAAAAATTAGGAAAAATTAGGAAAAATTAGGAAAAATTAGGAATAATTAGGAATAATTACCAATAAGTAGTAATAATTAGTATTAATTAGTATTAATTACCAATAATTAGTATTAATTACCAATAATTAGTAATAATTACCTATAATTAGTATTAATTACCAATAATTAGTATTAATTACCAATATTTAGTAATAATTACCAATAATTAGTAAGAATTAGGAATAATTACCAATAATTAGTAATAATTACCAATAATTAGTAATAATTAGTAATAATTACCAATAATTAGTAATAATTACCAATAATTAGTAATAATTAGTAATAATTAACAATAATTAGTAATAATTACCAATAATTACCAATAATTAGTAATAATTAACAATACTTACCAATAATTAACAATACTTGCCAATAATTACCAATAATTGCCAATAATTACCAATAATTAGTAATAATTAACAATAATTGCCAATAATTACCAATAATTGCCAATAATTAGTAATAATTGCCAATAATTAGTAATAATTGCCAATAATTACCAATAATTGGTAATAATTACTAATAATTCCCAATAATTATTAATAATTAATAATAAATATTAATAATTACAAATAATTAGTAATAATTATTAATAATTAGTAATAATTACCCATAATTAGTAATAATTACTAATAATTAGTAATAATTACTAATAATTAGTAATAATTACTAATAATTAGTAATAATTACTAATAATTAGTAATAATTAGTAATAATTAACAATAATTAACAATAATTACTAATAATTATTAATAATTAGTAATAATTAGGAATAATTAGTATTAATTACCAATAATTAGTATTAATTAACAATAATTAGTAATAATTACCAATAATTAGTAATAATTACCAATAATTAGTAATAATTAGTATTAATTACCAATAATTAGTAATAATTAACAATAATTAGTAATAATTACCAATAATTAGTAATAATTACCAATAATTAGTAATAATTAGTATTAATTACCAATAATTAGTAATAATTACCAATAATTAGTAATAATTAGTATTAATTACCAATAATTAGTATTAATTACCAATAATTAGTATTAATTACTAATAATTAGTAATAATTACCAACAATTAGTAATAATTAACAATATTTACCAATAATTACCAATAATTACCAATAATTACCAATAATTACCAATAATTAGTAATAATTACCAATAATTACCAATAATTGGTAATAATTACCAATAATTGGTAATAATTACCAATAATTAGTAATAATTCGTAATAATTACCAATAATTAGTAATAATTAGTAATAATTACCAATAATTAGTAATAATTACCAATAATTAGTAATAATTACCAATAATTAGTAATAATTACCAATAATTAGTAATAATTACCAATAATTAGTAATAATTACCAATAATTAGTAATAATTAACGATAATTAGTAATAATTACCAATAATTAGTATTAATTACCAATAATTAGTATTAATTACCAATAATTAGTATTAATTACCAATAATTAGTATTAATTACCAATAATTAGTAATAATTACCAATAATTAGTAATAATTACCAATAATTAGTAATAATTAGTAATAATTACCAATAATTAGTAATAATTAGTAATAATTACCAATAATTACCAATAATTAACAATACTTACCAATAATTACCAATAATTACCAATAATTAGTAATAATTACCAATAATTACCAATAATTACCAATAATTAGTAATAATTACCAATAATTAGTAATAGTTACCAATAATTAGTAATAATTACCAATAATTAGTAATAATTACCAATAATTAGTAATAATTACCAATAATTAGTAATAATTAGCAATAATTAATAATAATTACCAATAATTACCAATAGTTACCAATAATTACCAATAGTTACCAATATTTACCAATAATTACCAATAATTACCAATATTTACCAATATTTACCAATAATTAGAAATAATTACCAATAATTAGAAATAATTACCAATAATTAGAAATAATTACCAATAATTTGGAATAATTACCAATATTTACGAATAATAACATTAGTACATTATTTGTATATTTTATTATTAATATTAAAATAATATAATTTTCTATATTATATAAAATTCTCTTTTCATCTGTGTGTTTTCTGTCTCCACATGTAATATTCGCATTCTTTTTCAAAATTATCAACCTACTCGCCAATGGAGAGGTGAAAGTGAATGCAAATATTACATGTGGAGACAGCATTTTAAACACACAGATGAAAGGAGAATTGTATATAATATAAAAAATTATGTTATTTTAATATTAATAATAAAATATACTAATAATGTAATAATTTTATTATTATATAATTAATGTTTATGAAAAAATTATATTAGTATTATTAAAATAATAAAAAATTAATATAATATTAAAATTATCAATATTTGTAACATGTTTTGCTTTATTCTCAATATATTCAATCTTTACTTGAGTGTTTTTTCTAACAAATTATTCAAAACCAGAAATGCTTTTATATTTTATAGAGAAATATGGAACAACGAGGTCGTCAACAATCATTATTAGGTGACCGCATATGGATAAATCAACGTAGAAATACAAACGGTTCTGGTTTAAATCCAGTATATGTTGAGGGTGTGGAGACTTTTTTATCATTTGCGGCATCAAATTCAGAATTTGTTTCAGAAGGCAAAATAAAATGCCCTTGCAGAAAATGTGCATTGAGAACGTTTGACAAAGTGGGAGAACATCTCTTGCGTTTTGGTTTTCAACCAGATTATATTTTTTGGTATCAACACGGTGAACGCAGTTCCAGAGCAGGTGATACCAACTTGATTCCGGATCCATCCCGATTTCAAGATTTAGTACATGATGTTGCAGGTTCATCTGTTCAACATACAGAAACTCCAGCTGATATAGCTTCAAATCCTGAGTTGGCACCATCTGAATTTTATGAGTTGTTGAAATATGCTGAGGATGCATTATATCCTGGCTGCAATATGAGCAAATTAGAAGCAGTTGCAAAATTTATGGCTATCAAATCAGATAACAGAATGTCAAACTCCTATTTTGACCAGATATTTTCTTTGCTGAAAACACTGTTACCCGAAGGAAATGTTTTACCTGCAAATTACTATGAGAGTAAGAGGCTGGTTCGAAATTTGGGACTTACTTGTCAGAAGATTCATGCATGTTCAAATGACTGCATTTTGTATTCTGGGGAAAATGTGTCGTTGGATAGTTGTACTACATGTGGGCAACTGAGATATAAAGAAGGATAACACGGGAAGTCTTGTTTGATTCCTGTAAAACAGTTGAGATATTTTCCGCTTACATACAGACTTCAGCGTTTATTCATGTCTAAGAATACAACGACAATGATGTCATGGCATAAAGAGAATATTTCAACCAATAAAAGCTTAAATCATCCAGCCGATGGTGATTCATGGAAACATCGATATTAAATGTAAAAGTGTTATCGCAGTAAATGAACCATTCTTATTGGCTCAACAGGAATATCAAGTTTATTATGCAAAGTACTGTGCAATATCAAGAGACTTGACTGATTGGTGGAGTATAATAAAAATCAAAATTCGAGACAATCAGTTTAGTTAAAGTGAATGTGCTTTCACTGATGTGCAAAGAATTGAAGTTTTTCAAGAGAGTACTCAAAATCAATCTTTTTTACAGAGAGACATGAGTATCGATGACGACACCCCACATTTAAGAGTCGGTGATGAAGATGATGTTAATGATGTCACATATGAATTTGAAATGGTAAGAGATGAAGCAACTGTAACTCGAATGGATATCGATGATGTTGAGGAGGAATATGAAGATGACATTGACATATATGAAGATGATGATGAAGATGAACACTGATAGAATTACATGGTATTTATATACAATCATAATATGTATATATGTATATATGTATATATAATAGTAATTATCAATTATTTTCTAACATTAACATTTTTTGTTTCAGATGGACGAGGCCACATTTCGTGAGTTGGCGGATGCTGACCTGACTTTCGATGCGGATGCGTTGCTGACAGATGACCCTCAGCCTGCAGGCGCTCCAGGGAGTACGCGGAGGGGGCGCGGTCTTGCACGGTTGATGATTCCTGACCCCGTCCCTGAGCGACGTCCACGTCTTGTGTTTGATCCACGCACACAGAGGTGTGATAACCTGTGGATTTGACTAAGATTTCATTAATATATTCACATAATAAATGTTTATTATTTTTTCAGTTTTCCGCATATAGCAGTCGGACAGGGCAGCGCTATTTTGCGCAACTATTTCTATCAGCCGTGGACCACATGGGAGCAGATTCCCATTGATGTGCAACAGGCCATGTTCGGCCATTGGTTGGTACGTACGTAAATAAATAATTTTTATTTTGAAAATTATTTCATTTCTAACTTGATATTTTGATTTATTTGTAGGGTTTATGGTATCCGATTGAGGATACCATGCGTGACGCCATCCACGAGGCATGGGAGGTGGCCATGCGTGATCGCCTTCATCAGTTTTTGCACAATTTAAGAAAAGCTGCGATGAAGAAAGCAGGAGTGTCAGATTTTGAGGAGTCATGTAGATCACACCGACCAGAGTATATTTCATCCCATGTATGGGATGGATTATGTGCGCACTGGTTGAGTGGTGCCTTTTAGAGGAGATCATCGGTGGGGAGGCAGAATCGGGGGAGACAGGAGGTGACTCATCGAGCTGGGAGTCGTTCTTTCAGTACTCATAGACAGCATCTGGTACGTACATTATTTATAAGTATTTTATATAACTATAAATATTAATAGTTTATTTTTTATTCTTATAGGCTGTCGAGCACCCCGATATTATAGAGTACGACGTATATCGGAGGATGTATAGTGATCCTGCTACTGGGGAGCTCAGAGGTGATCGTCAGCATCACATCGTGGTCAGTATTATTTGTTTTCAAGTTTAAAAATTAACTGCATATAATATATTCACAATTTTAATTTTAAATTGCAACTATAGGAGTCATATGAGGCCGCAGCGTCACAGGCCCGGCCTGAGAGTCAGGCCGAGTCATCAGATCAGACCATTGCCCGTCAGTTTGATGAGGCGGCATGGATGCAGGCCACCCAGTATGCCTTCGAGAAGGTTCGGGTAGTTGGTATCGGCTCTCGACTGACTCCCGGAGATTATTATGGCAGTGCTGCGATGTCGGTGTCCAGCTCGAGAGGAGCTCGTGCATCTTCTTCTACTACACAGTATGAGGATCAGTTGCGATCTCAGACATCACAGATAGAGAGTCTCCGACAAGAGCAGGAGCAGATGCGTCAGCAGCATGAGGAGGAGCGTCGACGCCAGCAGTAGTTGTACGAGGAGCAGACGAGTCGGTGGCAGCAGCAGCATCAGGAGTAGATGGAGTACATGCGCCGACTCACTCATGCTTTAGAGATGGAGTTTCCTCCACCACCATCTGTAGATCCCCCACCTCCCCCCTCCTTCAGATTAGAGTTTGTATTTATGTTATAAAATTTGGGAAATCAAAATATTTTTTTTTCTATTCTTAGTTTTTGTCTCATTATAAAATATTAATAATATTATATTTTTAAATAACAATATTAATATGAATAATAATATTATTTAGATTTTATAATATTAAAATATATATATATATATTAAAATTTTATAATATTAAAATTTAATTATATTTTTTTAATACTTGAATTATTTTAATATTTGAATGTAAAATAATTCTATTATTTTTATATTAATTAAAATAACTTATTAATATTTTTTTTATTTATGAATTATAATTCTAATATTATTATATTAATTAAATCATTTATTAATATTCTATTATTTTTTATTTTTGAATTATAATTCTATTTTTATTATATTAATTAAAATAATTTATTATTTTTATTTGTGAATTATAATTCTATTATTATATTAATTAAAATAATTTATTAATAATTTATTTTTTATTTTTTTATAGTATTTGCGACGGGACCCGTCGCAAAAACTATTTATAGTATTTGTGATGGGTCCCGTCGCAAAAACTATTTGAAAAGTTTTTTACAAAAATACGGAATACTATTTGCGACGGGGAGAATGACCGTCGCAAAAAAAGGCTTTAGCGACAGGCTCATCACAAATAAGTGTTGTTGCGACGCCGTTTTCAGCAACGGGCTATTTGCAACGGGCCCCCGTCGCAAAAAGCCTTTTGCGACGGGATCCCGTCGCAAATTCCCCGTCGCAAATACCTGTTTTTCTAGTAGTGTATGGACCAAATTCCCTTGTTGTTATTTCATACACATGTTGGGTGAGAAATTCTAACAAGTATAGTGATATATAATAAGGAATGACAACACCTTGAGTGATAAGGTGCTAGAAGGACCCTTACTTGAGTGATAATGAAGTTATCATAATATAACATGATATCTAACCCTATCATGATTGATAAGGTAGTGGTCAATATAATGGCCTCACCTTGAGTGATAAGGTTCTATATGAATCCAACCATGAGTGATAATGGTGCGTTTGGAATGTGATATTAGACCTACCATGGTTAATATGGTATTATTTTAGAAAATGGATTTACATTGATCATAATGTATTAACATGGATGTTTGTTGAGTGAGAAGGTTGGTATGTGATATATAGTTGTATGAGACACTACCTTTAGTAGTATAAAAGATGTTGGGAGTTATGTGATGAGCTATATTGAGTGAGAAGTATTAGTCTAGGGATCTGATAAGGGTAAAAGTAGTGGATGCATATAAATATGTTGGGCTAGAAAAGACATGTGTGAAGATAATTTACTATTTTGAAAGCGGTAAATTACTACTTGTGTAGAGGTAATAAAGAGGTAATAAAGAGGTACATGAGGGAAAATATTGATCCTTGGCATTTTTTACTTAGCAGTAATGATACATGTGGAACTTTTCTGAGGACATAAATTGATTAGTTGAATGAATGTATATATATGATCCTTGGCATTTTTTACTTAATCTCATTCTGCAGTTCCCTAATTGGGTTCAAGGAACTCAAGTTCATCTCCATACTCATCCACCATCCCAACCCCCCCCCCCCACTACCCCACCTGCACAGCCCCCCCCCCTGCCTAGCTTACCCCCCTGCACATCCCACCCCCTCCCCCACCTGCACAACCACCACCACCCACCTGCACAACCCCCTTTCCTAGCCCCCTCCCCCATCTGCCCAGCCCCCCCACCTACACAGCCACCCCCCACACCTGTACAACCCCCACTACCCCACCGGAACAGCCCCACTACCTAGCCCCCTCCCCCCTGCTTAGCCTAACCCCCTGCACATCCCACCCCCACCCCCACCTGCACAACCACCACCCCCACCTGCACAACCCCCCTGACCAGCCCCCTCCCCCATCTGCCCAGCCCCCCACCTACACAGCCACCCCCACACCTGCACAACCCCCCTCCCCCCTTCCCAGCCCACCCCCTCCCCACCAAACCCCCTACACAGCCCCCCTCCCCACCTCACCCCCGCCAAGCACCACCGCCTCCCCCACAAATTCCCGTAGGGGAGTTGATTTTATGTTTTAATCATATTTTTTGGTGACCCATTCAGGATTAAATCAATGGATACTTTGGAGAAATTAGGTGTTTTGGGATATTTTTGGGGGGTTTAGTTTGGGAGAACTCATGTACATGATGTGTAGTTTTGAGAACACACATCATGTGTTCTTCATACTTGGGAAAGATGCATTTTGGGAACTAAAAGATTAATACAAGGGGGTGGGTTACACGCCATGTAGTGGTGACTCGGGGTGTGCTAGTGGTAGATGGCCATGTAGGGTATAAATCTTTATCTAGTGCGAGGTACATGGATAGGCATTTTGCGTGGGTAGACCTTGTGTGGCGGGGATATATGGATAGGTACATACATGGGAACTATATGTGGGGTAAAGATTGTGTATGGGGTGATACATTCCACGTAGTAGGGAATTTTTCATGCTAAGTGGGGCCTTTTATGTGAATGTACCCAGGTGGGAGTAAACATCATATACCGGAACACATGATGTGTACTTTGGAAAAGTACACACTGAGTAGTCAATGTCACATAGAATGAGGGGAAATTTTGGGTTACATATCATGTACCTAAAGTACAGGTTGGGTACTTTTTTCTCCGTATTGTGTTTACCCTATTTTATCCCTGGAGTCAGAATTCGAATTATGAGTATTCAATTTTGATAAGTTTTTCATTTAAATTTCCATGATGGAATACTTTCTGTGTTTGAATGTGGTCTTTATGGTGTTTTGGACTAAAATAATTCTTTATCGGGATTTCTTCAAGGATTGGATTCAGAATCTTCCAGCAGGTTGGGTTGTGAGATGAGAATCATATGTGAGGGTTATGAGATCATTAGTTGGAATGGATTGTGAAATATAATCTATTTTTGTTCAATGTTCTTTCATATAGATCCAGAAAATTAAAATCAAGTAGTATATATGAAGAGATCTTGTTTTATCCAGACATGTTGGTACCTATTTCTCAAGGTTAGAACAGTTGAGGATTGCTGGCTTTTTTAGGGTTGGAACTATTGGAACCATTGGGATGGGATGATGTTGTGGGATAGAAGTTATGGTTGTATTTCCTTAAGATATTTATATGCATCAAAGGGACTCTTGAGGATACCATAGTGGGCTTGTTACTGATTGAGTGACCAGGGTTTTCTATACCTGTTAATTAATAATGCCCACATGGAGTGGTCAATCTTGTACTACAGAACCCTTGTAAGGTAAAACTTTTATGGTTGTCATGAGGACCATTGATAATTCATTGGTTATTCATTTCTTTTATATACCCCATTGGGTTCATTGTTGATAGATGATCAGTTGGAGACGTTGTTGATCGATGATCATTTTTTTCTAGTCATTGATGTATTGGTGATTCCATCAACATGGATGTTCTTTCACCCCCATATCTTATCTTCTCTCACCCCCAACACATCCCCCCCCCCTCTCCCCCACCTGCACAACCACCTCCAACCCCCTGTCCATCCCCCCTCCTCCTCACCTCACCCCTTCCCATCCCCCCCTCCAGCACATCCCCCCCTCCTCCCCACCTCACTTTGACCTCTTCAATATCAATCAAAATGATTCTATACAGGTAAATTACAACAAAAATGCAACCTAAAATGATATATTGCTTGTGTTCAAAAGGGGGTCATAATAGACAGTACATTGCAGTGAAATGGAACCAAAAAATCAAAAATAAATGAAGGCATACATACTGATTTAAAGTGAATGAACTAAAATTACTTGAATCAAAGACACGATGACCGGTTGGAAAGTAGAGTTAGAACCCTAGAGGGCAGGTAGGGAAGCAGGGTTCCAAACACAACCTAAAATCATAAGGGGATCATAACACATACTCATTTAATGTGGAAGAATAGAGCGTTGGAAAACCAGACCTGTCACGCTGGTAAGTAGGGTTCGCGACGAGAGTCGGTTGGGAAGTAGGATTCGTGTCGAGCCATTGGGAAAAATATTCCATATGGGTGCGTCGAGCTATGGTTTAGCGTAAAACAAGAAGGGTTATTGGTTCGCATAGAGATTTTAAAAAACAAGCGCGAGCGCTGATGAGCGGGGAGTGAGGAGCGGCGATCAGAAAGCGGCGAGGGGTGGTTGGGATGGGAGCGGCGGCGAGGGGTGGTCGGTATGGGAGCGGCGGCGAGGACGGGAGGAGTATGGGATTGGCGCTGAGGGTTTGGAGAAGTACAGATTAGCGATAGGAGAAGTATCCCGACAAAACTATGAACCGCCATAGGGTGTCGTCCTGGAGCAGGGCCAAATCACGGCATGACCAGAGCGTGACCGCAGCGTGACCACGGCGTGACCGCGGCGTGTTGGCCCGATCTAGTGACATCTGCGGGGTATCATCTTCCGGCGAGGAGCGAAGGGAGCAGGAGGAAGTGGGGAAATATTCCGGTCGTCGCCTACCTCCCCATTAACTATGGATGTGGAATGTATCTAAAACTCTATCTAGGTATCATACATCAAATTCTGATAGTATTGAGAACCGTCGCGAGATGTCATCCTAGAGCAGGGCCAAATCACGGGATTACCGCGGCATGACCGCAGCGTGACCGTGGCGTGATCGCGTCATGTTGACCCAATCCAGTGACATCTACGGGGCAGCGTCTTCCGACCAAGAGCGAAGAGAGAGGAAGGAAGCGGGGAAACATTTCAGTCATTTTCTACCTCCCCATTAACTATCGGTGGGTAATGTATCTAAAACTCTATCTAGGTATCGTACATCGAATTTCTACAGGACTGTGAACCATCATGGGGTGTCGTCCTAGAGGAGGGCTAAATCATGGCATTATCGCAGCATGACCACGACATGTTGGTTCGGTCGAGCGACATCCACGGGGCATCATCTTCTGGCCAGGATTACAAATAAATCCTATGTAGTTTTCCTTCACATTATAGAAACCAATCTTATGTTATAAAAAACAGACTCTTGATTCGATATTGTGGTATGATAAAGATATATATATGATATTCTTTGTTTTTAAAAGTGGTACTAGGTAGTTGAAACTGCTGATTGAGAGTCAAATTGTCTAGGTGTATTACTTATCAATGGTATATGCATTTCTAGGAACTCTAATAGTAAAAATTCAGTCACCTTAAGAACAATAGAATTTGAGTATGTTTTAGCATCTCAGGATGCAACACAAATCTTATGGGAGAATTCATATATGTAAAAAATTAGATGTGCATCGAGGCCAGACAAACACCCCAAACATTGTTAAGATGAAGCTTATGGTGGGGAGCACCATAAGCCTGACAGGTGTTAAACAATGACACCATCAGTGTTTTTAAATATATAGGCTCAAGTAAACACCCAAATGGATTTCTCCATAAGATAAGGTCACAACGGACATGATAGAACAAATCAACTATTTAATATGTTATAACAAGGGATCTTTAGAAGGTTGTAGTGAGCAGCACAATGACGCAACGTCTAAATGGAAACGTAACGAAGGAAAAGAATCATATAGCCTAAATTATCACTGTGATTTTTCGCATACAGCGCACCTCCGTTGGAGGGGTTTTATTATAAAAACATGACTTTGTTTATCAAATGAATCAATTATATTAAAGAAAACTTATTCAAGATATGCAATTCAATATAATTAAGCAGAATTAAGAAAGAATCTATATTCAATTTAAAGCATTTCTAAATTAAAGAGACTATGAGAGGGACTCTACATCAAGGTGGAACCAAGCCATCCACTTCGGCTATTGGAGCTTTCTAACTAAAAGTGTTTTCTCCTCCACTGGGTATACGCACCTTCACACACATGCAAGGACACCTAGCCCCTATGCACACACCTGCATGGCCATGAGCAAGTGCAAGAGGATCCTTGCACATATGCTTATATGCATATATCAGTCTCCACTCACCTACGTATGAATTTATATATATATACATGGGAACACCTAGCCCCATACATGCATAATCACTACCATGGGTGACTATACATGTAATGGGGGAACCCACATACATATACTTACTTACCTATGCACATGCAGGCGAGTCACCCTTGACATGGCGACTCGAAACCAATGAGCAGGGATCAACACACTACACAAAGGATATTAATAACCTTAAAACACATGAAGGACGCTACATAACCAGTGAAAAACCAACCAATGACATTAAAGCCTTACCTAGATTGGCAGTGGAGAACCAAATCCACCCGAACCAACACGAAACGATCCAACACCCTACCGAAAACATAATATGGATTCAAAAACACTAAATCCCCAAATACATGAGGTGAGGGACAATTAGTAACCATCGAATATTACCTCGGATCAAAGTCGGTGGACTGAATTAATCTGAACTCCTTCTGGCCCCCTTCGCAGAATATAAGTACCCTTTGGCATTATTATTTATGGTTTTAGTTCTTAGCCTATTGTCATGGGGCCTGTCCACGTGAATAATTCTTGGAATATAGGGTTCATTTGAGATTTATGCGCTTTAATGTGATTGATGTCACTAAAGATGAGGATTTAGATCAAGTAAAATATTCCTAAGAGGATTGGGCCTTGTAGTGATAGGTGTTGCAATTGTACATATAGCGTTTGATGAGGAAATACTTATGAGGATGGATTTAAATCTTGGTAGGTTCTTAGAGTGGGATGGTCCCTCTGAGTATATAAAATGTATTATGAAATGTTTTACTCCATTTAATGATTCAAGAGTTCAACTAAAGAGATGAAGGATGAGATTTTAGTGTGGGTATTGGGTATTGTCAGACAGATTGGCATTATAATTCCAAGAGGCTTGGTGTGATTTAGCTTAGGATGGAACCTGGTTAGTGGGGCTGGGTTATAATACATGATTTTTATGAGTTTCTTGACTGGATTATTGAGAATATAATGTAGATGGGTTCCAAATGGTGTTCTTTTGTGACTAGGACAATCATAAGGTGAATAGTCCTCTTTGTCTAGTTGGATGATGAGATGTGCATCGAGGCATGGGATAATCCTCGAGAGATGAGTCTAAACTATGTGACTGAGAGGATAGACTAGGATAGGTTTGACAGGATTGGGTGAGTGGCCAACCCATGCGAGGGTGATACGATGTATGGAGACACTTGGAGACACTTGGGGTTATTTATGCTATCTCATGGAGACACTTGGGGTTATTTCATAACTCGAACATACTCCAGAAATGATCCCACATGATGTTTTAGAAAAATGATTCCATCTCATAGAAGGCTCATCTATCTTCCAATGTTTCCTCACAATCACACCTCATGGTATTACAGTATACAAGTGATATTCGTCAAAATATATTCTTAGGATAGATATCATATCCCTCATCGAACCACAGATAATCCTTTGAGGGATTAATCAGTTTGGGAAATTGTGATTTTTGACCTTCTTAGTAAACAACCCATAACAATTTTCCTTTCTTTTCTTTTTTGTATTTTGAAAAGGAATAGATTACGAATGAAACACAACAAATGGTAAATGGATCGCAACAACATAATCAAGTGAGCATATCATACATCTCTGGAAGTGGAAGTATCCCATGATCTTTGAATGTCCCACCCGCACTTGTTCAAAGATATCCATACGAATTGTACAATAATTAGGGTATGAATGGAAATAGGATTGAAATTGCTTCATTATAATAGGCTATTAATGTAAACTAAGTGTTGAATGATGGATAGATATCAGGTGGGTCTTAGGGAAAAATTGTCTATGAAAGAGTCCTAAATCATTTTAGTTTTATACTTGTTCAGTCATCACTAAGATAAGATCTCATTGCAAGTTCTAGTCAGTTTACATGCCCCTGACATCTATCAAGAAATATGCCCAAATAAGAGTATGAAATTGAAGGATTAGATTCCTCTTGGGAAGTGAGAATAAAAAAAATGGCAATCACAAAGGGCATAAATCCTAAGTAATAGGTCAATTTGTAATTATTTCAAAGATTTTGAATTTGAATTAATTCCCTAAACATAGCAATCATTCTAAACAAATCTAAGTAGGAGTCAAACATTGTCCTTGGAACATTTACACATAACTTTTTTTAATAACAAGGGCATAATGATTCTCATGTTTAAATCATTCTTATTATTTTGAAAAATGTCTCATAGACAGGTGAGAATAAAAAAAATCCAAGTGCATAACATGTGAAATTGTGAGAAACTCCACCACACTTAAAATGAGGTAGTGTCCCTACTATCAATGAAATATAGGTGAGAGTGGTATGGCAGCGATTTTTAATGTTTGTGTGAATGGATATTGAAAAAAATGAAAATAAAAGGGAATTGAGAGCACCCTCAAAAAATCGGTATGCCATGGGGGTGTTTTCTACTGTAATCCTGTGTACCTGAAAAAGTGTTAGAGAACAAAATCCATTACAAGATAAAATATATTAGTTCACCAAGATAAATAGTTGGAAGAGTATATCAACATGAAAATATTGATCAAGAACCCTGGCGGGAGAAGAGGGAGCCGAGAGGGGGGACCTTCTGCGGGGTGTTCGACCATGGGGGGTCTCGCGTGTGACTGTAGAGGGGGCTGGGGGACGTCGGAGGAGGAGATTGAGGGGAGGGTGTTGTTGTCGGGAGTGGGAGATGAGAGGGGAGGGGGGACGTTGTTGTCGGAGAGGGAGCTGAGAGGGGAAGGGGAACGCCGCCAGAGGAGAGGGAGGGGGCCGGGAGGCAGAGGCGATGGCCGGGAGGAGATAGAGATCGAGGAGGGGGGAGGGGGTCAGGAGGCGGATGTTGGGGATGGTTCGGGATGAGGAGCCCCAATTTGGTTGTTAAAAATTTTTATTTCCCAACAGTTTAATAGAACCATTGGGAAAACCCAACCTAAAACACCTTATCCCAATGGTTTTGTTAAACTGTTGGGAAAACCCAACCTAAAATACCTTATCCCAACAGTTTTGTTAAACCATTGGGAAAACCCAACCTAAAAACACCATATTCCATCGGTTTACTATAACCATTGGAAAAGGGTCTTTATCCCAATAGTTTTATTAAACCATTGGGAAATAAGTGTTGGTATAGGTCCAAATTCTAGTAGTGTCTACTCCTAAGGACCCTCCAAAGTGAAAACCTAGAGCTTTTTCATACCACTTCACCCCCAAGATTACCTCACAAAATGACCCTCTTTCTAAAACATGAGTCTCCACACTTGTAACGTGGCTCTACCCACCAAGATAAGAAACACATACATAAGATAATTTCTTTTGAAAAATATCCACATGTAGGTACCCACCGTATACAACCTCCCTCCTTTCTACATTCTATGATTCCTAATAAAAAATACCACAAATTAATATATATGATATTTTCGTTTTTGAAATATCCTAATATAGGACCCCACTATGAAACAACCAGAATTATTGTGGCATATTTCTTCACATTTCACTATCCAAATGTCACAAGACCTTATTTTGAGACCTAATTTACCCATACATGTTTCTTTTTCATTATCAAAACCCTTTTATAAAACACTTTACATTCCATGACATCCATTGTCCAAAACACGACCCACCCTCTACAGAAATATCCAATAATGGAGAAAACCCCCAAGACACTATAATGTTTAATCAATAACCTAAAACATCTTATATTCCACAAAAAATTTGTAAAAACATATCCTAGAGTCATTCCCACCCTCAAAATCCTAATACGAATCCTGATTCTAAAAAAATTTCTTACCCCATGACTAAAATTCAGATTCCCTCAAAATTTGACAAACTATAATGATACATGTAGTCATAAAAACCCCTATAACAAAATCAATAATATTTATATTCTGAATAAAATCTAATTAGTGCACTATTGGAATAAAGGATACCCAAATCAAAGAAATGGAAACCAAAAAATTTGAAATATATCCTAATGAATTTGAGAGAAGGATTAAAATGAGTGAGCTTTCCCACATGCATGAAATTGAGGTCCAAGGAAAGGAGTTCCCAAAAAATATAAAATAAAATAATATGTGGAAGGCCCTTTTGATGAAATTAGAAAGTGGATACATGGGAAGAATAATCAACGACATCCCGATTGGTTGATCTTCCCCGGTGAATGACCAGTTAGGGATTACATGGAAATTTCCTCTATAATAATCTCTCAGTAGAGCTCCATCAATGACAGTGTCCATAATAATAATAATAATAATAATAATAATAATAATAATAATAATAATAATAATAATAATAATAATAATAATATATGATTACAAAAACCCTACACACAAGAAATATATAAGGAATCCAGTCAGGGGACTCAACCCTAGAATCATCGACCCAAACTCCACCCACACTAAGGATATAGCCAAGATTTGCGGGGTCTTATGGTGGTCTTAAGTTTGAGTCTCCTTGAGTAATTTATAGTTGTCAATAAATTTTATATGTAATTCACACCTAATACCTTGAAATATAGTAAATTATTTTTATTATATGTTTCATTGAGGTTATAGATTGCTTTTTTGTTGCCTTGGTTGGAATCTAGGTGATCTGGTGTTTACGCCAATCAATTTTCCTGCATGAGTGCATCCGTAATTTTCATTATATCTCCCCCAATACCCCAATTTTATTAATTATAATTATTATATATATTTTTTAAATATTATTATTAATAATTTTTTGTTTTTTAAAATAATAATAACAATAATTTATATAAATTAATTCATTTTTGATACCTTATAAGAGGTACCCTAAACTAATCCAAATATTAAACATGAATTGAATTTTTATCTAATCCAATAAAACCTAACTTGATGGAATTAAAAACCTTATTTTATTATATCAAGTACTAGATTAAAAAATATCCACTTTCATCCAAAAATAATACCTTAATTTTTTTTTCATTATTTTTTTCATTTTATTTGGATACAACATATAAAAATAAAATAAAATGTATAATTTGAAAAGTATCAATAGGGAAAAAGAGAAATTGTATTTTTCAAATTTAAGAATTCCACATAAACAACACGTTTTATTTATTATGATGAAAATTGAGTCTAAGAAATATTAAAAGAAAATTAATTGAGTTTTTTTGTGTCATTAGAGTGATGTAAGATGGGGTTCAAGGGAATCTATAATTAAATAATATGATTTAACTGAGGTTACTTATAAAATCAGTTGGAAAATGATCTATAGAGGGGATTTTTTTCAAAAAAAATAACATATAAATATATTATAATAAAAATAAAATGATGATGATGATGATATTTATATACTTGTAATAATAATTACTACTTATTACTATAGGGTTACAAGTAATAGAAAATTCCCACACCCATGGGATAAACTTAGCCAGGCCACATCACTACTCCAAAGGGTTAACCCATACCATATTTGACCCACTACAAGTGACCTAGATACCTTACATGAGGCCTAAAGACCCTCATTATGAATAATACTACTTCTATAGTTGAAAAATACTATTATACCCAGGATAATGAAACATTGATATTGTTATTTTCTCTATATTATAGTTATCATAATACTCATCCTTCTATAATACCATATCCCTATAAAATTAATAGATTACACTATAAATTTTCATCAAATAGGACTCAATTCACGGTTTGTTGGTTCTCATCACTCATCCCTTATTAATACACTTTAGGGATGAGTGATTTTTAATAATAATAATAATAATGTTAATAATAGTGGTAAATTTTTCTGTGTATATAAAAATAGAAATAATAATAATAATAATAATTGATTACATAGTGAAAATTAGGATTATAAACTTTGGTAATTTCATAGATAATAAAGTAAACTAGGGTTTTCCAAGGGATGTGGATTTTTCATTAGAACTCAATTTCAACCTATTGATCTGGGGTGATCTCTCTAATTCATCAGCTCTGGATAGATCTTCAATGAAATATAGGGTGGTTTCTTCCCCTCTCACTTATAGAACATTTTATGAAGATATTTCCCATTGATGCAACTTTACCTCTTTTTAATATAGTGCTTCGGTTTAGTTTATCAAGTGGGGTTACATAGCTCATATTGTTTCCATCCAGTATTATATTTTTTATAGGTCTGTGATTTTAATGTTCACAATTATCACATGATTTATTTTTCATATATGTTTTAAGCTATAAAATATAGATAACCTTGAGAGTCTTCTTTCTACTAAAAAGTTGTTGAAGGTATGTAAATGAATTTTTATGGGTTGTGGATTTTATAATTTGGTATTTCCCTCTAATTCATACGGATTTTTTTTGATTTACCTATAACCATGTATTACCTACATATAATAATAATGCCCTCACTTTAATCCCTTCACTATTAAGAACACTCAAATAAATTATGGGTTCATGTCATTATTTTGAACTTGATATTTTGGGACTGAAAGATATTTTTTTATATCACATCAGCTATTTTTGTTCCCATCATGCTGAATAAGGATACTAAAGGTGAAAGGTTCAATTATTTTTTATAGATTATTATTTGAAGTGGATCATGATTTATCCTTGATTACGAAAGTTTTCCTCTCCACTACTAAAGATGTAATGTCCCGGATTTTTTCATGTATTATTTTATTATTATATTGGAATTATTTCGAGACTAGGCTTTGAGATGGCATGTAGTTTCGAGGCCCAGTGAGCCCGGAACTAGTGTTTGAATTTACTTTAATAATTAAATTACTCGCACGTTCAGTTTTCCTGAGAAAGTGGAATAACTCCTGAAAGGGTGCGCGGATCAGAAATCTGAGGGCACCGTTGCGTTCAGAACATCGATTTTACCTTGGGCGAAGCCCGCAGGTCGGTGGTGAAATTTGGTTTTTGGGACATAACCGTAATAAAATATTTAATTTTTAAAAAAAGTTTTATTAAATCTTGTTACGTCAAATATCGATTATCTTTTATATAGAGATTTCTCAGGGGAATCAGGGTAACAATCCCCATAACCCTGAAATTATCTGGAGGCTCTGGGAAAGCTCTGGAGGAAACCCCCAACATGGCGGAGACGTTCTTGACGGATTTCAATGGCGAAGACGATGCGGCAAGCCGATCTTCGCCGAAAAATGTAGCGAATCTAGGTAAGAGGTTGATTTTGATTTCCCATTCCCCTTTTTTGATTTCCACGACGAATGAAGACTAATCCATGAATAGATTAGCCAGTGGATCGATCATTCTTGAGGGGTGGGATTTTGCGGGGATTTGTGGGGAATTGATTCTTGAATTTTGTTTGGTTTTGTTTAACCTTCTAATAGTGACGAACCAAGATCGACATGAATATCGATCGAGGTTCATCCCTCTCATTTTGATGTGTGTTCTCCTCCAAATTCTTCGCGTTCTTCGTGAGCGTTCTTCGTGTTATTCAAGGGGTGATGAACAATGGATCGTTGCGCATCTGTTCTGCAACATAACGATCCCAAATTGAAGGATCAACACCGTAGTGGTCTCACAGAGGTGTAACGATGGTTTCGGCGGACGGAATGAAGCGGATCAGAAGAAATCATTCTTCAGACGATTTATGATCGGATGGCCAGAATCGGATTTTGGAGCCGATTGAAGGCCCGAAACACACAGATTCATCTTCATAGAGACGAGGCGACCCGGTATCTAGAGTTTCGTGGTGAATGGAGGAACGAATCGAGATCTGGAGAATCGGTCGAGGCGCATGGAGGAAGATGCGGTTTCTGGGATTTTCCCGACTACACACCATGTAGTATGGGATACACGGCATGTGTTCGTCAGTAGGGTTACCCGGCGTGTACTCCGGGAGTACACAGACATGGGAAGAGACCGTGTATTGGCACATGGCCAGCATACACGGAACGAGCCCAGGCGCTCGAACACGACGTGTGTTTTCTTCTACACGCTGTGTAGTTGCTTTCGACAAGCCGAGTGACACATGCCAGTTACATGGGAAGCACCCGGGGTCAAGGAACACGACGTGTACCTTTTCTACATGCCGTGTAGTTTGGTTTTTCACGTCTTGAACGAAGGACATGGGCCGTTCACCCGGGCAGTACCTAGGGTCAAGGAACATGGCGTATAACCATACTACACACCGTGTAACTTTTTCTTCATGGCTTGATCCACTTTCCTTCTCTGACTTGGACTAGTTCATAAGGTTCATACCCTTGGTAATCTCTTGAAGGTTCTGGGATCAACTCCTTTATACAGGGGTATGATCCCTTCAACAAACCTCCCTGAATAGATTGGTTGGAATACCCTCTGTGAGACTTAGATCTGGATCCTCTATTCATTCTTGGAACCCTAAGTAGAGTTCTTGGTATCGACGTGACCAACTTTACCCGAGCACTGATCCTCTTCTTAGCTGATTTGCTCAGACTGATTTGTCGGAATCACCTCATGACTTGGTTGTGATCCTCATTTGAGCGTCTCGTTCCTAAGGTACTTCTGGAGTGTGTTCTCCCAGAACGAGTACTTCATGTCTCTTTTTTCAAACCTAGGAGTGTGTTCTCCTGATGATATGATTAGTGGAATCTTCAAGCTGGATCCTAGTGGCGGTATCTTGATGGGCATTTTTTATGAGTATATATGGATATTCTTGTTATATGTTCTATATACATATACTGTGTAGAGATGACTGTACCTTTATTCGTGGTATTTTCCTTTGTTGTATTACCTTGTGGTTTTCGGGGTGTCCTACTAGGTATTGTTATACTCACCCCTGCACGGGCTTTGCCCGCACGTGTCATGTCTTGTGCAGACGAGCGAGCCTTTGATAGGATTCTAGGCAGACCAGGACCGGACGGTGCTCAGTGAGATCAGATAGGCCGAGGTGCATTCCTTCAGCGACAAGTTGCAGTCCCAGTACCTTTCTCTATAGGTTGGACTTGCTGCCGAATTTCTTTTGGGGGGCTTGTACTTTTGGCCCAGGGTTTTACTTTACTGTACTTTACATCCTATCGTACTCTGTTGGTTTGGTTTTAGTGTATGCATGAATGTTTTCCTTTTAGTAGTTTTTACTTTGCATCTTTGTGGGCATGGAAATGTGTGTGCGTGTGTACAGGTTATAGGCAATGCCTCCCATGTTAGTAGCACGCCTACTCGGTGCTAGTCACCAGCCCTTGGCCAATTGGAGGTGGGATTGGGGAGTTGCAGCTCGGGCCCCACTGGGACGGGTCATGATAGAGTGGTATCAGAGGTGGTAAGTTCTACCTTAGTACTGAGAGTATGTGAGTTGGTTTGGGGCAAAGGTGTTAAGTGTTTTGAGTTTGGCTCTCAGGCCAGGGACCCCAGTGTTGGTGCGGCGGCTGACGTATCCATACACCAGGACTTTGATAACTTTCTTTTCGACTCGAAACATGAAGAAAAAAGTTTCATGGGGGAAAATAATGGTACATGCATCATATAGGAATGGGTTGTGGTTTCCATTTCCTTCTTGAGTCAGCTCCCCAGATATACTCACTGACTGTGATACATCTTGTTTCTTGAATAGGATGCCTCCGCGACACGCACCCACTAGGATCCAGCAGCTCGATCACAAGGATGACCCCCTCAGTGATGAAGCTTCGATACAGGGACCAGATCCCCTAGTTCTACCACCAGGTGGCGTGCCAGTTATCCTGCCCCTTGTGGAGCAGTGTTTAGCACCTGCTGTACCAGTGGAGGAGGAGCGCAGGCTGAGCGCACTCCATGAGTTTTAGAGACCGAGACCCCTCAGGCTTCGAGGCGAGCCTCACCCTTAGGAAGCATAGGACTGGCTTGAGATAGTGACCAGAGTCTTCTGTTTGTTCAGGACGCCAGAAGACCAGATGGTGATCCTGGTAGTGAGCCTTCTGCAGGTCTCGGTAGGGTGATGGTGGAGTTTGGTCATCCAGACTCACGACGAGGTGACTCTTTTATGGTCGGAGTTTGAGTGTCTCTTCAGAGAGGAGTTTTCACTAGTTACCCTGAGAGTAGTACGTATACAAGAGCTCCTTTAGCTCCAGCAGGGAACCATGTCTGTGGCTGACTATTCATCAAGGTTTACCGACCTCTCACGGTACTAGATAGATATGGTCAGAGATCAGTACTTCAGTGCTCAGACTTTTGAGTGGGGCTTGTGCAGAGATATCTAAGCTAGCATCATCCCTATGAGAATTCCTACTTATGCAGGGGTTCTCGACCGGGCTTTGGTGGCTGAGAGCTTCCTGGCAGAGCAGGGACAGCCGACAATTGTCAGTAGTGGGTGAGCCGGAGAAGAGACCTCGACGGCAGGGAGTCGACGTCAGGGACCTAGGTGTGGGAGACATTTCCAGAGGAGATCCCAGGACAGGGGATCAGCCGTACATGGTTCACAGGACACTTCCAACCAGCCTCGAGAGAGGTGATGTTACTCATGTGACAGCAGGGGACATCTTACTCGAGATTGTCCAACCTGCCATGCTACTGACACGGGAGCAGTGGATGGACCACCGAGGCAGAGGCAACGTGTGGAGCAGGAAGATCCACGAGGTGGTGGACGTGGCAGAGGATATGGGAGAGTATCTGGAGTTGGTCGGTGTTTCGACCCTTTACCACCACCCCCCAGGAGGTCCACCCCAGGCTCAGGGAGCTGGTGGACAGAGGAAGGGACAGCTGCAGGCGGTAGAGGCTTATGACCCAGGTACTACCGGAATGATTAGAGGTACTATTTGTGTCCTTTCTACTTTGGCTACCGTATTGATAGACACAGGTGCTATTCATTCCTTTCTGGCTGCTTATCTTGTTCGAGACGTTGAGATTCCAGTTGAGCCGTTGACTCGACCCTTATGCTTAGAAACACCAACTGGAGAAGATTCAAGGATCACACACCTTTGTAGGGAGTGTGATCTGACCCTTGGAGGTGAGAGTTTTGGTTGGAACCTCTTGGTTGTAGCATCGAGTCCTTATGATGTCATTCTTGGCATGGATTGGTTATCCACATTTCATGCCTAGATTGATTATTTTAGGCGAAGGGTGCGGTGTGTCCATAGTGATGGAATGAGGTTCTCTTTTGTCGATGAAAGAGAGACCCGGGCAGCGCAGGATAGACTCATGCATAAGAGGGCACAATCGATTTCACACCAGTTGGCTAGCCTAGCCTTTGGCGCGGAAGATGTTACGAGTTTCCAGTTTCTAGCAGTGGTGGCTGAGTATGAGGATGTCCTCGGGCTACCTCCCAGTCAGGAGATAGATTTCTGCATTGAGTTGAAACCCAGAACGACCCCGATATCAGTATCAGCTTATTGGATGGCTCTTGCAAAGCTTTGTGACCTAAGGGTGCAGCTGGATGACCTGCAGAATAAGGGATTTGTGAGACCCAGCGTTTCACCCTAGTCGGCCCCACTGCTGTTTTCCAAGAAGGAGGACGTGAGCTCGAGGCTGTGTGTGGATTACTGGCGCTTAAATCAGGTGACCGTGAAGAACCGGTATCCATTACCGAGGATCGATGACCTCTTTGACCAGTTGAGAGGGGCACGATGGTTCTTGAAGGTTGATCTACGATCAGGCTATCACCAATTGTGAGTACGGGAAGAGGATATACCGAAGACGACTTTCAGATGTCACTACGGTCACTATGAGTACTTGGTGATTCCCTTCGGCATGACGAACGCCCCAACAGTGTTCATGGGACTCATGACCCGGATCTTTCAGCCCTATCTAGACCGATTTGTAGTGGTCTTTATGATATCCTTTTGTACTCTGTGTCTGAGGAGGAGCATGTGAGACACCTAAGGATGGTTCTGGGAACACTTCAAGAGCACCAGTTTTATGGGAAACTCTCAAAGTGTTAGTTCTATTTATAGGAGGTCCACTTTCTGGGGCACGTTATCTCAGTAGATGGTGTATTAGTGGACCCAGCAAAGGTGGAGGCAGTGCTAGCATGGGAGCCACTCTGGAGCGTGACAGAGGTGCAGAGTTTCCTTGGGGTGGCAGGCTACTATCGGAGATTCATCCATTATTTCTCCCAGATTGTAGCACCCATGACAGCTTTGACCTAAAAGGGATAGCCTTTCATGTGGACCGAGAAATGCTAGCAGGCTTTCCAGCAGTTGAGACAGAGTCTGATGAGTGCCCCGATCATGAGATTACCGGAGGAGGGTGTTGAGTACGTAGTGTTCTGCGACACATCAAGAGTCGGGTTTGGTTGTGTTCTGATGCAGAGGCAAGTGGTGATTGCCTATGGCTCACTTCAGTTGGTGCCACACGAGCAGAACTACGTGACCCATGATCTCGAGTTGGCAGCGGTAGTCTTCGCATTGAAGATGTGGTGGCACTACCTGATGGGTGAGAGGTTTACCGTCTACTTTGATCACAAGAGTCTCAGATATATCTTTTCTCAGAAGGATCTAAATTTGAGAAAGAGGCGATGGCATGAGTTATTCCAGGACTACGACTTTGAGATCGTTTATACTCTTGGGAAGGGGAACATGGTGGCAGATGCTCTCAGTAGGAAATGCAGTTCACAGTTGCTGGATGAGGCGACAAGGCAATTGGCCTCTTTGAAGTTTTCCTTCGTGGATAGAGATGAGGGAGCTTACCTTCAGTCGATAGTTGTTACCCATCCACTCTTATAGTTAGTCAGGGAAGCACAACGTGAGGATGCTAGATGTGAGACTCTATGTGCTCAGATATCCACAGATGATGCTATTGATGGATATTCAGAAGGAGGGGAGAACATTGTCCTTTTCAGAGGATGCACGGTAGTACCAGTGATTTTGCGGGAGGAGGTTCTGAGGGAGTTCCATAAATCCCCTTTGGCGGTGCATCCAGGCATGGAAAAGATGTACCAGGACCTCCGACGTCAGTTCTGGTGGCCAGGAATGAAGAAGAGTGTGGCAGAGTTTGTTTCTCGGTGCCTTACTTGTCAGCAAGCTATCTCCAAGGTTCGTTGGTCCTTTTCAGTTTTTGAGTAGAGTTGGCGAGGTGGCGTATCTCTTGGCTCTACCTCCTCAGATGGACCGAGTACACAATGTCTTCCATGTGTTGTAGCTACGGAGGTACGTGCATGATCCATCACACGTCATCGACTGGGGCGAGATGGAAATCGACGATGGAGCGACCTTTGCTGAGTACCCAGTGGAGATCGAGGATCAGTAGGAGAAGATCCTTCTTGGATGAGCTATTCCCTTGGTGCGTGTATGGTGGCAGTACGGGAATCTCCAGGAGAGCACCTGGGAGCGGGAGGCTCAGATTCGCATGCAGTACCCACATCTTTTTGAGTATCCTTTGTTTTGGCTTTTCAGGGACATAAAATCCCTAAGGTGGGTGTGATGTAATGTCCCAGATTTTTCCATGTATTATTTTAATATTATATGGGAATTATTTAGAGACCAGGCTCTGAGAAGACATGTAGTTCTGAGGCCCAGTGAGCCCAGAACAAGTGTTTTAATTTAATTTAATAATTAAATTATGCGTGTGTGCAGTTTTCCGGAAAAAGTGGAATAACTCCCGAACGGGTGGTCGGATCAGAAATATGAGGGCACCGTTGTGTTTAGAAAATCGATTTTACCTTGGGAAAGGCCTAAGTTTGGCCGGCGCAGGTCGGTAGTGAAATCTGGTTTTTGGGACATAACTGTAATAAAATATTGAATTTAAAAAAATGTTTTATTAAACCTTGTTACGTAAAATATCTCTTATCTTTTAAATAGAGATTTTGCAGGGGAATCAGGGTTACAATCCCCATTACCCTGAAATTCTCCGGAGGCTCTGGGAAAGCTCTGGAGGAAACCCCCAACACAGCGGTGACGTTCTTGACGGATTTCGACGGCAACGATGACGCGGCGAGTGGATCTTCGCCGACAAACGCAGCGAATCCAGGTAGGATGTTGATTTTGATTTCCCATTCCCTGTTTTTTATTTCCACGACGAATGTGGACTAATCCACAAATAGATTAGCCCACAGATCAATCGTTCTTGCGGGATGGGATTTTGCAGGGATTTACGGGGAATTGATTCTTGAATTTTGTTTGGTTTCGTTCAACCTTCTAATAGTGACGAACCAAGATCGACACGAACATCGATTGAGGTTCATCCCTCTCGTTTTGCTGTTTGTTCTCTCCCAAATTCTTCGTGTTATTCATGAGCGTTCTTCGTGTTCTTCGCGGGGCGATGAACAATGGATCGTTGCACATCCGTTCTGTGACGCAACGATCCCAAATTGAAGGATCAACACTGCAGCGGTCTTACAGAGGTGCAACGATGGTTTTGGCGGACAGATTGAAGCGGATCGAAAGAAATCGTTCTTCGGAAGATTTCCATTCGGATGGCCGAAATCAGATTTTGGAGGCGATTGAAGGCCTGAAACCCACGGATTTGGATTCACGGAGATGAGGCAACCCGGTATATGGAGTTTTGCGGTGAACGGATGACCGAATCGAGATCCGGAGAATTGGCCAAGGCGCGGGAAGGAAGACGCGGTTTTTGGTATTTTACCGACTACACGCTGTGTAGTATGGGTTACACGTTGTGTGTTCGTCGGTAGGGTTACTCAGCGTGTACTTCAGAAGTACACATACAAGGTTAGAGACCATGTACGGGCACATGGCCAACATACATGGAGCGAGCGTAGGTTCTCAAACACTGCATGTGCTTTCTTCTACACGCCGTGTAGTTGCTTTCGACAAGCCGAATGACACGGGCCAGTTACACGGACAGCACCCGGGGTCAAGGAACATGACGTGTACCCTTTCTACACGCCGTGTAGTTTGGTTTTACATGGCTTGAACGAAGGAAGCATGCCATTCACACGGGCAGTACCCATGGTCAAGGAACACGGTGTGTAACCATACTACACACCGTGTAACTTTTTCTTCATGGCTTGAGATACTTGCCTTCTGTGACTTGGACTAGTTCTTAGGGTTCATACCCTTGGTAATCCCATGAAGGTTCTGCCATCAACTCATTTATATAGGGGTATGATACCTTCAGCAGACCTCCCTGAATAGAGTTGTTGGAATCCCCTCTATGAGACTTAGAGCTGGATCCTCTATTCATTCCTGGAACCCTAGGTAGAGTTCTTGGTATCGACGTGACCAACTTTACCCGGGCACCGATCCTCTGCTTAGCGGATTAGCTCGGACTGAGTTGTCGGAATCACCCCATGACTTGGTTGTGATCCTCATCTGAGCATCTTGTTCCCAAGGTACTTGTGGAGTGTGTTCTCCCGGAACGAGTACTTCATGTCTCTCTCTTCAGACCTAGGAGTGTGTTCTCCCGATGATATGCTTAGTGGAATTTTCGAGCTGGATCCTAGTGGCGGTATCGAGATGGTCGTTTTTAATGAGTATTTCTGGATATTATTGTTATATATTCCGTATAAATATACTAAGTAGAACTGACTATACCTTTTTTCGTGGTATTTTCCTTCGTTGTTTTTCCTTGTGATTTTTAGGGTGTCCTACTAGGTACTGTTATACTCACCCATGCACGGGCTTTGCCCGCACGTGTCATGTCTTGTGCAGACGAGAGATCCTTTGACAGGATTCTAGGCGGACCAGGACCGGACGGTGCTCAGTGAGATCAGACAGGCCAAGGGGCATTCCTTCAGCGACGGGTTGCAGTCCCAGTACCTTTATCTACAGGTTGGACTTATTGCAGACTTTCTTTTGGTGGGCTTGTACTTTTGGCCCAGGGTATTTACGTTACTGTACTTTACTTTCTGTCGTACTCTGTTGGTTGGGTTTTTGTGTATGAATGCATATTTTCCTTTTTGTAGTTTTTACTTTGCAGCTTTGTGGGCTTGGAGATATGTGTGCATGTGTACAAGTTATAAGCAATGCCTACCATGTTAGTAGCACGCCTACTCGGTGCTAGTCACCAGCCCCTGGCCTATTGGAGGTAGGCTTGGTGAGTTACGGCTCAGACCCCATAGGGACGGGTCGAGACAAAATATGACCTCAATCTAAAAATTATTTATGATCATCTACCTCTTTTTTTACACTCACTATCAACCCATTGGAAATTCCATAAAATATTTATCCAAAATACATACTAGGTGTTATCTATTCCCAATGGTAAAAAATTTAGGGAACTATTGAAATAGGAGAATGAAGGATCAAGGGGAAGGGAGTACTTATGGTCTTGAAAATACAGAATGTTTCTCTTTATGCAAACAAAGGGTAGCTACAAATGTCATGGGAGATGATCAATATATGGTTGGATGTAATGATTTGGGGAAATAACATCTTTATAGTTTGTAAAATGATCATATTTAACATCTTGTAGAATATGTTTTTCTGAGAATATGTTTGGAAGGGTACTATTTGGTAACAATGGTGTCACATATATAAGTTGGAGAAGGTGTGGCACATAATTTAGATCCTCTCCAATGTTTTTATTCTAGTGATTTATTTTTATTTGATGACTCCATTTATTTATTTATCTTGGAAATAAAAAAAATATGTAAAAATTATTTAAATTTAATTTCATATTAGTTTTTGTGTTTATTTAGAAGGAAATTTTAGTAATTTAAATAATAGATATCTTAATAAATCGTAAAAAAATACTATAGTTTGAAACTTCCTAACAAATTACTTTCACTGGCTTCAAGAGAACATTAGTGATTTCTGATAAAACCATTAGTAGATAAATCTATATTATAATATCATCATAAGATAAAAAAGTTGCTGTTGATATAGTTACAATTGACTTTAATATTTCCAGAATTTGGTTTCTGAACATTGTTACAATTCCATCAATAAAAAGAGCTGAAACATTGGGTGTTAGAATAATAGACAATTTTGATAAATTGAAAAATATTATAATCACTTGAAGACTTAAAAAACATAATGACTTTGTGAAATTTCAATTGTTTTACTTTTTGAGTGCTTATAAGGAATTATGTATTTAGAGGGTTTATTATAAAAATCTTATTATTTATCTTGTAGTTGTTCTTTTTCCAATACTACAAGATCAAGAGCTTATAAGGATAGAAATTTAGATGATTTACATATCATTATTAATGAATAAATTCTAGGGATAAGAAGATAGACTTTTCAGTGCTTGAACACTATACCCACAAACATGTTTTAAATAAGGGATTCTAAGGATATAATATGGTAGTCCTTTAAATAGGTTATATAATCAAGGATACCTTATAATAGGATTAAATTGATGGATAACTTGGATACAATCTATAGATCCAACTTAAACTCTATTTTAAAGTATGGTTTGAATATATCATTTAAAATATTATTTGGTTTCTTAACCAATACCCAAGGAATTGTTTTAAATCTTATGTTGTAATAATTTTTGAATTACCATTGGTTTAAATTTTCAATTTTCACTGATTAGATTAATATTTTCAGATATTTATAAACATCAAAAAATTTATTTCTAATTTTTTAAATATATTTCATATAGTTCAAATTTACGTTGCCACACTTTGAATTGATATGCATTTTGAAAATACGGTTTACTTAAAACTCAAAGGTTTGAAAAAACTTGTAAGTTTGTTTTAAAAATAAAATTCAACCCCATATTTTGATTAATTCCATTTATCCTTAGGATAAAATTTTGTTTCAGAGTAATTATCTATTTTATTATGAGTTTTTTTTGATTTTCTATTAGTGCATTGGAGTATCATCTCAATTTCCTTACACTAATTGTGTTAGTAGAGGAAAGTTTTTTTTTGGGATGATATGTTTTCTGATATGAACACTTGAAAAATTTAAATCTGTCCCAACCACCTGTATTTTATATAGATAATTATTATTTTTAGTGCAATTATATGAATCCTTATATCATTAACACCATATTCAACAACAATACTATGATGACTGAGTGTTATGAAGTTTTGGTGAAAGAAATTGTACATTTTTATCAAGAGAATAAACCATAATATCTGGTATATCATAAATTCTATAACACATTGATATGTTTTATGACCATTAAATTTTGTAGTTATAAATAATCATATGAAACAGTGAACGGAATCTTGAAGAAGCAATAAAATACACATTTTTGAACCTATAATGTTTTTGAAACACTAAAAGCGATATAGAGAACTGATTATCAAGCCTTTGATTTTAGTCCTGGTGAAATAATAACACAAATCCATCATTTTTTTTGAATAATATAAATAGTTTAAAATATTTGGACGAAAAACTGTTATCAATATATCAAATTATGAAAAATAATATTGATATAATGCCAAAAAGTGGTAATCAAAGAGGAAAAACATGGATAACACTAACAATTTGACTATGTTAAGTATAAATTACTTTATTGGGACTCTTATGAAATATGAAAGCACATTGAAGTGAGATGTTAAGAAATAAAAGAAGAAAAATGGAGTAGTACATGTTTATAATTCTAGAAATCCAATTTATAGTAATTTTAATGCATGAAAAAATGATTTTATATTTCATTTCTAAAAGTGAAAAATTATTAATTTTGATTAAAATAGTTGAGATGATAGTGATAATGAAGCTACATAGATTTCATAGAGGATTAATATTTTTTTCAATAATAATTACTTTTGATATAATTATTATAAATATATAAAAGGTAAATATCATACGAAGTACTATTTTGATGTTATATTCTAGGAATATAATAAGACATGTCACATTTGACCAGATTATCCTGACATGAAGAAGAAAGATAGAAAGTCAAAAAGATATTCTAAGAACAAAGGAAATAAGATCTTGGATACTATGGATGCCCTAATTACAAGTGAAGGTGATAAATGTTTTGAAAGTTTATCAAAAGATAATGGAAATGAAATTCAAAAAATAATTTGATTTATATATCCATTACTAAATATGAAAAATAATTAATGGATAAGGTAATTGTTGAACCCTCAACAAATTTATCTATTGATTCTAAATTTATTTTTACCTCTGAGGATGACTATTCGTCTTCATCATTTTATGAAAATTAAAATCTATAAGAAAATAAATAATTAACTTCATAAAAAGTAGATGATTAATATTTACCTACTTTTTATGAGATTTCTGGATATTTTAAACTCATTAAATAATAAAATAAGAAATTAAAAAAATAGGATTTTGATGAAGAAAAAATTATTAAAACCCAAAAAAATTCAAAATTATCCATCGAAATATCAAAAACGTCAAATGAATTTTATTAAAAAGATAAATAAATAATAAATTAATTTTATTAGAAACTTAATAATCATAATGTTTTTTTTATATCAAATATAAAGATAATAGTTTGAATAAAATGTTGTCTAATTTAACTTCTGATAAATAAAACTTTCATAATATTTATAAAAAAATTATACCCTATAGAAATTATAATGGAGTTGGTTTCACATTAAATAAATTTCATTTTCAATTAAATTATTTTGAATTTTAAATTTCAACCTTTTACACTAAATTTTAAATGGAAGGTCACTAGAATAAATAATTATCTTTTAAAAAGTTTTATCATTCTATTTTTACAATGAATTTAATTATAAAGAACTAAATCTTATTAAACAACGAAGTGTTGAAAAAATGTTCATTCTTAAAATATTATTTTCTAACATATCTAGATCTAAGAAACTTTGGGTATCAAGAACTTAATTTGATCTTTTTCAAGAAGAGGTTGAGTACTATAAACCAGAAAAAATGGTATATGGATTGTGGTTTTTCTAAAAACATGACATGAGAAAATTCTTACTATATGACCCCTTTTATTGTGAAGGTTAATTCTTGTTTAAAATCTTGGTTAAAATCTATTTTTAAGGATGATGAAGTGGTTTTGGGTGCATGAATAATTTTTAGAGTGTTTTGGGGGTGTGAGACACGAAAGGAGGGGAGAAGAGGCCAAAAAGTTCATATCTCCTAGTTGGCGCATGGTTAGGGTAAAATGTTTGCTTTTCTAAGGAAACCACTCGAATTAGAACCACTTAGGATAGAGATCCAATGGATGGTTACAACACATTTTTACCAAATTATGCGGGAACTACCAGGAAAATGTGCAACCCTTAAAAATTGGTAAATTCCCATTTTACCCTTATGATCCTTTTTTCTATCTTCCCTGATTTTTCCTCTCACTAAACCCCCCATAGCATAGTTTTTAAACTAGTATCCCCATATTCCTCCCTTGATGGTTCTCCTTCAATTATTGGGCGGTTTTTTCAAGTTTGAGTGCGAACCGAGGATCTGGGGGAGTCAAACACTCCTTTTACTCTATTCCCTAGATTAGGGATTATAAAGTCTATTGTCTTTTTACAATGACCTAAAACATAAATTTTACAATATATTTTATGTTTGGAATTTATATTTTATTTTAGTTTCAATCAAGGGATGCATTTGTGCTGGTAATCATCTTCCAGCATGAGGTAGGTGGTCTTAAATCTTTTTCCCACGATATTGATGTGTTATATGTGTATATAGTTTTCTATTTCACTACCACATCGATTTTAGATGTATTTGGTTATGGAAAGTAATGTGAATCTTAGGTTGAGGTGTGATACCCTTCATGGACCCCATTGGGTTCATCGATAATGTGAGACCAAACCTAGGGCTGCCCATAGGGAAAGTCAGACCCTTGTAGATGGAGAAAAAAATGGGTAAACCATGACATAGGGGTATTATGAGAGAGAATGTATAAAAAATGGAATTGGTATCTGTGTAGGGTTAAGGGGTTGTTTTAAATGATTATAATATGTCTTTTGTAAATGATTAAGATGTTTTGAAATGGTTTTGATGGTATGTTTCAGGGGTTTTACCCGATTATAGATTTATTAATGGAAATTGATGATTGAAAGTGATTAATATTTTTAAAATTGGTGTTAAACTAAAATTATTAAGAAAGGGTTCTTAGAAATATATTTCAAATGATGTTTGAATTGATGTCAAGGATCCCTTTTTGTAAAAATGGTTTTGCGGTTGTTTGGATGGTTGAAATGGAAAGGAAATACCTTTGGCATGTTTTAATTTTCAAAGAGTAAGACCCATGTTTTAAATGGTGGATTTAAGATGATTTAAAATGAGTATTTTGAATTGTGTTTTATGACATGATTTGATTTAAAGGTTCATTAGGACCATCTCAATTTAAAGACAGATGGTTTAGTGAGATATAACCCATGAAAAATATGTTGGTATGTTAACATGGATATGCATCAACTAAATGATAAAATGTGATTGGAAAATGACATAGCATAAATGGGTGTTTGAAATAATGGTATAAGTGATAATGGGTTATTCCTTATGAGTGGGATATGTTTAATGAGTTGTGTTTCTAAATGGTAAATATGTTTATGTGTTAATTCATGAAGATGATTTATGTGATGAATTAAATATGAAATGAGAATTTTGAATCTTATGTGTGTTGAATATGTTTGGTATGTGATGAGGTATATGTGGTTAATGTATCAACAAGAATGTTCACATGGGTTGGTGGTGTGTTATAAAGGATTGTGTATCATCCAATGGGTCGGGTTGGAATGATGCTCTAAACCCCACCCTGGAATGCAACGATTATGGATCCGAATTGAAGCACTAGGCCTCTATAGATGTATTTGATGAGACTACTTAGACCAAGGATCCAAGGTAAATGTGATATACTACCTATAATGATGATTCAAGGTATTTTTCTTGTGTTAGTTAATGTAATTTTTATCTTTTGTGAGATAAGGAACTTGACTTATCCCCTTATGCATGGTAATTAACCAACTTAGGACATAGTATAAATGATGAAAATTATTACCCTATAAAAGAAATGATGAGAATATATCAAGAGAACATTATGATCAAATGGTTATGTGATAGTTGTTTATTAGTTGACACCCCTTTTGGTTAAAAGTGTGTTTTCCCTTTTGGCCTTAGATTAGACTTCCCATGTGACTAGAGTTAGTTTTGTTGATTGGTTGACCCTAGAGAACTTAATGGTTAAAATTGATAATAAATGATCACTTAAATTATTTCCTCATTACCTTGTTTTCATGTTTCAGTTGTTTCTCAGAATACACTATTGTATAGATTATATATTACTTATGAAACCTTTGGTGGTGGCCTATTGTGTTGCACTCACACCCTCATTGGTCCTCCATGGTAATTGGGTACTCGAACAGATGATACTTTTTTCAGGTATAGGTTTAAGACCGGGGCCTAGTGTTTGGTTGGGAATAGGATGACGGGTTGGAGCATAGAATTTCAGGACTGGGTTGGGACATGGGAATGGCTTCAAAGTCTTTTGATAGTTTTTTTCTTGGTGTATATTGTATTATTTCCTAGAATATAGTGTATTCACTAGATTTTTTATGGCATATTTACCATGTTACTTATTTGTTTTTATCATATGTTATCCATTTATTGTTTCTATTGATTATTTTATTTGTTGATGTTACTTTTTTCATGTATTCACTCTTATTAGAAGGTATAGTATTACCATGTTTCTTTTTAGAACCACCCTACTAGTCGGAAACATCTGGTGTACAGGGAACCGTGCCTGAGGTCATGTGATGGCCCATCTTGGAGTGCTAGTTAGAGCGTATTATAGGTTGGGGATGTTACAAAGAGGAATAAGTGCTAGGTTATTTTTTCTTATTATTTGGGAATGGTAGACATGAGATATTTTATTTTCATAAGTTGGTAATGATCTCGTTCCTGGGTTCCTAAAGACCCATGTATAATAGAAAACCAATGTTTCCTATAGTGGGAACTGATGTTCTAATTTTTTCTTTTATGGTTTTTTGATATTTTCACTTTTAGTGGCATACTTGGATGTAATGTTATTGATATAATAGGGTTTATATCTTGGACCAACATGTAAAGAGAGGGTGTGTAAGTTTATGCATCATGTTAGGAATATAGTATAGGTAGGTCATCTGTATGTTGCATCTGATTGAGTTGTCAATGGCATGATGATAAATAAAAAATCTTATAAAAAGTGTAATTTACTGAAATGAGGGGTTTTAAAAAGTGGGTTAAAAAGGGTTTTGAGAAATTTAAATCCATGAGATTAAAAGGGTAAATGTTTTGAAATGAAATTTTGAATGAATATGATATATTTTTGAAATGATGGCATGCAAACAGGTTTTTGAAAGTGTAAATTCTTGGGTTTTGAAAATGAAAATTTTGGAAAGGTGGAATCATTGGTTTAAATGGTAAGGTTAATGAAGTGGTAAAAAGGGTGAAATAATGAGACTTAGGGACACTGGTGATGGGTATCCCTTGTGATGGATGTTAATCATAGGTACAAGATGTTTGGGTTGTGAGAGTTCCAGAGTTATGATAACCCTGGTCATCGGATATAAGACCTTGATGAGTTTGGTGTTCTGGTTAATGGGATGTTTCTTGTTGTGTCTTTGGTTAGGTTGTGACCATGAATTTTTGAATGAAGTTTGTTATTGTGAATGTGGTGACTCTTGTTGGTTGAGACCTTGTGAGTTGTGTTTGGACTCTTATTTGGGTTTTTGACTCATGGTACCCGTGTACGTGTGTGAGTATCTCTTATGTGTGAACTAGTGTGATTGGTTTTTTAGTGCGTTAGACAAAGTGTGTTTGAAGCATGGGTAGGATGACCACCCTAAATAGCTAGTTGTTATAGGGTTTTTTGTGTTTGTATAAGAGATATCCAGAGACCTTTTATTGTTGTGGATATAATTTGGGGAGTTAGTATCATTTGACTTTTTAGGATGACCTTTGAGAGTGGTTGATCAGAGTGTCGGTTCTTTTGGTTGTGTATTGCACATGTAGGTGTTTCAGACCTTGGTAGAGGCACACATAGAGTGTTTCCTAGCACGATATGAACCAAGAGGGGTAAGTGGAAAATTTAATGGTTTTTGAGAGATGTGTCTCATGTTTTGGATATGAATTGAAAATATTGAGAAATTGAGGGTATCCAAAAAGGAGGGCATCCCATTTTTGCAGGTGCCTTGGAATTTGAAGCACAGATTGCTGCTTCCAAGGTGAAATTGATAGACTATGGGTGTTATCAAGTTTTTGTAAAAGTGAATGTTATGCCTTAGGATCATCTTTGGGAAGAAATTGGGTTCTTACATTTGATTGTAAGAGTGGTTGCATAGGGAAGGATTGTTTAAAGACCCAAACCTATAGATTTTATGGAGTTAGATGTGGAAAGAAATACTAGTTTAGGGTAGATAAGGAAAGGGGGATCAAATCCTGGATGGTTGCTTTGGTTTTGGAGGACACCCGAGGTGAGGGTGGCCTCATAGTTGAGCTATTTGTGGTAATGGTTTGTTTGCTATGTGAGATTCTGAGTAATCCTTGGGTTTGATGAATCTAGAAGATCAGGTGGCATGATCAGTTATGTGGGTGATATTTAGGACCTAGCATGGGTAATGTACAACTTGTTTAAGCTAGAGTTGTGTTTTTTATTGGTTGTAATAGAGTGTGAGAGACCTCTAGGGATCTATAAAATAATTGGTTATGGGTCTATGTTAGAGATTCGTGATGCCATTGGGATTTGTGCACATGTGGGATGGATGTAAGTGTACATTTTTCCCATGGATCAAAGTGGAGAGGCCTAGGAAGTGTGAGAAGATAATTTTTTTGTACCAATGGAATGGATCACTGCATATCTATTTTAATTAGTGGGACTATGTAATAATAACTCGAGTGGGGAATAATAATGGTTCTAAAAGGACTACCGGGTCACGACCCGTATGGAGAGGTTCGTGAGGTGGATATAAGTTTGGATGGGAATTCCATTTGACTTTTGGTGTTCTAGTGTAGATAAGACATTGGTAGATAGGGAATCCCTAGAACTTCACCAGGTTATGGTTTCCCCATAGTGGTTGGTGACATATGTGATGGATAGTTTTGGTGGTGTTCATCTATGAATTCTTAACAGTCTTTTAGCTAGTGAGGATTATGTACAATATATTTAAATTGTCTCAGGTGTGCTAGTAGAGATATTTCTTTATTTCTAGCAACCTAAATGTGTTTTTGATGGGGAATGGAGCCTCTTGAAGGATACACTCAAGAAGAGGTATGTGTGTGGGAGTTGTATGGTTGGGGAGTACACCATCGACCGGTTATAGAGAGGTCCTCAGGATGGAGCAGATATCGATGAATTATAGGGTTTTCATCCTCATAAGTTGAGAATGAGTATTGGGAAATGGATGTTTTGTAATTATATAAGTATATGGAACACTATGTCTAATATTATGGGTTCATCTGTGTTTTAGTGTGAGCCGAGAAGGTTGAAATTGTGTGAGGAATGTTTTTAAAATGACACTCCTAAGGTGGGGAGTGTTATGTTAAGTGATGGATGTGTGGATAAAGTTATGAAGTTGATGTTATGGCATCTAGATGTTAATGGGAAACCTCAATGGTGCATATCTGGGTTTCTTGAGAAAAAACTTGTTGGTCCTGGATGAGATGTTCGTGTTCCTAAGGAAGAACCAAGTTACCCTTAAATGAGTATGGATCATGGAGGTGTCCAACCCCGATGGTTTTGATGCAAGGGATAACAGCCAATGTTAGAAGGTTTCCTTGTGGATGTTTGGGCATGGTGAGTTGGAAAACATGATGGGTAAGTTGTGAAATTTGAGTTGAGGTTTTGTTGGTATCCTTCTCGATTATGTAAGTTCTCAATACGAGAAAAAGTGTGGTGATAGGATAAAAAATACAGTGGTAAGAACATAATAGTAAATTAGTCATTAATGTCATGATCGACAATTTAAAATGGATATATTCAAGTTGGATCCATATGGGCATATCATTTTGGTGATGGGAACTGGCTCAAATGTTGAACAAATGAGTTTCCTATGATGAAGAGTATATTGGGTTGTGCTTTTCGGATGCTCAAAAATAAACTGAGGATGTTAGGACTCAAGTTGCTGTCTAGGGTAGGTCATGAGATGTTATTAAAATCAGGATGTTTCCTTTGGTTATGTTGGTCTTGGATCACTGTTAGAGCTTTGAAAGAATCCGGGGGAGATGGTGCTAAGCGATTTAGGCCATGAATTGTGGGGAGGATAAAACTAAGAGTGTTTTAGTTGTTTTTTAAGGTAATGTAGTTTCTAGTCGGTATTATTTCAAGTGATGGTCTAGTGGAATTATCCAGACCCTCCTCTTTTTCTTGGTACTGGTAACAATGGGTTGAAATTGATGCACCCTCAAGAGGAATCGGGTTAAGATTTTAGACCATGGAAGGGGAATTGTTTTTGGGGTATGACTATTTCCTTTTTCCAAGTTTTATAGTTACATGGATTAGTTCTGAGAGAAACTTGGGAGGTGAAGGTTAATTGGTGAGCCCATGGTCTAACCTTTTATTCTAGAAGACTCCAGAATGCTCGGAGGTATGGATCAAGGACGATCCATTATAAGGTAGAGAGGTTATAAGATCCTATTTTTTGTAAAGGTATATCCTTGTTTTGATGAAGTGGTTTTTAGGTTCTTGAGGAGTTTTGGGAGTGTTTCTGGGTGTGGGGAACAAAAATGGGAATAGAGTCCAAAAATTGCATATCACATAGTTAGAGCATAGTTAGGGTAAACCGTGTGATTGGTCTAGGAAACCATGGAATTATAACTCCTTCAAACAGAGATATAGTGCATGGTTAACACACAGTTTTACATCATGTGAGGGCACCCCAAGAAAAACATTTTTCTTTTCCCCACATGGATAGAGGTATCTGCACAGTTGGAACATGGTTTTGGAAACCATGCAGCCCTTAACAAGTGAGAAATTCCCATTTTCCCCTTATGACCCCTTTTTATTCTTCCCTGATGTTTACTCCAATTTGACCTCCTGCAGCATCAATGTTAAACCAAAAACTCCCTCTACCACAATGGATGGTTATCTTTCGATTCTTGGGTGTTTGTAGAGTTTTTGGTTGAGAATTGGAGAACCAGGTTGTTCGAACACTCATCTTTTCTCTATTTTCTAGATTAGGTCTTTTAAAATCTCTTCAATCCTTATAAATCCCTAAAAGCCTCACTTTTCTAGTAGATTCTAATTTGGGTCATTAAAGGGTGTTTGAGTTTCTATCAAGGGCTGTGTTTGGTGTAGTAATCATCTTTGAGCATGAGGTAGGTGGTCTTAAATCTTTTTCCCATATTCTTGATGTGTTATATGTGTATGTAGTTTTATATTTTTCTACCATGTTGAATTTTGATGTATTGGGTTATGTAAAGTGATGTGGACCTTATCTTTAGGTGAGAGGCCCTTCACAGACTCCATTGGGTTTGTCTATAATGTGACACCAAACCTAGGGCTACCCATGGGGTAATCCATACCCTTGTTAATTGAGAAAAAAAGGTAAACCATGAGATATTGGTATTGTGAGAGCTAATGGGTAAAAAAAATTGAATTGGTATGTGGGTAGGGTTAAGGTGTTGTTTGAAATGATTATAAGTTATATTTTTTAAATTCATAATCGGGTTTGATGGTATGTTTTGGGGGTTTGACCCAATTATATATTTATTGATGGAAAATGATGTTTAAAGTGAGAAATGTTTGAAAGGAGGTGTTAACCTCAAATTTTTTAGAAAGGGTTTTTTTCTAAATAGTTTTCAAATGATGTTTGAAATGAGGGAATGGTTCCATTTTTTGTGAAAATGGATTAATGGTTGTTTGGATGATTGAAAAAAAAAATACTTTGGGTATGTTTTAGTTTTCAAAGAGGAAGACCCATGTTTTAAAGGGTTTCTTCAAGATGATTTTTCATGAGTATTTTGAATTTTTTTATACCATGATTTAGTTAAAATGTTTGTTGGGACCATTGTAATTGAAATATAGATGGGTTAGTTATATAGAACCCATGAAAAATATGTTGGCATGTTAACATGGATATGAATGAACTAAATGATAAAATGTTCTTGGTTAAAGATATAGAATAAAGGGGTGTTTTTAACAATGGTGTATGTTTTAATGGGTTTTTCCTTATGAGTTTGATGTGTTTAATGAGTTTTTTTCGAAATGGTAAATGTGTCGATGGGTTAAGTCATGAAGATGATTTATGTTATGAAGGAAATATGAAATTTTGATCATAAATGTTATGTGTGTTGGATATGTGATGATGTATATGTGGTTAGTGGATGAATAATCTTGTGAACAAGTCTTGGTGGTGTGGGATAAAGGAATGAGGCTCATCCCATGGGTTGGGTTGGACTGATGCTCTAAACCCCACCATATAATGTGTAGGTTAGGGAGCCAGACTAATGCTATAAGGCCCTATAAATGTATTATATGAGACTAACTAGAGTGAGGCTCCAAGGTAAGTGTGATGAACTACCTAGAAAGATGCTCCAAGGTAAGTGTTTTGTGTTTGTTAATGAAATGCTTATCCCTAGTGATATAGGGAACTAGAATTATTCCCTTATACAATGAAATTTACTGGCTTAGTCCATAGTATAAATGATGTAAATACCTACCCCATGTAACAAATGATGAGAATTAATCAAGAGAACATTATGAACAAATGGGTATGTGATATTTGGTTATTAGTGGACACCCCTTGTAGTGAAAAGTGTTTGTACCCTTTGTGCCTTGCCTTAGACTTCCTGTGTGACCAAAGTTAGTTTTTTTGATTGGTTGACCCTAGAGAACTTAATTGATAAAATGGATAATATACGATCACTTAAATAATTTACTCATTAACTTGTTTACTTTTTACACTTGTTTCTCTGTATACAATGTTGTATATAATTTCTATTACTTTAGACACCATTGGTGGTGGCCTACTAATTTGTACTCACACCCTGCTCGAGCCAGTACATAACTTGGGTATCCGAGAAGATGTTACTTGTTTTAGGTACAGGTTCTAGATAGGGACCTAGAGTTAGGTTGTGCCTGGGATGATAGGTTGGGACTCGGTTCCAGGTTCAAAGTCTGTTGATAGTTTAGTCTTAGTGTATATTTCATTATTGACTATAATGCAGTGTATTCACTATATTTTGTTATTACATGTTTACCTAGTTAGTTATTGACTTTCATCATATGATGTCCATTTATTTCATCAGTTGTTTATTTTATATATTAATGCTACTTTTGTTGTGGAATCATTCTAAAAAGTTGGTACAATCTCCCCTCTTTCTCTTTAGACCCATGTTATTAGTTGAAACCTCTAGTGTATGGGGATCCACGCCTGAGGTCATGTGACTACCCAGCTCAGAATACATGTTATAGAGGCTTCTGGGTTGGGGAATTTACACTAAACTTACAAATTTGAAAAGGAATAATAAAGGATGTGTCACTGTTGGTGACAAGGAAATACGTGAAATCATTATAATTGGTTATATTTCTTTTTTTAGAAAAACATTAATTTTAAATATATTATACATTTGAAGTATTAATAATAACCTTATCATCATTATTAAATTATGAAATGAGGGTTATGTTGTGAACTTCAAGATTGATAAATGTTTAATTTAGTGTTTAGAAATTAGTTTCATTTTATCTATTGAAATTCCTTTTAATTTATACACTATTGACTTAAAAGACTTAGTTCATTGTAACTTACATTTTTTAAGTGAAACTAAAGATTTCTCTTGGTTATGTAATAGAAAATTATGTCACTGTAACTTTCAAAGTTTAATCCATCTGTCTAGGAACAGAAATGTTAGGGATATAACATCACCTGTGTTCAACCCCACCAGTGTTTGTGATCCTTGTAAATTTTGTAAGAAAAATATGTCTAGTTATAAATCAAAAACTGAAGTCTCAAATTTTGATGCTTTACAGTTATGGCACATGAATTTTTTTAGTCTTAGACAAACTGGAAGAAGTTGAGGAAAACATTATGTATATGTCTTGGTTTATTGTTACACTAGAATTACTTGGGTTTAATTTCCCACAAGAGAATATAAAGCCCTTACTCATTTTAATATATTTTCCACTTATATTAAAAATGTGAAAAACCTACATTTGATTACTTTCTAATGTGATCATGATAGTGAGTTTGTGAACTCATATTTTGAAATTTCTTATTCTAAGAAAGGTATTACTCATAATATTTTAGAAATAAGAACACCATACAAAAATTGGGCAGTTGAATGAATATATATAATTCTTCATGAAATTACTCAACCATTTCCATGTGAGTATTCTATTTCTAGACATTTTTAATTCATTATTTTTTTATTTTTAAGTCATTATTTTTTGATTTTCACATCAACAAATTTTCATTTTTACTTCAATAGGTTTTAGTTTTTATTTATTTATTTTTTCTTTCATATATTTTTCAACTATATTTTTATCTGATTTATATATTTTTTCCTCTATCTTTACTTAAATATTCTATAAGTATTATTTTTTATTTCTATAAAATATTATAAATTAAAGCCAAAATTATCCTTGAACTATCCTTGAAATAGGAAGTTCATCCACTGCTATTGACAAATATCTTCAGGAAAATTTAAATTCTAAAAATATATCATTGTATTATTTTTCCTTCCCATGTTATCTTCAGGGATGTTCATCCACTGTTTTTGGATGGTAGCATCTCAAATTCCTATATAAGGACTTCAATCACAATTATTTTATTCACACTTAATTTACTGTCTTATTAATTATCTATTATATGATAAAACGAATTTCAAAAAATCATATCTATTAGAGATTATCCAAAGAATCCAAATTTTTTTTGAAGCTCAAAGTTCCTTCTTTTAGAATACTAAAACCACCATATCTAGATGAAGCACTCTCATTGATATTTGGTGAAGAGGGTAAAGTTAAAAGTTTAATAATGTAGAAATATATCTTCTATTATGAGATAATTCTTGATAAGACTTAAAAGACAAGTGGAGATGAAGTTTAAAATATGAACCCATCATAAAAATATATTTTTTCATAAGAAAAAATGGGTGAAACAAAATTTATTACATCAATAATGTTAAAAGGGCTTATTTAAGATCTGAAGGGTTATAAGAGTATTAGAAGTAACCAAAACATATGGTCATAAAATTCTCGAGAGAACAAAATTTATAATTTATAATTATTTTTTTATTTACTTAAATGTATTTTTCAATATTTTGAGTTCTTTATTTCTTACTTTATTATATTTAGAAAACCAAAAAGTGGGTGGAATTTATGAAAATTGAGAAAGTTAAAAGGGCCAGTTTCAATATTCCAATCCTATTTCTTATATATTTTTTATGTATAATAATTTTATTCTAATTGTTTTTGGAAAAAATAAGGTAAAATTCATATGGGGTTCTTATTTTAAATACATGAGAAGTCTTATTTAAATTCAAGTTGAACTTTTCAATTTTCCTTGTGTATTTTTTTCTTTCCAAAAGGGGGAAATTTTGAGTCAAAGAATCACTTAGTTTATTTTTTGGAAGTCAGAATACTCTTTATATAAATTTTCTTTAACTATAGTTTCATATTAGATGTTGTAGTTATGTGGAATGAATTTACGGTAACTAAGATACCAAATAACTTAATAAATTTTCTGAAAAAACTATAGTCCAAAACACCATAAAAAATTTATTATATTGAATTCAATATCACTATATAAGTTCTTGAAAAAATCATTTATATATAAATAAACTTTCAAATTTCATTAAAAGATAGAAAAATTTCTACCGATAATGTTACAACTGACATTGATATTTGTGGAATCCTATCATTGATGTTTGTTAAAATATAATAGATAAATAGAGACACAACCTCAAGTGTTGGAATAATAGAAATTTTTAGAACTTAATAAATCTTTAAATCCCTTTAATAATTCAATATCTTTTTAATTTAGGGAAATTTTCATTGGTTTAATTTTTGGGTGCTTACTAAGAGCTACTTCTTGTGAGGCTTTATTATAAAGATCTCATTATTTCTCCTGTAATTTTTATTTTATTGATCCTATGTGGTCAACTATTTTTGGGAATAGGAATACGTAGGATTCACCAATACTTCTCGATCAAGGACTTTTAAGGCTTGTAAAATAGAGTGTTTGGTTTTAAAATACTATACCTAATGACAAGTTTTAGTTGAGGGCTTCAAAGGATAAAAATTCATACCTCCCGATATGTTATGAAATTTATGATATCCTATGAAAGGTTTAAAGTTACAGATTCATTAATTTTTTTTATATATCCACCTTAAACATTGGTTTAAAATGGGGTTTGAATATATCCTTTATAGTAGTATTTGGTTTATAATAAATACTCTATGATTTTATTTTAAGTCTTCTTCTATACTCATTTTTGAATATATGATGGTTTAAATTTTTTATTTCTAATACTTATATTAATATTTTATTATTTTTATAAACATACAATACATTTATTTCATCCATTTTGATTAAATTTCACACTATTCATATTTCCAATGATTTACTTTGAATTGATCATTGTCTTTAAAATTGTGTTGACTTAAAAAATGAGGGTTGGATAATACTTGTATGTTTTCTAAAAAATAAAATTCACCCCATATTTTATATTACTTCTATTTATCCATGGTATAATACTTTTAGTTCTATACCAAAGTAGAAGCAAATGGTTGATTCTTCAACTGTGTAGGGATATAACATTGGGATTGATATTCCAATGTAGTCTATTTAGGGTGCTTGTTTGGGCTCATTCAAGTTTATTATAAGGGACCTTTCTGAGTCTATATAAAAGGAAGGAAAAATTAAGAAGATGATTTTGTAGGGTAATGTATCTGATTTTTACTTTCAAAATGGGGGGATTGGTCTTACATGGCTGGTTTTTAGATAAGATGGTTTCTTATAGTGGGTGTTTAGATTGAAACGAATGATCATGATATGGTTTAATACTTAATTATTTAGGAGAAGGTAAATTTAATGATCCAGATTCATGAAGTATGAGATATATAGGGTGATTTTTTGTATTATGATCCGCAAAATATGGTATTTTATAAAGAATCCACATCAAAAGTGAAAAATACCATCACTGATAAGGAGGAGTTCCAGATAGTTACTCCTAGTAAAGAATCAAAAATAAAGGACTAATCTTACTTATAACCACTTTTGGTGATATGATCTTATGGTACTCTGAGATATAACTTTTTTCTCAAATAATGGGTTTAATTATGGTGGTGAGTTGTTTTATTCTGACCACTAATTTTTTTCTACATTTTCTTTTCACTTATTACTTTCTATTTGATTAATGGATGTTCTGTCTTGTATATCCCCTTCCACCCTTTATATCATGTTTCTTTACATAATAAAAGGGGAAGTGTATAAGGATCCATGCCTAGCATATTTCAATTATCATCATCAAAAACAACATCTTTATTATTATTATATTTTCAATAAGTCTTTAACCAAGTGGCTTGTGATGAGAATTGAAATTAAAAATAATTGGGAATATTTATTATTTACTAGGATGTGGTATTTTTTTATTGATTTAACATGTATAATAGTACATATATGGAATATTTAATAGTTAATATATGATTAAAATCTAAATTAAAGAATCTTTATGATGAAACATATGTTTTTTTCTTGAGAGTGGAGTAGTCAGATGATCCATGGAAAGAGAATGTTATATACATGCAATCCATGAAACATTAACATAATATAAAATAAAATTCTAGTATTGATGAATGATTTATTATTATTAAAATATGTTGAAATTATTAGGGAAATGGACGCCCTAGTTGGTGATAAGAAGAGTGGATTTTTTCATTGGTGTCTGGGATGTGGAAGAAAAAATAGAGTGAAACCTAGGGATAATTCTATGGTTTTTTATTATTATCCTTCAAATCTATGTATTAATTATATTGTGATTAGTGGATATAAAAATTTTCCTTTGGGATCATTAGAATTTGGGTCTATCCCATGTGTGGGTTGACCTAGGTTGGGGTTTAACCTTAACCAATTTGGACCCAATATGTAGGTGTATCACTAATTTTTTTTGTAAATCCATCATATTTACTAGTGATTATTATTATAATCATTATAAATATATAGTGAAAACTATTATTATAATCTTTATAATCATTAAAAAAGGAATATATCAACTAGTTGTGTCCTTGATTGACATTTGGGAGGTTGCGGGATTGAATTTCCTTAGATGTGTGCACACTTATATATTTTTATTGGTTATTATCTTATCCAAACGATTTAAATTATTATTATTATTATCATCATTATCATCATTATCATCATCATAATAATTATTATTATTTTAGAAGATTTTAAAGCTTATTTGACCATACTGGTGTATTATTTCTATGTAATGATCATGAATCGAGTACCCAAACAATATAAGGATCACACTGTCAAAAAACATTAGACACACCTCCATATTTCCTGATGATGAAGTACGCATTGATTGAGGAAGAAAATATATGTGGTAGATTGTTTTCTCTCATAATATAATGTAATCTATGTTATAAGGTTCATGTACCTAATCAGCATGACCTACACAAAAGAATATGGATGATAAAGTATAAAACTAAATAAAGGAGACAATGTACATGAATACCACACATAACACACCCAAAATAAATATTTATAATTCCAAAAGGTGAGTAAAATTCATTTACAAAGATAAAAATATTTTAAATGTTCCAAGAACAACTATATGACCAAAATAAGAGGCCCCATACCAAAATATCCCTTGGTGAATGCCTAGGATATCCCTCATGACAACACATTGAACATCCATCAAAAATACCAAAATAACACCTGAAATACCTACGATAAGTGAAACTAGAATTAAATATTAGGTTCCTTTCCACTACCTAGATCATGTAAAAAAAATTTTTATATGCATCCCAAAGGGGCACACATTTGGTGTTAGTACACCAATACGTAGTAGGTGGTCTATAACCCACCCCTAAAAACCTATCCTAATGTATTATGTATAAATATATAATATAATGATAGACAAATAGTTATCATATTAACCAAAATTATTTAAAGGATACATTTAATATAGATATCAGTGATAACAATAAACCCCCTATATTAAGTGGTTCACCTGGACACTATTTATATAAGAATAATGTATCTCTTTCAAAGATAATTTACCACACACATATTTCAAGTGCAATAACCATATCACAAAGCATGAAATATCCAGACAAATTATATTTATCAAACTAAATTATAAAATCTAGAAATTACTGACAAAAACCAAAATGATGATCATGATTATAAATTAAATCTATTAATATGAGACAAGTAAAAAACATGCTTGAAAAGTTTTCAAACAAGGAATATAGAATGACAAAATTATATGAAGTCTTTCCATCAAGTAAATATAGTCCAAATAAATAAATGAAAGGATAATTTTTCATAAAACCATTTAAATAAACCTTTATTAAAGAAAAAGAATTTGGTTTTACTGAAATTAACTTAGTATTATGATTATGTTAGCCTAAATATTTAAGAATGTGAGTGGAGGAAGGGGATTACCTGCCAAAATATATTGAAATCATCATCAAGGTCTAATAAAAGGGTTAACCCCCTCCCCCCACTAGATTAACTTTTATGACCTATAATGAGGTAAAATTAGGGCTTAACCACTTCAAACATACTTGAGATATTATAATAAGAAAACCCATGATAATACCTTGGTTTTGATTGATATAAACTCCTAAATAAGTTTCATCAAGAAAAAATAAATGAATTGAAAGGTTTTATAGGACCTTGATTAGTAAAAAATGATTTTAGTCACTTTTAGGAAGAAATTGAAGAAAGTGAAATATTAGAGTTGGTTTACACCCTTACCTCACATATACTATGATTCCATGACCAATAGGGGACACATTTATGAAGGTTGAAGGTGGATTAATTTGGTTTGGGCGATAGATGTGAGAGAGATCCATGGGAATAAAATAGTGGTTTAACTGGGGTAAAATTCCAAGGAAGTGGCAAATATGGGGTTAATATTATAGAAGATAGGTCAAACCACCGCCATGTTTAAAAAAACCAACCGGTAGTTCCACCAGTTTCCCGATCATTATCTACTAGTTACTTAGTGGTGTTGATAGTGGACCTATAGAAAGTAGGGTGCCACTGGGTAGACAATACCATCAACTAGGTACATGGTACAATACCAATACTTGGGAACCTCCCCATTCTCATTTCCATCTGCCTATAAATTATATTAAATTCAATTCAATTTTAGAGAAACACTTGATGAGGAGTTAAATGTCTAAAATTAATGGGGATTACTAAACCATAAATTAAATTTTCATTAAAATCTCGCCACCTTGAGTTTATCATACTTGAGGCGTGTCAACTAATTTATTTAGGGAATAAGTCTGTCCAATGATACTTCAAATCATATTTCCACTGGAATGTTCTATCTTATAGATTTCCATGTTTCCACCTAAACAAATAATAAGTATCATTTATTCTAATATCACCTTATCACTCTGATTGATGATAAAAATAGGATAATACATATACGGAACATTATCTTATAGCTCAATATCAACACATTGGATTGGATGACTCGGTTCAAGTATATATTTATCTAGTTGATAATCATGGAAGGTGTTTTGTATGGAACTGAATTTATTGAGTAAAGAAATCTAATAAGTGGTCTCCCTGACTAACCTCAAGATTTCTAAGGGAAAAAAACTATCAATGTTATATTACCTTTCATTTCCATCCATCAGTGACCTAATTTCTATAAATCTTGAAGAAATATATGATTGTCAAATTTAAATTCCAAGGTTTAACAACCTATGACAGAATGTGCTACTGATTAGGATTGTAATTCCTAGGTTAGTTTTGATCACTTCACAACTCTTTCTATGTAACACTATTTAAAAAATTTCTAAATATGATCATATTGAATATAAGAGTGGAAATACTTCACTTTCAAGGTGAAAAATGAATTTTTGGGGATTTTATTCACATTGGTGACACTGAATAGGAGGTATTAATTGATGAGAAAAATAATTCACATCATTTTGAAATATCCATTGATGTGATCCACCTCTATTCACCTCTTTCCATTATTTATTCTGACTATAATATGTGGTATCACTAGTAGTTCATCCAAACAGAGAGATACCAAATTCTGATCCTCCTTTAGATCCCATGTTATAGAGGATGGATTTGTTCATTAATTTAGATAAGGTATGCATATTTTAACATGTTACTTGAGTATAAAATATAAATTTTAATCCCATATGAAATTACCTCTCCTTTGATTCATTATCTCTACTCATATATGAATCAAATAATAGTTAGACTATGAACATAGTAGCATAGTCCATAACATATATTGAGCCCTACCACAATACCATGAATTCATGGGTCTTTACCCAAGGTATGGTGTTGGGTTAAACTTTCTCAAATAATAATTCCTGAAATATTTTCCAGGTATGTTCTTGGTCTTTCTAGGCCTTGAGAATAACATTCAGCCACCTATGAGTTTCCCCTTCTAGCCTGAAGGTAGCTATCTGGACTCAATGTTTCTCAAGGGTTTCAATTATTTTGAAAATATTATGGATAATATCAATATATTCATCATCATACATAATAGATACAATTACCTAGGAAGTTAGTGGGTGACAGAATTAAATTTTCTTCATGATATTAGAGGAAATGGGATCCACTATGGATCTCCCAGACTAGTGGATTGATATTGCTAAGAAAGTCCTTCAAGAACCTTATGATCTACTGTAGGATGAGTTGGATATGCATGATAATCTTCCTCTTCTTACATATCATAATGTGGTCATCTAGTCTGGATACTCCATAATAAAGTAGATAAGAACATTGAAAATTCTTTCCCAAAAGAAAACAACTCAATATTAAAGATGCACAACTAAGGACAAGTTTGAACACATTTGTATCTCCCATACCTATGTTTATCAAAATACCATTAGTTTTTAAAACCTTTTTTAAAATTTTAAAAGTGTTTTACATGCACAATATGTCACATAAAAATAATAAAATTCATGCTTTAATAACATTGTAAATGAAACAGACTATCAGTAGTATATAATAGGGTTATCAACTAGAGAAATCCTCTATTAATCCATATTATCCTAGTTATATGTAATAAATATATAAGAAGCCACTATTTAATTATTATTAATGTTTCCATTAACATTAATAATAAATTTATTCTAATATTTAAATATATGATAAAAAATAAGAGATTATAATGTATGGAATGATACCCTACTTATTCTTACCTATTGAATCCTAGAATTATATATGATAGTTGAGAAAATGGGACTAGCCCAAAAAAAATAAAAGAGATCCCTAACTACCTTAGGTAACTTAATATTCATCCAAAATTATACTATCTATACATATTTATGGGTAACTTCCTGAGTCTCAAGAGAACTATATCCTGACTACTATTATTCTGATACCTAAAATCCCTTAGTGCGATCTAATAACATTTTGTAATTATTGTGACTCTATTACCTAAAAAGTAACCATATCACACCATCAAAACACCTCAAGATCACCTATAAATCACTATATGATAGATTAAACATCGAGGTATCAAAAAAATTCACGCGGGGATGGATTGACATCATTATAAAATAAAATCCACAATATAAGGTTTACCCCCATATTTGAAATGACCTACGTGGATGAATATGGATAATAAAATATACGACTGAATATGAGGGATAATATACCTTAAACTTTTACATTACATACCCCTAATAAGTATTCATTATTCCTAAAAGTGAATAAAAGTAGTTTAGGTGGTTACCCACATTGTAAATGTTCTAAATTTTCCCTTATTAAAAAAATATAAAGTCCCATAAGTGGAATCCCCCTTAGAGAATATTAAAGACAAAACTTGTGTATTTTCCTAGATTATTTATAAAAATTCTAAAATGAGACCACCTAAACTCCATGATTCAAGTGCGACTAGCCTTAATGACCCAGGGCCTTTTTCTAGGAACTCGAGTTTTCCCATGAGTTACAGATCCTTTTCTTTTCGGTTTAAATGACTTTTTATGCCCTTAAGTAAATGTTTATCTTGATCACAGGTGTTTTAGAGGTTTTTGGGGCTTGTTCAGAGTTTAGAACCACGTTTTGGGCTAGAAATGGCTTGGATCATGGTTTGCGCATGACCTACAAACAATTAAGATAAACCGTGCGAGAGGTATAATAAATTGAAGGTTTTTGATTGAGCAGTTCTGCATGGTTAGCCAAACCGTGTAGGGCAACCGTGTGAAGTTCCCCTCTTAGGCAGAGAGGTGTACACAATTTCCACACAGTTTGGGAAACCGTGCGGGTAAATTTTGTGACCCCTACTATGTGTTTTTATAAATTTTATATTAAAAATATTTTTGTTTTTAAAGACAAATGGGTTTTTCTCCTCTACACACAGAATCCCCTTTGTGGATCTCTCCTTTGGCACCTAAAGTAGCATTTGATCCCTACTCTCCATTCGAATTTTGTTTTGATAACCGAATGTCTCTACAGATCCACAACGGTAAGGAATACATTCTTTATTAGTCATTATTGATTCTTCAGAACAAGGACTGTGCTATTTGGATTTAGGCTCATATGCCCTAATATCCTGTTCTTTGTCCATTCTTCATATTTATTCCAAACTGGGATGAATTAGGACATGATTCTGGATGATCTGCCTACTAACATGGTGAGGTAGGTGTTCAATACTTTCTTTCTATGTTTTTGGGTCTTTCTCAGGCTTTTGGCCGATATTCCTTTTGTCGGACTTTTCAGTGAGCTCTCATTTTTGAGCGATTATCTTTTAGTAGCTATAGTTGGACCTAGTGAGGTTAACCTTGGGTTCCATTTAGGTGTGTTGGCACTCATTGCTTGTTTTTAGGTCACCCGAGGGGTGCAACTTAATGGAATACCTTTTTTATTCCTGTTTAAACCACCCAAGGGGTGTGTGCTTGTGCTTGCCTTGTTAGAGGAAGCCCTTAGAATCCTTTATAGCTTGAGTAGCTTGCTTAATAGATGTATTTACTCCTTTCATATTGATATCATGTTATGCCTCATCTATTTTGATATCTTGGATTAAATGTAATGTGTTTATATGTGTGGGTATACCTATATATAAATTTTTAATGGCATGTTAAATGGTTTATATGGGAGGGTAGTCCAATATTATTGTTTTGATAAATGGTTTGCACGAGTGGGTATACTCATGGATTGTGATCGTTGATGTGAGTCGGTATACTCGAATGTTTATGGTTGTTTAATTTGAATGCTAGAATGCTTGAATGAATGATTTTATAGATTCCCAGGACTGCTCTCCATGGATCAAGTAGGTGGTAGTTGACACCTTGAGTTGACTCTTCCCTTTGGGTCTTGATACTGTGGGATGCCTCAGACCTTGCTACCCTATAGGATCCAACATGCTTGGGCTCATGTAGGACTTGTTATTGCCATGCTCCTTGGACCCAACAAGTGCTTAACCAACTTTCCACCAGGGATGCTCATGGGACTCAATAGGATGACTTAGAAATGTTCTTTGGATCTGGCCCTCCATGGCCAAGACATTTATTACTTTTATGACATGTTCCGCTAACACCTTGTATCCGTCCCATGAGTTCTGCTACTTCACTATATGACATTGTCGTGGGATGCTATATTCACTATACGACGTGGTCAAGGATTACTTGACTTTTTTATACAGTAAGGATGTGGGTTTCTTGATAAAGATGGATGCACGACATGGTCATGTGACTTTTTTACATGGTTATAAATACCTTTTTAGGAGCTGACTCTCTTTTGCAGGTAGCCTTAAGGGCTGTTTGGTTTTACTGTACATTATACGTATGCCATGAGCATATGCACTTACTTACCGGTTGTTTACAATTTATAGAATCTTTGTAGAATTTCTATTAGAATTGTATAGACCTAGGTTTTTTCCTATTGGGATGTTTATCTCACACCCTGTTTGGGATACCTGAGGGACCCAAATGGATTATTTGGTTTTAGGTGATGATACGGGAAAGCGCCCTATTACAGGTTATTGATTTTGGCTTCAGAGTAGGGGTGCATAAGACCAAGCTGAGGCTTGCGATGCTGGGATACCTTTTTGTTCTTTTGTTCTTTTTGGGACACTAGTATTGTACTATATTTCTATGTACTGTTCTGGCTATTTTATAGACACCTGTACCATCACCATAATTATTTGTATATGAGACACTTTTGGTTATTATTATGTATTCCTATATACTTTTATTAATTTCAGTTGTGTGCTGTTTATTTCACTTCCACTATTGTATATATATTTTAATTCCACTATGAAACTCTAGTAATGAGTGCATAGTCTCCCCATTGACTCATCCAAGATCTCACTACTTGTCATTAGCCTCTGGAGTTTGGGGAGATGCGCTTGAGTCCATGTGACCAACTGGGTTTGGGGCACCGTTTCGGGTGGCATCGGGGTCCGGGACGTTACAAAGTGGTATCATAGGTGTTTTTATTTTCTAGTTTGACATACTATTTGAAAGAAATTAGATATCCATAAAGGGGAAATAGAATTTGGTAATAAATTGTGCCCGAGAGTATCTACCCCGTGTATAGGGAAAAGACAAATTTCCTCGAATTGGGTTCGGATTTTCAAGATTTTCACTATTACAGTTGATGTGATTTCACCATTGGCTGATGAACTTTATTTCCGCTATTATTATTTATGATATTTTGGGTTCTATTTCAGTTGCAACCCGATGAGATAAGGGTGTGCCATATCATTCATCATATAGACACTTGTTAGGATTAAATGTGATGAAATATTCCATTCCATCTAATATTCATTAGATATTGCATGCTATTTTGATAGTTGATGTGATAGTTGTACCTGTTGTTGTGTTAGTTGGCTGCATTTGAGAAAGGTGTGAAGTCATATTTTAATCCATAAAGAGTATGGGCCCTTATGAATTGGGAAATGACACACTGATGGAATGTAAATTCTTAAATGAACTTGTTATATGTATGGTTTAGATGGGAGCCAGGTTTTGGGTTCCTGAGGTGTTATAGGCCCACATAGATTTGGAAACTGCTAAACCCTTGGTAAAAATTTCCTGACTAAGACCCGACTTTTGAGTGGGTGAGAGGAATAGTTTCGGGTGGTTCGATGGATATTATTTATATAGTACTGGATTTAGGAGCAGGTTGTGGGTTTGAATTTGTTTATAGAAGGGTTTTACCTATCCTATGATTTTGAGCTTTATTCCTTGATGTTGTGCTTTCCTGAGGCATGCGTTCAGCATTGTATAGACATGCCAACATGACGACCTCCAGTGGTATTCCACGAGGAAGGCAATGACGATACGTCAGATATGGTGGACCATGGGTTAATAATTAATCCTCCTATAGTGCCAGCTATGGAACCTGAGGCTGTTCCGAACACAGGTGTTGATGCACAGTTTCACAAGGGTTTTTTTCGCTATATGAAGACTTTCCATGGAGCACCAAATCCAGCCATATCTATGTCTAGGATAACAATGGTGTTCTAGAAGTATTAGAATCCTATGTTTTCATTATATGTTGGACCATAAGATATAGAGTTATGGCTAGATACCAAGTTAGTTATTTTCGAGCATCTGGAGATGCTTCTGGAGTGGAGGGTCAAGCTCACAACTTATATGCTAAGTGGAGTGACAAAGATCTGGTGTGATGTTTTGAACCAGGATGATGGGATACATGATATGGGTTTTAATGAGTTCAAAAACCCACTTCTCTGACTAATTTTACCCCATCACTCTGCGAGCAGAGAGGGTTAGTGAGTTCATGCGTCTGGAGTAGGGCGTGAGGACCATTATGGAATACACAACACGCTTTAAAAAGTTTCATCATTTTGCAACGATGTATCTTACTGATGATCTATCGAGGGAAAAGCGCTCTAAGGAAGGTCTCAAAAATGATATCAGATCTCATGTAAATGTGTTCATGTTTCCTTCTATCACTGAGATTGTGAATCATGCACTGATTACAGAATATAACCTAAGGGATGATGGGGGTACATAACAGGGGAGTGTTGTTTCTCACCCCCGGGATCTACATCTTCAATAAGGAAGCACTGTTTCGAGGCTTCCCAACATTTGAGTGCTAGTCAGGTTGTGGGTTCATGTAGCTTGGATTTTTCCATCATTTTGGTAGGCAAGGCCACATGAAAAATCAGTGCGACTGTGACCCAGTCGAGTACTGAGCTTGAGGAATGATGGGAAAAATCCAGCGGTTTTGTAGGACCTTCCCTATAACTGCGAGTGGTAGAGGTTAGATCTGACATAATGTTCAAGATCAGGGTCTTTAGATCTAAACCAGGCTAAAAGCTGAGTAGTGTAGGTAGGTTAGTCCAGGGTAGTGGTGGTCGTGGCCATGGTATCCAGACACTGGGTTCTTAGAGACAGAAGGGAAGATCAGCTCAGGGTAGCCACGCAGGGTTACATGGTCGTGGTAAAATCCAGACTTATATAGTGAAACAGACCCAACAAGAGTAGGATCCTAGACTATCAATAGTGATAGGTACGATCTTAGAAGATTATACTATTTCATCCACACTTTTTTATACAGGCACCTCTCACATCTTTATCTCTATACGAGTGGTGAAAAGCCTTGGGCTTGTTATTTTTCTTTCTGATGGCATTTTGATGCTAGACTCACCGTTGGGAGTTAGAAAAGGTGATGTATGACAATTTATTGAGTTTAACCCTAAGGATGAAGGGAGAAAATTCATCTAGGATCTTTATTTCCTCGATATGACATGGTTTTTCATTATTATCATAATGGACAGGATCATTACCTATCAAGTGTACGTTTATTGCTATCATCGGAGGGTGACATTCACATCACTAGAGGGTGAAATGTTTATTCACAAGGGTGAATGAGATTTCTAGATAATAATAGATGGATCTGAGCATCGTGGGATTGGAGGTATGATATCCCAAATTGCAAGTTTGTTTTTGGATTATCAGGGAGTGAGTCATATAGAATTTCCTCCAATGGTTGAGTGCTTTAGGGATGTCTTTCCTGAAGACTTTTCTGGTGTACCTACTGAGAGATAGGTAGATTTCTTTATAGATCTAGTTTTAGGAGCTACACTGGTATCCATTCCTCTTTACAGGATAGCTATGACAGAGTTGTAGGAGATCAAGAGGCTACTAGAGGATTTGGAGGCAAAGGGGTTTATCACACACAGTACTTCTCCTTGGGGTTTGCAAGCCCTTTTTTCAAAAAAGGAGGGCATAACTCTTAGGATATGCATGGATTATCGGAAACTAATCCAACTGATGGTTAAAAACCTATATCCCTTACCAAATATAGATGACATGTTTGATCAGCTTTGATGAGCTCGAGTGTTCTCGAAGACTGACTTGAGGTCATGATATCACCAGATGCGTGTTCGACCTGCATAAATACCTCATATAACCTTTTTGTAGTAGGTATGGGTTATATGAATATCTGGTTATGTCGTTTATTCTCACGAACGTGCTATTATTTTTCATGGCGTTGATGAATTGAGTGTTCCATCCTTACTTGGATTCTTTTGTGGTGGTTTTTGGGGATGATATCTTGGTGTATTCTCATAATTGACATGACCATGCCAACTATATCGAGATTATTTTGAATACACTGAAAGAGTATTAGTTATATGCTAAGATCGCAAAGTTACACTTTGATGAACCAGATTCACTTCTTGGGTCACATAATCTTAGGGACAAAAGTGTCAGTTTACCTAGAGAAGGTGAGAGTTGTAGTTTTCTGGGAACATCCCAATAAATTTTTCTACATACGGATTTTCTTGGGGATACCTGTTTACTACAGAACTTTTATATAGGACTTATCATGCTTATTAGTTCCATTGATGGGCTTGACTAAGAAGGGTGTGAAGTTTATGTGGTCTGAATCTTGTGAGACTGCCTTTCAAGAGCTAAAAGAGAGGTTGACATCAGCACCAGTCCTGATACTGACAGAGTAGGGAAAGAGCTACACAGTGTACTGTGATGATTTAGGTATTGGGATGGGACATTACTGATGTAGGGGGATCAAGTTGTAGGGTACGTGTCTTGGAAACTAAGGCTTCATGAGAGGAATTACCCTACACACGATCTCGAGTTAGCTGTATTTGTCCATGCATTGCACTATTGGAGGCACTATTTACTGGAGAGTGTTTTGTGGTGTAAACGAACAAAAAAATCCTCATGTATATCTTTATGCAGTGTGATCTGAATTTTAGGCAGTGAAGGTGGGTGGAGTACCTATTTTCCTTTGACTTTGAGCTTGCCTATATGCTTGGTAAGGGAAATGAAGTAACTAATGCACTGAGTAGGAGGGATTAGATACAAGTTTTGCAGTAGATTAGTAGGAAGTGTCTACTTATGATATTGTTCTCTAATATGCATCTAGTGGTTCCCAACAGACATGGGAAAACTTTTCTTTCATCCTTAGCTGTTACCTCTAGCCTGCTGGATATAGTTAGGATGAGGTAGCTATCAGATTCAGACGACCTAGTTCTACGGGAATGTGTGGAAGGCGAGAAACCTCCTCCTGGTTTTATGGTAGGTGATGATGATATCCTACATATCCATGGATGTGTCCGGGTTCTAGTGGATATACATGAGGATTTGATGTGATAATTTCCTGTTTATCTTGGGAAGTGCATCTCAGGGTCACCAGGATGTACCGTGACTTCCAACGTTAGTACTGGTGGTCGGGAATGAAGGGAGAGGTAGATGGTTTATTTATTATATGTTCCACCTATCATTAGGTGAAGGCATAACATCAACAACCAATAGGGATTTTACAATAGTTAGCTATCTCGGAGTGGAAATGGGATGATGCCGTGATGGATTTCGTGACTTGTTTTCCGAGGTCACCTTGAGGTAATGAAGTTGTGTTGGTTTCCATTTATAGGCTCACAAAGGTCCTACATTTATTAAAAATCATAGAGACCTTCATAGTTTATGATCTTGGAAATTTGGACATAGGAGACGTTGTAGACTTAATGGGGTCCCATGCACTATCGTTTCACATAGGGACACCAACTTTATGTCTCGTTTCTGGAAGAGTTTTCAGAGGGAGATCGGTACACAAGTGCTTCTAATTATATCATACCATCCTCAGACTGATGGTCAGTTAGAGCGTATGATATAGGTACTAGAGAACATGCTTCGAGCATGAATCCTAGATTTTGGGGGCTCTTGGGAGAGGCACATTCCTCTGGTTGAGTTTTCCTACAATAATAGTTAATAGGAGATGATACAGATGAAACCTTATGAGGATTTATATAGTAGGCCATGTCGTTCTCCCCTATGATGGTTAGAGGTCAGAGATGTAGCTTTATTGGGACCGTGTCTCGTGCAGGAGACTTCTGAGAAAGTCTAGTTGATTCAGAAGTGGATGGTTACTATACGGTCTTGTCATAAATCATATGCTGATCGCCATGGAGAAACTCTTGAGTTTGAAGTCGAGGATCAGATTTTCTTGCATGTTTCACCAAGGATGGGACAAAGGCGGATGAGGAAACAGGGAAAACTTTCTCTGAGATATGTCAAGCCATTTTATATTCTATAGAGAGTCAGATCAGTTTCCTTTCAGTTACAGTTACCTCAGAGTTATAGAGACATGAAATACCTCTTCCACATATCTCAGTTGCACCACTATTACTGAGACCCATCTCACACTTTCATCTGGAAGAGGTTTAGCTACACGTTTATGCATCTTTTGAGGATCATCTGATTCGTATCACTGAAAAATGCTTTAATTTTTCCAAGGATGGTCAGTTCCTCTTGTACGGGTGCTATGGAAACATGACCGTTTACAAGACGAGACTTGGGAGATGGAGGTCGATGTATGTGCTCAGTGGCTAGAGTTATTCTCAAACGAATCTTGTACACCCTTCAGAGAGAAGTTTGGGGACAAATTGCTGTAAGGGGAGAATATTTTAAGAACCTGGATTTTCGTATGAAGTAAGTATCCTTTTCATTTCGGATTAAATGCCTTGCTATTCCCTTATGTGAATGCTTCTCTTGATCACGAGTACATTGGAGGTGTATGCGAATTGTTCAGAGGTCGGAACCAATTTTTGGGCTAGAAATGACCTAGCCCATGTTTTTTCCATAGATTACGCATGGTTAGGAAAAACCATGCAAGAATTCTAAGAAACTACAGGTTTTAGATAGATCAGTTCCATATTCTTACCACACAGTTTTCCAAACCATGCGGGGTAACTATATGAAGTGCCCCTCTTAGGCAGAGAGGTGTGTACAGTTTCCACATAGTTTGGGAAACCGTGTGGGTAAACCGTTCGACCCCTGTTGTGTGCTTTTTTAATTTAATTTAAAACAATTTTTATTTTTAAACCCAAATGTATTTTTCTTCTACTCGCACATAACCGCCTCCAGAGAGCTCTCATTTGGCGCCTGAGGTAGGATTTGAGCCCTAATATCCATCCGAATTCCATTTTGATTGTTGATCATCTCTACAGATCCACTACGGTAAGGTCTACATTCATTTTTAGTCATTCTTGATTTTTTGGAACAGTGAATGTGCTATTTGGATTTAGGCTCATATGCCCTAATATTCTGTTCTTTGAATGTTCATTATATTTCTTCCAAACCTGGATGAATTTGGACACAATACTAGATGAGCTATTTACTACCGAGGCGAGGTAGGTGGTATATAATTTCTTTCAGATTTTTTGGGTGTTTCTCTGGAATTCGGTCGATATACCTTTTGTTTGACTTTCTAGCGAGGTCTCGTTTTTGAGTGAGTAGGTGTAGTTTGATCTAGTGAGGTTGACTATGGATTCCTTTTTTGTGTGTTGGCACCCATAGATCGTTTTGAGGTCACCCGAGTGGTGTTCCTTAAGGGAATACCTTGTTTATGCCTATTTAAACCACCAAAGGGATGTGTTCTTGTGCTTTACTAGTTAGAGGAATCCCTTATATTCCTTTACAGCTTTAGTAGCTTGCTTAGGAGATGTACTGCCTCCTTGCATATTGATATCTTGTTATGACTCCTCTATTTTGATATCATGGCTGAAATTGAATGTGTTTATATGGGTGGGTATACCTATATGTAAATGAATAATGGCATGTTAAATGGTTTATATGGGAGCATATGCCCATATGCTTGTTTTGATAAATGGTTTTCATGAGTGGGTATACTCATGGATTGTGCTCGTTGATGTGAGTGGGAATACTCACATGTTTAGGGATGTTTAATTTGATTTCATGAATGCTTTAATGAATGTTTTGATATATGCCTTAGACAACTCTCCATGGATCTGGAATGTAGTAGTGGATGCCTTGGGTTGACTCTTCCCATTGGGTCTTGATTCCATGGGATGCCTCAGGCCTTAAAACCCCACAGGTTTCGGATTGCTTGGGATCATCTAGGACTTGCATTGTCATACTCCTAGGACCCCAAACAGTACCTAAACGAGTTTCCACTAGGGATTCCCATGGGACTGGATGGGATGCCTTAGACATGCTATTTGTATCTGGCCCTTCATCATCTAGACAATTATTACTTGGATGCCGTGGTCTGCTAACACCTTGGATCCGATCCAAGAGGTCTCCAACTTCACTATACAGTGTGGTTGTGGGATGATACATTCACTATATGGTGTGGCTGTGGATTTCTTGACTTTTTTATACAATGTGGTTGTGGGTTTCTTGATAAAGATAGATATACGATGTGGGTTTGTGACTTGTTTACTTGGTTATATCTGCCTTAGGTAGCCTTGATGGCTGTTTAGTTTTACTTTATAGTAGACTTATGCCATGGGCATATGCACTTACTTACCATTTGTTTATACATTCTAGAACCTTTGTAAAATTGATATTATAAATGTATAGACTTGGGCGGTTTCCTACTGTGATGTTTATCTCACACCCTATTTGGGCCTCCTTAGGGACCCAAATAGATTATATGGTTGTAGGTGATGATAGGGGAAATCACCCTAGTACAAGTTGTTTATTGTCGCTTCAGAGTAAGGGATCATATGAAAAATTTGTGTCTTGCGATGCTGGGATACCATTTTGGTATTTTGTTCTTTTTGGGACACTTGTATTGTATTGTATTTTTATATACTATTCTATATGTTTTCTAGAAACTTGTTCCATAAACATATTTTTTTGTATATGAGACACTTTTGGTAATTATTATGCAGTCCTATATGCTTGTCTTAATTTCAGTTGTTTTCTGTTTATTTAGCTTCTTCTATTGTATATATATTTTACTTTTTCTACGATACTTTGTTAATGAGATAATAGTCTCCCCACTAACTCATCTAGGCCTTTTCTACTAGTTGGCAGCCTCCAGAATTTGGGGAGATGCACTTGAGGCCATGTGACCAACTAGGATCAGGGCATCATTTTGGGTGGAATCTGAGTCTGGGATGTAACAATTTTACTTACTTGGATCCTATAAAAAAGTGTTCATACATGTCTCAAAGTGGTATGTTCAGGGTTTGAGTACAATAATACCCAGCTGGAGGTCACTACCACACTCCTACCCATCATAAAATTAAATGTATGCAACACCAACACATGGATATTGAAATAGGACTAATGATAAAAAAATTGATAAATTAGTTTTACATAGTTATTAATGATAATAATAAACCCCTTATATTAGGAATTTTCATACCTGACATACCAATTTTGGAACAATTAAAGAATATAAGATAATCGATATACAATATTCAGAGTGCAATACCCTTCCCATTTTGGGAAATGGAATTTTTTATACTTGAGTTAGGGAAATATTGATGCTTATACATTTGTGAATATGGAAGGGGTATAAAGGAGTTTAGGTTTTAGGATCCCATCCAATAACATCAACTTGTTTTTTGATAATAGGTGTACTTGGGAAGATTTAATATGAGAATAAAATACTCCTTTCAAAGATAATCTAGCACCCTCAGATGTTAAGATCAATAACCCTATAAAAAATCATGAAATATAACAATATGAAATGTTTCTCAAACTAAATTATAAAGTATTTACATGATGCATAGTAACCAATACAATGATCATGATCATAAATTATATCTCTTACTATGAGATAAGTATAAATAATGAATTATAAGTAGAAAAATCAAGAACAGAGAAAAATATATCTATAAAGGCATACCAACAAGTAAATACAGTTCAAAATAATCAATGCAATTATACATTTTCATAAAACCATTTAAATAAACTATTATTAATTGTAAATCTCTTTGTTTTAATTAAATTAACTTATCCCTAGATTATTCTAAGATCAAATAATTAAGAATATAATAGGAGGAAGCATTTCACATACTAAAATATTTGAACAAGATTATTTGAGGTCTAGTGGAAGAGGGTATTCCACCAATAGATTAATTTAACTAACCATTAATGAAGGATGGTTAGGTCTTAACTATTTCTAACAAATGAGAGAGATTTCCGGAAGAAAACCAAAAAAATACCTTAGTTCACTTGAGCTAATATACCATTGATGTTACAATGATAGAAAAAAATTAATAGAAAGGTTTCATATGACCTAGATTGGGAAAAAAGAGGATTTAAGTCACTGTTGTGAATAAATTGAATACGGAAGAAGAGGAGGTTTACCCCTTTCTTTTCTAACACCATGATTCCAAAAGTAATCGAAGACACATGGACCTAGGTTAAATGGGGAATAATTTGGGATGGTGGATAGTTGTGAGAGAGCTCCAATTAAATAGTGGAATTATATAATGAAATGTATATCTTGAGAAATATGCAATTATGTGGTTAATATTAATGATGAAACAACTAAACCAACACCATGTTTAAAAGAATATTTTTTAGTTTTGTTGATTACTCTGTTTTAGACCATTGAGTACCTGGTAGTGCTAACAGTGACCCAACAATCATTGGTGAACCAATTAGTACCTGTATCCATTCAACATAGTGATCAATATTTACCTAGTACTTGAGTACCTCTACTTTCTCCTTTCCCAACACTCTAAATTCTCCTAAATACTCTTCAATTTCATAGATATATCTAAATAAGAATTAGAAAACTAAAATTTAAGGGTATTTCTAATCGTTATTTTTTGATATCATTACATGATGGGAATTAAATATTAGTGGATTGGAACTAATTAGGCTATAGGTTGATTCTTCTCATTTCACTACTAGATTGGTGGATATTTTTGGTGAGTAGGATTCACTGGTGGGTTTGTGTTGAAATTCTAGATCATAATGGTGATGAGGGGGATACAATTTTTTCAAGTATGGATTATCCACACTAGAATATTTTATATTCATAGTAAATCAAAACCCAATTTATATCTTCTAATTCTTGAGAAATTGTGTATTTGGTTAGAATTATTTTCATGGATTCATCAATAAATAAGATAATTCTATTTATATTTAATTCATTTCACTTAACTATTTATATTAAATGAATTTTATCTAGAATGGATTACTAATTATTACTGATGATGACTCATGTATTGGTGTTGGATTTTTATATTACATGATTTGGATTATATGATATACTTTTTCTAGGATTTGCAGATGGGGAAGGTTAATTTGGTTGGGATGTTATCCTTATTTTCAAATTTTGTATGGTCCATGCTTCAAGAATGCTAAAAGTTGTTTGGGATTTGTTTCTATAGTATGAAATATTTTCAAGGTTATCATCATATCTTCCCTCCATTAAAGGTTTATTAGTAATTAGAAGTGAATTTTAACATCCCACTGCAATCCCATTTTCTTGGTAAAATTCAGAGGTGTTATTTTCCTTAGGTTATGTCCCTAAAACACTAAATGATGACAATAAATACCAACATATTAGAATATCATTGATGGATTATTTTTCCTATAACACACATAACCAATAAAATATAATAATATAAAATAAAACCATGATACTTCATGATGTTTGAGAGTAAAGATGAAAACTAAAAAACCAAGAAAAAAGATATATTATATTATTATATAAAATTAAGATAAAATATCTCTCAAAACCAAAATTTCATCCTGATGAAATAACACCAATTATTGAGCCTAAGAAATCATTGTATGTTTTAATAGTTTTACCACCTAAATGGAGTGGAATCTCAACTACCATCAGGCAATCTATAGAGGGAAATAATTTTTAAATAAAATATATCATTAGAAATATTATGATGTCTGGGGAAGAAATCTAAGCTAAATCTAGAGAATAAAAATTTATTATGAAATTATATGAGGCTTTAAAATTTTATACTTCTAAAATGAAAAAAGGTACAAGGGTATACAGAGACCTGAATCACTTGAAAAAGAATATTCCTCAAAAAATAATGAATTAAATAATGAACTTGAAAAATTTTCTTGAAAATTTAAAAAAAATATATAATTAAAGAAGATGTTTTGGAATAAATTTCAACAAGTACGAGTATCATGGTGGAACTTTTAAATAAATGATATGTCGTGTGTTCAAAAATCTTGGACACATTAAGAATGAATGTACTCAATTGCAAGAAAATAAACATTCTTATAAAAATTATTTCAATAATGTTAAATATAAGAAGAAATCCAAGAAGGATATAAAATACACACGGAGTTATTCTAAAGACTCTATTGATTGTTAAACTTCATAATCAAAATATGAAATATCCAATAAAAAATCCAACATGTGTTTCATGGTACATTTCGATAAGGCACACTCTTGTTATTATTCTGGGCATGAATTTGATTGTGAAAATGAAAATATATAATATGATGAATTAAATGAATACTCTAACATATTAGCAAATAATTAATAAATAATAAAAATATAAAAATAAAGATCTTATAAACTCTTAAAATAAATTTTTTAATGAATAGGTAGGATTAAATATACATAATTTTTTTGAAAATCCATTTGTAAAATTCTACTATATTGTGCACCGAATAGGAAATAAAAATTAAGGCTTTGAAAAATGTTTTTCGAGAATTTAATTTTTTTAAGTTTTTTTAATAAGGATTAGTACTACCTAAACAAAATACTTAGTAAAAATACACACAATACAAAACAATATGGTATAGGAATCCATTATGAAAGGCCAAAGTTTTATAAGAATTACATTGTGCCTAGATTTAAGAATAAAAACCTACCTAATGTTAATTTCATTTATTAAGTTTAAATGGGGAACTCTAGCAATATTTATATATTAATATATCTTCAACTCTGTGGAATTAAAAATTCTTTTCTTATAATATGTTTTTCCAAAATTTTTTCTGTATTTTCTGGAAAACACAAATAGATTTGTGTTCCCAAGTCTTTTTTAGCTAACATTTCTAGCCCCAAGAATATCTTGGAACCAAAAAATATTTTTTTTAATTTGACTATGTAGGGAACAAACCAAATGAATAGAAATGAAAAAATTTTTTATGTAAAATTTCCATTAAATACATATGTGTGGTTATTTCGAAAACATTGACTCACTATCCAAGATTTATAGAGGTTTTATCACATTTGTTGAAAATTTAAAAGGAATAATTTTTGGAATTAGATCAGTTACAATTCCAAAGTCTATCCTCATCAAAAATTACTCTATGTTAAAGGCCTAAAGAATAAGATAAAAATTATTTAGCAAGATTGTGATGATGGTTATTTATTTGATTTATCTAATAATTCTGACATAGTTTTTATAGAAAAATATATCAATTTTATAGAACCAAAATAGATAATGTCTATAATTTAGATCTTAATTATTTGTGTAGATGTAAGTTAATTTGATTAAATGATGAAATTAACGAATCATGGAATTGGAGCATAAGACTCAATCATATTTGTTTTCATTCTTTGAAAAAAATATTTAAAATAAATTTAATTTCTAATTTTCTTTATCTTAAATTGGACAAAAAGAGTCTATGTGATGCATGAAAAATAGAAAAGAAAAGTTATATTTTAAATCAATTAAATAGGTTGATACTTTGATACCCCAAGAGTTTATCCATGTGGATTTTTTCATAACTACTATAACAATAATACTTACCATTAAATCCTCTATCCATTTTTTGGTTAATTACTTTTCATGATTTACTTGGGTCTATTTATTTATATTTAAAACTGAATCATATTCTATTTTTATTGATTTCTAAATTCTTTTGGAAAATTAAAATATGAAAAAATTATGAATTTGAGAATTTACCATGTAGGAGAATTTGAGAATCATGAATTAAATTTGTTCTCCTCAAAAAATAGAATTAAGCACACTTTTTATGCCTCTAGGGCACCTCAATAGAAGGGTTTTATTTAACAGATGAATAGGTCCTTACAAAAAATTTCTACAAAAATGTTATGTGAATATAAAATGCCTACTTATTTTTATGCTAAATTTGTTAACACAACATGTTATTTCATTAGCAGAGTTCTAATAAGGAATATATCAAAGAAAAAACCCCATGAGTTATGTAATAATTTGAAAAAAGGTAGGGTACTTTATAGTATCTCGATTCAAGGTTTATATCATAAACATCAAGGGAAATATTGGTAAAATTGATCTAATACTATAAGAACTTAGATCTTCATTTTAGGAATGGATCTTGAATTTGGGTTGTTTTTTAAGAAAGAAGAAGAAATAAGAGTTTTTTAGTACATGTTGGGTACTTATGAGTACACGTCGTGTAGTTATGAGTACACGTCGTGTAATTATGAGTACACATCATGTACCCGGGTACCACGTACATCCCTGTAATGGTTGCTTAACGGTCATGTACCTGACTGTGTAGGTGACATGGTTGACCACCTAAAGTGGGAGCCAGTTGAGGCTAATACTCAGTGTGAACATTAAATGAACACACCATGTACTTTTCTTTTTATTTGATAATTTGGTAAGGGGTCGCGTCTCATCCTTAGAAATGTTTTCTTCACCCCGTGTTTTGTTCAGGAGAGTAATGAAATGGCTATGAACTTCAAACCCCTCTTGATTATTTGTATTATCTCTGATTGAGACGTCATTGGGGACGTTGGAATCCCACCAATGAGTTCTTAATTCCCCTAGAGCCTCTCTTCCTGATTCCTCCTCTCTCGTGAGTATTTCAAGTTTGATTTGTTTTCAAATTTTTGTAGATATATGCCATTCTAAGAAGATTCAAGGGTCTAAGTTCAAGAGTGTTGATTGTACGACATCAAGGTAGGTGGTTTGTGACATTCATTGATTGTCCTTGGATTATATATGATAAATCTATTGTATACCCATGTTTAGGGTTTTTTTTGTTTGTAATTAGACCATATTTATTACCTATTATGATTTGGTAGATTGATAAAAGGGAAATTACTTATGCATGAGGTTTTATACCTTGATTATGGGTGTGTTTCCCTTGTTTGATTGATTATGTTCATTTGATCTAGAATTCCTATTTGTCTTTCATTATTTTCCATGCCTTGTGTTGTTAGGATGGATTTACTGATTATATAAGATTTATGTGATACACATTGTGAATGTTTGACCATGTGGAATTTGACTATGAGTGTTTCCCAACATAGGGTCACCTATGTATGTTTTGTTGTTATGTTGACCCAGTGGTATTGACTGTGAGAGCTACTAGGTGTTCATAGACCAGAGGGGTTAGACTGTGAGAGCTACCCAAAGGGTCCTTATTAAATGAATTGATGCTATTTTGATCAAGGGGGTATTGACCGTGTGAGTTTCCTAGAGGATCGTTTGTAAATTATTTGTGTTATGTTAGACTAGAGGGGTTAGACCATGAGAGATGCCTAGAGGGTCATTAAAAAATGAATTGTTGTTATGTTAGACCAAGGGGATTAATCTATGATAACTTTCCCAAAAGGGTTTCTTTTGAATAATTAAATGTTTGTGATGAGTCTCCCAAGACAATGTACAAGCTTGGAATTCGTCTTACATGATTTTTTTAGATGGTATTCTGAGACATCTATTGTTACTATTAAACAGGGTGATACAGAGCTTAGGATAGATTCCAAGGTTTACATGATTCAACTAATGAATAATAAATATAAATGAATGTAATTAAAAACTATAGTATTTTTTAATTTTGAGTACTTCCTAGTTTATTGCATCATTTCTTCATATTACCTACTATATATAATCGCTAAAAATTAGGTATATATCTTTTGGGGGTTTCTTACTGAGATTCATCTCACACCCTGTTTGGGTCATGCATTTGGACCCAAAAAATATTATATGGTTATAGGTATAGTTAAGGGAAAGCTCCCTTCATCATCAGGTACTTGATTATTGTTGGATCTGGAGAGAAAGGGACAATGTTGAGACTTGTGATGCTGCTAGAGTTTACTTTTTTTATGTTTTATTTTGGTATTGGTATTGTTTTTCATCATTGTGACTTGTTTGGATACTTTTTTAGATACATGTGACTTGCCTCATTTATATATGATCCAATGGTTTTATTACTATCAGTCTTCTACTATTTCATTTTGTTGTATGGTATTACTGCTTCCACTATTTTTTACGATTTTCTTTCCATTGTGTAAACTCTTCCAATTAGAGAATAGTTTCCCATTATCATACCATGTCCCTCGCTTCTAGTCGGTAGCTTTTGGCGTTTGGGGAAATATTCTTTAGGTTATGTGACCAACTAGGTTTGGGACACCTTTGGGTGGAATCCAGATTCAGGATGTTATCAGTGGAATTCTTTTCTACTTTTCCTTACTATTTGGATCTTATAGACTGGGAGAGGAAGGAACAGGTAGTTGATAATAATCTATACATGGGAGTGGCTAACTCGTGTACATGGAAAATCCATGTTAACTCAAATATTGAAATTTTTCTGGTTTTTTCAATTGTTATAGTTGATTTGATTTCACTTTTGGGTGATTCACTTGTTTTTTTCTATTGTTATTGATATTATTGAGTTTTTATTATGTTTCTACCTGATTAGATGAGGGTATGCTATCTCATGCATCATATAGGCACTTGTTAGAGATCACATGTCATTCATTCTTGTCATGCCATTTAGGGTACATTACTGATTGTATGTTGTTGTGATATATGTTGTGCTACATATGCATGATGTTGTGACAGATAACATGATAAAATACCTACTATTTTTAGAGGGTATTTGTAATTATAAAGTTTCATTTGGATAGATGCAAAGTTTTGGTCCCTGAGGTGTAATGGGCGCTCTTGGATCAGAATTTTGTGGATCACTTTTGAACTTTAATTGAGTTTTGTCATGTTATGATGTGAAAAAGGATTCCAAACATTGATTTGTGGGGATTATGGGATACTCAGGTCAGATTTTGTCATGAATTGGAAAAAAATTATGTTTCTAAGGGGTTCGGAGATGTTTTAGAGGCCAACTGTCCGAAAATCTAGATAACACGACATGTGATGTTATGAACACATGCCATGTGTTCCTCTATTCTATAGGGAAATTTTTTTCTTAAGTACATTCTGTGTACTAGGAGTACATGTACTATTGTTATTGACCATGTGATTGACTGTGTGAGTAGAGAAATGGGATTGGGAAATGTTTGGTAGAACACGTCGTGTACTGGGAGTACACTCCGCGATAAATAGACCATGTATCTAGCCAAGTGACTAATGACATGGGTGGATTAAATTTGGTTGGTACACACCATTTCTTGATTATACATGTCGTGTGGTGACTGACTGTGTATCTGGACGTTTGAATAACAACAAGGGTGGACAAATTGTAAGTAGTACACATCCTGTCTAGGGTGAACATGCCGTGTAGTATAACACCAGTAGATAACCGTGCAGTTCTAGCCATGTAGAAGAACATGGAGAGGAGAGAATATTCAAATACACTTCGTGTCTCAATAGGAACAAGGTGTGTGTTTTGGGTGTTACATGACTAGGTTAGAAGAGGCACATGCCTATGTTAATGCTTAAGGGAACATGTTGTGTAGTGGTTCTACACTCCATGTAATCTTATTTTGTAAAACTTGAATGTTTTCTTCTCCTGTTCATTTCTTCCACTTTTAAGTTGTTTTCCTTTAAAATATTGAACTAAGGTGTGAACTTGACCTTGTAGAGTCATTCCACCATCAAATCCTCTATTTTTACGCTAGGTACATGTCAATGATCAGACACCAAAAAGGGTAGATCATGGACTACTAGAAGATCCTCCCATCATGCCCATCTTGGAACCAGCTATTACACCGGACAAAGGAGATGATGCACAGTTCCGTGAAGGATTTATTAGGATGATTTTGACTTACTAGGGGGAACCACATCTTGAACCGACTATGGACGAGTTGACTCGAGTGTTCCAGAAGCAGCATCCTCCAAAAGTTTCTGGTGATGGAGGACCATGGGCTACAGATCCTTGGTTAGTGGCCATGATTTATATATTTAAGCCTCTAGAGACACCACAAGAGAGGAGGGTGAATCTCGCAACATACATTCTATGTGATTCCACCAAGAGATGGTAGGATGCCATCTCCTAGGATGGAAATCATCAGGTTATGGATTGGGAATAGTTTCATAGGACCTTATATGTTTACTACTACCCCGAGACATTGAGGGTTGAATGAGCCCAGGAGTTCAATCATTTGGATTCAGGCACTCTTTCAATGAAGGATTAATCATCTTGTTTCACAGAGATTTAGTGATCCACACGTATTCTAGGAAGCGATGAGTTATATTTGGCTAGGTGATTTGTGGATGGTCTCATATATGACATCTGATTCTAGGTGAATGTTTTTAGGATGAATTTGGTGATGACTATAGTGAAGCTTACATTGATTACCGATCACAATATGAGGGAGTGAAGAGCTGTGAGCTAGGTCAGTTCATCATCTAGGGCTAGTAATCCTTCGAAAGATTATAGGAAGCATCATAGGGATCTTTCACATGATGTTTTTTCAGGTAGCCAGGTGGTATGCTACAGTTGCAGGATGAGTGGGCATATGAGCCCTCATTTCCCAAAGGACCTAGTTGAGTGCCGATATTATAGAAATATGGGTCATATTTTTCATTTTTGCAATATTTTCTCACCAATAGTGAGTGATAGTGGTTCTATTATGACTCCATGTTTAGGAGGAGGACCACCTAATTCTCATCCATCAAGGAACTCGAGTTTTTCAGGCTATTCTGGTCGAAGAGGTGGTCATGGTTGTGGTATTCAGGCTATAGTTTTTCAGAAATAGCAGGGTGGATCAACTCTAGTTAGTCAGGCAGGGTCGCAAGGCCATAGTACATGTCATAATTTTTCAGTGGAGTAGACCCAGTAGGAGTTGGATCTCGAACCCTCTACAACTGGAGGTAGGATTCTAGTTTCCTCAGTTTTAGCTTCTACTATTTTTGATATAAGGGCTTACCATAGTTTTATATCTGTTTATATTGTGGAGAGACTTGGGCTTTTTATCACTACTTCTGAGGATGTAATGATGCTAGACACTCCGTTAGGGATTGAGAAGACTAGTGTACGTCAGTACAAGGAGTTACTTCTTAATATTGGTTTGTGTCATTTCTTATGGGACCTTTATGTCTTAGAGATAAAGGGATTTGATGAAATTCTTTTAATGGACTGGTTGGTCTCCTTTTAAAACTATTTTTATTTTTATCACCGCAAGTTGAGTTTCACATCACTAGAAGACAAGAATTTTCTACATAAGGGCGAATGGGATGTCCCGGTGAGTAGAGCGGGTCCCAAGAATCATGGGTTGGGAGGAATTAAAACCCATGTTTCTAGTTTATATTTGTATGACTAGGGGACTTAATAGATGGAATTTACTTCAATGGTAGATCATTTCCAAGATGTCTTCGCAGATGACTCTTCTAGTTTACCTCTAGAGTAAGAGGTTTATTTCTCTATTGAGCTTGTGCCAGGAGTGACACCAATGTCCATTCATCCTTATAGGATGGCTACACTAGAGTCATAGGAGTGTAAGAAGTGGTTAGAGGAGTTGTAGGAAAAGAGTTTCATCTAACCCAGTACTTCTCCTTGGGGTTCACCTATCCTTTTTGCGAAGAAGGCTGATAGTGCCCTCGGAATTTATGTGGATTATTGAAAGCCAAACCTGTTGACGGTTAAGAACAGATATCCTTTACCAAATATTGATGATCTCTTTTATCAGTTTTAGAGATCCCGAGTGTTCTCAGTGATTGACTTGAGATCCGGTTATCATCATTTGCTTGTTAGATCATTAGATATACCTCTTACAACCTTTCGGAGTAGGTATGGTCTATATGAGTATTTGGTTATACCGTTCAGTCTTAGAAACGCACAGCAATTTTCATGGAACTGATGAACTGAGTGTTCCATCCTTAGTTGGATTCTTCCATGGTAGTCTTCATAGAAGATATATTTGTGTACTCTCACACTCAACATGACCATTCCACCCATCTTGAGATCGTATTAAGAACACTAAAATAGAATCAGTTATATTCTAAGATATCAAAGTGACACTTTTGGATGGACTGAATTCACTTCGTGGGTCCTGTTATCCCAGAGATAAGAGTATCAGTAGACCTAGAGAAAGTGAGAGCGGTAGTTTCCTAGGTGAAATTGAAGAACATATTTGAGGTAAAAAGTTTTCTGGGGATGGATAGTTACTATAGGTTCTTTATTCAGTACTTTTCATGCTTAGTGGTGCCATTGATGGGCCTGACTAAGAAGGGTGTGTAGTACTTGTGGATAGATTCCTGTGATTCATCCTTTCAGGAGATGAATGGGAGATTGACTTCAGCACTGATACTGATTTTTTTAGAACCGAGAAAGAGTTACATTGTTTACTATGATGCATTAGGTATCAGGCTAGGAGAAGTGACTATGCAGGGGGAAGGAGTCATTTCATATGGGTCTCGGCAGTTGAGGCCACATTAGTGGAATTACCCGACACCCGATCTTGAGTTGACCGCATTTGTACATGTTTTACTCTGTTGGAGAAATTTTATTTTGGGAGAGAATTTCGTGGTATACACTGACCAAAAAAGCCTCAGGTATAACATTACTAAGAATGATCTAATGTTGAGACAGTGAAGGTGGGTTGTGTACCTTTAGTTATTTGACTTTGATTTTACCTACAAGCATGGGAAAGGAAACATAGTGGTCAATGCATTGAGAATGAGAACTTAGATACATATAGTTCAAGAGGATAACAGTGAGTGGTATGTTATGGATCTGTTCTCTAAGATGCATTTAGAGGTGCATGATATATAGGGGCATATATTTCCTTATTCTATAATTGTCACCTCTACTCTACTGGATCGAGTGTGAATGAGGCCACTATCTGATTTGAAAGACCTGGTCCTATGAAAGAGTGTGTCAGGTGAGGACCTTACTCTTGGGTGGACCATATGCGATGATGTGATCTTGTGTTTTCATGGGCGTGTATGGGTGTCAGCAGACATACGCGAGGATATTTTGTGAGATTTTCATTCTTTAGTTTAGAGAGTTCATCTTGGTGTCACCAAGGTGTATCAAGATCCACCTTGTCAGTATTGGTGGCTAGGCATGAAGAGAGATTTAGCTAGTTTTGTTATGATATGTTCCACATGTCAGTTGGTGAAGGAAAAGCATAAGTGAATGGTAGAAATTTTAGAGCAGTTACCCATTCCCGAGTGGAAGTGGGATGATGTCACGATGGATTTCATAATAGGTTTATTGAGGTTTACTCATGGGAATGATGTAGTTTGGGTGGTTATCGATTTTATCATGAAGTTTGTAGACTTCAATTCGATTAATGAAACTTTCAGTGTTGATGAGATGGGAAGGTTATACATCCAAGAGATTGTAGGTTTTCATGGGGTTCTACACTCTATTATTTCAGACAGGGACACCCGATTTACATCTCATGTATGGCATGAACTACAAAGGGATTTGGGTACATTGGTACTTCTGAGTATAGTTTACCATCCCCAGACAGATGTCAAGTCCAAGTGCATGATTCAGGTTTTGGAGGACACGTTTTGAGCATGTGTCCTGGATTTGAGGGGCTCTTGGGAGAGATACATACCCCTAGTGGAGTTTTCCTACAATAACAATTTTCAGGAAACAATTCAGATGAAACTGTATGAGTATTTGTATAGTAGGCCATGAAAATCACCCCTATGTTGGCTAGCTATGGGAGAGGTAACTATTCTAGGACCTCGTCTTGTTCAGGAGACCACTGATTAGTTGGGGTTGATTCAAAAGAGGATGCCTACTGCCCAATATCACTGTAAGTCTTATGTTGATCGACGGAGGCAACCTCTAGAGGTCGAGGTTGGAGATCAGGTTTTCTGATTTGTCTCACTGACATTGGGACACATGATGATTAAGAGGTAGGGAAATCTTTCACAGAGATACATCAGGCCATTTGATATTTTGGAGAGAGTCTGGAAAATTTCATATCGGTTGTACATACATTAGAGGTACCAGGATGTGCACGATGCCTTTCATGTTTCTCAGATACAACATTACTTTTCAAACCCATCTCAAAATTTTCAACCCAAGGAGTTTGAGTTAGATGTGGATGTTTCCTTCAAGGATCACCCTATTGGGATTGTGGATCGTAGCACAAACATTTTCTGTGGCTGGTTTGTTCATGTGGTATGGGTTCTATGGTAGCACAAGAAAGTATTGGACAAGACTTGGGAGTGGGAGGTCGACGTATGATCACAATGGCTAGAGTAGTTTGAAGTTTCATCTTCACCACACTTGGAAGGGTAATTCAGGGGTAAATTTCATTGAGGGAGAAAATTTGTAAGAACCTAGATCTTAATTTTAGGTATGAATCTTGAATTCGCGTTGTTTTTGAGAAAAAAATAAGAAATGTGAATTTTATAAGTACATGTCGTGTACTAATGAGTATAAGTTGTGCACCCAGGTACTGCATATAGCCATGTACTGGATGTGTAATGACTGAGTACATGGCCATGTAGGTGACCTGGATGACTACCTAAAGCGGGAGCCAGTTGAGGCTAATATAGGATATGTACATTAAATAAACATGCAGTTTAATTTTCTTTTTTATTTGATAAATCGGTACGAGGTCACGTCTCATCATCATATTTTTTTTCTTCTCCCTGAGTTTTGTATAGGAGAGTGACAAGACGACCATGAAATTTGAACCCCTCCCGATTCTCCGTCTAAGCTCTAATTGAGATATTTTCAGGTGCATTGGAATCCTACCGGTGAGTTATCAATTCCCCTAGAGCTTCTCTTCAGGATTCTTCCTCTCTAGTGAGTATTTCAAGGTTGAAAATGTTTCACCTTTTTGTAGATCTACTCAATTCTAGGTAGATTCAAGGGTTTACATTGAAGAGTGTTGATCGAACAACATCAAGGTAGGTTGTTTATGACTTTTGTTTATTTTATTTGGATTATATATGCTAAAAGTGTCATGTACCCACATTTGGGGTTTTGCATGTTTGGAATTAGACCCTGTTTATTACATGTTAGGGTTTGGTAGATTGATAAAAAGAGTAATTTCGTATGCATAAGGTTTTATACCTTGATTATGGGTTTGTTTCCCTTGTTTGATTGATTATTCCCATTTGGTCTAGAATTAATGTTAGTATGACCTTGTTTTCCATGCCTCATGTTTTAAGGATGCAGTTACTGATTATATGTGATGATTGTGATACACATTAGGAAAGTTTGACCATGGGAAATTTGACTGTGAGAGCTTCCCAAGGTAGGTTCACCTATTTATGTTTTTTATGTTAACTCATAGGCATTGAATGTGAGAGCTTCTGGGTGGTCATAGACCAGAGGGGTTAGACCATGAGATCTACCCAGAGGGTCATAATTAAATGAATTAATGTTATGTTGACCATGGGGGTATTTTCCGTGTGAGCAGCCTAGGTGGTCATTTTTAAATGATTTTATTTATGTTAGACCAGAGGGGTTAGGCCGTGAGAGATACCCAGAGGCTCATTACTAAATTAATTATTGTTATGTTAGACCAAGGGGATTATATGGTGAGAACTTTCCCAAAAGGGTTGTTTTTTAATAATTGAATGTTTGTGACGAGTCTACCAAGACAAAGAACAATCTTGGACTCTGTTTTACTGGATTTTTTTATGGTCTTCTGAGACATCGGTTGTTACTATTAAATAGGGGATACAGAGCTTAGCCTAGATCCCAAGGATTAAATGATTCAAATGATGAATAATAAATGTAAATGAACGTAATTGAAAACTGTAGAATTATTTAATTTTGAGTACATCTTAGTTTATTTCTTCTTTTATACATATTACCTACTATATATATTCATTGATAGTTAGGCACCTATATTTTGGTGGTTTCCTACTGGGATTCATCTCACACACTGTTTGGGTCATGCTTTTGGAACCAAACAGATTATATGGTTGTAGGTATAGATAAGGGAAACCACCCTTCAACATAGTGTACTTGATTTCTATTAGATCTAGAGAGCATGGGACCAAGATGAGGATTGCGATGCTACTTGAGTTTACTTTTTTTTTTTCTATTGTACTTTGGTTTCAGTATTATTTTCTAGTATTATGACTTGTTTGGCTACTTTCCTAGATACATGTGACATGCATCATTTATATATTCTCTTGTGGTTTTATTACTATCAGTCTTCCACTGTTTACTTATATTTTATGGTATTATTACTTCTGCTACTGTTTACTATTTTCCATAGGCTTTGTATACTCTACTAATGAGGGAATAGTTTCCCTCTTATCACAGCATGTCCATCACTGCAAGTCAGATGCCTCCAGCATTTGAGGAAATTTAATTGAGGTTATGTGACGAACTAGGTTCGGGGCACCTTTGGGCGGCACCCGGATCCAGGACGTTACAAATAATTGATGAAGGAATATGACTAGGATACTCTACTACTTCCAAATCTTATATATATTTTAAGAAACCATAAAGGATTTTTGAAGAGTCAAATCCTATGATGTTTGATGAAATTGATCATTTTGATAAAAAAATGACTCAATATGATGAGATGAGTAAATCTATGAAGGGAATGAGACCTGAAGATTGTATTTTTTCAGTTTTATGTTTTCACATGATGATGACAGATGTTCTTGATCCTATTTATGAAATTATGGGGATTTGGTTTTGTTGGGAAATTTGGTAAAGTTGACAATGTTACTTTTTCCGATGTCAATGTTTGGTGGTTATCTAGGGTTCCAGAAATGGTTGGTATTCATGCTGGTGTTATGTATTGGTGATGATTTTTTGGGATGGTCAGATTTAATGGGACGATGTTCGATGGTCTCTATCCATAGAGGTACATTGTTTTAATGTCCAGGTGAAAGGCCCAAGGTAGTTCATGATTCAAGATCTCACAGCCCGAGGAAGTTTGGTGGTGCACGAATCGATGTCTAGTTTTTTTTCTTGACTTTCATGTTGGATTTTGAATTTTTCATCTGGGTTATGGTTTTTAATTTTAAGATAGGGTGATGTATTTTGAATTTTGGTTTTGGGTGATGTTTTTTATTTTTGAAATGATTGGTTACAACTAAAAATTAAAGTGGCTTTAGAAAATACAGGAAAAATATTTTTATTAGAATTTAATTCCTTTATATCCCAGATATAACCTAAAACTATAGAAGAATCCTTTGGTGATAAGAGTTGGGTTTTAACAAAAAAAGAGTTAAAGCATTTCTAGAGGAATAAGTTTGGGAATTAGTTAATATTCCCACAGAATATTTTTTTATTGAAACAAAATGGTTATTTATGAACAAACAGGATAATCATGTTGTGATCACTAGGAATAAATCAAGATTAGTTGAAAAAGGTTACAATCAATAAGAAAGAATTGATTATAAAAATACCTTTTACTATGTATCTTGGTTAGAAGTAATTATTATCCTTATTACATATAAAACTTATAGGTATTTTTAATTATATCATATGGATGTAAAATATGAATTTATAAATAAACTTTTAATGGAGGAAGTCTATGTTAAAAAATCTCGTCGTTTTTAAGACCGTCTTTTTCAAAAAAATCTTTTAAACATTCCATATCACTTTATGGACTTAAAAAATCACATAGAGGATGGTATGAGATATTAATTTCATTTATTTTATAAAACATTTTTTCAGTAAGAAAGAAATATCCTATATTATTTAAAAAAATTATATTTATTTATTTTGTTTGTACAAATATATGCTGATGATATTATTTTCAGGTCAAAAAATATAAAATAGTGAAATGATTTTTTAAAAATTATAAAAAAAATAATTTAAATTACTATGATGGGTGTGTTAAACAATGTTATTGGACTTCAATTTTATCAAAAATAATTTGAAAATATCTTAAATCAAATAAAATACATACTTGATTTACTTAAAAATTTAGACTTAAAAATAGTAAGACTTATACAACTCTTATGATCTATAATATGAAACTAGATATGGATGAGTATGTAAACTAGTTGAAAACAAGTTATACAGAAGAATAATTGGAATCTTTATTTATCCTAGTACAAGTAGACAAGAAACTACATTTTTTGTATATCTTTGTGGTAGATTTCAATATTAACTAGAATAATATCATTTAAATGATTCCAAAATAATTTCACGACATTTAAAAGTAACTATTTAACTTTCAATAATTTTTATAAAAACTCTAATTTTAATTCAACATTATATTTATATTCTGATTTTAGAGTTATTAGACTGGATATAATGATCACCTCATGAAACTATCATATTCTTGGAAAATCTCTAGCATCATTGTTAAGTAATAAATAACACTCTCTAGAATTATCAATAATAAAAGTAGAATATATTGCAGTTGGAAGTTTTTATGATCAAGTGCTATGGATGAAACACACCACAATATATTTTGAATCCAATTTTTATTTTATTAAAATAAAATTTCATAGAAAATTGTGATAAATTTTTTTAAAAATCCAATAAACCATTCTAGAACAAAGTTAATTGATTTAAGGAATCATTTATTTAGAGATTACGTGAAAAATGATGATATCACTTTATAATATTTTTCATAGAAAACCTTTTAGCATATATTTTTACAAATTATTTAATTTATATTAGATTTGATTTTATCAAATCCGTATTATGTTTGTTTAATTTTACTTTATTTTATATTACTTAATATTATAATACTAAATGAGTGTAGGCCAATATTTATCAATTTTTTATTTTATTTACTTAAATTGATATTTATTGCCACCGTTTTGAGTATTAGTCATATACTAGTAGGACATGTAATATATTTTTGTTATGATTACTCTACACACAGAACATTAGGAACCTTTGGTTACCCTAAAAACAAAATAATTTAAAAGTATTCATATGTTTGAAATCCTTCAATGTTTCTGAAAAATCATTTCTTTTCCACTAAAACCCTTTGTACCCTAAATCTCAACCCCTAAAATATTCAACAATGCAAAAATTTAAGAGAACAAATGATGCTACCTCTAGAAAATAAAAGAACTCAAAGACCAAAAGATAAGTTTTTTGTGGAAGTTCAATCAATTTCAATTGTCTAGAATGAAGGGACATGTTTCTCTAAAAGGTAAAAAATCTTCAAGGATGGGATTTCCTTTTTGATGAGAAGAGAAAAAAATTTTTCATTAAAAAATAAGTGTGTGACTTTTATGAAATGGATGTGTTTTATTTTGGAGATAGTTTAGATCTAGTTACAAAAAATTTGAATCATAATTATATTTCCATAATATCAATGGAAATGGATGAAACTTTCAAATTTCCCCATGAAATTTATGACAACTTTATCATGCCTTTAGCTAATATATATGAAGTGAGTCCTCTAGAAATGATGAAGTTTCTAGTCAAAACAAATAATTTAAATAATAATCTAGTGAAGAACTTATAAATAGAAAGTAGTGTTTTGGTGAAGTTTATTCATTCTCGAATAGCTCAACAAAATGGTGATTTTGAAAAGATTATATTTCAAGATGTTATTCTATTATATCTATTTATTATAAATAATAATGTGATTTTTTCATGATATATTATGAAATATATGTGTCATATTAAAAACAATATAAATTTTCATCCCTTTGGAAGGTTGTTAACATTGTTTTTCAGTAAAAATAGTGTTTTTTTCTAAAAAAACACTACCACGCATTGTAATGGTTTAAAAAAGTTGAGTTCTATTGTGTTAAAATGATATGTATTTTTCTGGAATTCATTGGTGATTAATTTATTTTTAATCAGTTCATAATAAGATCTTTAGATAGAACCTTAAAATATATAGGGTGTGTGTTTACTTGGTGTGTTTGTTAGTGAAATTTCTACTCAAGTCACCACTAGTATTCCTGCACTATCACTCGAACCTAATAAAAGTGTGAAAGTATAAGAACTCATGGATACCAAAACTCTTTCTGATAGACTACATAGAGTCACGATTATCATATTGGATTATATTTAAAGTGATGAGGAAAATGTTCCTGAAGGTCATTCTAAACCTACTAAATTTCCTTCAGATTCTACTGGTCTTTCTAATATTCCACCCATTTCAATCATGAGACAATGATTGGATTTTCCCATGAAAAAATAGATAAGTGTTTTCCATGATAAAACTATATCCACTGCATATGGAGGTACTCTAATTTTTCAAATCACTCCCCAGAAGGAACTAATAGAAGAAGTAATTAAAGGTTTTTGATTTTGTTAAAAGTGATATTGTTGGAGATGAGGAGGAAGTAATTATTGAGAGAGATAAATATAATGTTATTATTGTGAATATAAGATCAAGTATAGAATCTTATGAGTTTTACCATGAAGAAAAATTATCCTCAGTTGATCTAAATTGTGAAGATATAAGTGGAGAAGGTCATAAATTTATTTTTTTCCTATTCGAAAACCCAAAGATAACCCTTAAATTCCTATATATGAGTTTAATGTTGTTGATATTGGATCATGAACTAGTTATATTAAAATAATGACTTAATTTGATTCTTTGAAAAATCATTTTTCTGAGTTCATAACCAAATTAAAATCTCTCCAAGAACAAACCTTATCAAATAATTATTTTGATGAGTTGAAAATGTCAATCAATTTGTTTATTAAAAATGATTCAAGTGATTATTATAGAGAAGCATCAGAACTGAGACATGTAGATCAAGCCTCCATAGAATCAATGTTGCAAGAAGAGTATCTTGATATAAATACATTAACTTCAATAATAGCCTCTATGAAATATGAAATTTTTTCAAAGAAAATTTGAGAAGTACTTCATATAAATTTCATTTATGAAATCAAAAGAATTACAATAATTCCATAAAAAGATATAAAAAACATTGATCAATTTTAAAAATAAATTAGTAATCTAAATAAAAAGAAGATGGAAATAATTTACGAAATTTATGAAATCACCCAAAAAGGATATCGATTTTAATATCACCTCCTTGGAAATTTTTTTTGGATCATTGGCCAATAATTTTAAAGTACTAGAAGAAAGGTTTGGAAGGATTAATCATATAGTTATGGAAAAAATGAGATCTAACTCTTTATAAGAAGACGAAAAAGTCTATTCATTTTCAAAACTTAAGGAATGGTAGACTTTTACAAATTCAAAATAAATTTTTGTTTCACTATCAGTTTTCCCCTGTTATTGGTTCATAAATTTTATCCAATAACAAGTTTTAAGTATTAAATGAGTTAGTGAAAAAAATTAATAGGAAAGGGTATATCTAAAACTTCTTTTAAAATTTCTCTCACAGAGCATGGAATAGTTTTTCTTCTATAATAGAGTTATGAAAAAATGATATTGTGAAACAACTGAACATGTTCATGGATTAAATCTTCCATCTTAGAGGAAGACTCCATTTTGGACCCAAAAATTTCAGATCTCCATGCAAGAGCCTCTCAAATATTTAAATAAATCTTTGATCCAAATGAAATATATTCAATGGAAACTTTAGGTTTTTAGAATACTTTGATTAACTATAATTGAAAACACTTCTAATCTATCATCTATCCATGAAGATAACTTTGATTTATAAAGGCCTTAGGAAACATCTATTGAAATTAATTCCACTAATATAAGGATCACTCGAGGTGATATATCAAGATTTGAAGGATATTTACTTATGTTAGTGGATGTTGTTGGAGAAAGTGGTGATGCTCTTATGCCAACATCTTCACTACAAGATGGGCTAAATCAATATTTTAAAATTCCACTACCAAAACATCAAACAGTGCTACAGAACTGACTTAATTTTTATATTGGGTTGTTTAAACTGAATTGAGCCCCAAAACATTTAAATGGTTGTTTATGAATTTTTTTATTTCAAATTTATATTGATTGTTTTATTTACCAACTTATTGAATATTTTGATGTTTCATTTCTATTTTGTATTTACTGTTGTTTCTTATTTATTTACTTAATTTCAGAATGATTGTAAATTTATTATTTTCTCAAATTGATTGTTCTTTGTTTCATTTTTTATGTTTTCATTTTTTACTCTATCTTTTAGTTTTCTATTCACACTATTTTTTCCTATGTTTTATTTTTTGTGTTTCTTATCTTCATTTTATTCTCTCTCTTATTACAAGTCCATGCTAAATTATATTATTATTAAATAGTTTTAACTATTTACACATGTTCATGTTCTGTACTAATTGTGTTATTTTTCATTATTCAATTTCTTTTAGATATCACAAAATGGGGGATAAGAAGAAATATAATACAAAAATTTAAACCTTCCTATAAAGAGGGAATTCCCATGCATGGCCTTTTCGCACCCTCCACATATGGTAACCCCCCTTCCCCACAAATGAGTCACAACCCTGAGGTAGAGCCCTAGACGGGGAAAGAGCCATTGCCAGCCGAGATAGAAGAGCATCCCAGAGGGTGAAGGCCTGGTCAACGATGATTCTTCAAAGCAATCCATCAGCACTATGGGTCACACATCATTTTTCCCACCCATTCGAGACCCCGTGACCCATTAAGATGGGTGGATCCTAGGGGAGAGGCTCATCCCGAAGATGGACACCCAAGATTCAAAACCTGAACCTCCCAAAGAACAACATTTTTGTACCACTCACCTTCACCACCACGCCACCACCGAAGTCGAAATACAAAAATTTAAATCTATTTTCATAAAATTTAAAAATCCTGTTTATAATTTATCGGGTTTCGTGATCAGAAAAAGGGAAGATTTGTGGAGAGATTTTTGTTTTTCTAATATATCTTGGTTTTTTATGTGTTTTCATTATTCAAAATGTCTCTATTAATATTCTAATGAGTTTATCTTAATTTTTTCAGTTCTATCCGTAAGTCTTCTTATAAGTCATGAGATTATTTTTGGATAAATATCCAAGGTATTAATCTTATGCTGAAAATTTATCTCATGCATAAAATAATAATTATAAGAATATATTTTTTTATCTTCAAAAAAGTCTCAAACCCATACTAATGTTTTTATTCTATAGACGCTCTGTGTAGAATGTCTATAACAGATATTATCTTATGTAGGATGGAAATTTTCTTCCACATGTTCAAAGCTAGAAAGATCAGTAAGAAAAATAATTTATCTTTAAATGAGAAGATTCATAAAAGAATTATCTTATGGTCCTCAGTAGACTTTATTACTCTTATGGAAGTAAAATTTCATCTTACAAAATAATTTATCTAACACAATCTTTGAATAAATATTATTCTATTCCGAACAATATTTAAAGTATTTTATATTAAAAAGATATTCAAAATTTAATCTTATGAGAACTATACTATCAGATGGTTATCCTATAAAGATAAATATATCTCATAAATTGCCATGATTATAATTGATTCATTATTAAAATATCTCAATAAGTCATTTTTTCTTTTAATTATATCATAAAAGGAGTTGTTTAAATAAGGAAAAATGATTTCCTCAGAAAATATTTTTTAAAATAATATAAAGATATGATGAAAACGTTTTCTAACATCTCTACCGTAGAAGGATATTATATATTTGGAAAGGAAGAAAACTATATCATATTAAAATTTCAATGTATTATTCATTCTACCATTGTGATTATCAAGTGTGCTTATTCGAAAAGGATATATAAATATGAATGTGAACCACTATATGAAGAGGGAGATATGAACATACATATGAACACTTTGATAGATCAAAAAAAGATCACATGTAAATAAGAGAAATCACAAACTCTACTTGAGTTCCATCTTACATGTTTATCTATTTCCATCAAAGAACCTCCAGATTTGTTCTCTGAAAATTATCATAATATTTGGATGTATCGTTATCTGATGTTATTTGTTTCTTGAAACTATGTGATGCAATAATTATTTAAATATCATTCATCTCTATATATACTATAGTAATTTTAGTTGAGTTTGTTAATGTTTTAGTTAGTTATTGTAAAGGGATATCCTGGTTAAAAGTTCATGGACCTTTTTAACAAGTACCGCCTACTTAAACTCATATTAGAGCACCCAAAAAAGGGATGTCATAGTCAAAATCAACAACATCATGGGCTAGAGTGTTGGTGGAGTGGACTAGGTAATTTCTATTCCTAAAACCACTGAAAATATTTTGTGCTCAACATATTTACTCTATGATTTTATATTGGTGATTCCTTATTTGGTAAAGAAAAATATTCAATTCTTCATACCTTGAAGAGGGTGGTTTTAAAGTAAGAAATTTTTAGAAATATAATTAAAACCCTCTTATGTTTCCAGTTATCCATTCTCTAGGATAACATTTATGACCACCAATAATGGAGCTATTGATGTTGTCGTATTATATAATATTAATTTATTAATATTGTATATGGATAAAAACACTTTTTTGGCCAGGTTATTTGCAGTTGTTGAAATGGTTTTATCCTAATTTATGATTGATGGAGACACTGATGGATATAATTTATGAAGTAGTCTTCTCTTAGTGTTTGATAAAATTTATATTTCTTATCATGTTTTTTTTGTTTTTCTAGGAATTTGGTGCTATATGTTACTTCCCTTCAACCTCCCACTACACTATCACTTGTTCTTTTTAATTAAGTTTATTAGGTATCATGAGTTAGGTTTTCCAAACTCATGGTTCATTTCATTTTTCATTATTATTATTATTATTATTAATATTAAACAAAAAATCAAAATATTAATAATAATATTATTATTTTTTATATATTTTTATATATTATTATTATTATTTTATTATCAATATTTAATAATTATTTTAATTTAATTTATATATTTATATATCTTTATATAAAAATATTTTCTATTATTTTTATTATTGTTATTATTATAGTTATTATTGTTACTTCTATTATTATTACTATAAATTTCAAATAATAATAGCTTTAAATATTATTTAAAAAATATAAACAATAATTTCCTAAATTATTTGGGGGTACAATTCATAAAGAAGACAGACATGCACCCACCGGCTCCAATTGGACCGAACCATCAACCCAATAAAGGGAAAAATCTATATAAAATATAATAATAATAATGATATCAATATTATTATTATTCTTGTTATTGGATATGTGAGTATTTTCTTTGGTTCTATCATTTTCTTACATACTATTAATTATTATTATATGGGATGAGCGATAGAGAGTGGTGTCATTAGAGATCATGAAGGCAAACATCTAAATACCATAGCTTCAAAATAGGATCCCTGTGATATATTTCGTTTCAATAATCATTTAGATTTGTGTTATACTTGTAAACAATCAGAGTTGGAGCTATAAAGTGGAAGGAATAAACTTCAGAGATCAGTTGTTGATGATGTTTTAAACTTCAATAAATATATTATTATTCAAATGTTTATTGATATTGAAGTTGGTTCAATTTAAATAATCATTATAATTGGTAATTCAACACATGCAGATTCAAAACAAGGAGTAATTTATGATGGAATAGAGTTACAAAATCATTCAACATTGGACGAAGAGGTATTTTCCAAAAGGAGGATTAATTTTTAATTTCATTAATATTAATAAATGATTTGATATGATCTAGGGTTTTATGATTAGGGAATAAAACCTATCAGTAGAGGGTTCTTCTATAACATATTCCGTTATAATGTTTTAAAGCACCAATTTTAGAGATTTGGTTCTATTTCCATGTAACTAGGTATGATTTATACTCAATAATGGGATCAATATTTCAAAACATTTTGACGTTTATAATTCACATGTGAAAGTATGAGTGATGTTATTTGGTCTTAAATGGGTCATAGGATTCATAAAGACTTTAGGGATATTTCTCCATTTAATGGAATTCCCATCATAATGGTTAAATAAAATGATATTTCAAGATATGGGAATTATTTTTTCATTTTGATTAAGTAGTAAATTTGTTCAAATATCTTTAATAGGGAAATTGTTTTTCTGAAGATAATGATATAAATCATTGTGTGATATATAAAAAATTATATCATTTTTTTGGCTATAGGTCTATTGGTCATGTTACCTTTGATTATATAAAGGGTAAATTTCTTAATGTTATTTTATCTTTCAATAAATTTTGATTTCAAAATGAATATTTTTTATGAAATAGGAAACAAAAAAATACAAAGGGTAAAATAAAGGTGAGACTCATTTTTTTGTCTCACCTAATAAGGGTAACTTCAATTGTAATGAAACTACTAATGATAGTGTTATGGGGAATTTTGATATAATGGAATTAATATATTCCTAAAGAGGTGATGTTGACACTTTAAAACATTATTCCTTTCACCTTTTAATGAAATACATGTTTTGATCCTCACCATGATGATATAGGTAACGTTTGAGAAAAAAATATTTACATGTATGGAAAAGAAGAAAATGGAATTTCCATGTACTATATGATTCCTCACTCACTATGGAATAGAGATTCCTCAAAATAATTTCCCAGTCTAATGATGAGTAAAAAAAATATTCAATATATCAAAGAATAATTATATTATATATATATACATATATGTATATTTTTCATGAAAATTATTATTTTCATGCATGGTATATTGAGATTCATGCATGAAATAAAATTTTACACATGCTACTACATTTAATCGAATGAATAACCAAATAATAAGTATATTAATATTAAAATGGATCGACCACTAAAATCTATAATTTATTATTTTGTTATATGAAATGTAATTATGGGGTGGAGTTTTCATTCATGATAAGAATTCACTTGCCATATAATTTACTCATGTGTTATAAACGCATGAGTAAATATTATAGCAGTCTAAAAGTGTCTTTGACATGCTCTATATAAAAGTGTTTCCATACGAGCACTTGTTTTAGTTGTCATTGTTCTTGGAAAAACCAATATGGGCCCATAACTCTCTTCATCCTTCTCCCTTTCTATGTGGAGATTCTATCACATCGTGGGAGTATGAGAAATACTTCATGTACAACATTTGATTCATTCGACCCATGGATACACCACATTGGTGGGATAATTTTTTCTATTTAGCGATATTTATCAAACACATATAAATATAAAGATGATTTAGTGGAGTTTATGGTGTAAGGTATATATATTTATATTATATTATTCATTTCTATTTTTACATAGGTTTCATATATGATGCATAAAGGATCCTCAGAAAAAGGTTTTAGTTTCTTACGCTTGATATTATAAAGTATATTAGACTTTAGGAAAAAACTTCAGTGGTACCAGAGTAGGTTATTCTTAAGATTTATTAAATCATTCATGAAACTAATAAAAAAACTGAAAAAATTGAGCCTCATTTTCCATGTTTTATGAAAATTTGGAAAATTGGTTTTACCCTTACAAAATTGGGTTGTGTAAATGCAACTAAGTCCTTACCTTTAAAAAACCAAGGTGAGTTATGGTAATGAAGGGATTACCCTTTCAATGATTAATTTATTTAAGGTTCGTATCACCTTAATATTATGTATATTGTTCCATGTTTGTGTCATTTTAGCTTTACCCTCACACGTGGTTCTATGTAAGGGTGATGTGTAATGGTAATTAGGCACTTTACCTTTATTCAAGGCATTATGTAAGGGTGTTTCATAAAGGTATTACCTATACACAAGGCACTGTGTAAGGTTATTTCCATCCTTACCGATACATAATTAGAATTATATAGGAGTATTACCCTAATGTGAGGGACTATGTAAAGATGCTACCTACATGCGGGGCATGCATAATGGCCTTCACCATGTTACCCATACTTGAAGTGCCTAATCAGAGTTTTACCTTTACATGAAGGGATTATGTAAGGGTAAGTGCTTAGTACCATTACATATTATTCACTACGTAAAGTTCAATCCCAGTTACCGTTATATTTATTATATGCGAAAGGGTAGAGTGAGATTACCTCTATGGAGGAATGAGTTCATGTGTAATGTTAAAAAAAGGCATTTAAAAAATGTTTTTAGATTATAAAATGTTTTTAATGATTTATAAAATGTTTATAAGTCATTATAAAAGTAATTTTTTGTTATTTTTATTAATAAATTTTTTATAAATTAATTTTTTATAAATGGTTTATAATTTATTTAATTAAATGTTTATAAAACCTTAATATTACCAAATATTAAAATTTAATTTTTAAATAACTTTTAACAAATTTTTTGGAAATTTTTATGATATAGAGATAGAAGTGTTCATTTAGAAATCAGAAGAAATAATTTATAAAGTGTTAAAAATTATGGAATAAGGAAAATATTTAAAAAAAATTATTTAATTTGTGAATTATTCATAATTAATTAATTTTAATATATTAAAATTAAATAGGGCTTTATTTTGATATTTTTTATCCACATTAAAAGTTTTTTGATGATAGGTATGATAAAGGCTTAAATAATAATTAATATTATGATATTTAGATTATATAAAATGCCTACTTAATTGAAATTATATTTTAACTTTTTTTAATTAATAAAATATCATGTTCATTTATTATAATGATCAATATGAAAGAGTTCATATTGAAATGAATATAAAGGATTTATATTAAAAATTATCGAATATAAGGACCTTGCCTTAAATATTATATAGTCCTTAGTTTTTAGTTGAGTATTCATTTTCTTACCTACCAGAAGATCTTTAATGATTAAATTATTATAGAATTAGGTGATAACTCATACATAATAAACCCATACATTACAAGTGGACACTTCTACTCTGTATCCATTTTTTCCATAATAAAAAAAATTTAAAAGGAAACACATTTTCTTTTCATGAAAAATCTTCATAGTTTTTAACTTGAATTATTCTATGTTCTTACCCATCCTCAAACCCTATGAAAAATATTTTAAAATATGGGATGAGGAAAAAATCATAGTAAGGTACATAAATGAAAGAATAAATAAAATCCGTAGTTCGTAAATACTTATAAAAATTTTCCTTTTTGAAAGTGATCTTTGGTCTCAAAATAAACATTTTCTTACTTAAGAAATAAAATTTCCTACCCAAATATTTTCATAAAAAATTTCATGAGAAATATTTAAAGCATAATAAAGTGGATAAAGGTTTATTTGAAGTCATAAAAAATACATGAAAACTTTTTCACAAAATTATACTTTCCACCCTTAAGAAGTCACTTACACATTCCATTAAAAATAAGATCATTATATTATATTGTGAAATCATAGTATTTTTTTGTAAAAAATCATACAAATAATAGAAAAATCATGTACATAACTTGGTACATCATTATCTATATCAGTCATACAAATGGAATAACCAATACAATCGACTTTCATACCCAATGCATTAGAGGTTTATCAAGGACCCACCCATCTATGGTTTATAACGGAAACACTTGTACTTGGTTCATAATGGATCCACCCATACATTGTTTATAATAGAAAAAATAATGATCATTAATATTTAAAATAACCATAACATAATCATAACATATTAAATATTTAAATTTTCAACATTACACTCATAAAAATGTTCTTTACACCATAAGAAAAAAATGGATATTAAAATATCTATTCCATTTTAAAATCCATTTTGAAAATAACTAGATCGTAGGGAAAGATATTTTCCTTTAAAGAAAACGTTTATTCTTATAAAGGAATTAAAATTTTAAATAATATTTATGGTGGTGGGAAAATCCGTTGTCACCATATACATTAAAATAAAACATTTCATTTGTTTCTTTTAAAAAAAGTCAAAACGTTCAGTATAGAATATGTAAAATGATTCATCTTTAAAAAAAATAACGTAAAATAGAGGCATAAAATTAACTTTATAATTATTTCATGTACATATAAATACACTAATAAGATGTTTTAAAAAATATGTTCATGAAAAAAAATAGTAGTAATGGAAATTTTAAAACAGGTTTTTTAAGGAAATCCCTTTAGCTTGACTCTGACTCATCATGTGCATTATTTATCTTTATGAATAATATTATTATGTTAATTATTTACTTCCTTAAGAACCATTCTAAAATTTTTTATTCCTTTTACAATGTTATTATTAATTACTTAAACAATTAAATCCATGTCATATGTTTTGATGATATTGATCTCATATGTCTAAAATGACTTCTGTATGTTGACTATGGTCAAAAGGCCATTATTAAATAATATCTAGAATAATAATCTTGAATTTTTTCCATTTTTATACATAAATTATACTTTTAAAACCAACTGTGAGAGATGATTATAAAAACTGAACTATACTATAATAATGGAGACAATAGGTCATCCATACACATGAGTAATGTTCCCATTTTTCAATGATCATTATGGAAAGATCATAAGTATTATTTTATCATTATATAATTATCACCATATCATAAATACCATATTATTTATTTAAATATACTTATATATATCATCCATGTGATGTGGTGATGAACATAAAATCACATTGCTTTGTAGAGGGGGTAGTCCACACGTACACATGAACGTCATTATCATTTCTCAGTGAATAGAAAGGTAATAAATTAAATGATATATTATCCTTTTATAATCATAAAAATGTCATGAATATCCTATATATACATCAAATTTATCATTACAACCATCTGTAATAGGAGGATATAGAAAATGAATTACATCGATTCACAAGGTGGTAGTCCACCGTACACATAAAGGATGGTTTCATTCCCCATTTTACAAATGAGGAGATAGAAATTATAACACCTTGTTTTTTTATAAAATATTTTTTTCAAATAAATTTAGTTTCTTTGATTGGTTTAATTACACAGCACAAAATGTTTTAACAAACCATAATATACTTTTAATATTATTTTTTAAACATGACTGTTATAAACTATCCATTAAAATTATTAGTATAAAAAGAATAACCAAAATTTAGAAATAATTATAATGGTTTTATATAAAAAAAATATTGATAAAAAAGAACTTAATTTCTATTAAAGTCTTTATATGCTTCAAAAATACTTGTTTTCTCAAAAAATGATTTTTTTTATTTTTGGGAATAATTAATAAAATTATTTTTTTATAATTTTCTAAAATTTATTTGAAAAATTAAAATTCATTTTAAAAAAAAAATTAAAAATTATCTTAGAGTGAATTGTTTAAAAATTTATGGAATGTTAATTTGTTAATGATTAGTAAAAATACTTATTTTTACTAAAAACAACCTTTTCATTTAAAAAAATTAAAATATGTTTTTTGTATTAATATTTTTTTAAAGGTACAAATTATTCTATTATATTATTATTAATCAAATTCATGTTATCTAAATCAATTTCAATTTCAATTTTTATATAAATACTTTTTATACTTATAGAATCATTTTCTTTGGAAAACCACATTTTTATAGAGTTTATGGGGTTAATTTATAATTAAATTATGCCACTTATGTGAAATGAATTTGGTAAAATGGATTCTATATTAATTTTTATAGAGTTTATGGGGTTAATTTATAATTAAATTATGCCACTTATGTGAAATGAATTTGGTAAAATGGATTCTATATTTATAATATTAATAATAAATATTATATAATAATTTCAGCTTAATTTTTCGTCATAATGAATAGGAAAAACTGTAAAAATTTATTACCACTGTGGAGGTTAAAACAGGTTTACTGGTTAGTTAAACAAAAAATATAAGGGTTAAAATGACCTAAAAACTTGTAAAAATACTATTTTATGGAAATATTTTACCTTATCTCGTCTTATATTATATAATTATCTATTTTAGATCCTTGATACATGTGTAAAACATTGGTATAACTTCTTCTTTTCAAGTATTCCAAGGGTGTCCTCCCCCCCACTTATAAAAGGGAACCCACTCTCCTCTTCACTGAAAAATTAAAAATACATTTGGTTTAGAAAATAATTTCCTAAATACATTTATTAATTTCATACCCATGACTTATAGTAATTAAGTTTATTATTAAACCCATTTAATAGGTCCTTTGGTCTAAACCAAACGTGGTTGTCCTAAGAAGAGGTACCATTATTAACTGAGAATTTTTATTTTATTTATTATTAAAAATCCTTAAAATTTTCTTCCAATATTATTATATAATTAACAAAATATATCTCATATAATTTAATTTTTTTATGTTAATTTCATAACCTCTATCCATATTCTCTTCCATCAAATTGGGAATGAAACTATCGATCGTGTGTACTGTGGACTACTACCTTGCGAACTGAAGTAATTAATTTTCCATCACTACCTCTCATAGGTGGATATAATGATGGATTAATGGAATATATAAGATAATTATTAAATAATTATATATCTATAATATGATATCATATATACATTATTACCTTACAATATATTAGAAAACAATAACGTTGCTCGTGCGTACGTGTGGACTACCACCTCCAAAAAATGTTGTGATAACTTTTTCATTTTATTTTGAAATATATGGTAATAATGATATAATTAATGAATATATATGATATATATTAAATAAAAATGATTCTACATAGTTGAATTAATATTTTCCTTTATTTTATTCCATCCCACGAAAAATGCGAACAACTTCCATGTGTATGTATGAGCTACCGTCTCCATGAATGGTGTAATTAATTTTTCTATCTATAAATTTTATATATTATAAAAAATAAATATTTAATGAATATATTTAATATTGATTTCATGATTAAGATACTTCATGTGACATCATAGACTCTGATGCCACTTAATAGGTTCCCTGATCCCGGTAGGCCACATGGCCTCAAGCACATCTCCCTAAACCCAGAGGCTGCTGACTAGGTATGGGGGCCAAGATTGTGTCCATGGGGAGACTATTCTATCCTTAACAGAGTGTATCAAAAAGAATAAATATTAATAGTGGTAAATAGAGTAAGCAAAAAAAATTAATAAATATATAATGATAACAATAATTGTATCAACTGGAATAATTGATGATGATGTGTTATGTAACTAGAAAACTAAAAAACCTGGTTATAAGGAAGTAGGAAAAACATGTTCCAAAAAAGTATATAGGAAAACAAAAGACAATCCCAAGCATCCCAAGCACCAGCTTAGTCATCCACTATCAACCTCTATCCTAAATTGCAGGAAATCAAGTGTTTGAATTTGTATTCTTCCCTTTATCAACACTTTCATATATTTAATCTACCCTAGGTACCAAACGGTTCCCAGAGAGGGTTTGAGATAAATCTTAGTGGGCCACTACCAATGGTGTCTATAAAATATGGACCATGCAATGGAAATATAAAAGTGTGAAAGCATATATATATATAAAGTAAATCATTATAATGTTACTAAATACCTAAGTACCTACTTTCATCCTCAACTAATGTTAGAACATGTAACCAATTTATTATTTGGTTATCACCAGTTTATAATTAATTTCCATGTCAACAAGAGTAAAGGATCCAATATGTAACAAGGGAACCTATAATGATATTTAATAATGAGGTTCTAAGGTAATAACCAAGAAAACATAGACCTCAGGTGTAGAAAAATCAATAATAACTATAGCCTGGATAGGGGTAATATTGTATTCCAAGGATCATAGTCTAAGGAATTCCAAAATAAGATGCCTAATAAGTCTATGGAGGTCATCCAAGGTAAAACAGGGCTAAGCAATGACTAGGCCCGATGGGATTTAACCATAGAACCTACTTGTCAATGATGGATCCAAGGATTGTATCTAAAGAATCCTCTAGTACTACATGAGAGATCCTACAGTGTCATATTGAGCTTCCAAAGATAGATTAGGATCGGTTTATAGGTGGGTATCAACCTAATAAAGTCTTATCCTTTAATTTATAATGGGGTTCTTGAGAGATCAAGGAATTCCCTTGGGAATCCAAGGAGATATCGAGTCAAGCCACTCCTATTTTGATTAAGAAGTTATATATAATTCATAAGGATTAATCCATTAACTTTAATTATTGTGACAATTCCAATTGAGAATGAAACCAATTATTCAAGTTATAATTAATCAATAATTCTATCAGGTTCAATCATTTCTTTTCATTAGTGTGACAAGGCCAAGTTGCCTGTAACAACTCATTTAATCTATTCAAGGTATTTTAATAATCAAGTTTCACTCTGCTACCTTCCATAAATATGGTAATGGGTGATACATACTTTCAACCTATTATTCAATTACACTTAAAAAGAGAATGTCATATACTTAGTATACTTACTAATTTCAATTTCACATAAGCTTATTAATTGAATCACCTACCTTTGGTGAGTCAAGTGGGAAGAATACTTGGTACTTTACATTATGAAATTCTCAATATAATAAGGCCATTTGATATAGAAAATATTACCCTTAGGAAGTTCAAGCCAAGGGAAACCCGAATGGTGGATCAAACATGTCAAAACACTAAAACGACAATTTTGGCATAACATCCAACATGGGTTGATGGAGTTGTGGGAATAAACACTAACAAATAATCACATATTTGGAAGGATAATAACCAAATGATTCTAATTATTATAATCATGGAATATAAATTCAATAAAAAGCACCTGATGAAATCAACGACCCCACCCAACGATTCCAAAATGAACGAGCATGAGGGATGAGTTATAGACCTCCCACCTTAGCCCCATACGACTCTACTCCTCTATTATCAGCCTCTGATTTGGATTGGATCATAGTAGATCTAAGAAATATGTAAAAATTCTCACACATCAATAATTAATTCAAGAGAAAGGGAGATGAATAATGACTCAAACAAACTCGAGTACTTACTGTTTCACATCCAACGTGACAAACAGAAGATCAAACAAATCTCAGATGAATGAGATCTCTTGATCCTTACCTTTGGCCTTCAAAAAGCTACAAAAATATAGAAATAGAGTTTAATCCTGCAAGAAATTGGATTAGGAAAGAATGAGGGGCTTAAATTAGATCATTGTGGGTAAAATGGTAAAATTATCTAAAATTTAGAATGTACATAGTTTGTTTGTATATTTTTCCAAACCTTGTAAAAACCATCAATGGGTACTTGGTGAAATGGGTGTATCACACTGTTAATCCACACAGTTAGGGAAACCATGCACTAGCTGTATGAGATGGCTCTACCCGAAACTACAGACCATCCACAAAGTTAGATCTAACTATCTTCCCTTCTAGAATAGTTTACTCTAACCATATCATATGATCATTTTTATTCAAAAATATGGGTTTTGGACATAGAGCAAGCTTCAGACACCCTCTGGACCATCACTAACCCACTATGAATCCATATTAGGTCCAAAATAGTTAATTAGACAAAAATCTAATGGATTCATATCTGAGTGAAAAATAGGGTTTTTATAGTCTTCCCCCCTTAAATGAAATTGTCCCTATGTTCACCTTCCAAGGGTGGGGAAATACTGTTAGAGAATAAATCTGAAAACTAGGCGTGTACATTAGCCTCCCGCTCCCAAGTCTCATCCGGCATGCAAATATGCTTACATAGAACTCATACTAGATGGTTAGACCAGCCTTGGAGAGCCTTCGTGCTCTAGTAAATGATGTGTACTGGATACTATCCAATGGTATGATCAGTATCTAACTCAACTTCCTTGGGATCAAAGGTATGAGGTTGGTCAACATGATATTGGTGAAGATGTGAAACATGGATGACATTGTTCATGGCATGATACCTCTGAGGTAGTAACAACTGATAGTCTTCCAAACCCACTCTCTGTAGAATCTCAAATGGCCCTATGCAATGAGAAGAAATCTTCCCTTACTTCTTTAACCATCTATTCCCTAGCCTGGGTGATACTTGAAGGAAAACAAGATCCCTGATCTGAAGATTCAGAGGTTGTTAACGGTGATCGACATAAGATTTATGCCTAGACTAAGAAGTATTCATACACTTTCTAATCAGCTAAACCTTCTTTGAAGTCTCCTGAATGAGACGAGGACCTAGTAGTGCTAACCAACTCGCCTCTAGCCAGCACATGGGTGAAAGGGATGAACTACCATACAATGCCTCAAAAGGATTCATCTGAATCATCTCTTGGAAGCAATTGTTGTAGAAAAACTCAACGAGGGAAATATTGTTCCCCCAGGAGTTTCCTAAATCAAGTACACATGCTCATATCATATCCTATAGGACCAGTATCGACTATTTTGATTTTCCATTAGTCTAAGGGTGAAAATTTGTTCATAAGAGCACCTGTGTTTCTGTAGATTTTGCAATCCCTACCATAACCATGACTTGAAATTATCATCCCTATATAAAATGATATTGGTAGGGGACTCGTCTAATCATATGGTCTCATAGTCATATATTCTTCCCAACTCATTGACTGAGAAATTCTCTCGAATAGGATTGAAATGGGATACTTTCGTTAGTCAGTCAATAACTACCCATACAACATTGTTACCTCTCAGTGACCTTGGTAAGCTGACTATGAAATCCGTATAAATATCTTCCCATTTTCTTTCTGGGACTAGAAGCGGCTTTAAAAATATCCCAGGTCTCTTGTGCTCTGCCTTCACCTACTGACTTGTGGAACACCTAGTGATAAAGCCAACAATCTGATGTTTCATCCCCGAACACCAATTTTGTAATCGTATATCTCAATACATATTGGAGATTCCTAGATGAACTACCCACTGTTATAATTGGGACTCACACATAAACTTCTCTCTAATATTTTTAGGAACCTAGAAACATCCATGAATACAAAGGATTTCAACTCTATTTATAGAACAATCTAGAGTTAGGTTATCTCTTAATATACTCTCATGGATAACCAAGCCCCCAAGATTCAAAAAGTTTATACCCTACACCTTATAAAGTAGGGAATAGGTAACTATCAAATATTAGAGGTGAAACTACTTGTTACTAACATGAAACTCTAGATGCATCTTAGAGAAGAGGGCCATTAGATTCCATTCATCACTGGATTCCCATACGACATGTGTTTTAGTTTTCTGACCCAGTGCATTTGCAGCCAAATTTCCCTTCCCAGTCATATAGGTAAGCTCAAAATAAAAGTATTGTAGATAATCAACCCACATTCACCATTTTAGGTTTATGTCACACTATGAATAGATATATTTGAGGCTCTCGTGGTCTTCGTACACCACAAATCACTCACCCAACAGATAATGTCTCTAGAAACGTAAGGCGTGGACAACTGCTTCAAGCTCAATGTTGTGCTTTGGGTATTTTCTTTCATGAGGCCTCAATATTCAAGATCCATATGCAATGAATATGTCATACTCCATCAACACTACTCCTAGGATGATGTGTGATTCATCATATAAGATGGTATAACCTATGCCTAAATATAGAAGAGTCTAAATACATGCCTATAAAAGACTCTATTTCAACTCCTGAAAAGATTTCTCACATGCTTCTGACCACGTGAACTTGACACCCTTATTTATAAGACTAGTGAGAGGTTAATCAAGGTGTGAGAATTCATGTTTGAAATTTCTATAATATCTATCCAGCCCTAAGAAAATCCATATATCAAACATGTTATTGGGCTACTCCCAGGAAACTACAACACTAACCTTTTCATGGTTAACAGATACACATAATTTTAAGATAATATAACCCAATAAGTAAACCTTTTTGATCCAAAAGTGGATCTTAGAAATGTTGGTGTAAATATGATGCTCTCAAAATGTACTCATAATGATCCCAAGGTCTTTGGTATGGTCACTATGAGTGTGAGAATACACCAACATGTCATCCATAAATACTATAAAAAAAGAATCCAAATAGGGTTGGAAAAACTTACTCATCAGATTCATACAATGGCAGGCGCATTTGTAAGACCTAACAACATAACTAGGTAATCATACATACCATACCAACTATGTAATGTTGTACGTGGTATGTCTGATGTACTAACTCTCACTTGATGACTACCCGATATTAGGTCGATCTTAGAGATCATTATTTCTTCTCGAAGCTAGTCAAAGAGATCATCTATTAAAGGCTGTGGATAATGGCTCTTGACTGTAAGATAGTTAAACCATCTATAATCCTTGCATATATGTAAGTTCTTATCCACCTTCTTGGAAAAAAAGCACGGGTGAACTCCAAGAGGATGTATTGGGTCGTATAAAGCCCTTGTCCTATGGATCCTCTAGAATCCACTTGAGCTCCTGGAGCTCAGTAGGTGCCATCATATATGGGGAAATGGACACTAAAGATTCTCCTAGAACTAGCTTGATCATAAAATATTCCTCCCTATAAGGAGGTAATCCAGAAAATTCTTCAGAAAATACATCCCTAAAATGATCAACTAATGGAGGGAAATCGGTTTGATTTAAGAAGTGATCTTCCATGAAGATACTGATGATCTGGTTGGTCACTCCTACTAGTCCATGATGCTTTGGTCCAACTCTACCATCCAAGACATCCCAAACACACTTATGTAGATAAATACAGCATTCTAGTGATGTAAATGATACCTTGTAGTGATAGTAGTCTACAAAAGCATGATAATGAACAAAATAGTCTATCTTGAGAAAGAAATCGAAGCATGTCATATTGAGAACAAAGATATACCTAAGAAATGGTAACTTGATAACTCAAGGGGATAGTCCCAACACTAGAATATGCCCTCTAACCATATCACCAATGGTGTATCTAGGGTCATTACACCACAAAAATATTGTATCTCAAGTCCAAGACATTCCAAAAAAGATAGAGAGATAAAAGAGTTAGAATCACCTATATCAAATAAAGATGAAACTATATTTTATTCCACTAGAATAGTACCTCATACTGTATATGGTTCTAAAACTTGATCGTTGAGTATCAGTTCTAGTGCATGCAACTGGCCTGATCCACATCCCTATACAATAGTTAGACTACCACGATAAAAAATTCTCTATTGTAGTTGCTGGTGTTCAAGGGTCGGGATACCATGACCACAACCTCCTCCTCGGCCAGATATGTCATTACTCTTCCAACTCCCTATCTGACGTGGTGAAAAAGAACCAATTCTTGAAGGTGGAGCTGGAGCAGATCCTTTTCCACTCGAAGCTGGTGGAATGGTCTGACATACACTTTGAATATTCCCCATACAGCTACAAGCCCAACACTTCATTGGGCCTCTATTACAATTAGGATTCAGGTTCCCCCATCTTCCACATTAATGACACATTTTAGAGCTATCAAAATGGGAACTCTAGTTGTCACTACCCAGACGGGAAACCTTGAGGGAGAAATTCATTCCTTCTAGTGAACTACTGGACTGTTGTGGCCCTGATCCTCTATTCTCGGTGCTATTATCATCCCTCAAGTTGTGTTCAATGATAAGAGCTTAATTTTCTATTTCAGAAAAAGAAGGTAGATGAAAGACATTCAACTGTGTATGGATGGAATACTAAATCCCATCCTCGAAGCATCTAGCATGAAAAATATCATCACTACATAGAATTAGTGCAAAGCAATGAAACTCTATAAAACATGCTAAATATTCCATAACTGACATAGAACTATGCTCTAGATTCATGAACTCTTTGGATTTATCATCTCTCAATGTCTGAGGAAAGAAATGATCATATAAAATAGTTTTGAAGTCATTCCATATCATGTCTTGATGGCGAACATCCTATAAAATCACATCCCCCCCAAATCTTGGTCGAATCCCAAAGCATGCATGTAGAAATATTGAACCTACGCTCTGGAGGCATTTTTAGATAGTTAAATATAGATAGTATGGCCTCTATCTAAGAATCATTATACTTTGGAATTCTATCCCTTGATAAATTAGGTGGATGCTTCTGCTGTAACTCATGATCCAGATCATCCATCATAGTTTCAAACTATGGATCACCATGCATGGACTGTATTAGACTTAAGAAACTATCACAAACTTGGTCATTAGTTCCCAAATTAGGTACAGTATGTGGTTCCTCAAGTGGAACTCGTGTAGGTAAGAATGGTGGGTCCAGGCCCACCACATATATAGCACGATCGTCACCATATTCTTGGTGTACGATACACGGATGTTGTGGTGGAATTGGTGTAAAAATGACAAGCACACACCTCAGTAGAATCATTAAGAATATAGATAACATCACTAGTGGAATCAGAATGTAATAAAACTCACTAACCAAGGCATGCTACCCCAATTATCCTCTTAGACGGCCAGGCATTGGTACGTTATCAAGTATAAGTTTCATTTTATTTTACATTTAATTTCCTAGTTCAACCATCTACCTTGCATAAACATGATAAGGTGGGATAAGGATGTGCAACAAATTCATATTATAAGTTAGTTTTAACATTAATATGGATGCCCATTCCTATTAAATTTGTGCCTATACAACTCATCAATTAAAACAATACCTATTTATTAAGACGATAATGGCTCAACTCGGTAAATTACTCTTCCCAACCCATTAGGGCCCCTACACCTCCTAAATTATGGCATAAAATCACTCAATCACAACCAAGAGTAATAAAAACATAAGCTAACTATCACAGCATCACTCAATAATCATAGTCATATCAAGAAATTAATAGTAGTTAAATTCACCTATATGGAATGGAAATATTCATGACAAGAGAATTATAGTTGTCTAATATGATACATGTAACAATGATCCTTTCCCTCATATCATCAGGACAAGGATGAAACAAATCCTCGGTCATATTAATAATCAACAACTCCAAAATAACATGTGAATCACCCAATGGTGAAATTATATCAACTATAATAGGAAAAATATAACAATAATTATAGTTTTGGTTAGTCAGATTTGACCTCAAATATGGGTTTTCGATGCTCAACCATGTCTTATGACTAGGTTCCAAGAGTTCCTAATCTCCTAACTATTGTCTCCAAATAGTAACGAAGGAATATAACCGCCTATGATACCACTTTGTGACATCACGGAACTGGATGCCACTTAATAGGTACCCCATGTTTGGTGGGCCACATGGCCACAAGTATATCTGCCCAAATGCCAGAGGTTGTCGACTAGTAGCAAGGGCCTTGCGTGTTTCCATGGGGAGACTATTACTTCATTACCAGAGTGTATCACATCAGATAAATATGAGAATAGGTAATTAGAGGAAGAAAAAAAAGTAATAGATACACAAGGATAACTATAACTGTATCAACTAAAATAATTTATGATGATATGTCATGTCACTAAAAAACATAAAGAAATGGGTACAAGACATCAACCATAATATGTTCCAAAAAATTATAAAGGAAAGCAAAAGACTATCTTAATCATCATGAGCTCTGACTCGATCATCTGTTATCAATATCCATCATAAATAGTAAGCAATCAAGTGTTTGAAGTCATATGCTTACCATTTTCAACATCTTCATATATTTAATGTTTTTCAGGTACCAAACAACACCCATAGAGGGTGTGAGATAAATTTCACTGGGCCACCACCAATGGTGTCTATAACATGCATCTCGTGTAATGGAAATATAATAGTTTGAAAGCATGAATATATAAAGTAAAGCTGTACATTGTAACTAAATCTCACAGTACCTGATTCATCCCCGACTGGTGTCTAAACATGTAACCAATTTAATATTTTGTTATTACCAATTTATAATTAAGTCACATGTTAACAATAGTAAAGGATCTAATATGTAACAATGAAACTTGTAATGATATTTCATAATGAAGTTACAAGGTAATAACTAAAGAAAAACTAGACCTTAAGGGTTGAAAACTCAGTAATAACTATATCCTAGCTATTGGTAAGAGTGTAATAAAAAGAGTACAGTCTAAGTCATTGCGCAATAAGATGCCTACTAATTACCTGGAGTTCATTCAAGGTAAAACGAGGCTAAGAAATGTATGGACCCGATGAGATTTAGCAATGGATCATAATTATCATTACTGGATCCAAGGATTTTATCCAAGTTATCCTATAGTACTACACGATGGATCCTACGGTTCCATACATGTTATCCAAAGTTAGTAAAGTATCAGGTTCTAGGGGAATCTCAACCTAAGAAAGTTGTATCCCTAAATTCGGAATGGGGTCTTCAAGAGTTCAATGAATTCCCTCAGGAATCAAATTTGATATCGAGTCAGGACACTCTTATTTTGATTAAGGAGTCATATATAATTTATAAGGTTCAATCTATTACCTTTCATTAGTGTTACAAGGCTAATTGATCATGATACCATTTATTAAAGTCATAATTAATCAATAAGTCCATTTGGTTCAAGCCTTGTCTTTCATTAGTGTGAAAGGTCCAAGTAGCTTCAAACCATTAATTTAATCATTTTAAGGCATTTTTATAAGAAAGGTTCTCTATGATACCTTCTATCAACATGGTAAGGGGTTCTACAGATGATAAACATATTATTCAATTACACATAAAAAGGTAAAGTCATATACTTAGTATACTTTCCAATTTCCATTTCACATATCTTTATAAGATGAAGAAATTTCCTTACCTGGGTTAGGTGGTGAGAATACATGGTACTTTCTATTATTCAATTCACAATATAATCAATAGCTTTAATAAAGAAAATCATACCCTTAGGAAGGACATGGCAAGGCATACTTGAACAGTGTCTCAAACATGTCAAGACACTAAAATGAAAATTATTGCATAGAATCCTACATGGGATGGATTGAGTTTTATGTGTAACCAGTAACAACTAATAACAAATTTGGAAAGAGAATAACCATATAGTTCTAACGATTATAATCATGGAATATAAATTCAATAAAAGTCACCTGACGAAAACGGAGGGCCCTAAAAGTGAATTCCAAAATCAACATACTTAAGGGATGAGTTATAAATCATCCACTTTAGCCCTGTTGGACTCTCCTCCATTAGTACATGCCACTAATTTGGTTTGGATCAGAGTAGATATAAGAAAAAGATAAAATGCTGAAACTTCGATAACTAGGTCAAGATAAATAGAGATAAATAATTATTAAAATAGACTCGAGTACTTACTGTTTCATGTCAAATGTGATGAACGAATGATCGAACATGTCCCAACTGAATGAGATCTATTGATCCCAATATTTATCATTGAAAAGGATCTAAAATGAGAGAAATATATGTTAATCCCACTAGAAATAATATTAGGGAAGGAGGGTCTTAAATTAGATCATTAAGGGTAAAATCATAAAATTACCCAAAATTTATCATGTGCATGGTTTGTATGTATGGTTTACTAAACCGTGAATAAAACCTGTATGGGTACCGGGAGAAAGTGGCATACCACATTGTTAGGACACATGGTTAGGAAAACTATGGGCCAAACATGTGAGATTGCTCTGCCTTAAAATATAGACCATCCACACAGTTAGATCTAACTGTACACCCAACCAGTAAACTTTACTCTAACCATGTGACAGGTGCATTTTTTCCAAAAAGATGGGTTATGGGCTCCGAAAAATCCCCATAAAACCATAGGAACTTCACTAACCCACTAGGCATCCATACTAGGTCCAAAATAATGAATTAAACCAAAATTTAAAGGATCTATAGCTGAGTGAAAAACTGGGATCTCACACATTATATTATGGATCTATGATCAATATATAAGCACTTAAAATACAAAACCAAAACATAAATAAAGAAAAAGTCATTATTAAAAGAAAATGTGATTTTAAAAAATAATTTTTAATAAATGAGTGATAAAATATAATTATTAAATAATAAATTCTATGATATATATGAATATTTTTCTATAATATATTTATAATTAACCCATATTTATTATGTAGGAGGTTTGAATATATACAAAAAAATTACAGAATCATGGTGAGGGATTTTTTTCTCAATTTTATTTATTTGAGACACATTCTGTATTCACCACTTCTTTCTTTTATATGGTGCATATAAAAACTATGAATGTATTTTATGAGGGTTGAATTTAAAATTAATTTGATTTACATACCCATATAATTTTGTCTCTTTCTATTGGATTATGATTCAAATTTTACTAAAGTGGTAAGGGTTTATATTACAATATCATTATTTATCAAGATTGTTTATGATTAAGATTCCATTGGGGAATTATTATGACACAACTCTGAAGAACTAATTTATTTTCTTCTACTATAGTTATTTCTTATTAATACATTTTCCCTTTAATTTTATGCACTTAAGTACATAATATACTAAGAGAATATTACTAAGGAAACCCAGAATTTTTTATTCTTTCGGTAGAATATCCTTTTTCATCCATATTCATTTTTTCTATAAATTATTTAAATATGTTTTAATATTATCCTATTATTTTTAAAATTCATTTTTATCTATTTTGACTTTTTACAAAATGGTTTTAAGGGATTCTTCTTCTTGTTTTCCAAATGAGGTACAACTTGAGATTTTTTTACTAAAAATGTAAAAGAAATATTTCTTTTAACACTTAAGAAATGAACAAAATTTTCCACCATCATGATCAATTAATGATTTAAAAAATAATTTAAATGTTTAAAAATATATTTTAAAAGAAAATAATTTTGATTTTATTGTCAATTATTATTTTTGAAAAGTGATTTTTAAAGTGGAAATTTTATTTTCCTCAAGAAAGTTTTAATGATATTTTAATAATATTTATATTCATCAATAAAAAAGACCCTCGATTATACTTATTCTCTACTAGGGATATGATATAAGGAAACCATAGATATTCTTTATTTGGATGGTTTTTTGTTATAATGAAAATATTTTCATGAAACTTGTTTCTTTTCCAAAGGTTATGATATGATGAAATGTTTTCGAAACCAATTTATTTTTCATAGGTTATGATAAATGATAATACATTTATGATCTTATGGAATAAATATGAATGTATTATGATTATTTTATTTTTGGGATCAAAATTATATGGTCCCCTGATGTATTGGGTAAAAATTGATATATCATGACGTAAACATGACTGGAATGAGAAGTGAACCTTGTTCAGTAAGAGACTCTCTCCACTATTATAGTCTTGGGAGATAACATTGACTACTATAATGTTTTAGGGAGTGAACACATTACACTATGATAGACTTGGAAATAATACTTTACTCGTTTACGTGTTTGTCACAAATCTATGTATTACTCCAATGTTTCTCTCTCAATTCTTATATTCCTTGATTCTTTTATGATTAATTTATTTTTAAATACCATGATTTATGACATGTTTAAATATTATTCACATTTAGGGAATTGTTCTAAAATGTTAATCTCATGTTCTCATGACCTTATGATTATGTTAGGTTGATATCTCCCTTGTTTACACTTACTGATAATCTAAGCTCACCCTTAATTATGTTTCCTTTCCCCAGGTTATGAAGAAAGGTATTGTGTATGATATATATAATAAGTGAGATATTTATTAAGAACATAGTGGTATATAGTGTTGTTTTCTTATGAATAAGTGTTTTATGTATTCAAGTATCCTAAGGCACTAGAACTATAATGTTCTGGTGTGGATCGTTATGTAATGTAATCAATATTTATCTGGTAATATGTAATATATTTGTATGATAATTTAGGGTTTCCATAGTTGGTATAAAATAAAGTTTTATTTAACTTTTGTAAACTAGGATGATAATTCTTTAGTGAGGACCATAAGAATAATTCTAAGTATAGATGAATTTTCATGAATTTTCTTGAAGTATAAAGAAAGTATTTTCTATGAAATTTCATCCTTGTATGGATACTATAAGTGGATTTGGATCAAATATAGTTTTACCTAGGGGTAATAACTTTGAAAAGGATGCATTATGATTTGACTCAATCATCAATGGGTGCACAAAAATGGGCATTATTTCACACCTACTTTGATACTTTTGGGAGATATATTTTTTAAATTAACCAAATATTTATGAACCATCATAAAGGATTTAAATAGATGTTAAACATGAAATAACTAGGTTAAAACTAGGGTTTTATAGATTTAAAATATGGTGTCATGATTTAAGAAATCCTATAAATTATTTTTCTTGATTTTTCGGTTTCCCACTATGATTATTATTTCTCACACTATGATTTTTTGTTATTGTCAATGGATGTAACTCAAAGTAATCATATTAATTATGTATGTGATATACAATAGAATGATTTTCCCTATGGGAAAATAAAAATTTTGGGTTATAGAATAAAAAATATCATTTCTATTCATAGAAAACTTTCTCAATCTATGAATCATTCCCAACTTCCAAATGGGAATCAAAGGGAAGAATGTTCTATTGAGTCCTTCATGAGTCAACATATACCTTTTTTATTGGTTCCACTGATCTACTAGTTTCCAAGAAATGGATTAGTACCATTGAAAATATATTTTTTATTCTACAATGATTAGAGTATGAAAAAATAATTTTGTATATCTATAATTTGAAAGGAAAAGTGTATCAATGGTGAAATCTTATCAATAATATGAGGTAATTGGAATAAATTGAGTCCATGGACTGGAATGAATTTAAGATATTATTTTTCAATAATTACTTCAATCGTATTCTTCATAAAAAATAATGAATTAATTATTTGATCTGAAGTAGAAGTATTATGAATATGTTTGTACTTATGAGGAAAATTTTAAAATAATTTTGAAGTATACTTCTAGTATTATTACCAAACCTGAAAGTATAGTTGATCGGTTATTTATTGGCTTAAAACCAAGTCTACAAAGGGTATTAAACGTAATAGACTTCATTAACAATGAATAATTTTTTTGTGGTATCAAGGTATAAATTGGGATTATATTTACCCATCAATCATATGTTTCATTATAATAAAAGATAGATATAATTCAATGGAATATATAAAAACCATAGAGAGAATAATATTATCTTTCCTTTATACTCTATGTGTGGAAGGAAACATGGAGGAACTTATATTATAGGGATTGGAATATTTTTTAAGTGTTTAAAGTAATTTCATCATGGAATTTAATGTCAAAGTCATGGGATGAAGTTATCAAATTATATGAATAAGGAGAAAGATCCATAAAATGAACCACCCACACTATAGTGTTTAAAATTCAAGGAGTATTGTAATTAAGATAAAAAATAACCAAATATGATGGTTAATGATGATGATAAACTTGAATAACCTCTTATACCATGAGACAGAGTGAAATATATTTTGATCACTATATTTGATGTGGGGTAAAATAATGACATTGTGAAATATAAAATTACCATCCACTTTGGAAATGATAATATCATATATAATTTGTGATCCACCCACTCTTTTATATTTGAATAATTTTATAAGGTTATAACAATTCTTCCCTAATGATTAGATGTTCAATTAGTAGTGAAAACCCTTAATTTTATGATGATTTCATCTCAAGTCTACAAATATTATTTGGTTAAATTTTGTGGGAATGTGCTTCTTACAAATCTCATTATTTTCTCTTTGGTTGAATTTGATGTTATCTTTGGAATGGATTGGATTTCTCTCTATAGACCCCACATAAATTTCCAAAGAAGGTAATTAACATTTGATATACCAAACCAACCTATGATTATCTATCATTTCAATGATAAATATAAAATTATAATCAAAATCACATCTATTGTATGGGTCTTGATTCCCATTGAAAATGGATATTTATCCTAGATAGTTGGGGAAAAACTCCAAATCTATGATATTTCTATTTTTAATAAGTTTGTTGATGTCTTTATATATGAGTTTCCTAGTATTTTGTAAATTCATGAAGTTGAATTCTCAAAATTACTCATACCTGGTGATACAATTATTTCAAAGACTCCCTATATAATGGTACCAATTAAGTTTTAGAAATCAAATAAGAAACTATATAATATTCCTAAAAACAGATTCATTCATACATGTTGGTCACATTAGGGTGAACCTATTCTATTTTTTAATATGAAATATGTATCAATGGGACTTTGTATTTATTTTTTGGGGCATAAAAAGATCACAATAAAGAATAAGTATTTTATACCCTATATTGATTACTTGTTTAATCAACTACATAAAGCACAATACATTTCCATAAATGACCTTTATTATAGATATCATAAATTGGGGTCAAGAAGAAGGATATACCCCATGTAGTATCTCATATAAGTTATGGAAAATATGAATATATTTTGATTCCATTTGGTATTACTAATTCCCCAGCTATCTTTATGAATTTAATGAATCTATTATTTATAGATTACCTTGATATATTTGAAATTATCTTTATAGTTGATATTATTATTTATTTAAAGAGAAAGTAAGATCATGAATATATCTTGATAATTGTTCTAAAGACCATAAGGAAGATAATTTGTATGAAAAATTTACCAAGTTTGAATTTTGGATACAAAAGGTATCATTTTTGGGTCATATAATCTCAAGAGATAGTATATCGGTGGATCCATATTAGATGAAAGTTACTGAACGTTGAACCATACTAACCAAAATGACTAAGATCTAAATTTTTCTTGGTTTAGCTAGATATTATTGATGGATTGTGGATAATTTATCACTACAATTTAATGCACTAACCATGTTAATTTTAAAGGGAGATAATTTCATTTGGATATATGAATATAAAGAAAATTTCCAGGAACTAAAGAGAAAGTAAGGTAGTAAACCTTTGAATAAATTACTCTATAGCAGAGAACATTTTTTATCTATAGTTATACATAAATGATGTATTGAGATTCATCCTTTGGATAATGATATTTTGATAGCATACGCCTCATTAAAATTGAAGGTTCATGAGAAAAATTACCCAACTCATGATATGGCGTCACCCAGGGTTATTTTTCCATTTTAGATATTGAGGAATTATATTTATATAGAAATTTGTGATATATATACTGATTATAAGAGGTTTAAGTATATGTTCACATAGAAAGAGTTTAACATTCACCAATGAAGATAATTGGGGTAGATGAAAGATTATGACTACTTAATACATTACCACCCTTGTGAAGTGAACAAAGTGTCCAATGCTTTGAGTCGAAAGGATCATGCCAGCTTATCTATGATGATGACTATAAAAGGTCCAAAATTTCTATATTTTTAATTGATGGATCTAGAAATCATTAAGAAAGGATGGAAATCTTATCTTGCTCAAATAAGTGTTTAACCATCTATCCAAGAAATGATTAAAGTGACACATAAGGAAGATGTGGAGATATATAAGAAGGTGGGAAATATTCATAAGTTTAAACATTTATTACTATAGAATAATCATATACATGAACCATGTATTTATTTTATCCATACTAGATTTAAAGAAGAATCTATTTAATGAGGCTAATAGTTCTTCGTTCTCTATTCATCTTGGAAGTAAAATGATATATAGAGATATGAAATAACATATCTGGTGGGATGATATAATTAGATATATTGTAGATTTTTTATCATGGTTCTTACTATTTCATCAATTTAAGTATGTGAGACAAAATCTATGGGGATGTTACAACCATTACCCATCCCAGAATGCAAATGGGAAAAAATCACAATGGATTTTATTATCATAATCCCCAAAACATGTAAAGTCCATAAAACTATATGGTTTGTAGTTTATCGCCTTATTAATTCAGAACACTTTATTACTATCAGAGGATATTTTTATTTTTATTATATTTCTAATATATGCATCAATTAAGTGGTATGGTTTCATGGAGTGTGACATTTTATTGTGTCTGATCAATATTTGAGATTTAATTCAGAATTTTGTAAAAGCTATCAGAAATCTCTTGATACATGATTGAGTTTCATCACTGTGTATCATCCTTATATTGAAGATAAATACAATGTATCTATTAAATGGTAGATAATTGTATATCCATTCAACTATACATCATGGCAGATCAGAGTTGATAGAAAAGTTATGCTGATAATTGTCAGTGTGATCAGAAGTGTGAAGCCGGTGAGAAGTTTTTCCTCTCAATTTCTTCATGGAAGAAGTTTACTCAATTCAAGAACAAATTATAGATAATCCTAAGAATAGTTTTCCTTTTTATATTACTAATTGAGTAGATAAGGTTTCTTATCTCTTGTTGCTTCCACTAAAGCTCTCTTAAGTCCACAATGTGTTCCATGTATCTCTCATGAATAAATACATACATGATACATCACAAGTACTAAAATTAGAGGTGGAACTACTAGATCATGATATTTCTTATGAAGAGAAACCCATTGATATTCTAGATCATAGAGATAAAGTGATATGAAACAAGACCAGTTACCTTCACAACTTTTTTTGTGTGAAACCACAAACATGGAGAAGATTTGTGGGTAACAATGGATATGATGAGGCAAAAGTATCCTCAGTTTTATACAATAGGGTGATGGAATATTGATGGTGAAATAAATTTTAATGGGTTATATAATGTTACACCTTGAGTTTTTATGAGATTATTTTTATCAAATAAATTTAATTTCATTGATTCTTGTATTACAGGCAACATCGAGTTTTAACAAACCATGATATACTGTCAAAATTATTACTTAAACATGATCATTATAACCTAGTAATTAAATTTTGTGGTATGAATTGGAATTAACACATTTTAAAAATTAATTATAATGATTTTACGTAAAAAAAATTGATAAAAAATTACTTAGTTTTTAGTAAAGTTTTTATATGCTTTAAAAATACAATTTTTCTCAAAAAATATTTTTTATTGATTTTTTAAAAAATAATTAAATTAATTTTTTCCACTTTTTGAAAATTTATTTTAAAAAATAAACCAATTTTTTAAGTCAAAATTTCATAAAAATCTTAGAGTTAATTTTTGATAATTTTATGAAAGGATTAATTTTTTGATGAATAGTGAAAGATACTGATTTTAATTAAAAACTGTTTTTCATTTAAAGAACTACAAGTTCCATTTTGTTTTAATATGTTTTTAAAAGAAAATTAGTTCTATTACATTATTTTTAATCCAATTTATTTCATAAAAACAATTTTATGTTCAATTTGGATATAATGTTTTATAGTTATGAAAACTTTTTCTTTGGGAAACTGCTTTTTCATCATGTCTACATGATTAATTAAAATTAAATTATACCACTTATGTGAATTTAACTTATTAAAATGGATTCCATATTTAAAATCATAATAATTACTATGATATAGTCAGGCCAATCTAGTTTTTTTTATAATGAATAGTAAAATAGTAAAAATTAATTATAACAAATAAAGTTAAAATGAGTTTACTGAAGGATAGGGGTTAAAATGAGCTTAAAACTTGAACAAAGCCTATTTTATTGATATATTTAGAACTTATTTCATATAAGGTAAAATAATTTTCCATTTTGGATCCTTTTTCTATTTTAAAAAATGTGTTTTAACTTTTTCTTTTCAAAAATTCCAAGTGTGTCCTCTACAATGCTTATAAAAGTGCACCCCCTCTCCTCTCTACTTCATACTTCCAATTACTTTTAAATTAGATGATAACTAACCATATTACTTCCTTAATTCCCTCCCCATGTCATATAGGACTTATATTTATTACTAAACTCTCCTTTTAAGGATATTTGTGTAAACCTAATGAGGTTGTCCGAAGAAAATGTATCATTCTTAACCAAGAGATATTGTTTTATTACTTCTTCCTCCCCCATCAAATTTCCTTACACTATTCTAATATAATAAAATAATTATATCTCATATTATTATATTCTATTATGTTAATATCATGAACCATACCAATATACTCTTACAAAAAATGGGAAAGGAAGATGTCGATCGTGTGTACGGAAAAATACCGCCTCTCGAACCAATGCAATTTTATTTCCATCACCACCAATCATAGGTGGATATAATGATTTATAAAAATAATATAATTTTTTTTTATGATAAAATTATACTTATTTATTTATTATATTACATCTACCTTCTTACAATCAAATCCATTGGAAAATATCAACGTCGCTCGTGTGTACGTGTGGACAACCTTCTCCACAACGAGATGTGATATGTTTTTCATTTTGTTTTGAAAATTATGGTAATAAGGATATATTTAATGAATATATATGATATATATGATATAAAAATTATTCTATAAATTTTAATTAAAATTTACTTTTCTTTTATTCTATCCGTCGAAAAATGAAAACAACATGCATGCATACGTTCGACCGATCGTTGCCAAGAACGATGTAATTCATTTTTATATCTTTAAATTTAATTTACTTTTTAAAATACATACATACGTAATATATATAATATTTATATAATTTTTAATATTCTACAGATTATGAAAATATTTTAAAATTACAAGGACCAAAACTACCAAACCAAAAACATATATGAAAAAGAATTAAATTATTACACAAAAGAGTGATTTTAACCAAGAATTGTTAATAAATCGGTGATAAAAGTTTATAAGTAAATAGTATATGGTATGATATATATTATTATGGTTATTTAATATATATATAATGAACCAAAATTTATTATATATGATTTTATAATGTTTATGAATAAATTTGCTACCAGAGGTAAGAGATTTTCACCTCACTTCTATTTCTGTGAGACACATTCCATATTCACATATTATTTATTTTGTATGGGGTATATACTACCAATGAATTAATATTTTTATTATTATAACAAAAATTATAGTGATTTACTTTCCAATAGAAGTTTATTTTTTTCATGGGTCTCATGACTCAAAATTTACTAAAGTGGTAATGGTTTATGTAATAATCGCGTTGTTTATTCGGATTTTCTATGATTAAGTTTCTAATGTTGAAATATTATGATATACCAATCAATAAACTCATGTATTTTATTATACTATTTATATTTATTAATAATAATATTTTTCCTTTAATTTTTATTTTTTTATGTACTCATGATACCTAGAGAATATTTTTAAGGAAACCTAAATTTATTTCTCTCTTTGTTCAAAAATCTATTTTTTTTAAATCCATGTAGTCTAAGAATGATTTAATTTTTTTTTTAATTTCATCTTATTATTTTTTAAATTTATTTTACCCAATTTTTAATTTTTAAAATTTTGTTTAAAGGAATATTCTATTCATCTTCCAAACAAGGTACTTTTTTGAAATTTTTAAAAAAATGCGAAGGGAATTTTTGTTTTAACGTGTATAACATAAACAGAATTTTCCTCTATCATGATTACATAATTATTTAAAAAATTATTTATAATTTTATAAGTATATTTTCATAGAAAAATATTTTGAAAATATTTTGTGATTTTTTAGTTTTAAAAAGCTATTTTCAATGTATAAAGGTTATTTTCTTAAAGAATGGTATAAATATATTTTAACGGTTTTTTTATTCTTCAACAATAAAAATAGTTGATTATATTTTTTCTCTAATGGGGATATGATCCAAAGATATGATCCTTATTATTTATATGGATTGTTTATGATTAGGATGACATGATGTTTATTAAGTTGCCTTTCCTTGGGTTATGATATGATGAAATATTTATGAAAGTTATTTTTTTAATAGATTATGATATATGAGGATTCATTTATGATATTGTGGAACACATATGAATGGATTATGATTATGTAATGGTTGGTATCATAGTTATACATCCCTATAATAAATTGGGTAATGATTGATATCTTATGAGATAAAATAAACTAGAATGGGATGTTAACCTAGTTTAATAAGGGAATTTGTTCACTATGATAGTCTTGAGAGTGAAACTTGACTAACAAGATGGTCTAGGGAGTGAAAACATTCTACTAGAATACTATTGGAAATAATCTTTGACATTATTATTTTTTTGTCCCAAATATATGTATTATTCCAATTTTATGCTCTCATGCCATATTTTCATGGATTAATTTATGATTCATATGTTATGAACTTTCAATATTTATAACATGTATAAAGATTATTAAAATGTAGGGTATAGTTTTAAAATATTATTACAATGTTATCATACCCTTATATTCATGTTAGGTTGATATATCCCATTATTTACCCTCACCGAGTATTTAAATTCACCCATTATTTTGTTTCTTTTCCCTAGGTTATAAAGAAATTTATTATGTATGATATGTATAAAAAGGGTGTTAGTTATGAAGAAAAAAGTGATAGATGATTGAGTTTACTTATGAACCAATTTCTATTATTGAAAAGGGTGTTCATACTCATTCCCCTATTCCAATGGTTTTAAAAAACCATTTGTATAGGGGGAACTATCCCAATGGTTTAGTAAAACCATTGGGATATTCCATTTTTATATAGAATATCCCAATGATTTTAAAAAACCATTGGTATTGAGTTACCCCAAATAGTAGAATCGGTAGAACCTCGTCACTTTTGAAATCAACCTATATTTATTCCTACTAGAAGTTACATATTCTTACCCAGGTGTGGTTACCCATACTTGGTCTCACATTTAATTCGGTTTCTTCAACATAAAATTAGTGAGTTAAAATGGTTCTTATCATCTACAAAGAACAATTTTCCTTTTTATTTATCTATAAAACATAGACCTATGGAATTCATTTTTATTCCCCATTTGTATAAATCTCTCATCCCTTAATGTTTTCATTTGATTTATCTTGAATATAAAATTTTTTAGTTTCAAATAATTCACATCTTAGATCAAACATCATTTTTGTTTATTTTATAGGTCGGAAAGAATAACCCTGATTTTTTTGTCAGATTCCAGATTCATTCATAGAATGTTAGTTTTTACAGGTGATTACTGGATGATTGTTTTTTTGTTGAAAAATCCTTTTTTATCACGTATATATATATATATATCAATATGTTTATGTATATGTATATTTTTATTATTTATCAGAAGTGATTAATTTTTAAAAATTATTAATCACCTAAATATTATAATGAACAGGTTTTTTAAAATAAATATTTAAAGCATTTTTTACTTGTGATAGGTACTTTTAATTAATATGATGGAATGTTTTAAATGGTATATTAAGTAGTTGGATGTTTTTTGTTCAATGGTAATGTTATTCTTTCTACAATTTATAAGAATTTAGTGTCCTTAGTGGAATAAATTAATTGGTTAAGGGGATTAGAATGTGTAAAATAGTGGGGATATAGTTTTTTAGCATGTTTTTGGGTGGTTATTGTTTTGAAGTTTTAGGAATGTTGTCTTTGTTATTATCTTAATATGTGAGGGTTTTTATTTTTTGGATGTTTTTTAGGTATAAATGATATTATAGATGTTGGGTGGTGAAGAAAATGTGACTGGTAATTATAAAATCATAATATCTATCACTAGAATTAATTGAATCATGTACTATTAATAAAATTTCTAAAACATGAAATGAAGAAATAATGACTATATTATATATTGGTGATGGATAAGAACAGATTTTCATTGAATATGTTATTGAATTTGATAATAAATTTGATTGTGTATGATGTATTTTTATTAATTCAGTTACTCTATACTTCTATAAAAATATAATATGAACCATTATTTTTTGTGATATATATAAGGTAACTCTGAAATTATATATTATAGTAATGTTTTATTTTGTGAAAATATTATAGGGTTATGAAATTATAAATTTAAATGTTTTATTTTGATAATTGAAATTATTCATTTTATGTCTCAAAAAATAAAATACACCCAACTCAATGTTTTACATACTAGATAACATGAATCTAATTCCTTATCGAAAAAATTTATTTGAATTCCTCTCCTATTAAATATGAAAACAACCCCTCCCACTCTACAAATCTCAAATAATTATGATATTTTATATTCATATTTGATAAAATTCCCTTATAGATGATTGGTTAATCACTCTTCATCATGTATTTTACATGAACTTGAGAAATTTATCTCTTATGAAAACCTCCCATGATTCATTGATTGAAGGTTTATTAGAATCATTGGTATTAAACCAAACTACCTATATTTATATAAGTAAAGATAAGTTATAAAATAAAATTTCAAAATCATATTATTTAACATAGTACTTACATACTATCCAAACTACCTACTTTAAAAAAGGCTCAGTTATCCTATAATAAAAACTTATGTTCAGAAAACTATTTCATGGAACCAAATTCAAATTCATACCCCTTAAAATTATTTTATTAAATCCCATCATATTGTAATTACTTCATCAAATTTCTCACAATTTTATTTCATACACTAATTGTTTACACTTTCTCATTGCATCTCAAAATTTGTTTCACATATAATTTTAATTTCATTTTACACTATTTTATACTTTTCAACTATTTTATCACCTATATCAAACTTTCACTTATCATCACACACACATAAATAGTGAATTGAATAAGAGAAAAAAATATAAATTATAAACAAAATTTTCAATAGTATTATTTATAGTTATTACTCATTGATACAATATAATTAAATATCATAGTTTATTTTTATAGTATTTTGTTATATATATAGTATTTTTTTCTTTTATATTCTTATTCTCATATTGACAAGTGTTTCATTTATGGTTTCATATAAAGTGAACAATTCTAATTTCCATAAATATAATTTTGAATTAACTTTAATCTTATTTCATTGATTTTACAACATGATATATAACATTTATTTTATTTAATGGATAGAATTTGGATTTATTAAACTAATTGGATCTCAAGCATGTTTCAAAATACGTTTGAGATATTTTTAGATTTTTTTTCATTTAACAATGATTCAAATGGTGTTCATATACACTTCCCATGTTATAATTATTATGGAAGACCTTGGTTGAGTCATGAATATGTAATATACCATATAACCAAATATTTTTTTCAAATAAACTACTATGTGTGGTATCACAATGGGGGAGAAAATGAAATCTCAAAATGCTCATGATCCAAATAAAAGGACTGGATTGGAGAATTTATTAGATGAATGATTTCCATTTAGCCTTCATCATGAGAAATAAAGTATGAAACCCCAAGAATAATTTGATACGAGAACACATGATGCATGTAATGAAAATGATGATGTTTAAAGAGTGAAAAAATTATAATATGTTTCCCTAAATCCTATATATTGGCAATGTTGTAAAATAAAAAGGCAAGAATTTTTAATCTGACTATTTTATAGTAAACCATGTATGTAATTTATAATACATCCATTTATTATAATCCTACCATTTTAAAGTAATTACTTATATATTATTCATATATTTATTCAAACCATTATATGGTGTGGAAGTTAGTTTATGAACTTGGATTATTTAAAAAAAATCCATACTTTCCTGAATGATTATAGCTTATTCTGGGAGGAAAATGCTTGAATAAAATGATTGTACCAAATGTGGCACATCCGGATGGAGTCCAAATACTGATGGAACACCATCATGCATGATACATAATGTTAAATTGAAATTTATATTGATTCCAAAACTAAATAATCATTTAAAGTGTGATGAAATATCAATAAAAATGTTATGGCATGATACCAGGAGAAAGATAGATAATGATGAGTTCATTCATCCTGAAGATGGATTTTTATTGTAAAAATTTTATACTCGATATAATTATTTTTAAGTTGAAATGGATAATTTGAGGTTAGTTCTATCATGTGATGGTTTTAATCTATTTGGTTGGATGTTTACCTAGCACTACACATGGTTCTTTTTCTTATACATTTATAACCTTCCTTCATGGATGTGAATGAAAAACCCTTTCACTTTCATGATTATTATCATATTTGGATATTATGATCCAAGAAATGATATGGATATATACATGAAATGTTAAATTAAAGATTTGAATCATTTTTGGAAAGTGTTTGTGTACAAATATAATGCATGTTTGAAAGACATATTTCATATGCGTGATGAATTTCTGTGGATGATAAATTATTTCCTTGATTAAGCAATGATGTATGGATGGATTATAAAGGGAAAAATATCTGGACCTATTTATATATAAAATAAAAAATCTAAGACACTTAAATATCATCATATTTTAGATTTTATTATACATCAACAATTATTTCCAATGGATAATCCACATAGGAATAATCAGTGATTGTTTGAAAATTCCATGGAGACTGAAAAACCACATTAGCATATGTCTATAACTGATTTTCTTAATTAATTGAAAGATTCTAGTTTTTAATTTGTGAAGGTTCATATGAAATCTAGAAAGAGAAAACGTATCTCCTTTGAGTTTCTTTATTGGAAAAACAATTTTTAACATTATTTATTAAACGAAATGCACATTGATAAAATAATATGTGAAATGTAACTTTTAATTATTCTAAGTGTCAAGGGAAAGAAAAAAATAATATTTATGATATCAGCATGACTTGGTGGATTGGTTCATCAGACAAGAATTGTATCATGTGTGTATTAGTGAAAATAAATGGAAAGTTCCATGTACTTCTTATCTGATAAAACCTATTGGAAAAAATTAAATTTATATAAGTAATAATTACATTAAAATTTCGTTATGTCTATTCAAGAAACATATCAAAACGGTAAGAGAGTTGAATTTTAAATCTTTGAAGACTTTTGATTATCACATCATTCTACATTAGATGATTCCAATTGCAATATGTCATCTACTTTCCAATAATGTAAGGGCTGTAGTTATTTGTTTGTGAAATTTTTATAGATATGTTTGTGCTAAGAATCTTCCTATGTATTTATTTCAAAAAAACGCTGGAAGAGGCAACCTTAATTTTGTATGAGTTTGAGAAAATATCCCCTCCATAATCTTTCACATTCATTATCCCTCTAACTATCCATATTCCAACCAAAATAATTCTGGGAGGACCTATTGAATTTAGTTGGATTTATCACACTGAAATAAATATGTATACATTGAATTATTATAGTAGGAATAGGAATCATCTAGAAAGTTTTTCGTGAACGGTAACTTGTCTCAAGAATGTATGGAATTCTATTCAATGTATTTGTCTGATGTGATTATGAGATGGAATAGAACAATGAGAAATGAAGATTAGTGTGAGAAAATTGAACCTAGTTTTCCATCACATTCCCAAACAGGGGGAATTACCAAATTATATACATTGAACACATTAATCCTTGAAGAGAAGGAGATGAAACATTGCATATTTTTTTTAAATATGGGTTTTTGATGAAAAAACCATGAAAGTAAATTGAACATGTATATGTTATCCCATCTCATGTATTTTTACATATCTATTAAACTATTTCTATTTTTTTTCAATTAATAAAAACAAATGATAAATATAAAGAATTGTTCTTTATCTTTGAGAAGGATATATAATTTACATAGAAAGGATTTTTCTATTTCGTTGAAATCTAAGGTAGAATTATTATTACGATAAATTAATAAAATTAATATTTAGTTGATTTTAATATTCATTCATATTTTAGGAATTGAGTTTTTCTGATGACTCCAACTCTAAAAAAATAAGATCTTTAGATTTTGGTCATAATTCCATAATTATTGAATTCAATCAATTTTGATCAATGTGTATAGATTTATTATGAATGAACATGCAATGAACATTAGGACATAACATGATGGTGTTATGGTAACTACCACAATAGACTATGATGCATGTGTATCATATATTAGACCATAATTTGAAAATGTATCTTATTATAGAGTCATTGAGAAAATACTAATACTGGATTATTACTCTCAGGGTCAAGTCACAATGATAAAATAAAAGTGGATATATTTTATTAAGAGACATGGAAAATTTATTGATGATTTTAGATTTCGAGGTTTTGACATGACTCACACTTTTGCTACTAATGGTCTTTATATATTGGAATCAATGGAAAAATAAGTTTTTTATCTAAAATATCATCCATGATAAATTTGGTTTCATTATTAAAGTAATTTCAAGGAATATTTTTTATGATTGTGATAATGAAATTAAAACAATCTATGCTCCCATTGGCGCTGATCAATTTATTACTTATGATGAATCCAATAGTTCAATTGTTAGAGTAGATTATGAACATAAAGTTGTTCTGGGAAATATATAAAATCATCTATATGTGTTATTAGTTATTTTGGTTGAACTCAACTTGGGCTGTTAAGGTTTTTACTATTCAAATTTCATTAATATTGAAGAAAAATATTTTTTATCCAACTTGACCTTCATGTGAATTTTTAATATATGCTAGTTTCAGTTTCTTTGAGTATCATTTTCTAATATTGAATTGAACTGTATTAGAACCTACCAAACCAAAAAAAGCAAAACAATTAAATTTCAACAAAAACCAAGATGAAATGAATTGAAATATATTAAACTAATTAAATTAAAAATCATAACCAATTAAAATAATGACCTAACCAAAAAAATGGAAAAATAACTAAACCCAAAATACAAATCAAGTGACATAACCCAATAAATAGGCAAATAACCTAATCAGTTAACCAAAATGAACCAAATTATATAACCAAAATTTAATTGGATAAAATTGAAATTATAATAAAACTATATCATACCCATGATAAGAATGCTCATTTGAACGTATTTATTTTTCTATGACATGCCTGTAATGTTTTGATAGTATTCCCACTAAATAGAAAAGGATTTTTTTATATCACTATGTATCCTTTATTTGGTTTGAAAATTATTATTCCTTAATTAAGTCATGTCCCATATCTTTCTCATTTGGATTACACATTAGTTATTAATTTGTAATTAATTCCATATTTGTTTTCAAATGTAGGAAATGAAAAAAATTGAAGTCATATAAAGGAAAAGGATAAATGAACACAATCATCGAATGAGAGAGATGGGTGTCCCTCCTTTGGTTACTGTTTTGAGTATGTTATTTCAAATATATATATATATATATATCAATAACATATAATTTCATGTGATTAATTTTGTTTTTAACTTTTAATAAGGATCCACCACTTAGGTGAAAATTATTCTTTGATGAGCCTAGTGGTACCTATGGCAACCCTACTCTTTATAACACATTAATTCATGAATTATTACACAATATTAAACATAATAAAAATTAGAATATCTATAATTATTGTGCATTTGGGAATTAGGTTCATTACATAACAACATAAAATAGGGAATACAACACCATTTTTTAAAAATTCCTTAACATTATCTTAATATTCCTTTATACTTAGAACTGTATGGGATAACCTAGAGGCATACATAAGAAATGGGTGAGCTATAAATCCCAGTAAGTTAATAAACATGACATAACATGAAAAAAGTATTACATGTAAGATAATAGGTATATTAATGTGACATAAAAGGGGTGATAATTTTAAACATGAGCAATAATACATGATATATCAGGATAACATAAATTCAACATGGGAAATGTAGAAACAACATAAAACATAACATCATAAACATAGTTCAAGGATAAATTTCAAGATATCATGATGTTAATATGACGAATTATGTTCACTCCTTAATCCCTTATATTATTTATCATGATACTAAAGCATTACTCAATGCATTAGAGTGCTACATATTTCTAGGAACACCTATCACTTTCATTTCACTGACATGCATAAGTGTGCCACATAGATCATACAACATGGATTCATTTATCATCATATTCTATTCCACGATCAAGGATTTTGTAATAAATACATGTAAGTACCAAATCCAAGAATTATTAGGGCATAAGGGTGAATTTCCCTTGATAAGAAATGGGTACGAGTATTCATTATTAATTTTTTGTCATGGAAAAAATCACGGTGAAATTTCGGTAGTATAACGGGGGCGTATAAATGTTTATGGAAGGGAATAATGAGAGTGAAAGAGATATATAATCATTTATAACTAATTTTTTTATTAATGGTGATATAGAATAACATATTCCAACAATAGTAATTTGAGATAAAATATATAAGATAATGAAGATACTTGAATAAATAGGAGAATGAGATGATCTCTTACCTTGAGGGGTTGATTATAAATACTTAATAGGAGATTCATGAGAGCTTGGGGAACCTTGGGAGAAATCAAGATATGGGAGGGTAGATTAATGAAATTCTAAAAGTTTTTTTAGTGAATATAAATTAGATCTTGGGTGGGGTTATATTGGAAATGAGTTGTGAATTCATTATTATTTCTCAAACTTTGGTTTTGGACTCTATATAATAAAGAAATAAAAACCACAAATATTCCCATGGTTTTTTCCATGGTTTCTTCCCAAGTCGAGTGTTTTTAATTATTTTATAATTATAAGGGCCTAAATTATTATAATATTAACTTTTTTGATGTGTAAGTGAGTCACATCCTTAAATAAATGATTTTAATACCTTAAAATATATTATTGGTTTTGGAGGATTCATAAGGGATTTATAAAACTAATAAAATAAACTGAAAATAACATTATTTTAATGGATAAAAATATATTTGTTCTTGGATAAACTTTATATTATTTCTATATCATTTTTGGGTCATTATGATCTCACAATATACACCGTATATTTATAATGTATTTAAATTTTACCAGAGAATTCGACTGTCTCAAAAAATTATTAAAAATTAAATATTGGATATTTTCAATTTTTTTGTCTGAAGATAATATTTATTTTATCCAAAAAATTATATATATGTGAATTTTCACTTTTAAATAATAATTGACATTTATTAAGAAATGTTGGCTTTTTTAAAGTAACTGTTTTGAAACCGTTACAAAAATTACATTTGACGTTAAAAATATATATGATAATTTATATTAAATAAAAGTTATTTAATAATAATATTTTATTAAAATATTATTTATTTCTAAAATCCATCAATTCATCAAAACAAATTCCTTAATTGAATTTTAATATTACTCAAAAATTATTGTGGGTTTTATTGTATAAAAAAATCATTTATAAAGTAATAATAACTTGAAATATAATCATTTGTTATATAAAATATAAATATTCATATTATCAGGGCCCTGATTTTTATACCTTTATTACACTAGAAAACTCCCCAAGGGTAAGGTGTGTGACAATGAGACTTTCATGGGGTGGTTCAGCGTACTCGGTTTGGGAAGTTATCTTGATGAGCTTGAAATTCTACTATAAATGGTTTTTCTCATTCTTAAGTCATTGGATATCAGCTTGGTCTTGGTCAAAAGAAAATCCAAGTGATTTTACCTCCCTTGAAATTTATGATAAATGATATTTATATGGTATGATCTTACTGGTTGAATACAACATTTATGTTGTCTTTGACAATTGGATTTTTCAAAACCATATATTTATACTAATCATATGATCACTATTAAAAGACTATCTTATCAATGGTTAAGATGCTTAATAGTCTTTCAAATCCAATAGTATATAGTAAAACCCATGAATTTCATGTTTTTTTTATGACCATAATAAAGAATAAGCCATTTTATTCTACCATAAATGGAATTTTATTTATAAAAATTCGAGTCGTTACAATCTTACCCCCTTCATAAATATCTCACTAGAAATTTTCAATTCACACACTAAAATAGATAACATTAATTATATTTCATCGGTTACTCTGATTCCCACATTTATTCTTCAATATTTTTGTTTCTCTATAGCAATTTGACGTGGTTCATTGTGTTATTTCATAGAACTTTTTCTTTAAGATATAATATCTTCACCGGCTACTCCTCATATGAGAGATAATTTTCCAATGATACCACCTTTGGATTGAGTACATGTGAGGGGTTTATTATGTACTTACTTAAGAGGGAGACATGGAATATATCCTTTACTTGAGATAGGTTAGGTGGGAGTGATAGTTCATTGGCCACTACTCCAATTTGATCAAGGATCACAAAGGGACCAATGTATCTTGGACTGGGCTTTCCTTTCTTCATAAATCTCATGACTATCTTCCATATAGATATGTATTTGAATACATTATCTACATCCTAAAACTCTAGTTATTATCAATGATTGGAATCATAGATATTCTTTAGAATCTAAGTAGCTTGATGTTCTATTAGATAGTTTGGACCTTTCCCACTATTTCCTCAACAATTTCATGAACTTGTAGTTTGAGTTCCCAAAATTAATCCCAACTTTCAAGTGTTATGTGTCTCTTCCCATATTGGTATTCATAGGGGTCAATTTGGATGCTTGGGTGGAAACTATTATTACACAAGAACTTGTCCAGAGGAATATGTTGATCTCGTTCTCCTTTTAAGTCAATTCAACATGTTCTCAACATGTCTTTAAGTGCCTAAATTGTTCACTGCCATCATTTTTAATATGATAAGTGATGTTAAATTTCAACTCATTATTTAGTTCATGTTGTACACTCATCTAGAACTTGGAGTTAAATCTTGGGTCTTGATCATATACAATAGATAGTGTTGTTGCATGCATCCAGACAAATTTTACAATGTATATATTTTCAAGTTGATCGAGTTATACGTCATCTCAAATTTAAATTAATTGAAAAATATTTATAAGATGATCAACCACAAACCATATAGCATTATTTCCTCTTGATGTCTTTAAAAGACCAGTGAAAAAGTCTATGGTTATGTTTTTCCATTTCCATGTAGGTAAGGGTAATGGTTGCATCATCCCCTTAAATTTTTTCTTTTCTGCATTCACTTTCTAACATACAAGACACCTTGATGTATATTTTGTGATCTCCTTCTTCATATTTTCCTACCAATAGTGTTATCATAGATCTTGATACATCTCCATGATTCCTAGATGTATAGAGAGTGTCGATCTATGTGTATCATTCAATATATACTTCATTAAATCAATATTTGATTGTATATATAGTTGTGACCCAAATCTCATAACTACCTCTTCATTAAAATTGAACTCTAAGGATTTACCTTTTATTATATCTTACAATTTATTAAAAATTACCAAATAATCTTTTTGAGTATCATTTATATTATCAAGAAGGGGCGGTTGAGAAATTATTTTTGAAAGGATTGATTATGTTCCATCCTTTATGATTTCCATGTTCATCCTCCTCTTGTCTAGGAAGATTAGATCCCTCTCAATTCTCATTAATGATAAAATTCCTGGAACCTTTCTACTTAGATAATCTTTCACTTTATTTTGTTTCGCAAGATGTTAGTGGATTGATTAGTCGGGGTCCTTAATCAAGTCTATCCATCATCGATGGTTTATATTCAACTCTTTTTGTGTGAATACATACTTGATCCTCTCGTGATATATATTTATTTCATATTTCTCCCCAAATAGAAAATGCCTCTATATTTTCAATAAAAATATCACTATATCTAACTGAAGATCATTTTTTGGGTATTTCTATTCATGAAAATTCAATTAACTTGAAGCATAGGCTATCACTTTATCGTTATTAATTAACACAAAACCAAATACCTTATTTGAAGAATCACTGTACACCATGAAGAGTTCTCCACTTATGGGTAGTCTAAGTACAAGTGTAGTGATAAGACTCTTTTCTAACTCCTTGAATCTCTCTTCACATTAATTATTCTAAAAAAAATTAACTCCATTCTGAGTTATCTTGGTTAGAGGGTTTTAAAAGTGTGATAAATTTCTCACAAATAGAAAATAGTGGCCATATATTATAAGAAAAATACATGTAGATGATATACTTAACCATCCTTAAATTGCTTTTTTCTTTTAAGAGTCCATATATATCCCATTTATTGGGATAATATTCCCCAATAATGATAATTTCTTTATCTACAACTCATATTTGTTTTACATTGCATAAAGCTTATCCTTTTGTAAGCTCTTTAAAACATTTCTTAAATACTCCTCTTGCTCATATTTTCTTTTGAAGTATATTACAATATCATATATAAAAAATTCCATAAACATGTTAAGGTGATATCTAAATAATATATTCATCAATTACATGGATAATTTTGGAGACTTTGTGAGTTATAATGGAATTATTATGAACTCATGGTTCCCATACCTTGTTTAAAAAGTGGTCTTGCAGATATCCTACTTATTCAAAATTACCTAATAATACCCTAACCAAATATCCACCTTAGATAAGTATTAGGCTCCACATAGCTGATAGAACTAGTGATCAATCCATGTAAGATGATACTTGTTCTTTATCATGGTCTTATTGATCTCATGACAATCAATGAAAAGGTGCATTGACACATCCTTATTACTTATAAAGAGTACTGGTGCACCCCATAGTGAAGCACTTGGGTTTTTTAACCCTTTATCCAGATTCTCTTGTATTTATCACTTCATCTCCTCAAGTTCCACAATAGGCATTCTATATAGAGTCTAGGATAATAGAAACACCCTAGGTATATGCTCGATTTAAAATTCAACCTCTCGAGAAGGAAGTAGAGTAGTAAATTCTTCTAGAAACACACTATCATATTCCATCAAAATGGGAATTGAATTATGGGTGATCCTTTAATTAGACTCAACCATTTTTTCTAGATACAATTTATCATAGGGATATAATATCCATGCTTGATATATTGGTGCTAAATAATATTCATCTTCCTCCTTTTACTTTTATATAATCGGGGGATGATTCGTGATTTGGAGATTGATTTCCTTCTCTTGGAAATTTATGTAGGATCTATATAGGGAAAGAAAATTTATACCCATAAGTTAATAACATTACACAAAAGGGAGTATCACAAGATTATCTAGAAATTTCTGCCCATACATTTTGAATGGGGAGGAATTATATAATGGGGACGGAATAATTTCTAAATTTTCTATTTTCACCAATAGTTCTACTTCCATGATTTATGATAGTGTTTGAATAGTTCTACTAAACTTGTGTGATATGAAGTAATACAAATAACTAGAATAAAAAATTATCTTTTCTATTAGAGAATAAATAACATGCATACTTCTCACTGATTTTTTTCTCGGGATCCACTTCAGCGGCTATGATGGAATAATCTCACCCAAGCTATCTTGGAGGTTTTTGGTTGTCTTTAAAAAACCATTGACTTAGTGAATTGGTTTGAAAAGATCCCTTGTTCATTAAATTTATACAATTAAAAATGTCTAGAGGGTTGAATAGTGAATTCATTTCCTCCATTACATTTGTGGGTTTCTCCTGTTGGTAATCACTAGCTAGGTGTCCTTCCTTCCACACCTAATGCATTTATTCATCACCCTTGGGAAATTTCCAGGTAACTTCTTCCCACACATTTGGTATGTGAGATGTTGAAATTTCTTAGCACTGTTATATTTCTCCATTGCACCACCCGAATTAAACTAAACTTCCTACCAATTATCCTTGTGATACCCTTGAGATTATATAATCTCTATTTCAACTTTGAGGGAACATCAGATTTTTTTTTCATATTTATCAAATTCTCATATCACCTATTATTTTCATAGACAAGGTTATAGCTCACCAAATAAGGGCTCAACCATGAATTTATGAGTAACGACAATTTCAGAGGTGTATTAAGAAATTATTTTAATGTTTACCTCATACGCCGTGATATATTCATTATTTTTTTTCCTAAGGGAATAGAAATCCATTTCCATTTTAATATGGAGAGTGTAAGGAAAATATTTATCTAAATTTTTTTTTTCTGAAACTCCTTCCACCCCATCACTTCAATCTATTCCCTAATATTTTTATTCTTGATTAATGTACACCATTTATCACCTTCTCCCTATATATGGTAAATAGATAGAATAACCTTATCTTGCTGAAAACATTTACGTATGGAGAAGATATTCTTAGTTGATTTGATCCATTGTTCCACTATTAAGGTATCAGATGATTAATTGAAATTTAGAGGCCATTTTCACATAAATATTTCAATTGTAGCTTGTTCTTTCTTAATGGGGACTTGGGTGCTCCTCTTGATCTTGGTTTCTATTCATAAATAGATTACTATGAAATTGTATTGTTACAAATTTTATTATTCTTGCTCCCATCGGGTTGGACGTCTCATTTGGGCAGTCATCACATTTGCCTTCAAATTTTTTGATTACTCAGTTCCTCCTATTTCTGTCCATTGGGTAAAATAAATAGAAAATTAGGAATGATTATTTTGAAACTATTATACTCATAAACAAGAATCTAATGGCATGTAATTTATAACTCATAAATTACATGTTTTTCATTAACATGTGTATTTCTAGGATTAAATATATGCTATCCACAATATATTTCCTAATATAAACTATTTTGGGGATTTTTTTCCCTTAATAATGGTTATTAATGAGCTTTTGAATTTACCAAATCATATCCCCTAAGAGATTCAAACTAGGTGTGAGACGAGGCACATTATTTTCCACCAAATCCTGGTCAATTCAATCTCAACGCGGTGTTTTGGGGATTTAACCCTATGAATATCACTTCTGGATCCAAATCTACTTATAGTATCTAGAAAGGGATGTATTTTATTAGAAACCAATTAATTTATACTTTAACAATATTTTGGGATGTGTTATTATGTTGAGTCTCATCCTTATGTTTTTTTCTAGAGTTTTTTAATACTAATCCCAAAATAACTAATTTTTTTTATTATCAACTATGACAACCCGACTCTTTATTACACATTAATTCATGATTTATTACATAATATATCACATAATACAACACAGAAGATTGATAATTATATTTTATTTGGTTATTCAGAACATTACATAACAACTTAAAATAGGGAATTCAATTCAATTATTGAAAACATCACAAACATGTTCATGATATTCCTTCATACTTAAAACTTCATGGGATAACCTGGTGGCATACATAAGAAAGGGGTTATCTATAAATTCTATTAAAGGGATAAAAATGGAATAAAATAAAGAAATTATTTAATTTTTTACAATAGTCATATCAATGAGACCTAAAAGTGATGATAATCATAAACAAGAACATTGAGGCATGATATAGTAAGATAACATAATGGTACAATGGAAAATATGGAAACTACCTAAAACATGGTATCATAAACATTGGTCAAAGATAAATACCAAGAAACCATGTTTGAATAATTTCCGTGGTATATTAGGTTCACTCCCTAATCTATTTCATGTTGTCTTTTGAGGTGAAAACATTACCTATTTCATTGGAGCACAATATAATTTTGGGTGCGCCTATCACTTTCATTTCTCTCACATGCTTAAGTGTGCCCCATAGATCCTACAAAATGAATTCATCTATCATCATATTTTATCCCACAATATAGGAGTGTGGAATAAATTAAATAACTTCCCTAATAAAATAAGTATAAGTTCATAAAGGGGGACACCATTTATAGGAAATGGTAAGGGTATTCACTACACAGTTTTTTGGCATGGAAAAATCACAGAGAAATTTCGGCAGCATAACGGGTGCATATAAATGTTATCAAAAGTAATTAATGAGAGAGAATGGGGTATCTAATTATTTATACATAAAATTTATAGAAAGGGGATATGAAATAACATATACCAACAATAGGAATTAGAGATAAAATATAAAATATAAATAAGATACATGAATAAATAGGGGAAAGAGAGGATCTTTTACCTTGATGGTGTGATTCCAAATGCTTGGGATGAGATTCATGAGATATTGGAGGAACATTTGGGGGAATATAGAGAGATTATAGGAAATTAATAAAATTATCCAAGGTTTTTGAGTGAATAGAAGTGGGATCTTGGGTGGGTTTATATAGGAAAGGTGTGGGAAATTCTTTATTATTTATCAAAATTAGGTTTTGAATCTATATAATACAGTAATAAAAAACACAAACCTTCCCATTTCTTAACCATGGTTGGTACACTAGTGGAGTGGGTTCTATTATTTTTAAGTTTAAGAGCCTAAATTATTAATATATTACCCATGGTGATGTGTAACTGAGTCATGTCCTTAAAGAAATGATTTTAAAACCATAAAATATATTATATGTTTTAGAGGACTCATAAAGGATTTATAAAATTAATAAAATAAACTTAAAATAAATTTATTTTAATTGGAAAACATATATTTGGTTTTGGATACCATTTATATTATTTTAACATCATTTTGGGTAATTATGATGTCATAATACACACCATTTATTTATACCATATTTAAATTTTATCTAAAAATTTGACTATCACAGAAAATTCTGAAAAAATAATCATTGGATAATTTAGATATTATGCTTCCAAAAATAATATTTATTTTATCCAATTAATTTTATAAATATCTGAATTTTTAAATTCAAAATAAGAATCAATATTTATTGAGAAATGTTAGGTTTTTTTGACAATAACACTTTTCGAACCCTTTTAAAAATTATATTTGGATTAATAAAAAATATAAGATAATTTATATTTAATAAAAATTATTGTATAATAATATTTTATTAAAATAATATTTATTTAAAAAATTTATTAATTCCTCAAAATAAATTCATTAATTGAATTTGAATATTACCCAAAAATACAATTTATTTCTTATTATATGAAAACAAATAATTTGTAAAGTAACAAAAATCAGATGAAAATATATTCATTTATTCTATAAAATATAAATATTCACATTATTAGGGTCTTGATACATATCCCTTTATTATATCTAAAAATTCCCTAAGAGTAAGGTATGTGACGATGAAACTTTCATGGTGTTGTTCAACATACATAGTTTAGACGGTAATCTCGATGAGATGGAACTTCTTCTGTAAACAGTTTCACTAATGCTTAATTTTTAAGATATCAATATGGGATTGGTAAAGGAAAAATCCCAATAATGTTATATCCCATGTAATTTTTGATAAATGGGACTCATAGGGTACGATCCTACTAGTTGAGTCTATCACTTCCTTTGTCTGTGTCAATTAGATTTATCAAAACCCTATATATACACTAATATTATGATTAGTGTTCACTGGATATATTATCAATAATTAATATGATTAATGATATTTTGAATACAATTGGATATAATAAATCCAAGTAATTTCATGTGTTTTATATGACCATAATACATAATAATACATTTAATTCAACAATATAAATATTTTTTTTATAACAGTTTAGGTCATTACAGCACCTCCATTCAGCCAGACGATATGAGGGGGGGGGGGGGTATTAGAGATACTCACACCACTCAGTATAATGAATCACACCCTATAATTTCCTCTAAAATACCATCTAGCACACCTTCTTATCCAACAATGTCATTAGAGGTGCCCTAGATATTTAGCCTACCTATATTTTCACCCCCATTTTTAACTGATCCTCCTCAGCTATCTTTAACTTATCTGATGATAGAACCTAATTGCCATAAATATTATAAATTTCCATAGACATATATTCCATATTATCTTACTTTTAATTCCTTCTCCTTAATCTTATATGTTCATACTCCTTCAACTTCTACTCCTACACATTCTGAGCCTCAAGAGCAGACATTGGGTCCCACTCCTTATGTATAGGTTTATGTTCCTTCAGAGCCTATGGATCCAACAAAACCCACTGATTAGACTGCATTGGGTATATTTATAGAACCCCCGAAAAAATTTTAATAATAATTTATTTTCATTGAAATATGTATTAATATAATATTTTTTTTATTTTCTTTCATGGCTAGTTCTACCACTAGGCGGCGTGGGAGTACACACATGTGTGTGGTGTCAAACCACCACACACAACTAATATTTGAGTGTGATAAGTAAAATAAAATGATTGGAAAAAATAGGTTGATAATATAAGAGACTTATGGAGACTATTTCCAACTATTTTTACATCATTTCCATCATGCCACTCTCCTAGAGACACCTTGCAAATGAAGTTAAGGATGCTAGTAGAGAACAAATATGGGTAAGAAAATTCATTGGATTTAATGTTATATTATTATTGTATTCATATGAATTAATATTTTGGTTCTATATTTGCTATAAGTTTCCCAATGGTGATGTTATGAGGACAGCATGAATCATGGAATTCGGTGACCTATGGAGAAATATAAGCAAGAGTTTTATAGTGGTTGGATTACTGGAGTTGGTAAAAATTCAGAGTTCACACCTATCATAATGAAGTGTCTAGTATCATATTATCAGTAAATTATTTCTTATTGGAAGAGTACTAATTTCAAGGTATTAATCTAATTTGAGGTTTTGAATGAAAATTAACATGATTTTTATTATTGAAAGTTATTTTTTAGAAAGTTTCATGGTGAAATAAAAAAGAGAATGTTATAAAATACCTCAATACATTGGTGTAGACTACAATATCAGACTATGAAAGAAATCATGAATAATTTTTTTTATAATTTTTAAATTTAAATAAGTTATGGAAAAACATTTCTTTAGTTGTAAATTATATGAATTCATTATAATTTTATCTAAACAACTATATTTAATAACTAGAAAGTTTGAGATATGTTAAATATATATTTATTATAGGAACCTATAAAATAGTGTTTAACGTATAATATTTTCTTGTGGAATCCAATATATCCTCTTAATCTTGTGTGAATCTTATATGTTTTAGTTAGGACACTATGATAAAATAGAGTGGCATTCCTCTTATGATTTCCATTTTTCTCATTAGGAATTTCACTTTATTTGGTTTCCTATACATTTTATTTCATTTCTAATTGGGATAGATAAATGATCATGTATTCTTTAGTTTATTATGAAAAGTATTTAGCCTGTACTGAATACAGAAAAATTAAAATCATATTTAACATTTTTTTAAAAATAACACATCTGTATCTTCATCTCGTACAAAAATAATTATAAACCAATATAACTTTTTTTGAAACTAAATAGTATAAATATTTTCTTATTACACTTATGTATCATCAAAAATTGTCTTATATAGACTTTGGATAAAAACTTTCATTGTTTTAATAAAATTAAATTTCATTTGATTATTATATATCAACATAAACCATTAAAATGAAACTCCTAACATATTTATACCCCATGAAATATATCCATTTTAATTTTATGTATCAAATATGATTTATTATAGTAAATCAAATGTATAATACATATAAAACATTTTCTTGTCAAGTAATTAAATCTTAAAAAACAAAAATCCCCATAAGAGAAAGTGTGGTGTGATATGTTTTCAACACACACTTGCTGACAAAAAGAATAAACCCCTAATATAATGAGTATTCCTACCCACAGTCCCACTGTCCTTAAATTAATACTCAATAGATACCTCAATCCAAATATAATCCATGTAAGGACCTATGTTTTTAGTAATTATATTCTTTAAATAAAATATATGATTTCAATAAAAAAATACAAATCTCACAATGTCCTTTTGTGATGGAGCAAGACTGTTTCCAAAATTATCTCAGGAATAGGTGTTAGAGAATATATAGGGTGTTGTTTTATGGTAGGTTGATCTCCATGATGCTTTCTACCAATGTTATAATGGACAAGACACCACCTATTTTAAAATTTACAATGTTTTCATAACATGAATTGATACCTATCATCAAACAAGTGATCATATGGTCTCCAAAATTAATGAATATCCAAAATTGGATTTAAATTCACTTACATGGAAATTATTATTCTTAGGTAACTCAATAGTGTCTTATAAAATTCAATATTGGTCTATTTATGTTGAATATTTATCTTCAATTTGTTATATCTAAGCGTTGAATATATTTGATTGGTTTTTGGATTTAGTGGTTGCTGGTAAATGTTTGGAATGGGTTTGTGATTTATTTTATACGGTCATGCATTGATTTATGCATAATCTGGTGTTGTTTAAAGGTGATGTTGGAACTTATTTGGAAAATTTATTAATTCTAATCTAATGGGGTGTTTTTATTTCCATGAGACTATTGTAATATGACCTGCCACTTGGTTTTAGTGGATTACTAAAAGAATCTAATCATGTAACATTTAAAGGATCAATTGAATCTTTGTTTTGACATTATACACATTGGACTTGTTGAATTAGTTTCTTAATGGGATTTTTAAGGGCATTTTGTGTACACTATGGATGCTTGATATTCTAGATGGTCTTTTTCTGATAAAAATATATAATGACCATTGTTTTTTATTTTTTCCATGTTTCAGTAATTAGTATCTTTGACTGCATTTTTTCAAAACAAATAGAACATATATTACCTTATTTATATTTAGCCACATTCATGGACTTTTCTACTCATATATATTTTTTTGAGAGTGATAGTGAACAAAATTCACATTAAAAAAAATAATTTTAACTAGAAAATAAAAATAAAAACAAAATATGATTTATCCATAGAAAAAACTGAGACATAAATCAAATTAAACATGACCAATAAAATTTACAAACTTATTTAAAGTCAATGGATGATAATAAAATAAAAAATATAGAAACTAACTCAAACCTAACATACTAAACCAACCCCTATTTAACAAAAATGAAATTAACCATATTGAACCAAATGAAACTAAACCAAAATGAATCTAAAAAAAAATCAAACATGTGTAAACATTCATGAAATAAACCTGATTAAATTTAACCAAATATAATCACAATTAAATATACAAAAATTAAACTAAAATAAAAGAACCAATGTAAACTGAAGAAAAACTACAATGGCCAATCCAATGTGAATAAAATTTAAACCAACCAAGATAAACTAAGTTGAAACAATTTTAGCTGAAACAAACCAAACTAGAATCAACAAAACCAAATACATTCAATTTGAATATAATTTATTTGTATTGAATCATGCAGAATAGGCCAGTAAACCCAACCCAAATAATACCAAAAAAGAGAATCCATAAATAAAAAAAATAAAATAAAAAAATCAATGTTATAAAAAGAAAATCATCTATAACCATCGTCATTTTAATCAAGAAAAATTTAATATACATGACAAAGATAGACCTAAATAAACCATACCTAAATGAATATGAATATATGGAAGCCAATAATGATGGCATAAAACCAAATCAATGAATCACGAACCAACCAATCCCAAACATAACTAATTCAACAATGAACAATAATTTAATAATACCAAACTAAGATGTCTATAATATGATGAATCTGAACCAACCTAACTAGAAGTAAAAAAACAAGAAAAGGAAAAATCTAAATGTACTAGTCTAAAAAAGGTCCACAAAATTGAATAAAAAATTTAAAAAATCAAACTAAAACAGATAAATTAAAATTAAAATCAATTGAATGAAATCAAATAAAATATAACTTTACTAAATGAATATAAAGTAACATATTCCAAAATGAAACATATGATGGAAGAAAAAACTAAATCAAATTGTAATTAAAATTTTTAAAGGAATATAGGTGAATCAACAAAAATAAATTTAATCCAGAATAAACTAAACTGAATTAAGATGAAAAAAATAAGCTGAACATAATAAAATGGTGTTTCATTAATAGAAATTGAATATAACTAAACCAAAATAAATTTAATTGAAACATACTTATCAAAATTGAATTAAAAAGAACTAAATAAAATTATACTATGTAAAACTGAATAGGAATAATAAGGATCAAAACCAAGATGACCTTATATACTCTCATACTAACTAAACATTAACATTATTAAACCAATTAAATAATAAATAAAATTATTTCATGTTTCTTTTTGATAAAAAAACACCAATATTGACTGTAATATATCATCAAAATCCATGTAACTTCCCAACTAAAGTGCTACACACCGGTGCCCCGAGCCTATTGGTTACACAACCTCGGGAGTGCCTCCCCAAATGCTAGAGGTTGCTGACTGGTAGTGATGGTCTAATATAGATACCATGGGGAGACTAATCCCAAATTATCAAAGAATAAAAACATCAAAAATAAATAAGAATGACCAAATGATATAACTAATAATCAGAAAAAACTAGTTTCACATGATGACTAAAATAGGTAGACAATATCCTTTCCAAAATAATAGATATAACATACCAAGTACAAGTTAAGTGTTAGATGAAAACCCCAAAATAAAGTCAATGATAACTCCTAATTAAGCCTCGACACCAATTTTGGTTCCCTCATACTTTCTCAATCCCAAATCATCCATCTAATATAGGGATATTTCCCTTATATTTTCCTATAAACATGAATTCTATTTAGGTACCAATCAGCTATCTCATGTAGGGTGTGAGTACAAATCAGTAGGCCACAACTAATGATGTCTAAAAAAATATCTAGTCATTAATAATATATGCAGATGTATAATGAATTATGTACAATGGATAATGTAAATAGTAATCACTTTTCATTATTCTTCAATTAACCAAATAATTTTCATGAGTTCAAGAAGTCACCCAACACATCAATACCTACATCAACCTGTTCTAGAGTCTAAAATATCCCCAAGAGATATCAAATATCTCATAGAGAATCAAAAATCATTTTCCATTTAATTTCAATTAATATCATGGTCATCTGTAAACATAGTCTAAAACTAACCTCATTGGCATAGAATTCCATGTTTAGAAACCCATGGGTATTTGTAGCATCAATTCCTATCCCATGCCCCAAGGGTGTTTGGATCATTAGTCCATTTACTATACAATAATAATCACATACATGCATTTGGGTCTTGAGAGTCATGGATAAAACCCTATGGATATTTATAGCATCATTTCATGTCCCACACTCCATTTCTCAATTAATCACATATATCACATATATCACATTAAACAAGGTTAGTCAACATTAACCCTATAATCAACATTTCACATCATGATTTACCATTTAAATTATCAAATCAATCTTGGTTCAATAATTTAATCACATGTAATAATATGAAAATTTCATCATTTAAACCATTTATCAACATTTATTCACATAACCCATTAACCCCTCAAGCATAAGACAACCATCACTTTATTCCCACTATCAATAAATTCCATATATCAATAATTAACCAATTAAAAATCCCATTTAATTGACCAATTACAAAATTACAATATCCCATAATTCCCATAATATCATCATTCCATTAATTAATTTACAAATTTATTAACACAATATAAACAATTTACAATTTCCCCAAATTAAAACCATTATATTATCAAATGGAAATCAATTTAATCAAATTAAATTCCAAACTCAATTATCCAATCATTTAAATTTCAATTTCACAATTACATACAAATAATTAAATCAGTACTATGGGATTTTGAATTGATATTACTTACCTCAAGATAGTTGGTGGACACTAACCAATGGGAATCCTAAAATTTAAGTGGAATGTTCAATTGTGAATTGAAGAATGAGATATTGATCCATAAACTAGATTGAATATCAAAAGTATTATATCTAGAAAAAATTAGATCTAGATCCATTACCAATGGAGGAAAACGTCATTTCAAAATATGATAGAAATATGGGAGATTGAGAGAGAAAACCAATGGGGATGAGATATCTTACTGGCAGAGGTGTGGATCTGTCCAAAAGATCATCAATTCAACAAGAAAAGAGTTTGTAATCCATTGAAATAAATCTATGAGCCCCCGAAAATGAGATAAAACCATTAGGGTTGAGTTTGTTTGAATTGGAGCGAAGTTTAGGGGGTTCAATAATTTTAAAAAAAAAATTCAATAGAATTAATTTCATGCACCTGGTTTACCAAATCATGTTACCTAACCATTAATCTCTCCCATGGGGGGGGGGGGGGTTCACAGTTACTCTTACAAGGGTTCATGACTTGAAAAACCATGCACCAACCATTCTATCCATCTCTTTCTAGGGTAACATTGTTTTCAAGGGAAGGGCGCATAGTTTGGGAAAACTGTGTTCCAACCTTGCACTGCCTAAAACTCTTCTAAGAACTTCCAAATTTCACCCAAACATACCCATGACATGCCTCTAAAAATTATAACAAAAAATAAAAAATAATACCTAAAAAATAGATTGTGGCATCTCCATAAAATTTGGAATCTTACATTCTCCCCACATTATAACATCTCATCCTCGATATTTTCTCCAAAGAATCTCAAAGATTTTGAGGAGAAAAGATCAGGCCATTAACCTTGTATATCTACTTCTCTCTCCCATTTTTACTCCTGAACTTGCCCATGTTTACTTCTAAACATTCCCATGTTTCCAAAATACATGAACTATCGGTATTATATTTCCCCAGAAAAATTTCTCACTACAATCCAAAAAACATGTTAGATGCTCCTCAAATGATGTGTTGGCCTCAAGCTAAACATCATCATTATAGATCACATGATAAGGGTCGAGGTGATACCAACAAAGTTATGACGCATAAAAAATTTCATGCATTGAAATATACCTTTATGGAAGATCCAATCGGCACGCCACCAGAACAATTCTCTCCATAACTTCAAAAGGTACAATAAACTTGGGAACCAACTTTCCCTTTTTCTGAATAATACGTTGACCCAGTCTTGGCCTAACCTGAAGGAAAAACATGATCACCCTCTATAAAATATAGGAGTAAAAAAATTATATCAGCATACAACTTCTACATACTCTGATACATATCTATATGCCTCCAAATCAACTGAACCTTCTTCGAAGTATACAACATGAGACTCGGTCCCAACAACTCTAACTCTACTGTCTGCATCCAATATAAATTTTATCTACATGGACTACCATAAAGTGCCTCATATGATTACATATTAATTTTTTCCTAATAACTATTGTTATAAGTGAACTCCACAAGTTCTTATTGCTTCTCTCAAGACCCAACAACGTCTATAATACAAGGTTGTAGAATATCCATAAGAACCTGAATAGTACACTCTGAATTCCCATATTTATGTGGGTGGAATTACATACACATTAAAACCTATGTACCAAAACCCTTATTTAAGACATGCAAGAAGAGTGAATTAAAATTTGTGTCATGGTCTAAAACTATACTCCATGGAACACCATGCAGATAGAATATCTCCTAAACATACCAATATCAAAACTGTTCCACTGAGAAAGTCTCTCGTATAAGCATGGAATGTACTAAGTTAATCATTTTTTACATGACCACCCAAATAACATCATTCTTATGAGGCATCCTTTGGAACCAACCATAATGTTCATAGTAACATCATCCAACTTCTATTTCATAATGGTCAATAGCTATAGTAAACCACCAAGTCATTGATGTTCATCTTCACCTATTGGAAGGTGTGGAATCATATCATGAACCATAAAATCTTTTTAACTAGTGCAAAAAAATATTTTCTTGTCAATGTTTATTTTATTTTAACGTAATTTTTTAACCGGGGTTTATTAAGGAAATGTTGTAAATTGGTTTTCGGTGTCAGTTCCAAAAAAACAATGTTGAATACCCACTAAAAATTGGGTTTTTGCGTCAGTTTTGACAAAAAATAATGTCGAATACATATGGGAAATTGATGTAGAGTGTTTTTTTTCATTAAAACAGACATGAAAGAGCCTTGAACATCGATATTTGGCATTTATTAATAAAAAAACTGACACAAAATGTAAAATATTTTTTTAATAAAATCTAAAATATTACATCCTCAAAAAAATACAATGTACCTGTAATAAAAAATATAATATATAGAAATTCATAGGTAGGAGTAACAATCTATAAAAAACAAAATTTTACTACTTAATCAAAAAAAATACTTAATGGTATTTTAAACTGGATTTAACAAAGACATACCTAATAAATTATAACCTAATCATCTGTTGTTATTGCTGAATAATTCCTTTGAGATTATTAACTTCAGACACCTATTATAACAAAAGTATTAGTTTTTAAACACTTTTTTAGAAAATTATGATATTAAAAATAAATATTAAAATAAACATACCTGATAATTTAAATCACAACTATACTTTAAAAATTAGTTCGCAAACAAAGATCGAAGATTAGTATGTTCATCATCTATATAAAACTCAGTCTCACTAAATGTGTACAATAACATTACATGTTATAAGATTAAAAACATAATATTATGAAATAAAACTTAAAATAATTAATATAATTAACAAACCTTATGAAAATCAGTTGTTACTCTAGTTGTGATTATCTCAGACATGAATCGTAAAACATAATAACCACATTATACGATTCCTTGTTGAAGATGACATTGAGGTTATAAAACATTAACTTGATATTAAAAACCAATATATAAATATATATATCAAAAATAAAAATATTATGTAATATATAATTTTTTACCTATACTTCCACATATTGGATTGGATTTGGTTTTTTTATCGATAAGTGATATTTGTTAAACTTTATTCATGGCCTTAATTTTCATATATATCAACTAATAAAATATGTATAAACAATAAAATTAAAAGTAACGACTTATAAAAAAATAAAACTTACTTGTCTAACAATGTGCTAAATGTTTTACAAGCAAAGACTAATAAATAGAAATACTAGTATAATGTGCATTCACTTGGACAAAATACGCTTGACATCCAATTCCTTATATAATACGAAATATTCAAAATTGATGACATTATAATGAAAATTAGTTCATAAATATATTATTGTTCATACCCATCAAGAAATGGAAAAAAATACAATATCTATATTTGATAATCTCTTAGATATATATTTAACTCTATCACTAGTATTCACATACTGCACAATCGTTGAAACGAATTATGAATCCCTAAAACCATAAAAACAAGCACTCTTATTTTTTATAATAAGTTTGGATAGATACCTAATTAAATAAGTAAAATAGTATTTCAATTTAAATAATATTTATTTAAAGAAAATTTTAAACTCAAGCAGAAATTTACTTACATGTAAAACAATTATAACACATGAAAACTAAGTTATTTAATCTCTACCAGATCCCTGATATATTTTTTAAATATTATCAATGGATATTATCTTCCACATATTTCAGCCATTATTGAAAACTCATATAAATTATCCATTAAATATGAAATCTGTGATAATCTATTTATCTCTCCAGAAATAGAAGTATCTATAGTTGGTTGTTCCTGAACCCTTAGTTTACTTTATGTAATTTCTTTTGATTTCAGATAATCCTATAAAAAATTAATTTTATAAAACATTATAAGTAATTTTCAATAAAATGTAAGTAATATTTATAAATAATGAAAATATCATATGACATATAATGAAGAAGTTTAGTCGAACAAAGTAAAAATTGACTCATACAATTCCCAACTCTAGTAACATCCTTGGAAGTAAATGGTATTGGAAAATATAATTAATAATATCAAGCACATATACTCTGACATAACACAACTGAATCAATTGGTGGTGTACAGAATCACCAAAATATATATGACTCTGTATGCTATAATATGTACATGGGCATCACCAGCATGCAAGTCACAATATAATTTCATCTATAAATGAGTAGGTGGAAGATCTGAGTAGGCCAGTTGGGTGGACTGGGCCAGCTGGGTAGTTTGTACATGCTACATATCTGACTGTGAATGCTGGGAATATTGGGCATGCTGAATAGACTGTAATTATCTCATCAATTTTTTAAACATATCTTGCACAACTAATTGAATTTGATCACCCATGTACTATTTCATTTCTTTCAGATCATCTTTTAAGGAATCAATTTATGGGTCTCTTGATTGATTACTTTGATTACCAAAAACATTCCTCATATGAACACCCACCTGATATCCTCTTACTCGGCCAGGGTGTTCTTACTTTTCTAAAGTCATAGCTAGGATATACATCCTACCCTCAGGTATAAAATTTACTTGGATCTATTTATCCTAAAGTTAATCCTAAAATATAAAATGAAATTGTTATATCAATGCTTATAATTTAAAATAATATAAAAATCAATGACAGGATAAAAAAATATTTACTTAAAATTCTATAAGATACTTCCTTAGATTTCTCTATAAGATACATTTCATTTTTCCTACTTCTCACCCATTTCCATTTTTATGCAGAATATGATGATATTGAGTTCCAAACTAAACCTCTTCTGATCCACAGCCAGATCAAGCTCTTAATACTTAAAATTTCTCTTCAATCATTTTCTACTCCAATAACTGATACCCTCTAAGTGATAATGTATGAGGGTATAAATTTCTCAATTGTATATCTTGATGAGATATCCTGGAGTCCTATTGTATAAAAATAAAGGAATGAGTATTTAGATAAATTATATAATAAATTTTATAAAATTAAATAATCATAATACCTAAAATTTTACTTCATGTCGGATGTCAACAAATTGTTTCTATGTATCTGCATCAATAAACTAATAATTCCGGCATGAGTTTTCATACTTTCTCTTTCCAAAAACATAATTTTTTTTCAATTTTATATTAAAATCTCTCCATCAAACCGTCTCTAAAGAGAGATGTATTTTCTTATTTTCTTCCATTTCTTAAAAATTGAATGTTATATGTAATTGAATAAAATAAATAACTCATTTAAAATATTTAATATTCAAAAAATAAGATAAAATAAATCAATAGAGATATTTTACCTCCAAGGCCTCCCCAAGCTTCTATTTCACCATCATGTTAACAGACTTCCAATCAGGATATAAAATAATAATACAGCAATGGATTTTTATTGATATATAATAGATAAATTGTACTAAATTTAGGCTAGTTGCAATATTATTATCATCAAAACAGATATTCAATCTCTCATCTCCATGAGAAAGTGACAGTTTTGGTAAACATATAATACCACGTTTACCAACATGAGAACTTGATTTCTCTATTGTAACAGGAGAATTATCCTATATTGATGACGCATCAATAGTACTATAAATATTTTTTATAAATTTAAATTTTTCTTTCATTAAATAAGTATATTAAAAAATATTTAATAATATGAAAAAATAGATTTACCTCTGTAACTGCTCCTCTCTCTCTATATCTAACATTGACACAAAAAAGTGTCATGAAATTTTGTGTACCTTTATATTGTTAGAAAATTGAATATTTATAAATAAGGATGAAAATAATAAGTAAGTAAAAAAAGAGGCATGGATTTTTAAGTTTCAAAAATAATAATTATTTCATGATTCATATAACAAAAATATATGCAATTTAACCTATTAAAAATAGAATTTTTATACATGTAAATTTGAAAAAATAAACAAAATTTAAATAATTACCAAAATAATTTAGAGACTAAGTGAGTGTTTTCCCATATTCCTTCATCATGATCATTACATACTATGTGCACTATGTCTGCCTTATAGTCATTGTAATCATATGGAAATTGCGTAATAGATGAATAAGACTCATGTGAATCAATAACATTATCTGCATCACCCAAATGGTATCTATTTCCTTGCAAAAAGATGGCCCACTAATCATTTTATGGATCAGTGGCATAAAATATCTACTTTGCATGTTTATCCATGATAAATGGTTCCTCATTGTAAGTAAATAATTTCAAATCAACTAGTGTAAACCGACTATCATCATGTTTCACACCACTATTTTTATCAACCCAATTACACTTAAACAAAATGACTCAAAATTTTGTATAATCTATTTCCCATACATCCTCAAGATTTCCAAAATATGTTGATGAAGTAGAAATTTGGTTTTTATCTATTGCACTTAAAAAATGCGCTACATCAGCGATGACCATCACGCCACTATTTAAACAGTACTCTTGACATCCATCTTTTTGTGTGAAATGTGTACCCATTAATATAAAAACAAAACCATGTTAACACATTAAGAGATAGATCCCCTTCCAACCATTTCAACATTTCTGATGTAGATATATTTGTGCTTAATTTCTCTTTAATCCATGAAAAATGTCATTTTATGCTCAATCATCAACCACTTTTCATTTATTTTTTGATATTGTATCTTTAATTCAGCAATATGTGATGATATATATGATTGAACATCATTTGTGTTGTTCAAAATGTATAAATGTTCATGCATCACTTTATCACGTAGAATAAACTTTACCTTTAATCCTCGAATCCCTATATCTTTACCATCAACTATAAAATTTCAAGATATAGGGAGACCAATATGGTCCACTTCATATAAATAATTAGTACATAACTCAATCACCTCTTCTGATACATATTTTTTAACAATATATGCCTTCGGTAGATAATGATTTTTAACATATCCCTTTAATTTTTTCATATACCTTCCAAAAGAATACATCCAATGGAAATAAACAGGCCCACATATTTCTTATCTCAAACATTAGATGAATCACCAGATGTACAATTATATCAAAAAATATAGGTGGAAAATGAATTTATATTTGAAAAGGTATAAGAGAATACTAATTATCAAACCCATCTAACAAATTTGGATCAGTAACTTTGATAAAAATGGATTTCAAAAAATTACATAACCTGATGATTATCTTTATAAGAGCTGGCTGAAATATATCATGCAATACGACTAGTAGTAGATGTTGCATCAATAAATCATAGTCATGAGATTTTACAGCTACTAATTTTCAATACTTCATTGAAACTAAATTATTCACATTTGAATAATATCCATTGGGTACTTTTATACTATACAAACACTGAAAAAAAAATTAAACTTCTCACTCTTACTTAATGTATGACAATCCAAAGGTAAATATGTTATGTTTTCTTTGATAGTGGTAGCTAACTCCAAACATATTCTCATTGATATCAAGACTAATTTATAATTTAATCCATATTTTATCTTTCATTTTTTGTCTAATAATTTTCCAATAAAACTGTTACATATAGTTTTCTCAATATGAATAGCATCAATTTTCTGTTTAATTTCTAAAAATCTCTAATAAGGTAGTTCAAAAAAAATACTATTTCTTCCAGATAGTTTTTTGAAGACTAAAATTACTCTTCATTCCAAATGTAGAATCAATACTTTTTACCCTATTATAATATTATTCAAATGAAAATGGTTGTGGGGAATTATTTTATTTCTATAAAATTTTAAATGACTTTTTAAATCTACAATAAGGATGACCAAATTTCAAAACTCATTTATATAAGTTGTAAACTATCTTTCTTCCATTCTGTAATTGATAATATGAAGTCTCTTCTTCAAAAATTAGACATGCTTTATGTCCCATAACACTATATCTAGATAAGTTTCCTTATAAAATAATTTCATTTATATTTAACATTATCATATCATGAAAAAAAAATCTCTTTCTTTTATGCATCAAAAACATTAACACCTACCTCCCATTGATGTTTCAAATAATCAATCAATGGTGAAAGATACAAATAAATATCTTTTTCTATATGTTTTGGTCTAGAAATCATCAATCTCATTATAAAATATTTTTTCTTCATACATATCTATATGGATAATTTGTAAACTACCAACAAAATAGGCCCAGAACTATGTTAGCTCCTTAGGCTTTTATATGGATTCACTCCATCTGTACACACTCTCATTCTAAGATTTATAACTTCACTTCCAAAATTAATTTTTTTTTATCAAATATCTTCCATTGTGATGATTCATCAGAGTGATGTAATTTACTATCAAATATACATTCATCTGAATTTTATCTTAACGTTTTTGCATCAATTGAATTTGAAAATAGATGCTTGAAATAAGGAATTATGGAAAAGTACAAAATTTTTTAGTAGGAGTTTTTATTTCAATACCTTATAATAAATAAAAGATAACTTATTTGAATTATATGAAGTTATTACTAGAAAGAATTATTTGATTTAGCATGAGGTTAGATTTCAATACCTGAGAATGAATCTGAATTGACCTTTTCATCCATCTTATAGAGTAATGTTTTAGATGTATTATATTTTGATGAAAAGTCATATTCTTTTTCTATACAACACACAATAATTGGGGCATGAATGTATCATTTTATACCCCAATCCCATTGGGAATAATATTTTCTTCACCTCATAATAGGAATCTGGAAGTCTGCTACCTTTGGGAAGTAGCTTCTATAGAAGCTCAAGTATGTTAGAGAAAATTTTATCACTCCAACCATTTCTTGATTTCATGTTAACCAATATCAAAACAACTAATAACACTCTATATTTACTATAACCTAGGAATACTAAAATCTGTATAAAATCATTCTACAGTTTTTTTTCAATGGTTTCAACACCTAAATCATGAACTAATTCTTTAATATGATCCTCTATGTCATTATGAATATTTTCATCAACATTAGATATTGAATTTTTAGTTCTTTCATATGCTAGATCCAACATGTATAATTAAGGATATAACCATAGCAAATGAGATGATTCTTCATTTCTCTATAATTTAACTTTCTCATATTCAAAGACTTCACACATGGACAAGAAATAAAATCTTTGTTTTGAAGATTTTTTTTAGAAAATTCCAAGAAATCAACAACTCCTTTTTCATATTCATTATTGGTTCTTCATAAATTTGTCTAATTATGATCTATTCAATACTTGAGATCATAATATAATTAGTGAGTATATTGAAACATATAAACATATATATATATAGATAAATTTTAAACATAAAAACATACAATAAAAATGATTGGTATTCATACATGAAATATTAATGATTATTAGGAATAAAATAAATCCTAATTTACTGTGGGTATTTTTTTACATGATGTGTCATACTAGTCCAAAAGTAGATGATTTTTTTGGAATAAAAAATTAATAATATCACAACTAATTTTAACTGATATATATACACATATATAAAAACATATTTATATAAATATAAAACATATAAACATACAAAAATTTAAAAATATATATATGAAACGATACATTTTACACACAAAACCATTTTATAATCCCATAAAATAAATAATTTATATAATTAAACAAACTTTAAAAAAACTTTATAATTAAAAGTCAAATGCATACAAACAAAAAAGGAGTAAATCATATTTATAACTAACAGTTAATGAATTTATATTAAATATTTTTACAAACCACTTATAAATTTCAGAGTTGTACAATACTAGATTGATCTTAAATGTAGATAACATCCCTTGTATTATTTGGTAGGAAGAACAGTAATACTGAAAATTAAAACATTTTCAAAAAACCAAAAAGAAAAAATAACAACAAAAAAACATCTAATCTTGGTGTTTGTCGACCGTAATAGGGTTACCAAAGACAAAATATATAGATAATTTCACTTGAATTCATTGGAAATAAAAACACTAAAATGAAAAATTACAACATTTTCAAAATAATGAACAATAAAAAAAGAATATTAGAAAAACTTACAATCTGAGTGTTAAGTAATCATAAAAGAGTTCTGTAGATGAAATAAAAACTTGGATCTTGAAATGATGAATGATTTTTGGTCATAAATTGTGAAAATATCATTCATATTGACCAAAATCCACCAAAAAATTAATCATAAGGGTTTTGGTAGCCGTGAGAAGCATCGTAAGTCAAGAGAAAGAAAGAACAAGTGAAATATTAAATAATGGTTTTGTGGTAGGGGTTTTTTTAATGAGTTTTAATATTGGTTTTCACTAAAAACAACGTTAAAAAATATTAAATTTTTTATTTTGGTTATGGTTTTATGGAAAACCAACGCCCAAAATTCAAAATTTTTGTTTTTCATGTCGGTTTTATTGAAAAATAATGTGAAAAGCAAGTTCATCTAGCATTTTTAATGTTGTTATATAGTAAACACGATGCCAAAAAATATTATACACATTTTTGGGCATCAGTATTTCATAAAACTGATGCCAAAAATGTAACTCTATATATTTTAGCATTGGTTATTATAAAAACGGACTGCAAAATGTAAATTTTTTACTATTATAAAATTGATTATGTAGAACCAGCGTTATAAATTCAACATTAAAATTAATTTTTCTACTAGTGATTTTTCATGCTCAACCATCAATACTATCAATGTAGGTCATGGTACATTTTGGTCACACCATAATGCACCTCCCATTTTGAGAAATGGAATTCACACATTATCTTCTCTCACATACAAGTATTCATAACTACATGTCCTCGAACATTGATGATGTCATCCTTATCTATAGTGAAATTGAAAGGTGAATCCCCACCTTCAAGGATTTACCTCAAAGAAAAAACATCCCAGATCCTCATACTACCTCTCCCAAATCAGGTTCATAAGTGTGGACTCTATTGAAACTAATATGACGGTTATCTACTAAAATCCCTCCTAAACAACAACATATATCTCAGCCAGAAAATTTGTCATCTTCCATTCAGAAATGGACTCTTGAACTACTAATTCTGAGTTTTACTGGTTAAAGTGAAAGAAACACTATTTCCCTTCCCATCCATATATGATAGCTCAAAATAAAATGAATCTATATACTCAACCCATATCTACTGTAAAATATTCAAATATCAATATAAAAATATATACTTTAATCTCTTTTAATCTGTATACATAGAAAACTTTTCTCCCAAAAGATAATGCTTCCAAAACATTAAGGCATAAAAACACTAGCTAACTCGATGTCATGTTTAGGGTACTTCTATTCATGTGTCTTGAACTTCCATGACTCATACACCATAACTCGACCCCCCTACATTAACACTACTCCAATATTGATCCTAGATACAACAAATAACATTGTATAATCCTCCCCTATATCGGGTAGGATCAAGATCAATGTGTTAGTCAAACACTTCTTCAAATCCTTCGACGGAATTATCACAAGCTCCAAAAAATTCAAACTTAACTCCCTTCTTAGTAAAGTCTGAAAGAGGCACATCCATGTGGGAAAATACATCAATAAACCAATGATAATATCCTGTTAATCCAATAAAACCATGAATTTCAAATATATTATTAGGATATTCCCATGAAACAACTGGATAAACATTATTTGGGTCCACTAACACACCTTCCTATGAGATGATGTGACCCAATAAATGTACATGATCGATCTAGAATTATTACATAGATATCATATAGTATAGCTGATGCTCTCTTAGTGTACTCAAGATGACGTCAAGATGTTAGGAATGATCATCACAAGACTTATACTACACCACGATTTCATCCAAAAATACAACAACAAACCAATCCATGTACATGAGTAATATTCTATTCATCAAGTTCATAAACACTAGTGGTGTGTTCGTCCGCCTAAAAGGAATCATAACGAACTCATATATGCCATACCTGTTTCTGAAAGTCGACTGAGGTATATCTAAATTTCATAATATCAACTGATTATACCCTGGTCTCAATTCTATCTTGTATAAAACACAATATTCTCTCAACTTTTAAAATATATCATCAATACACGGAAGAGGATACCATTTCTTCACAATCATCCGGTTTAACTTTCGGTAATCAACACACAAGCGCAAGGTACTATCCGAGTTATTAAAAAAAGACTAGAGAACCCTAAGAGACATACTTGGATGAATAATCCCCTTATCCATCATATTTTCAAGTTGATTCATAATATCTTGAAGCTTCATCGGTGTCATTTTGCATGGTGTAATAGAAACTGGATCAACCCCCGACATGAGCTCAATCATAAATTCCACATCTTTCTCAGGTGGAAGATCTGATAAGTCCATAGAAAACACATCCTAGAACCTATCTTCTATGGGTGGAAATGCATCATAACCTTCATACCCATCATCGAGAATGAGGCTTGAAAGATGGGTATTGAGGTCCACTAGTTTTTGAACTGACCCAACACAGCCTTCCTAGATATCCCACTCTCCATGATGAATGTAATTGTCACCCTTAGGATATGTAAAAGTCACTCTCCTATAGTAACAATCTACATGGTCTTAGTATGCTACTAACCAGTCCATACCCAATATTAGGTCAAAGCCTAACATGAAGAAGATATAAATATCCCATAGAGAATGATAATCCCTAGCCTCGAGAGAGTACTCCTTGAATAAATATATATCCCTCAACCATAATCCCAATGGTTTATAAATCATCATAAACCATCCCACAAAATCCACTACCAGACTCAACCTTTTCAAAAGTTATACATATATAAAATAATGAGAGGCACTAGTATCAAATATTTAACTAGATAGCATTCAATCTACAATAATAGTACCTCTAACCTTCAACAGTCCAACCTCGCTATCCCCAAGTATAGATTGTACTGCCTAAAATTTTCTTCTCCCTCTTTCCTGTGATTCAATCTGAGTCCTCTAAGATACAACACTATTCTGATATGGGCGCTCTTTCCTAGAAGAATCTCATCCCCTAACTTGACTTCCATGGTCTATAGAACTCTAACATCGAAACTAAAATGGGGTAGAATACCCACTTCAAGAACTCTGATTCTGCCTAGTTCCTCTATCATTATCAATTTTTCGTGGGTTTCTACATAACCTATATAGATGTCCCATCCTACCGCAGGATCGACACTCTACCGATGGTTAGGGATAATGCCTATAAAAGTGACATGACCAACTACACTAGTGGTAAAGAACTTGAGTAAGATCATGAGTAACTAATCCTTTCCCTTGGGTACTCTTCTTTCTATCACCCTAGATTGAATTCTCAAAGAAACAATTCATATTCTCTAAAGAGTTACCCATTGATCATCTAGCAGAAACCACATATCATGTATTAGAAGCCTTCTTCAGGTTCCCCTCAGAAATGATTTCTTGATTCACTAATTTAGATAATATCTTCATCCTAAATATGTTCACTTGGGACTTAATATTATGTTTTATTTCATCATAAACCCATTTTTATGAAGTATCTGCATCCCCTAAAAACATTGAAGAAAAGAACTAAAAATTAGTAAAGTGGACAACAAAGTCCATCACAAACATACTCCCCTAGTACATCCTCAAAAACTCTTCTTCACTATCCCATCTCAGAGTCTATTGATATAAGTTCCTGGGGATATTTTCATAGAATTCCTTCAATACCAAGATTTACATCTATCCATCCTAAATTTGGAACCCCTGCTAGAACTTCATTGATCCTCGAAATATATAATATTCTAGTTTAATAATCTTCTCAGTAGGAGTCTCAAAGTGGTCAAGTATAATACGGATAGACTCAATCCAGAACTAAAATTCCTCGGTTCCACACTCTCTAGTAAAATTAATAGGGTAGTACAACTAGAATTATTGTGTCAAGTAAGACATACTCTTCAAAACTCATTATGGGTCTATTTTTATAAACGACATGAAGTGATAAAATTTCTCATGGAACATATCTCTGTCTTTCTCACCTCACACTACTAGTACCTAAGTTTCCACTATTTGTGGATCATTTCCATTCATAAATTATTGTCATCCTCTCAACAAGCATCGTTATGGAGGCATATCACTCAATGAAAAACACACAACTTAGTAAACATTTCCTATCATTACAAAATTATTGTGATTAACATAAATTCATAATAAGTCATCCACCAAACCCTACCACACAGTCAAAATTGAGGCACTATCACTACTCTTAACTATCATATATCTGGGTCATGGTTATCAAATTATAAACATAGTATCATATTTCCATTTTCTCATTAGTCACACATTTTCATCATTATTTTTCATTTTATAACTTTCAACTTCATATTAGGAACTTTTTTCATCTAAAATTCACAAGTAAGGAAAATGCATTTAAATTTCAACAACTTACCAAAAAAATATCCGTGTGATCCTAAAAATGGTGCATGTCATAATGATTCATGAGTTATTAGATGGATAAATTAATACTCAAATCTCATGACATATTGGCCCATGAGTCAATCCTCAAAAAATATCATAAATAATAAGCAAATCACATAAAAAGTGTATCACTCAAGGTCAAATAACATCCAACTGTAACAACACACATAAATAACAACAATACCACCATGGGCACTTGATTTTTTCCCAATAAATGGTTTTATACTCCCATGCAAGAGCTCATGTTCAAGAACTTAATCTTATTAGTTTAATTTATACCTTTCCAAAAATGTAATATAGAATAAAATAAAATAAAACTCCTTTGGTAACACATTATAACATCCCAACTCAGGTACCACACACCGATGCCCCGACCCAATTAGTTACATGATCTCATGAGCACCTCCCTGTATGTTAGAGGCTATTGTCTAATAGATAGGGTTCAATATAGATAATATGGGGAGACTATAACCTATTTATTGAAGTAGAACAACAACATAAATAAATAATAATAGAAAATTATGTAACAAATAACTAGAAAAAATAGTGTCACATGATGACTAAAACATGAATACAATATCCAATCCTAAATAGTAGATACATCATGCCAATTATGTGTGAAGTGTCAAATAAAAAACCCAAAATAAAGACACTGATAACTCCAATGCGGGTCCCAACACCAATTATGGTTCCCTCATCCATCCCCCATCCCAACTCAATGATCTAACATAGGGATCTTACCCATACCCTTTCTTTTAAAAATGAAGTCTATTTGGGTACCAATGAGGCCTCCACAATAGGGTGTGAGTAAAACTGAATAGGACACCACAAACTAAATCTAAAATAATATCTAGTCAATAATAGTGTATGTTGTTGTTTAAATAATAATTTAAAATGTATAAAGTACACAATTATCACATTTCATTATTCTTTAATTGAACACATAATTTCCCAGGTTCATGAGGACACATAACCTATTAATACCTACTTCATCCCATGCTAGAGTCTGAAATATCCCTGAGGTATATAACATATCACATAGATAATCACAACTCATTATCACATTGTCTATCATTATCCATTTAATTTCAATTCTTATCATGCCCATTTGTAACCACATTCCAAAGACAATATCGTGGGTGTAAAAAATCATGTTTATAACCCCATGTTTATTTGGAGAATCAATCCATATCCCACACCCATGGGTATCTATATCATCAGTCCCTATACCATACAATAATATTTTCATGCATGAATTTCGGTCTAGAACATTATGGGTAGCACCCTGTGGGTATTTGGAGCATCAGTCAGTGTCCCTAACCCTATTTATTAATCAATCAGATATATCAAATGTAACATGTTTAATCAACATTAATCCTCTAATATATATTTCACAACATCATATACCATTTTATTTATCAAATTAATCTTGTTCCAACAATTTAATCACATAGAATAATACAAACAATTCTTTATTTAACCCATTTATTAGCATTTTTTCACATAACCCACTTACCCATCAAGGTTAATCCAACCAACAATTTATTACCATTATCAATCAATTCCACATCTCAACAATTCACCAGTTACAAAACCCCATTTAATTTACGAATACAATAATTACAATATCCCATGATTTTTATAATCACATTATTCCATTAATTAATCTACCAATTAATTAATCTAATTCAACCAATTTATAATTTCCCCAAATTCAACCCATTCAATTATCACATCACAGTATAATTTAATAAAATTAAATTATAGATGAAATTGAACAATAATGTAAATTTCAATTACACAATTACATACACATAATTAAATCAATACTATGGTATTTTCAATTTAGACAACCTACCTCAAGATCATTTATAGATGTTCACCAACATAAATCTACAAATTGAAGTGGAACGTTCAATCGCACAATCAAAAAATGAGATCTAGATCCCAAATTGAGATTCCATGTCAAATGGATTATATATATCAAAACATAGATATATTTCCACTACAAATTAGGAAAACATACTTTAAAATATGAGATAAAGATGGGATAGGGAGAGATAAAACCAATCAGGATGAGATCTCTTTCTGGGAGAGGTGCAGATCTATCAAAAGGGTCATTGATTCACTATGAAAAGAGTTAATAATATAATATAGTCCATTTAATATCCTTAAAAAATGAGTGAAACCCTTTATAATTTATTTGGGTCAAATTAGGGTGAATACTGGGGGGTTCAAAAATTTTAAAACTAATTATCGGTGGAATTAATTTTATACACACGGTTTTTTGGACAGGGGCACATAGTTTGCCAAATTGTTCACTCTAACTATGTGACTCTCCTATAGGGGTACATAGTTAAACCTAATATGGAATATTGTTTGAAAAAGTACATGAAAATCATGAAATCCCTCATTGTCTGGGGTTGCATGGTTTTCTTGGGCAGGGCACATGGTTCGGGAAAACCATGAACCAACTATGTACTACCTAAAACGCCTCCAAAAAACATCAAAATTCCACCCAAATTCAACGAAGACTGGACTCAATAAAATTATAAACAAAAAATGGAAAATTAATACATAAAAATGGACTTGAGACATCTATAGAAAATTTTGGGATCTTATAATCCATCAATGAAAAATTTTCCTTGATTTTCCCAATTTTAACCCCTTTAAAATTAAATCATTGAAACATAGAAAACCATAAAGGAACACATATAGAATTCATTTAAACTTTAAATTTTACCATATTATACATTTTATTTATTCTTGATTATTTTTTTCAATTAATACGTTCGATTTTCATTATTCTATATTTACATTTCCCTTATATTCACAGAAATAATATATACAAATAGATATCCTCAAATTTCACAATAAGATAACTTATCAAATCTTTATTTAATCATATTATCAATTATCCTAATTTATTGTAATAAATTTATATTTTAATGAACTCATATCATACTATAACAAAGTAATCAATCATTATATAAAATAATATTACATCGTCAAGTATATTCATTTTATTTTAGTTATAAATTTCATTATTAATAAAATATTTTCATTTATGGTTTTATACATTCCATGTAATTTCAGAAGGTGGTTTTGAATATTGAAGGACATATACCTAGAGAAAAATTGGTTTTCTAGAGAAAAAATAAGAAAGATTGAAGCACAGTAAAAAACTGACACAGTAGAAGATTGTTTTTTTACATTGTTAATTTGAATTTTGAAGATATATTTTATAACTAAATAGTTAATTTATTTTTTTAAGAGTGTTATTTGGAGACTCTTAATGAGCAGGAATATGAAAAATTTGTTCCAAATGATCATTTACATCATGTTTTAGGAGGTGAGCACCATGTTAGAGTACACGATCAACCAGAGAAGAGTATTATCATAACTTGTTATTTGACCACTTCAAGTTCTAGTTTCGGTATCACTGAGTAAGAAATAGTTGATTCAAGGGTAGAACCAGATTATGATGAGGAAGAATGGGTAAATAAGTATTTTAAGATCTTATTTTTCAATAATAACTTCCCTTATATTCTTTGTACAAAAATGGAGAAGGAATTCATTGGGATGAAATAGAAGGATGGTGAATCCATTGGAACCTATAAGTAACATTTTACAAGAATTTTGAGATATGATTTTGGTATTATCATCCAACCTAAAAGTAAGGTTGATCTATTCTTTAGAAGCCTAAAAAGAAGTCTCTAAAGTGTGTTATCCATAAGGGACATTAGTAGATATAAAGAAATTTTTTATTACTATCTAGTTGGAAATAGATATTGGAGTTACTCGAAAATCTCAAAGTTTTAATAAGAAAATAAAGATATAATTGAAGGGAAAATATAAAAAACATGGAGAGAAGAAAATGATATTTACATCATGCTCAAAGTGGGAAAGCAAACATGGTGAAAATTGTCTTAGGGGGACTAGAAAATGTTTTAAGTGTGGAAAAGAAGGTCATCTAGAAATTGAATTTCGAGGTGATAGTAAAAATTTAGATAATGATTAAAATAGAGAGAAAGATCCACAAAATTCACCACCAACACTTCAATATTTCAAATTCTAGGATTATGGGAAATATTCTAACCGATGCCATAGGATCCTATGTTTTTATCACATAAAATTTTCATTACCTGGTGTAAAACAATGGATCTTTTAAAGTCTAGTTTCTTCAAAATTAGGTACATAATTCCTGAAAATGTAAAACATTATTTTAATCAACTTGAGAGAGTTATTAATGGGTTAAACTTCTTTTACTTTTAGTAGATATTATACCCTAGTTACAAAAATTATATGAAAGTGGCAAGCATGAATATTGGTAAGAGAATAAGAATCTGAGACATATAGCATATGATTATAGGGCATCTGAATAAGAACATGATACATAATTGGATGGAATAAAAAGGAGAACATGAGTAATATCACAATAAAAATAACATAAATCATAACATGTAAATGTGGATATAACATAAAAATATGTCATTCATAAAAATATCACCATGCTTTAGCAGAAAGGTTTTGTAAATGATAATTACTAGGGTTATTTACAAGGTATCATAAAACATGTTATATATAGAGATTAAATTATTTATCAAATGTATTGGAGCAATATTAGGGAACCCAATTCACATATATTAATTTAAATTTATCCAAATTTAATATAATAAATCATTTTAAAATTACCCTAGGATAATAAAGTGTAAGTTTCATATAAAAGCTTTGAGTTTGTAAGTGCTTTAAGGATTTACCATAACATAATTTTTATCCCATGGAAAGGGAATGTGTGTATAAAATATGTAAATACAAAAATAAATAAATTATATTAACATATAGTTGAATAACCATGGATAATATTTTTGGGGTATTAACAAAATGAGAAGTTCTCGTGTAAAATAGAGAAATTTTAAAAGTAAATTAGGTAGTATGATGGGTATAAAATGTGGATTTATAAAATGGTAAAATAAGAGATAAAAAGGTTATCCCATTGGTAAAACAAAATTTGGTAGTGAGTTTAATATAAAAATATTATGTAAAAAGATTAACATAACATTTGAAAGATATATACAAAAAACAGGCTCTTAGATTGAAGAGAAGGGGAGGATAATTCCCTTACCTTAAAGACTTGCTTCTAAAAATTAAGGATCGAACCTTGGGAGATTATAAAAAACATAGGACTATTAGGGAGGAAAAAATAGCAAAAATTCATATGTATTTATTTTTAATGAAGGGGAACGGTGAAATGTGTGAGAATTTATAGTAAAAGTATAATAATTATTATAATATTTCCAAATATAGGTCTTCAAGTCTAGGTTGTGGAAAATGAGAAATAATTGGCTTACCCATAGTTTTTATCATGTTTTTTGAAATTTGAGTAATATGTAATGATATTTTAATCTATCATAATTGAAAATAATTTTTTAATATCTATTGGACATGGAAAGTTAAATTTTCCAAAAAATAATGCTTTTAAAATCAAATGTCCAATTCTAAACTTTGTAAAGTAACTTATAGGTTTGGAAATTGATTAAGATTCATTAAAATTGTTAATATTATTAAAATAACATATTTTACGTCATGTATTATATTTAATTAATTAATAAATTATTTTTAAATAAATATGAAGTCATAAAACGTACTGAAACCCAAACCTGTATTTTTACTATTCATTGAAAAATAAATTATTTTAGAAAATTTTGAAAATTTCACCCTAATCTAATTTATATGTGATGATTTAAAGTATAATATTTATTTTTATCAAAATTATTTTTTTAAAATTATAATTTTAACTTTTAAATAAAAATATCTTTAATTATTGAAAAATAAAACTGTTTAAAACATAGTCAAATTTTTGACACTTATAAATATTTCTTAATTCATTATAAAATTATAAAATTATTTATATTTAAATAATATTTTTTAAAATTTATATTAATTATAATACTTGAGTTTATTATAAATTTGAATGTATTTCCTAAAAAATATAATTATGTGTTATTTGTGTCCAAAAATAAATTTATCAAATTCATCTAACTTAAACATATATTTTATTAAGAAAGACTATAATTAAAAAATAATAATTGATGGAATAACCATTTTTTATGAAATGGAAATTATAATTTATGAAACTAATTTATTGACATGTAACCCCTTATTATACCCATGTATTCCATAAGGGTAAGGTGTGTTATAGTGGTAGTTTCATGGGGTTTCTTGGCTAACATTGACCGAGTGGTAATATCCACTAACTTGAACTTATCCTATATTATATTTCATTAAAGCCACACTTGTTTAAGCTCATATTTATCTTGGTAAATTGATAACCCCAATTACACTACATATCTTCCTAGTTATAACAAATTGTATTCAAATGTCATGACTCTACTAGTTTGAGGCCATCATTTTGCAATTCCACATCAATTGCCCTTTGTCATTTCTTCTTATATACACTAATTATAATGGTAAAATTATTACTAATGGGTATTGTTCCTAATGGTCAAATTGAACAATGTCTATGTTGACCAGTGATTATATTTTACCAAGAGTCATATATAAAGGTCGAATCCCAATGGTCACATTTCCCTTTATACGCTATAAATACCACTTCATTATTTCACTCAAAATTCACTACAATTACTCCTAAGGAAATATTTTCTTTTTATAATATGATTATTTCTATAATAATAATTTTTTATTTTATATAGTTTTCTTCATGGGAGTCATGATTCTAGAAGATTGGGGCAATCCATATTTTACCATTTTATCTTTTCTATTTTATATATTAATTGTAATTGTAATGTTTTTCATTTTCCTTAGTATTGTAGTTTACTAATGTAACAATACTTATTAATGAGATAACTTTTTTTGTTTCCTCTATATTTTTTTCAAGTATAATATTGTATAATATAAAACACATTTGTTCAGGAAATAAATATCATTTAAAAAAATGTAGGTGGTTACGTTCTCCCCCCCCTATAAATTTCATCCCCAAAACTTTCAACTCATATTCTCGATTGAGAAGAGTTGGGGGTAATTATATTTCATTATTTCTTCTGGTTTCCATGTCACCTATTCATACTCATGGTTCTACCACAACACTAGGACATTGTGTCTTGTCTTTTTTCATAGAACACTATCTATATAGTTTGGGATCACCATTGCAAACTACTCGTATGATAGGTTGTGTTCCAGTTGTACTACCTCCGTATTTAATATCTATGAGGGATCATGTATGTACTTTATCAAGAGAGATATGTGTAATACATCATGAATATGATCTAAATTTGGTGAAGGTGATAGCTTATAATCCACTAATCCTATGAAATAAAGGATTTGAAAGGGGACAATATTACTTGGTCTAAACTTCCCTTTATTTCCAAATCTAATGACCCTCATCCATGGTGGTATCTAAAGGAATTTTTTTCACCAACATCAAAATCCAATTACCTTCAATAGATGTTATCATAGAGCCTCTTATAATTCTAATAAGCCTTTATATATTTTTGGATGGCATAAACCATTTCTATCATCTCTTGTATAAGATCTGGGCCAAGTAACTTTCACACACCAACTTCATCCCAAAAAGTAAGAGTTGTACATCACTTCTTATAAGGAGTTTCATATTCTTTTATTTGAATACTCAAGTGTAATATGTTTTTTTAAGATAACTCTACTAATGGCATGTGTTAATCCTCTACAAGTTTAAATTTAATTGAGCTTGTTCCCAGCATATCCTTCAGTTTTTGAATAGTCCTTTCAGATTGTCCATAAGTTTGGGGGTGATAAGTCAGATTGAAATTCAATTTAGTATTCATATCATGATGAAGATTTTTCCAAAATTTATATGTGATCCTTGTATCATGATAATAAAAAGTTTAAAGTGTCACCCCATGTTTCCTCCCACTTCTTTTACATATATCTTGGAATGTTGGTTAAGTGGTAAATCTTCCCAAATAATGATTAATTGGGAAATCTTGGTGATTAAATGTACTATAATCCATATCGCATTTTTTCCTTTAGATTTTCTTGGGAGATCTATGATAAAGTATATGGTGATATTTTCCCACTTCTATGTTATTATGGGTAGTTGTTTCAATACCCCTTTAGGAATTTTTTGTTCCTCCTTCTCTTCTTCACACACCAAACATCTTGTAATGTAGGTGGAAATGTCCCTTTTTATATATCCCTCCAATAATGATCATAATGTTCCATATACATTTTAGTACTTCTAGTATGTATATAGAATGTAGATATATTAGCTTTATCCATTTGATCCTTCTTTATCTACAGGATAGATGGGACATAAAACCTTGTATGAAATTTAAATTCAACTTTTTAATCAATATTGAACTCAGAAAACATCTCATTCTTCACAACGTCAATATTCTTTTGTATCAAAGGATATTATCATTGATCTTTATTTATATTCTATATTAATGATGGTTGAAAAATAATTTTGGAATGGATTGATGATTTCCCTTCCCTTATGATTCCCATGTCCAACTGTACTAGGTCCTTGATCGATGGATCTCCTTAAATCCTTATCATTTCTAGCACAATATAGTCTTTCCTACTTAATGGAGCAGTGACTTTGTTTACTCTTATAGCATGGTAATGAATTTAACATTTATATTATTTAATAAGCTACAACAATATTCTTTGTCTCATGTTGAATTCCTTTTTCATGAATATATTATTCAACCTTTGGTGGTCTATGTATATATCACATTTCTCCTAAAAAAGATAGTGGCTCCATATATTTAGAGAAAAAATGGCTACAGTTAAATCCAGGCCATGAGTAAGATAATTCTACTCATTCATCTTTAACAATCTAGATTCATATATAATCACCTTTTCATTTTTCATGAGGACCCACCCAATTCATTTAAAAGATACATCAACATAAATAAACAATCCTTCTATAATAGTGGGTAGAGTTAATATAGATGAATTACACAATCTCTTCTTTGGTTCTTGGAAACATTCTTCACAATTATTTATCTACATTAACTTAGATCCTTTTTGAGTTAACTTGGTTAGTGAATTATAAATTCTTGATAGGTTTTTCACAAAAATCTTATAATATCCAACTAAGCTAAGAAAACTATTAATATCAAAAACTATTGTGGGATGAGACAACTTATCTACAGCCTTTTCCCTAGAAGGGTCAACTGAGATTCTTTCATTGGATATAATGTGCCCTAAGAATGAAACTTTTTTTAACTAGACTTCACATTTTATAGATTTTAAAAATAGATTCTCCATCCTCAGAGTTTTAGATATACCCATTAGATGATCCTAATGCTCCTTGTGAAATTTGGAATATATCATAATATCATTAATAAAAACTACCAAAAATTTATAAATGTAGTCCTTAAACACTCTATTCATAAAATCCATAAATATATTTGGATAATTAGTCAATATAAATGGAAAAAACACAAACTCATAATGATAATATCTTATTTGAATGCCAGTATTTGGAATATATTATTCTATTAACCTCAATTTATGACACCCAGATCACAGGTCAATCTTAGATAAGAATTGAGCCCCATGAATCAGGTCAAATAAATCATCAATACTTTGGAGAGGGTACTTGTCCTTCACTCTGATCCTATTAAGTTCTCTATAATAAATCCACAACCACATTGACCCATCCTTCTTATATAAAAAGAGAATAAGTTCTACCTAAAAAGACACACTTGGTTGGATAAAGCTATTCTCCAAAAGGTATTGAATTTGTTTCTTTAATTATTATAACTTTAAATTCTCCATTATATATGGGGTCTTTAATATTTCCTTTATCGATAATGTTGATAAGTTGAGGATTGACCTCACTATGGTAGTTATGAGCTATATAGGCTTCAATTATGCACTTTTTGTACTTCCCACTCCCAATAAATAAGCTCCCAGAGTGATTCTTCTAATATTTTTTACATGTGGTAAGTTTCACATTCTTTACTCATTTTCCATGGTCAAAATTCTTCCCTAATTTTTTGCTCTATTGCTAGATTTTTTTCATTCAACCTATGTGACCACTACGTCTCTCCAAACTCCAATTAATCATTGATAGCACTATGAACTATCTCCTCATATCTTTCATAGTCTCAATTTTATAAATACATTAAAAAATGAGGTCTTAGTACACCAAATAATCTATCAACCTTTCCCTTAGGATTCATAAAAAATCTAGAGGTGTATCGAGAAAGTATTGTAAAGTTTATTTCATATCTTCCAACTGATTCATTTTTGTTCTTCTTAATCTCTCAGAATTTCATCTCCATTTTTTTGTATTGAAAGTAAAAAATATTTATTGAAAAATATTTCCCCAAATTCTTCTCACTCAATAGAATCAATATACCCTCTTAGATTTTTATTTTTAATCAATTTCAACCACTAATCAACTTCACCTTCTAAGTTTTGTACTAACAGGGAGATTTTATCAATCTCTAAATAGAAGAGTACATAATAAAATTTTCTATAGAGGTCATTCAATTTTCAACAATAAAAGGTCACTAGATTTTCTAAAATAAGATGGTCATTGAATAATGAAGGACTCAACAGAAATTTTTTCCCTTTCGAGGTGAATCTGGTTTCTCAACTTGATTTAAGTTATTATTCATAACTCGATATATTTGATTTATCATCCTTATGATGTTTTCTTTTCCATCTTCCATCATAAGTACATCAGTACATCATCCATTTCACTCATCATTCCTGCAGTTCATCTTATTTCCTCTTATTTTTTGTAATATAAGAAAACCTTAGGGAGAAACATGTTACTTTTAGGAATCTTATAAATCTAAATGGAGTTTATGTCTTAAAACATCATGGTTAAATATTCTATTCATTAATATTCTCTAATAATAATTATATTTATATATATCCTTCATAATGGTTTATAAAAATCATGTAATTAACAAAAAATATCCCCAGGGCGTGTCAAACAAGGTGTGTAGTAAGGCCTATTATCATGAACCAGTTCCTGATCGAGTCTAGATCAATGCAGTGTTTTTGGGTGTTACCCCAAGGTACATCTATGTCAGAGTCACATCCACTTTTAGTATCGAGATAGAAATTTATTTTATTGGAAACCACTTACTTAATAATCCCCAAAATACTAGGATGTTTTTATATATTTAGAATTTTTTTTATTGTTTTTACTAATGATTTCTAATCCTAGTTTCTTTAAACAAGTGATCCATCCTCTTATACCAACTATTTCATCCTTTCTTTTTATTATATAAACCTTTCATTACATGTAACTCAAAAATTGATCTTTTAAAGTTCATTTTATTGGAAATTAGATAAATAATTAATGAAAACATTGAACATTATTCTAATCCACTTGAGAGGATTATTCATGGGTTCATCCTATGTTACTTTTAGTGCATCTTATACCTTGGGTACATACATCAAAGGAAATAGGTGAGCATGAAGCCCAGTAAAGGAATAAGAATGGGAGACATTTAGCATATGATCATGATGCATGTCAATAAGAACATGAGGAATAAAAAGACAGAATAAACAAGAGAACATTAGGTATCGAATAATAAAAAAAACCTGAATCATAACATGTAAATTTTGTTATAGCATAAAAATGAGGCATTCAAAATCATATCTTCATGGTTTTTCAACAAGGTGTTATAAACAAAAATTAACATGGTTATTCACCAAGGTATAATAAAACATGTCATCTATAGATATTAAATTATTTAAAAAATTCATTTTAGAGAAATCCAAGAACACGCTTAATATGTACTAATTTCATGTGATCCGCATTGAACATAATCAATCATTTTATCAATAACCCTAGGATAATAAAGTGCATGTTTCATATAAATGATTTTATTATGTAAATGATTTAAATCTTGACCATAAAATCATTTTTAACCCATGTAAATGGAATGTGGGTATTATATATATACATAAATCCCCAAATAAATAAATTATATTAACATCTAGGTGAATACACGTGGATAAAAGAATGGTTTGGGATTTCACAATATGAGAATTTATCATATAAAAGAGAGAAATTTAAGAATTAAAATGGGCACCGTGATAGGTACAAAACATGGATATAGAAAAAGGTAAAATGAGAGAAGAAAAAAGTTATTCTATTGATGAAACATAATTTGGATGTTTTGGAAATATAACAAAATAAGGAAATGGAGTAACATAACATTTTGAATATATATAGAAAAATAGTTTCTTGAACTGAAGTGAAGGGTTGGGAATTATCTTACCTAGAAGAGTTACTCCTAAAACATGAGGATGGAACCTTGGTGGATTAAAGACACCTTGGGGGACTCATGGGTAGAAAAAATGATAATAAATTCAAATAATATGGATATTTTAGTTAACTGGAAGTATGATATGGGTAGGTATTTATAGAAAAAGTGGAGGAATTGTTTAATAACTTCCAAATATAGGTCTTGGAAATCATGGTTGTGGAAAATAAAAAACTATTGGAATACCCATGGTATTTGATTATGGTTCTGGAAATTTGAGACATATTTTATAATATTTTAATCCATTATAATTTGACACAATTTTCTAATACTTCTTTTGACATGGAAAGTTATGTTTCCCCTAGAATAATTGTTTTAAAATCAAATTTTACCTTTTAGACTTTAGGAAGTCACTTATAGGTTTGGAAATTGATTAAAATATATTAAAATAGTTAATTTTAATAAAATAAAACATTTTAGGTCTTAGATTGAGGTTAATTAATTATTGCATCATTATGACATAAACATGAAGTCATAAAACATACTAAAAACCCAGAATTGTATTTTTACTAATCATTGAAAAATAAATTATTTTAGAATGTTATAAAAAATTCACCCTAACCTAATTTTTAGATAATGATTTTAGATATAATATTTATTTTATCAAAATAATTTTCTAAATATTATAATTTTAACTTTTAAATATGAAAAACATTATTTATTAAAAAAATATTTTTTATGACACATTAAATTTTTTTATAGTTATAAAAATCTACTAGGATGTTATTAAATTATTTTATCATTTATATTTAAATAACAGTGTTTTAAAAGAGTATTATTTAGAAAAAATGATTTTATTATAAATGTGTATATATTTTCTTAAAAAAATAATGTTTTATTTAAATCCAAAAAACAATTTATCAAATTAGCCTTACTTAAACATATATTTTATTAAGAAAAATTATTCTTAAAAAAATTACAGAATAACCATTTTCTTTATACGTAAATTGCACCTTAAAAAACTAATTTGTGGGTAGGTAACCCCTTATTACTCTCGTGTACTCTCTATAGGTAAGATGTGCGATGGTGGTTGTTTCATGGTGTGTCTTGGCTAACATTGGTCGAGTGATAATCTCTACTAACTTGAACATCTCTCATAGGAGATTTCTTTCAGGCCTCTCATGTTGAAGCTCAGCTTGGTCTTGATTGAGGGTGAAACCTAGTTACTCTACCTCTCTACCATGTTCTAGAAAATGGGACTTAGATAACATGACTCTACTAGTTGATTCCTTCATTTATCCTTTCTACATAAATTATCCTTTATCATTTCTACTTATAAACACTAATTACAATGGTAAAATTATTAACAATTTTTATTTTTCCCAACGATCAAATTTACCCATGGTTATATAGACTAATGATCATATTTGACCAATGGTCATATAACTATCAAATCTCAAACATAACATTTAACTTTATACCATATAAATAAAACTTCATTATTTTACTCAAATTTCACTAAAATTTATCTGAAGGATATATTTTCATTTTCTAATATATTGATTTGTTTAATAATACTTTGTTTCTTTTCTATAGAGTTTTTCATGGGAGTGATAATTTTAGAATATTAGGGTGATCTATGCTTTCATATTTTATCATTTATATTTTATATTTTTTGTCTAATTGTGATTTTTGGAATTTTCCATGGATTTATAGATGACTAATGTAATGTTTTTTATTAATAAGATAAGGTTTCGTTGATTCCTCTAAATTTTGTATGGGTATAATTTTATATAAGATAAACATATTTTTTTAGAAAGAAAATATTACTTAAAAAAATAGGTTGTTACAAATTCCCAAATATGTATGTTAATAATGATTATCGACGTCAGCAACCTCATAAGATGAGAGACTAAGGGAAATCACATGTTATCACTATTTATGATGAGGGTTACGATAACGACGTGGTGAAAGGTATACTTACCATCCACTCTAGAACTACTAATGTCTTATTTGATTATGAATATAACCACTCTTTTATATCTGAATAATTTTATAAAGGTATCAAAATCCCCCCCCACCCAATCATCAGATGTTGAATTAGTAATGAAAATACCTAATTTCAGGATGATCACATCTCAAGTTTATGAATCTTCTCCAGTTAATGTTTTTTGAGAATATGTTTCCTTCAAATATCATTATTCTCCCTATGGTTTAATTTGATGATATCTTAGGCATGGATTGGATTTATATACATAAATAACACATCAATTTTCATGGAAGGGAATTCATGTTTGATATTCAAATCCAACCTATGATCATTTATCTGTTCAATGATAAATGTAAACTTTTGATTGAAATTTCATTCATTTTATGGTTCTTGATTCCAATTAAAAAGGTGTGTTAATCTTATATGATAGGTGTAAACTCAACATAAATGATATGGATATTTTGTGAGAGTTTTTTGATGTCTTTCTAGAATAGTTGACAAGTATTCTTCCAAATTGTGTAGTTGATTTTATTTTAGAACTCATACATGGTTCTACAACTATTTCAAAGACTCTCTATAGAATGTCCCTGACTGAGTTGCAGTAACTGAAGAATAAAATCTAGGAGAATATTATAAAGGGATTCATTTGGACATGTGTGTCACCTTGGGGTACACTTATTATTTTTTTAAGAATAAATATGGATTTATTTCACTCTATATTGATTATTGTGAGTTAAACAACAGAACAATCAAGAACTAGTATCCTCTACTTCATATTGATGAATTATTTTACCAACTGTGTAGAGATCAATAGTTTTCCAAGATTGACCCTCATTCTAAATATCATCAATTGAGGTTAAAGGAGAATATACCCAAGAAAAAATTCCATAATGGTTGTGGACACTTAAATATATTGTGATTCTATTTGGTCTTACTAATTCCCCCAAAATCATCATGGATTTAATGAATAGAGTCTATAGATATTACCTCGATCAATTTGGGGTAGTATTTATAGAAAATATTATTATATATTAGAAGTAAAACTAAGAGAATGAATATCAATTGATAATTTTTCTGAAAACCTCTAGGAAGGATTTTTTTTGCAAAAAATTACTAATTGTGAATTCTGGAAATAAAAGATTTCATTTTGGACCATATAATCTCAAGATATGGCATATCGGTATATCCATCAAAGATGGAAATTATTGAATGTTATCCCAAAACAACCAAGATGATTTAGATATGAGGTTATCTTAGTCTTGCAGGATATTATCGATGTTTTTTAGTGAATTTATCATGACTATATAACTCACTGACCAAGTTAACTTGAAAGGGGTCCAAGTTAACTGGACACATGAATGTGAAAACAAAATCAAGGAACTAACGTAAAGGTTAGTTGATACATCTATGCGTACACTACCCAATAGTGGGTAATAATTTGAAATATATATTTATGCATCAAGGAAGTGACTGTCATTCATCCTCATGCATAATTATATAGTGACAGATTATGCCTCATGAAATTTTATGTTTCATGAGAAAAAATACCAAAATCATGATTTAGAGTTGGATTGGGTAATTTTTTTCATTAAAGAAATGGAGTCATTATAATTATAGAGAAATGTGTTGTATATATACTGATCATAAGAGTTTAAAGTATATATTTACACAAAAAGAGATAAGCAGGTGCTAGAGAAGATGGTTAGAGCAGATTAAAGTTTATTACATCTCAATACATTACAATCTTGGGAAATTGAACAAGGTGGCTGATGATTTGAGTTGAAAAGATCATGATATCATATTTATGTTGAGGGTAAAAAAGATACAATATTTCTTTATTTGGAAAGGTTTGATCTATAAATCATGAAGGAATGATGAAAATATTATCTTTCTCAAATAAGTGTTCAACTATCTATCCAAGTGAATATTAAAGAGTCATAAAAGGAATATATATAGTTATAAAAGGAGGCGAGAAATATTCTTGGGTTTAACCTTTATTACAGTGCAATGATAAGGTTCAAGAAATTTGTATGTGTTCTATCCATACCAGATTTTAAGAATGAACTATTAGAGGAATCTCATAGTTATTTGTTCTATATTCATCCTAAAAGTAACATGACATATAGAGATATGAAAGAGTATTTTTTATGGAATTTAATGAAGAGAGATCATTAGAATTTTTATCTCAGTACATGGTATATCAGCATGTTAATTCTGAGAGACAAAATTATAATGGGGTGTTACAACCATTACCAATACAAGAATGGGAATGGGAAAACATCACCATAGATTTTTTCATTGAACTCCCCAAAAAATCTAATGTTCATATTGTTATATGGGTTGTAGTTTATTGAATTACAAATCCATAACACTTTATAAATATCATATAAGACTTATCTCTAGATCGTATTGTTAGGATATACATTAAGGAAGTGGTAATATTGTATTGAATATTTTATTATGTTGTATCTGATCGGGATCTAAGGTTTACCATGAATTTCTGGCAAAGCCATTATCAATATTTTGATATTGAATTGAGTTTAAAAACAACATATCATCCTCAGATAGATGTTCAGTCTCATAGAACCATTCGAATCATATAATATATTCTATTATATTATTCTACAGATTCCAAAAATTGTTTGGGATCAAATTATTCCTCTAGTAGAGTTTTCATACCATAATATATTTCATTTTAGAATTCAGATGGATCATTATGAACCTCTCTATAGAAATAATTTTAGAACATAAATATGCTGGGATGAAGTTGGATTAATAAATCTATTATGACATAATTTAGATAAAGAATTGGTAGTGAAAATCAGATCAATTCATCAATAAATCGAAGCATCTTAGATTTGATATAAAATTTTTGCTAATAATTTTTGATGTGATTTAGAGTTTGAAGTAGGTGAGAAGTATTTCCTATGAATTTATACATGGAAGATAGTTGTGAGATTTGGGAATAAAGGAAAGATAATCCCTAGTTATATTGTCCCTTTCTAAATTCTTGACCGAGTACAGATGTTTTCTTATTACTTGGTGCTTCCAATGAATCCCTCTCAATTCCATGATGGGTTTGGTGTTTTTTTCCTGGATAAATTAATATATAATCCATCATATATACTAAAATCAAAGTTCATACTGATGGATCGTGATATTTAACCTGAATATAAACCTATAGAGAATATGTATTATAAGGGGAAAGTGTTACAAAATAAAGCCTCTTACCTGGTTAAACTTTTGTGGCGAAACCACCAAATTAAAGACGTTTTTTTCAAACATAAGGATATGATGTGGAAAAGTATCCTCAGTTGTTTGTTTTAGAGTGAAATAATTTGGGGGAAAAATTCATTTTAAAGGAATATAATGAAACATCCTAAGTTTTTATAAAATATTTTTTTCAAATAAAGTTAATTTCTTCGATAACTTGCGTTATAAGAAACAATGAGTTTTAACAAACCACAATATACTATTATTGTTATTATTTAAACATGACCATTATAACATGGCTATTAAATTTGATGTTATGGATAAGAATAAATAAATTTTTAAAATTAATTATAATAGTTTTTTATAAATAAAATATATTTATGTAAAAAATTACTTAATTTTTAGTAAAGTCTTTATATGCTTTGAAAATACATTTTTCTCAAAAAAATGATTTTATTGCATTTTATGAACAAATAATAAAAATTATTTTTTCCATTTTTAGAAAATTTATTTTAAAAAATAAAGTTCATTTTTTCAATCAAAATTTCAAAATTATATTAGATTTCATTTTAGTGAATTTTAGAAAATATTAATTTTTTAATGAATAGTGAAAATAATGATTTTTATTAAAAACATCCTTTTTTAATGCATTTACAAGTTAAATTTTATTTTAATATGGTTTTAAAGTAAAATTAGTTAAATTATATTATTATTAATCTAATTTAGGTCATATAAATATATTTTGGGTTAAATTTTTATATAAAAACCTTTTATACTTATGTAACTTTTTCTTTGGAAAATTGGGTTTTCATCGTTTATGTAGGTATAATTTTAAAATAAATTCTTCCACTGTGAATTGTATTTGGTAAATTGGATTATATTTTTTTATTAATAATAATTAATATTTTAAAATAATCTCAATTTAATTTTTTTTACAATTAAAAGTAAAAATAATAAAACTTAATTACCAAGGTTATGGTTAAAACGCCGTCATGGGGGGGGGGGGTAAACTAAAAATATAAGGGTTAAAATGTCATGAAAACTTGTAAAAATCATATTTTATGTAAATATTTTTTCTATATCATATCTAAGGTTCAATAACGATCCATTTTTAGCCTTTTGGAATGTGTAAAATGTGGGTATAACTTTTTCATTTCAAAACTTCCAAGTGTGTCCTCTCCCCCTTATAAAAGGGCACCCCCTCCACTCTCCAATACATACTTCCAAATAATTTTTTGTTTTTTAATAACTACCCAAATAAATTTCATTAATTTACTAAGAATGTCTTAGAGTAATTTTTTTTTATTAAATCCTCCTAATAATACTTTTGGTGCAAACCTAAAGAGGTTGTCTGAAGAAGAGGTATCATTCTTACCCGATCTTTTTTTTATTTCTTCTTACACCCCTCTCAAATATTCTTAAAATATGATGATATAATAATTAATTATATACCATATACATATATTTTATTATATTAATGTAATAACCTATATTCATATCCTCCTCCATCAAATGGGAAAAGAAACTATTGGTTGTGTGTACGATGGACTACCGCCTCGCGGACTGATGTAATTTGTTTTCCATCACCGACCTTCATTGGTTGATATAATGATGTATTAAAATAATATATATGTAAAATTTATGAAATTATTATACTTATGGAATTATAGTATCGAATATACCTTTTTACCTTCTACTTTTTTGGAAAATGATAACGTTACTCGTGCGTACGTGTGAACTACAGTCCCCAAGAAGTGATGTGGCACATTTTTCATTTTATTTTGACATGGATGGTAATAAAGATAAATTTAATGAATATATATGATATATAAATAATTCTAGGAAATTTAATATATATTTAACTTTCTTTTATTCCATCTGTTGAATCATAAAAAAAAAGTTCATGCGTACGTAAAACCTACTGTCTTCATGAACTATGTAATTCATTTTAATATCTCTCAATTTGATGGATTATTATAAATACATATATAATTAATATATATGATATTAATATAATTATTAAAACAATTTATATTATATAAATATTATCCAATTAAAAGGAACAAAACTACCAAACCAAAACAAACATGAAAAACAATGTAGTTATAACTCAAAATAGTGATTTTAACAATGAATTGTTAATAAATGGGTGATAAAAGGTAATAATTAAATCAATATGCTATGATACATATGATTATTATTATATATTATATGTATAATAAACCTATATTTATTATATATGAGGTTTTATTGTGTATAAAGAAATTTGAGACTTGAGGTAACTGATTTTCATCTCATATTTATCTCTATGAGACACATGATATATTCACATATCGTTTATTTTATGTAGTGTATATACTACCCATGAATTTATTTTATTATTATTATAATGAAAATTATTGGGATTTAAATACTCATATAATATTATTTATTTTATGGGGATTTTGATTTAAAATTTACCAAAGTGGTAAGGGTTTATAAGACAATCTCATTGTTTATTAGGTTCTAAATGGTAATGTTTTCGATGATGAAATATTATGATATAACTCACAAGAAACAAATGGATTTTATTATAATATTTTTATTTCTGTAGAATATATGTTTTACTTTAATTTTCATCAATTTAATTACTCAATATACTAAGAGAATATTTTTATAGAAAACCAGATTTATTTATCTATTCAATCAAAAATCCTTTTACTTATATATTCATGTTTTGTAAAAATGTATTAAAATTTATTAATAGTATCTTATGAATGTTTAAAGTTATTTTTATCACAATTTACTTTTTAAAAAATAATGGTAGAATAATATTCTTGTTTTTTTCAAATAAGGTACATTTTTACTTTTTTTCCAAAAATCTGAGAAGAACCTTGTTTTAACATATACAACATGAACATAATTTTCCTCCATAATGACCCCTAAATGACATAAAACATACTATATATATTTCCAAGAATATTTTAAAAGAAAATTATTTTGACAATATCTTTTGAATATTCAGTTTTAAAAAGTAATTTTTAAATTTGAAGTGCTATTTTCCTCAAGAATGTTTTAAAAATATTTTAACAGTATTTTTATTTATCACCAAAAACAATGATTAAACATACTTATTCTACACTCGGGATATGATCCCACAATACCATCCTTATTATTTCTCGAGATGGTATGTGATTATGATGAAAATATGTTTATGAAACCCATTTATTTTTAATAGGTTATTATATGATAAGATGTTTATGAAACCCATTTATTTTTCATGGGTTATGATATATGATGAATGGTTTGTGATATTGTGGAACAAACATAAATGTATTATTATTATGTGAATTATGGAATAGAAATTATGTATACCACCAAATAATTGGGTAAATATTGATATATAATAAGATAAATAGGACCGGAATGGGGAGTGAACCAAGTTCAGTAAGGGACTCTATCCATTATGATAGTCTTGGTGGATAACCATGACAACTATGATGGTTTAGAGAGTGAAAACATTCTACTATGATCATCTAGGAAATAATCCTTGACATTCTTTTGCATATATGAGAAATCTATATCTTATTGTAATGTTGTTCTATCATGACATATGTTATTTGATTCCATTATGATTCATGTTAATTTAACTACCAAGATTTATTCCATGTCTCAGGATTATTAATTTTTAGGGTATAGTTTTAAAATGTTAATCTCATTTTCTCATAACCTTATTCTCATGTTATGGTGATATCTCCCTTGTTTACCCCTACTAATCATATGATATCACCCTTAAATATATTTCCTTTCCCCATGGTATAAAGAAAGGTATTATGTATGACATGTAAAATAGGGGTTATAGTTATGAATAATATAGTGAGAGATGATTTAGTTTACTTATGAACAAATTTTTTATGTATCCATGTTTCCAAAGACACCAAACCTATATGATTATGGTGTGGATAGTTATGTAACTTAATTAATATTCATCTAGTAAGATGTAATATTTATGTATGTAAAGTGTGGGTTAATATAGATATATGTTATTACATTAACATAATAAAATCTTAGTATATGAAAAATATAGGTTTTTTTATTTCATCAAGGTTGAATAAAGTTTTATTGAGGTAGAAGAATAAATAAAACAAAAATGCTGGATTAAGAACTATACCTATTCCTCATACAACCTCATATGGTTTATACCAAAAGCTTTACTTGGATTGTTTTATGATCAAACCAAGGCCTCTAGGATATAGAAAGGTATGTAAGGGATTTGACCAAGACTGGGATGAACCAAAATGTTTTTTGATGTTTTAAGAAAAGATGATACGAGGTTCCCCTTTATAAGGGAGGGGTGGGGAACTCTTGCAATTTCTCAAAGTATTATAATCATATAAATTAATTTTTATATTAAAATTACATGAAATTGATAATATTTCAATATAAAATGATAGTGAGTATAAATAATCTCATACAGTAACATTTGGACAAGTTTATGTGATGATTTAACACTTATCATTTTATTTTAACTCGTGTGGACACTTTTTCAATATTATCGTGGTATTCAAGTTTTTACACTTTAGGGGTCATGAAAGTTACTATAAAAGAAAAAATAACCCATAAATGGATTATGGTTGATATAATAAATCATATCCCATTTAATTGGACAAGGATAATATTTTTAGGAATTTGAAATCATTTTATAAATAATTTTTTTATAAAATATCATTAATGTTAATTTTGACACTATTTTTTTAGTTTTAATTTTAAGAAATAAATAAAAATATGGAATTGGAATATTTTATTCTCAAAAAACAAGATTATTTTGAAATTTTATAAAAAAAATTAACATAATAATTCATTCAATTTATATTATTTTTAATATTTTAAAAATCATTTATTTAATTTCTATATTAGTTAATGAAATATTATGTCAGCATTGTGAAAGTGTTTAAAGTAATTATATAATTTATAAAAATTAAAACTAAATTTATATCTGGAAAATAATTTCATTATTCTAAAAATAGCCATTAATATTCATTCACAACATTCTTTTTTTCCTATGTGAACTCATGAGAGACATTTAAAAGTAAGAGGGTGACATTTTTTCACTTTCTTTACTTAAAGTATTATATTGGTCACTTTCATTGAAATGTGTCCCATAAAAAAATATCAATCCTAAGGTAACACATTTTGAAATAACATTATCCTATAATATTTAATTTTTAAATTGGTAACCTTATCACTTTATTTTAACCTAGGTTAACCTGATTTTCTCTTTTTTCATAATGATAAATTTTTACTATTTTTACTATTAGTTATGACCAAAAATTAAGTTTGATGTATTAAATAATATTAATTATACTAATTAAAAATATTTAATATATTTTTATAAATTCATTTTCTATAATTGGTAGAAATTAATTTTATAATAATCTTGAAAATCATGATGAAAAGTTGTTTTTCAAGAAAATGCATTTTTCAAGATATAGATGATCTTATATTAACTCTATGACTAGAAATAATCATTATATGAATTTAAATTAATATAAATTGATATATAATATATAAATTTAATTTAGAATATTTCTTTACTAGGTTTATTTTAATTAATTAAATTGGATATACTTTATGCACTTAAAAATAGTTTTTAAAAATATGAGTTTTTATGGATAAAAAGTAACTTATACCAAAATGATGAAAAGTGATTATTCAAATAAAATTGTTTATATTAATATTTGTAAAATTATTCATTTATCAAAATAATATAAATAAAAAATATAATGTGTCATTTAAATTACATTATTTAATTAAAATAAATTATAATATTTTAAAAAAAAATTAGTTTTCATTATTCACTGAAAAATCAATAATTTTAGAAAAATACCATAATTTCATCCAAATTTAATTTTTATATTGTAATTTCTAAAATTATGATAATTTTATAAAACTAAATTTATAATATTTCCATAAATAAGTTAAAATATTTTCTCACAAGAAGTAATAAAAATAATTTTTGAAGAACTAATATTATTTTGTGAATAAAATGTCTATTCTAAAAAAAGAGTGTTTTTTAATAAACATTTATAAATAAATTTTTAATAAGTAGACACTTTAAGTATAATTTATAAATTCATTATTATAATTCATCCCCACTAATTGAATGATTGTGTTATAATGATCATATTTAAATAATAATGTTTCATGGTTTGTTTAGATTCTATGGTGTATGTTTTATATGCCATCGAACATAGTTTTCTCTTTAAAATATTGGGGTGTTATATTCTCCCCCATTAATAAATTATTCCCTTGTAATTTGAACATGAACTCTATAATAAAATGTTTGACATTTTAAAACACCTTCCTTGAAATTCCACATTATAAAAAATGTTAATAAAACTTTCTCTTGATAAGAGAGAAAGGGAAATATGAATTTTATATGGAATAACACATAATTGGTTTCTAAATAGGATAACATTTACAGGAAGTGAAAATATGGACATTAAAGGAAATCCTAAATCCTAAATAATGATTAAGAGTGACTGAGATCATTGATCATAATAAATTGAATGGTCATGATAAAGTTAATGACTAAAAAACTGTAAACCAAAGAGGTGTGAAAAAGACCATCATTTCATAGGAAAATAAAATAAAAAGATATCATTTTAATTTCAATATCTTCTTCTTAGAGTTGAATAATTCCTTAACATATAGACTAATAACATAAGGAACATATACTCACTTAACAGGTATAATTTCATCCATTAAGAAATTTTTACTTCAATATTATCTCTTTCTCAAAACTATGACTATCTAAGATGAAATTTTAATACCTGAAGCAATAAAATAAAATTCTAAGGGATCAAATAATTCCAAAAAAATAACAAGTTATTCCAACTATATTTATACATTAAACCAAACTAAAATGGTTTGTGAAAGGTAAGATAATTCCCAAAATTAATATACCTTCATATAATTAAATATAAAATTAATTTCAAAATATTCAAAAATAACACTAAAAGTCCAGCTTAGATAATTTTATAAATAAATAACTTTAATATTCCTGAACAAGTTAGAAATAAAAAATGTAGAAGAATTTTTCTTACAATTTATTCTGAGATTAATTTAATATTTATCTCAAAAAAATTAATCTTAATGTCTCATACCAAAAATTTATATTCCCAAATAATATAATCTCCAAGATATGATCTTCATTTCCATAAATAACTTGAATCTTCATAGAGCCATATTAAAATAATATATGTTTTCAAAATATAATTCATTATTTATTCCTCAAATTAAATCCCATAATATTTTGTTTAGTATAACTATATAATGTTCCCTAAAATATATTGATATTCTTCCAAAATAACATTAATCACTTAATCATCAAATCACTTTTTGGACCCATGTTTATCTAAAAAATAAGGCATATATTCCCAAAATCATCATAATATTTATCTATCACATCATTTAAAAAATGAAATGTTATACTAACTAAGAAATCATATAGGCCAGTGGTAGGTCACCCTTAACGCCCTTTGGTTGTGGTTTCAAGCCCTATGACCTTTTAAATTTTATTTTTTTATTAATATTATATCAATATATTTCTTATAACATTAAAAAATATCTAATGAAGATATTTAAAAATAACCTTAACCATCAATGATCATATAAACCCTAAAGGTTATCGATACTTTAAACTTATGTACACAAAATGAAAAGTGAATTCTTCCTCAAATAAATTTTTTACTCAGTGAACTAAAGAGTTAAATATACCTAAAATATATATAAAAACTCAATAAATGTCTCCCAAATTACTTCTATCGTAGAAAACATCAAAAGAGTACTAATTATTTTATAATTATGATCATCCTTAAATCTACCACTACATCATAACTCTTGAATCCCTATAAGTATACAATTTAATCATTCAACATTATTTATTACTCATTAACCATGTTTTTTCATATGATTCCTTAATAATTCCTTCTTATAAAGAAAATTAAAAACAATGTCCTAATATTCTCCAATATGAAAACATAATCCAAGATATAATTCATACCATTTATATGTCACTCGAAAATTCCTCATCTATAACTGTAATGGATTTATACATTACTAGACATTTATATTTATGGTCTTGTGGATCCTGTTCATGATCATTACCCATATGAAATTTTTTTTCATAATTCCCATACTCCCCACATTTAGAACATTCAATTGATACTTTGGGAAGAAATTTATTCCCCTTTATGGCAATAACTGACTTCTTGTTTTTTTTTGAAAAGACCCGGAATTTCCATGTACGATTTTTTTTAAATAAATGGAAATTTTATGGTACATGATTCTGAGGCCTGGAGTGCCCAGAATGAATTTTTGAACTTTATTTCGGGTAATTTCAGTAAACGTGCGAGCGAGTTTTTCTAACTTTTAAACCGGTTCACAGAATTGAAATCTGAGGGCAACATTCAACTAGTAGTTCCAGTATTCACTTAAGAAGTCTTTCACCTCGACGGCAGTTGGTTGAGGGTGAAAGTTAATTTTTGGGTTTTTCTTGAAAAGAATAAAATAAAATAAAGTGTGTAACATTTTATTTTATTTTGTTTTGAAACTCCCATGTGGAAGTGTCACAGGTGGGGACCACCTAAATTAACCTCCCATGAGAGGTTATGGTGGTGGGGACCACCTGAGCCTAACCTCCCATGAGAGGTTATGGTGGTGGGGACCACTCGAGGATTAAACCACTTGAACTCCCCTATTAATGAGGGAGAATCCTCTCAACTCCCTCTTTAATCTGGAGGTGGCTCTTGAGATTTCTACACACTAATTGGGCCAACACCTTACATTAATTTTTCAAACATTTTTAACACCCCAAGATTTCATAGTACGTTATTTCTTTAAGGTAATTCAATAACTTGCATTACACAACACCGTGTTCTAGCACACCATGACTTACCAAACTAGCCGTTCAAAAGCAGTTATGAATAATATTTTCTTAATTTTTAACTTTATATAATCCTTATAATATTAAAACCATATTATGATTTTCTTAGACATAATGTAAGAATAAATACATTTTTTCAGTTAAAAGAAGTATTTTTCAAAAAAAGAAATTTTACCACCTTTTAATGATGATTCCTTTTTAAATCAAATATTAGAAACTCTTATATATTCAATTTGAAAAAATAAACTTCTTCTTTAGAATTTGGACATAAGAATTTAGTTTCAATAAAGTTATTTTGTTTTTCTGATAACTTTCATATTTGGGTGAATAGTGAAAGATACTATATTTTAACTGAAAACAAATTTTTTTTAAAAAATAATTTATAGTGTTAAATTATACATTTCAATGGTTTGGGAGTATAAATAGAATATATTTTTACCATTTAATCCAATAATGGCCATTGTAAGTAATTTCACTTTGAAATTGGACATAATTAAGTGTCAAACTTTTGAAAATTATTATTTCTTAAAAATACGCCTTTTGGTTTTAACAGCGGGAATTAATATTAAATTAATAAATGCAACTTCTATGTATTGAATCTGGTAAAATAGACTTCATTATTTAATTTTTAATATCAAAATTATCTTAGGGTGAATTTTTGGTATTTTCCGAAAACTTTTAATTTTTGATGAATAGTGAAAACACTGAGTTATAGTTTAAAACCGAATTTTTATTTAAATAATTATTTATTTTATTTAAATTTAATTAGGTAAAAATAGATATATAATACCAATATAAGTTCAATGTAATTCATTGGATTCAGTTTATAATAATTTTAGATATATAAAAATTTTATTGAACTTTTCACCATCTTTTACCCACCTCCTAGGAGAATTTGTAAATTCACATAAAACATAATTTTACCACTTTTGTGAGTTGAATTTTGAAAATCTGAGAGACACAGTTAATATCAAGGAGTAAAATCTAGTTCAATAAGATAAAAATAATTTTTGGTGAATAGTAACTTTTTACTTTTATTTACCACGGTTAAAAGTAAATACGGTAATTATGGGTAAATATGATATTATTATTGCCCTAACACGTGTCCTAATTCTATTGGATAAGTGTAATTCAACCAAAAACAACCTTAGTAATAAAATATGACCCTTCAGGTCCACTTGGATTAGATTAGGACATTTATTATTATTTAATTTAAAGGAGAGTTAAAAGTGTTAAATTCAAAGTTTATTAACTAAAACATTTTTAATATAGGGTTATACATAAGATAAATTCGACTAAAAATAATAATTTGAAATATAAAAATATTTCCTACCTCGTGGTATTTTATTTATAATTTTTATACATTAAATAATTAAATTTATTCATGACACAATGATGATGTAGTAATTACCTTATTAATGAAAGAATCATATAAATGGTATTATAAATATTAAAATAAATATAATTTCAAAGTTTTTATGACATCCACGAATTTTCTAGGTGACTATGACATGTTAGGGATGATTCAATGTATATTTTGTTAAGTAATCAAGGTGTGATGACTTTCACAAAAACAAAATACCAAATGGTGTCAAAATTGACATAAATTAATATTTAAAACAAATACTATATTATTGGTTGATATAATATTCCTAAAAATGTAAGTATCATCCAAAGGTCTTAAATAATATTATATATGTCATTAATGAGACACTTGAGGTTCTCTTGTAAGTTTAGAGTAAGTTTATTAACCATATATAGTAAGAATACAAGAAGACACGGTAAAAGTTAAACTATTTAACTAGGAGTTAAATCTAAATGATAAGGTTAAAATGGGAACCTAAACTTGTCTAAAACCTATTGGTTGAGAGGATTTCGACCCATAACCACCTAAGGCCCGAAATAAATTCATTTGGAACCATTATAAACCAAACATGATTGTATAATAAATTAATACTTTAATCTTTTCCTAAAGTGACCCTCACCCCTCTTATAAAAGGGAACTTTACCTTCTCTCAAAATCACACCTCCAAATCCATTTGGATCGGCCATAACCTACGCAAATATCCTCCCTACTTCTCTCAATTCAACCTATATGCCTTATTATGATCATAAATCCAACCTATGGATCCCTTTTGATCAAATCAAAAGGAAGAACTCGAAGAAGAGGTAATGTTTTCACCACCCTCTTTCAAGTTCCTTTTTTCCACTTATTCTTTCTTTGTTATTTCCATTATAAAATAATAACACTAGTATCTTCTATAAATTGTGATGTTATTATAAATATGGTACATCCATATTTATTATTCTATCCATATTTTGAATGACATGTCACCATATGTGCATACGTACGGCTTACCGTCTCCACGTCATGGTGTAATTGTTATTCAAAACATTATTATTTTGATGGGTATGATAATGATGTATAATTGATTTAAATAAGAAATATAACATGACAATGATTTTTTATATATGATATACTATCAAATTATATATTATTCTAATATCAAAAGACTGATATTGTCGCTCGTGCGTACGTACGGACTACCGTCTCTACGAACGCGATGAGATTCATTCCCCATAATATCCATAAAGAATAATTCTCATTTGATGAATAAAAATAATGTTTAAGGACTTGATATCATTCTGTATATGAATAAGATACAATATATCCATAACAAACACGGCTTATGTAACAAAACATATAAAAGAAAACGAGTAAGTTAACACCCAAAACGACGATAATACTAATATATTATTAAGAAAGAATTGTTAAAAGATCATATATGATATAATATTAATGTATATGATTCTTGTATAATTTAATAACAATTATTTCACCATTATACAGAAGTTTAAACTACCCTCGACCAAGGAAAATAACAAGGAAAGGGGTTTTCATCTCACTCCTTATTCCCATGAGATTCGTATCATATTTCCACTATTACCTTTTGTGTGGTGTATGTACTGCTCATAATTATATTCTTTGTGTAATACAATTTAATTTATGTGTATTTACATATTCATTATATGATACCTATTTCATGGGGTGTATGTTTCGTAATTTACCAAATTGGCAAGGATTAATTTCACAATATCATTATTATCTGAGGTTGTTTTTACATAAGTATCTACTGGGACATATTTATTATCCATGTCCATGTTTCATAAAATAGTTATCAAAGGGATTATTTGAAGGTAATTTTTACTAAAACATCATTTTAAATGTTTTAAAGATTTATTCTTCTAAACCATTTTCATTAATGTCCATGTTTTCAAAATGGTTTTAAGGATTTATTTAAGTGGACATGAATGTTTTAAAATTTTATTTCCTTTGAAAAGTTTCAAATTGGTATGGGACACTTTGATTCAAAAATGTCTTAAAATGTATTCCTTTTTAAATTGTGTGACTTTTAAATGTTTTCATGAAAAAAAATATTTCTCTCAAAGAGTTTTACAAATCATTTTCTTTTATGTCAACATCCTTTGATTGATTTTAAACTTGTTTAAAGTTGATACAAATCTTCCATATTTTATTGAAGGTTTTGTGATATTCTTGAATGTGGAAGTGTTATTTTTATACCATTCATGGTTTATGGATAAAGTATTGACATATCATATGCTAGTTTTAATACTAATGTTTATGTTATTTTTAAACCTATTCATTTGATGAATGCATTAGAATTAGTAAGTGACTGGTGGAGCCCGCTATAGCTTCTCGATGCATCGGTAGGTTTCATGAGACAAACTAGTGTCTTGGCACAAGGCCTTGACAAAATCTTATTTGTAGTCTTGGCACAAGGCCTTGACTATGTGGTTATGATAGTCTGGTAATATGCATTTATCATTATGAAAGTGGTTAGTGATATTGCATGTGATTATTCGACTAGTATAATATCCATGTGAATAATTAAATATCATTACTTAATTTTAATTTTTCCATATTATGCTGAAGTTCATGTTTAAAAGTCATTTGTTTTAGTTATAAAATTCCTTAAATGTTTATTCTTATTTCTGAAAGTTTCCGCTGTATTGTTATCCTTACCGAGCATCTGAGCTCACCCCTTTCTATGTTTTATTTTTCCCAGGATTCCAAGAAGTGTATTGTGATTGATATGGAGGGTTAAGCTAAGGGAATAATGGTGTTCATAAAGGATTATTTTATGTTGTTTTTTATGTTATAAAGTGTAATGTAACATTCATGTATCTAATCTATTTTCCAAGACTGCTAAACCGATTGTTCCTTTAGGACTTGATTCCTTGTAATCATACTAATGTATTAAAATAATGCACCGACTCTGAGTAACTGGGGTCGGGGCGTTACAACATGTGTGTGTGTGTGTGCCAACATAATTTCATCTTAAGTTAAATTATATTGGCACCACTTTATTTTGGTGGGAAAAGGAGAAGGGGAGAAATCTTTGGAGAATCTTGGAAAATCCCATCCTATAACAAATAATGCCTTCGACTATGATGAACCAACGAAAGAGCTTGGGATCAGAGGCGTGTGGCGGGCGCAACGAACGCTGATATCTTCGACTTCCTCTAACGTGGGACGTCTTCATCTACGATGAATCAACGTTCATACTTCCTTCTCATGCCAACATCATCGAACAATCCAAGGTAGGGGGTTATTATTAAATTCTTGAATTCTCTCATTTAATTTTCCTCATTCTTGGAAATCATGGTGAACGTGGATCAACCAAGATGAGTTGATCCATGATTCATATTAAATTGAAGAGTTTGTCGTTCTTGACTCTTGTTTTTGTTGAGTCTCTTGCTCCTTCTCTAATGCGGAGGGTACGGGCCAAACAAACATGGCCCGACCCCTCTGCTGTTCTTCCTTATTTTGTTCTTCATGATGGAAGAAAGTGGCTTACACCCCGACAACGAATGAAGAAAGAGGCCAGATAAAACGGCCGCCAGTGAAGGTACGGCTCTCCGCCGTCCCGGGCTTCACAGCCACCACCACCATCCACCGTCGAGCTACGGCCTATGGCCACGCCACCCGAGCCGCTTCCACTATCGGCAGCCGAGCCGCCACCTACGGCCTCACCACCTGAGCCGTCGCCGCCATCTATAGCCCTGATGTGCCGCCCGCGGCCTCGCCAAGCCGCCCCGCCGCCTCCGCCCTTCCGGATGAGCTTCCCCATCCAAGCCGTCCTGCGGCCTCCGACCTCTCAGTTGAGAAACCCTAGGTTGGGCCAAGCCACCCTCTGCCCTCACAGAACCCCTCAGCCTAGCCGTCCTCGCGGCACCACCAGACCGAGTCGCCCGCACGACACCCTCTGCGGGCGAGCTACCCCATGACCGAGCCACCCTCACGGCACACCCCACGACCCTCTGCGGCCCCCCATGGCCTAACGGACTATCCAGCGGGCCGGGCTGCCCAGCACGGGTCGGGCTGGGCCGGGTCGGGCCGGGTTGGTCCGACAGGGTCTGACCGGATATGGACCCACTACGACCCATTTACACTCTTTTGGCCATAACTTTGGCACCAAACGTCCGTTTGAAAAACCGTCAACGGTGCTGGAAACCATGGAGAGAGACTGTCCCTTTGGTATACCCCACTAATGTTTTTGGATAAATTTGGGGAATGGTCGGGTTGGATCGAGCACGAATCCAACCGGGACCTCAGGACCAAAATGGTAATAACTCACAGACCGGGCATCTGTTTGATGCCCAATCTATTGCGTTGAGACCCCAATGACATGGAGAAACTTTGAGATACTTCTTCGTGGGAAATCGTGGCAGTTAGATAATCGACCATTGGCTTGGGGAGCGGACTCTACCAGAGATGAGAAATCCTAGTGTGGAAACCCAGTAGCTGGTTGTGATGATAAGAGTGCTCTAAGAGATCCTGTGCGGGTCAGCTCCAAGAAATCCTGTGCGGGTCAGATCCTAGTGATCCTGTGCAGGTCAGCTCCTAGCGATCATGTGTGGGTCATCTCATAGCGATAATGTGTGGGTCATCTCCTAGCAATCCTATGTGGTTCATCTCCTTGCGATCCTGTGTGGGTCAGCTCCAAGCGATCATGTGTGGGTTAGCTCCTAGTGATCCTGTGTGAGTAAGCTCCTAGTGATTCTATGTAGGTCAGTAGCAGATCCTCCTAACGGAGTAAGTTGATTTATTAGATATAACTAATCATATCTACTATCGTACCTAAGTTATACCTGGTGTGTGTTGAGTCATTACCTCTGTGTTTTCCTCATGATTGAGATTGATTACTTGATAACTTAGGCATATGTATGGGCATATACCTAAGTAGGATTATCTATTGTTTCATACATTTTGGTTTATCCATGGTGGACTTTTTGAGACCTTAAGGGTATCAGGGTCCCTAATGAGTATCGTTATACTCACCCCTGCATGGGCTATGCCAGCACCTTGTTGTGTTGGATGTAGACGACGAACAGAACTGATTGAGGATGAGGGTACCAGGATGGGAGGTAACTCAGAGGTGGACGTTAGATGAGGCGAACCATAGAGAAGGTTGTTCGTGAGTTGTACCTACCCTTCAGGTAGAAATTGTGGTTGAAAATCCCGGAGCTTCTTTTCACCTATCATTCATCTTATACTTTCCATTTTTCCTTGAACTTTTCAGTTGGGCTTGTATTCTGGCCCCTTTTACTTACTGTACTCACACTGTTTACTATTCAGTTACTTGAGTTTGTATCTTTTTGTGTGTAATGTCTCGGATTTTTCCATTTATTATTTTAAATATTATATGGAATTATTTTGAGACCGGACGCGAAGACAACACATCGTTCAAAGGTCCAGTGAGACTGGAATGGTGGTTTGAACTTTTTTTTAGTTAAGTGAGTCGGCACTTGTGCGCGGCTGTGGTAGTTTCCAAAACGGATGCCCAAATTAAAAATCCGAGAGCACCGTTGCGTACGGGACGACGAATTTACCTAATAATGAGGCCAACCTCGACCGGCGTGGGTCAAGGGAAAAAAAGTTAATTTTCAGATGTTTTAACTAAAATAAAAATAAATTCAATTAACAAGATTATTTTATTTTCATTTAAGGAAACATCCGCTGTAGGGAGGCAACATCTCAACTGTTTCCTAAATTGATGGTGTGTCATAATAACTTCAAAATGGCAAGTCAACATCATTAATGCTTCCACGTAATTAAATGACAACATGTTTCCCTTTTTAATGGGTTAAGAAATTGTTGTCCATTGGCAACAGCTGAGAGGATCCTCTGCCGAATCCACAAGGCGTTGGAGAAAATTCTCGATGATGAATGACAACGGATCGAAACCAAGGATCGTTGCGCCAACGTTGAAGGATGTTGACGACAATGGCAGCACGATGCCTTCATCATAGATCAGTCCTTTCGAATGGTAGGGGTTGTTATTTCAATTTCATTTCCCCGTATTTAAGTTTAAACGATGAACGCGGATTAACCACGAACAAGTTGATCCGTGGACTCGTACGTTTTTATGGGAGGGATTTTTTTCTTCGGGAAGATTATGGGGAGTTGATCCATGCTTTATGTTGTTGTTGATTCTTGCTCCGTTTATGCCTATTAACAGGAGCGGATCCATGTCGTGACGAACGATGGTGGAGGTTTTTTCCTCAATTTGTTTATTTGGATTTCATTCTCCTTTTTCCCACGCGTTCTTCGCGTTCTTCGTGGGGTGAAGAACAAAGGATCGTTACGCATCCATTCTGAAATTCAAAGATCCCAAATCAAAGGTTTGACACCGTAATGACATTGTGGAGGTGCAGCGATGATGGAGGACGACGAATCGGACCAGATCGGAAAGAGCGTTCTTCGAGCGTTCTTCGTGTGGGAGGATCAAAACGCATTTTCGGAGCCGATCGAAGGTCTGAAAACACCGGAAGCAGCTTCATTGCATCGGGGTGACCAAAACCTGAAGGTTTCATGGTGATCGGATGACTGGATCAACGTTTGGAGTAGCACAGGAGGCGCGTCGGTGAAGAGCGCAGTTTCTGGAAATTTCCCGAATACACGACGTGTACTTCTGAAGAACACACCGTGTAGTACTGGAGGTGGTGGCTAGGATTTCGGGGACAGATAAGAATTACACGGCGTGTAACCCTGGTCACACGACATGTTGGACCTTCCCCAAAGCTTGGCATGTACTTTGGGTAGTACACGGACATGGGATGATCTACACGGCTTCAGGCGGCATGGCGTGTATAGCTTCGCAAAGGCGGCTACGCAGAGCTCGACGTGTATCCCAGGGAGACACAGACACAGGATGGAATACACGACCGTGTACTCCATCACATGGCCAAACAAGACCAGCAGTGCGGGTCACTCCGTGTGCAGTTTACACAGGTTGGAGTACACGGGTTGGTGACCGAGATCGGGCACATGGCTAGAGTACATGGATCCAACCCCAGTTACCCAGACACGGAGTGTACTCCGTACTACACATCATGTACTATGTTTTTCTACACGACCAGCCTCACGACACGGGCCGTTGTACACAGGCAGTACCCAGGGTCAGACAAACGGCGTGTATCATTTCTACACGCCGTGTACTTTTTTGGAAAACGGCTTTGTTCTTTGTTCACCGTGCCTTGAACATCTTTCGTTTGGGTTAGTGACCCTTCTTCTTGTTTCCCTAAGGGTCAGGAATCTTTCCCTCACGTAGGATTATGATCCCTTCAGCATGAATTTCTGTGATAGAGTCAGGCATCCATCCGAGAGGCCCGGATTGTGATCCTTTATCCATTCCAGACCCTAGGTAGATTCAGGCATCGACGTGACCAACCCTACCAGGTGTTGATCCTCTAACTAGTAGGTGATTTTCGAATGAGTCGCGGTATCCTCCCTGGCCCTGGTTGTGATCCTCATCTGTGTATCGATATCTTTCCCACCCAGGAGTGTGTTTCCCGTCATGAGTGCTTCTATCTGCCGTAACTTTTCCACTCAGAAGTATTTTTCTCGTAATAAGTGTAGCTATCTCTCGTGATGGTTCCTAACGAACAACACTTCTCGAACGGATGTCATCATAGCTATAAGACTCGTGGAGTGCGTTCTCTTGGAATGAGTGTATCAAGGAATCTTCGAACAGAATCCCTTACAGGGGTATTCGGTTGCGTGACTTGTCTCTAGACCACGGGTCTAGGTTTTGAGTATATCTGGTTTTGTTTTATATGTACTGTAAACATATACTGTGCATAGCTGACTGTACCTTTACTTTATATTGCTTTGTGGTTTTGGGGGTCCTCTACTGAGTGTTATTATACTCGCCCCTGCACGGGCTTTTCCCGCACGTCTGGTGTATTGTGCAGACGAGAAGCCTTTTGACAGAGTCCAGGGCGGACCAGGACAGGACCGATATTTATGAGTTCCCTACAGGCCGAGGCGTTCCTACAGATACGATCGGCATTCCCAATACCTTTTTGTGCTTGCAGGTTTGAATTTTTAGTTTTCAAACTCTTGTTTGTTTTCTTTTTGGTGGGCTTGTATTTTTGGCCCAGTTTACTTTTACAGTACTCTACCTTTCTTCGTACTCTGTTGGTTGGGTTTAGATGTATGCATGCATTTTTTTCCCTTAGTGTTTTTACATTTCATCATTTGTGGGCTTCGAGATGTGTGCGTGTGTACAAGTAATTAGGAAATGCCTCCAATGTTTTTGATATGCCTACTCGGTGCTAGTCACCATCCCCTGGCCTATTGGAGGTGGGCTTGGGGAGTCACAGCGTGGGCCCCACTAGGACGGGTCGTGACAGAGTGGTATCAGAGGTGGTCGGTTCTACCTTAGGACCAAGAGTCTGTGATTTTGGTTTGGGGAAACAGTATTGAGTGTTTCAGGTTCAGCTTTCAGGCTAGAGACCCCAGTGTTGGTGCAACGGCTGACGTATCCATACACCAGGACTCCGATAACCTTTTTTTAGACCCGGTTCATGAAAACACTGGTTGCGAGGAAATAAAAGGTACATGAATCATATAGGAATGGGTTGTGTTTTCCATGTCCTTGGTGTCAGCTATCCAGATGTACTCATTGACCGTGTCACATCTTGTTTCTTTACAGGATGCCTCTGTGATGCATTCCCACAAGGATTCAGCAGCACGATCACGAGGATGACCCCCTCAGTGAAGAGGCTTCGATACAGGGACCAGCTCCCTAGGAATTGCCACCAGGTGGTGCATCTGCTATACCACCACCAGTGGAGCAGCCAGTGGTACCCGTGATACTGACCAGAGAGGAGTGTAGGCTTAGCGCGCTCCATGAGTTTCAGAGTCAGAGGCCCCTTAGGTTCCGAGGCGAGCCTGACCCTCAGGCGGATGAGGACTGGCTTGAGGCGGTGACCAGAGTTTTCCGTCTTGTGAGGACACCAACAGAACAGATTTTGGTCCTAGGAGCGAGCCTTCTTCAGGGTTCGACAGGACGATGGTGGAGTCTGACCATGAAGACTCACGACGAGGAGACTCTTTCGTGGACAGAGTTTGACAGACTCTTTAGGTAGGATTTATCTCCGGTTACGCTGAGATCTGTGCGCATCCATGAGCTTCTACAGCTCCAGCAGGGCAGTAAGATGGTGGCTGACTATTCATCGAGGTTCACCAACCTCACCAGGTACTCGATGGATATGGTCAGGGATCAGTACTTCAGAGCTCGGTCCTTCAAGAGAGGTATACAGAGCGACATCTGAGCTAGTGTCGTGCCTCTATGCATTCGACTTATGCTGGAGTGCTTGAGCGGGCCATGGTGATCGAGAGCTTCTTAGCAGATCAGAGACAGTCGCCGGAAGTCAGCAGCAGTCAGACTGGTGTAGAGACACCAGCAGCAGGGAGCTGATGTCAGGAACAGGGATCTGGATGTGGGAGACGTCATAGGAGGACCCAGGATAGGGGATCGACAGTCCCGGGCTTTCAGGATGGATCCAGTCAGCCTAGGGAGAAGCGATTCTACACATGCGATGGTAGGGGGCATCTCACTAGTGATTGCCTGACACGTCGATTTGCTGATAGGGAAGTGGTGGATGGACCACCGAGGAAGAGGAATAGAACAGAGCAGGCAGATCTTCCAGGAGGTGGACGTGGCAGAGGAGCAGGGAGAGCTGTGGGTGGTGGCAGACGCTTCGACATACTTCCCCCACCACCCCTAGGAGGTCCACACCAGGATCAGGGAGCTGGGGGACAGGGACGGGGGCAACTGCATGCGGTTGAGGCGTACGACCCAGTGGATCCCGGGATGATTCGAGGTACGATCTGTATCTTTTCTACCTTAGCTACCATACTCGTAGACACAGGTTCCAGTCATTACCTTATCGCCACATGTCTTGTACAAAACCTTGAGATTCAGGTAGAACCGTTGACTCGATCCTTACGCTTGGAGACACCTACAGGAAGAGACTCGATGATCACACACCTTTTCAGACAGTGTGATCTTACCCTTGGAGGCGAGAGGTTCGGTTGGAGCCTCTTGGTGGTAGCGTCGAGGCCTTACTACGTCATTCATGGTATGGATTGGTTATCTTTGGTCCACACCTAGATTGACTGTTTTAGGAAAAGGGTGTGGTGTATCCGCCGTGATGGAATGAGGTTTTCCTTTGTCAGAGAAAAGGAAAACCATGCAGCACAAAATGGGCTCATGCATAGGAGGGTGCAGCCGATCACTCATGAGTTGGCTAGCCTTACCCTTGGAGCAGTGGATGTTGTGAGCTATCAGTTCCTAGCAGTGGTGGTGGAGTATGAGGACGTCTTTCTAGAATATGTTCCAGGGTTTCCTCCCCACTGGTAAATTGACTTCTGCATTGACTTACACCCTGGGATGACTCCGATTTCCTCGTCGACCTGTCAGATGGCTCCTGCAGAGCTTCAAAAGCTGAGGGTGCAGTTGGAGGATTTGCAGAGCAAGGGTTTTGTGAGACCCAGCGTCTCCCCCTGGGCGGCTCCAGTCTTGTTTTCCAAGAAGGAAGATGGGAGTCTGAGGTTGTGCGTAGATTACAGGCGCCTGAACTAGGTGACGGTGAAGAATAAGTATCCACTGCCAAGAATTGATGACCTCTTTGATCATCTAAGAGGGGCACAGTGGTTCTCGAAGGTTGACCTTCGATCAGGCTATCACAAGCTACGAGTGTGGGATGAGGATATACCGAAGACAACTTTCAGATGTCGCTACGGTCACTATGAGTACTTGGTGATGCCTTTTGTCATGACGAACTCCCTCGCAGTGTTCATGGGGCTGATGAACCGGATCTTCCAGTCGTACTTGGACTGGTTCGTAGTGGTCTTCATCGACGACATCCTTGTGTACTCGGCATCAGAGGAGGAGCACGAGAGACACCTGCGGATGGTTCTGGACATACTTCGGGAGAACCAGTGTTATGGGATGCTCTCAATGTGCTAGTTCTAGATTCAGGAGGTCCACTTTCTCGGACATGCCATCTCAGTAGATGGATTAGCTGTGGACCGAGCCATGGTGGAGGCTGTGTTAGCATGGGAGCCACCTTGGAGCGTGACAGAGGTGCGGAGCTTCCTTGGGTTGGCAGGGTATTACCAGAAATTCATTCCTGACTTCTCTTGGATATTAGCATTGATGACAGTCTTGACCAGGAAGGGGAAACCCTTCGTGTGGACAGAAAAGTGCTAGCTGGATTCCAAGAAGTTGAGACAGAGTTTGACAAATGCCCCAGTCTTGAGATTGCCTGAGGAGGCTATCGATTACGTAGTTTTCTGTGACGCATGAGGGACTGGGATCAGTTGTGTCCTAATGCAGCGGCATGCAGTGATTTCTTATGGTTCGCACTAGCTTAGGCCACATGAGCAGAACTATGCGACCCATGATCTCGAGTTGGCAGCGGTAGTCTTCACATTGAAGATGCGGCGACACTACCTTATGGGCGAGCTGTTTATTGTCTACTCTGACCACAAGAGCCTCAAGTACATATTCTCACAGAAGGATCTAAATCTAAGGTAGAGGTGTTGGCTATAGTTCCTCCAGGACTATGATTTTGAGATTATCTATACTCCTGGAAATGGGAACAAGGTGGAAGATGCCCTTAGTAGAAGGTCGAGCTCACAACTGTTGAGTGAGGCAACATAGCAATTAGTCGTGTTACATTTATCCTTTGTGGATGGAGAGGATACAGCTTACATATAGTAGATGGTTGTCATCCCTCCACTCTTACAGCGAGTTAGGGAGGCACAACTTGGGGATGATGACTGTGTGGCTTTATGTGCTCAATTATACACAGGACATGCTCCTGATGGATATTCGCAAGGTGGGGAGCACGTACTTCTTTTAAGAGGACGCACTGTTGTACCATTGGCGTTCTAGGAGGAGGTCTTGAGGGAGTTTCATACATCTCTTTTGGCGGTACATCCTGGAGTGGCAAAGATGTACCAGGATCTCCGACGACAGTTCTGGTGGTCATGCATGAAGAAGGTATTAGCAGAGTTGGTTTCTCGATGCCTCAAATGCCAGCAGGTGAAGGCTGAGCACCAGGTTCCAACAGGGTTAGCTCACCCCCTGTAAGTTCCATAGTGGAAGTGGGATGGAATATCGATGGACTTTGTGACGGGATTACGATGGGCGTCCAAGGGGAATGATTCCTTCTAGGTGATCGTTGACTGACTCACCAAGTTGGCCCACTTCCTAACAATCAAGGAGTAGAGTTCCGTAGAGAGCTTGGGATGCCTCTACGTACAAGAGATTGTTCGGATTCATGGAATCCCCTCGACTATAGTCTCAGACCGAGACACCCGCTTCACATCCCAGTTGTGGAAGGGATTGCAGGAGGATTTTGGGACTCAACTACACTTGAGTACAACATTTCATCCCCAGAAGGATGGTCAGAAGGATAGGACCATTCAGGTTCTGGAGTATATGTTGCGAGCCTATATCTTGGACTTTGGTCATAGTTGGGAGGACCACCTACCACTGGTGGAGTTTGCGTACAACAACATCTACCACTCCACCATTGGTATGGAACCGTTTGAGGCCTTGTATGGGAGACCCTTCCGGTCACCGCTTTGTTGGACCGACCCCGGAGATTCAGCACTCATGGGTCCAGAGTTAGTGCGGGCTACCACAGAGAAGGTGCAGATCATCCGGGAGTGGATGAAGACTGCACAGATCCGGAATAAGTCTTATGCTAACAAATTATGGAGACCTATAGAGTTCGAGGAGGGATACCACATCTTTCTTCGGGTCTCACCTCGATGAGGGTTGCGGAGATTTTGCCGAGGTGGCAAGATATCTCCGAGGTTCATTGGACCTTTATAGATTCTGTGTAGAGTTGCTAAGGTGGCGTACCACCTAGCTCTACCACCACAGTTGCATCGGTTACATGATGTCTTCCACGTGTTGTAGTTGAGGAGGTAAGTGCATGACCCATAGCACGTCATCGACTGGGGCGAGCTAGACATCGAAGATGGAGTGACCTTTGATGAGTACCCAGTGGAGATCGAGGATTGGCAGGAAAGGATACTTCATGGGTGATCGATTACCTTGGTGCATGTCCGCTAGTAGCACGAGAATCTTCAGGAGAGCACGTGGGAGCGGGAGGCTCAGATCTGTTCCCAGTACCCTCATCTATTTGAGAAGCCTTTATTTTGGCTTTTTGGGGACTTAAAGCCCCATGGTGGGGAGAATGTAATGTCTCAGATTTTTCTGTTTATTTCTTTAAATATTATATGGAATTATTTCGAGACAGGGCATGAAGATGACACATCATTCCGAGGTCTAGTGAGCCTGGAATGATGGTTTGAACTTTTTTTTAGTTAAGTGAGTCGGCACTTGTGCGCGGCTGTGGCAGTTTCCAAAAAGGATGCCCAGATTAAAAATCTGAGCACACCGTTGCGTCCAGGACGATGCTTTACCTAAGAATGAGGCCAACCTCGACCGGCGCGGGTCGAGGGAAAAAAATTTAATTTTCAGATGTTTTACTAAAATAAAAATAAAATAAATTAACAAGTTTATTTTATTTTCATTTAAGGAAACATCCACTGCATTGCGGCAACGACGCAACTATTTCCGAAATTGATGGTGCGTCATAATAACTTCAAAATGGCGAGTCAATGTCATTAATGCTACCACGTAATTAAATGACAACATGTTTCCCTTTTTAATGGGTTAGGAAATTGTTGATTGTTGGAAACAGTTGAGAGGAACCTCTGTCAAATCCACGAGGCATTGGAGAAAATTCTCAATGACGAACGACAACGAATCGAAACCAAGGATCATTGCACATATGTTGAAGGATCTCGACGAAAATGGCAGCACAACGCCTTCATCAACGATTGGTCCTTTCGAAAGGTAGGGGTTGTTATTTCAATTTCTTTTCCCCGTATTTAAGTTTAAATGATGAACGCGGATCAACCACGAACAAGTTCATCCGTGGACTCAAATGTTTTTGTGGGAGAGATTTTTTTCTTCGATAAGATAATGGTGAATTGATCCATGTTTTAAGTTGTTGTTGATTCTTGCTCCATTTAAGCCTATTAACGGGAGTGGATCAATGTCGTGACAAATGATGGAGGAGGTTCATTCCTCAATTTGTTTATTTGGATTTCTTCCTCCTTTTTCCCACGCGTTCTTCGCGTTCTTCGCGGGGCGACGAAAAATAGATCGTTGTACATCTATTCTATGACACAACGATCAAAAATCGAAGGTTCGACACCAGAACGACATTGTGGAGGTGTAGTGACAACAGCGGATAATGAATCAGACCGGGTCGGAAAGAGATTTCTTCGAGCATTCTTCATGCGGGAAGATCAAAACGTGTTTTTGGAGCCGATCGAAAGTCTAAAAACACCGAAAGAGGCTTCGTGGCATTAGGGCAGCCAAAAAATGATGTTTTCATGGCGATCAGATGGTTGGATCAACGTTCAGAGTAGCACAGGAGCCGCGCCAGTGAAGAGCGCCATTTCTGGAAATTTCCAGAATACACGGTGTGTATTTCCAAAGAACACGCCGAAGAACTGGTGTTGGTGGCTAGGGGTTCAGGGTCAGAGAAGAATCACACGGCGTGTAAACCTGGTCACACAGCGTGTTGGACCTTCCCCAAACATCGGCGTGTACTTTGTGTAGTACAGGGACACGCGATGATCTACACGGCTTCAGGCGGCACAGTGTGTACAGCTTGGCAGAGGCAGCTATGCGGAGCTCAACATGTATCCCGGGGAGACACAAACACGGGATAGAGTACACGACCATGTACTACATCACACGGCTAGACAAGGCCGGCAGTGCGGGTCAATCCGTGTGCAGTTTACACAGGTCGGAGTACACGGGTTGGTGACCGTGTACGGGCACATGGACAGAGTACATGGATCCAACCCCAGTTACCCAGACACGGCATGTACTCCTTACTACACGTCGTGTACTAAGTTTTTCTGCACGAAAGGCCTCACAACACGGGCCATTGTACACGGGTAGTACCTGGGGCCGGACAACGCAACGTGTATCATTTCTACACTCCGTGTACTTTTTGGAAAATGGCTTGGTCCTTTTGTTCATCGTGCCTTGAACATCTTTCGTTTGGGATAGTGCCCCTTCTTCTTGTTTCCTTGAGGGTCAGGAATCTTTCCCTCATGTAGGATTATGATCCCTTCAGTAGGACTTTCTGTGATAGAGTCAGGCATCCATCCGAGAGGTCCGTATCGAGATCCTCTATCCATTCCAAACCCTAGGTAGAGTTAGTCATCGACGTGACCAACTCTACCGGGTGTTGATCATCTACCTAGAAGGGGAATTCCGGATGAGTCGCGGTATCCGCCATGGCCCTGGCAGTGATCCTCATCTGTGTATCGAGATCTTTCCAAATCAAGAGTGTGTCTCCCGTAATGAGTGCTTCTGTCTACCGTAACTTTTCCTTTCAGGAGTGTGTCTCCCGTAATGAGTGTATCTATCTCTCATAATGGTTCCTGACGAACAACACTTCTCGGACAGACTCCATCAGAGTTATAATACACGTGGAGTGTGTTCTCCCGGAACGAGTGCATCATGGAATCTTCGAACAGAATCCCTTACGGGGGTATGCAGTTGCGTGACTTGTCTCTAGACCACAGGTCTGGGTTTATATTATATTTGGTTTTGTTTTATATGTTTTCTAAACATATACTGTGCATAGATGACTATACCTTTACATTATATTACTTTGTGGTTTTTGGGGTCCACTACTGAGTATTGTTATACTCACCCATGCACGGGCTTTGCCCGCACATCTTGTGTCTTGTGAAGACGAGCATCATTTTGATAGAGTCCAGGGAGGACCAGGATAGGACTGAGCTTTCTGAGTTCCCTACAGGCCGAGGAATTCCTACTGCTACGAGCGGAAGTCCCAGTACCTTTTTGTGCTTGCAAGTTGGACTTTTCAGTTTTCAGACTATTGTTTGTTTTCTTTTTGGTGGGCCTGTATTTTTGGCCCAATTTACTTTTTCAGTACTCTACCTTTCGCCGTACTCTATTGGTTGGGTTTAGTTGTATGCATGCATTTTTTCCCTTAGTGTTTTAAATTTCAGCATTTGTGTGCTTCGAGATGTGAGCGTGTGTACAGGTACTTAGGCATTGACTCCCATGTTTGTGATATGCCTAATCGGTGCTAGTCACCAGCCCCTGGCCTATTAGAGGGGGGCATGGGGAGTCACGGCGCGGGCCCCACTGGGACGGGTCATGACATTGTGTTCTTTGTTGTGTGTGTTTTAGGTTATAAAGGCAATGCCTTCCCAGTTTTAGGGAATATGCTTTCGGTTCTAGTCAGCAGCCCCGGGCCTATGGAAGCCGGGCTTGGGGTAGTCACGGCATGGACCCTGGGGGATGGGTCGTGACAAATTGGTATCTGTGGGAGGTTCTACCGTAGAACATAGGACTCTGATCTTTCTTTTTTAATGGAAATAGTGTTAAGTGTGTTGATTATGGTTATCAATTTAGGGAATTTAGTACTGGTGCAGTGGCCGACATATCCATACACTAGGACCTTGACATCTGATTTCAGACTCGGTGTATGAAAACACTGACTGTGTGTGTGTTTTCAAGTGTTTTCTTGGTTATCTCTTTGAGTCAGCTCACCAGGTATAACTTATTGACTATGGAGCACCTGTTTCTTTTCAGGATGCCTTCACGTGGACAGCCAGCTAGGGTTCTGAGAGTAGTACACACTGATAGCCCACCAAGCGACAAGGCCTCGGTGTAGGGCCCTCTTCCAGTAGAGGCAGTAGTGTAGGAACCAGCGGTACCATTACCTGTTGGTCCACCGATGCCACCGGCCCCAGCAGTAGACAGTGCATGCTTCCTGAGCGTGTTGCACGTGTTCCAGCACCAGGGGCCACCCAGGTTCAAGGGAGAGACGGAACCACATGCAGTTGAGGATTGTTTAGAGGATATAAAGAAAGTCTTCTGACTCGTAGGGACATAAGACGATCTCATGGTGATCCTTTCCGCCAGTCTTCTACCGGAATCAGTGGGAAGATGGTGGAGCTTGATTCTACAGGTTCACAATGAGGTGACAATTCTCTGGGAAGACTTCGAGATCCTTTTTCGGGCAGAGATTGTCCCAGCAACTCTTCACGCAGTGCGCATACATGAGCTTCTTCTACAGTAAGGCAACATAACTGTAGCTTAGTATTCAGCAAGGTTCACTGAAATCTCATGGTACACCACTGATATGGTGTGGGACCCTTTCTTCAGGGCCCAAACCTTCGAGCAGAGACTCAGGTGGGATATCATGGCTTCGATGATCTCACACAACATTCCGAAACAGGAGGGCCTGTTAGAGAGAGCCTTCCTAGTGGAGAGTTTATTTGCAGAGCAGTGACCAGCAGCGAGACCCACCACCAGGCATCACATAGCGGAGTCTTCTGTATTTGGTAGTAGACAAATGTCACAGATCTCTAAGAGGACCAGACCTATAGGGGACAACATAAGTATTCAGGGTTGGTTGTGTGAGGCACCCGAGGAATAGATAGTCATACCAGGAGCGGGCAGTCTTACACATGTGGAGGGTAGGGTCACATGGCTCGTGACTATCCAACCCACTGTAAAGATGATCAGAAGATAGTATAAGGACCGCCCAGGAAGAGATAGAGGTTCGACCGAGGAGGTCCTTAGGGAGAAGGTGGATGTGGCAGAGGAGCTGGTCGTGTAGCTGGTGGTGGGAGACGATTCGAGATGTTATCGCCACCACTACTAGGTGGTCCACCCCGACTGCAGGGAGTAGGTGGACATGGGAGATCTCAGCTCCAGGCAGTTGAGGCTTACGATCATGGTGCTCTGGAAATGATACGAGGTATGATCTGTGTCTTCTACACCTTATTTGTATTTCTTATAAACATAGGTGTCAGTCTTTTTGTTTTATTTCCACTACCCTCATTCAGAGCTCAGAGATTCCGATGATGTCGTTGGCTTGATCCTTATGGATAGAGACTCCTATAGGAGTATATTAGAAGATTACGCACTAGTGTTGGCAGTGCGATCTTACTCTAGGAGGCAAGAGCTTCGGCTAAGATCTCCTAGTAGCAGCGTTGAGGCCTTACGACGTCATCTTAGGTATAGACTAGTTATCTATAGTCTATGCTCAGATTGACTGTATTAGGTGCAAAGTGTGGTGTGTTCACATGGATGGAACTAGGTTTACCTTCACCAGTGAGAAGGGAGAATTTGCAGCGCAGGATGGACTTACCTAGAGAAGGGTGCAGTCTATTACACATCAGTTGGATAGCCTTACCTTGGGAGCAGTTTATGTGGAGAGTCCAAGTTATCCTGTAGTGGTGGAAATGTACGCGGATGTTTTTCCTGATGATTTTATAATTCTACCTCCTTATAGAGAGGTGGACTTTTACATTTACTTGTACCCTAGGGAGGTACTGATATCTACACCAGCGTATCAGATGGCTCCTGCAGAGCTTCATGAGCTGGGGGTACAGTTAGAGGACTTGCAGGGAAAGTGATTCATCTGGCCTAGTGTTTCTCCCCGGGCAGCCCAAATTTTGTTCACTAAGAAGGCAGATGGGAGCTTGAGGCTTTGTTTTTATTATCAGCACCTGAACTAGGTGACGTTGAAGAACAAGTAACCACTCCCGAGGATTGATGACCTCTTTGATCAGCTGAAAGGAGCACGGTGGTTCTCAAAGATAGACCTCAGATCAGGTTATCACCAGCTCGGAGTGCAAGATGAAGATGTGAAGAAGACAAATTTTAGATATTGGTATGACCACTATGAGTTCTTGGTTATGCCATTCGGGATGACCAAGGCTCTAGTAGTGTTCATGGGACTGATGGACATGATCCTTCACCCATACCTTGATTGCTTTGTAATATTCTTCATCGATAACATTATGATCTACTCAGATACTAAGTAGGAGCATGCCTATTATTTACAAGTAGTACCAGACACACTCCAAGAGCACTAGCTTTATGGTAAGCTCTCGAAGTTCCTGTTCTAGATCCGAGAGGTTCACATTTGAGAACATATCATATCGGAGGTTGGAGTTGTAGTGGATCCAGCGAAGATTGAGGCAGTTCTTGCTTGGGATCCTCCTAGGAGTGTGACGGAGGTACGAAGTTTCTTGGGTTTGGATGGATACTACTAGAGGTTTGTGCCAGACTTCTCCAGAGTTGCAGAACCACTATCAGCATTAAGGAATAAGGGGAAACCCTTTGTTTGGTCAGATAAATTTCAGTGGAGTTTTTACGAGCTGAGGCAGAGGCTAACTAGCACCCCCCATCTTGAGCCTTCCAGAGGAGGGCATAGGGTATATAGTCTATTGCGACACATCAGGAACAAGACTCGGATGTGTCTTGATGCAGTAGTAAGTGGTGATCACATATGGTTTTCAACAGCAGAGACAACATGAGTAGAACTATGCTACCCATGACCTGGAGTTAGAAGTAGTGGTTTTCGCCTTGAAGATGTGGAGACACTATCTAATGGGTGAATGTTTTACAGTGTACTCTGATCATAAGAGTCTTAAGTATATCTTCTCTCAGAAGGAACTGAACCGGAGACATCGATGTTGGCTTGAGTTCCTCCCAGACTATGACTTCGAGATAGTCTATACTCCTAGGATGGGGAACGTTGTAGAAGATGCACTCTGTAGGAGGTATGGTATACAAATACTAGGAGAGGCGATAGAGAAGCTAGCTGATTTGCATATATCCTTCATGGAATGTGATGGAGCATCTTTCCTTCAGTCTCTTACAGTCACTCCCCCACTTCTTCTGCGAGTCAGGGAGGTGCAGCATGAAGATGCTGAATACGAGGCACGACGTGCTCAAATATCCACAGGACAGGCACATGATGAATTTTTTGAACATAGGGAGCACGTCATCCTCTTCCGAGGACGTACCATGGTACCAGTGTCACTTCAGGAGGAAGTGTTAAAGGAGTTCCACACAACCCCTCTAGCGGTACATCCAGGAGTGGTCAAGATGTACCAGGTTCTTCGATGATAGCACTGGTGGCCGGGAATGAAGAAAGAAGTTGCAGAGCTTGTCTCTCGGTGCCTCACTTGTCAGCAATTGAAGGCGGACCATCAGGTATTATCAGGCTTGGTTTAGCCTTTAGAGGTCCCATAATGGAAGTGGGATGGGATATCCATGGACTTCATGACTGGACTTCCACGTACATCCAGAGGTCATTAATCTATCTGGGTGATCGTTGACTAACTCACCAAGTCGGTCCACTTCCTATAGATCAGAGAGTAGGGTTTAGTAGAGAGCTTGGGACACCTCTATCTGTAGGAGATTGTGAGGCTACATGGAGTACCCTCGACAATTATCTCTTATCGTGATACATGTTTTACATACCAGCTATGGAAGGGGTTGAAGGAGGATTTCGGGACGCAACTTTGATTGAGCACCGCCTACCATCCTCAGATAGATGGTCAGACTGAGCAGACCATTTAGAACCTCGAGGACATGCTTCATGCTTGTGTCCTTGACTTAGATCACAACTGAGAGGATCACTTTCCTTTGGTGGAGTTTTCGTACAACAACATCTATCACTCTACCTTTGGGATGGAACCTTTCGAGGTGTTGTACGAGAAACCCTTCAGATCACCCTTGTGCTAGACTGATCCAGGGGATTCAGCACTAGTGGGGCCAGAGATGGTACAGGAAACCACAGAGAAAGTACAGATCATCCAGGAGTGGATGAAGACTACACAGAGCAGGCAGAAATATTATGGCGATAGTATACGGAGACCTCTGGAGTTCGAGTATAGAGACCACGTTTTTTCTATGGGTCTCACCTCGATGTGGTTTTTGGAGACTTGGCCAAGGTGGAAAGTTATCTCTGAGGTTCATTAGATATTTTCATGTCCTTAGCAGAGTTGGTGAGGAGGCTTACCACTTAGCTCTTCCACCTCAGTTTCACCGGGTGCATGATGTCTTCCACGTATCTCAGCTGAGAAGATACATGCATGGCCCTTCTCACATCATCGACCATGGCGAGCTAGTGGTAGACGATGGGGAGAATTTTACGAATGTTCCAGTAGAGATTGAGGATCGGCAGGAGTGATCCCTTCATGGACAGTCGATACCTCTGGTGTGCATTTTCTGGTAGCACGGGAACCTCTAGGAGAGCACATGGGAGCAGGAGGCTCAGATGCGTGCTCATTACCCCCACTTGATTACCTAGTTATGAGTTGCGGCTTACGGGGACGTAAATACCTAAGGTGGGGAGAATGTAAAGACCCGTAATTTCTATAATTTTTTTTAAATAAATGGTAATTTTGTGAGTCTGCAAAAATTTACAGCACGTGATTCCGAGGTCCGGAGTTCCTGAAATAAATTTCTGGCCTTTATTTCAGGTACGTTCAGTAAACGTGCGAGCGGGTTTTTCTAACTTTTAAACTGGTGCTCGAAATTGAAATCTGAGGGCACCATTGAACTCGCAGCGCTGATATTATCTTAAGAAGACTTTCACCTCGATGGTAGTTGGTCGAGGGTGAAAGTTAATTTTTGGGTTTTTCATAAAAAGTATAAAATAAAATAAAGTGTGTAACATTTTATTTTATTTTGTTTTGAAAGTCCCATGTGGAAGTTTCATAGGTGGGGACCACCATAATTAACCTCCCATGAGAGGTTATTGTGGTGAGGACCACCCGAGTCTATCCTTCCATGAGATATTAAGGTGTTGGGGACCACAGAGGCTTAAACCTCTAGAACTCCCCTCTTAATGAGGGAGAAACCTATCAACTCCCTCTTTAATGTGGAGGTGCCTCTTGAGATTCCTCCATATTAATTGTGGCAATGTCATATATTAATTTTTCCAACATGTGTGTGTGTGCCAAAATAATTTTTTCCTAAGTTAAATTATATTGGAACCTCTTTATTTTGGTGGGAAAAGGAGAAGGAGAGAACTCTTTGGATAATCGTGGAGAATCTCATCCTCCAACAAAGAAAGCCTTCTACTACAAAGAACCAACAAATGATCTCGGGATCGAAGGCATGTGGATAGCATGAAGAATGCCGATATCTTTGACTTCCTCCAACATGGGATGTCTTCATCTACAATGAATCGACATCCGTACATCCTTCTTGCGCCAAAGTCATCGAACAATACAAGGTAGGGGGTTATTATTAAATTCTTGAATTCTCTTGTTTAATTTTCCTCGTTCCTGGAAAGAATGGAGAATGTGGATCAACCAAAATGAGTTGATCCATGATTCATATTAAATTGAAGACTTTGTCGTTATTGGCTTCTGTTTTTGTTGAGCCACTTGCTATCGCTCTAATATGGAGGATGCGGGCCAAAAAAACATGGCCCAACCCCTCATTCATTTTTTCTTATTGTATTCTTCATGATGGAAGAAAGAGTCGTACACCATGATGACGAACGAAGAGAGAGGCCAGTTAAACCGGTCGCTGGTGAAGGTACGGCGCCCCACCATCCCGCAGCTCCGCAGCCGCCACCACCGTCCATGGTGGAGCCACCACCCATGTCCATGCCACCTAAGCTATTGTCGTCATTCTTAGCCAAGTCATCTCACATAGCCTCGCCACCCGAGTCGCCGCTACAGTCTGTGGCCCCACCACATCACCCGTGGCCTTTCCAAGCCACTCCGCGCCCTCCACCCTTCCGGCCGAGCCGCCCCACGCCCTCACGGAACCCCTTAGCTGAGCCACCCTCATTTTACCCACCAGGCCAATCCACCCTTGCAGCACCCTCCGTATCCAAGCTGCCCTCGTGACAGCCCCCGTGGCCCTCCGTGGCCCCTCGTGGCCTGTCGAAATGTCTAGCAGGCTGGGCCGCCCAGCACGGGCCTAGACGGACCCGACGGGCTGGACCGTACCCAGCGGGCCGGGTCGAACCCAACAAGTCGAGCCAAACCCAACAGGCCAGACCTAGCGGGTCGGGCTGAGTCGACCCAGGCAGGGTCGGTCCGACCGGGTCGGACTGGACCTAGACCCACTACGACCCATTTACACTCTTTTGGCCATAACTTTGTCACCGGACGTCCGTTTGACGAACCATCAACTACGCTGGAAAACCTGGAGAGAGACGGTATCTTTGGTATACCCAGAAATAGTTTTGTATAAAGTTGGGGAACGGTCGGGTTGGATCAAGCATGAATCCAACCGGGCCCTCAGGACCAAAATGGTAATAACTCACAGACCGTGCATCTGTTTAACGCACTGTCTATTGGGTTGAGACCCCAATAACATGGAGAAACATTGAGATAATTCTTCGTGGGTCATCGTGGTAGTTAGAGAATTGACTAGTGGCTTTAGAAGCAGACTCTCTCAGAGGCGAGCAAGCCTAGTCCAGAAACCCAGTAGCTGGATGTGACGAGAAGAGTTCTCCAAGTGATCCTGTGTGGGTTAGCTCCTAGTGATCCTATGCGGGTCAGCTACTAGCGATCCTATGTGGGTCAGATCCTAGTGATCCTATGTGGGTCAGCTCCTAGAAATCCTGTGTGGGTTAGCTACTAGCGATCATGTGTGGGTCATCTCCTAGAAATCATGTGTGGGTCAGCTCCTAGCGATCTTGTATGGGTCATCTCTTAGCGATCTTGTGTGGGTCACCTCATAGCGATCCTATGTGGGTCATCTCCTAGTGATCCTATGTGGGTAAGATTCCAAAAATACTGTGATGGTCAACAGTAGAGCCTCTCAACAGAGAAATATGATTCATTAGATATAACTAATCATCTCTACTATCATACCTAAGATATACCTGGTTTGAGCTGAGTCAGTACGTTTATGTTTTCCTCATGATTGAGATATATTACTTGATAACTTAGATATATGTATGGGCATACACCTATGTAGGATTATTTTTTGTTTCATACTTTGTGGTTTATCCTTGGTGGATTTTGTGAGACCTTGAGGGTCTTGTGGTCCCTACAGAGTATCGTTATACTAACCCCTACACGGGCTATATCCGTACCTTGTTGTGTTGGATGCAGATGATGGACAGCGCTGACTGAGGATGAGGGTACTAGGACTAGAGGTAGCTCGAAGGTGGACATTAGACGAGGCGAACCACAGAGATGGCTGTTCATGAGTTGTACCTACCCTTCAGGTAGGAATCGTGGTGTGTGATCCAGGAGCTGATTTTCACCTATCAGTCATCTTGTACTTTCCAGTTTTCCTTGTACTTTCCAGTTGGGCTTGTATTCTGGCCCCTTTTACTTAATTTACTCACTATGTTTACTATTCAGTTACTTGAGTTCTTATCTTGTTGTGTGCTTGATTGTGTGTGTTTCAGGTTATAAAGGCAATGCCTTCCCAGTTTTAGGGAATACGCCTTCGGTGCAAGTCGCTAGCCCCTGCCTTATGGAAGGCGGGCTTGGGGTAGTCACGGCATGGGCCCCTGGGGATGGGTCGTGACATTTTCCATGGAATATTATTTCTTTATACCCTCCTTTACCACATATGAAAAATATTCCCCTTTGTTTAATACATTTTACCAGGTGCTTTTTCATTAATTATTTACACATTGGTTGTTGAACATTTTTACCTTTATGATATATATAGTTACCCTTCTTTTTCTTAAATAACTATTACATAATTTTAAAGATAAAAAACATAAAATAGTTACACATAGAGGATCAAAAGGTTTAGTGTCATGGGAAAACTATGATAATATATAAATTGTACAACATAAAACATAAACATTTATTTAATTCCTTCTTCTCAATCTTCTTATTGTCCCTTGAAATATCCTTAGTACATGTTGTCACCTAAGGATATACATCAAAAAGTGGTGACATAAAATCCCAGTAAGAGGATATATAAGAACATGAAATAATATAACATGGGGTGAGAATAATGATAGCATATAAATAGGATCATAATAATGAGGGGATGAATTATGAAGAAGTATTGAAATTTTTCAATGCATAAAAATGAAACATTATGTCTTAGTGGTCAACTACCACGCATAGTTTTGAACAGATATAGCATCATGTTCACACATATTTCACATTACTCATGAGATACATTACATTACCCAATTCATTGGAGTTCTATATAATTTCTATCTCACCAATTACATCAAAACATTTTCATTATGTTATATAATTCTGGGTGCACCCATCACATCATAACATTTATATTACACTATATAATTCCAGGCACACCCATCACTTCTTAACATTTACATTATCATTCATGCCACATAAAACATATATCAATATTGGGAATAAAATAAACCATATAAAGTAACGGGTTTCATTTCATAAATATTACATTTATAGACTTTGGGTTCCCAAATAAAAGAGGGAGTAATATACATGATATAAGAATCATCAACCTTGAGTGAGAAGTAAACAGTGTGTTTTTTTAAGAATTATTTTGGAAAACATTTTGGATGTCATAAATTCAAGTATAAAACATGTATATCCTAGAAAAAAGTAATAAAATGAAGGATAAATTATATTTATGGAATATCCATATTGTAAATTGGGTGAAATATGAAAAACCAAAAGGAAGAGGGTTGGGTTTGAGAATTCCCCTTACCTTTTGTCTAAAAGATTCCTTTAGGTTAATATCATATACAATCACATTAGATTCATTAATTAACAATTTGAGAACCTTTTATACATGAATATTATTCATTATCCCTTTATTATTATTTTTATGGGCCTTTGGTGAGTTATAGAGTTTAATTTCATCGTTCAGGAGTGTTTTTTTTCTTAGATTTTATGATCGGTCCTCTTGTATACATGAATGTAAGTTCGTTTAAAATGTGGATAAATATACAAAATTTTTATAATATATTATTAATGATATTACATAAGCTTAAATTATCATACAAAGTATTTGGTTATATAACCTAATGATGATCCATTAGATATAAGTTAATGATGATCGTCTTAGGTTATTTTTGGTGGTTTTTCGATGAAAATGATTTTTTTTGTTTTATCATTTAGTATTATTTTTATAATTTATTTATAGAACATAAAAAGGGTTAAAACATACATACTGAAATATTTTGTAAAATATTTCATGGTCTTATTAACATCCTTAAATGTTTTTAATGAAAATGAAAGTGCATGACCCATGATGTTGATAATTTGACACATCACGGGCAATGATTTCATTTTTAAAATAAAAGAGAGGTAGGGAGAGAGGGAGGAGTTTAATGAGGGATATTACCTGAGCATGAAATAATTATAGTATATTTAAGTTACTAGGGTTTTAATTCCTTTTTTATTAAGGTGGGTGAGTAGAGAATAATAAAATAAATGAAATTGAAGGGAAAATAAAAGAAAAAGTGAGAAGATTTACCTCTTGAATTATCCTCTTGAGATCCTCCTCTGGGAACCTAGGCTTGGTATTTTGATTATAAAAATAGATCTTGGACATGGGGGAGGTTCTAGGGATGATTATTGGTCATAATTTAGGAAAGTCTCAAAGCATGAGAGGTGTGAGGAGAAGAGGGTGTGAGGGGCGGTATTTACAGTAGATGAGAGAGGTGTTTTCTCGTTTTTAAATTCATTAGTTTATTATTTTTCTCAAGATTGGAAATAGTTTTGATTATTGAGAATAAATACAGAAATTATATCATGTCAGTTCAAACCAATGGTTCTTATATCAGAGATGACATGATGAATAGTGTATTTAGCTTATAAAGTATATATACCATAAATTCTGTATTTCACTATTCACAAAAAATTCTAGTAATTCAGAAAAATCCCAAAAATTCACCCAAATAATTTTTTGACTTATAGAATTAAAAAATGCAATCCATTTTATGAAAATTATTTTCTGAATATGAGTAATTTAGTTTTTAATTAAAATCAAAATTTACTTGGAAAATACAGATTTTAAAATTATAACTAATTTTATAACACATTAAAAAATTACTTATAGTTTCACAAAATTATTTTAAAACCATAAGACATAATAATATTAATTTATGAATACATTTTATGAAAATAAATTTTCTTTTAAATTATTAAATTTATTATAAAATTGTAATTAATTATTTATGACTTATAAAAATACCAACACTTAATTAATAATTTTTAGAATATTTATTTACTTAAACTATTATATAATTATACCATAATTTTATTTATAATATTCCTAAATTTTATTTATACTTTAATAGGTGTGGTTACCATTCATTTATCTAGTTTACTATTTATATGGGTCATATTACTATTCCTAACGTCAAGATATTATTTCATTGGTATTGGTTCCATAACTTCTAGAAATACTTCTTATTTAATTATTTCTTCATTTATAAAGTTTTTATTATGGTATCTAGGTGATTTCATATGATTTATACTATATGGAATTACTATAATTAGGGAAAAATTCCTTTGATAAAATTTTGGGTCATTATAGTCTCTATTTCCTAAACTTTCATAGATATTTATTTCTCACTTATTTGATGTGTTATGAAACTCAACTAAGTTCAAGTTGGTAAAAATAACTCATGATAACTGTTTAATAAAAATAGAGTTTTCACTACTACTCATATTCTATTCAGTTGATCATTCCTTCAACCACCATATTTTCCTTCACATCCATTATTAATTCTATTCTTACGGGATCAAACCATTTACTAAAACCAAGAGGTTAGTGTGAGTATATCAATAAAAATACAATAATCCATCATATGAAGAGGATAAACAGTAATATATCATTAAAATTTTTATATTTAACTATTTAAATTTATCCAAAATAACTATAATTCTCCCAAACATACTAACCATTGTGGTTATAGATGAATTTTAACTTATGCTCAAATAATATCCTGTCTTCTAAATCTATCTAAATAATTTATGTGATACAAATTATAATGAACCAACCATAAACATTACATAATCATGAGTTTTTATTCAATAATTAATTTTTTTTATAACTGGGAATCTTTATGTTTTAGAGTTTTAGAGAATTGGTTCATAACTCATACCCAATAAATCCATAAATTGAAATTGAACACTTATTCTTAGTATCCATTTTTTCTCACAATACAAAACATTTAAAATCAAACATATTTTCTTTTCATGAAAAATCTTTATTAATTTTAACTTTTCCACTTCATTGTTCTTACCCATCCTTAAACCCCATTAAAAACATTTTAAAATATGGAATGAGAAAAAAAATATCAATAATTGACATATAATAAATAGGAATTAAACAAGTTAGTGCATGAATACTTATAAAAATTTTCTTTTTTGAAAGTAATATTTGGGATCAAAATTAAAATTTCATTACTCAAGAAATCAACTTCTCTGCCAAAATATTTTCATAAAACATTTCATTAGAAATCTTTAAAGTAAAATAAAACTCATAAAGGTTTCTTTTAAGTTGTGCAAAACACATGAAAACATTTTTACAAAGTCATACTTTCCACCCTTAAGAAGTGGCATATACTTTCCTTTTAACATAAGATAATTATATTACCTTGAAAAATAAAAATATTTTCACAAAAACCCATAGTAATCATAGATAAATTATATAGGTAACTTGGGAAATAATTTTCCATATCACTATTAAAAATAGAATATCCAATATGGTATACATCCATACCCAATGAATTGGAGGGTTATCATATACCCACCCATCCTTTTTTATAATAAAATAATCCATCCATGGTTTAAAATAGAACCAACCCTAATGAAAACAATTAAAAGGAACTATAACATAATTATAACACATAAAAGCTTAAAATTACCATCATTACTCGCATAAAAATATTCTTTTCACCCATAAGAAAAAACATGTTTTGAAATATCCATTATATTTTAAAACCCTTTTTGAAAATAACCACCACATAGGTAAGGAGGGTTTCCCTTTGATGAAAACATGTAACCTTATAAATTAATTCCAATTACAAATAATAGTTATAGTGGTGGGAAAAATTGATGTCGTTGAACATGTTAAAATAAAAGATTCATTTCATCTCTTGTAAAGAAATTCAAAAAGTTCCATATAAAATATATAAAAAGATTATATTTGAAAATATTTGAAATAAAGTAAAAATTGATATAAAATTTCCTTTATAATTGTTTCATGTAAATAAAAATACATTAATAATATATTTTAAAAAATGTGGATATGGAATAGAAAGAGTTTGAAGGGAAACTATAAAATAATATTTTTAATAGAAAGTCATTTACCTTGAGTCTGACTCATGTCATTCATTATTTATATTCCTAAATAATAAAATTTTGATAATTATTTAGATTATTAATAACAATTTTATTTTTTATTTTTCCTTTTACCATGTCATAATCAATTACATAATCATTTAATTTCAGATCGAACATTTTGATGATATTTGACTCAATGTCCAAAATGAATTTGATATGTTCAACATGGTCAAAGTGGTCACTATTAAATCATATATAAAACAATAATAAAGACATAATTATCATTTTTACACATAAATTATACTTTAAAAACCAACCATTATATATGGTTATAAAAAATGAAATATGTTATAATCATGGAGACGATAGACTGTACTTACCCATGTGTAACATTTCCATTTTTCAAAAATCATTAGGGAAATAAGGTAAGTATTGTTTTATATATCCATAATTATCATAATAACATAAATAACATATAAATTCCTTAAATATACTTATATATATCATTCATGTGATGTGGTGATTAAAAACACACATTGCTTCGGGGAGGTGGTTGTCCACACACGCGCATGAATGACATTATCATTTTTTAGTGAATAGAAAGGTAAGAAATTGAATAATATATTATATTTTAAAAATGATAAATATTTTATTATTATCATATATATATATATATATTAAATTCATCATTAGAACCATTTGTAATATGAGGTTACGGAAAATGAGTTATATTGGTTCACAAGGTGGTAGTCTTCCGTGTACACTGAAAATGGTTTCATTTCCCACGTTATGGAAGAGGATATAGATATATGTTATGGAATTAACATAATAAAATAATATTATATTAAATATACTGGAATTTTTATTTCATAATGGTTAAATAATGTTATATAGAAGTATAAGAATAAATAAAATGAAAACTCTTGATTAAGAACGAAAACTCTTCTTCTGATAACCTCTTATATTTCACACCAAAATCCTTCCTAGGAAGTTTTCCTGATTAAAAAAGGAAACTATGAAATATATAGTGAAGTAAATAAGGTTTTTGGTAAGTTATTTAAATAGAAAAAATGTTTTTTATGTGTGAAGAAAAGAGGAGAGGAGGTGTCGTTTTATAAGAGAGGGGTGGGGCACTCTTGGAATTTCTCAAAGTATTAAATTAATATAAATTAATTTTCATATTAAAAAGGATAAAAATTGATAATATTAAAATATAATATGTTTTTTAGTATAAATATTATCATATAATAAGAATTTTATAAGTTTAGGTGATGTTCTCACGTGATCTTTTTGTTTTAATCTTTGTTAACCCTTTTTGACAATTACCATGTAATTAAATTTTTTACTATTTAGCGGTAGAGAAAATTACCATAAAAATAAAAAGGACCATAAATGGACGATGTTTTATATTATCAACCATATCCCATTTACTTTTACAATTATAATATTTTTATGAATTTTAAATCATTTAATAAAACATTGTTTATTATAAAATATCATGAATGTCATTTTTAACACTATTCATTTATTTTGACTTCAAAAACATCAAGTAAAATATGGAATATGGATATATTATTTTCAAACACCAAAAATATATTATAATTATCTAAAGAAAATTATACAAAAAAATTCATTCAATTTATATTACTTTTAATATTTTTAAAATCATTTATTTAATTTTTATATCAACTGATGGAATATTGTGTTAGCGTTGTGCAGGAGATTAAAGTAATCATATAATTTATAAAAATAATAAATAAATTTATATAATGAAAATAATTTCAATATTCTCATAATTACATTAATATTTTTCCAAAATATGATTTTTTCCAATAAGAACACAAGAGATATATTTCAAAGTAAGAGGGTGGTATTTTTTTTACATTACTTAAAGTATTATATTGGTCACTTTTAGGGAAAATGTAAAATAAAAAAATAAATAAAAATAATAAGTTCATAATTTTGGAAATAAATTCATTCATTAATACTTAGGAAAAAAAATTGTCATTAACATTTAGTTTTAACCTAGGTTATTTCCATTTACCCTTTTACTGTGGTGACAAATTGTTTCTGATTTTTAATATTTATTAAAATAAAAATAAGTTTAATTTATTAAATAATATTAATTTTTATGATTAAAAATATGTAATATATTTTAACAAATTAAATATCAATATTTTTTTGAAATTTATTTTATAATAATCTCACAAAGCACGACATAAACCATCTTATCAGGAAAATGTGTTTTTCAAGTAATATATTATCTTAAATTAACTCTATGACAATAAATTATCATTATATGAATTTAAATTTATATAAATAGATAAATAATATATAAATTTAATTTATATACTTCCTCATTGGGGTTGTTTTATTTAGTTATAATTATAAATTTTATGCACTTAAAAATATTTTTTTTGAAGAATGTGCTTTTAAGCATAAAAATAAACTTATACTGAAATCATGAAAATTTATGATTAAAATGAAATTGATTAGATTATTATAAATAAAATGGTTTATATGTAGCTTTAATATCAAATTCAAAATATAATGGGGCTTTTAAAATTACTTTATTTAATGAAAATAAATTACAATATTTGAAAAATCTGTTGTTTCTATTATTCACTAAAAAATAAATTTTTTCAAAAAAATCAGAAAATTTCATCCTAAGTAAATTTTAATATTATAATTTCAAAAATTATTTTCATTTGATATATAACATTTCCAAAAATTGGTAAAAAAATAATTATAATATTTTTTCATAAAAATTAACACAAATAGTTTTTGAAGAAAACATATTTTTGATGAATAAAATGACTTTTCTAAAAATTGAGTGATTATTTATGATGAATATTTCCATAAATTTATATAAAATATGAAATTTTTATATACTTAATGAATTATTTAATCCTATTCTTACAAAAAAATTTAATGGCTAGGTTATAACATTCGTATTTAAATAATAATATTTCATGGTTCATTTAGACTTGGTGTTCCATGTTGTATGCGCCATCAAACATAGGTTTCCTTTTAAAATTTCAGGGTGTTACATGGCGTGTACATAATATTAAATATGAAATTAGAAAATGTTTTATAATTATATTTTATTTATGAATGTTTTATAAATGTTTATCTCACGTTTAAAAATCTAAATTTTTCATTTAAAACCATATTCCCTACTACATACATGTTTAGAAAATTGTTTAAGAAATGTGAATATTATATATTCTATAGTTCAAAAATATTAAATTTCTTTTAGGAGATAGAGGCTTATGGTTAGAATACCTACCTACCTAGAATCATATGCCTTGTCTTAACTGGTGAATGTGGTTGGTTATATATCACTCTGGGCATACTCATGTGAATAACTCTATACCTATAAAGACTTGGGATTTTCATACATAGATAGTACATATTTTTATATGAATATTCAATATAATTATAAAATTTATTCTTGGGGACCATATTGATTTAGTGTCTTTTGATACTAGATATAAAATCTTATTATTTCATAAAATATCATCAATATTTCTCACACAGATCTCTCTATTTAGTACTCTTCATAGACATACCCTAATTAAAAAAATTCTTCAGAACCTAAGGAAATTAAACATAAGAAATTGTGAGATTAGATTATTAGTAAGTATAAACAAGGTTCATATTAATGATCACCTAGTCATAGCACGAGTATAAGGGTATGGGAACTTGAGATTAACATTTGAAAACCATTCCCTATAAAGAATATATCATAATTCTGAGTCATGAAACTAAACATAGTAGTTTATAAGACATGAATCATAATGGAAATCTATGAACATAATCCATGAGAGAGAAACATAGAAATAGTAATTTTTTTAAAAAACCAAATATTATAACATTTTTAGGATGTATAAATATAAATAGGTACATTCATTAAGTTATGGACAATAAATTAGGTCCTCACCTAAATTAATGGACATGAAATCTAAGCCTGTGAAACATATTATGGAAATTAAGTCCAGGTATAAGAATAAACTTACGGTAATGAAAACCAGGGCTATTATTAATCTTATATAAATAAAAAAAATTCAACATATGAAATTATGAATATGAAATTAGGTCCACACAAAACATATTTACTCATCAATTATCTATATTTACCCAATTCATTAGAAGGATATATAATTATGGGAATATCCATACCATAATAAAAATAATAATTATGTGTTCTATAATATGAAAAAATATTAATTATATCATAATCCATTTAAAGGTAATGGGTTATATAAACATTTCATCATAACATAACCCCTGGAAAAGAAATGGTTTTCCCAAGCGTGACTTGTGGGAAGAAGTAGGTTTCATAAACATATTGTCATTATAATCATAACCCATAAAAATAAATTATAGTGATAGTATAATTGGATATATCCCCATTTTATTATAAGTATAATCAAGGGTTATTGATATTTATGAATAAAAATATCATTAAAATATCATTAATTTTTTTTGAATAAAATACCCTTTCCACATTGAAAATCATGTTTTTAAAAATAAATATTTCCAAAATATTAAGGAAAATATTTTCTTGACAAAAACTTTGAATTTTTTTAAATAAATCCTTAAATAATTTATTGTTTATAATGGTAGAAAATCAGTTTATTCTATTTATATTAAAACAAAGATTCCTTTCATATTTTTGGTAAAAAGTCAAAAGTACCCCATTCCAAAAATGAAAAGATGATTCCTTTTTAAAAAAATTAGAAAGTAAAAAAAAATTAAAATTATATTAAAAAATAATTTTAGAATATAAAAAAACATTCTAGAAAACATTTTTTAAAAATATATTCAAAAAAGAGAAAAGATTTTTGATCGAAAAAGAAATTAAGTTGATTTTTATTAAAAACATTCTTTAGGTATATTTAGTTACTATAGAGAATAAAATTAAATGAAAACATGTATTCTCAAAAAATAACCATATTATAATAAAAATTAATGAGTTTATCTATATTTATATTTTAATATTTCATTATTTTAAGTATAATCATAAACAATCTTGATAAACTATGAGATTCTATCATTAAACCCTTACCATTTTTGTAAATGTTTAATAATAAGACTCATAAAAAAACAATATATGGATATGTAAATCACCATAAATTTCATAATAATAATCAAAAAAATAAATTCTAATTTAGTATGTACACCATATAAAAGAAAAAAGTGGTGATTATGGCATGTGTCTCCCAAGAATAAAAGTGAGATGAAAATCTATTACCTCTTTGGTAAATTTTAAATCATAATCCCCATGAAAGATTAAATTAAAATTTAAATTTAAATGTCATGATAATAAATAAATTCAAAATATAACATGTCAAATAGTATGTATATACACCTCATAAAATAATATAGGTGAATAATATAACTTATGTCCCAAAGAAGACAATTTGAGAAGAAAATCATTTACCACTTTGGTAACTTTTGGATCATAAGACCCATGGAATAATAACATTAAATTAAACTTTAAATATCATGATAATAAATTAATTAATTATATAAAATGTAAAAGGGTATTTATATACACCTCATAAAATAATATAGGTGCAAAACAGAACTAATGCCCCAAAGAAGGAAATTTGTGACCAAAATCTCTTACCTTATATCTGACTTCCTTCGTACATGTTTCATCCTTCTATATAATAAATATTTAGTTATTATAAATATATTAAATATAAATAATCATTTATATAATAATATATATTACTTATAAAATGTTATCACTAATTTATTAAAAATTATTTATTAAAATCATTGTTTTGGGTGATAACTACTTCATTTTTTATATAAGTTTTGGTTCGATAATCTTAGTGCTTATACATTGATCATGGTTCCACTATACCCATAATTTTAAACATGATATAAATATCAGATAAAATTATTATATAATTATTTATAATAGTCCATAAGATTTGGGGTTAGATAAATGAGTTACATCATTCTTGTAGATGGTAGGTCGTACGTACACATGAATGTAGTTTTTATTTTTTTGATAGATGAAACAATATAAAGGTTAATGGTAATTAACCTTTAAATAATCTTTATAATATCATATATATAATATATATCCATTAAATATATTCTTATTACCATCCATTTAAAACAATAATTAAAAACAAGTCACATCGCTTCACGGATGTGGTAGTCCACACGTACACGAGAGAGATGTTATTGTTTTCCAACAGATTAGCAGGTAAGAAGGTAGATCAAATATTATAATTATATAAGTTTAATTATGTCATGAATATTATACATATATATTAAATCCATAATTACATATATCCTTTAGAGGCTGTGATGGAAAACTAATTACACCGGTTCATGAGGTGGTAGTCTGTCATACAAACAATCGATGATTTCATTTCCCATTTGATGGAAGAAGAGATGGATATAGGTCACGAAATAAAAATAATAAAATATTATTATATATAATAAAATATATTTATTATATTTTAATTATTAATACATTAATTAAGGTGGTAAGAAAATAATTAAAAATAATGATCTTTGTGAAGATGGTTACCTTCACTTAGAAAAACCTCCTTTGGATATCTTATTAAGGACTTTAGGGTTAGTCTTTTGGGAAGATCAACTGCTCTATAACATATATAGTATTTTGGTAGAAATTTATTTTTCATGGGTTTAACAATCCAATTTTTTTATTATGAGTTAATTAATGAGGGTAGGATGTTCCATTTTATAATTGAGAAGGAGTTCCATTTTTATAAATACCCAAAACAATTCAATAACGGTAATTCACTATCAACCCTAATGCCTCAAAAATTGATAAATAATTGAGTTAAAATAATTAAAGGTTGATAAAAACCTCTAAAATACATGTTTTAAACTTTTTATTCCCTTATCCTCTAAGTTTACTTACATTTACCATTTATGTTTTCCCTACTATTACTAGTTTATTTATTCATTTACCAAGGTAATTTATCCTATAAGACAAAAAATAAATGAGAATTGTTAGATAATTTTTTTCCCAATGATTCTAAATATTAAATTAAATTTATAATATTAAAATCCTATGTGTTTTTAAATTAAGTTTAACATAAGTCCATGTAACGCACAAAACCTTACGTTAACCATAATTGCGATAATTAATTTTTACTATTTTTACTATTCATTATGAAATAAAATTAAGTTGACCATATAAACTAATATTAATTTTGATTATTAATAAAATTTAGATTATTTTATCAATTTAAATTCATAAAAGTGGAATAGTTTAATTAAAAATTAAACCCATTAACACGATTAAAAAGTGGTTTTCCAAAGAAAAAAGTTCAATAAGTATAAAATTGTTTTATTTCAAAATTAAAAATGAAATTGAATTAAGTGACCTAAATTTTATAAATAATAATATTATTGAACTTATTTTACTTTTAAAAAATTTTAAAATGAAATGTTACTTTGTAAACACTTAAAAAAAGACAGTTTTCAATAGCAATCATTATCATTCACTATTCATCAAAAAATTAAAGTTTTAAAAATTTATCAAATATACACTCTAAGTTATTTTTTACATTTTTATTCAAAAAACTAATTTCATTTTATCAAATAAATTTATTTAAATTATAAAAACTTTATTTAAAAATAAGCATGCAAAACTTAGCAAAAAAAACATTAAAAAAATACATTTTAAGCATAAAAATAGATTTATTCTTCTCCCAAGCCTAGAAATAATATTTGATGAATGATAAAATATTTTATTGAATATATAATGTATAAATGTTATTAAAATAATTAACCAAGAGTTATTAACTTAAATTATTATTATAAAAACATATTGTGCGCATAAAAACATTTCATAAAAACATTTCCTTTACTTTCAAAAAAAATTATTATCATTGAAAATTGATTGATAAATTGTGAGTTTATTTTATTCATGAGTAAACCATATAATTTTCATAATTTTTTTTATTCCTATTCATACCTTCCAATTTAATGTTAAGGTTATAACCTTCACATTAAATAATAATATTTTAATAGTATATCGAATTTTTTTAAACATAGTGTTTCATATAATGGTATCTAATAAAGAAATTAAATTTATTTGAAAAAACTATTTTATAAAATCTAAAGGTGTTACATTCTCCCTAAATTTAGTAAATTTAATACTCATAATTTGAACTCCTTCTTTGTAATTAGGGTTATAGGATTTTAAAATTCCTTTATAGAAAACCCACATTGTAAATGGGGTCAAAAAACACCCTCTTAAAATAAGTGAAGGAAAATATGATGGTCGTATAGAATGACACATAACTAGGTCTCCAAATAGGATAAAATTAGTGGGAAGTTAAAATATTGAAATTTTAAAAAATAATTTACAAAGATCTTTGATCATAATAAAGTGAATTGTCTAGGGAAATTTAACAAGCACAAAATCATAAAACAAAGAGGTGAGAAAAATACCATTGGTTCACCAAAAATTATGGTAAAAGTTGAAATTGTATTTATTTCAAGATACTTTCACTAAATTTGAGTAATATTCATGATAAAATATACTTAATTTATTTCATTCCTTTTCAAAATCATAATATCATCCTTTGGTTTTTCTTCGATCATTTTTCACTCCATCTATTACTCCAAGAAGTGAATATTTAAGATGAAGTTTTCATGAATGAAGTAGTAAATTTAACTTTTAATGGATCATAAGATCTATAAAAGGATTTAAAGGTATTAATAATATCTCTTTATATTGACCAAAACCAAAAATCATATCACAAGTTATCTAATATGGATAAATACAAAGTATTGAGTTCTAAAAAATCAAAAATAACACATGAAGTTATACTTAACCCATTCCATAAACAGTTAACCCAAAGACTCATCCAAAATATGTATGACCAAAATTGAATCATAAAGATTGGAATTATTTAATCTCACTTCCTTCTATGATAAACACAAAAATTATAATAAAATTATTATAATCACCCATAAAGTCTCATAGAAAATGTATATATCCTAGTAATTTTCAAAAATAAAACCTAATATGCTCAAAAGAGATAATTCATCCTTTATTCGTTAAACAAGATCCTATATTAGAAAAATAAAATTGAAAAAAAAACACATTTCCATTATAATTTGGAGTTAATCCTTTAACAGATAATATTTTCATAGGGATCCTTAATACAAAATCAAACATGAAATTACTAAAACTATAGTATAAAAATCGTGGAAACTAATTATCATATTTCACTTCTATTGTTGTAATTGTATAAACTTTCCCTTTAACCTTTATATTTAGAGGTTATTAAGTCTTATTATCCTGATTAACTCATGGATTTGTGAATTAATTAACATAATTCCCAAAATCATTGTATTTATAGAACTGAAGTATGGGTGGTGTATTATTTTTAACCATCTCTTCATTCCTTCAATTAAATTTATTTTTAACATTACTTTTACAGTTTTTTCACAATGACCAGGTTTCACACTATCATGAACCATACTAGGTTAAACTCAAACCATTCACCTGATTGGGGGCACAATAAGTCTTGAGAGGAGTTCCTGATCCTCTTGGTTTGGAAAATAGTTCTGAGAATCAAGCATAACTCAATTGGGAATTATTTAGCTCATAAAAACAAATTAATAAATTAGAATGAATAAAACTAATATAAGAAGTAGATAAGAAATGTGCAGTTGAATAGATAAAATTAAACACTAGAAATACCACCATGTGACCTTGTGAGTCACCACTAACCACAAAATCATTGTTGGTCTATGAGTGAATCATATCTTGGTGTTAAACCGAAAGCTAAAAATGATAGAGGTATAGGCGTGAGTATTAAAACTTTGTAGGCATGATCAAATAAACAACACCCTATGCCTTTCCTATAAAGATAAATACAAATAATTATATTTTGAAAATAGGAATATTAAAATAATGTTTTCTAAAAATTAAGAAAAAAACAACCATCTTCCACTTTAAGTAAAACCACATTATATCTCATTTTCAATTTTCTTCAAAATAAGAATAACATTTCAGAAAATTCCTTATATAAGATGACTAGTGTTAAAACTACTTTCTTAATATAAAAATACAATATAAATTCTATTCTATTCAATAACTGAAAAATAGAGAAAAGTTAAACATGTTTTTATTATTTTACATATATAAATAAAACTAAACAAAAGATCATTTAAAAATAGTGTGATAAAAACAAGAGTAAAAGAGAGAAAACACCCTGGAAATCCAAATGTAACTAGGTTAGTTGGTTCCCTAGGATCCTCAAAATCTCAGTGATCAATCAAGAAAGAAATTTCTCATGCATGATCTACTATAGATGTCCAATCCAATGTCCAGGTAGTCCCTATAACATCATATTCTTTGTTAGTGTTGTATCTTAATCCAGTCAGGGAGACCGGGATGGGACCTTTCCAACTCATCGAACATACTAGTCCTTATTCCAACCACCTAGGTACCCAAGTTTCCCATGTTCTTTATTCAAATGGAGGTGAGTTTTTATCAATCTATCAAATACATAGATATCACCTTATATGAAAAAAATCATACACCTATCACCTAATAACACTCTTTTAAGTATAACCCCATACATTTTTAAATAATAACACATCCTAGAAGAACCATTACCATTTCTAGAGGAATGCCTTAAGATGGGTTTTCCAATTTCATAAAAAACAAAAAAATCTAATAGGGACTCATATATTTAATATTAGAAAACCAATAGAACGTTGAAAAAATACTTAACATTTTAGAATAAGATTTAAAACATATTTTAACATGAAAACCCCACATATAATCTGATGTAAAATACGTAAAAAATGAAACAAAATTTATAAGTGACACAACCAATTATTATATCATATAAATAATAAATAATAATAAAAATAAAAAACACAAGAAATCATGGAATTCAAATTAAAGGATCTAACATAAGTAACCTACCTAAAAACATGTTTCCTATGATGATGGTGGCTCAAACCCACTTCAAATAGGTCCAAAAAAGCAAGAGGGACAAAGAAGGACTATGGCAAAGAAAAAACATCTTTTACACTTGAACACACACACACACACACAAACACACTGATATATATATATATATATAAATACCCCTAGCTTCATTATACAAATTCCTCTCTCCATGATATATTATGTAAAAAGATGGTATATATATATGAATTATCCATAAATATGTGTTTAAGTATCCTTCATGAATGGTGGTTGAAATATTCCCCAAATAGTTCAAATGTATATTAAGAAAAAACAAAAAATCCAAAAATTAAAAAATCCCTAATTAAAAATTGATCTAAAGAATAAAAATGGAAGAAAGCTTACCTAGAACAAAAGTAAAACTCACTGTATTCACTATACAAGACCCAAAAACACCGCCACAAGATCCATGGAGTCTCACATTACCAAAAGGATTCCTAATGGAAAAACCCCTCATTAAGAATGGATCACAAGAGAAATTGAACTATACCCCAAACCTAGGGTTTGGTCTAATATGCAGTGCAATGTGATGGAGGAAATGAGAGGAAGGGGAAGAAAGAGGTGATAGAGAAGGAGAATTACTTAACTGTAAATATTGAACCATGAAATGACATGAAAATCAAACGCCCAAAGGGAGGGAAGAAGGGAGACCAAGTGCACCAAGAGGGAGAGGAGGGGGTTGGGTCGCATGATGTAGAAAGGAAAGGGGGAGTGTTAAAATAAATAATAATAATAATAAAATTTTTATTATTGTAATTATTATATTTAAAATGTTGTCTATATATATATATTTAAATACCAGACATAGAGCATTGTTTGTCTGTATAGTTTTCTATACTATGTGCTAACTTTGAGACACCTCAATCCAAGAGGGTGGGGAGTCTACATAGACTCTAAGGTCTAGTACATAGTTTTGTGCCTGACTATGTAGCCTGGAAAAAACCATTATATAGGTCGCATGATTTTTCTTAGGAAGGAACCCAATTTTCCCAAACATTTCACCACTAATGTGGAACCCTAAGGCCTTCCAAAATTTCTACATTTGTGAGGGAAACACCCAAAAAACTATAAAATAAAAAAAATACTAAAAATAAATAAAATAATAGATAATTTCAACATGATGTGTGACATTTCTCCCCACCATTGACACTCTCCCTCCATAATGTCCCAAAATTTTTATTAGTGGAGACATGAAGAAAAAAAACACGTCCCAAATAGAAATCTTGACCACCAAAAGACAAAGAACCAAAAAATCACTTTCCACCCAAAACCTGAAACTCCAAGACCCCAAGAAGCTAGTAATACCATCCTCAAGGAACCAGCTTGATGTCGAAAGAAACAACTAATGAGGCCCAAATACTTGTACCACTAAACTAATGAACTAACAATGGGGAACTCACATCTCCTAACATAACCTCAAAACAAGGAAAACCCTAGAACCTGATATATAAATAACTAAAGAAACCCATCATGGTCTATTCAGGATCTCCACAAGCATCTGTCACATGACCTTTTACCCAGGTTATCTAACCACCACTATGATCGAGGTTGGTCTTGGTGGGAATAAGAGGTTTTCCTCATATAGAGATATTTGAAACCCAGTTTACTATAAAGAATTTCTATAGTGGTATATCCACCATGTTAAATTCTAGTAGAACATCAATTTCTGAATTGAATCAACTTTCTGAAACCATAAAAAATCAATGACAAAAAATATATGATGTACGGGAGAACAAATTCCACCATCCACAATGACAAGATTTGGTATCTCACAAAAAATGTACATCCATTTTAATAGAGTTCTCCATATATGACAAGGATGAAAGATTCCACTAAAAGAGAATGTTTAGATAAATAACATAGGAAAACTCCAAATGATTTGAAGAAGAAAAGGAACAAAGGGCTCCTAGGAGACACCACCAACACCAACCAAGAACTGTAAGCACTTACTAAGACCTAAACATGAAAGACCACTCTAAGATTAAAGATAAATGGGAAAAACCAATCAGATTAGGGTGATTAGACATGGATAATAATTCCCCTAACAACCATGACTTAATAATAATGATGATCAATAAAACAATTGGCCCTCTCAAAGAAGTTATCAGAGGGGAAACCCAGAGAAACAGTTATTCATAATTTCCTCAATTATTTAACTACCAAAAACAAGAAAATATTATATTTCTAAATGGTAACCACTATGATCTCCAAAATGGAATGATTTAAAAAAAATAAAACTATACCAAGGAAAAACTTTGATCATTTCCACATCGACAACAGAATCAACATGTTGGTTTACATCCACCACACATGGGATCTTCTCCAATGCATAAAAATATTCACTGTGAGGCCCACGTATAGAGCCTTGATGTCTTGAAGCATCTTATGCCTCAAATTTAGGAGTAGTTAATCCTTGAATGAAACCTATTTTACCATAAAATCTACTTATAGAACTTATTTAGGTGGCCCAATTGACCTCACAAAATGGAACATAAAGACAACCCAAAGTCCAACCTACCACTTCTTACCAGGACTTTTATGGGGAATAATCCAAAGAAAAGAAACATGGAACCAAATCAAAACACATCATAATCCAAAATTATATATTTTAATAATAGTTAAAACATCTATACTCAAAATACCAATCCAAAAAATATTCTTAACACATTAAAATAAATCCACCAAAGAATATTAGAAACATGAAAATAAAACACCAAATAACTGCTCACTCACTTTTCAAAACATTGAAATTCCACTGTGAAAACCATTTTTAGAAAACATAGCATTGCTTAAAAAAAATTACCTACCATTGAAATTCCATGAATCTTAACATATATAAATTCCCATTAAAGATTAAGCACTCATCCACATATACCACAAACTATCCACTTTCCACATGTGTACATCTATATATGTGATCATTCGTATGAATAACAGGGGTCAATTTTAAAAAATTCTATTTACAAAATAGAATCTTCAATCTAAATTGAAATTCCAAAGCAAATTTATGTGACCTTTTATCATCCAAAAAAACATTTCCAAACTCCCAATTTCCATGAAAATTCTATTTCACATCTCACAAACATTCAAAAAACCCAAAAATTTTCCACAATGATTTAATTTTCAAAAGAATCTCTATTTCCAAAACAACCCATTTCATTTTCAAACAATTAAAGGTTTTCATTTTGTAAAACAAGCTTTGATAAACTAGATTCCATTTTAAAAATCAATAAGAAACACCCCAAAATTAATTCACCCCAATCATTAATAAAAAACCAAATAATACCACCACTCATTAGGTAAAAAATCCAATAAAAATAAATATACCTACTACAAAAGGCCTGTATTCATGGTTTAGAATATTATGTTCTAATGTTATGAGAAAAATAGAGAATAACAGAGGTAGTTTCATGGTCTAAAAATGGTTTTATAGTCTATAAATAGTAACCATGCATTCTATAAGTCCCTCCAAAAATCCTCTCCAAACATTGGAGTTTCTCAAAATTAGACACCAAATTTCAAATAAAATCATAAACACTCAAATAATACCAAAAAACACAAAAACATCCAAGAAAAAATGTCGTATTTTGATGCAAAACAATTTCATAAGACCCTAGAAATTATATATTCCTTCCAGATAGTCTTTGATTAATCACGTATAAGTGATTGACCATTTTAATTATGATAATACTATCTCCAAAATACTAGACATCCCCCATTAACAAGTGATAACCCTCTAATACCACTTTTTCACGAACCAACCTGAGTCGACCCAAAACTGGTCACCCAAGTCGGCCTGTTACAAGGTCTAAGAGGTGTTCCCAATCCTCCCATGATAGAAACTAGCGTTGGGAATCATGCATAACTTACTTGGGAATAATTTAGCCTATAAATACTAGATAAATAAATCATAATAAAAAACAAATATTGGTAGTGGAAAATAAATGGGAAACTTAAAAGATAAAAGTAAACACTATAAATACATCTATCTGACCTCATGGATCACACACAACCAAAGAACCACATTCACCCCATGAGTGAATCATAGTTAGAGCATGCATCAGAAGAAAAAAAAAGGATATAGGTATAGGCATGAGTATTAAAACTCAGTAGGCATTCCTAAATAAACCACTCCCTATGTCTTACCTTTAAATATAAATCCACATCATGCTATTTTTGATATAATATATATATAAATATGGTTTTATATTCTATAAGAAAAAAAATACAAACTTATTTTTTAAGTAATAATACTTTTTATAAAAATTTCAAAATAGTTTTTTTAAACATGAAAGACACTACATTAAATTCCTTATAATAGTTAACCAGGGTTAAAATAGGTTTCTCAATATGAAGAATTATATAGAAATGTAATTCGATAAAGAAACTAGAAATGTGGATAAGGGTACTAAAATGAATGAAGGTGTTAGTATGCCTCTTGATTTACCATCTTAGAAAGTAGTATCTGGAGAAGGTGTAATGAAAAATGAGATACATTATAAACATGATTCTATGGAGAAACCATAATGTTTATCCATGATTGATACTAACAGACAATTTTAGTAGGATCAGAGAGTGAGTGATGGTTATCAAGATGTGTATATTCCTGGAAAATGGAGGGGATATCTCTGATAGAGAAAAGGAAAATGATAGTGCCATAATCAGACCTTCCTATAGTGACATTGTTTAGGGTGGGAAGAAGAAGGTGTTTGGAAATGAAGAAGTTATGTCTGTCTGAGAAAGAAGAAGGTCAATGAAGGACTATTCATATCTACCAAAGCCGGTGTCTGCCAGGTATTCTATCAGGAAGGAAGGTGGGGTTGTATCTAGTTTGAAAAAGGGTATGCAATCTTCAAAGGAGTTTCTATCTTTGGATGAATTGAATATTATAAATAATATTCCAAGATTATGAACCATTATGAATGCTTAGAGTGGGAATCGACTACTCTGGAGGAAGAAATCTATCATGGATGTGGGAAAGGGAATACGTTTTAAGAAACGTAGTTGTATTTTGTAGTTTTTTATAGTTTATTGTTGTAATTTTATTTTATTTTAAAAAATGGTCAGAGGTGTGCCTCTCACTGAGCTTTTCTGTTAGTGTTGTAGTATAATTTTGTTGTGGAACCTAGGATGGGGACCTTCCTACATGTCTAGAAAATTATTCTTTTATCCACCCATCTACCTACCTAAGGTTCCCAAGTTCTCTATTCAAATGGAGGTGAGTCTTTATCAAAATAGAATATACACACATATCACATTTTATGTAGAAATAAACTATACCACTCTCACCTATGATGTCCCTTTTAAGTATATACCCTTACCTTTTCAAAACACACAACAACTCACAAAACCCAATACCATTTCAAGGGGCATGTTTTAAGAGGGGTTATCCAATTTTATAAAAACCAAACAAAGTTCCAACTAGACCTCATCAGTTTAATATTAGAAAACTAATTGAACAGTGAAAAATTATTTAACATTTAAAAACAAGATTGAAATAATATTTTAACATGAAAAAACCACATTGGAAGCTTAGGTAAATTATCTAAAACAAATGAAAAACCATTTATAAGATCCAAAATAAATTTTCATATCATATACATACTAAATTATAATAAAAAAATACATTTAAAACACTCAAGAAATCAATGAATTCAAATTAAAGGGTCAAACATAGGGAACCTACCTCAAAACATGATACCTCTCATGGTGGAAGCTTGAAACCACTTCAATAAGGTCCAAGGAAGAAAGAGAGACCAAGGACTTTGGTGAATCAAAACCCTATTTTACACCTACACACATATAACCATATATATATATATATTAATACCCCTAGATTCAATTTATATATTTCCCTTAACATAAGGAAATATGTACAAATAGGGTGTATATATATATGCCTTACCCTTGTATATGTGAGTAAGTATCCTTCTTGAACAATGGTCCAAATCTACCCTAAGGAGGTCTAAGTTATTCTACAAAAATATCAAAAACCTAAAAATTAAAAAACCCTAAATAAAAATAGAGTGAAACAATACGAATAGAAGAATGTTTTCCTAGAACTAAATAGAAACTCACTACCTTCAATATGAAAGACCCAAAACAACCACCACAAGGTTCAAGGAATCTCAAATGACCAAAAGGAACACTAAGGAATAATAAAACTATTAAAAATAGACCATGAGATAAATTATATGAAAATCACAACCTAAAGTTTGGTCTAATGTGATGTGTAGTAAGCGGGAGAAAAACAGAGGGAGAATAAGGGAAAAAGAGGTGATATATAGAGGGAAAGACTTATCTGTAAAGTCCCTTAAATTTCAAGGAAATTTTTTTTCTTAAATTCGTTGGGATTTTATGAGTACACAGTTTCTGACGGAACGTGATTTTGAGGCCCGGTGTGCCAGGAATCAATTTTCGAAGTTTCCCTCGGGTACGTTCAGTGAACGAACAACCTGATTTTTTTCTAACTTTTGAACCGGTACTCAGAATTAAAATCTGAGGGCACTGATAAATTCACATCACCGAGATTCGCTTAGACGAAGCTTAACTTCAACCAAAAAGGGTCGGAAGAAAAATATAAGTTTTAGACTTTTAGAAAAAGCGTTATATATAATAAAATAATTATAAGTTATTTTATTCATTTTCTTCCACTGTCGAGCGACAGTTGGTGGAATTGCAGTGTAACGATGATCAATAAATGAGGGCCATTTAATGACTCGTCCCTTTGGTTGTGTAATAGAAACGCCCGTTTTTTAATAGGTTCATTAATTTAGGCTCATTAATGAACCATATTAATGAACAAAACATGAGGATTAGTTGTTTTATTAATCAACCCTTTGACAAACGATTGGAGAATCCGTGGGAGGAAGCTCTGACGAAACGCCAATGACAGCGGCCTCCGACGAAGAACGAAGAAGAACACCGGTTCCTCGGAGATTGATGATGCATCACCAAACCTCTTCCCTGCGGCCAGAGAGGAGACATCGCTTCCTCCTCGGCACGCCCCGACGACGCCTACGGTCCTCTTCTCTGTGATGTCGTGTACCGCGACGCCGACGATCATCTTCTTGGTTGAGGTAGGGGTTTTGGTTTACTTTTTTTTTTTTTTCAATTATACCCTCGGCATGGCGTATAAATGTTGGAAATAATTTTGAACCGCTAACGCAGTGGGTGCGGACCAATGAACAAGTCCGAACACACCAATATTCTATTCTTGATGCGCGGAACATTGGGCGACAATGAAACGGGACTGCAACGGTGTTTGAAAGCCATCGCAGTGAAGAGCGGGTCTCGAGACAACCGCAGGCACAGACAGGAGCAAGAACGGACCACCGGAACGACTCTGGTGGTCCGCAGACATCTCCAGTGGTGCGGGTCGCTGGCGTCCGGCACCGACCAGCCGCCCGAAGGCGGCAGCACCCCGGCGCGCCGCGGAAGCAGGCGGCCGGATCCCGCGGCCGCGTGGGATCCGAAGGAGGACGTGGCGCCCACCGCGTCCGTGGAGCGCAAAGGGAGGGGGGACCATGTCCCCCCTGCCCGGCCCGCTGGCCGAGCCGTGCACCCCTCGGCCAGGCCGAGGTGGGTCGCGCGGACTAGGCCGGGCCGGGTCGGGGCGGGCCGCAGGGACCGGGCCGGGCCGGGCTGGGGGGGGGGGGGGGGGGGGGCTGGCTCGGCCAATGGGCACCCCGCTAGACTGGGTCGGGCCGTGCTCCGCTGGGCCAGGCCGCACCCTCCCAGGCCGGACCCAGACCCGGGTCGGGTCGACCCAAGGGGGGTTGGGCCGGGTCGGGTCGGGCCCAGACCCCCCATTTCGGACTGCTTTTAGTATTTTGCCCATATCTTGGGCTACAGACCTCCGATCGATGCACCGTCAGTTTCATTGGGATCCTTGGATCGATACATTTGTTTTCGTATATTTCACTCAAGGTTTCATAGAACTTTGGGTTTGGTCGGGTTGGTTCGAACACGAAACCAACCGGGCCCTCGGAGCGGAATCGCTTATAACTTGAGCTCCGAAAGTCCGATTGACGTGCCATTGACTTTGTTGAATTCATATTAGTGAGATGGTTCTTTTGGATTACTCTTCTTGAGGTTCGGGCGTAGCTAGAGTACGGTCAGGTTGATTTTATCTTAACAACCAACCGGGCCCCTGGGACAAAAAAGGCAATAACTCTCAGACCGGGCGTCCGATTGACGCACCATCTGTCGCATTGGGTTTATTTTGACGATACAGAACTTTGTGATACATCAACTCTGGACTTTGTGACAGTTTATGTATTGACCCCCTTGGCTTTTGTAGCGGACCCTCCCGGAATCGAGCATGCTATGTGTGGGAACCCTAGAGCTGGCTGCGACTGCATCGACTTTTGTACTGGAATCCTCTGTGGGTTCGACAGTGACGACGACCATACTGGAATCCTCCGTGGGTTCGACGGTGAAGACTAATGTTCTTGTATCCTCTATGGGTCCAACAGTATTGACCTATGTACTTGTATCGTTTGTGGGTCTGGCAGAGTAGCTGTTCTTGTATCCTCTGTGGGTCCGACAGCTTAATTGGTCTTGTATCCTCTGTGGGTCCGATTGATTAGATGAATCAGTGGCTACATCTGATCATCTCTATCACTTTACGAAGTGTATAACTGTGTGATCTGAGTCTTGATTCTCAATCTTATCATTGATGTGATTGACTTGCAATCCTTTGTGTACTGGGTTGTGTTTTTCCTGTGTGGAATGAGTTGTGCTATCCTTTGTGGACTGGGTTGTGCTTTCCTTTGTGGACTGCGTGGTGCCTCGGAGCTGGAGATGAACTATAACTGATGACTTAGGTATATGTATGGGCATATACCTAAGTAGTGTTTTTGATACTTCTTGATTGTATATACCCTTTGTGGTTTATCCTTCATGGATTCTGAGTGACCTTCGGGGGTCTCGGGGTCCCTACTGAGTATCGTATACTCACCCCTGCACAGGCTATGCCCGCACTATGTTATGTTGGATGCAGACAATGGAAAATGCTGATCGAAGTGGAGGCTTGTGGAGCTGGATGGTACCTGGAGTTGGATCACTGGACAGGACATACACGGAGTGGACAGCTGGACCCGAGGAGCCGAGGAGACTATCTATACCCACCCTTCAGGTGGGATTTCCAGAGGATGGCTCAGAGTTGAAGATTTACTTTTATGTTGTTTTACTTTCTTTTCAGTTGTACTTTACTTTTATTTGGGTCTGTATTATGGCCCATTTACATTCCAGCACTTACTTTTGTACCCAGTTTACTTAGTGTTTACATCAGCTTGCATACTCTATGGATTTTGTTACTTTATAAAGGAAATGACTTCCCTTTTTATCGGGATTTATGCCTCTGGTGCTAGTCGCCAGCCCCTGGCCTATGGAAGGCGGGCTTGGGGTAGTCACGACACTGGCCATGAGGACGGGTCATGAAAAATTGGTATCAGAGGAGTCGGTTCTACCACAGAACTCGGGACTCTGATAATTTCTTCTCTGTGAAGCAATAATGTTTAGAGTAATGAGTGTGGTTATCAGTACAGGGAGTCCAGTGTTGGTGCGGCGGCCGACGTATCCATAAACCAGGACCCTGACTTTTGATTTCCGACTCAGTGCACGAAAACATTGATTGCATGTGCGTTTCAAAATTTTTTTTTGTGATTACTTTTTTTCAGCTCACCATGTATACTGTATTAACCGTGGCACACCTGTTTATTTTTAGGATGGCCCCATGACAGTAGCCAGCTAGGGTTCCAAGCTTTGTGCAAGACAGCAGCCCCCAGAGCGACGAGGCATCGGTGTAGGGACCCATTTCAGCGGAGGCACCGATGGTACCTTTACCCCCCGAGCCACCGATGCTACCAGCCCCAGCGGCGGAGAGTGAACACCGCCTGAGTGCGTTTCATGAGTTTCAGAGACAGAGGCCACCCAGGTTCCGTGGAGAGATGAATCCTCAGGCAGCCGAGGATTGGCTGGAGGCCATCGTTAGAGTCTTCTGATTGGTAGGGACACCAGCAGACCTCATGGTGGTCCTTACCGCGAGTCTCCTACATGCAGCAATAGGTAAATGGTGGAGCCTGATGCTCCAGGTGCATGATGAGGCATCTCTACTTTGGACGGACTTCGGGAGCCTTTTCTGCTCGGAGTTTATTCCAGCCACCCTCCGTGCAGTGCACATCCAGGAGTTACTACAGCTGTGGCGGGGAATCATGTTAGTAGCCCAGTAATATGTGATATTTACCGACCTATCGCACTATTCCACGAACCTGGTACGAGACCCATTCTTCTGGGCCCGGACCTTTGAGCAGGGGCTGAGGCATGAGATCATAGCTTCGACGATTCCACTCAGCATCCCGACCTAGGTGGGGGTGCTGAAGAGAGCCCTGCTAGTGGATAGAATTCTCATCGAGCATCCATCAGTAGCAAGACCCACCACAGGATGACACAGATCGGAATCTTCTGCAGCTAGCAGTTGACAGATGACGCAGGGGTCGAAGCGGACCAGGCCGTCAGGTGAGTGACCTCAAGAGACGGGTTCGGCTGTGTGGGGCACTCAGTGCAGAGCCAGCCTTCCAAGGAGAAGACAGTGTTATGCATGTGGTGAGTAGGGCCACATGGCTTGTGCCTGCCTGACCCGCCATACAGACAAGCAGAAGACAGTGGAGGGACCTCCGAGGCAGAGGTGGATGTTCGATCGTGGCGGTCCGCAAGGGAGCAGGCGGACGAGGCAGAGGAGCTGGCCGAGCAGTGGGTGGTGGATGACGCTTCAAGGCTCTACCACCACCACCTCCAAGAGGTCCACCCTGACCATAGGGAGCTGGCGGGTAGAGGCAGGCTTAGCTTCAGACAGTAGAGGATTATGACCACGGTGCACCCGATATGATTCGAGGTACTATATGTGTCTACTCCACCCTTTCTACAGTTCTTATAGCCACAGGTGCGAGTCATTCTTTTATTACCACTTCCCTTGTTCGGAGCTCGAAGATTTTGATGGAGCTGTTGGCTCGATCCTTGTGGCTAGAGACTCCTATGGGAGCAGACTTGATGATTACGCACTGGTGCCGGTAGTGTGAGCTTACTCTAGGAGGCGAGAGCTTCGGCAGGGATATTCTTGTAGCGGCGTCGAGTCCTTACAACGTCATCTTGGGTATGGACTGGTTATCTACAGTCCATGCTCATATTGACGGTATTAGGTGCAAGGTGCAGTGTGTCCGCACCAATGGGAGCAGGTTCACCTTCACCGGCGAGAAGGGAACCTTTGCAGCAAAGGATGGACTCACGCAGAGGAGCGGACAGCCGATCACTCATCAGTTGTCTAGTATCATTGTAGGAGTAGTTGACGTGCAGAGTCCGAGATTTCCTGTTGTGGTGGATCAGTATGCAGAGGTTTTTCCTAACTACATTCTAGGACTACCTCCTCATAGAGAGGTAGAATTCTATATTGACTTGTACCCCGGGATAGTCCTAATATCCACTCCAGCATATCGGATGGATCCCACTGAATTTCGAGAGCTACGGGTATAGCTGGAGGAATTTCAGTGCAAGGTATTCATCCGACCCAGTGTTTCACCCTGGGCTTCCCCGATAATGTTCGCCAAGAAGGCGGATGGGAGCGTACGACTATGTGCCGACTATCGTTGTCTGAACCAGGTGATTGTGAGGAACAAGTATGCACTTCCGAGGATTGACTACCTCCTCAAGCAGCTCAAGGGATCACGTTGGTACTCGAAGATATACCTCCGGCCAGACTATCATCATCTCCGAGTTCGGGACGAGGATGTGTAGAAGACGACCTTCAGGTTTCGGTATGGCCACTATGAGTTCTTGGTCATGCCCTTCGGTGTGACCAACACTCCAGCCATGTTCATGAGTCTCATGAACAGGATATTTCTGCCCTACCTCGATCGGTTTTTCGTAGTCTTCATTGATGACATAATGATTTACTCGACTACCGAGGAGGAGCACACCTACCACTTATTGGTTGTACTGGATACACTCTGAGAGAACCAGCTTTATGGTAAGCTCTCAAAGTACCAATTTTGGCTTCGAGAGGTCCACATCTTGGGGCATGTCATCTCTGAGGTACGAGTTGTAGTGGATCCCATGAAGGTCGAGGCGGTTCTTGCTTGGGAGCCACCCATGAGTGTGAGGAGGTGCGGAGTTTCCTAGGTCTGGCTGGGTACTATCAGAGATTTTTTCCAGAATTCTCCAGAGTTTCATCACCGCTTTCAGCTTTGACGAAGAAGGGGAAACCCTTCGTGTGGTCGGATAGATGTCAGCAGAGCTTCCAGGAGATGAGACATAGATTGACCAGTGTACCCATCTTGAGGCTACCAGAGGAGGGCATAGGGTACGTAGTTTATTGAGACGCATCAGGGACCAGACTCAGGTGTTTCCTGATGCAAGAGCGTGTAGTGATCACCTATGGATCATGACAGTTGAGGCAACATGCGCAGAACTATGCTACCCATGACCTGGAGTTAGCAGTAGTGGTCTTCTCCTTGAAGATGTGGCGACACTATCTGATGGGTGATCACTTTACATTCTACTCTGACCACCAGAGTCTCAGGTACATATTCTCGTAGAAAGACCTAAACCCGAGACAACGGTGATGGCTCGAGTTCCTCCAGGACTATGACTTTGAGATAGTCTATACTCCTGGTAAGGGGAACATGGTAGCTGATTCTCTAAGAAAGAGTATGGGCATTAAGGTACTTGGGGAGGCAACCGAGCAGTTAGATGCTTTGAAGATATCCTACGTGGATAGGTATGGGGAAGCCTTTCTACAGTCTCTCAAAGTCAATCCTCCACTACATCAGCGGGTCAGAGAGGCGCAACATGGGTATATTGGCTGTGACACGCGACGCGCACAGATATCCACAGGATATGCACCTGATGGATTTTCTGTAGGTGGAGAGCACATCATCCTTTTTAGAGGACGTACCATGGTACCAGCTACATTACGGGAGGAGGTGATGATGGAGTTTCACACTTCCCCTCTAGCAGTATATCCTGAAGTGGCGAAGATGTACCCGAATCTCTGACGATAGTACTGGTGGCCGGGTATGAAGAAGGCTGTAGCAGAGTTCGTTTCACGATGCCTCACCTGCCAGCAGGTGAAGGTGGAGCACCAGGTACCGGCAGGTTTGGTACAACCCTTAGAGGTCCCGGAGTGGAAGTGGGATGGGATATATATGGATTTCGTGATGAGAATTCCGCATACTTCCAGATGACATGACTCCATCTAGGTGATTGTCGACTGACTCACCAAGTCGGCCCACTTCTTACCTATAAGAGAGCAGGGCTCAATGGAGAGCTTGGGATGCCTCTACGTTCAGGAGATCGTATGACTTCATGGTGTGCCATCGTCTATCGTCTCCAATCGAGATGCTCGCTTCACTTACTGGCTTTGGAAGGGGTTTTAGGAGGCATTTGGGACACAGCTACGCTTGAGCACCGCCTTTCACCCTCAGACATATGGCCAGACGGAGAGGACCATCCAGACTCTCGAGGACATGCTCTGAGCATGTGTCCTCATTTTTGGTTGCATCTGGGAGGATCACCTAACCTTGTTGGAGCTTGCATAAACAACATCTACTACTCCACCATTGGGATGGAACCATACGAGGCATTGTACTGCCGGCCTTGCAGATTACCCCTATGTTGGACAGACCCTAGGGAGTCAGCACTTGTAGGACCAGAGATGGTCCAGGTCATGACAGAGAAGGTGTAGATCATCGAGGAGAGGATGAGGACTGCACAGAGCCGACAGAAGTCCTATTCTAATAGGAGGCGGAGACCACTGGAGTTCAAGAATGGAGACCACGTCTTCTTACGAGTCTCACCTCGATGTGGATTACGGAGATTTTTCCAGGGTGGCAAGTTATCTCTGCGCTTCATCAGACCATTCCAGGTTCTCAGTAGAATATGCGAGGTGTCTTATCACATGGCTCTTCCACCTCAGTTTCACCGGGTGCACGACGTCTTCCATGTATCTTAACTGAGGAGGTACGTGCATGACCTGATGCATATCATTGATCATGTGGAGCTAGACATCGATGACGGTGCTATGTTTGCGGAGGTTCCAGTGGAGATCGAGGATCGACAGGAGCGGGTCCTACGTGGATGGTTGATTCCTCTAGTGCATATAAAATGGTAGCACGGGAACCTCTAAGAGAGCACATGGGAGCGGGAGGCTCAGATGCATGCACAATACCCCCATTTGTTTCCCTAGTTTATGATGTAGATTTACGGGGACGTAAAGACCTAAGGTGGGAGTAATGTAGGGACCCATAAATTTCAAGGATTTTTTTTCTTAAATTCTTGTGGATTTTACGAGTACGTAGTTTCTGATGGTGCTTGATTCTGAGGCCCGGTGTGCCCAGAATCAATTTTTGAAGTTTAGCTTGGGTACGTTCAGTGAACGAACGAGCGGTTTTTTTCTAACTTTTGAACTGGTACTTGGAATTAAAATCCGAGGGCACCGATAAATTCACAGTGCTGGGATTCGCTTAGGCAAAGCTTAACTTCAACCAACAAGGGTCAGAAGAAAAATATAAGTTTTTAGACATTAAAAAAAGCGTTATATATAATAAAATAACTATAAGTTATTTTATTCTTTTTCTTCCACCGTAGAGCGACAGTTGGTGGAATCGCAGCGTAACGATGACCAATAATTGAGGGCCATTTAATGACTCGGCCCTTTGGTTGTGTAACAGAGACGCCCGTGTGTTTAATAGGTTCATTAATTAAGGCTCATTAATGAACCATATTAATGAACACAACGTGAGGATTAATTCTTTTATTAATAAACCCTTTGACAAACGACTGGAGAAACCGTGGGAGGAAGCTCTAATGAAATGCCAATGACACCAGCCTCCGATGAAGAATGATGAAGAACACCGGTTCCTCGGAGATTGACAACGCTCCACCAAACCTCTTCCCCGCGGCCAGAGAGGAGATGTTGCTTCCTCCTCGGTGTTCCCCCAACGAGGCCTACGATCATCTTCTTCGTGACATCGTGTACCGCGATGCTGACAATCGTCTTCCTGGTTGAGGTAGGGGTTTTAGTTTACATTTCTTTTTGTGAATTATACCCTCGTCTTGGCATATAATTGTTGGAAATAATTTTGAACTGCTAACACGGTGGGTGCGGACCAACGAACAAGTCCAAACCCACCATTATTCTGTTCTTGATGCACGGAACATTGGGAGATGATGAAACGGTACCGCAACTGTGTTTGAAAGCCGTCGCAGTGAAGAGCGGGTCCCGAGATGACTGCAGGCGCAGACAAGAGCAAGAACGGACAACCAGAATGACTCTGGTGGCCCGCAGACATCTCCGACACCGGCCGGCCGCCCGGAGGCGGCGACACCCTATCGCGCTGCCGATAGGAGCCACCACAGCTGAAGCCACGGCTGCAGGCATCCGGATCCCGTGGCCACGTGGGATCCGGAGGAGGACACGGCGCCCGCCGCGTCTGCGGAGAGCAAAGGGAGGGGGGACCGCGTCCCCCCCCTGCTCGGCCCGATGGCTGACCCAGTGCACCCCCCGGTTGGACCAGGGTGGGTCGCGCGGACCGGGCCCGGCCACGCCCAGCCGGGCCGGGCCGCGCCATACCAGGCCAGACCCGAACCCGGCTCGGGTTGACCCAGGGGGGTTGGGCCGGGTCGGGTCGGGCCCAGACCCCCCCCCCCCATTTCAGACCGCTTTCAGTTATTCACCCATATCTTGGGCTACGGACCTCCAATCGACGCATCATCAGTTTCTTCGGAATCCTTGGATCGATAAGGTCGTTTCGGTATATTACACTCAAGGTTTCGGAGAACTTTGGGTATGGCCGGGTTGGTTCGAACACCAAACCAACAGGTCCCTCAGAGCGGAAACTCTTATAACTTGAGCTCCAGACGTCCGATTGACGTGTCATCGACTTTTTTGAATTCCTCTTAGTGAGATAGTTCTTTTGGCTTACTCCACTTGAGGATTGGGCATAGCTAGAGTATAGTCTGGTTGGTTTTATCTTAAAAACCAACTGGGCCCCTGGGACAGAAAAGCCAATAACTCTCAGACCGGGCGTCTAATTGACGCACCGTCTATCGCGTTGGGTTTCTTTTGACGATATGGAACTTTGTGATACGTCAGATCTGGACTTCATGAAATTTGATGTATCGAACCCCTTGGCTTGTGGATCGAACCCTCCCGGAATCGAGCGTTCAGTGTGCGGGAACCCTAGAGCTGGCTACGACTGCATCAACTTCTGTACTAGAATCCTCCGTGGGTTCGACAGCGACGACAACCATACTAGAATCCTCCATGGGTTCGACGGTGATGACTACTTTTCTTGTATACTATGTGGGTCCGGTAGTATTGACCTCTGTACTTGTATCATGTGTCGGTCCGGTAGAGTAGTAGGTCTTGTATCCTGTGTGGGTCCGACAGCTTAGCTGGTCTTGTATCCTATGTGGGTCTGACATCTTAGATGAATAAGTGGCTACATCTGATCATCTCTATCACCTTACGAAGTGTATACCTGTGCGAGCTGAGTCTTGATTCTCAATCATATCATCGATGTGATTGACTTGCTATCCTTTGTGGACTGGGTTGTGTTTTTTCTATGTGGACTGAGTTGTGATATCCATTGTGGACGCGGTCGTGCTTTCCATTGTGGACTGCGTGGTGCTTGGGAGCTGGAGACGAACTATAACTGATGACTTAGGTATATGTATGGGCTTATACCTAATTACTATTGTTGATATTTTGTGATTTTATCTTCCCTTTGTAGTTTATCCTTCATTGATTCCGAGAGACCTTCGGGGATCTCGGGGTCCCTACTGAGTATCGTATACTCACCCCTGCATAGGCTATGCCCGCACTACGTTGTGTTGGATGTAGACGATGGACAACACTGATCGAGGTGGAGGCTTGTGGAGCTGGATGGTACCTGGAGGTGGATCCCTGGACGGGACATACACGGAGCAGAAGGCTAGACCCGAGGAGCTGAGGAGACTATCTGTACCCACCCTTCAGATGGGATTTCCAGAGGGCGGCTCAGAGTTACTTCTTTACTTTTCTACTGTTGTACTTTCTTTTCATTTATACTTTACTTTCAGTTCGGTTTGTATTCTGGCCCATTTACCTTCCAGCAGTTACTTTTGTACTCATTTTACTTATTGTTTACTACTTCTTGCGTAATTTTTGGTGTTTGTTACTTTATAAAGGCAATTACTTCCCTTTTTATCAGGATTTACGCCTTTGGTGCTAGTCGCCATCCCCTGGCCTATGGAAGGCGGGCTTGGGGTAGTTACAGCACGGGCCCCGAGGATGGGTCGTGACATTATCAGAAAATATTTCACAAACAAAAGACATGAAAATTTGACATCTAATGGGAGGTGAAGGGGGGAGTTAGTGTTTACCAAGAGTGATAGGAAGGTCATGGGTCATGCGGTGTAGAGAGTAAATGGGGGAGGGGTAAAATCAAGAAAATAATAACAATAATGTCATTATTTTTGTTATTAAAATACATATACATATATTTTTATTGACTTAATAGGATTCATGTCTTGGTAGTAGAGTCTTACATATGGTGTTCCAATCGTGCATCACCTCATTCCAATAGGTAGGGGTGGTCACATGGTTTTTGGGTCCTGGTAAATGGTCATGTTCATTATCATTATTCCTAGAAAAATTCTTTAACTCAGATGAACTATTTTCCCTAGGTTGGGGTAGATATTCATCTAACCGTGTTACAACCATGATCTGCCCTTAAACCTTCCAAAATTTTAACTTTTAGTTAAAGAAACACCTAGGAAAACCATGAATAAACATGATAAAAAATAAATTAATTAATAGGCATGTGTCGGGTTGGGGTGTGGCACCCATACTAGAAACATATTCTTATTCCTTTCAGGAACTCACTTGAGTGGTCCTTCCCATATTTTTTCCATGTAGGAGGTTAAAATATTTTCTTCCCTCCATATGATAAAACATTGGAGCTTCCATTAAAATCTATATTATTTTTCCTATCACCATATCTATGAGGGTTTTAGGCTTCCATTTATACTCTGTGTTCACATTGAATAATTTATTCATAGATTCCAAAATCCCTTATGAATAATTCCAATAGAATTCTTGCTTGAAAAAAACTAAATAATGGATAAATTTTGTCATTTAGGTCTAATGATTAAACTAGAAAGATACATTGAAAATCATGTAAAATTTTCCTCATAGGTACTAATGGATTCATCATCCTTATCCTTAGCCTCAAGGTATTATTTTTCCATTTTTGTATATAAAATAAAAGATAAGTACTTACTAAAAAATATATTCTTAAACACATATAATTCCATTAAGTCAATTTCATCCTATTTATATGAATTCGTAATAATATTCCACCATTGATCTAATTCACCTTCCAAATGATAATTGGTTAGAAATTTTGTTTCATGGTAGGAGCACTGAAGAACAGAAATTATCTTTTCTGTCACAATGATCCGTTGTTTAGAATATAATAGATAATAACTCTCATATATGTATGGTGGAAACTATCACATAAAAGATTTAATGGAATCTTTCTCCCTCCTTGGTAAATTGAGAAGTTCAACATGATCTATGTTAGCACTTATAAATTGAGAGAGTTGAGTGATCATAGTCACAAAATATTTTATCCCAGATTTAACCCATTAATTTTCACATGAGGATAGTTATTTCATTGGCCATCACATTTATTTTTCTCATGATTCTTTCAAGTTCCATCCATTGAGTAAAACCTAAAATCATGTTGTGAGAAATAATAATAAAAAATATGAAAAACATTTTATAGGATATCTAAATCATGACACCTTCTTTTAAATCAATGAAACCATGGTTTTAAATAGGTCACTTATGATCAATATCTATTAAGATATTTCATGATTTTTCATAAGGAAAATGTGAATTAACTTAATAATATCCCCTATAAGTATCAAACTAGGTGTACAGTAAGGATCATTATTGTTCACCAGGTGATGATTGAGTCAAATCCCAATCTTTCCTTTTCATAATTATGACCCCTAGGTAAAAATGTTCTAGAGTCACGTCCACATGTAGTATTTTTATAGGTTTATTTAGGAAAATTACATAATATATTCCTTAATAAAACTTTCGGATATTTTCCTATACTTGAACATATCCCTGGGGGTTTAAATAAAGTTTTATAACCATAATATCTAAATTTGTAGTAAACCTATGCTTTGATACCAACAATAAATACCCAAACATTTCATACATATATATTACATATTTTTAGATGAATATTCAATAAAATTAAAAAATGCATGCCCAAGGACCATATAGGTTTATTGTCCTTGTAGACTGGATACACAATCATTTTATTTCCTAAAAGATCTTAAATCTATCCCAAAAATATATCCATATTTAGTACTCTTCAAAGAAATACCTTACACAAAACCTTTATTCAAAACCTAGGGAAATGAAATATAATAATGGGTGAGATTATAAGGTTAGTAAGGTAAAAAAGGGTAATATTAAAGATAACTTAGTCATAAAATGATCAGAAGGATATGAAAACATGAGAATAAAATTACCCTATATAATGTAGATCATAATACTGAGTCATAGAATAAATCTAGGAAGTTCATAAGATATAAATCATAAAGGAAACATATGAACATAATCTATTATAGGATAATATAGGCATAATAATATTGAAAAAAATCCGCTTATAGTATTTTGAATATGTATAAATAGAACCAGGTTTAATCATTAAATTAAGGACATGAAATCAGGGAATTTCCTAAAATATGGACATGAAATCTTGGTCCCCATATAATCTTATCAATATCAAAGATTGTTCTATGCAAAAACTTGTGGACATGAAAATTATACCCACAATTAATCTTATTAACATTAAAACCAATCCCATTCATGAAATTATGAACAAGAAATTCGGTTCGCACAAAACATATTTTATCATGAGTTATACATCTTTACATAACGCATTGAAGGGATGTATAATTCCAGGACCACTTAACACATAATTAAAATCATACATATGTGTTCCAAAATAACAAAAAACATTCATCATATAATAACCCATTGATATTAAATGGGTATCATAAATATTTCATCAGAGCATAACATGTGGAAAATAAAAGAGTTTCATAATAATAACCAGTGGGAAAGAAACTAGTTTTATAAATATATTTTTATCATAATAATTAACCATATAGGGTAATAATAGGGATGATATCATTGGAGAATATCTCTATTAGATCATAAGTATAATCAAGGGTCTTTTTCATTGATGAATAGAAATAACAATAAAATAAAATTAAAAAATTCTTGAAGAAAATACCATTTACACTTTGAAAATAAATTTTTAAAGTCTAATTTTTTTCCAAATATCAATGGATGTATTTCCATGAAAATAACCTTTAAAACTTCTAAATTAATCCTCAAATATTTTAGTTTTCATGTTGGTGGAAAATTCCATTCATGTGATGTATGTTAAACAAATATTCATTTCCCATTTTCTGTAAAAATTCAAAAGTAAATCATTCCTAAAATGACAAGAAGATTACTTTTAAACCATTTTTTGAAAAGTAAAAAAAATTTAAATATCATTTAAAAATAATTTTATAATAGTAAAAAAAATTATGGAATACATTTTTAGAAAACATAGACATGTAAAAGAAATGATATTTTTCCAAAGAAATAAATACAATAGATTTTACTTCAAGCATTATTTTGGCCTTTTTGGTTATTAAAGAGAAAAAATTAATAGAAACATTAATTCTATATAAATAAAAATTTCATAAGAAAATTGATGAGTGTCTTAAAATTGATATCATAATATTTAATCATTATAATAATAATAAAAAACAATCCCTATAAATTATGAGAGTGTAACATAAAACCCATACCACATTGGTAACTTTTGAATTATATTACCCACAAAAGAAAGAACTATATATGGATATGTAAATAAAAAATAATAATAATAATAATAATCAAAAAATACATTCATGGTTTATATATACACTATATAAAATAAATAAGTGTCGATTATGTCATGTGTCTCATAGAAATAAAAGTGAGAAAAAAACCCTTATCGCTTTGGTAAATTTTGAATCATAAGCCCCAAGAAAGAAAAACTTTAAATGAAACTATAAATATCATGAGAATAAATAAATTCAGGATATAAAATTTCAAAATTTATTTATATAAACCTCATAAAATAATATAGGTTCATAATATAACTTATGTCCCAAAGAAGCCAATTTGAGTCAAAAAACCCTTACCGCATTGGTAACTTTTGAATCATAATATCTATGGAAGAATAACATTAAATGAAACCATAAATATAATGAGAATAAATTAATTAATGATATAAAATTTAAAATGTTCTGTATATACAAATCATAAAATATGATAGGTGCATAACATAACTTATGTCCCAATGAAGACAATTTGAGACAAAAATCCCTTACCTTAGGTCTGAATCCATCAATATAGGTTCGATCCTCTAGTATAATAAATATATATTTATTATAAATCTATTAAATAACTATAATAATATATATTTTTTATTATATGACTTATTTATAACCTATTATAACTTTATTTACAAACAATTAATTATTAAACTCGCTATTCCAGGTGATAACTACTTTATTTTTCAAGTATGTTTTGGTTTGGTAGTTTTGATCCTTTTACACTAATCATTGGTCCATTACCTACATAATCTTAACCATGATATAAATATCATATATATCAGTTATATATTTATTTATAATATTCCATAAAATTTATGGATAGAAAAATGAGTTACATCATTCATGGAGATGGTATATCATACATATGCATAAATGTTGTTTTTATTTTTTATGGATGAAATAAAAGGATGGTAAATATTAATTCACCTTTAAAGAAACATGATAATATAATATATATTATATATATACTTTAAACATATTTTTATTACCAATCATGCAAAATATAAATGAAAAAAGAGTCACTTCGCTTCATGGAGGGGATAGTCCACACGTATATGTGAGTGACGTTATCATTTTCTAAATATTGAATGGTAAGAAGGTGGATGTGATATTATAATTTAAAATTTTTAATTATTTCATAAATATCATACAAATACTTCAAATCCAACATTATATCTATCCTTTAGAGGTGGTGATGGAAAATGAATTATATCAGTTCGTGATGTGGTAGTCCGTCAGACACACAATTGGCGGTTTTGTTTCCCATTTGAATAAAGATTTGATAAATATTGTTTATTCCCTAAAAATAATAAAATATTATTATATGTTATATACTAGTGTTATTATATAGTAATTATTTATACATGAATGAATGTGGTAAGATAATAAGAAAAATCAAAGAGCTCAGTGAAGACAATTACCTTCCCTTAGAAAAACCTCCTTTGGATCTCTTATTAAGGACCATAGGGTTGTTATTTTGGAAAAACCATAAGTTCAATAAAATAGATAAGGACTTTAGGTAGATATTTTTTCAGGTTTGGTTAATATAAATGGCTTAAGTGGTGTGATGAAATGAAGGGGTTTCCCTTTTATAATTGAGGAGTGGCATTTTTATAAATACCCAAAACTATTCAATAATGGGAAGTCACTCTCAACTCAAGTTCTTACAAAATTGATAAATAATATATTATATGGATATTAAGGTTGATAAAAACCTCCAAAACAAAAAAAATACACATGTATTGTATATTTTATTCTCTTTTACTCTAACTTTACTTACTTTTACCATTTTAGTTTTCACCACAGTAACTAGTTTTTTATTTATTTTCCTGGGTAATTTATCCTCTAAGAATAAAAAAATATTAATTATTAGATAAATTATATCCATTTATTCAAAATATGAAATAAAATTTATAAAATAAAAATATTATATGTAAGAAAACTTAATTTTAACACAAGCACATGTAACGCACAAAACCCCATTTTATCCTTAACAATAGTAATTAATTTTTACTATTTTTACAATTAATTATGAAAAAAAATAATTTGATCCCATTAAATAATTATAATTATGATTATTAAAAATATTGAATCCATTTTATCAATTTTAATTCTCAAAATTGTAAAATTTTAATTTAAAATCAAACCAGCATAAGCAATGAAAAAATGAGTTTCTAAAGAAAACATTTTTATAAGTATAAAATGTTTTTATATAAAAATTAAACATAATATTCATTACAATAAACTAAATTATTTTAATAATAATATAATTGAACTAATTTTACTTTTAAAAAATTTTAAAACAAAATGAAAAATTTTAAATTCTTTAAATGAAAAGGCATATTTCAATAAAAAATTTGTTTTTCACTATACATTAAAAAAGTGATCTTTTAGAAAATAATAAAAACATTTAATATAAGATATTTTTTATATTTTTATTACAAAATTTATTTTCATTTTTTTATAAATTTTTTTTAATGGTTTTAAATATTAATTTAAAATAACTTTCCAAAACACGACAAAACTGATTTTTAGAAAAAAAAACATTTTAAGCATAAAACTACATTTATTTTTATCCCATAGATAGAAAAAATATTTTATTAATGATATATTTTTTATTGAATATATAATATTTAAATTTAATTAAAATCATTCACCATTGGTGTTAAATTAATTTATTAAGATCAAAACACATTGTACACAAAAATGCAGTTTTTCATAAAAACATTTCTGTTACTTTCAAAGATTTTTATTTTAATTTATAACAAATTGATAGCTATTGAATTTATTTCATTAATGATTAAACCATATAATTTTAATAATTTATTTATAACTTTTCATACTTCCAATTTATTGGCTAAGTTATAACTGTAACATTAAATAATAATATTTCAATAGTATATTTTAGTTTGTTTAAGATCGGTATTGCATGTAATGAAAAATATTTAATAAATTAAATTTATTAAACAACATATTCCATAAATTCTTAGGGTTTTACATTTCGTTTACAAGAAGTGTTTATATTATTTATGCATTTTATGTATATGTATATGTATGAATATGTTTAACGTCTATTTTGGGTTTGCAACACAAAATTGTGGGTTGTGTAAAGAGTTAGACATCAATATTGTTTGAACTTATTTGTTTGGGGGATGGAATAGGATTATAAACTAAATTAATAAAATAATGAATATATAAAAGGTAATAAAATGAGATAATATGGTGAGATTAAAATCCATTTTAAATACTAAGTGTCAGATTCCTTCCAAAATGAAAACTGTGAAGCCCTCAATATCCAATAAGGTAGTTTTGTACTATATCCAAGTGCCCCTGGATTATATTCTATAAAGAAAGAAGGTATGGGTGTCACTAAATCATCCTTGATAATTTTTGTGTCATAATTGGGTTCTCTTGGATTGTTCTTTGGTAGTATATTCTTGCCATTTACATTGAGTTGCACTTATTGGGAAGCCATAATGGTTAGGATAATAAAAAATTATAGTTTAGTTTATCAATATTATAGATTAGATAATGTTTTTTTCAATTCAGTTATCCAAAAGTCATATGATATTATTAGGATTATTCCCTACCTAATTAATTAAGTGGTGAAATGAATATAATAGTGTACTCATGTCTTAGAGGAATATGGTTCTTAGACCACTAAAAGATATGATTTATTTTTTAAAAGGGGTCATCATTTTAGTTAGAGAATATTTAATTAAATTATTTATTAAATTGATAATAATACATGATACTCTTCTGATAAAATTTCTTTGGTATACAATATAACCATCATCATTAAGCTAAAAATTGTGATCAATCCTTGATAATGAGGAACTTAATGTAATCTAATCATAAGTATGGGAAATTAAATAAAGGTTCTTCAGAAATATTGGTTATTTAAAAAAAGTTATTAAGGAAATTCTATGTTTTAGAATAATTCCTTTCCCAACAACCAAATTTTTAAGTTGTTCAACAAGTGAATCTAGATTCTTATGGAATAATTTAGTGATTAATATAAGGTTTAAAATACATTAGTTTTAAAATGACCAAAGGAATATTATTTACCACTCATGTACTTAATATTTTTGAGTATATCAATGATTTTAGTCTCAGATACTCAATATGATTGGGTACATAAAATGATATTCAATATGATTCCACATGCTAAAATACTTGGTGAGAATAAAGGTTTCCTTAAATCTTTAAATTCTATAGAAATAAATTTTACTATTCTGAAATATATATAATATCAACAATATTTTTTTCATAGTGTTGTAAATATATAAAAGTTCAGAAGAAGAAAAAAATTGAAGTTTGAATTTTTTTTCAAGTAATGGGGAAAATGAGTTCCTTCATTGATAACTTCGATGCTTCAATCAGGGATTAAATTATCATAATAAGTGTGTTTTATATCTATTATCTATTGATAAGAGAATATAAAAAATATTTGTTTATATGAAATGATATAGGTGTTTTTAATACACATGGTTTATGATTTACTTAATTCTATAACATAATTTAATGGGAGACTAAATATATCTTGTTTTAGTTGGGAAATTATTCTCATTGTCATGTATGGAAACTTTCTAAAAATATGATAGAATTAAAATAAAATTTACCTGATATTTTAAAAGTGTTGGGAATACATTTGAACTAGTAATAAAATTTCTTGGTTTTAAAAGTCCTTTTTAGATAGTACAAGTTGGTAAAAGTTAAAACTGGAAGAAGAAAATTGTGTTGAAAATGTTTTATCGTAATAGTTATAATGGATAAAATAGGGGTGAATTTTATTTAAAAAACATTTAACTAATTAAAACCCAACCCACTTTATTATTGTTTTTGGACTGAAAGTGCATCTAATGATCAGAGTAACTTGTAACGGACTCATAGTGTGTCAGGTAAATCAAAGTAAATAATTTTTTTAAAATAAGCATTACTTTGTAAATGTAATGTGGCATAAAAAAACTTATTAAAACAATTAAATTTAAAATTTTCAAATTTCATTAGTAAACTAACATAAACATTAAAAAATAAATTAATTCAATTTAACCTTAGTATAAATAATTTCCATAACCTTGACTTAAGTTTTCCACAGTTTAAACCAAACTACTAAGTAATGGTTTCTTCAGCAGGAAGCCCTTGATCTCAATGATTAGAATCAGATTTGTCTTCCTATACAAGGAAGCCCACGATCATCTTGGTTAGATCCATCTATCTTCCAATCCATGTAATCCCTCAATCAAACAAAAATACAAATGAAAAAATATTATAAGGATTTTACAATCTTCATACGGAGTCTTTAGAATAAAAAAATATAAAAAAGATTACAATGAAAATCATAATGATAAGTTATAGTAGAGAAATATAAAGATGGATTGGGTTCATAAAATAATCATCTCCCAACTAATCTAATGCAATTCTATTTATAGGAATCCCTATAGTGGTCATATTTATGTGATTCTCAGAGTTGGTTTTAATATCCTCGAATAATCTCCAGCTTGATATATTAAAAAATGCATCTCCATATGATTTCATTTAATAAAACCATTACAATTTTGTAAAATTTATTCCATATGATAGAAATAATGATGACACCCATTATAAACTTTATTATTCTAATGGGATAAAACATATCAGTTTGATAGTTTAAGATCAGTCACACCAATAGACTAAATTCAGTCATACTAATAGACTAAATTATTCATACTGATAGAATAGATTTTTTCACACTAATAGGATAGATTCAGTCATACTGATAGACTAGATTACATCACACCAATAGACTAGATTCATTCATGCTGATAGACTAGACTTAGGTAAATCTCATGGATTGGGCCCATGGAAATATGATGGATTGGACATTGGTTAATTCGATGGACTGGACTTTGGTGAATCTTATAGATTGGACTTGGGTCTATCAAATGGACTGGACTTTGTTGTACCTGATGGATTGGACTTAGTTAAATATGACGGAATGTACTTTAGTCAGTCTGAAGGATAAGACTTTAGTCAGTTTTATGGATCAGACTAATATAGAAAATTTATATTATCAGTTTATAAAGATCCCTATATTCTGTAGAATAAATTTTTTCTAAAAAACCATTTTAATACTTCGGAAATATAATCTTAGTAAAACAACTTTTTAGTAGTGTGTTTTGAATTTCAAAAACAAGGATTGAAATTGTAGAAAGTAAAATTTCAACTCAACAATCTCTCCCTTTTTTAAAATCATAAAAACACAACACTTAAATATTAAAATAAAAAATTTGAAAATAAAATCAACCCATTATTCGTTTAATAATCCTAGTTTATTTTTCTTTCTTACCTCTCCCTTTATTTATGATTCCCTTTTTGTTAATTTTTTTTGGTAGAATAAGTTAATATAATCTTCATAATAATATCTTTTTTAATAGTATCTCTTCTTCCTGAAATAAATTTTTCAAATAATTGTCCCCCAATAAATAATTTCTTCAAATAATTATCTCATAATTAATTCTCTAAATACTTCTCCAATTTTTTTATTTTTGAAAAGGAATATAAGAGGTAGAAATTTCCTAAAAGTTAGTGACAACAATACTAAGAATCAATTCATGAAATATAAACATTCATCCAGAATAAAATATAGAAAGAACATTCATCCAAAAAAAATTCGAAAACATTCAATGAAATATATATATAAGGAAGAACATAATAAATTTCATTCATTCAAAATTTATGTTTATACATCAAGAGTTCAGAATGAAAAATAATTATTATTTCTTTTTCAACATTTTCATGATGATTTTCTTCTTTTGGAACTGTTCGTTGTTCTTATCCACTTCAGATCCCATATCCTCCAACTTTGAAAACCTTCCTTCATTAAATTAAATCCTTATTAATTTTTTCTTTACTCTTTCAACTTCTTATTTAAGATATTTTTTCACCTATATTAGTTCCATAATATCTTAGTATAGAGACTCTGATAAAGACTTGAAGTTCTCAATAAGATCATTCTTTTCAAAAAAATCACAAGATATCTTTTGAATGGAGTTAGCAATCTCCAACATGGTCTTCTTTACAATGTTGATATATTAATCAGGAACACTCAAATACCATTCTACTTTCATTGACCATTTCACAATTTTCTTAATTCTTAATTTATATACCTTTGAATTAATTTTGAAATTTTTTATATTGGATTAATTTTTTATTACTATTTTTGTTAGAATTTTCAAAGAATATGATTTTTCATTCAATCTATTCTTAATTTTCATACATTTAGATTCAATTTTTGGGAGAAATTAAATTTAATTAGAAATATATTTCAAATATTGATAGATATAATTGATTATCCCTTCTGCTTTAGTAGCCTTTATTTTATATTGTTATGAAGAATCGTTAAAAAAATGTCTTCTGGCTATTACAATATCTAATTTTTCTTTTTTCTTTGTCTTTCCCATAACTTGATGTTTTGAAAACATCAATTTCCCATTCATTTTTTACCTTGTTTTATATTTCTTTATGTGATTGTTTCCCTAATTTTTCATTTTTTTGAGACACATAATTATCATAAACCTAGATATCTACATCTTTTTGTGTTTGGGTAGAGAATTAGGTTGAGGATGATGATGAATCAAAATATATTTATCCTTAAAATTCTTATTGTTATTATTATTATGATGATGATTATTATTATTATTATAAATATTTTTCTAACTACCTAACATTTCGTAAAAATTATTTTCTATACATTTGATCAGAGTTTTGAGATGATTTAGAAACTATTTTCCGAACTGATGGTTGTGATTCCACATCTTTTCTATTTCCCTTTTCAAAATCCTAAGGAACAATAGAGGTTCCGAATTTTTCAGATATAGTCGAATGTACTGATCAAATATAGGAGTTCCAACTTTTAAAAGTTTTATTAGAATTGGTTGATTAGGAATATTTTTATTAGCAACACATTGAGTACCACATTTAGGATTCATTTGAACAACTAATACAAGAGATATTGATAAATTATGATTTGTATATGTTTTTTATAAACATTTTATCCAATTTTCTTTCCTCATTTCTTGAGAAAACCTTTTCTTCTTTTTTTTATTTTTCTCATCCTATTTCACTTCTTTAGTGGTTTTTAATTTCAAATCAAAATATTCAACATTTTCAAGTATGAAAACTAGATTTCCAAGTCTTTTCTGAGACTTATGCTCTATCAACTTCTTGAATTCCTAATTAGACATAGTTTTAGGTTTCTTCTTTATATTTTGGAGGAGATGAAACAACTATTATTTTCTTAGGTCCTTTATATTTTGACTTATTATATTCATTATCAGACATATCCTTATCGAATTTTTCAACAAACTTATTTTATGTTGGTATAAAAACCAATCTCATCTTTGAAATCATTTCTTAACTTGTCAATAAAACTTTTTCCCTCATAGATACAACTTGATTTTTAATATTTATTAAAAAAAATATTTATCAACATATTATTGATAAAGAATGGAAAATGATGAATTATCACTTTTATTTGGATTTTCTTAATTTCTTTAACTAATAAAGATATATTTTTCTCCATGTTTATGTTCTACATGTTAATTATAAAGTTGAACACGAATATTTCAATAACTTTCATGGTTTCTTGATCTAAATTTATCTATATTAAGTATCCCTACATCCCTAATGAAAAAACACTTTCATCTAGTTTAAAATGACAAACCTTTATGAATTTATCATAATAAGTGAATAAATAAGTTTTATCCTTATATTTTTTAAATTAACCAAGAATTTATAAAAGCGTATGTGTTACAAGGTAATCCTCTTGATCCAATGGTACTTCAAAAAGTTCTGAAAAATGTTGGATATTAACCTTATAATTCTCATAAATATGATTGAATTTTTATGACTTCAATTTGATCTTCCAACTAAACTTGATAGAAGAATAAAATTATTTAACAATTTCTGACTGATGAAGATCAAAGTTTTCCATTTTAATAGAACTTTTCCCCATCCTTGAAATGTTATAATCTCTTTCAGAATGGAATCAGTTTTTTCATATCATTTATTCTCAGTCAATATTTCATTCATAGCCTATCTATTTTCTATATCTTTTGGAGTCAACATCTTGAAAATACTGAACTGATCTAAGAGACATGATTAGATGAAGAAAGATAAGATCAGACGAATTGTAATCAAATATACTGACTAAGAATTTGAAAGTCAAAAGTCATCAAAAATATAAGAGAATTATGTGGGATGTGGTGAATCATGTGTCTATTTATAAGCCTGAGTGTATGATTCTACTTCCAATGATCAGATAGATTATATTCAAACTTAAAAATAATCCAATGATCGAGAATTTATCTAGAAATATTTAAATATATTTATGAACTCTAAATGGATTTTTAATTCTTTTTATAACACACAATTATTATCTAGAAAATACAACTTTAAAACTTTTAAATATTTTGGGATTTTATATAATGCGAGAAACAATAGAAAAAGTACATTAAAATATAGTAAATATTAAATATTAGAAACTACCTTTTGGAATAAAGATATATTTTTAGAAGAAATTATGTCCTGTAACAATTCGTCTTCGTTTTTAGAAAATATAATGTTTTAGATAAAACTAAAGATTTTAGTGAATCTAGAAAACATAAAATAGTGACTTAAAAATGTTTAAAAATTAAAGTTCTATTAAAACCAAAATATTTTAGGTAAAGTTTTTATGTTTAATCCAAAAAACCACAGTTTTTTTTAATAAATTTTTAAAATTTTAAAAAACTAAAATTTTATAGAATACAATTTTTTATACAAATTAATATTTTTTTTTAAAAACATATGTACTTCACCTTTGTAAATGATTTTATTAATGTAAGGATATTGGTAAAAAAATAAGTATACATGAATTATCACTTAGTATTAATCACTCCAAACTTCTATTTAATATCTTCAATTCTACGAGAACTAAAGGGTTTAGTAAAAATTGTTCTTATGTTCTGATGAATTGTAAAATAATATATCCTTTTTATGTGTGATATTTAATTAAATGGATTATTTTATCTATGTTCTTTTCTCATGAGTGATATTTTGGGGTTTTACTTAATGAAATGTTACTTTATTTATCACAAAAAAATGAGTTTTACTAAAACCCGTGCCAAAGTCAGTGAGTATGTGTTGCATCCATCACACTTGAGCACAACAACTTCCAGCTTCCACATATTCATATTTAGTCATGTAATGTACTAATTAGTGTTTTTTCTTACAATACCAAGACACTAAATATTCCCTTAAGATATGTAAATTTCTATAAGTACTTTTTCAATCTATTTTACATCCACCAAATTCATCATCCATAAAAAATTTTAGTTCAAAATCATTTCCAAAAGAGTAAAAAATATTGAATCCATAGTTCCATTAAGATAACATAAAATTATTTTTAAATATTTAATATGGGACTCTTTTGGATTTTATTTATATCTTTCACATAATTATACAGAGAACATAAACTCTAGATGACTAGTTGTTAAGTATAGAACACATCCCAATCATTCCTCTAAATATATTTTGATCAACTAGTTTTATAGATTTATCAATATCTAAAGTATTTCAGGTTTTGATAGGAGTGACAATAATATTATTATTTTCATATCTGAATTTTATAAGAAAATATTTTATATACTTATGTTGAGATATAAAAGTCCCTTCTAGTTTTCGTGAAATTTGAAATCCTAGATAATAAATAAATTCTCCAATCATGATCATTTCAAACTCAGATTTATTAAGATCTAAAATGGAATCTATTAAAAAAATTATTTGAAAAAATATAATTTCATTGACATAAATCTGAACAATGTTGATGTTTTTTAAATAATATTTTGAAAAAAAAATTGGATCTAAATCTCTCTTAACAATGTTTTTTATAACAAAAATCCAATTAATCTATCCCATTAGGATCTAAGGGATTTCTTAAGACCTTAAAGTGCCTTAGTAAGTTTAAAAACTTTTTCTATAAAATTTTTATTCTTAAAAAAATGGGGTTATTCTATATAAACTTCATCATATACATATCCATTAAGAAATGAAAACTTCAAATCAATTTGAAATAGTTTGAAATAAAGAAATGATTTGTATTCTAGAAGAATATGAATAGCATCAAGTCTTGCTACTGGATCATAAGTTTCTTCATAATCTAATCATTCTTGTTGATTATTGTTGGTCGGAGTGGACACTCAAGAGGGGGGTGAATTGAGTTCCAATTAAAATTTCTGCTAAAAACAATTTCTATTAAAATCCCCCAATTTCAAAAACAAATTAAACTGTAGTGAATTTATACAGATTATAAAGGTTCAATTAGTTTCTCAAAAATTGATTAATTCTCAGCTAACTTAATCTTATGATTAAATTAACTTTTGTGACTAACTTACAGGTTTATAATAAATATAAACACTTGCGAGTTTAACTATCAAAGTATCTTTGAAGATAAATTATATTTCAAAGTAATAGCAGCGGAATATGAAATAAATGTATATACTATGGATATAGATTTTAACTAAAAGAACAAGAGTTAACCAAGAGGTTCAGTCTCAAGACTAGACTTATTCCTCTAAAAATTTATATAAAGTGATCCACACCCTGGATCTGGGTTAACAACAGTGATCACACTGTTCAAGTCAAGAGACCTCTACCACAGTTATACGTGGGAAAACAAACAACAGCTCAAAGTTGTCCAGGTCACACTCGGCCTCTACCACTATCCGCAGTGGGATAATAAAGAATGTAAAGATTGTGAGTGAGGATTTACAAATCCACCAGTTAAGGTTCAGAAGACAGTGTGTGTAATAATTAACAGGCTACACACACTGCTCCTAATGAAAATACTAAATCACTTAGAGCAAGATATAGAGTTTAAAATGGATCTGGTGATTGCAGTGAAGCTCTGGACTCCTTTGGATTTGATCAGAAATGGTTCTGATTCCTTCTCTAGTATTTGTCTGAAAAAAAGAGTATCGTTTCTTCTTTCATTGCTTCCAGGTTCAGCTTGGTTATCGACTTAGAAAATGAAGTGTTCTGTGTAGTTCTTATTTAGCATAGATTTCTCGATGTATGCTCTGTGTTCTAGAGTCTGGTAGTAGTAGTCTTTTGAGTGAAAGTTCTCCAGTTGTTATTGGAACGTTTTGAGCTTGATCACAAGTGTGTTCCCCTATGCTCAATCTCTTGAAGTCTCTTGTATTTATTCACTGATACATACACGTTGTCTTTTATGCCTTTTTTTTTGCTGAGAAGAAGGAATGATTATGCTTTTTGACCGTACTTGGTACGGTATCCTAAAATGGAAACATAAATCATTTAATAACATTAAATGAATCAAAAGCAACAAATGTAGCCGTTAGTGTAATAAACAAATAGTGTCGAGGATATAGGATTTGACTCCGCAGTTCATTATAGGTAGTCGTTTGTTTGTAGACGTGTACAGTTGACTCGGTGTAGGATATTCTATCGGTAGCTCTTCAAACTCTTATCAGTGGCTCTTATCGGTAGCTCTTATCGGTAGCTCTTATCGGTAGCTCTTATCGGTAGCTCGATGAACTTAGTTCCATTGGTTGCTCTTGATTGTCGGTATCTCTATGCATCGGTAGCTCTCTGTCCATTGGTAGCTTTGTGCATCAGTAGCTCTGTGCATCGGTAGCTCTGGCTATCTGTAGCTCTGTGCATCGGTAGCTCTGGCTATCGGTAGATCTGGCTATCGGTAGCTATCTGTCCATCAGTAGCTCTGTGTATTAAGCATATCGGTATCTCTCTTCAGGTTAGTGATACTTACACATGACTGTCTTATGCAAAACACATCTAATTCACTTAGAATAATTTTAAAACTTATATAAACATGGATAATCGAGATTAACATAAATCAGAAATTATTTTAACATTATTATTAACTTGATAATAGATTAGAAAGAATTAAAGTGTAGATCAATAGTAATTGTGAATATCATAATATATGAAAACATAATTGGGATTGTTAAAACATATGAATACAAGATTGGGATTATCAAAACAGTTGAGGTCAACAATCTCCCCCTTTTTGATAATCACAACTTATGATATGGCCATTTTAAGATAGTGAGAATATAGTATTAGATAGTATAACATTAATATTCAATTTTCTCAAAGAAAACGGTATTAGAGGAAATAGTAAATAGTAATAAAAAGATATAGATCAAAAATTATCATAGGTAGAATTAAATACAATAGTATCAGAGATAAGGTTTGAAAGAATTGGTACCAAAGAAGGAAATGTAAGAAATAGTATCAAAGGCTCCTACTTTGATCATATTTCTCCCCTTTTATATGGCTCCTTTTATATTTCACCTTTTATATTTCTCCATGTATATTTCTCCCCCTTTGTGATAATCAAAAAGTGGGAAAGCAAACATAGAAAACTGATAAACTGAGATAGTGGAAAGAAAGTAATTTGTATTAGATCAAACAAAAATTACATAAACAGAATAGAAAAAAAAACAAAATGATTCCTATCAAACATCCTCGCCACTTTATCAATCCAAATCTTCAATGTGAGATTTTCCCTTGGGATCAGAAGAGAATTCAGGTGTGGAGGATACTGGGGAGGACTTTGGAATTCCAGAAATGATCAGAGGAGGCTGAGCAACTGATACAGTGACGGGCCTGTATTGGGAAGTCCTTTGAGTGATCATAGGTGTGAGACTTCTTATGGCTTGAGGAGGAGTCATCTGAACTGGAGACGCAGTAGAGGCAGAGGCAGGAAAATCAGAAGGTACAATGACTGGTCTGGCATCCACATGGAGGAAGGGCAACAACAGGTTTCTGAAATCCATTATAATGCTTCCTCCTATCTCCATTGTAGACACAAAATCATCTCTATTTTCAATGAATTTATCCAAAGTAAGAGTAAGCTCTCTGAGCTTACTAACCTGCTCTCTGAAGTCCTGAGTCACTGGAGGTAACTTTAGATTCTCAAGAAGAAGTTTGAAATGGTTGGTCAGTTGTTGCTTGGTATAAACCTTTTCAAAATAAGTATCCACCTTATTCTTGATTTCCTCTTGAGAAGCAGAGGCCTCTCTCATGTAGTACTGGACGATTTTCATTATTTCACTGGCTGAATCCCTGGTAGACAGCACAACTCGACTTAAATCTGATGAGTCCACAGAGCCACTGGTTGAAATAGAACCAAGCTCCTCCTTCATCAGAGCATGAAATTGATTCAGATCAATTGCAGGTTTTGGAACTAGAGGACCAAGAGAGAAGGACACAGTTTCTTTGAAGCTTGTGGTCAACCCACTAATCAGATTTTGCATTTGAGAGTCCTGATTTTTGACATGATCCTTCACAGATGTTTTGAAAGCTTCAAACACCGAGACCAGCTGACTTACAACACTCTTCACATAGGCTAAATCCTTGTCAGCTTGAGATTTTGAACTCATGAAAGAGTCTAAGGAAAAAACAGATATCTGTAGAGCTTCAAGATCTGCTTCTAGCCTAGAAGTTTGAGTCTAGGACTCCTTGACTTCTTCCATTAGCTCACCCACAAAAGTTGACAGATTGCAACCAAGAGAAAGCTCAAAAGACCTTTCTATCAACTTCATTTCTTCACCAAAACAGTGCTTCATCTCAGCAACAGAGGCACTGAAGGATTCATTCAGCTCATGCTTTAGGGATTCGAGGTCAGACTTTGTAACAAAATCAATAGGAGTAACTGTAGTAGATACTCTTTCAGAATCTAATCTGACTACAGAGTCAGCTATGACTGATTGAATCGAGGATACTAAACAAGATTCCATTGTCTTTACTTCTTCTACAAAACTGACTTTGAGATTTTCTTTCAGCACATCTAAATCATGTACTCGGACCACATCAGCAGGTAATAACTCAGGATTGATGTCATAGCTGATCTTTGATCTATTCAAAGATACCTCATTATCTGAATCAGGATAATCAAAACCAAGGACTATAAAACCTGGGTCTTCTACCCAGTCTTCAGACTCGATAGTCACTGTAACATTTCCAAACTTGGTGTGATGCTCCCCCTCAATGGGTCCATTCTCATATATAGAAACTACATTCTCTGCTGGTATTTCTTCATCAGAATCTTCCACAACAACTTCCATCTCTGCAGCAGCAAGATGATTTTCTGGAATAGGTACAGCTTCTCCTCTTTCTCTTTCTTCATCCATAGAAGGTACAACTGAGCTTCCAATAACTGGACTCAGACTTAATTCAGCAGAATCAGATAATTCAGAGATGTTCTTTTCTTCCTTTACATGCTCAGAGACCGACTGGTCTTCCTCATTAGCAGGTGTCTCCACTTCTGCTAGCACTTTCTTTTCTAAAGACATAATTTCAGCAACAGGGCTTGGAGGCAAGTCAGGATCTCCCCCATCATCCATAGGAGTTTCTTCCTCTTCTTATTCTTCTTCTTCTGACTCATCACTGTACTCAGGTTCCTCTTCATCAGGTCCTAGACCTGGATCTCTTTTATCCTTTGGTCTTGAAGGATAATCCACAGGATTAAATTTATCATATACCTTTTGGTAATCATTGACCCATTCTCCTCCCCACGGATTCCAATTAATCTTCATATATTTGAAAACTGTAGTAGTGATACAAAAGTTGCTCTTCACTACAACTGTCTCATCTTGAGACTCAGCTATCCCTTTCACTTTGATCATTACAGAAATTAGTTTAGCAAAGAATAGGGCGTTAGTCTTTGATTTCGTCCTTGTCATATCTTCCATTTGATTCATCACCAATCTGCACAGATTGACTTTGACATCATGTCTCAAAAGATGTAGGAGATAGATATCCTGATATCTCAAATTAGAAAAGTCTCCTCTCCTTGGTATCAACACATGTTGAGCAAACTTGAAGAGTAATATGTTCTCTCCATCCATTTCTGCAGCAACCACTTGCCTTGGATTTCCATCACCAGTCAGTTCTTTCAACGCGGTCTCATGATCAAAAATGTCACTGGTAGGTGGCATTGATCTTGATACATATCCAGACACAACTTCATCAGGAACTTTTAAGCAATCAGCCCATTCTACCGATGAAAATGATATCACTTTACCATTTACAAACGAAGATACTCGGTTCTCATTCTCTAACTTCTCGAAGCTTAAGAACTCGTAAAACTGTTTTACCAACTTTGGGTAGTGGGGACCGTTGTTATTTGAAAAGCAGTCTACCCATATCTGAGCTTCCAGAACTTCGAGCACCAAGGACTTGCTGGGAAGCAACCAGTCTACACACAGCTCTTTTTCGATCACAATAGCTCTATTTTGCAGATGAGGATTTACTGTTCTCCTTCCTGACCTAGTTCTAACAGCACTACTCGCTTCTGGCTCGAACTTCTGCCTTTTTGCTTTAGGCTCAACACAGTCATCTCGGATGATAGGAATTTTGGTTTTTGTCATCGCTGGTTCGAGGGATCTCAGGTTTGCAGAGGATTCGGGTTCTAAGGTTCAAAGGTAAAAGGTTTTGGGTTCAGTGGAGTGAGAAGCGGCTTAGACTTAGTTTTATCATTTAGGAATCACAAGTTAAATGAATAAAAATAAAATAAAAATAAAATAAAAAACGGTTCAGATTCTTGACGGCAGACAAAAAGATTTAAATAGCACTTTATCGGTGATGATTTTTATCGGTGAGGATTTCTATCGGTGAGGATTTCTATCGGTGAGGATTTCTATCGGTGAGGATTTCTATCGGTGAGAATTTTTATTGGTGAGGATTTTTATCGGTGAGGATTTCTATCGGTGAAGATTAAACATCCCCAACTCATGCCTAATGTAACATAACCTATCCACACTTAAGGGTTTAGTGAAAATGTCGGCCAATTGATGTTTAGTGCCGATAAATTCAAGAGAAGTTTCACCCTTTTGATAATGATCTCTCAGAAAATGATGCCTTACATCAATGTGTTTGGTTCTTGAGTGAGATACAGGGTTCTTCGAGATGTTTATTGCACTAGTGTTGTCACAGTTAATCGAAACATGCTTAAAATCATATCCGTAGTCCAAGAGAGTGTGTTTCATCCACAGAATTTTTGCACAGCAACTACCAGCAGCTATATACTCTGCTTCGGCAGTGGATAGAGCTACAGAATTCTGCTTTTTACAACACCAAGATACTAAGGATTTTCCTAATAAATGACATGTTCCTGAAGTGCTTTTTCTGTCTAATTTGCAACCAGCAAAGTCAGCATCTGAATAACTCATTAACTAAAAGGATTGTCCTTCTGGATAAAATAAACCAAGGATAACAGTATGTTTGAGATACTTGAAAATTCGTTTAACAGCAAGCAAATGAGATTCTTTTGGGTTAGCTTGAAATATTGCACACATACATACACTGAATATAATATCTGGTCAACTAGTAGTAAGATAAAGTAAACTACCAATCATACCCCTATAATTGGTTTGATCCACTGGTTTCCCAGTTTCATCTGTATCCAATTTACAGATTGTACTCATAGGAGTTTCACTCTCCTTAATACTATCCAAACCAAAACGTTTTAAAAGATCCTTTGTATATTTACATTGATTCAAAATAATAACATTTTCATTTTGAAATAATTTAAATCCAAGAAAGTATTTAAGTTCTCCCATTAAACTCATTTCAAATTCATTTTGCATACTTTTTGAAAAATCAGTACATAAAGAATGTTTAGAAGATACAAAAATAATATCATCAACATAGATTTGTACAACTAAAACATCTTTATAAATTCTTTTAATAAAAAGATTTGGATCAGAAATCCCTTTAGTAAAACCTTTTGAAATAAGAAAGTTGCTGAGTCTATCATACCAAGCTCTTGGAGCTTGTTTTAAGCCATATAAATCTTTAGAAAGTTTAAAAACTTGATTTGGAAAATGGGGGTTTGTAAATCTAGGAGGTTTTTCTACAAAAACATCTTCAATTATAAAACCATTTAGATATGCACTTTTGACATCCATTTGATATAACTTGAAATTTAGATGTGCAGCATATGCAAGTAAAATCCTAATGGCTTCTAGTCTAGCTACAGGTGAAAAGGTCTCCTCATAGTCTATGCCATCTTATTGACTATATCCTTGTGCAACTAGCCTAGATTTGTTTCTAACTATGTTTCCTGATTCATCAATTTTATTTCTAAAACCCCATTTAGTGCCTATTGTTAGTGTGTCCTTAGGTCTGTCAACTAATTCCCAGACTTTGTTTCTTTCAAATTGATTTAACTCTTCTTGCATAGCCATTACCCAGAATTCATCAACGATAGCATCATTAATATTTTTGGGTTCTAGCTGGGAGAGAAAAGCTTGATGTTTAACCAGATTTCTTAGAGAAGCTCTAGTCTGTGTTCCTCTATGAAGATTACCAACAACAGCATCCAAAGGATGATTCTTTAGAATTCTTGTTGATCTAGTAAAGGTAGGACTAGACACTTCCGGTGCATCAGTAGGTTCAGGTTCAACCGAAACAGATTCTGGAAAAAGTCCAGAACTGGAAGTTTTTATAACAGGATCTTTGGATTTATCATTAAGGTCTAGAACAGACAAATCTTCTTCAAGATTCTCAAGAGAGGTTTTAGGCTCATGTGGATCGGTTTCATCGAATTTGATGTGAACAGATTCTTCCACGCATTTGGATTTCTTATAAACACTCTATAAGCTTTACTTGAAGTAGAGTAACCCAAGATAAATTCCTTCATCACTTTTGGAAGAAAACTTGTCCAGATTATCCTTTGTGTTAAGACTAAAGACTTTGCAACCAAAAACTCTGAAGTAATTAACCTTAGGCTTCCTATTGTTCCACAACTCATATGGGGTTTTCATAAGAACAGGTCTGATCAAGACTCTATTGATTACATAACAAGCTGTATTTACAGCTTCAGCCCAAAAGTAAATATGCAGTTCGTATTCATTGAGCATGGTTCTAGCTATTTCTTGAAGGGTTCGGTTTCTCCTTTCTACTACACCATTCTACTGAGGTGTCCTAGGAGCTGAAAAGTTATGAGTGTAGCCATTGTGTAAGCAATAAGATTCAAAGTCTTGATTTTCAAACTCACGACCATGATCACTTCTCAGGGTCTTAATTTTGAGTCCACTAAGATTTTCTGTAGACTTGGAGTATTTAACAAAGGAAGAATAAGCTGTACTTTTGTGAGCTAAGAAATATACCCAAGTATATCTAGATAAGTCATCTACTAGAACATAGACATAGTGCTTCCCATTTAAACTAGAAACTCTTGATGATCCAAAAAAATCCATGTGAACCAACTCAAGTGGTTGAGAAGTTGAGACTTCTTTCTTTGATTTAAAAAAAACTTTGTGTTGTTTTCCATTTTGACAGGGATTACACACTTTGTCATTTGGGAATTCTAATTTAGGTAAGTCTTTAACTAAGTTTTTCCTAGCCAGTTTTCTAAGTTAGTGAATGTTGCAGTGTCCTAATCTTCTGTGCCATAGCCAAGATTCTTTAAGAAAAGCATTCAAACAAGGAATATTTTGTTTAGCTAAAGAATTTAAATCAACAGCATAAACATTTTCATTCCTTAGTGCATAAAATACTAAAGAATTTTTGGAGTTAAAAACATCAGAGGAATCATTTTCAAACTTGACATTGAAACCATCATCACATAATTGAGATATACTAAGCAAGTTATATTTTAGTCCATCAACGAATAAAACTTTAGAAATTAATACTGAGTCAGTGTTACCAATCTAGCCTAGGCCGATGATTTTTTCTTTAGAGTTGTCACCAAAGGTGACATGACCTCCATCAACCTTTATTATGCTCTTGAAGGAAGAATAATCTCCAGTCATGTGTCTTGAGTACCCACTGTCTAAATACCATATCTTCTTGTGACAGCTCTTCAAGCAGGTCTCCTATAAAACAGATTTAAACAGGAAATGACTTTGGTACCCAAATTTTCTTGGGTCCAGATAGGTTAGAAATCAGGGATTTAGGTACCTAGATTTGTTTTATTGGTTTCATACAATTAACAGATGTAACAAATTTTGAAAGATAAACTTTATTTGGTCTATAACCATATGAATATCCTGTTGAAGCATATGAATTTCCAAAACTATAACTAGCAATATTTTTTTCAGACATAGGAATAAATCGGGTTTTGGTGAACTGTCTCTGTCCAGGTTGGTATCCTATACCAGTAGCATATCTAGGTGCAACTTTCTTTCATAGAATTTGAGTTAGAGCATCCTTTCCATTTGTGAATTTTTCTAAGTCCTTTTTGAGTTTCTCATTTGACAGTTTCAGTTCTATATTTTCCTTTAATAGTTGAGCATTCTTTTCCTTTTCTATATCAAGATCAGATTTATGCTTAACACTTAAAGCATACTGTTTCTTTAAACCTTTGTATTTGTCTTTAAGATCATTACAGGTTTCTTCTAACATATCACAGTATTCAAATAGTTTATATTTTGACATGATTTCCGAATCAGAATCATCTCTAGAATAATATGAATTTAAAACATGAGTGTCAGATGTTACCTCAGAAGTATTTGTCATGAAACACAAGTTGGCTCGATTCCTTTCAGAGTCCGAAAATTTGTCTTCACTTGTGCTATCTTCTGAAGCACTCCAGGTAGCCTTTATGGATTTATTGTACTTCCTGTCTTTGTAATCATATTTCTTTTTGAATTTTAACTTTGGACAGTCTGCTTTGATATGTCTTCTTCGCTTGCATACGTAGCAGACAACTTCATCCGTCCTGTCAGCTTTCTTCCAATCCTTTTTCCATTTGCCTTGTTGATCATACTTTCCTTTGTAATTTGTTTTCCTAAAGAATTTCTTTTGCCTATAAACATTCTTGAATCTCTTGGCTATCTGAGCCATTTCTGCATCACTGTCATACTCTCAGTTTTCACTTGTTGAACTCTCATCCTACATTTGTATTTTTTCCTTCTCCTTACTCTTCAAAGCAGTAGACTTGAAAGCTACAGATTTTCTTTTCGGTTCATCATCTTCCTCTTTGTTTACCTTGAGCTCCTATTCATACATCATCAATTTGCCAATAAGTTCTTTGACAGGTAGAGCAGCAATGTCACATGATTCTCTGATTGAGACAGATGTGCCTCTCCATCGTTCTGGTAGACATCTCAAGATTCTCAAAATTTGTTCCTTTGCTGGAACAGATTTTCCGAGTGAATTCATCGTGTTGACTATCTCATTAAACCTGAGATACATGTCAGAAATAGGTTCATCAGAATTCATTTTAAAATTATCATACTTAATATTATATGTGTTCAATCTCATTTCTTTAACATTATTTGTTCCTTCATGAGAAACAACCAAGGTATCCCAAATTTCAAAAGCAGTTTTGCAAGCAGAAATTCTGTTGAATTATTCATCTCCTAGAGCACAGTACAGAGCATTCATAGCATTACAATTATTATTGCAAGTAGTATTTGTAGGTTCATCCCAAGTAGATATATCAGTAGTGGGAATTTTGTACTCAGATTCAATAGCAGTCCAAATATCAAAACTCATGCTTCTAGATGAATTTTCATTTTAAGTTTCCACTGAGCATAGTTATTTCCATTAAAGAAAGGTGGTCGGTTAGTAGCAGCACCCTCAAGTATATTATCCATTATAAATAAAATTTAAAGAGATAAAAATTTAGAAATAACAGAAATTTTAAGAACTTTAAAATACAACTAAAATCACAGTTGAAAAGCAGAGAGTAAATAAAAAGTTTTGCAAAACACACAACCTCTGATGCCAAATGTTGGTCGGAGTGGAAACTCAAGAGGGGAGTGAATTGAGTTCCAATTAAAATTTCTGCTAAAAACAATTTCTATTAAAATCCCCCAATTTAAAAAACAAATTAAACTGCAGTGAATTTATACAGATTATAAAGGTTCAATTAGTTTCTCAAAGATTGATTAATTCTCAGCTAACTTAATCTTATGATTAAATTAACTTTTGAGACTAACTTACTGGTTTATAACAAATATAAACACTTGTGAGTTTAACTATCAAAGTAGCTTTGAAGATAAATTATATTTCAAAGTAATAGCAGCAGAATATGAAATAAATGTATATAGTATGGATATAGATTTTATCTAAAAACACAAGAGTTAACCAAGAGGTTCAGTCTCAAGCCGAGACTTAGTCCTCTCAAAATTTATATAAAGTGATCCACACCCTGGATCTAGGTTAACAACAGTGATCACACTGTTCAGGTAAAGAGACCCCTACCACAGTTATACGTGGGATAACAAACAATAGCTCAAAGCTTTCCAGGTCACACTCGACCTCTACCACTATCCACAGTGGGATAATAAAGAATGTAAAGATTGTGAGTGAGGATTTACAAATCCTCCAGTTAAGGTTCAGGAGACAGTGTGTGTGTAATAATTAACAGGCTACACACACTGCTCTTAATGCATATACTAAATCACTTAGAGCAAGATATAGAGTTTAGAATGGCTCTGGTGATTGCAGTGCAGCTCTGGACTCCTTTGGATTTGATCAGAAATGGTTCTGAGTCCTTCTCTGGTATTTGTCTGAAAAACAGAGTATCGTTTCTTCTTTCAGTGCTTCCAGGTTCAGCTTGGTTATCGGCTCAGAAAATGAAGTGTTCTGTGTAGTTCTTCTATAGTATAGATTTCTCGATGTATGCTCTGTGTTCTAGAGTCTGGTAGTAGTAGTCTTGTGAGTGCAGGTTCTCAAGTTGTTCTTGGCACATTTTGAGCTTGATCACAAGTGTGTTCCCCTATGCTCAATCTCGTCAAGTCTCTTGTATTTATTCACTGATACATACACGTTGTATTTTATGCTTTTTTTTTGCTGAGAAGAAGGAATGATTATGCTTTTCGATTGTACTTGGTACGGTTTCCTGAAATGGAAACATAAATCATTTAATAACATTAAATGCATCAAAAGTAACAAATGTAGCCGTTAGTGTAATAAACAAATAGTGTCGAGGATATAGGATTTGACTCCGCAGTTCATTATAGGTAGTCGTTTGTTTGTAGACGTGTACGGTTGACTCAGTGTAGGATCTTCCATCGGTATCTCTTCAAACTCTTATCGGTGGCTCTTATCGGTAGCTCTGATCGGTAGCTCTTATCGGTAGCTCTTATCGGCATCTCGATGAAGTTAGTTCCATCGGTTGCTCTTGGTTGTCGGTAGCTCTATGCATCAGTAGCTCTCTGTCCATCGGTAGATCTGTTCATCGGTAGCTCTGTGCATCAGTAGCTCTGGCTATCGGTAGCTCTGTGCATCGGTAGCTCTGGCTATCGGTAGCTCTGGCTATCGGTAGCTATCTGTCCATCGGTAGCTCTATGTATTATGCATATCGGTAGCTCTCTTGAGGTCAGTTATACTTACACTTGACTGTCTTATGAAAAACACATCTAATTCACTTAGAATCATTTCGAAACTTATATAAACATGGATAATCGAGATTAACATAAATCTGAAATTATGTTAACATTATTATTAACTTGATCATTGATTTGAATGAATTAAAGTGTAGATCAATAGTAATTGTGAATATCATAATATATGAAAACATAATTGGGATTGTTAAAACATATGAATACAAGATTGGGATTATCAAAACAGGTGAGGTCAACAATTATTACCCTTTACAATAAGTCTAGATTTATTTATTACTATAATTTTATTTTCATCACACTTATTCTGAAAACCCATTTTAGACGAATTACAGAAGTATCATTAGGTCATTCAACCAAAGTATAAACTTTATTCCTTTCAAATTCATTGATTTTATATTTCTTGTAATTTTATCCAATATTCATCACATAAAGCTTCATATGAATTTTTAGGTTAGAATTGTGATAAAAATTCACAATGTTATACTTTATTTCTTAAAGAACTTCTAGTTCTAAAAATTTGATCTACATCCACATTTGTAACAACCCTGATCTAGGTGTTGCCCAAAGGTTCCATAAACCTGATTGGTCACATAGCCTCAAGCACATTTCCCTAAATTCTAGAGGTCGTCTACCAGTTTTGAGGGCCAAGGTGTGATAATGGAGAAATTATTCCCTTATCATCAGAGTATGCACAACAAAAAACAATTAGTAAACAATAGCAGAAGCATAAATACCATACAATAGAAGTAAATAGAGTGATACTGAAAGTTAATCCAACAGAAGACACAATATATATATATATATATATATATGATATATAGAATATGTATCTAAGAAAACATCCAAAAAAGTTACATTGTTTTAAATCAATAAAAAAACAATGTACAAAGAAACAAGTAAAACAAAATAACTTCACAAGTCTGAGCTTGGTATTATGCTCTCCAGATCCAACAACAATCAAGTACCTGATGAAGAAGGGAGATTTCCCTTATCAATACCTAAAATCATATAATCTACTTGGGTCCAAAAGTATGAACCAAATAGGGTGTGAGATGAATACCATTAGGAAACCACCAAAAGATTTGTGCCTAACTATCAGTGAGTATATATAGATGGTAATATACAAAATGAAGCAATAAACTATGAAGTACTTAAAAGAAAACAATATTATAGTTTTTTATTACATTAATTTACATTTATAAATTATCCTTTTAATCTTGTAAACCTTGGTATCTAGCCTAAGCTATGGACCCCCTATGAATGTAATAAAACATATGTCTTAGTAGACCATCTAAACAATAAAGTAAGGCCAAGCCCGAGCTTTTTTTTTGGCTGGGCAGAATCATCACAATCAATCAATAATTTATAAGCCACTCTTTGGGAAGGTTTTAACATCCTAAACCCCCTGGTCTAACATAAAATAAATTCATTTAATAATGAACCTCTAGGAAATATCTCAGGGAATAACCCCTTTGGTCTATTCTGCTATCACAAAATTATAAACAACCACCTGGGAAAGCTTTCACGGTCTAAAACTGTGGGACAACATTCACCTAATCATTTATAAATGACCACCTAGGCATCTCTTATGGTCTGACCACATTGGTCTAACATAGAATAAATCATTTAAAAATGATCTCATGTGTACCTATCATGGTATAACGCCTTTGGGAAGCTCTCATAGTCCAATCCCCTTGGTTAACATTCACAATGCATATCATAGGCATTTCACATAATCATTTAAACACAATCTTAATCAACAAGGCATGAAAAACAAGGTACGACTCATAGGAAACCTAGAACAAATGGTCATAAACAATAAAATAAGGGAAACACACCCACGAGGTGTCCCCTAAAAAGTTATTTAACCTTACACATAAGTAACAATGATTTATCAATCAATCAACCCATAGAAGGTCATAAGAGGGTTAAATTCCAAATCAAGAAATACCCCGAATGTGGGGATGCATCACTTTTAGAATATATATAATCCAAAGACTAACAATGATAGTCACAAACAACCTACCTCGATGTCATATGATTGATATACTTGAACGTCATCCCTTGAATAATCCTAGATCAGTGTAGATCTACAAAAAGGTAAAAAACACCCAACCTTTAATAACTCATGAGAGAGGAAGAATCGAGAAGAAAGGCTCTAGGGGATTTGAGAACTCACTAGTGGGATTCCAATGCACCAGATAGTATCTCAATCAGACCTAGGATGGATAATCAGGGGTTAGGTATTTATTTTTAGTTCCCAAGTGCTCCTGGATGTACCTTGGCTTGAAGAAGACAGTTTCAGGCATAAGATGCAACCCTTCTCTGATATATCAAATAAAAAGAAAAGTACATAGTGTGTTCATTAACACTACACATAGTGTATTAGACTCAACTGGACCCTAACTTAATCGGGGCTTCCAGGTCACCACACGGCCATGTACTCGTCCATTACATGGCCAGTACGTGGTTTCACATGGCAATAAGGTACATGGTGTGTACATATAAGTACATGGAATGTACATAGAAAAAACCTACTTCTTTATTTTTCCTAAAAAACAACCCAAAATCAATGTTCATAACTGAAAAGAAGATCTGGATTCTTACAAACTTTGACCCTTAAAAACATTCTTCCCCAAATTTCCCTTCCATGTATGGTGAAGAAGAATCTACGAACAACTCCAGCCACTACGATCGTATGTCAGCCTCCCGCTCCCAAGTATCATCTTGTACTCGCCTGTGTTGTTATAGAACATGTTCTAAAGGAACAGACCATCCACAGAGAGCCTTCATGCTGTGATCCATAATCCAAATAGGGTGCTCCTCAAAGGATTCATCCACCTCCAACTCAAACTCCTCGGGTTGAAAAACATGAGACTGGTCTGAAAAGTAATGTCACAACTAAGAAACATGAAATATGCCATTCATAGATCTGTACCTCTGTGGTAACTGTAACCAATATCCAACCAGTCTGACTCTCTCCCAAACCTCAAATGGCCCAATGTATCTCAGTGAAATATCCCCTATCTTCTAATCCTCTTATATCCCAACCTCAGTGTGACATGTAGAAAAACCTGATCTCCAACCTCAAACTCCAGAGGTCATCTCCGTCAATCAGCATAAGATTTATATTGTGACTGAGCAATAGTTATCCTCTTCTGAATCAACTCCACCTACGCAGTGGTCTCCTATACAAGATGGGGTCACAGCATAGTTGTCTCTTTTACCTCCATCCAATATAGGGGTGATCAGCATAACATACTATACAAAGCCCCATAAGGTTCCATCTGAATCGTTTCTTGAAAACTATTATTATAGGAACCTCCAACAGGGATATTTGTCTTTCCCAAGAAACCCTAAAATCTTTTATTCATGCTCAAATAATCTCCTCCAAAACATGACTCGTGCGCTCGTACTGGACATCTTTCAGGGTATGGTAAGTTGTACTCAAAAGTACTTGTGTACCCAAAGACCTCTATGTCCCTACGAGACACGAGAAGTAAACCGGGTATCCCTGTCTAAAATTATGGTGAGTGGAACCCCATGTAAATGTATATTATATTGGATGTAAAACCATCCAAGATCATCAACGCTGAAGGTTTTCTTAATTAGTAAGAAATGTGAAACCTTTTTGAGTCTGTCTATAACAACCCAAACAACAGTATTCCCCCAAGAAGACCTCAGTAAAACTGCCACAAAATCCATTGCAACATAATTCCACATCCACTCGGAAATGGGAAAATGTTGTAATATCCATGTTGGTCATTGATGCTCCTCCTTCACCTATTGGAAGGTGGATCATCTAATAACAAAACCAGAAACATCCCTCTTTATACCTGGACATCAAAACTGATGATGAAGATCTCGATACATCTTAGTGACACCAGGATGAACTGCCAAAATTGAGGAATGAAAATCTTGCAATAGCTCCTCATTTATGTCTCCTAACACCCATACACACCCACAAAATGAGAAAACTCATCCCCGTCTATGGTCCACCCCAGAGTAAGGTCCTCGCCTGACACACTACCCTATAGGACTAGGCCTTTGGAATCTGAAAGTTGTCTCATTTGCACTTTATTTAATAGAGTAGAGGTAAAAGTTATAGAAGAAAGAAACATCTTCCCCTATCTATCATGATCCTCCAAATGCTTCTCAGAGAACATATCCATAATCTTCCACTCACTGTTGGCCTCCTAAAATGCATGTATCTGAGTCTGACTGGTCAATGCATCAACCACTTCATTGCCTTTCCCAGGCGTATAGGCAAGCTCAACGTCAAAATACTGAAGGTACTCAACCCACATTCACTATCTCAAATTCAGATCATGATGAGTAAATATATACTTTAAGATTTTTTGTTTTGTGTACACCACAAAACATCCCCCAAAAAGATAATGTCTCTAATAGTGAAAAGCATTCACAACTACAGCTAACTCAAAATCATGTGTCAGGTAGTTCCTCTCATGTGGCCTCAGCTGCTGAGACCCCTATGCAACGAATCCTTCCCCCTAGAAAAGCACTCCTCCCATCCCAATACCTGATCTGTCGTAATATATGATGTAACTCTTTCCCGATTCCAAATAAATTAGTATCAGTGCTGAATTAAATATCCCTTTCAACTTTTGAAAGGCTGAATCGTAGAAATCTATCCACAAGTACTTCACTCCCTTGTAAGTCAAGCCTGTTAGTGGTGATGCTAATCATGAAAAGTCTTGAATAATGCTTTTGTAGAAACCATCCAACCCTATAAAACTCTGTAACTTAAATAAGTTCATTGTTTGCTCCTAGGAAACTACATCTCTCACATTCTTGTGGTCTACTGATTCTCATGTCTTTGAGGTGACATAATCTAAGAAGTGAATATGATCCATCCAAAAGTGGCATTTTGTGATCTTTGAATATAAAAAATTCTCCCTCAGTGTACTCAATACAATCTCAATATGGATATCATGGTCATGTCGAGTGTGATATTACACCAAGATATCATCCATGAAGACTACCAAAAAATAATCCAAGTAAGGGTGGAACACTTGGTTCATCAGTGCCATAAAAATTGTCGGTGTTTTCATTAGACCGAACGACATAGCCAAATACTCATATAGACTATACCAACTCTGAAAGGCTATAAGAGGTATATCTTATAGACTAATGCGCAACTGAGGATAACCAGATCTCAATTCAATATTCAATAATACTCGAGATCCTCGAAGTTGATCAAATAGATCATCAATTATTGGAAACAGATATTGGTTTCAGACTGTCAACTGGTTCACCTTTTGATAATCCATACAATGTCTGAGGGAACCATCTACCTTTTTTTGCAAAAAGGACAGGCGAACTCCAAGGATAAGTACTAAGTAAGATGAAACCATTTTCCTGCAACTCCTCCAACTATTTCTTGAGATCATGTAACTCTAGTGTAGTTGTCCGATATAGAGTAATGGACACTGGTGCCACTCCTTGAACAAGATCAATAGATAATTATATCTCTCTCTCTAGAGGTAAACCTAAAAAGTCATGAGTAAAGACATATGTGAAATGATCCACCACTGGAAGAAATTACATCAGTGAAGTCCAGTGGTCATATAGATATAAACGAGAAATATGGGCTCTAATTCCCCCCAACCCATGATGCTCAAGTCTAGATCTGCTTGAATGGGAATCCCATTCAACCTTGTGTCGAAAATATCCACCCTATGGTGACATGAAGCTCACCTTGTAGTGACAGGAGTCAACAAAGGCCTGAAAAGAGACTAACCAGTCCATTCTAAGAATGATATTTATTCATGTTTTTTCTAATACATAGAGGTCCCACAAGAAGTAACACCCACTAACCTCTAGAGGGAACTCCTTTTCACTGATGTACACTAGTCTTCCTAATCCCCAACAGAGTTTCTAGTGTCATAGAATCATCAAAAGTAAAGATACAGATCCTAAGGAACTCCACAATGATAACTGATATAAAACTATGGGAATACCTAGTATCAAAAAGGGAAGAATATAAAACTAAGGAAATTAGAATCTTACCTATAACCATACAGGGTCTAGAATCTTTCTCATGTTGGGTATGTTCTATTGTAAAAGTTTGACATGTACCACAGCCCCACGACCTTACATGGTTACCCTGAGCTGATCAGACCTGTTATTGCTAAAAACATACCATCTGGATACCACATCCATGACCACCTCCTCCACCTAATAGGATTCATGAACTCTAGTTCACTGAATGATGAGGAACTTATTGTCCTAATCTTGAATGTTGGGTCATAAAAAATCCCCTCTCACTCATTGCTGGTGAGAACATCCTGCAAAAATGCTGAATATGACCCAAATTTTTCCAAGATCACTACTTGACTAGGTCCTTTGGGCATTGTGGTCTTGTATGATCACTTTTTCTGTACTGGTAGCACACCACTTGGATACCTGAAGAAACATCATTATGGCACTTCCTACTATCGGTTGAAGGAGTACAAGCCCTGGATGCTAAACCGCCCTAGCTCACCACTCCAAACTCCCTTAGATTGCACTCGGTAATCAGCCCCCAGATTACTATATCAGTCAGTGATGTAAACCTAAAAACATTCACCTGTGATCGGATGTCGTAATTGAGGCCATACTCAAATCACCTAGCCAGTGATAAATCGTCACCTCCAAAAAAATGTGTGAAGAACTGAAGCTCGATAAAGCCAGAAGAGTAATCCACCATTGAAATAACACTCTGAACAAATTCTTGAACACTTGGGCTTAGTCATCCCTCAAAGTCTCAAGGTAGAAGTATTCATAAAAGGTCCCCTGGAACTCTTCCCAAGTCATATCCCAATGGCGTCCCACCAACGAGATAACATCCCACCATCTCTTGGCAGAATCATGTATCATGTAAGTTGCGAGCTTCACTCTCCTCTCATGAGGAATCTTCAGATTCTCAAATATATAAATAATGGCCTTCATCCACGAATCTTTATCATTTGGTCCTCTATCCCATGAAAAGTGGGAGGATGCTACTACTAGAACACCCACGTCAGCTTTGTCATAGTTAGGGAAGGATGTGGTGCTCTCTGAAAAGTCTGCATCATCCTCATAAATCCCTCATGGAAGTGTGCATCCACACCTGCATTAGGTATGATAGCTGGTAACAAGACTGGCATGATGGGAGGATCTGTTGGTATTCCTTGATCTACTATTTTTGGTGTCTGATCATCACTCTGTACCTGGTGTACAATTGGAGGATGTATTGGTGGAATGACTCTGCAAGGTTAAGCATACACCTCAGTTAAGGAATATCAAGTATTTAAACTTAGAAGTAAAAGAATGGAACTAGATAAGGAAAACCTTAAATTTTTACAAAAGAGGGTTACACTCCATGTAGAACCACTACACGGTGTGTTCCCTTAATCCTCAACATGGGCGTGTACCTTTTCCAATTTAGTCATGTAGCACCCCTACACACAGCGTTTTCATCATGAGATACGTCGTGTACTTGAATATTCCCTCCTTTCTAAGTACTTATACATGGCTAAAACTACATGGTTCTACTGGTGTAACACTACAAGGTGTGCACACTATAGACACAGTGTGTACTCAAAATTTCTATCCACCCATATCGTTAGTTAAATGACCAAATATACAGTCAACTATAGCATGGAATGTACTCCTAGTACACGACATGTTCTACCAGAATTTTACAAACCCCATGTATGTACTCACACAGTCAGTCACACGGTTAATAACTACACGGTGTGTACATATGGTACACTGTATGTACTCAAGAAAAGTAATTTATTCCAGAATATAAGACACATGAAATTTGTTCATAACATCACCTATCGTGTTGTCTAGGTTTTCGAACAGTAATCCTCTGAAACTTCTTTAGAACCCCCAAATTTTTAAAATTTTTTCCAAGGAATGCCATGTTCTGATCCATGAGAGCCCATACTCCTGGTGAATCAAATTTTGGAATCCTCATTCACATCATGCCTTAATAGGATTTAATTAAATTTCAAACATGATCCACAAAATTCTAATACAAGAGAGACCATAACACCTTCAGGATCAAATCTTGGAATCCAACCAAATGAATATTTACATATACCAATACCCTATCAAAATATCATGTATTTATATCATGAAATCTATCATAACAACATGCATATATAACATAACATCTATCACAACAGCATGCAATCAGTAATGCACCTAAATGGCATGACAAGAATGCATGAAATGTGATCTCTAGCAAGTGCCTATATGATGCATGAGAAGGCATACCCTCATTTCATCAGGTTGCAACATAAATAGAACCATAATTATATCATTAATAATAGAAAAAAACAATTGAATCACCCAATTGTGAAATCAAATCAACTGTAACAATTGGAAAACCATAAAAATTGCAATATTCGAGGTTACATGGATTTTCCTTGTACACGGGTTAGCTACCCCCAAACAGAGTTAATTACCAAACTCTATTTCCTTCTTATCCTAGTATATTGGCTCCAAATAGTAAGGCATAGTAGAAAATAAACTCCTTTTATAAAACATTGTAACGTCCCAAATCCGGGTGTCGCCCAAATGTTCCCTGAACCCAGTTGGTCACATAAGCTCAAGTGCATTTCCCAAAACTCCAGAGGCTACCGTCTAGTAGTGAGGGACAAGGTGTGATAATGGGGAAACTATACCCTCATTGGTAAAGTATACAAAGTATAAAACAATTAGTAAACAATAGCGAAAATAGTAATACAATACAGCATAAGTGAATAACGAAATACTAAAAGTAAATCCAACTGAAGCCATAATATATATATGTGATGCATGGAATATGTATCTTAAAAAACAACCAAGAAAGTAACAATTCTAGAAATAAATAAAAAACCCAATGTACAAAGAAACAAGTAAACTCCCACAGCATCTCAAGCCTGATCATGTTCACATGCTCTCCATCTCTAATAGAAATCAAGTACCTAATGAAGAAGGGTGCTTTCCCTAATCTATACCTGTAATCATATAATCTGTTTGGGTCCAAAATCATGACCCAAATAGGTTGTGAGATGAATTCTATTAGGAAAACACCAAAATATCTATTCCTAACTATCAGTGAATATATATAGAAGGTAATAGGAAAAATGAATCAATAAACTAGTAAGTACTCAAAAGTAAAAAATCATATAGTTTTCAACTACATTCATTTACATTTAGCAATTATCCTTTGAATCATGTAAACCTTGGGATCTAGACTAAGATTTGTATCCCCTGTGAAATTAAAAAATAGATGTCTCAGAAGACCATCTAAATAATCATGTAAGACTGATTATAATCTTGTGCTTTGTCTTGTAAGACTCATCATAGTCATTCAAACATTTATAAACAACCCTCTAGGAAATTTCTCACAGGCTAAACCCCCTATTCTAACATAACAACAATTCATTTAACAACAAACCTCTAGGAAATTTCTCACAGTACAACCCCTTTGTCCTATTAAGATATCATGCAATTATAAACAACCACATGGGCAAGATCTCATGGTCTAAACCCTTGGGTCAACATTAACTTAATCAATTATAAATGAACACTAGGGAATCTCTCACAATCTAACCCCTTTGGTCTAACATAGCGTTAATCATTTATAAACGACCACCTGGGAATCTCTCATGGTCTAACACCTTTGGGATTATCTCACAGTACAATCCCCTTGGTCAAAATGAAAAATGCATATCATTGGCATTTAACATAATATTTTAAACTCCATTTTAATAAAAAATGCATGGAAAACAAGGTACTCCCCATAGTCAACCTAGACCAAATGGTCATAAATGATCAAACGAGTGTAACACGCCCATGTGGTGTCCCCTAAAAAAGGTATTTAACCTTATGTATAAGCAACAACCCTTTATCAATCAATCAAACCATATCAGGTAATAACATGGTTAAATTTCAAATCAAGCAATAACCCAAACGTGGGGATGCAGTAATTTTGGTATATACAATCCAAATTCAAATAGAAAAAGGCACAAACTACCTACCTCAATGTAGTGCAATTGATATACTTGAACGTTGGCCCTTGAATTGGCCTAGATCGGCATAGATCTAGAAAAAGGTGAAAAAACCTCAACCTTGAATAACTCATGAGAGACTAAGAATCGGGAATAAAGGCTTTAGGGGATTCAAGAACTCACTGGTGGGATTCCAATACACATGATAATGTCTCAATTAGAGCTCGAACATAGAATCGAGGGTTTGATCTTTGTTTTTCATTCCTGAGTGCACATGTATGAACCACATACTGAAAAATAAGGTTTCAGACATGAGACGCAACTCCACTCTGATATATCAAATAAAAAAGACAAATACATGGTGTGTTCATTAACACTACACACTGTGTATTAGCCTCAACTTTCCCTCAACTTAAGTGGGTTTTCCAGGTCACCAAATGGCCATGTACCCGGCCGTTACACAGCCAGTACACGGCAACTGAGTACACCGCGTGTACATAGAAGTACACTACATGTACTTAGAAAAAACTCACATTTTAATTTTTCTTCAAAAACAACTCGAAATAAAGATCCATATATGAAAATAAGATCCACGTTCTTACAAAAATGATGTTATCACGAGGATGATTCCAAATAATCAACTGATTCCATGGGTTTAAAAAACTTAGTTCTTCAACAACATGTTGAAAATCTTTTTGAGGTATAACTTCTTAAACATATTCTTTACTTTTTCTACCATGAGAAGAACTTTGCAACATATGTTGAAATTTAGTTTTAGAAATAACATCCAAAGATTTAGGTTGTGCTTTTTTGAAAAAAAAGATCAGTTTCATCAAATTTAGCATGAATTTTTTTAATAATACTTTTGTTTTTTTTACTCTATAATCCTTACTAATCTTAGAATAACCTAAAAATATTCCTTAATTTAATTTAGAAGAAAACTTATTTAAATTATATTTAGTATTTATAGTGAAAACTTTTCATCCAAAAAATCTAATGTAAGAATGTTTTGGTTTTCTTCCAATCCATAACTCATAGAGTTTTATTAATAAAATTTCTTATTAAAACTCAATTTATTTTATAATAATCATTACTAACTACTTTATCCCAAATAAATTTCAAAATTGAGTATTCATTTAACATGGTTCTTGTAATCTCTGAATAATTATATTTCTCCTTTCAACTACATCATTTTTCTATGGATTTCAATGTGGAAAAAAATATAAATTATACATTTTTTACTATAAAAATTTTCATAACAAAAATTTAAAAATTCTCCACCATGATCCAAATAAATATTTATCAATGATATATTTTTATCATTTTTAACTTAGGATACAAAAATTTTAAAATAGAAAAATTATTTTGAATTATTTGTTAGAAAATAGACAGTGTATATCTAAAGTAATATTCAACTAAAACATATACACAGTATTTTCCACCAATACTTTTAGTTTTTGTTAGACCGAATAAATCTATGTGAACTAACTATAAATAATCATAACTTGAGACTTCACTGGTAGATTTAAAACCTAACTTATATTTCTTTCCAAATTAACAAGGATCACAAACTTTTGAAGTATCAACCTTATGTTTTGGTAGATCATTAACTAGTAATTTCTTATATATTTTAGCTAAATTTATAAAATTATAGTTTCATAGTATTCTATGACATAACAAATATTGGTCTTCTATTTCACTAAGTCAAGTAGACAATCATCATATTCCATTTTTTATTCAAAGGAGGAAAAATCACCACAAACAAACAAACAAGGAAAAGAGACTACGGGGGTCTGAAATAGTGAAGACTAAGGGCATCCCCTATAGTAATGTCGATCCCTGTTGTTTTTAGACTGTGATGGGTGTGAAAAAGAAAAGCCTCCGGACCTGAAGAGACAATTGAAGCAAGGTAGTCGGCAACTTTATTCCCCTCGTGCCAGGTGTGGGATACGTTTGTGTTATTGCTAAGGAGACCCCGACACTTCGGGATGATGTACTCTATATCCCATGGAATGATCTTGATTCCCTGGAGAGCATTAGAGAGGAGCATGGAATCGGTTTCCACCTCCACTGGAACCACACCCCTTTGCATTCCTGGAGACCTTCCAGCATAGTCTTCACCTCTGCAAGAAGAGGGGTGCCCTGGCCCAACCGGATAGTGAAAGAAAACAGAACCGAGCCGTTGCGATCACGAATGAGACCCCCACCACTAATGGTACCCGCAAGAAGAACAATGTTACATATTCTAATGATTTGTCCTTGAGCATTGTCAACAATGGTAACTTTTCCACCTTTGATTCTGATATTATTATTGAATAAGTATTTGTTTCCAATCATATGTCTGTAATAACTACTATCATTATACCAAATGTTGTTGTTGGTACATTTCTAGATTTCCTAAAAACAAAAATACTAATGTTTTGGAACCCACACATTCTTGGGTCTAGTATTATTATAAAGTAAAATCTTTCGAATCGAAATTTTTTCAAATTTTACATGTTGAGAAAATGTTCATTATTTTTAGAAATAATATTTATTAAAACCGAATAAATGAACTATATTTAAATATCACTCATTTTCCCAATGTCCACTATATAGACATTTTGTAAAAAATATATCACTTTTACGTACAAAATAATTATTTTAAAAAATTGTTTTCCAAATATTATAACCCATTCCAAACACATCACAATGAGGTCTTATTTGTTTATACATATTTTCAAAAAAAATCTTACCAAAAGGAAACTTTGATAAAATCTTTTTCAAACTAGATATCTAATAATTTTGTTTCACAACTTGTTTCTTATCCTCAGTAGAAGTTGTACACTAAATATTTTTTTCTAAATATTTAGACAATATTTTTTTCAAAATTAAAATTTTCTAGTTGTTTTGTAAAAAAAATTAAAAAAATTAGATTATTCTAATTATTTATAAAGATCATAAATTTCAGTAGTAAGAGTAGAAATTCTTGGATTTTATTTTTTGTTTTTTTCTTGATAAATATCTTGTTTTGTAATAATTTCAAAATCTTGAGTCTAAAAGTTTTCAAAATCAAGAGACCTCTTAAAAACTATGTAAAGTATTGTTTTATTCTAGTGATGAAAAAGACTCATAGGAAGATGTAGAATTATTATCATAATCACTATCAGGATAGCTTAAATTTAAATTATTATTTATTAAATATTCGGTATTTAACTTTATTGTGAATTAATTATTGATTTTTATAATCTCAATATAAAAATCAATATTTTTCTTATCATCACTTCCACTATTATAAGTACTTTATGAAAAAATATCTCCACCACTTTCACTCCATGTATCTAAAGATTTCATACTTTTCTTATCCTTATTATTATATAATTTTTTAGAATTTCTTTTTGAATTCATATCCATCTTATATTTCCTTTTATGTTCGGACAGTAATGTCTTATATGTATATATTTATTTCATTCATAACATATAACATCAGAGGAATCCTTATTATAACTTCTCAATTTGTGACACTTCTTATAATTATACCATAAATCTTTCGTCACAAATCTCTTACTCATCCTTTTAGAAAGATTGGATAATTCATTTTTAGATTTTTCTGATTAAATAGTTTTTGTTTCTACTATAACTTTCTTCTTATTTGTTGATTTTGAAACTTTCTCAGCTGAATGAACATTATTAGAAATGTTAGATGTTATAGAAAAAGAAACTCCTAAATTATTTTTATTCATTTTATTTAAATATATTTTTATCCTACCCTCATACCGTATGATAGTATCCATCAAATCCTCTAATGTTTGATGTGTAATACTTCTCGAATCATTAAAATATGTTCCTTTGGATTCACATTCCATGAGAATAATCTCAATAATATTTTCTACTAATATTTCATCTGTTTGATCTTTCTCTCCCATAGAATATAAACTATTTACATTATTCATGAATCTATGAAGCATCTTTACAATAGATTCACTAATTAGATAGTCAAATACTTGATCATCTTCTCTAAGCATTTCTCTTATAGTTTCAATAACTTTTGAAGTTCAAAAATTCGTAACTTAAAATTTCTTCCAAATATAATTTTCATCTTAAAAAGAAGAAATCTTATTATATATGTTACAATTCATATAACATAACAAAGTATTCCTTAAATTATAATTCAACTAATATTCCAATGTCTCTTGATTGGTAAATGTAGAAACTTATTTCACAGAAATCATGTAATTTCCAGTCAAAATTAAAAAATTGTTAACAACAATATTAATAAAAAATGTCTTCATTATATCTCTCTTGTTTTCATATTCATTGCCATCAATGATTTATGGTCTTCTAGGATTTATATTTTCAAGTGTACCAACGTTTAAACCTTCCATATTATAAATTTTTTCTCCTTTAATTCACTTGTTAGTGTAATAACTATTAATAGAGGACTTGTAAATAAAAGTTTATAACAAAAAATTTAGAACTTATAAAACTTTCTTAAGATAAAAAAAGTAAAAAAAGTAATTATATGTAGTAGATCCTACTCTGATACCAATTTTTGGATCGTAAGGGATATAATGGCTACAAAAGGGGTGAACTGTAGTTAAAAACCATTTAAATAATAAAAAACAAAACCTATTTACTACAGTTATCAAATTGATATTGCATATTATGATTAGATTAAAATTTAATAGACTTTATAGTGTGTCTATTAAATCAAATTAATGAAATTTTTTGTTAAAATAAACATTTCTTTATACATGAACAACAAAAATAAAACCACTTGTAAAAAAACTAAAATAAAAGTTTACAAAGATATTTAGTAAACTAAAAGAACATTATAAAGGAAATGAATACACTTTAACCTTATCATAAATGAATTTAATAACCTTGACTTAAATTATCTATATTTTAAACCAAACTTCTAGGTATGTCTTTCTTCAGCAAAAACGTAACAACCCAAAATTTTATCAATTGAATTTTCCCGTCTTATAATTATGTTATATTGTATAAAACACATCCATAGAATTGATATCCTAATAAAAACATTATTTTCATAAAATAAAAATGAAATAATTTATATTCATATAGATTAAGGAACCTATACCGATAGAATAGTAACTTGGCCCTTGGAATAGTAACAAGGCCATTAGGAATAGTAATCTGACCAATAAAATAGTCACATCACCAATGAAATTATAAATAAAATTTATTCATATTATAAATGAAAATATTATATATTTATATCATGGTATTAGTAAATAAATGTTTTAAGAATGATAAATTATGTGTTGGTATTTTTGTAAAACACAAATGTTTAATTATAATTTAATAATTAATATAATGATTTAAAAGAAAATTTACTTTCATAAAATTAATTAATAAATTAATATGTTGTATTCTTATAATTATAATATAATTTTATGGGACCTTAATTAATTTTTCAAAATTTCATAAAATCAGTTATAATCTTAAAATATGTATTTGTTGAATAAATGGTGATTTTAAGTAAAAATTAAATTTATAATATTTAGAAAATTGTTTTAAAAAAATTGAGTTCATTTTTTAATTATACACATTGAAAATTTATAGGGTGAATTTTTGAGATTTTTATAAAATAGTTGATTTTTTTGGTGAATAGTGAAATATGATAATTTACAGTATTTAACAAATACATGAATTATCAAGTCATGGATGATGTATGGATGATTTAAGACCATAATATCAAAATATCCTAAATTATTTAATATATTTTGGTGATATGGATAAAAATTATTGATATTATTGAACCAAAATAATAAAATAATGAATATAATAATCAAAAAACACCCCTCTCCTCTATTATAAATACCACCCTCACCACCTCCTCTATTTACACCTTCCAAGCCTTGAAGCTCGTCCAATTTCTACCCAATACTCTTCCCAAGTCTCTCCTCAAATTCTAGGAGCCTTTTTTCTCAACAAAAGGCCAAAAAAATTGAGGTTCTCAAGGATAATAATTCAAGAGGTAAAATCCTCTTTCATTTTCTTTTAATTTCTTTTCAATTTTTTTTATTTTCTTATTATCTCCCCACCTACCCATATCCAAGTAGAATTATAATTATATTATCTTATATATACTATAATTATATTATGTTAATGGAATAATCCATCATCAAACCTCTTCTCCTCTCCCTTTTATTCTAAAAATGAAAACATCATCTGTGAGTTGTTGATTTATTGCCTTAGGGGATGAAAAGTTTTTATTTTAATTTACTACCTTAAATTATGGTCCTAAATCCATTATAATGGTTGAAAAATATTTTAAAATTTATTTTATAACCTTTTTATTATTCTATAACGAACATATATATTTAATATTAAATAATAAAACAAAACTAGTTCGTAATAATCGAAAAACCACCAAAATAATCTAAATGATTGTCATTAATGTTTCATCTAATGAATCATCCTCGTATATTTAAAAAATTAAGAACATTTAAAATTATAAAATTTCATTAATAAAATATAATGGATAGTTATTCTTATTTTTCATGATCTTCCATACATATATACAAGGGAATTAATAATGAAAACCAAGAAAAAGAACACTCCAAAACGATGAAATTGAACTCTATAACAAATTAAAATGGACATAAAACATCTCAATAAAATTATTATTAATAAAATATGTGTAAAATATGTTTTCTATTTAGTAATTAATGGATTTAATTTTATTATCCCAAATATTAAAGTGAATAAATCATTTAGACATAAGGTAAGGGGATTCTTGAACCCAATTTCCTTTCTTTGGGTTATTCTTTTTTAGGCCAAATTTCAGGGTGGATGTGAATTTAATACTACTAAAATATAATTTAATTTTTATTAACATTTATTTTCTAGGATATTAATGTTTCTAATATAGTTTTATGAAAAATAAATATATTTTCCAAAATAAATATTCTTTCCAAACTCATTTGGACTCATATTGAGTTGTTTATTCTTCATTAAAGAATGATGAATCTAATACAAAATATGTTTTTCCCTATCTAATTTTGGAATCCAAAATTTTTATTCATGAATGTATGGAATTAAATCCATTCATTTTCCATGGTTTATTTTATTTACATGATTGATATATGTTCTATATGGGAAGCATGATTATGTAAATGTTATGATGTGACAGGTTCACAAAGCATTTTACAGCCCTCCAATGCATTGGGAAATGTGATGTATCTAATGAGATAATGTGCAATATGAATAAAAATGATGTTATATTTTTTCACAATGATTATATAATGATTATTCACATATTTTATGTGTGAATATGATTATATTCTTGTTCATAACTATGTGTGGTATTTGAACACTAAGACATGATGTTTCAATTTTATGCATTTACACATTCTATGACTTTATATAATGCTTCCTCTCATGATTATGATTATTATTTCATACTTATATTATTATTATTATTATTATCACCCATTTTATATTGATTCATGTTCTTATCTATCCTCTTATTTCACTTTTAGTTCACTCCTTTATTTGATGTATATCCTTAGGTAATTACTTATACTAAGGAGTGCATAGGGTTTACTAAGAAGCTATAAAATAAGTAATTAAATAATTTTTATGTTTTTATTAGGTAAACTTTATTTTTTTCCTAATTTTCCAAAGACACTAATACTTTGGATCCTAGATTTTAATTCTTTTATGTCATTTATCTTTAAAATGATGTAATAGTCTTGTAAGAAAAAGTAGGATTTCTATAGTTGGTATCAGATCGTGATTTAGTTAATTTGGGAATTAGTATTGGAGAACATTAGTGGAAACCCTTAGTATGAAACTAAGTATATGAAGTACCCCATAATATTTTTTTATAAAAATTGTAAACATTGGGACCCAATTAGATTTGCCTTTAAATTTAATTTCCCAAAGGAATAAATTAATTATTCATGAAAAGTTGACTTATGTTTTGTTCAAACCTTTTATATTTTAGAAAATACTGTGATCCAAGAAAAACTAGGACAAAAATATGTGTGAGGGATAATGTAGTGAATTACCAAATGACATGCCCAATTCCATGGTAGGTGGAGTTAAAAATTTCATTGTGTTTCTTACCCAGCTATCTCAGGCTATGAAAAATAACCTGAATAAGGTGGAGCATCCTCATTCACCTAAGAGGGGGAAACTGAATGTCAAATAATTTATGCATCAATGACCATTGACATTTAGTGGATATTCTGATCCACTTGTTGAGGTACAATGGGTTAAATCAATGGAGAAGAACTTTTCTATTCTCCATTATTCTGAGAAGGATAAGTTGATTCTAACCTTCTGTCATTTAGATTGAGAGGTTGATCAATAGTGTGAATTCATTAAGAACACCAATATAAAGGATGAAATTGAAGATATGGAGTGGTAATACTTTTAAAAAAATATTTCTTAATAAGTATTTTCCTCAAACTTATCATAAAAATATGGAGAGAGATTTCATAAAGTTGAAGTAAAAGGAAGTTGAATCTCTCATGGACTATGAAGAAATTTTCACAAGGGATGCAAGGTTCACCTAAGGTTTTGTTATAAACAATGATATCAAAATAGATAGATTATTTAGTGTTTTAAAATCACACCTTTGAAAGGATATATAAATATAAGACTATAGGAGTTATGAATAATTTATTTTATGTGCTCTCAAAGTGGAAATGGAGTTTGGAGAATGGTCCTATGGATATGGAAATTTGGAACAAAAGATGGATTTTCAAGATAGATGATCTAATGAAAAAGGTGGAAAGAAAAATCAACCACTCTCTTATTAAAAATGTGGGAAGAAGAATCATGGTAACTACCTCAATGGTATTGGAAAATTATTCAAGTGTGGTAGAGAATGTAACACCCAGATGTTTTTATGAAATATTTTGTTCAAATAATTTTTATTCTTCAGTATCTTGATTTGTATGAAATAATGAGTTTAAATGAACCACAATATGACCTTAATAAAAAGTTATCATTATATCCTAGTCTTTAGGTTAATAAGAATAATTATAAATAACTTATTAAAATGGATTATGAATTCATTGGCTATTAATTATTTATGAAAAATATAAATCAATTATATATTTGTATTTTGGATTGAATTAATTTTGGTAATGAAATTAATGATATATATATATATGTTTTATATATTTATTAAAATATTTTTTATATTTATCTAATGGATAATTTAGTCATAGGGTATAAATAAAACCCTGTTTTATATATAAGATCCTATTTTTTTAAAGGTTAACTTTACACCTTTGAACGATGAACCCATTTTATGTTAATATTTTGAAAAATTAATAATTTATATATGAAAACATATAAATCTTATTTTTAAGCGGGCTATAAAACATTACTTTGGATAAATTTTTTGATATTTTTCTAATAACTTTCATGTTTTAATGAATAGTAAAAATATGATAAATTTTAATTAAAAACAAATTTTTTCATTGAGATAATTTATATGATTAAATTATAATATTCAAGGGTTAAAATTTATAAATATAATATATTTTTACAATTTAATATCATTTTTGAAATTATAATTAATTTTACATTGAATTTACAGTTAAAAACAATTCAATATTTTGCAATGTTTTAACTTTTAAAACTCATTTTCTCATTTCAACAACGGAATTAATTTTAAATTAATTACTAAAAAATTTTTGTTTTAAATTTTTAAAAATGGATTCAATATTAGTAATAAGTAGTTATAAATTATGTCAATAGGCTACATTTATTTTTGGGCATTGTGAATAGTAATTTTGGTAATTATTTTATTACCATTGTAATTGGTAAATCAAGTATTTAAGGGTAAAAATAATATTATAAAATTACCTTAACACCTATAAAAATTATATTCGCTGACAAAATTAGACCCTTATCATATGTTTTTTGAAATTTAATCACCTTATGGCCACTTACCTATGAATACGACATGACTGTAAAAACTAATGAATGTGACACAATGTCACAATCTCATTTTATATAAGTATATTAATCTTAATATATAAGTAACTAGGTGATAATATCTACTATAGATAGACTCTAGAAATATAAAATAATTATATACATCATATTAATTTATTTATAATTTTTATATATTAAATAATTACCATTAATGATGACACGATAGTGATGTAAAAATTATTTTATTAATAGAAATATCAAATAAACGGTTTTAAAAATATTAAAAGAAGTATCATATGAACTAATTAAAGTTCTTCATGAATTTTATATGAGATTATGACATTTTAGGTGTGTATTAAATATTTATATTTGAATTTATCTCCTGTTTGAATTTTATTTAAAGTCAAACAAATGAATAGTGTCAAAATTGATACTATTGACATTTTATAAAAATAAAATTTTATAAAAATATTTAAAAATCATAATTTTTTTTTAAAAATTTAAAAATTTATAACTATAAGGTATAAAATTTCCTAAAATATTTATTTATGGTTAATTAACACCACATAATTAAATATTTATAACCATTAAAATTTTAGAATGTCATTACCATAATTAAAATTAAATAGAATAACTAAGTGTTAATTAAAATGATAATTCATAAAATGACAAAATAAGAATTAAAAAACTTATTAGTTAATGATATTAAAACCCTATATCATCTAATATTATAATTTGGGTCATTTGTTAGGTTTCTAAGTGGGTTTTTATTTTATTATAAATTAATATTTTTGAGGTTCCCAAAAGTGCCCCTCACCTCAATTATAAAAGGGAACATCCTCCCTCACCACTTAACATGTAACGCCCCGACCCCAGTGACCCAGAGTCGGTGCATTATTACATAACATTGGCATGATCATAAGAAAGATCAAATCTCTAAAGACCGATTGGTTTAGTAGCCTTGGAAACACTAGATATATTCATAAAGTTTTACATTACATCATAAGGTGAAAAACTACTACAACAACATATTGTATCCATAATCCACACAGTTATCCCCTCATAATATCCCTACAGGTCATTCATAATTTACTTCTTCACATCCTGGGGAAAATAAAACATAGAAAAGGGGTGAGCTCAAATGCCCAGTAAGGATAACAATATATTGGAAACTTTCAAAAATAAGCATAAACATTTAAGGCAATGTATAACTAAAACAAAATCATTTTAAACTTGAACATAAACATAGTATGGCAAAAGTAAAATGAAATAAATCAATTTACTTATTCACATGGATATTCTAATAATCGAATAATCACATGCAATATCAATAACCACTTTCATAATGATGGAATGCATAATGCCAGACTATCATAACCACATAGCCAAGGCCTCGTGCCAGGACTACAAATAAGATTTTGCCAAGGCCTTATGTAAAGACACTAGTTTGTCTCATGAGACCTACCAATGCATCGAGGAGCTATAGTGGGCTCCACCCGTCACATATTAAGTCCAATGCATTCCCATATGAAAAGGCTTAAACATAACATAAACATTCGTATTAAAACAAACATACGAAATGTAAATAATTTCACCATAAACTATGAATGGTATAAAAATAGCACATCCATAGTCAAACATATCACAAAACCTTCAATACAATATAGAAGTCCTGTATCATAATAAATCAACTTCAAATAAGCCTAAAATCCATCAAAGGATGTTGACATAGAAGAAATCTAAACTCTTTTTAGAGAAATATCTCTTTCTATTTTTGAAATAATTTAAGAGCCATATAAAATAAAAACTTTTCATTGAAAATATTCTTATAGTCTTGTAAGGAATGCTTTGAATATTTTATAACGGCGGAAAATAGCCGCACCCGCCGTATAAGTTAAAAAAAACATTCTTACCTTAATTCTGTCGAAAAGGTTAAAAAGGACCTTGTTTTGAAAACGACGGAAATATTCCTTTATAAACCTCTTATAAAAAGTCAAAAAAGGATATAATGACTTTAACCCATATTCTTGTAAATAATAAAAATGTTTTGAAATACATTTTTATGAAAACATGGATGTGGATGATAAAGAGATCCCAGTAGATTATTACATATAAACAACCTCGGATAATGAAGAGATTGTGAAATAACCCTTACCTTGTACTTTTCCTTGGTTGGGGTAGGTTAACCTCCTGTATAATTGTGAAATAATTGTTATTAAATTATACAAGAATCATATACATTCATATGATATCATATATGATCTTTTAACATTGCTTTGTTAATAATATCTTAGTATTATCGTCGTTTCAGGTGTTAACTTACTCATTTTCTTTTATATGTTTTGTTATATAAGCCATGTTTTTCATGGATAGGTTGTAAATTATTCATATACAGAATTATATCAAGTCCTTAAACATTATTTTTAAATCATCAAATGATAATTATACTTGAATGGATACGATGGAGAATGAATCTTATCGCGTTCGTGGAGACGGTAGTCCGTACGTACGCACGAGCGACAATATCATTCTTTTGATATTAAAATAATATATAAATGGATGGTATATCATATATACAGAATCATTAAAATTTTATATTTATTATTCACATGAGTTACACATAATTATTATACCCATCCAAATAATAATATATTGAATAACAATTACACCACGACGTGGAGACGGTAAGCCGTACGTACGCACGTATGGTGACATGTTATTCAAAAGGGTGGATAGAATACTGAATATGGTTGTACCATATTTATAATAACATCATAGTATATATATGATACTGGAGTTATTATTTTAGAATGGTAAAAACAAAGGAAGAAGAAGTGGAAGAAGAAAGGAACTTGGAAAAGGGTGGTGAAATCATTACCTCTTCTTCGGTTTCTTCCTTTTGATTTGATCAAAAGGGCTCTTTGGTTGGATTTATGATCAAACTAAGGCCTCTAGGTTGTATTGAGGGAAGTTGGGAGAGTATTTGGGCAGATTTTGGCCGAACCAAAAGGCTTTTAAGGTGTGAATAAATGAGAAGGAGGAGTGACCTTTTATAAGAGGGGTGAGGGGAGCCATTGGAAAAGCTAGAGATATTAGTTTATAATAAATTCATATTCGGTTTCCAATGGCTCCAATGTTGATTATTAAAAGGTTAAGGTGGTTATGGGTCGAAAACAACTCAACCAATAGAATTTAGACAGGTTTGGGTACTTATATTAACCTTATCTTTAAGTATTAACTCTAAGTTAATTAGTTTCACTTTTACAATGTCTCTTTGTATTTTTATATAATATGGTTAATAAACATACTATATACATCCAAGAGACACCCAAGTGGTCCATTAATGATGATCCAATCATGATATAAGTCTCTTGGCCGAACCTTAGATTTTTAGGAATTTAATATCAATTAATAATATAATATTTGTTTTAAAAACTCTTTTATGTCAATTTTGACACTATTCAATAGTTGAGTTTTGTGAAACTCATAATAGAATGATTACTTAGAACAAAGTTAATTAAATAAATCCTAATATGTCATATTATCCTAGAAAATTAGTATAATTCATTAAAAGTTTCATATTATATTTATTTGGGTATTTATAATATCAATTATTTTAATTGTTCACTATTATAGTAATTAATTCATCATCATTGTGTCATAAATAAATTAAATTATTTAATGTATAAAAATTATAAATAAAATATCATTATGTAGGAAATATTTTTATATTTATAATGAATATTTATAATCTATAATCCAACATACATAACCCTATGTAAAAATTGTTTTTCTAAAAGATATATGCTTGTGTCATTTTTGTATTCATTTTAACTTAATTAAATTAAAGTGTCCCTATCACCTACAAGTGGCACCATGGGGTCCCAAAATCGACCCAAAGATGACTATGGTCGAACATGTATCAACCAATAAGGCTAGGATACGTTTTAGGGTAATTTAGTATTATTATAATATTATTTTTTAACCCTTATTTACCGGATTTACCCTTAACCATGGTAAATAAAATATTTACCGCAGTAATTATTCAAAATGTCTAAAAATAAAAGTTACCTATTTACACAATTTGGAAATCCTGATTCCAAATATGGAATCAATTTTTCTAAATTCAAAACACAGAAGTGGCAGAAATTAATTTAAAATTAATTCCCACTGTCAAAACAAAAAGCGTGTTTTTAAGAGTTAATAACTATCAAAAGATTGACACTTGTTTATGTTCAGTTTAATTGTAAAATTATGTCCAATGAACAACATTATATTAAATGGAAAAAATATATTCTAAATATACTTTAAAACCACTCAAATTCATAATTTATCACTATTAATTATTTTTATTAAAAAAGTTGTTTTTAATTAAAATTTAGTAATTTTTACTATTAATCAAAATATGAAAGTTATCCGAAAAGTACCAAAATTTCACCTTAGGCAAAATTCGATATTCTGAATCCGAAAATGAAGTCCATTTTAAAATATAAAATATATATAATTTCAAAAAGTAGGTATTACTATTCATAACGGCTAGTTTGATTGGTTATGGTGTGTTAGAACTCGGTGTTGTGTACAACACACGCTATCACATTATTCAAAGAGAAGCGTACCGTATAAGCTTGGGGTGTTACATTCTCCCCTCCTTCAAATAATTTCGTCCTCGAAATTTCTAGAATACTACCGCATGAAAAGACTCGGGTGGTTCTTCATCATAAGTTCCTCGGGTTCCCATGTTGCCTCTTCCATCTTATGGTTTCTCCACAAAACTTTTACCAGACGCGTCGTCCAGTTTCTCAGCACTTGTTCTCTTGTATCAAGAATCCTGACGGGCTCTTCGCAATAAGACAGATCAGGTTCCAGTTCTAATTCCTCGTAAGTGAGTACATGCATTGGGTCCGACATGTATTTCCTCAACAGAGATACGTGGAACACATCGTGAACTTTGGAGAGACTTGGCGGCATTTCCAATCGGTAAGCTACAGCCCCAATTCGTTCTAGAATTTCGAAGGGTCCGATGTACCTGGGACTCAATTTACCTTTCTTACCAAAACGTATGACTCCCTTCCATAGAGATACCTTCAGGAAAACATGATCACTGACTTGAAATTCCAAATCCTTCCTTCGATTATCGGCATAGCTCTTCTGCCTACTTTGAGCTGCTTTGATGTGATTTTGGATTACCTTCACCTTTCCACCGTTTCCTCCACCAGTTCTGGGCCTAGAAGTTTTCTTTCAACAACGTCATCCCAACAGGTTAGTGTACGACATCTCTTTCTGTATAACGCTTCGTATGGTGCCATCTAAATACTCGAATGGAAGCTATTGTTATAGGAAAATTCTACGAGAGGTATGTATTGATCCCACATACCCTGAAAGTCAAGTGAGAAAGATCTCAACATGTCTTCTTGGGTTTGGATAGTCCGTTCTGATTGTCCATCTGTCTGAGGGTGGTAAGCAGTGCTCAAAAGAAGTTCAGTATCTAGGGATTTCTAAAGACTTTTCCAAAATCTTGAAGTAAAACGGGGATCACGATCAGAAACAATCGATAGGGGTACTCCATGAAGTCTCACAACTTCATTAATATATAGTCTTGCTAAACATTCCAGGGGTAGATCTTCTCTTATAGCAAGAAAATGTGCTTACTTGGTAAGATGATCAACAATAACGCATATCGCATCATTCCTTCTAGGAGTCTTTGGTAGCCCCATGACAAAGTCTATCGTAATATTGTCCCATTTCCACTCCGGTATGGGAAGAGGTTGCATGACTCCTCCAGGCTATTGCCTTCCAGCTTTAACTTGCTGACAAACCATACATCTTGACACAATATCAGCAATATCCCTCTTCATGTTGTCCCACCAAAAATGTTCCTTCAAATCTCTATACATTTTGGTGCTCCTAGGGTGTATAGAGAAATTGGAACTATGAGCATCATCCAGAAATTCCCTTTTTAGATCAGGTATATCGGGAACACAAAGTCTCTTCCCAAATTTCAAATTTCCATCTTCATACACAAAGTCTCTCAATCTCCCATCATTCACAGCTTTAATCTTCTTTTGGAATTCTTCATCATCAGTCTGAGTACTCTTAATCCTTTCTAGTAAAGATGGTTTGGCAACTATTTGAAAAAGAATTGATGTCTCACCTTCCCTGGTTATTCCCATTTCCATCTTCACTAGATCCATGAAAATTGGATCCCTTTCAATTCTCATATTGTTCAAAACTCCATGGTATTTTCTACTCAAAGCATCTGCCACCTTGTTTGCTTTCCCCGGGTGGTAGTGTATCGTGAAATCATAATCCTCGTGTAATTCAAGCCATCTCCTTTGCCTCATGTTGAGTTCTTTTTGTGAGAAGATATACTTCAAACTCTTGTGATCAGTATAAATCTCACATTTTTCACCATAGAGGTAGTGCCTCCATATCTACAAAGCAAAGATCACAGCTGGTAACTCGAGATCATGAGTAGGATAGTTTTGTTCATGAATTTTCAACTTTCATGATGCATAGGCAATAACTCTATCATTCTGCATAAGGACACAACCAAGTCCTTTCTTTGATGCATCACTATAAATAACGAACCCATCATTCCCCGATGGTAGAGTCAATATAGGAGCATTGACTAATCTTCTATTCAGTTCTTCGAAACATTCTTCACACTCTTTTTTCCAAACAAATTTAACTCCATTACGTGTGAGCTTCATTAATGGGTTAGCCAATCGGGAAAAATTCTGGACGAATCGTCGATAATAACCTGCCAAACCAATAAAACTACATACCTCAGTTATACTCGTAGGTGCTGGCCATTCTTGGATTGCCTTGATCTTAGAAGGATCAACAGATATTCCATCTTTAGAGTCAATATGGCCAAGAAAAGAAATATCATGAAGCCAGAATTCACACTTGCTAAACTTCCCATATAATTCATGTCTTCTCAGAGTCTTCAAGATAATGCGCAAGTGATTTTCATGATCTTCGTAGATTTTAGATTATACTATGATATCATCAATAAATACCACCAAAAATTCATCGAGATACTCCTTGAAAACTCTATTCATCAGATCTATGAATACAGAGGGTTCATTAGTCAATCCAAAAGGCATTACAGTAAACTCGTAATGCTCGTACCTGGTTCGAAATGCTGTCTTCGAAATGTCTTCCTTCTTCACACACAACTGATGGTATCCAGATCGAAGGTAAATCTTTGAAAAGTATTGAGCTCCATGTTGTTGGTCAAATAAATCATCAATGAGTGGTAGGGGATACATGTTCTTTATTGTTATATCATTGATCTCCCGGTAGTCGATACATAACCACATAGATCCTTCTTTCTTTTTATCAAAAAGAACAGGGGCACCCCATGGAGAAACACTAGGGAGAATAAATCCCTTATTACTCAATTCCTCTAGTTGTTTCTTTAGATCAACTAATTCTACAGTGTCCATTCTATAAGGGGTCTTCGATATAGGCCTTGATCCAGGAATCAAATAAATGGAAAACTCAACTTCTCTTTCTGGAGGATGTCCAGGTAAATCTTCCGGAAATACATCTACAAATTATTTCACAATAGGTACATCCTCTATTTGAACATTCCTTTCCTCACCCACAGTTATTTCATTCTCTTCCTCCCCAATAATTGAATTTAGTTGAGCTATTGAGGGTGGATCTAAATAAGAATTAGGTGGTGACAAATCTGCTCTAAAGATAAGGTGTTCCTTATCATTATCATCAAGAATAGTAACCTCTTTTATCTTACAATAAATCTTCGCATCATAGTCCGAAAGCCAGTCCATACCGAGGATTATATAAAACTCAATCATAGGAATGCAGATGAGATCAGCAGATAACAGACATTTATGTGCTCTAATGGGGACTGATTCACAAAACTTTGTTGCAATGATACTTCCCTTAAGAGTTTTAACTGACAACTCCCTTGTTAAATCAAATTGGAAATATCTAATTTTCTTAGAAAACTGGGAAGATATGAAACAATGCGATGATCCAGAATCAAATAATGCATTTGCTAAACTTGAGGAAACCATTAAATTACATGCCACCACGTCTTTCGGAGCTTCTAACTCAGCAGTAGTGATAGCATAATCTTGGCCTTGATCCCTTGGCCTTTTTTGAGGTAAGTTCTCCTGACACATAGGAGATTCATTTGCATAATGCCCCATCTCCCTGCAGTTGTAGCACTGAATGTTGGTGGCTTCCTTCTTCCCTTTGCAATCACGAGCTTGGTGGCCTTTTTCACCACACTTGTAACAGACGCCCATTCCCTTCAAGCAAGTACCAGGGTGTTTCTTCCCACATTTACCACATGATGGATATTCAACCTTTCCTTTATTCCCCTTATTTCCATTCCCAGATTGATCGGCAGGCCTCTTCTTCTCTTAATTTGCTTTAAAGTCATAAGACTTAGAGAATTCCTTTTCGGTCTTGATAGCACATGAGACAATGTCTTCGTATGACGAGAAGGATTGTGAGACTAATTCTCGACGGAGAAATGGTTTTAACCCATCAAAGAAACGATCAATCTTACTTCTTGGGCTACATATATAATCTCCAGCATACCTTACTAACCTTGTAAAATTAGCCTTATACTTTGCGACATTCTCATCCTCCTTCTGTCTCAGACTCAGAAATTGCCTTTCCATATCTGCTCGATGGTCGCGAGGAAAGTATTTTTCTTAAAACAGATCTTTGAACTCCCTCCATTCAATATTTGATACTTCATCATCTTCCTTCATATTTTGAATCAATGACCAGAATTGATCAGCATCTCCAGTGAGGCGGTAAACTGCCATGATAACTTTTTCCCTTTCACTACTCCCCAAAGACGGAAATATTTTCTCTAGGGAATTTATCCATTGCTCAGCTACTAAGGGATTTGTACTCCCATTGAACGTTGGTGGTTGTTGCCTCATGAATCGATCTAACATTGATCCTCCATGCTGCGGATCAGGGTGCTCCATACGGGTAAGGTTATTATTCATAACCTGAGTGAGTTGTCCCAATATGGTGATTAGCTGATCGACACCAGTTGCATCACCAGATCCACTATAATTATCTTGAGCAGGAGGGAAATCCCTACATGGAGTGCATGCATTGATACGGTTTCCATTTCTTCCACTAGGCTCCATTTCTAAACAATGGAATAAACTAAATCAGTTTATGAATCAAAATACATAATCCCATACTTATAAAATACTTAACATAAATTGAACTATTTATGGATATAATCCATAATCATAAAAATATTTTCTTCGAGGAAGTATATACTGATAAACCCTTCATAATGATTTGTAATGAAAATGAGAGTTATCCTAAGCATATCCGCCGGGAGCGTTGTAACCAAGAGTGCAGCAAGGCCCGTTGTCGTGCACCAGTTCCCGTTCGAGTCTAGCTCAAAGCGGTGTTTTTGGGTTTTACCCCTAGGTACATCTGTGCCAGAGCCACCTCTACCTGCTCGTATCCAGACATGGATGTATTGCTCGAAAAACTCACAAAATATCCACAATACCAAAATTCTAGGAAGTTCTTCTATATTAATCCTTAAAGTTCATCTTAGGTCTACGTGCTCTAATCATAGTTTATCTAAATCTAGTTTCCAAGGTTTGTACTAAACTTCCTCTGATACCAAATGTAATACCCCGACCCTAGTGACCTAGAGTCGGTGCATTATTACATAACATTGGCATGATCACAAGAAAGATCAAATATCGAAAGACCGATTGGTTTAGTAGCCTTGGAAACACTAGATATATTCATAAAGTTTTACATTACATCATAAGGTGAAAAACTACTACAACAACATATTGTCTCCATAATCCACACTATTATCCCCTCATAATATCCCTGCAGGTCATTCATAATTTACTTCTTCACATCCTGGGGAAAATAAAACATAGAAAAGGGGTGAGCTCAAATGCCCTGTAAGGATAACAATATATTGGAAACTTTCAAAAATAAGCATAAACATTTAAGGCAATGTATAACTAAAACAAAAGCATTTTAAACTTGAACTTCAACATAGTATGGAAAAAGTAAAATGAAATAATTCCATTTACTTATTCACATGGATATTCTACTAATCGAATAATCACATGCAATATCAATAACCACTTTCATAATGATGGAATGCATAATGCCAGAATATCATAACCACATAGACAAGGCCTCGTGCCAGGACTACAAATAAGATTTTTCCAAGTCCTTGTTCCAAGACACTAGTTTGTCTCATGAGGCCTACCAATGCATCGAGGAGCTATAGCGGGCTCCACCCGTCACATATTAAGTCCAATGCTTTCCCATATGGAAAGGTTTAAACATAACATAAAAATTCGTATTAAAACTAGCATTCAAAATGTCAATAATTTCACCATAAAATATGATTGGTATAAAAATAGCACATCCATAGTCAAACATATCACAAAACCTTCAATACAATATAGATGTCCTGTATCATAATAAATCAACTTCAAATAAGCGTAAAATCCATCAAAGGATGTTGACATAGATGAAATCAAAACTCTTTTTAGAGAAATATCTCTTTCTATTTTTGAAATCATTTTAGAGCCATATAAAATAAAACATATTTTTTGAAAATATTCTTATAAGATTGTAAGGAAAGCTTTGAAGATTTTATAACGGCAGAAAATAGCCGCACTCGCCGTATAAGTTAAAAAAAACATTCTTACCTTAATTCTGTCAAAAAGGTTAAAAAGGACCTTGTTTTGAAAATGACAGAAAGATTCCTTTATAAAACACTTATAAAAATTCAAACAAGGGTATAATGACTTTAACCCATATTCTTGTAAATAATAAAAATGTTTTGAAATACATTTTTAAGAAAACATGAATGTGGATGATAAAGAGATCCCAGTAGATTATTACATATAAACAACTTTGGATAATGAAGAGATTGTGAAATAACCCTTACCTTGTACTTTTGCTTGGTTGGGGTAGGTTAACCTCCTGTATAATGGTGAAATAATTGTTATTAAATTATACAAAAATCATATACATTCATATGATATCATATATGATCTTTTAACATTGCTTTGTTAATAATATCTTAGTATTATCGTCGTTTCAGGTGTTAACTTACTCGTTTTCTATTATATGTTTTGTTACATAAGCCATGTTTGTCATGGATAGGTTGTATATTATTCATATACAGAATGATATCAAGTCCTTAAAAATTATTTTTAAATCATCAAATTATAATTATACTTGAATGGATAGGATGGAGAATGAATCTCATCGCGTTCGTGGAGACGGTAGTCCGTACATACGCACGAGCGACAATATCATTATTTTGATATTAAAATAATATATAAATGGATGGTATATCATATATACAGAATCTTTAACATGTTATATTTATTATTTACATTAGTTACACATCATTATTATACCCATCCAAATAATAATATATTGAATAACAATTACACCACGACGTGGAGACGGTAAGCCGTACGTACGCACGTATGGTGACATGTTATTCAAAAGGGTGGATAGAATACTGAATATGGTTGTACCATATTTATAATAACATCACAGTATATATATGATATTGGAGTTATTATTTTATAATGGTAACAACAATGGAAGAAGAAGTGGAAGAAGAAAGGAACTTGGAAAAGGGTGGTGAAATCATTACCTCTTCTTCGGTTTCTTCCTTTTGATTTGATAAAAAGGGCTCCTTAGGTTGGCTTTCTGATCAAACTAAGGCCTCTAGGTTGTAGTGAGGGAATTTGGGAGAGTATTTGGTCAGATTTTGGCCGAACCAAAAGGCTTTGAAGGTGTGAAGAAATGAGAAGGAGGAGTGCCCTTTTATAAGAGGGGTGAGGGGGACCTTTGGAAAAGCTAGAGATATTAGTTTATAATAAATTCATATTCGGTTTCCAATGGCTCCAAAGTTTATTATTAAAAGGTAAAGGTGGGGATGGGTTGAAAAAAACTCAACCAATAGAATTTAGACAGGTTTGGGTAATTATATTAACCTTATCTTTAAGTATTAACTCTAAGTTAATTAGTTTCACTTTTACAATGTCTCTTTGTATTTTTATATAATATGGTTAATAAACTTACTATATACATCCAAGATACCCCCAAGTGGTCCATTAAAGATGAACCTATCATGATATAAGTATCTTGGCCAATCCTTAGATTTTTAGGAATTTAATATCAATTAATAATATAATATTTGTTTTAAAACTCTTTTATGTCAATTTTGACACTATTCAATAGTTGATTTTTGTGAAACTCATAACAGAATGATTACTTCGAAAAAAGTTAATAAAATAAATCCTAATATGTAATAGTATCCTAGAAAATTAGTTTAATTCATTAAAAGTTTCATATTATATTTATTTGGGTATTTATAATATCAATTATTTTAATTTTTTACTATTATAGTAATTAATTCATCATAATTGTGTCATAAATAAATTAAATTATTTAATGTCTAAAAATTATAAATATAATATAATTATCTAGGAAATCTTTTTATATTTCTAATGAATATTTATAATCTAAAATCCAACATATATAACCCTATGTAAAAATTGTTTTTCTAAAAGATATATGCTTGTGTCATTTTTGTATTCATTTTAACTTAATTAAAATAAAGTGTCCCTATCACCTACAAGTGGCACCATGGGGTCCCAAAATAGACCCAAAGATGCCTATGGTCGAACATGTATCAACCAATAAGTCTAGGACACGTTTTAGGGTAATTTAGTATTATTATAATATTATTTTTTAACCCTTATTTACCGGATTTACCCTTAACCATGGTAAATAAAATATTTACCGCAATAATTATTCAAAATGTCTAGAAATAAAAGTTACCTATTTACACAATTTGGAAATCCTGATTCCAAATATGGAATTAATTTTTCTAAATTCAAAACACAGAAGTGGAAGAAATTAATTTAAAATTAATTCCCACTGTCAAAACAAAAAGGGTGTTTTTAAGAGTTAATAACTATCAAAAGATTGACACTTGTTTATGTTCGGTTTAATTGTAAAATTATGTCCAATTACCAACATTATATTAAATGGTAAAAATATATTCTAAATATACTTTAAAACCACTCAAATTCATAATTTATCACTATTAATTATTTTGATTAAAAAAGTTGTTTTTAATTAAAATTTAGTAATTTTCACTATTCATCAAAATATGAAAGTTATCCGAAGAGTACCAAAATTTCACCTTAGGATAAATTCGATATTCAGAATCCAAAAATGAAGTCCATTTTAAAATATAAAATATATATAATTTCAAAAAGTAGGTATTACTATTCATAACGTCTAGTTTGATTGGTTATGGTGTGTTAGAACTCGGTGTTGTGTACAACACACGCTATCACATTATTCAAAGAGAAGCGTACCATAGAAGATTGGGGTGTTACATAACTTCATTTTGAGACTTCAAGATCAGAAAAACCCTCCCATTTTTCATTTTAAACTTCCATATTTTCATTCTAGAGGTTTTGGTCTACTTCAAAGACTAACTCTAGTGTCGTAAGAGGAAATTTAAAGGAGGCACGTCGAGGAAGAGGTAATATCTTCTACCGATTCTTTCAAATTTATTTATTCTTATACCTCCTATTATTTAGTTTTTTAATTATAAATTAAGAACATAAGTATTAATCATACACTAATATGTTATTATAAATATTAAACAACACTATTTCACCTTCTATCAATCCTATGAAAAACAAAATCACTGCACGTGCGTACGTACGACTTACCATCTCCACATCATGGTGTAATCTATTTTTTACCACCCCCTTACTTGGATGGGTATAATGGTGAAAATAAAAACAATATATGATTATTATAACATGATACTAATTCTGAGATACTATACACTATCCACTACAATACCATTCAACAATTATGGGAATGATATCGTTGCTCAGGTGTACGTATGGCTTACCATCGTCACAGTGCGATGTGATTAGTTCTATATAATCTTAATTAAACCATGATTATATTAATGAATTGAATTAATAAATATGATATATATTATACTAATAACATTATTTAAAAGATATAACTATAACATAAAAAGAGTAATAAGAACTTATCTTACAAAACATACATAAGAACATAAAGCAGTTAACAAATGAATAACAAATAACAATGAAATGTTACTAACAAACGGATGAAAATAAGATCATAAATGTTATCATAAAATTAATTATGCTTCAATAATAAATATGTAACATTATTTAAATCATTATACAGAGTTCTGAATACATATGAATCATATCGGACCTAAGGTACAGAATAACTTTTCAAATCTCATTTTAATCCAAGATTGTTTATTCGTAAGTATCTACATGGGATATATTTATCATCCATGACCTTGTTTCCTAAAAATATTCTCATAAAAATTTTAATATTATTCTATGTATTTTTAAATTCATTTTTACCCATTTCGACTTTTACTACATGGTTTGGAAGGAATCATTCTTTTGTTTACCATATGAGGTACTTTTGACTTTTTCGGAAAAAGTATAAGGAAATTTTTTTAATTTATACAGAATGAATGGATTTTTACTCTTTCATAATGCTTTATATTCTTGAATATTCCCCTATAATCTTACAATATTAATTTTATATAAATTTATTTCTTCTAAAATTGTTTGATATTTTGTGGAAGGAAAACATTTTTGAAAAAAAGGATATTTCCTCAGGATTGAAGCTCAAGTGTTTTATCAAAATTATTTTCCATTTAAGATTAAAAATGTTTATGTTTATTTTATTACTTTGATTTGATTGCGTAAATTATGGAATTATTTTTATGAATTCAATTTATGGATATGTTATGATGGATTGATGTTTAAGAAACCCATTTTATCTCATGGGTTATGTTATAGAGAATGTTTTTATGTTTTTGTGGAACACGTAAGAATGGTTTCATTATGATATGGGTGGGACATATATCTCCCTCCAAATTATTAGGTAAATATTTATATCTCATGAGATAGACATGTTTGGAATGGAAAGTAAATCTAATTCAGCAATACAGGGCTGGAACGATGAGTGAACTCAGTTCAGTAATGGACTTTGTCTATAGTCTTGGCAATGAGCCTTGACTAATTTTAAATGATTTTATATACTTATGTGTGTCTTCCAGAAAATTCATTTCTTATGTTATGAATATTGGGATTACATTTCACTTTTATGATTTATCACAATGCATGATATTGTGATCTTTTATATGCAGGATAAGTTTTTCATATTTTATGTTCTTATGAATATGATATGATTGATATTTTCTTTGTTTATCCTTGATGAGCATTTTAGCTCACCATTTTATATGTTTCTTTTCCCTAGGTCGTGAAGAACGGTATTAAGTATTATATGCCAAAAATAAGTCTAGTTATGATGAAATAAATGAGAGACAATGTAGATGTTTTTTTGAACCAGTTGTTTATGTTTCCTAGTTTTTAAATACATTATACCTATATGGTCTTATCATGGTTTTGTTATATTTTTTAATAAATATAATTCAATTATGAAGTAATATCAATGTATTTAAATTATGGGTTGTTATAGTTGGTATCCGAGGAAAGGTATAGTTAACCTTTGGAAACGTGGATGAGAAATCCTTAAGGATGTGTCTAAGTATAGGATAAAATCCTAGTGTTTTAGAAATGACCATGAATAACCTTGGATAAAACCTAATGTGTCCTAAATTGGAATTTTATTCTTGATTATGTTTTTTTCCTCTTATGATTAGTGTTTCTCACACTATGCTTCTTGGTTTTAGTCAATGGATGGAACCCAACGGAACTGCATCAATGTTGGATGTGATGGGCAATGCAATGATTGTCCCCTTGAGAACCCAAATGTTATAGGATATGGAATAAAAAATCCTTTTGCCATTATCACACAAATTTCTCAATTTATAAACCTTGTTAGACTTCTAGAATAGAAAAGGAGAGAGAAATATTCTATTGAATCCTTCATGAGGCAGCATCCACCTTTATTCAATGGGTCTTCTGATCCATTAGTGTCTAAACAATGGATCAGTACCATTGAAAATATATTTTAAGTTATATAATGTTCTTAACATGATAAATTAATCTTAGCAGTATATATTTTGGAAGGTGAAGTTGATCAATGGTGCAATCTTATCAAGAATACAAGGAAAAGAGATAAAATTGATTCCATGTAATGGGACGAGTTCAAGAACTTATTTTTCAATAAGTACTTTCATAGTATTCTTTGAATAAAGATGGATAAGGAGTTATTTGAACTTAATAAAAAGGATTGTGATTCCATTGGTACCTGTGATGAAAATTTTACAAGACTTGAAAGGTATGCTTATGGAATTATTATCCAACCTTAAAGTAAGATTGATCGATTCTTTAGTGGCTTAAAACGAAGTCTCTGAAGGGAATTAGCTATAAGGGACTTCAATAGCTATGAGGAAATTGTTCGATGTTCTCTCAAGGTTGATATGGAGATTGGAGTAACCCACTAATCATATGGGTTTGATAAGAAGAGAAAAACTGAATTCAAAGGAAAATATAATGACTACACTGAAAATATTATGAGTTTTCCCTTATGCTCAAAACGTGGAAAGAAATATGTAGGAAATTTTCTTAAAGGGAATAGTAAATGTTTTAAGTGTGGAAAAGAAATTCATCGAGATATTGAATTCCTAACTGATGGGAAAAATATGTCTAATGATGAGAACAAAGAAAAGGATACACAGAATGCACCTCCAACACTTCAATGTTACAAGTGTAAGGAAATGGGGAATTATTCCATTCAATGCCCTAATCCAAGGGTTATTGATGATGATCGATATCAATAAACTCTTAAGGCCAAAGACAAAGGAAATTCACATTCAATTACTATCAGCGACATGGAGTACAATAATGAAGTGGTGAAAGGTACACTTACCATCCACTCTAAAGTATCAAATGTTTTATTTGATTCTGGATCCACCCACTCTTTTATTTCTAAAGAATTTTCTTAGGGTATCTCCATATTTCCTCAACAATTAGATGTTGAGTTATCTGTGACAACTCCTAATGGCACAACAGTCGCATCAAAAGTTTATAATTATTCTCTGATTGAAGTTTGTAGAAAAAGTGTTTCCTAAAAATCTTTTGATCCTTACTATAGTGGAATTTGATGTGATTTTTGGTATGTATTATCTTTCTCAATATAAATATCATATCAATTTCCAAGTAAGAAAAGTCACATTTTATATTCTAGATAAATTTATGATCATATATAGATGAAAGGATGAATATAACATTCGATTATAAATTTATTCCATCTTATGGATATTGATTCTAATAAATGAAAGTTATTTATCTCAAATGGTAGGTGAGAAACTTGTGATTAAGAACACACCCATTGTACAAGAGTTAGATTATGTCTTTCTAGAGGAATTTCCAGGTCTTCCACTAAATATTGAAGTTGAATTTTCAGAAAAACTAATACTGAGTGCTATGCCTATTTCAAAGACACCTTATAGAATATCCCTAATTGAGTTTATGGAATTGAGGAAAAAACTCCCATAGAATCTTGATAAAGGATTAAAATTCCCTATTGCATCACCTTGGGGAGCACCTGTTCTATTTTTTAAGAATAAATATTGATCAATGAGACTCTGTATTGATTATCAAGAACTTAACAAAATCACTACCAAGAACAAATATCATCTCCCACTCATTGATGACTTATTTTTCCAACTACATAGAGCTCAATAATTTTCCAAGATTTATATTCGTTGAGGATATCAACAATTAAGGGTAAAAAGGATGATATACCAAATACAGCATTCTGTACAAGGTATGTACACTATGAATTTATAGTGATGCCTTTTTGTCTTAATAATGCTTCTACTATCTTCATGGATCTAATGAATAGTCCTTAGAGACTATCTTAATCAGTTTGTGGTAGTATTTATAGACGATATTCTTATATATTCAAAGAGAAAGGAAGAACATGAACATCACTTGAGAATTGTACGAAAGACCCTCAGAAAGGATAAAATTTATGAAAAATTTACCGATTGTGAATTTTGGCTTCAGAAAGTTTCATTTTTCGGTCACATAACCTCAAAGGAGGGGATATATATATATGGATCCAGCAACAACAGAGGTTATTTAAAAATGGTTGATACCAATGACAGTAACTATGATCCAAAGTTTTTTTTTTGTTTGGATTGATATTATCAACGTTTTGTGAAATATTTTTCATGGTTATCTAATCCACTCACCAAGCTGACTCGAAAAGGAGTTAAGTTTGTTTTGACAAAGGAATGTGAAGAGAATTTGAAAGATCTAAAAAAAAGGCTATCCAGTGCACCTGTGCTCACACTTACTTGTAGTGGAGAAAGGTTTATGATCTACAGTGATGCATCCAAGAAGGGTTTGGGATGTTTTCTCATGAAAAATGATATGGTGATATCTTATTCCTCATAGTAGTTAAAAAATCATGGAAAAAATACCCAACTCATGATTTGGAGTTAGCTGTGGTAATCTTTGCATTAAAGATATAGAGGAATTATCTTTATGGTGAAAGGTGTGATATTTATACTGATCATAAATGTTTAAATTATATTTTCACAAAAAAGGAGATGATTATGTTCCAAATAACATGGTTTGAGTCTATTAAAGATTAAAATTACTCAATACATTACCACCTTGGCAAAGAAAACAAGGTGGAAAACGCTTTGAGTTGAAAAGACCATGCTAGCTTATCCATGATGAGGATCACAAAATATCCAATATTTATGGATTTCCAAAGGATGTATCTTGAAATTTTAATGGAATGTGAGAAATCATATATTTATAAAATGAATGTTCAACCATCTATAGAATTGAAGATTAAATAGGCACATAAGGAAGATGTAGAGTTACAAAAGAAGGTGATAAATGTTTCTTAATTCAACCTTGATTGTGATGAAATAATAAGGTTTAGGAATGGAGTTTTTATTTCTCCCATACTAGAATTAAAGAAGGAGATATTGGATGAGTCTCAGAGTTATTCATTCTCTATTCACCTTGGAATCACAATGATTTATAGGGACCTGAAAGATTACTTATGGTGGGATGATATGAAAGGAGATGTCGCCAAATATGTATCTTGATTATTGGTTTTTTAGTAAGTTAAGGATGAGAGAAAGAAGTCTAGGGGGATGTTACAACCATTACCCATAACAGAATGGAAATGGGAAAACATCACTATGGACTTCATCAGTGGACTTCCCAAAACATCTATAGGAAATAATTCTATTTGGGTTATAGTTGATCATCTTATGAAGTCATCACAGTTCATTTAGATTAGTGATGATTTCTCTCTTGATAAACTTTCTAGGATATATGTAAAGGAAGTGGTAAGATTTCATGGATTACCACTTTCATTTATATCTGATCAAGATTTGAGGTTTACCTTGATGTTCTGGTGAAGTCTTCAGCATGATCTAGATACAAAGTTAAGGTTCACCACTGCTTATTATCCTCAGACATATAGTCAATATAAGAGGACAATTCAAACTCTGGAAGACATGTTGAGGGCTTTCTCTATGGATTTCAATGGAGGTTGAGATAAACACCTACCATTTGTAGAATTTTCTTACAATAATACCTTTCACTCCATTATTCAGATGGCTCCTTATGAATCCATATATGGAAATAAGTTCAGAACTCCAACTTTCTTGGATGATGTTGTGGAAATAAAGATATTAGGACCTTATCTTATTGATTAAATGGCGGAAAATGTCAGATCTATTCAACAACACATTAGAGAAGCACAGAGTTGACAAAAAAGTTATGGTGACAACTGAAGAAAATAACAAGATTTTGAAGTGGGTGATAAGGTATTCCTATGAATATTTCCTGGGAAGAGAGTAATGATATTTGGTAAGAAGGGAAAGATGATTCCTAGGTATATTGGTTCTTTTGAAATACTGGATCGTGTTGGGAAGGTAGCTTACTGATTGGGCTTCCACCGAATCTCTCTCAAGTTCAATATGTGTTCCATGTATCTCCTCTGAGAAAGTACATACCTGATCCTTCCCATGTACTAAGATTAGAATTCGTACCGCTGAAGCAAGATCTTTTTTATGAAGAACAACCGATAGAGATTCTGGATCGTAGTGAAAAAGTTCTACGAAACAAGACCACTCGCTTGGTTAAAGTTTTATAGAGGAAGCACCAATTAGAAAAAGCTACATGGGAACTTGAGGATATTATAAGGGAGAGGTGTCCTCATCTATTTGTTTCCAAGTGATGAATTTCTTGGGTGAAATTCAGTTTAAGGGGGGTAGAATGTAACACCTGAATATTTTTATGAAATATTTCCTTTAAATAATTTTTATTCTTCAGTAGATTGCTTTGCATGAAATCATGAGTTTAAATGAACCAAAATATTCCCTTAATATAAAATTACCATTATAGCCTATTCTTTAGGTTAGTGGGAATAATTATAAATAACTTATGAAAATGCATTATGAATTTATTAGAAATTAATGATATATGAAAAATATAAATCAATTAGATATTTGTATTTTTTAGTGAATTAATTTTGATAATTAAATCAATGAGATATATATGTGTTATATATTTAATAAAATATTTTTTATGTTCATCTAATGGATATTTTAGTCATAGGGTATGAATAAAATCCTATTATATATATAAGAACCTATTTTTTTAAAAGGCTAATTTTACACCTTTGAATGGATAACACATTTTAAATTAAGATTTTGAAAAATTAATAATTTCTATATAACAACATAAAAATTTTATTTTGAAGTGGGATATAAAAATTTACTTTGGGCAAATTTCTGATATTTTTCTGATAACTTTCACGTTTTGATGAATAGTAAAAATACGAAAAAATTTAATTAAAAACAATTTTTCCCAATGAGATAACTTATATTGTTGAATTATAATATTTAATGGTTATAAAGTTTAAATATAATATATTTTCACCATTTAATATAATGTATGTCATTAGCATTAATTTTACATTGAATTCATAGGTAAAAATATTTCAATTTTTCCATGTTTTAACTTTTAAAACATGTTTTCTCATTTTGAAAATAGGATTAATTTTAAATTAATTACTAAAACTTTTGTGTTTTTAATTTTTTAAAATGGATTCCATATTAGGAATCAGTAGGTCCAAATTATGTTAATAGTATAATTTTATTTTTCGTCATTACAAATAGTAACTTTGGTAATTATTTTATTAGCATAGTTAATGGTAAATTGGGTAATTAAGGGTAAAAATAATATTATAAAATTACCTTAACACATGTAAAAATTCTATTGGATGACAAAATTAGACCATTATCATCTTTTTTTTATAAATTTAATCACTTTATGGCCACATACTTATGAATATGACATGAATATAAAAAAACTAATGAATGTGACAAAATGTCACAATTTCATTTTATATAAGTATATTAATTTTAATATATGGGTAACTAGGTGATAATATATACTATAGATATTATATTAAAATATAAAATAATTACCTACATCATAGATATTTATTTATAATTTTTATAGACTTAACAATTACCATTAATGATGACACAATAGTGATGTAAAAATTATTTTATTAATATAAATATCAAATAAATGGGTTTAAAATATTAAAAAAAATATCATATGAAATAATTATAGTGCTCCAAGAATTTTCTAGGTGGCTATGACATGATAAGAGTGTATTAAATATTTTTATTCGAATTTATCTCCTGTGTGAATTTTGTTTAAAGTTATATAAATGAATAGTACCAAAATTGACACTATTGACATTTTATAAAAATAAAATTTTATAAAATTATTTAAAAATAATAAAAATATTTGAAAATTAAAAAATATTAATTATAAGGTCTAAAATTTCCAAAAATATCCATTTATGGTTAATTAAAACTACATAAGTAAATATTTGTAGCCATTAAATATTTCTAATGTTATTACCATAATTAAAATAAAATCGAATAACTAAGTGTTAATTAAAATTATAATGCCTAAAATGAAAACATAAGTTGTCCAAAATTTAATAGTTGATGAGATTACAACCTTATATCATCTCATATTCTAATTTGGGTCATTTTGGAGGTTTTTAGGTGGGGTTTGATTTTTTATAAATTAATATGTTTCAGGTTCCCAAAAGTGCCCCTTACCTCAATTATAAAAAAGCACATCCTCCCTCACCTATTCACTCCATTTTGAGCCTTCAATATTTACCACCCCCTTACATTTTTCGTTCTAAACTTCCAAATTTTTATTCTAGAAGTTCTAGTCTTCTTCAAACACCAACTCTAGTGCCCTAAGATGAAATTTAAAGAATGCACGTCGAGGAAGAGGTAATCTTTTCTACTGATTCTTTCAAATGTATTTATTCTTATACTTACTCTTATTTAGTTGTTTAATTATAAAGTAATAACATAATTATCAGTAATATTCAGATATGTTATTATAAATATGAAACAACCCTATTTCACTTTCTATCCATCCTACAAAAAATGAAATCATTATGCATGCGTACATACAGCTTACCATTTCCACATCGTGGTGTAATCTTTTTTTCACCACAACCTTACTTGGATGGGTATAATAGTGAAAATAATAATTATATATTATTATTATAACATGATACTTATTCTGAGATACTATACATCATCCACTTCAATACCATTCAACAATTAAGGGAACAATTTCATCGCTCGTGCATATGTACGGCTTACCATCTCCACGATACGATTTGATTAATTCTACATAATATTCATTGAACTGTGATTATATAAATGAATTGAATGAATAATTATGATATATATTATACTAATAACATGCTGTAAATTATATAACAATAACCTAAAAAGAGGAATAAGAACTTATCCAATAAAACATACATAAGAACATAAAGTAGTTAATACCTGAATAATGAGTTATAATGAAATGTTACAAACAAATGGATGAAAATATGATCATAAATGTTATCATAAAAATAATTATGATTATAGAATAAATCAGTAACATTATTTAAATCATTATACATGAGGTTCAGATACATACGAAGCATATCGGATATAAGGTACGAGATAACTTTTCAAATCTTGTTTTTATCCAATATTGTTTATTCATATGTATCTACGGGGATATATTTATCATCCTTGTCCATGTTTCCCAATAATATTCTCATAAAATTTTTACTATTCTTCTTTTTATGTTTAAAGTCATTTTTACCCATTTTTACTTTCACTATATGGTTCAGAAAAAATCTTTCTTTTGTTTACCATATGAGGTACTTTTGACTTTTCTGGCCAAAGTACGATGAGAATGTTTTTTTAACTTGTACTACATAAATTGATTTTTACATTTTCATAATGATTTATTTCCCTAAATCTTCCCCTAAAAAATTATGAGGTTATTTTAACATAAAATAATTTCTTATAAAATTGTGTGATATTTTGAGGAAGGAAAATGGTTTTGAAAAAGAAAGGATACTTTCCTCAGTAATAAAGCTCAAGTGTTTTATTAAAATTATTTTCTATATAAGATTAAATAGGTTTATGTTTCTATTATTAATTTGATTTTTTTGTAAATGATGGAATTATTTTCATGAAATCCATTTATGGATTATGTTATGATGGATTGATGTTTAAGAAACCCATTTTATTTCATGGGTTATACTATAGTGAATGTTTTTAGGTTTTTTGTGGCATACATAAGAATGGTTTCATTATGAGATGGGTGGGACCTCTATATGCCTACAACGCATTGGGTAAACATTTATATCTCAGGAGATAGAAATGGATGGAATGGAAAGTAAATCCAATTCAATAATATAGGGCTGGAATGAGGAGTTAACTCGGTTCAGTAATGGAGTTTGTCCACTGTGATGGTCTTGGCAATGAGACTTGACTAATTTGAAATGATTTTCAATTATTATGTATATATGCCACAAAATTTCATGTCTTATGTTATGAATATTGGGATTACATTTCAGTTTTATGATTTATCCCATGACATAATATTGTGATCTTTTATATATAGGATACGATTTTCAAATGTTATGTTTTTATGAATATGATATAATTGATATTTCCTTTGTTTACCCTTAATGGGCATTCCAGCTCACTCATTTATATGTTTCTTTTCCCCAAGTCATGAAGAAAGGTATTAAGTATGATATTCCAAAAAGGAGTTTAGTTTTGATGAAATAAATGGGAGACAATGTAGATGTTTTATAAACTAGTTGTTTATGTTTTCCAGTTTCTAAAGACACTATACCTATATGGTCCTATCATGGTTTTGTTATATATTGTAAAAAATATACTTCAATTATAAATTAATATCAATGTATTTAATGTATGGGTCATTATATAGAAGTCCACTAAGCTCATTAATGTTAGGGAGACATAAATAATCTGTCCAATATGATAGAGGAATGGAGAGCACCGCCCATGGTTCAATGCTTCAATTATAGAGAGAATGGGTGTTATGCAAGACAGTGCACTAAACCTTGACTCTTTGAGGGTAATCGGTGTCAGCAACAACCAAATCTATAAGATAAATGGAAACATTATTCCATCACTACTACTGAGGTGGAGACTGACAATTATGTGGTGATAGGTACACTGGTTAATCATTCAAGAATAGAGAATGTACTATTTGATTCTAGTTCTACACATTATATTGTATCTTTCAATTTTGGTATAAAAATTCAAAACCACATAAAAATATGGAGGTTTATTCATCTATAAGAATATAAAATGAGGAAATGATTGTATCCAAAGTATATAACTCCTCTTTATTTAATGTTTGTTGACTGAACCTCCCAGAAAATCTTGTCTTACTTCCTTTGGTGGGGTTTGATGCTATATTGGGAATGGATTATTTATCTTTATACAACGTCATCATCAATAGTCATGAAATGGAGATCAATCTTTACATCCCATGGAATCCTATAATTATATAAAAGTGTAATAAGGAGGGTGAATATCCTTCAGATTTATCATCTCAATTGTGGAAATTATTTCCTTATGAGAAATCATATACAGTTAAAATGATTGAAACAAACGAGAGAATCATGCTCAAGGGAATGCCCATTCTGATGGAATACACTAATGTGTTCCCTGAAGAATTTCATGGTCTTCCTCCAAATCATGGGATTGAGTTCTCAATTGAACATTTTCTTGGATCTCTGCTTATATCCAAGACACCTTATAGAATACACACCATTGAGTTGGAGGAACTGAATAAGTAATTACAAGACAATCTAGAAAAGGGTTTTATATGCCCGATTGCTTCACCATAGGGTACGCCAGTCCTCTTCTTCAATAATAATGACGGATCAATGCACCTCTGAAATGATTATCATGATCTCAAAAAGATCACAATAAATTAAAGGCATCCCCTTCTATATATAGATGACTTGTTCGATCAACTACATGGGGAAAAGTATTTCTCTAAGGTGAAACTTCGATCTAGATATCTCTTATTAAAGGCGAGGAAGGAAGATATTCCCAATACTTTTTAATGATGTATGGATAATATGAGTTCATAGTGATTCCCTTTAAACTCACTAATTTTCTAAAAATATTCTTGGACTTAATAAATAGAGTCTATAGAGATTACTTCAACAAATTTTGGGTATTATTTATAGATACTCCAAGAATGTGGGGGATATGAGGAGCATTTGAATACTATGTCAATGAATTTATAAAGGGATAAACATTATAAAAAGTACGGTAAATATTAGTTATAGAAGGATGAAGTATCATTCTTGGGGAATGTTATTACAAGAAAAGGAATATTTGTGGACCCTTCCAAGACAAAGGAAATTTAATAGGGGCCCATTACAACATTTTTAATAGAGATCCATAGTTTCCTTGGTCTGGATGGGTATTAACAATTATTTTTGAAGAATTTATCATTATTTTCAAACCCACTAACCAAGATGACTCATAAGGGAGTAAAGTTTTTTTGGACCAGTGAATGTGAATACTGAATCAAAGGGTTTCAAAAGAGGCTTTTCACTACACCATTACTCACACTTCTGATAAGTGGGTAACTCGTATGGTATACAACAATACTTCAAATAAGGTATTTGGCTATGTATTGATGAAAAATGTTAAAGTGATATCCTATGCCTCAAGAAAGCTGAAAATTCATGAGAAAAACTAACCCACACTAGATTTAGAGTTAACAGTTGTGATCTTCACATTGAAAATAAAGAAAAAATATCTTTATGGGGAGAAGTGAGATATATACTTATTATAAGAGCATAAAATATATATTTACATAGAAGGAGATTAATATAAATCATTGAAGATGGTTATAGCTTATCAAAGATTACAATTGATCAATCCAATACCTTCCTAGTAAAGGAAATAAAGTGGTGGATGGTCTAATTAAAAAGTATCCTACAACATTATCAATAATAAGAATTGATAAGGATCCAATATTCTTATATTTCCAAAGGATGGACATAGGAATCATTAAATAAGCAACATCACCAATCCTTTCTCAAATGATTTTACATCCATCCCCCATTTATAAAATAAAGTATGCTCAAAGAAATGACGTGAAAATTTAGAATAATGTAGAAGATATCATAAAAGAGAAATTCTCAGAGTTAAAAATTGATGAGGAGTGAGTCATAAAATTTGGTTGATGACTATCTGTACCATCCAATCTATAGATAAAGAAATATACTCTAAATGATTCACATATATTAACCTTATCTATTCACCTAGGGAACACAAAGATGTTCTGAGATCTTCGAGAGTACTATTGGTGGGAAAATATGAAGAAATAGATAACAAAATATACATCAAAGTGCTTGGTATTTTTGCAAATGAAGGATGAAATAATAAATGGAATCCTAGGTTATACCAACGGTTCAAAATTTTTGGTATAGGCTTTAGAACAATTGGTACAGCCTATACGAATGGATCTCCAAAATATTGGCTATAGGGATGTTGGGAAAGGATTATACCAACGGTTCTTAGTGAACTGTTGGTATAAGGTGATCTGAATTTCACTTTAACTAACATTTTATAGAGAAATAGTGGTATAGAGGTATCCCAATGGTTTTAAACCATTTGTATTGACCTATATCAATGGTTTGAACTGTTGGAATATGTTTATATCGATGTTTCAAAACTGTTTGGATACCTCTATATTAATGGTTCACTTTGAATTTTTGGTTTAAGGATATACCAATGATTATAAAAGAAATGGTATAGTACCTCCACCCCCTCCCCCCATATTCCATATATAAGAGTATCCCCACCCTTCCCATAGAACCACCAAACCTGTAATTTATAACAAAGAACCTAAAATGAAAAAAATAACATACTTAAATATAACCAACAAAAAATGAAAATATAACTTGAAAATAATGAAAAAAAAACCTACAATGCAACGAACATAGAATCCTCAAAGATCCACAACAAAAAATAAATTCATTCATTTAACTAATGATAACAAACATAAGAAAAATTACATATATTCATTCAAAACAAATTATCAAACATTAAATGTTATAAATATCAATAAAAATGTTAAGGATCAATATTTCCCTCATAACCATCATCCTCGACCTCATCCTCATCCTTGGCCTCATCCCCATCCTCATCCTCATCCTTGTCCTTGACATCATCCTCATCCTCAGCATTGTCCACACCCTCTTTATTATCATCATCATCTCCATCACCATTGTCAGGAACGTCATCATCCCGAACACCATTATGAAAACTACCCAGTGCACTATATAACATAAGCATCGTCGACATATATACATCACAATCTATAGTGGTCTTTGGTGGAGGTGATAGACATTAAACCTGCATCACTATCATAAATTTGGTGTTTCCCATTTGATTTTTTCCCCACCTGTATGGAAATTTTCAGCCTTTTCTGCCCTATCCTCAACCTTTACTGCTTGTTAATTCACTTTCTCCAACTCAGTGCTACCAGAAATGACTCCTAAATTGGTCCATTACCGCATCGGGACAATACTCTTCCCTGGTCGACATCATACTCTACACTGGTGCTCATCTACAAAAACTTGATGCAAGTGATCATTTTGACCAAATTTGTCGCTTCCTGGGAATCCAGGGCCACTAAAATGCATTGTTACAAATATAAATAAACCTTTAATCAAGAAATAGATATTAAACTTTGAAATGAATAAATTAAAACTTATAATTTGTTGTTGTGTTGGTTTGTTTACCGTGCTTCAATATTTTTTCTTTATGCTCAAGTAAAACAATTTTCCTCGAGCCACATGTCCTTCAATATTCAAAACCTCCCAATCTGATGACATTAAATATAGAAAAACATAATTGAAAATAGGTTACTCAAAATGAATTTCATAAATAAAATTAAATGGATATTAATTCTAAATGAATCTCAAAAGAAAAAAATTATGGTAGATGAATTATAATTGAGTGTCAATAAATTGGTTGTTAATAGATAATATATATATATATATATATATATATATATATATTTAAGTGAATAGGTCGTCGTAGTAATCAATAATAAGGTGGCTGTGAGATCACCATAACTAATGATAATATGAACATTTATTAATATAACATAAATGAATATGCATTAATGGGTTATCAACACTCTAATCATGACAATAACATAAAGGAATTTTAAAAATTATAAATTTTCAAAAACAGGACAACATACAAACATGCATGTTTTCATGATAAATGTTAAGGTATTAATGATTCTATCCATAAAAATTTTAAAGGGAAGTATCCCCATTATTGAAACCTTTTAAAATAATTTTAATTTAATAAAATGATTAGCGATTTTATAGGTTCATAACATGATCACAAACATAACATTACTAACCCTAAAATTTTGGTACACATTAAATGATTTCAATAATAAACTAAATAATACATGATAATTTATCTATCCTAATTTGAAATGGAATGAAATATAGAGGAAATGAAATAAAGTGAATGTAATAAAGAAAAATTATAATTGAGTGTCATACATGTTTCCTCTCATGGTACGACATAGTATTCCACCCAAGAGTGTGGAGGTATTTCATTGCATCCTTGTTTTTTTATTTCTTCTAGATGATTCCTAAAAAATATTTTTCAACAATAAAAAATAAATTATTAATGAAAATCGTGGTAATTTTCATTTAAACCCTTCAAATTTGATTAATACCATGAAATTGGTGCTCATCCATTAAGAAAAAAATTTCCAATAATATTCTACCAGATAGTCTCCCTGATAGGTGCGGCCTATAAATATGTTCCAACTCTATCACTCTATCCACTATAAAACTAATTATTATAGCCTCTACACAAATTATTTAATTTCATGAGTTGTGCTGGCCTCACAACCTCACCATCAAGAAAACTAAAATGAATCTAGCACCAAAATATTGATTCATATAATACAATAATAATAAAACATTAAATAAAAATAATTTTTTTTCCAATATTTGTTCCCAAGTGTAATATTTTTTTTTTCATTTATTAGGTGTTACCAGGAGAGTGTCCTGATGAGAATGATTTCAGAGTATTTGGAAAGCGTCGCCAAAAAACTCATGCATTTCAGCCCAATTTTCTTATCATTTGGTTGTTTTGTTGGAATCCACTATAAGATGTGTGTTGCGGTTCCACAATGTACACAAGAATGTATGCCCAAACCTCCTATTAGAAGATACAAGTGTTAAAGACTAAAAAATAGTAAATCAATACATCTTATAATGAAAATAAATTATGGTAAAAATTTAACTAGGGTTCTATAAATATACCCGATGTGGGCTAATCAGGGGGTGTTTCTAGATCCGCCAGAATTTAATGAACCTCAATTTGTTCAAATATAGTGGGTCCCATTGTATTCTCCATGAGATTAGAATGTGTCAGAGTAAGAGTCAAAAAAGAAGAAATGTAGAAGCTCGAGGAGAAGGAAGTATAAGGAAAAGAATATGGCACTGATGGTTGTGCAAATGCATAACATAGATGACGAGTACGAATCATCGTCAGATGTGGGAAGGATATGTGAGGAGGATCATATGAAAATGGTGGTATAAATATGGGTGGTTTAAATATCCTATGTGTCTGTAATGACACTATTGGATTAGAAGGAGTGGTAGATGGTATGTCAGAGGGTGGAGTGTGATCGGGTATGCAGATTGTAGCACCTAGCTGTAGTACCCCCCCCCCCCCTCGTATCACCAACTAAAGTACTGGAACCACTAGGATGGTCGATGAATAACTAGTTACTTGGTGGTAGATCCTGATTAAAAGTTAAAAACAAAATTAATCACATGACATTATATGTTATTTATATATATATATATTTGAAATAAAATACTCACAACATGTAATAAAGGATGGACACTCATCTCACTCATTCAGAAATTGTTATCTACCATCTTTTTTCTTCATATCTCCTTGATTTTTTTTCATCTTATGCATTTGAAGAAAAATATGGAATTAATTATAAATCCATAACTAATTTATAAACCAGATAATAAATAATTTCAGCTTTGAATTAATGAAATAATATAACTTGTCAAACCAAATACAATATACGTAGTGATATAACAAAAACATTTTATATCTAGTAGTAAAAATATAAAAACTGAATACATGTCCTAGGAAAAAAAATATTTCCAATTTAGTAGGTTTATTATGGGTATGATATAGTTTTATTTCATTTTCAATTCGATCCAATTTAAAAAAAATAGGTCATTTAGTTCATTATGGTCAATTGATTAGGTCATTTGTCTATTTTTATTTTTATTAGGTCATTTGGTTCATTAGGGTCAATTTATTAGGTCATTTATCCATTTTTATTTGTCTTAGTCCATTAGGTTCATATTTTGGGTTAATTAATTTAATATTTTTTTAGTTATGTCATTATTTTTATTGATTTTTATTTTCATATCAATTAGTTTAATATGTCCAATCCAATTCATCTTGTTTTTTGTTACAATTTAATTGTTTCAGTGTTTTTTGGTTTGTTAGGTTTCAATACAGTACAATTCAATGTTAGAAAATTAAACTCAAATAAAACCGCAACTAGTAAATATTGAAAATTCACATGAAGGTCAAGTTAGATAAAAAAAATTTAATAAATATTAAATCAATTATAATAGCACCAACCTCAACATCCCAATTCTAGATAAACCAAAATCACTAATAACACAGATGAATGATTCTATATATTTTACACCACAACTTCAGGTTCATAATCAACTCTATAAATTTAAGTATTATAGTTGTCATTAGTAATAAATGGATCGGGGCCAATAGAATTAGGGATGGTGTGAATTCCATTATTACCATCATCAAAAATATTTCATGGGATTACTTTAATAAGGATGCCAAATTTAGGATAAATATGATCATTAACATAAAAAACTTGTTTCTCCATTGATGCCAATACATACTGTTCATCAATAACAAGAGTGGGAGTCTTGTCAATAACTCAAAATACACAATCATCAATATATGTTCCATTATTCATCATCAAATCAAACCAATGGAATTTCATCATAGTGACTCAACCATGAGAGTAAAAATCCAATATGATTATTTTCTCAATGAATCCATAATAAGATACATTTTCAAATCGAGCACTACTATTTTATGAAATGGCATAACATTTTTTTTGGTAGTTACCATAACACCATGATGTTTTTTTCTCATGTTATTTTCTTATTCAGTAATAATAAATCTTTACCCATTGATTACAATTCATTTTCATTCACAAACCATGGAATTAGGATAAAAATACAAAAATCTCACTTCATCATAGAAAATTTCAAAAGGAAAACTTAATACCTAAAATATAAATGAATATTAAAATTAATTAAATATTTATTTTATTAATTTATTATAGTAATATTTCTACCTTCAATTTCAACCAAGCAGAAAACTTCTTCTATAAAAAGTATCTCTCCTTCTCAAAGATAATGAACGATGATTTATATTTATCATTTGTTTATGTTACTTACTAAAAAATAGAAATAGTTTAACATATATTTAAAATTAAAGGATATGACATAATATATGCATGTTCAATTTACTAAATTGATGTATTCATTAAACAAATCATAGTTAAACAAAAATGTGTGATGTTCTATCTACCTCTCTTCAAGGCTTAATGTGGTTAATGTATATGATCTAGTAATTCCCTCTAATTCGGGAAGTGATGGAAACTGGGTCCAATTTTCTCATACTGTTCTTCTTCTTTTCTCGTTGGTATGTTCTGTCTCATAGTTAGATTAAAATATTACATTGAACACAAATTTATACATTCTTGAGACTAGTAATCTTTCAAGATAGAACCTTCATGTTGATTTATATTCCATACAAAAGAATTCAATTTGAACATGTTTATTTTAGTTGGATATATCCAAAAACCTCAATAGTTCCACTGATAAGTTTTTCGATTATAATATGTATAGTTAGATACAGCACATATGTGAAAAATAATAGAGGGAATATTTTATCTAACTTTCCAAAATTAATGGTGCTTATGCCAACATTTTTTAATATAAATACTTCAAAAAATTCTTAGCATAATGATCTCTAATGAAATGGAACAACTGAACTATTGATACCCTTACATTATTTGATAGAACATGACAAATTTCTATTGGAATCAACTCACGTAGAAGGATGTGATAATCATGAGTCTTCAAAGATTACAGTTTCAACTCTCTTCTATTGATCTATTTGGAAATATTTCTTAAATATCCATTAAGAAAATAAATAGTCTCTATTAATTCCAGAAATTGATTTTTTTTGTAGGTTTCATCACATAATAACCACACCAAATTTTTCATTTATTTCCACTAATATGCACAGGATTCAATTCGGGTATGATGCCCGAATCCACCAAGTCATAATGAGATCGTAAATCATCTTTTTTATTTCACTTTACATTTAGAATAATTTGAAGAAACATTTCATATATATTATTTTTAATGTGCAATATGTATAAGCATTAATGTAAAAAATTGGTTGACCAGTAAGAAAACTCAATGAATATACTTCTCTTCTTCCAATTGCAATAGGTTTTAGTGGAAACATTCTTCCTCCTTCTAGATTTCATCTGACTATTCAAAAATCAAAAACTAAAATATTTCAATTCATTAAGAACATAAATTATAGACATACACTGAGGTGTATTTTCGGTCTCCATAGTATTGTAAAATCTTTGAAGATTATTCTTATATGTATGTTCCATTGGTAAGAGTCATCAATGTCCCATAAAAATTAAACAAATGAGATATTTTAGTATTCAATATCATCTATTCTTTATATAAATGGGAAATTAATGTTTTCCCTTCATGATTCATCCAGAATTCATTTCATAGGCATGAAAATCATTGGCCATCCAAATAAGTGTATCACGCATCAGAAATATATCTTTTGAACATGCATCGTATGTGCGCACACCCACATTACAAGGATGTTTCAACTCTTTTATTAAAGGTTTATTGTATATATCTATATCATTTTAAATATTAGAAGGTCCAAATTTCAGTATACTCATGAAATTGAATGGTTTTTTCATACACACCCATGGATGAAGGTTATAAATTTGTATAAAAACTAGAAATGTATTGTGAGAAGTAAGAATCTTACCAAATGAATTAAAACCGCCACATGAAAGACCCGACCTCAAATTTTGCATATCAGCTACAAAATCAAGACTTTGAGCATCAAATAAATTCCATACAAATCTATCTACAGGGTGAACCAACTCATCATTGTTATTATTTATATCAATATCATTCCATTACATTTTTATTGATATTTCATTAGACATAAAAATATTATGGGTTCTGGGGATTAATGTAAGGTTTCACATTACCTTCTTTGGCAGTTGGGATGGTTTTACATTAGATTTTGGATTCTATCAGGATGTGACACATTTTATATAATCATTTTGTTCATCTATTTCCTCCTAGAATAAGCTGTAATATTTTGGGCAAGCATGGATTTTTTTTGAAAATCCATGTTCCTCAACTAACTTCCATACCATATAGGGTTTTGAGGTAATATCTATATCATATCAAAGTAATTAATTAAAAAAGGTAAGAATGCAATTGATGGTGGTAGTAGAAATCTCAAACATGGTTTTCCCATGAAATAGTCAGGTTAAAAATACTAGCCTTTTCATTTTACAATATTGTCGATGTACTAGAATCATGGCAGCATCATTCAATTTTTTCACCATATCAACGACATCATTTTCATTAGACACATCGTGTGTGATCATATCAATGTATTCTTGGCTTGGCATCCTTTCCTTCTCATGATGATTAATAAATAGAAACTAGTCATCTAAAATATTCACCAATCAAGTCCTCTCATTTAGATCATGACCATTTTGAGATTTCATTTTCTCACCATTTTGATACCACACATAGTTTTTTGTTTTAAAACCATATTTTTTATATGGTAGCTAACTTATTCACTTCTCAATCATGGTCTTCCAACAAAATTATAACATGGGTAATGTATGTGACCACTATCTGAAGCATTATCAAATGAAAAATATAAAAATATCTCAAACTTATTTTGAGAATATCTTGAGATCTGATCAGTTTCATACATCCAACTTCTATCCATTTTTTAAAAAAAAATTATATGTAATTTCGTAAAAGCAATTAAATAATATTTATGTTTAATTAAAAATATATTTAAGGAAACAATAATTGTTCAATTTATATGAAAACATAAATAACACGCTATTATATATGAGAATCATAATATAAAAGACAAAAAATACTATATATATAACAAAATATTATAAATATAAAACCATGATATTGAATTCAATTATATCAATGAGTAATAACTATACATAATACTATGAAAATTTTTGTTTATTATTGTTGTTTTTATTTTTATCTTATTCTATTCACTATTTAACAAATTTTATACTTGTTCAATATTCATGTATATAATATTACTAATTATAGGTAACCACATTCTATTTTATTCAGATCAATTTTAGTTAGTTCTATTTTTTATGATTAGTTTAGTTCTGGTCAATTTAGTTTGGTTGACTTTGGTTATTTTATTTAGATTGGGTCGGTGCATGCCTATTAGGGTGTTATTAAATATTGTTTACTTTAGTTCATTTTTTATCATTACTCAAGAATTAATTTAGTTAAGATAAATTTAGTACACTTATTTTTATTTTAGTTCAGTTTAATGTGGTTTAGTGTAGTTCGGGTCTACTCAAGTGTACTTGGGTCAGATAAAGTCATTTCAATTCAATTTAGTTTTTTAGTCAAGTTAGTTCGATTATGATATAGATAGGATTTTTTTATTTGGTTAGGTTTCAATTTGTAAAGAGTTTATAGGTTCGGTTTATTTATTTTCAATCCTAGTTCGGTCTTTTTGGTACAATTTAGTTTTCTGAGGGTTTTATCAATTCATTTAAATTTAGTTTATTTATTTGGTCATCATAATAATGAATAAATTGGGATATTATGTGAAACATTGTGGATGTGATGGAAAATAATTTTATAAATAAAGATCTATCTATGATAAATATGATAAAATATATGGGATTAAGTCTAAATTTATAGAGACCATTTTATTGTATAATTAGTGATATTTCTAATAAATGGTGACCATCATGTAAAGATATTTGTTTAGTGTAAGGAATAAAAATTGTAGTATTGGTGATCAATGATTTCATAGTAATATATTTTGATGATATATATATTATCACAATAAGGTTTATATGTTAAATTTTTTATACAACATTGAAGATGATATTTTTTATGGGGTTTTGTTTATGGTATCCATCTTGGGAAAAATCATTTTTTGTTGATTTGTATTTATCATTTTTTATTCTATTGATTTTTAATGAATTTAATGGGACTCATAAGCTTTTATATGGGCTTCTATTTTAGTTTCAATTCCTCTATATATGAGTATTCTTATAATCTATTCTATCTTATAGGATGTGATAGGATTACCCTTATATATATATTCATTAATTATTAAGGGTTATCCAATAATTTGAGTGGGATTTCCATATTGTTATACACTCCAATAGATAATCCCATTCAAGGAATTTCCATCTTAATACACTCTCCAACATTTGAGTCTTGTATAATAAACAATATAATACCACTTTTAATATATTTTTATAATAGTGAAGGATTATTCAATATGCTAACATCAGTTAAACTATTGATATATAATTATTTTTTATCACAAAGGGTAATTTTTTTAACATTCTAAAAATATAAAATAAATTTAAATCACCTCCTAAAGTTATATTTAATTTTTAAATATTTAATAAGATGTTAATCAAGCTAGTGTAGATTAGTTTGATTTGTATAGTGTCTTCAATGGTTATGGAATCGAGACAAACACCATATTGGTGGATGATGTCCTTAGATATTAGACATGAAATATCCCCAATTAGCACTATATTTCTTCTCAATCATTTCACAATAAAACCCAAAATTTAATAAAATGTATGAAAAATAATATTATTAAGATTTATCATGTATTATAGAGACATATATATTAAATATTTATTAAAATAATCATATATCATCATATATCATTAAATACATTCAAAATCATTATATAAATATCATAAAAAAATTTATTCATTTAGTTCTACCAATAAAAACGTGTTTGTGTTTTTATAACCTCATCTCTATAACACTAATATATACTGAGAAGCCTTCACATGAATCTCTTTTGAACAGCATTGGTCACTGAATCATGATACATATTCTGAATCTATACAGCCTTTTGGCTATGATTGTGCCAACACCACACTCGAAAAAAAAATATTTCATAACACCCTAGATTCCTCCTTCTATTTTCCAACACACACTAGATATTTTCTAAATAATTAGTTAATATGTTCATATTATCCATAACAATAAATTATATGAGATAGTGACACCTAGAAACTCATTAAACCAACTTACCTAAAAAACCATGATGGAGTCAGTTGTACGGTTCCATATATTTCCAAACCTATAGAAAGATACGCCACCCTTAGAAGATATGAAGTATTTGGAACATGAAAATTTCATATTAAATAATAATAAAATGAAAAAATTAATGGAAGATAGATTATATCAGATGGAGAATGAAAATAAATTTCATAGATATAAAGGAAAAACAAATCTAGAAAGAATATATAACTCATTTAGAACTCACCAATTTGTAGTGGAAGAAACCAAATGACTTAAATCAAGGATGGATCTCAGGATGGTAAGAAGAAGAGTTCTCACTAGCTGGGAAGAAGATGAGCACTCAGGTAGGGAAAAATTCATATGAATTCGTGAATGAGGAGGGTTGACCACACAATGCATTTGTGGAAACTCTATCCCAGTGGTTTTAAAAAAACCTTTGGGATATCCTTATATAAAATGGAATATCCCAATGTTCATTCACCATTGGGATATAACCCCCTACACTAATAGTTTTTTAAAACCATTGGCATAGGGTTGTTAGTATAGCTAGTCTTTCTAGTAGTAAAGACAAAAGTCTAAGGGGATGATACAACCATTACCCATACCAACATGGAAATGGGAAAACATCACCATGGACTTTGTCACCATAATTCCAAAGACATCTAGAGGAAATGATGTTATATGGGTTATTGTGGATCTTCTTATAAAGACAACTCACTTTATCACAATTTGAGAGGATTTCTCATTATATCAACTTGGATATATATACATTAGAGAATTTATAAGGCTATATAGAGTACCATTGTCGATTGTATCCGATTGAGATTTGATATTCACCTCCACGTTTTGGAAAAGCCTCGAACATGCCCTAAAAACTAAACTGAACATCATTACGGATTATCATCCTCAAATTTATGACCAATTTGAGCAGACTATTTAGACACTGGAATACATGTTGATAGAATGTTCTATGGACTTCAAAGGAGGATGGGACCAACATAAACCTCTGGTTCACTTATATTATGACAACAGTTTCCACTCATGAATAAAAATGGCTCCATGTGAAGACCTTTATGGTAAAATATGTATAAAACTATCATGTTAGGATGAAGTTGGTGAACGTAAGATGCTAGGACCTTAAATGGTTGAAGAAATGGTAAAAAAGGTGAAAACTGTTTAGCAGAACATCAAGGCATCCAAAAGTTGATAGAAGAGATATGCAAAAAATCGTTGATGAGACTTAGAGTTTAAAGTTGGATACATGGTATTCATTTTCATATCTTCATGAAATGGTATCATGATATTTTGGAAGAAATAAAAGCTAAGTCTCAGGTACATCAATCACTTCAAGATTCTTGATCGTGTAATAGCTACGGCCTATCGACTAGCACTTCCACTAACCATGTCTCATGTACATTATGTATTCAATGTATCCCTTTTGAGTAAGTACATACCAGATCCCTCACATGTATGGAATTCAGAGGTGGCACAGTTGTAAAATGATCTCTCTTATAAGGAGCAGCTGGTGAAGGTATTTGACCATAAAGAGAAGGTTATACACAAAAAGACTACTCACCTAGTCAAAGTACTATGGTAGAACCATAAGTATGAAGAGGTAATATGGGAACTCGATTAGGAAATGAAGGATAAGTACCCTTACCTATTCTCATCTTATAGTGTAAAATTAAATTTCAAGGGAAAAATTTTATAAGCGTGGAAGAATGTGACAACCCAAAATTTTATCAATGGAATATTTCCCTTATTATAGTTATAGTATATGGTATAAAACACATACGTAGAATATAGATCCCAATAAAAACATTTTTTTATAAAATAAGAATTAAATATGTGGTATTTGTATAAATTGAAAAACATATACCGATGGAATTGTAACTTGACCCTTGGAATAGTAATTTGACTATCAGGAATAGTAATCTGGATAATAGAATAGTAAACTCACCTATGAGAGTATAAATAAAATTTATGTAAATTATAAATGAAAATATTATGCATTTATATCATGGCATAAGTAAATTAATTTTTTTAAAATTATAAATCAAGTGTTGGTATTTTTTAAAAACATAAATGTTTGTTTATAATTTTATAATTAATATAATGATTTAAAATAAAATTTATTTTCATAAAATATATTCATAAATTAATATTTTGTTGTCTTATAGTTATATGATAATTTTATGAGACCGTAATTAATTTTCCAAAGTGTCATAAAATCCGTTAAAATTTTAAAATCAATATTTTTGAATAAATGATGATTTTTATAAAAAAATAAATTTATTATATTTAGAAAATTATTTTCAAAGAATTGAGTTCATTTTTTATTAAAAATTTTGAAAAAAAATTTAAGGTAAATTTTTTTATATTTTTCTAAAATAGTTGAATTTTTTGTAAATAGTGAAATGCGGTAATTTACAGGATTTAACAAATACATGAATTAGTGATTCATAGATGATGTATGGATGATGTAATACCATAATCTAAAAAAACTTCATTATTTAACATATTTAATGATAAATATCAAAACTATTAATATTCGTGAGCTAAAATAATAAAATAATTAATGTAAAAAAACACCAATATCCTCCGCTATAAATACCACCCCTTAGAACATCTTCTCCTCACACATTCCAAGTCTTGAAGATTGGGAAATTTTTTCCCAAACCTATTACAAAGTATCTCCCCCATATCTATGATACTTTTTCCTCAATAAAAGACCAAAACCAATTTCCCTTACAAGGTTCTCAAGGATAAAAATTCAAGAGGTAAAATCCTCTTTCAATTTCTTTTAGTTTATTTTCAATTTCTTTTCTTTTCTTATTCTATCCAATAATACCATTATCCAAGCATAATGATAACTCCAGTGTCTTATATATACTATAAAGAAATTATGTTAGTGTAATAAACCATATTCAAACCTTTTCTCCTCTCTCTTTTATTCTAATAATGAAAACATTATCCGGGAGGTGTTGATTTATCACCTTTAAGGACAACAAGTTTTCTTTTTTACTTTACCACCTTCAAGGATGGTCATAAAATAATTATAATGTTTGAAAAAAATTGTAAAATTTATTTTATAACCTCTTTATTGTTCTGTAAATAACATATATACATAATAACAAATAATAAAACTAAACTAGTTTATGATGATTGAAAAACCACCAAAATAATCTCAATGATTATCATTAACATTTCATCTAATGAATCATCCTAATATATGGAAAAAAATATAAGGCCACATAAACTTATGAAATTATATTAATGACATATAATTTCAATTTTGGATAATTATTCTCATTTCTCATGATCTTTCATACATATATACAAGTGAACTGATCATGAAAAACAAGAAAATGAACAACCCCTAATAATGAAATTGAAATTTATAACTCATTAGAATGGATATAATCAAACATAATAAAATTTTAATGAATCAAATATATGTAAAAATAGGTTCTATTTTTTTTAATTAATTAATCTAGTTTTATTATCAAGTATATTAAAGTGAAGAAATCATTCAAACATATGGTAAGGGGATTCTTGAACCCAATTTCCTTTCTTTGGGTTATACTTTTTTCATACAAAATTTCAGTTTGGATGTTTATTTAATACTCCTAAAATATATTTTCATTGTTCTGACCTTTTATTTTATGGGTTATACATGTTTATAGTTTGGTATTATTAAAAATACAATGATTTCCCAAAAGAACCCTTCTTTCCAAAACACATTTTGACTCCTCCTGGGTTGTTTCTTCTTTTATCAATAATGATGAATCTAATACAAAATATTTTTTTACCTTTCTCATTTGGTAACCCCAAAGGTTTATTCATGAATTTATGAAATGAAAATCATTTCTTTTTCATGGGTTATTTTATTTCTATGATTGATATACGTTCTATGTGGCATGTATGATTATGTAAATGTTATGATGTGACGGGTGTGCCTGGAATTATATAGAGTTCCAATACCTTGCGTAATGTTATGTATCTCATGTGATAAGGTGGAATATTCATGAACAAGATGATATATTTTTTCACAATGATGGTTTTATCATTATGAACATATATTATGCATGATCCTGATGCTATCTTTGTTCACAACTATCTCTGGTATTTGACCACTAAGAGTTGATGTTTCATTTTTATGCATTTCCACATTTGATGCCTTTATCTAATGCTTCCTATCATGATTATGATGATGATCCCATAATTATGTTATGATTATAATGATTATGATCACCCATGTTATATCAATTCATGTTCTTGTAAATCCTCTTGCTGGTATTTTAGATCCCCCCTTTCTTTGATGTATATCGTTAAGTGATTACTTATAGAAGGAGTACATGAGGGAAACTAAAAAGCTAGAGAATAAAGAATTAAATAGTGTTTATGATTTATTATGTAAATTTTATGGTTGTTCCTAATGTTCCTAAGACCCTAAACCGTTTGATCTTTAATTGTAATTATTTTATATTCTTTATCATTAAAATTATTTAATATTCAAGTAAGAAAAAGTAGGGTCACTATAAGAAAGACATCAATAATAAAGATTGGAATCATCTTTTTCTTCCTATCCCTAAAATCCCATGATCATCCTAATCAGATTCATCTATCTTCCTACCCACAGAATCCCTTGATCGAAACCTCGATCGATCATATAATACAAATGAAAAAAATATTATTAGAATTTTAAAATCCTCACACATAATATTTAGAATAGAAAACTCTCTAAAAGTTTACAATAAAAATTGTAATTAGAAGTTACAGTGGAGAAATTTTTATATGGATTGAGTTCTAAAAATCATTAACTCCCATATAATCAAATGAATTTGTATTCATAGGAATCTTTCCAATGTTACTATTTCTATGATTCTCATATTTGGTTGTAATGGCCTCAGATGATCTTTATCTTGATAGCTCAACAACAATGTTACTATTTCTATGATTATCATATTTGGTTGCAATGGCCTTAGATGATCTCCATATTGATAGCTCAACAAATATATATCTATATAATGTTGTTTGATAGCACCATTACAATTCTATAAAATGTACTTTGTCTGATAGAAATAATTATGAAACTGATTATAAACATTATTATTCTGATATAATAAAACATGTCAGACTAATGTACTAAACTCAGTCACTCCCATATAATAAATTTAGTCATACAGATAGACTAGATTTCATTATACTGATAGACTAGATTCAATCTTACTGAGAGACAAAACATAAGTCAATCTTATGAACTAGACTTAGGTCAATCCAATGGAATGGAATTTGTTCAATCCAATGGATTGGACTTTGGTAAATCTGATTAACCGGACTTAGTTTAATCTAATATACTGGAATTTAGCCAATCTAATAGATTAGACTTATTTCAATATGATGAACTAGAATTTAGTCAGTCTGATGGATTGGACTTTAGTCAATCTAATGGATCAGACTAATATAGAAATTTTATATTATCAGTTTAGAATGATCTCAACATTTGTTATAAAGACATGGGAAATAAAAATTTAGAAAAACATATTTTTAAGAGTGTGTTGTGATATTAAACACTATGGATAGAAAGTGTATAAATTAAACTTTTAACTCAAATTTTTTTTAACAATTTTTCTTTAAGAATCCAATATAAATAATTAAAACATAGGGTTTTTAGGAATATTTATAGTTTAATTTTATTATATTATACAAGATATAATTAAATTAGTTTAAAAAACTCCATGGAAATTCCATGTCTAGTATAAATTCTATAGAAATTTATTCTCAAATTTTTAATGGTATATGATACCAAATGTATATTTTATAATTTTTTAAATATACATGATTTTAACATAAAAGGAAGAACTATTTGAGAATTTAGTTTACATTCATGGGAAAAAGATTTTCTACATATGAATGTAAATGATTTTATCATGCTCTAATGAATCTATGTAAAAATGTGTATCTTATTCTCATTTCAATTATCTTTTATAAGAATTTTTTGTATAAAAAATTATTTTTATAAATATGTATGTGATAATTAAATGTATACACAATTTTTATGATTCAATAGTTTTTATAACATGTTTTAAGAAGAATATTCGGGTAAAAGTGTTTATCTGGGATAAAAGTGTTTTATCCAGGATAAAAAAATCCAAGTATTTGTTAAAATATAATGGAATACGTTCCTACCACCCATCGACGATGTAATAATGTTTTTTTAAATGAAAATGACCTGATCAAATATAATACCATATATGATAAGGAATAAATATTTTATTTGTAAAATGTTATTACTAAAAGTAAATAAATGTTATTTCCTAACAAAAAAGTGTTTTTGTATCATATAAAGATATTATAAAGAGAATATAATTTCTCATTGTCCATTGGTAGTATGTTTGGACTTAGAGAAATTCATAACTAACAAATAAAAGACAAAAAAATATTAAGTTATAATGTTTTTAACTTTATATCCTAAAATGTTTATGGTATGTAATGTTAAAGAAAATTTTGAAATATTATATTTAGTTACCATTTAGAAAGTGGATACCAGTATTAAAGTATTTTTCACTCAATATCCTAATAGATTTTAAGATATGTGATGATAAAGAAAAAATGTAAAGAGTTTCATTTAGTTATCATGAAAAATGAAAGTCGTTATTTCATTAAGTATTATTGTAGTATAAAATTAGAATGATTTTTCACTTAATGTCCTAAAATATTACGATATATAATGATAAAAAAATTACATTTATCTATCAATAAAAGTTAAAATCACATATTCATGGTGGATTGTAGTACTAAAACTACAAAGTGAATTTATACTTGATATCCTAAAAGATTTTAGGGTTTAGTGGTAAAACTTAATGAAAATAGTTACATTAGTTACCATAAAAAAGTGTTATAACTTTATCCTAAAGGTGTTTATGATATGGAAATAAATAGAAATGTACATTGTTAAATTTATTACTATATTAAAGTGATTTTAACTTTATCCTATAATATTTTAAGAATACCGATAAGAAATAATGTATGTAGTTATATTATTTCAAGGAAAAATGTTTATGGAATAGGGTTCTAAGGATGATGATGATGAACATATAAAGCGTTCTAAGTTGACAATATAATTTTACATAGTAACATCTAATGTAGTTATGTTAAGAAGTTATAATTGTTTCAAATATTTGAAAAAATATGAATATAATTCCGAAGTTTTCCATTATTCAAATTGTCTTAATTCATAGATTTTTTTCACTAAATAGTTTAGTGGGATGGTTTTATCAAATATTAACATATATATGAGGTGGTAAAATATATATGTGATGTGGATTATATGTGATGTAATGAATTAAAAAATCCAATAAAATATAGAAAACATAAGGTTGATCTGGTAGTTTATCATATATGATATGAAAAATTGATTCTTATGTTGGTTTTTTAGTATTCATAAAGAGTTTAAAATTATTAAAATGTATAATATTAAAGGAAACCTATATATTTTCATTATTTTTTGTTGTATACATAAATATATATATAGATATACATTTCCTGAATTCTAATGATAATTGACCTCTCAATGTATGAATTTTAGTTTATCCCTAAATGATGTTTTCCATAGAGTATTATAGGTTATGAATATATGTTAAGGTTATAATGAGTAGGATCCATGTATATAAATATATAATATGCTCATGAGGCACAAAATAAAGAATAATATATTCTTTGTGTGTGTCAGATGACCTACTAAGTATACTATATAGAGTTTCATACACAGATTTCATTAGTATACTCGGGGTGTATGTATCATATTTCAGTCCCCAATACCTGAGGTTGGTGAGATACCTAGCATGAGAACCTTCATACATTGATACCCTACTTATTATAGTTAATATATGAACTTATCTAATTAGGGGGCAGTTGGTTATGTTGTTGATCATGTTGTTAGTTGGAGCTTAAATAAGATAAGATTTATCCTATCATCTAATGATTATGACATCAGGGCCCTCGATTGAGATAGAATGTGGGAGTGTGTGGTTGCACCTATATATTTTATATCTATATGGATAAGGTACATGTTGTGTGATTATTCAAAAGGATAAATGGAATGAGATATATTCATCGAATAGATCAGTCTATACACCAAGAGCTGATAATAGATTAGTTATCTATATATGATTGACATGTTCAATGTCCTATGATACTAGATGTCTTAGAAAAAGGGGAAATATAGGAACACACATTTTCATATGATGAAAACTGGTGGGCATAGGTATAGAGATACATGTGTTTGATGGAGATCAAATCAGATCCCTTTATAGATTTATTAGTTTTTATTCTTTTCTAGAGGCCACTCTTTGATTAAATATATGGATCAAGATATTCATATTTATTATTAATTTTGTAAAATCACATGGGGTTACACTTTGTGTTTGACTAAATGGGGATTGAGTTTGACTCATAGAGTTACTATAAAACTATTTCAGAGTTAATCCAAATGTTTTTTGGATAATTATTCACAAAGTATTTCATATGATTTGATACAAATATGAAATTAATGATAGCTTTCCAAACACATTTTTGACAATATCCAAAATTATTTTTTTATATAGCTTCACAAGTTATTGTATAAGATACACTTTAAGGTGAAATGGAACAATGTCTATAAGGATTTAGTGAAAGGAGATATTGAAGAAGATATTCCCAAAATATATGAATATTTTTATATCTATATGATATATATATATATATATATATATCATGAAAATTATGACTTTAATTCATGGTATATCAACATGAATTCATGAAATAATATTTTAGGAATTCTACTTCCTTTAATCGAATGAATAACTGAATATTAAGTGAATTAATATTCAAATGGTTCAAAACACTTAATGTTATCATTTATTATTATGTTACATGAAATTTAATTTTATATTTGTGTTTTCATTCATTGGAAGAATGCATTGGACATGGGATTTACTCATGCATTATAAATGTATGAGTAAATTCAGTAATAGTCGAAGAGTTTCTTTGATAGGATATATATAAATGTGCTACTATATGATGGCTTGTGTATGGTTATAATTATGATTTTCTAAACCTCCCAAAACCCATATCTCTCTTCATACTTATTCCTTTGTATGTATAGATTAAATAATATAATGTGAGTAATGAAAATTCAGCATGTAAGACATGTGGTTCATTGTACCTATGCATACACCATTGAGGTGGGATAATTCTTCCAATTTAGTGATATTTATCAAACACATATTAAGATAAGGATAATGCAGTGGATTTTATGCTGTAAGGAACACATATTTATAGTTTGTTCTTCATTCCTATTTTTACATATATTTCATATATCATGCATAAAATATCCTTCGACAAGGGTTTTAGTAGCTTCTTCTTGATCTGATAATTTTTATTAGATAATTATAAAACACTTCAATGAGGTGGTCAGAACCTCTTACTAGGAATAGGCCATGTATTTAATCCATTATAGATGAAAATTTTATGGAAATATTAAAACCATTTTAGTGGTATTCTAGAAGTTTTTTTGGCTTCGTAGAAAACTACTAAAAGTAATCCCAGTATCTAGAGGTGTGGATCGTTTCTTAGTCATTGATTTGATATCTTTTAGTGCCAAAGTAGGCTTAAAAATAAAATGTTATAGACATTTTAAATAGGTATTTGATTACAGAAAATTATATAAATATGGAGATTACTTACTATGAAGAAATGTTATAACCGAAAATAATTTATGTGGTGGTCCAGTTCCTTTTTAATTCAAGAAAGAAGATTCAGTATGACCATAAAATAATTATCTGATAGATAAATATCATTTTTTATGGTGAGGTAAACCTTTTTATAGTTGTGTGAATTTCTTATTGAGAAGATTCATTTATGACATTATAGAATAACTATTGTATAACCATGTGATTCCATTTTGGCATAGTGTCTTTTATAACAACAAGGTGGAAGGCCATTTCAAATGGGTTGATTCTAGGTGGTAGCAATTCTATAGGTCCTTGGGGGATTGGTTAAGATATTATACAATAAATAAAACCCCTGAAACACATTAAAAGGAGGATTAGTTTTTCATGGTATGAAGTCTAATGAAATATCACATCATTTTCAAGATCTTCCTTTATAAAAAGATTCATAGAATTACCTTTGGCATATTTATAATTTAGTATTAATAGAGGGGTAAGGGAACTACATATGTTATTTCTGGTTCTTCCTCACACATATAAAATCTTCATGGTGACACACTCATAAGAACCATTTTTAATTATCCTTATTTAATTTCTTCATAGAGGTATTTCTAAAACATGAATATTTTGTGGTGATAATCATAAAATACCCATGTGTTGGGTGGAACCATACTATTTTCATAAAACCTTAATATTATGAAAAATAATTTCTTAATAAGGTATATCTTCTCTTATCTCCCATGTTATATCACCATGAAAGATTTTACCTATGGTTAATCACATCATGAGGAATCTCTGATATGGATATATTTATATGAATTAGTAATATAAAACAATCTTCTATATACTTTATGATTACTTGTATTCATTTTTTTAATATTAATAAAGTTATTATCACATAGTGATTGTTCTTTTTCATGACATAGAATATGATAATGTCTAAAGTATATATGTCACACTAAAAGGACATAACAGTTCCCCATATGATGAAAACCAAAATGTTCCATGATAGTATTCTTAATGAATATTCTATAGCTAGATGATATCATTTGGAATTATTAAATTGATACAGACTATCATGGTTGGAGACTCGTTGTACTTTGAGATACTTTCTTATAGTGCATACCCTAGGCAGTTTTCAAAGCATAATATTATTAGAACATAACCTTCTGGTAAGAAATCCGCATATATATGTGTCATTGGAAATCTCTAATTACATACGTGGGCAATGAACCTTATAAAATTATGAAATATACTCATAGTGAATTAGGATAGGTAGGTTTCATCATGATTTATATAAAATTAATGGATAATATGAGAAAGGATTTGTCCTTTTTCAGTTTAGTGGAAGTTGATATCTAAGACCCTTTGACAAGAATATAACTTCCTAATAGTGTTGATTTCCATGTTGTTCTATTGGTACGTTTATTTCTAGAAATTCAATGAAAGATACATTGAGTACATATGTTGATGACACCAATATCCAACCTTCTTTATTAGAGACATTTTGAGAAAGGGATTATATTACATAGTGAGAATTTTTATAAGCTTATATGTTGTTTACACATTAACTTCTTTCTCTATGAGTGCCTTGCCATGTTTCTAAATTCTAACCTTGGACATTAAGTAGTTATACCTATTTCCATTAAGAAATTATCCAAGGGGATCACACACTAAGTGTATCCATAATCTCATTTTACTTTTATATGAAATTAACATGTTGGATAAATATTATTCATATACATGGTTTAATAATTATTCATTTTTATTTGATCACACGTATATCTAGTCACCGACTATTAAATTTAATATTTGTAAGTTGAATGTTTAATAAATATTTATTTTCCATTTTAGTGAATATGATATTTATTTATTCATTGATTAATAATGCAGTGATCTTAATTTTTTAAATAAATTTTCATTATTAAAGGATTGATAAATATTAAGGAGTATTGGAAGAATGAGTTGAATGTTCTAGAGGGAGATGACATAATAAATATTATTTTAATAAATATTTGTTTCTTATACAAAGAAATAACATTTATTTATCCATAAGTTTAACTCATGTAAAATAATTTTAGTATAATTATTATTATTTATAAATGGGATTCTCTAGGGATTAAGGGAACCATAAAGTCCAATGTGAAATTATTATTCTACAACCAAAGCTCTATTTAAACTATGTTATGAAATTATTTGGATCCCTAGCCATTCTAATTTTTGTGCATAATTAATTCTAGTAAATCCTCTTATGACCTAGAGATCTCATCTCTGTGAATTATCTAAATAACAGAGCATGATACTTCTCCCCCACCCTCTCAATTATAGAGATAACATGGTGAGACATTCCACTAGAATTTATTCTCATAGTGATCTATTGTTGATGATGCAAGGGTTAAGATATTCTACACTAGCATCTGGAGATTTCTACAATGGAATTTGAAGGTTTATGGTGCACATGTGGATTACTGCAAGAGGGAATCTACCCTTGATTCCCATGACTCAAAAACATTATGATGTATAGACATAATCAGATTTATCAATGAAGAAATATTTTCAATTTAAGAAAATTCCATATAAAAATAAATTAATTACAAATTATATGTGTGATCCTACCTTCATGGTTCTAGTTTAATAATAAGAAAAATCATTGATTTAATTTCATTGTTCATCACATTATTCATCACAGATATCTCAGATGATTCCTCGATTATGATAACAATCCAAGTTGGATATGATCTAAAAGAACATTTATTGCACTCAGAACCTTCAAATGGTAATTATTTATTATTAATTTATTAATGATATGCATTTTTTAGTTTCCATTTCATGTTATTTGTTATTTAAATCAAAACATTGAAATATTCAATTATCCTACTTCATTATTGTTCATATAAACAACAAAAAAGTTAAATTCATAAAAAATAACATTTGAATACTCTATTAGGAGGTTACAAGGGTTCTATCTAGATAATACAAGATTACATGACATGTATCTTATTGGTACACGTCATGTACCTGTGTTCCTAGAACTAGGATGAACCTTGGGAAATCTAAATCATCATGATTTAAATACATGTGGAAAAAAAATTAAATACATGCCATGTGTTGACTAACTGGGATAGAATACAACATTCCATTAAACATGATGTGTGACCCATATAAACGTCATGTAGCCCATTATTTTTCACAGATGAAAGAACTTATTCAAATACATGTCATGTGTTTATTAGATGACGAGTGTGTCAAACAACCATGAAACTATGACATCACAAGGTTTATCAATAGATTACATGTTTTATACCATATAAAAATCCACGACTGATAAAAAACCCATTCTTTAGGCATGCTCCACATACATGGGAAGAAGATGTTACACGATGTGTAACCCTATTACACATCATGTAACCCAATGTACCTATTTTGATTAATTTGGCATGGAAAGAAAATTAATTACATGTTAAATTAATTTCCATTTTAAATTATAAATTTCAAGATGTGTATGTATTTGACTATAGTATACACCATGCGTATTAATAGCATTACATGCTATATAATTTACATGTGTTAATGTGCCATTTATTGATAATAAATATCTTTAAATTTAATATCATGAAATGTATTCTATATGCGATGTGAGTATGCATTATAAGGACCATGTCAGGTAGTTTAGAAGAGTACATGCCTTTACCTCCAAGTATACACATGTAAAATATTAATTTTAAATAAAATTAATTTATTTAATTTGTCTAAAAAAATATGTGATGGAAATTTCTAGGATGGATTTGATGTAATAAATATAAATTAAATTATTTGATTAATCATATAATTAATTTGATTAATTCAAGGAATTTTATATTAATTAATGAATGAATTTAAGTCAATTATAGCTATATTGAAATGCATATTTATTGATTGTGTGTGGATGATCCTGAGTTAAGACCAAACCTATGTATTGAAATTGGTTAATAATTTTTTTTATTAAATTAAATGATGGAATTCATTTCATCACCTACTATTATTTAAGGGTATTCATGACCATGGATACTATTACATAAACTCCTTAACAAATCCTTTACTTACCCTTAACTTCATGTAAGTAATTCATTTGTTATGTATGGAGATTCTAGACGAGTAGAATCTATTCAAGTTAATGTTTGAGGAAAAACCAATCTAGGAGATACAAAGAAGGACAAGTGGAATTCTGCAACATGAACTAACTCACAATTCAAGGTGTTTTCTCATAGGGTTTATGGTTATTTTATCATATACTAGATAAAAGAAACATTAAAAAACTCATGATCATACCATATTTATTATTTTATTTATATCACATTGCATGTTTAATTGATTTATTGATTATCTATCCTGATCACATAAAATAATGAATTAATAAGCATGCAAGATTAAATTAATATATATTAGATTATGTGTAATTTTATCAAGACCTGGTTATTAACTTATGTAAATCCACTTAATATTAACAAGCATGTAATAAGTATAATAAATGGATAACTTATCCATAAAGACAAAATCCATCATATATATATATATATATATTATTGGTATATCCTTCCACTACATAACTTAAAATTGAAGCATAGTTTAAAGTGCTTGACCAACCCAAGTTGGAATGATTTCAGTTATCAGGGAATTTTATCTTGAGTTTTGGGTCGACATAACTTATTTTACCTCAAGGGTTGACTTCCCAAGTAGGAATTGGTGTAACTGAGAGGAAGGTATTGAGAAAATCATTATCTATTATTTTAGTATTTTAGACCTATGTATGAGTTATTAGAAGGGGAATATAGATCTTTTTTGCATCCACAAGACATTATATTTTAAAACTAATGGAAAGGGCACTTGATTTTAATAAAATAGTGTGAGATTAATAATTGTTAAATTTATTATCTAATTTTTCAATCCTTATAATATACTAAATTTTTTCTATTATTTATTATAGAAATAGTAAGACACGTGACTTTGAATATATTAATGTGATCCATACTATAGAAGGATAAATATATCATTGGATTGAATTAAAAAGAATGGTATAAGATTTTTCACATTATACTACACCATGATTATATATTATACATGCTGGAAACCCTAATTTCTAAGTCACTTGATAAAGAGACCCATGAGAAAGAAGTATCTCTCTTCCTTAAACATGTGGAAGATGCCACATATATCTAAGTCTTTTTAATAATATACATATATAGAGAGAACATGAAGCAACATAAAGAAATGGATTCATATAAAATGATGCATCACCTTAAAGAACTTTATTAAGTGAAGGTGAGATAAAAGTGATATGAGATCTCCAATTTAGAATCTATTGAAACAGTATAGTTTGATTATCTAAGTGGATAGAGACATGGGTCATGAAAATACTACAATATTTATGGTGAATAAGAACAGGAAGAGTAGGAAAAAGGGCCCCAAGTCTCATTTCAAGTGTAAGGCCCCTAATCACGATAATTCTAAGAATAAAAATATCCAATGACAAGAAAAGGAAAAAAAATTAGTATGCTTTTTATGTGGAAATCTTGGATACAAGAAGAATAATTACACCTAGTTAAAGAATCTAGGTTAAACTGAAGGTGCATTTATTATTGAGTAAAACCTTTATCTATTTATACATTGGGTATTAGATATAACTTTAGGTGATCACAATTGTATCTGAATATAGGAACCAAGTAGATTTTGAAATATTTATAGAGGAGAGGTGGATATTCAAGTATCTAATTGAGCATAACTTACTGCATCAACAATAAGAGACTATGACCATCCATTTCCAATAGGGATGATATTGGTTTTAAAATGTTTTTATGTTGTTCCCACTATTACGAAAAACATTATTTCTATATCCTTTCTAGATACAAATGGTTTTATTTTCATGTTTGTAAATAAAATTTATTTATTTTACAAAGACACAATATGTAATTGTATGGAAAATTTAAATAACAGTTTTTATGTATTAGATTAGGGAAATAAAGTATTTATAATTTTTAAATAATAAAATTCACATGACACATTTAACACATAGTTTTTTCATAATTATCTTGGTCATGAAAATAATAAGCATCCGAACAAGTTCTATAATGATGGTTATTTAGACTCTTTTGAGATAAATCCACTTGATATGTGTCGTTATTGTTTATAAGAAAATAAAACCAATCCACCATTTGGCGCATAGGGTGAAATGGCCATACATATTCTATAATTGGTACACAATGATGATTTTGAACATTTTATAGAATAATCTAAATGTACATATTCATACTTCATAAATTTTATTGATGACTTGAGTAGATAAGGTTATGCCTACTTAATGAGGTATAAGTCTGAATCCTTTGAGAACTTCAAAAAGTTCAAGAATGAAGTTGACAATAAACTTGGTAAAAAGATACAGAATCTTTTATTTGATTGAGGTTGTGAATATACTAACCAAGAGTTTATCAAATTTCTATAGTATTTAGATATAATGTCTTAACTCGCTCCACCGTATACACCATAGTGGAATGGTTTTAGTGAATGGAGGAAATATAACTTTCTTGATATGATAAGGTTAATAATGATTCATGATAATATTCCATTATCCTTTTGGGTATATACACTAAAAACTATGTCATGTATACAAAACTATATTCCAAATAATGAAAAAAAGGTATTCCCTTCGAGTTATTAAGTGGAAAGAAACCCATATTTTCATAAACTCGCTCATGGGGTTTTCGGGCATTTTTAAGGCCATATTTTGGAATAAACTAGCACCCTAGGGAACTAACTGTACCTTTATAGGATATCCCGAGGAAATTGGATGATATTATCTATACACCCCCTAATTTAAAAAAAGTAATAGTGGTTATAATTTCCATTTTTATTGATAGATAACCCATATAAAAGAATTATAGTAAGAATATGATTAACATAGTTGAAGTTGATTCTCATTATTCACAAGATTTGGAACAATAAAACATTTCATAGATCCCCATGGAAGATGTTGTTCCTGAAAAAATATTAATTTATAGGAACACTAGAGAGGTTAAAGAAACAGAAATATATAGTTTTCTATTCATTAAGGATGGTGAAAAATTATTGGTTGAAAATAATGATCCTATTTACTATAAGGAGGTAGTATAGACATTATAAGACAAAATATGGAATGAATGAATGAATTATAAGATTGATTCCTTGTATCAAAACAAATTTTGGGTTATGGTTGAGCCGCTAATTGATGTAAATCCTATTGGGTGAGGATTAGTATTAAAGATATAACTAGACATGGAAGGTAAATTTAATAGTTATAAACCATGGATAGTAGATAAAGGATTTAAAAAGGGTAAAATAATTGACTATGATGAAACATTCTCTATAGTTTCCATTTTTAAATCCATTAGAATACTACATTCTATAAAAACCATCAATTTATATGATATTTGGTAGATGGGTGTCAAAATACCATTCAAAAATTTAATCCTTCAATAGTATATTTACATGAAAAAATAGAAGGGATTGTGACTCCAAGTAATTCATAATAGGTATTCAATATATAGAGACCCATTTATAGATTGAACCAATCATCTAGGTCATGGAACATTCGATTTGATGAAGCTATAAAATAATTTTGTTTCATTAAGAATAAATGTGATCCTTGTCTTTACATGTGGTTTAGTGAGAATGCTGTTGTTATCCAAGTAGTATTTATTGATAACATATTAGTTATTTGAAATTACATACCAGTATTTTAATCAGTTAAGGCCCAGTTGAACATGTAATTATCTATAAGGGATTTAGGTGAGTCAGCCTAAATCATTGTCATCCTGATAATTTTTTATAGATCCATGAGGCTATGTGGACTAAGTTATGGTACATACATTGACTAGATACTGAAGATATTAAGTATGGAATGATATAATATGGGATTGGTTGTAGTGTTACATGGTATATATCTTTCCAATAAAAAATCTTCTTATACACAACATGAAAGAGATATAATATATAAAATCCATTATAATTATTTGATAATATTAATCATTTAATCAATGTTATGTATTATGCCTGATGATGCCTATGACTTGAGCATGTTTGGAAGTTATGAAGCTAATCCATGTGAAAAACATTGTTCTACTGTTAAGGATATCCAGAATTATCTAAGGAAAAATAAGAATACATTCCTGATATATAAAATATATGAGGATATATTTATCTGTGGTTATATATATTATAAATGTTCTGAAGTCATAGTCAATATATGTATTCAATATAAATAGAGGGGTTATGAGCTATAATATTTCAATGTAGAATGTTTTTCCAATTATACAATGGAGTCTGATTATATAACATCTTATAATGTAGCTAAAGAAGCATTTTGGATACACAAATTTTTCCAAGATCATGATGGGGAACTATGAAGTAAAGATGTTATCTCATTATACTGTGATAATACTATAGTATTAGATCTATCAAAGAGTCTGAGGTCACGCTAATGAACAAAGAACATGATTATAAAGTATCAAACATTGATGTATTTTTCTTATAGGGGTGAAATTGAGGTGAGAATATTTCCATATAGTATTACATGGAAGACCCTTGACTAAATATTTATCTTAGTAGAAGAATTAATATAATATGAGATTTAGTAGACTGAAGGTTTATAGTAGTTGACTCTAATGTAAGTGATAGTTTTTTGGGGTTTTCACTCTAAACCCAAATTGTATATACTTTATGATTACTTATATTCACTTTTTTGAATATTAATAATGTTTTTATCACATCATGATTTTTCTTACAGGTGAAAAATTATGTGATAATTTCATAAGGATAATTGTTACACTAAAAGGTTATATAAGTTCCCCACTATTATGTGAACATAGAAGTATCATGAAAGTATTGTTAAATATTTATTTTATTTCTAGATGATATCATTTGACATGATGAGCATTATATAAACTATTAGAGGTGGGGACTCATAGAACATTGATACAATTTCTCATGATTTACCCCCTTAGTAATTTCTAGAGAAGGATATTATAAGAACATGACCCGCTAGTGGGGAATCAAAATTTATATGTTTCATTGAATGTTCTTATATATGAATGTGTGTAATAATAATTAGATTTTAATATTATTATTAATTAATTATATGAGATTTTTACTTTTATTTATTAATGAAAACCATGAATACATATGATCATATATAATTAGGATACATTGGGTGAATTTAAGTGATATTTCATTAATAAGAAATGTGAGAAATTATTTTTCCATTCCTATTTTAGTGGAAGATGACATATCAGGTGCTTTGATAGGAATGGAACTTCCTGATTAAGTACATGGACGTGGATTTATATCATCATGTTTATTTCTAAAAATTCAAAGAAAGAGACATCGAGTACATAGGTTGATAGTACCAACATGAAACTTGATTTATTAGAGATATTATGATAATGAGACTATATTATACAGTGAACATTAATTTGATGTTGTATGTCATTGAAAAATTAATTTCTTTCTATGTGGTTTCCCTAGCATGTTTCTAGACTGTAAACTTGGGATTTAAGTAGTTATTTCTAATTCCATCGATGAGGGTATCACATTAAGTGTATCTAGGACCCCTATTAAATTATATATGAATTGAATATTCTTGATAGATATTATTCTCATACAATATTTAATAATTATTCACATTTGATTGATCACTTGTCTATTCAATCACTAGTTATTCAAGGAAATATCTATGAGTTGGATATTTAATAAATATATATATTCAATTTTAGTGAATATAATATTTATTTATTTATTGGTGAATAATGTGGTGATATTTATTTACTAAATAAATAGTCATTATTCAAGGATCGATAAATATTAAGGTGGATTTATTGATCAAGTTTAATGGCCTAGTGAGAGATGGGATATTAAATATTTTTTTAATAAATATTTTTTTATTTATTCAAGTAAATAATATTTATTTATCCATTTCATGACAAGTAAGAATATTATTATTAATTAGACATGGGGATCATCGGGGATTAAGAGAATCATAAGGGATTATTTCCAATTATTATTCTATAACCCTAACTCTATTTAAACTATGTTATAACATTCTGTGGATCCCTATCCATTCTTATCTTTTTTCATAACAAATTCTTCAGAATCCTCTCAAGTACTAGGAAGAACCTCTCCTATAATAGTCTCAAGAATGAATATTCTTTTACCCAAGTCAATTGTTGTGGTGATCAATGATGAATGATGCAAGTGTTAGGATCTTCAATGTTATCACCAATAGTTTTCTATAGTGATTCGTAAGGTTTATGGTTCAAATTTGGATCACCACTAGATGGAATATACCCTTGATTATTATGATGCAATGATATTATAATGCAGAGACATCATTATAATAATCAATTAAGAAATAAGTTCAATTAAAGGTAAATATTTATCTAAGTAAATTAATTTTAAATTATATCTAATGATACAAACTTATTGTATTTGGTGTAATTGTCAATTAATCTTTGATTTAATTCTATAGTTCATGACTTTCTTCATTATATAAATTTTAGACTATTCGTTGATTATGAAAAAAACCTAGTTGGTTATGGGCCAATAGAACTTCCAATTTCCCCCAAACCTTTATTTTGGACTTCTTTAATGACCCTTAATTCACCCAGGTCACTCACATGGGTTGAATTGATTTCCCAACTGAACTTATTTTCCACTTTCATAAAAGTTTAAAACTCCAAAATTATCATTCCATAAAGTACTTCTTCCAAGCCACCATACATACAAGATTAGATTTTTTAAGTATGTTTTTATTCTTCCCTTATATCATGTATTCCATTGATAATAGGAATCATGAACTTTTTAGAATATGTATCACTGGTTTTACTCCCTAACCTAGGGTCTTAGGGTTACTAACAACCATGTATTCCATTGATAATTAGGACCATTATTTTCAAAAAAACCCAGTGACATATCCCTTAGACCAACACACTCATCCCTGCTTATTTATACCAATCCTACTAACATTAAATAATTTACTTAACATCATTATGTCTATTAAATTATACTAAGACGTGAATGTGATATCAATCCAGTTTAAGTCCTGACTCATCCTTATTCGGTTATATCATTCGTGAGTCCAGTCTTACTTCCCTGTATAGTAACAAATACATAGATGGTGAATGAGCATACTTGGGCCTCCATTTAAGTGTAATAACTGAATATATTCTCATTGATAATATCATCCTTATGCCCAATCAATGCAATATTAATACTATTTTCCTTCTACTAGAAGTAATCCACAACCCAACTCACCCTAGTTTTGTTATTGAAAGATAGTATTAACTAAGAAGGCCTACTCTTACATAAGTATCATACTAAACATTTCTTGGTTCTTCTCACCAAGCATTCCATTACACATGACTTTAGAGTACATGGATTTAATCCTACTCATATGATCCTAAACTTAAAGATTCCATTGTCCTAGGATCATGAACTTGAACTTAACTAGTCTTAGTAGGATAACATTAAAATTACACCATTGATCTGAGAAGCATGTCCGTAACTGGAAATTCATTGGTCATAGATGCATGATGTTAAAATTCACTACAACATTCCTTGTCATGAAACCTTAAAAAACATGAAATTTAATTTTAAAATGCACTATAATATGTGGGTTATGATTACCTTTATGGGGATATATTAGAATCACATATTAGGGGACCAATCTCAACTTCATAACATCTACTGCCTCCCTAAATGGAGTAAAACTTCACAGTGCCAAACTATGTGTCTATTAACTATACTGTAACCTACCAGTGATGGAGAATATGAAGAACCTATCATATATATAGATAAATACCCTTTTATAAAAATAGATGTTCATGTTGATGCTTGATATCTATCAATCACTTTAATGACATAGGTAACTAGTATTGTTATTATGAAAGATTTTATGAATTCATATTATATCTACAAGAGGGTCTCGAACTAGATAATAAGACTCTTCTTAGGATTCAATGACCTCTTATCCTCTTAGACTTGAGAAAAAATTTGAACCATTGTTTATTCATCCTATCAACTACCTACCTTTGGAAGGTAGGTCTGCATCCGAGCATAAAATTAAACTATGAAAAAATAAGGGAATAAAAATGGTGAACCTGATGTGAAATCCTTTATCCATGAAAAATACTAATTGACCATGCATTATTACTTGAGATTTTTTACTAAATAGATTATTGATTATGATTTTCTAATTCAGGATCTACCTTAAATATAAAAATTATCTTAGATAAATACACTATCAAACGTTAAATTCACTATCTAGGTTAAAAACAATAGTGAAAAAACATGGACGGTTATAAATCTCCAATATTTGGTACCCCAAACATACACCTCTAATAAAATTACTGTTGTATCCCCACAGTCCTAATGAAAATTATCACAAAATCAATTCCTTAAATTCTAGGTGGTGATGCCTTAGTTTTGGAGGAACACCTAAATGGTTTGATCCTAACTCTAGAAGTAGATCATGAAAGTCTTAATGATATAAATCATCATAGTATTTCCCGTTAATGATAGACCAATAAAATAAAAATTGACCATGTCACCACATCTAATTTCTTTATGAATGTCTCATTAAATAGAAGTAACACCCATCTCCCATATATTATGGATGTTGAGGAGGATATTCATTATATCAATATGGATACATAGGAGGTTCCTAAGAGGGATCATTTCAACCATGTTCTCTATAATCACTAGTTTACCTTGATTCCTCATGAGGTTATAGAGTAATCTATTACCACAATTACTACTCGGGTCAGTTATACTGGTGTACTAAGGAGGAGGGTCCATTTAGGTTCATCCACAATCCAGGACCAGGAGAAGACCCCTATTCCAATGACCATAAATATTCCCATAACATGCCAACATATCCTTAAGGTGACTCAAGGATAATTTATGTAAATATCAACAAGAAACCTTATATCATTCCAAGATAGGAATCATTGACTAGTTTAGAAAACACCTCATCGTCGAAGGAAGATGATAGAAAATCCAGAGGTCCTTCCTAAAGAACTCATCACAAAGGTCCTCCCAATGATAGTGGAAACACTAGTCTTAGAGGACCTTTCCATGATGGTTATTAACAACTCACCAACCATAGAGACCCTCTATGTGGTTAGACACAAGAGGATAACCCTGAAGGTCCCCATCATAGTTTTTATTATGAAGGTCCTCCTCAAAGCCATATAAAGACTATCCATGATGGAACATCATTAAATAGTCTTAGAGGTCCTCCCTATGTAATAAGTCTCAAAGGTCCCCCCCCCCACATAATTCAAATCTCAATATAAAAATAGACCCTTACCTTTTCAATGAGGTAGCAATTAGAAACCATGGATTTACTCCCTGTTATGTTCAAGAAGATAGTTGAAATGAAGGTCATCCCTATGTTGGGGAGGGAAATGTCACGACCTATCCTCGGCACTCGTACCGTGACTACCCCAAGCCCTCCTCCCACAGGCCAGTAGCTAGAGACTAGCACCGAAGGTCTAATCCCGATAAAAGGGAAGGCATTGCCTTTTTAACCTCTATCACACACACACAGTCTGAACATAAGCGGTAGAGGCAAAAACTAAAAATAAACACTAAGTAGAACTGAATACAAAAGTAAGTGTTGAAAGGAAAGGGGCCGGAAATACAATCCCAATAGTAAAGTACAACTGCAAAAAAGTAAACAGTAACTATTGAGTCGTCCTTCGAAAATACCACCTGAAGGGTTGGTACAGATGGCCTCCTCAGCACCTCAGGTCTGTCCATCCACTTCGTATATATCTCGCCAAGTGGTCCACCTTCGGGTACCGTCCAGCTCCACAACAATCTGCCTCGATCAGTGTTGTCCATCGTCTGTATCCAACACAACGAAGTGCGGGCATTTCCCGTGCTGGGGTGAGTATAACGATACTCTGTAGGGACCCCAAGACCCCAGATGGTCTCCCATAATCCATGAAGGATAATCCACAGAAGAAATATACAATCATGAAGTATAAACCTAATATACATAGGTATATTCCCATAAATATACCTAAGTTACTAATCAAATTTTAGCTCCAACTCACGAGCCCAAGAACAACCCAGTCTACACAGGAAAGTAAAGTCAATCACATCGTTGATAATGATTGAAATTCAAGACTCATCTCACACTGGTATACATCTTTCGTATAGAGATATATATGATCAGATGTAGTAACTGATTCATCTATGATGTCGGACCAACACATGATACATGACCAACTAAGTTGTCGGACCCACACAGGATACAAGACCAGCTACTCTGTCGGACCCACACAGGATACAAGTATAGAGGTCAAACTGCTAGACCCACACAAGATACAAGAACAGTAGTCATCGTTGTCGAACCCACGGAGGATCCTAGTACAGTAGTCATCGCTGTCGAACCCACGGAGGATCCCAATACAGAAGTCGTCGCAGTTGCAGCCCGCTCTAGGGTTCCCGCACACAACACACTCGATTCTGGGAGGGTCTGCTCCTCGATCCAAGTGTAGATACATAAACTATCACAAAGTCCTCATTTGATGTATCTCGTAGTTCTCTCTCATCAAAAGGAACCCAATACGACAGACATCGCATCAATCAGATGCCCGATCTGAGAGTTATTAGCATTATTGTTCCAGAGGCCCGGTTGGAATTACGCTCATTCCAAACCCGGCCATTTCCCAAAGTTGTCCAAAACTCACTTAGATTATCACAAAAGGACCACCTCGTCATGAGGATCCCAGTGCCGTATACGGCGTATCAATCGGATGCACGGTCTAGATGATATTTGCGTTTAAGCGTAACGGGCCCGGCCCGTCAAGCCCAGTGGACTGGCGGGTCGGCCTGACCCAGTTTGGTGGGTCTGACCCAGCTGGGGGTCTGCACGGCCTGGTGGATTGTGGCCCACCTAGGGACGTGGCCCGGCGGGTCCGACCCGGTTATGGGGTCGGCCCGGCCCGGTGGGGCGTGGCCCACCCGCGGACCTGGCCCGCGGTTGCGGATCGGTTCGGCTCGTCCGACGGTGCTGAGCGACACCGCGCGTTGCTGCCTGGCCGGTCGATGTTGGCCGATTTTGTCTGGCTCGACCGACCCATGGTTGCAGGACGTTGTTCCTTCCATGTGGCACCTACGGGTGCCGCGGTTTCCTTCAGCCTGGCCAGCAGGCGGCCGGCTGGTTCGCCCGCCGAAGTGGCCCGCCCAGCGCTGGCCGTAGTCTTCTCCACAGCGCGACGCCGCGATCTGCTGCCCATCCGGCCAAATCCGTCCGGTTCTTCTAGCAAGCGGCCTGCAGGTGTGGGCCACACCTCCTACGCGCGACACCTGCGGGTGTCGCGGTTCACCAGCCCGGCCGGCAGTAATCGGATGGTTCTTCAACCCGAGCGGCCCACGATTATGGGCCGTAGTTTTCCCCCACGCGGTCGGTGCGCGACCGCCGCTTACGATCGCCGCCGCCTCCGGTCGCCTCCGCCTCCGGTCGATGCCTCCACCAGTCGCCGCTGCCAAATTAATCATGAACCAACGGAGGGTCTTCGAGCCGTGTTCATTCGGCCCATGCCCTCCGCGTTAGGCGATATCATATGGTCGAAGACAATCCAAGCATTCAACAAGAACAATATATAATTTTATTCACTTAAAATTATACAAAACCCCCTACCTCGTATTTGACGTTGCACGTCGACGAGCCGTGAAAGACGAGCGTCGCGGTAGTCGGGCGTCGTGGAAGACGGCGTTGCGTAAGACAGATATTGTTCAGTCAACATCGGAGGAAAAAGTCATTAGTCATTGGCGATGATCTCCATGGTCGGTGTCTTCTCCCTGGACATGGAGGAACATAAAAGAAGATGGGCGTTCTTCGTGGGTGTCATCGTTCTTTGTCAAGAGAGGACGTCCTTCGTCATTGGAAGAAGGCTCTCCCTCTTCTCCTTCTCCTCCTTATCTCTCCACCAAGAAGTTATGCCCAAAAATAATAGAGATTGTTCTCTATTATTTTTATGGCACAAAACCCAAGACTTATCCCTCATAAAAAGTGACAACACATAGATTAAATGTGGAGATATGGATTCAAAAATATTTGAATTAATATTGAATCAATTCACTCCATTAATGGTGGAGTGTTGGAAAAAATTATATCATGGAATTCCAAGAGTTCAAGGGGGTTTCAAGGGAGTTTAAAGGGATAGTGTTCATGTGGGACCCACCACACATTATCCTCTCATGAGAGGTTATGTGGGGGTCTTCCCCACCACCAACCTCCCTTTGGAGATAAAAACTACCAACTAAATAAAAATGTGTTACCCATACATTTTTATTCAAACTTTAATTTTTAATTAGAAACTCCAATTTATAAATTCCACTCTCGACCAAACGCAACTTCGGTAAAGGTACCCTTAAGAGAATATCAGCGCTGCGAGTTCATTGAAGTCCTTGGATTTCGATTCTGACCACCAGTTCAAAAGATAGAAGAACCCGCATGTACGTTTACTAAACGTACCTGAACAAAAGTTCGGAAAATTATTATCAGTCACCCTCGACTCGTGCCGATCGAGGTTAGGATCTGCCTAAGTAAAACACACCCCAACAAACCCAATGGTACTCTCGTATTTTCAATACGAGTTATCCTTTAGAAGTTATTAATTTTACAATAAAATAATTGACACTTAATTATTTTATTTGCGGCCAAAAACTAACTTTTTATGGTGGCCCGCACCGACCAAATTTAATATCTACTTAAATAAAGCATGCCCTCACAAGTTCAGTGGTGGTTTCGGATTTTTAATTTGAGCTACTATTTGTGAGTTATAATCATTTGAAAAATAAAATAATTTATTTAATTATTTTATTTACGGTTATGTCATTTTTGGAATTTCTCACAGGACCCCCATGCCGACTAAACTTAAGTTGCGCCTAGGGTAAAAACATCATCCTGAGCGCAATGGTGCCCTCATATTTCTAATCCGAGTAAAGGTTTATGATTTATTCCACTTTTTCAGTAAAACTGCGTACGCGCGTTAATTTGAGCTTAACAAAACTTCAGAAAATTATTACGAGAACACCGGGCCTCGGAATCAGGTGCCGTCATAAACTGCGGACTCGTAAAATTCCAAATAATTTATGAAAAAAAATCCTTGAAATTTCTGGGTCTTTACATTACCCCCACCTCGGGGCTTTACGTCCCCGTAAAGCTACAACACACAATAGGGAAACAAATGAGGGTACAGGGCACGCATATGAGCCTCCCGCTCCCATGTGCTCTTCTAGAGGTTCCCGTGCTACCAGCGAATGCGCACCAGAGGAATCGACTGTCCACGTAGGACCTGATCCTATCGATCCTCGATCTCCACTAGGACCTCTGTGATAGTCTCCCTGTCATCGATGTCCAGATCCCCGTGGTCGATGACGTGGGACGAGTCATGCCCGTATCTCCTCACCTGAGATACATAGAAGACGTCGTGCACCCGGTGTAACTGAAATGGAAGGGTCAGGCGGTAAGCCACCTCACCTACCCTACTGAGGACCTAGAACAATCCAATGAATCGTGGAGATAACTTGACGCCTTTTCCAAATCTCTGTAGACCTCATCGAGGTGAGACCCGTAGGAAGACATGGTCGCCATCCTCAAACTCCAATGGTCTCTGTATCCTATCATCATAGGACTTATGTCTACTCTTTACAGTCTTCATCTGCTCTTGGATGATCTGCACCTTCTCCATCATAGCCCGAACCATCTCTGGTCCTACAAGTGCTGACTCCCTTGGGTCAGTCCAGCACATAGGTGATTTGTAAGGTCGTCCGCACAGTGCCTCGTAAGTGGCCATCCCGATGGTAGAGTGGTAACTGTTGTTGTACGCAAACTCTGCCAAGGGTAAGTGATCCTCCCAACTACGACCAAAGTCGAGGACACAAGCACAGAGCATGACCTCGAGAGTCTGAATGGTCCTCTCAGTTTGACCATCCGTCTGAGGATGGAAGGCAGTGCTCAAGTGAAGTTGCGTCCAAAAAGCCTCTTGTAAGCCCTTCTATAGCCAGGAAATGAAACGAGCATCTTGATCAGATATGATAGTCGATGGCACACCATGAAGCTATTAGATCTCCTAAATGTAGAGGCGTCCCAATCTCTCTACTGAGCCCTCCTCTCTGATCAGTAGGAAGTGGTCTGACTTGGATAGTCGGTCTATGATCACCCAGATAGAGTCGTTTCCTCTGGATGTACATGGAATTCCCATCAAGAAATCCATGGATATCCCATCCCACTTCCACTCTGGAACCTCTAAGGGATGAACCAATCCTGCTGGAACCTAGTGCTCCGGCTTCAATTACTGACAAGTGAGGCATCGATAGACAAACTCTGCTACTGCTTTCTTCATACCTGGCCACTAGTGCTGTCTAAGGTTCAGGTCGTTCAGCGAGAAGATATACCTGAGACTCTAGTGGTCATAGTATACGGTAAAACATTCGCCTAGAAGATAGTGCTTCCACATCTTCAAGGAAAATACCACTGCTGCTAACTCCATGTCATGGGTACCGTAGTTCTGCTCGTGCAGTCTCAACTGCCGAGAACCATATGCGATCACTGCTCGCTCTTGCATCAGGACACACCTGAGTCTGGTCCATGATGCATCGCAGTAAAACTACGTACCCAACGCTCCCCTCCAGTAGCCTCAAGATGGGATCACTAGTCAACCTTTACGTCAACTCCTAAAAGATTTGTTGGAATCTCTATGACTATACAAAGGGTTTCCCCTTCTTCGTCAAAGATGATAGTGGTGATGCAACTATGGAGAATTCTAGCACAAAGGTAAGTCTGGCTGACTCCTGAGTGATCGACTGCACCCTATTATGCATGATTCCATCATGTGCTGCCTAGGTTTTCCTTTTCTCCGATCAAGGAAAACCCCATCTCAACATTGTAGATAAACCACAACCTTTTTTCCTAATATAATCAATCTGTGTATGAATTGTGGTTGCCCAGTCCATACCCAAACTAACGTCGTATGGCCTTGACCCTGCCCCCAAGAGGTTCCAACTGAAACTCTCGCCTCAAGGTTCAGATCTCACCGTTGGCGTAACTCTGATTATCGAGTCTCCTCCCAAAGGTATCTCCAGACGTGAGGGTCATGTCAATGGATTAACTAGAAACTCTAGGTCTGGGACAAGTTTCGTGGAAGGAAGGAATGATTGGTACCTATGTCTATTGATTCGACATCTAGTATTAGACACAGATCGTACCTCAAATAATTCTTAGAGCCCTTGGGTAACATTCCTTGACCACATGCAGCTACTCTCTTCCCCTACCCTCCAGCTCCATGAGCCTAGCAGGGACTACAAAGGCAGGTGGTTGTAACATGTCGAAATGTTCGCCACCACATGCTGCTCTCCTATCTCTTCCTCCACGTCTGCTGCCATACAGATTCATCTATCCTTAACACATCCTCTTCCTGAAACATCTCACACACCCATGTCTCTGAGACTGAAAGCAGTTTCATATTTTCCAACGGTTAACATCCACTGGTTGTATCCGCTCAGCCAATGAACATTCAACCACAAAGGATATCTCTATCACCCTAACATAAGTAGGAATGCATAGAGGAAAAAGTTTTGGCTCAGATATCCTTAAACACACCTCGCTCAGAGGTCCGAGCTCTAAAGAATTGATAGAATCATATTCATCGAGTACCAGGAAAAATCGGTATGCCTCGATGAATACGTAGATACCGACACATCGTCCTGCCGAAGCTGTATAAGCTCTAGAAAACTCTCAGCCACCTCCTCAAGCCAGACCTTTGACGCTTGTGGGTCGAGGTCACCTCGAAACATGAGGTATATCTAGTGATGAAACACATTTAAGGCACTAAGCCTATAAGTTTCCTCTACTGGTACTGCCGGTAGTGTCTGCTGACCAACGGGCAGTGATATAGTTCGCACACTGCCCGAAGGTACCATCTCGGAAAACGGTCCAAGTACCGAAACTTCATCATTATGCGGACCATCCTCATGGTCACTCACTGAAAAATATTAGTAGCTAAGATCAACATCTGCTCTACTAGTGTCTCAACTAAGCGGAAAACTCCAGTAATTGCCTCCATCCAGTCCTTTGCTGCCTGGGAATCTGTCTCGCCTCGAAACCTCGGAGGCCTCTACCGCTGGAATTTGTGCAACGCGCTCAGTCAGCGTGCACCATCTTCCAGTGTTGTTGGTGGCATCTGTTGCCCAACGGGTGGTGCTGCTACTGGTACACCACCTAAAGGTGCCAACATAGTAAGAGGGACCTGCACCGGAGCCTTGTCGCTCGGTGTGTCGTCATCGTGTACTCTCTCTCGGGAACCCTAGCTGGTTTTCTTCACAGTGGCATCCCGATAAGGAACATGTGTGCCACGGTCAAAAAGTTATACCTGGTGAGATGACTTAAAGAGAACACAAAGGAAATTCTTGAAACACACACGCAATTAGTGTTTCTGTGCACTAAGTTAGAAATTAGAGGTTAGGGTCCTAGTGTATGGATACGTCGGCCGCCGCACCAACAATGGACTCCATGGACTACAAACCATACTCAATAATCTTAACATTATTTCTTAATAGAAAATAAATATCAGAGCCTTATGTTCTATGGTAGAACCTACTCCTCTGATACCAATTTGTCACGGCCCGTCTTCAGGACCCACGTCGTGACTACCCCAAGCCCGCCTTCCATAGGCCAAGGGCTGGTGACTAGCACCAAAGGTGTAATCCCGATAAAAGGGAAGGCATTGCCTTTTTAACCTGAAACACACACACACATTTTGAACACAAGCGGTAGAGGAAACAAATGAAAATAAACACTAAGTAGAACTGAATACAAAAGTAAGTGCTGAAAGGAAAGGGGCCGGAAATACAAGCCCAATAGTAAAGTACAACTGCAGAAAAGTAAACAACAACTACTGAGTCATCCTTCAGAAATCCCACCTGAAGGGTGGGTATAGATGGCCTCCTCTGCACCTCAGGTCCGTCCGTCCGCTCTGTGTACGTCTCGCCAAGTGGTGCACCTCCGGGTACCATCCAACTCCACAACACTCTGCCTCGATCAGTGTTGTCTGTCATCTGCATCCAACACAACAAAGTGTGGGTGTTTCCCATGTAGGGGTGAGTATAACGATCCTCAGTAGGGACCCCGAGACCCCGAAGGTCTCCCAGAATCAACGAAGGATAATCCACAGAAGAAAGATACAATCATGAAGTATCAACCAACTCTACTTAGGTATATTCCCATACATATACCGAATTTACAATTCACAGTTCATCTCCAACTCTCGAGCCCAAGCACAACCCAGTCCACACAGGAAAGTAAAGTCAATCACATCGATCATAATGACTGAAAGTCAAGACTCATCTCACACTGGTATACATCTTTCGTATAGCGATAGAGATGATCATATGTAGTAACTGGTTCATCTAATCTATCGAACCCACACAGGATACAAGACCAGCTAAGTTGTCGGACCCACACAGGATACAAGACCAGCTACTCTGTCGGACCCACACATGATACAAGTACAGTGGTTAAAATTCTAGACCCACATAGGATACAAGAACAGTGGTCATCGTTGTCGAACCCACAGAGGATCCTAGTACAGTAGTCGTCATTATCGAACCCACGGAGGATCCCAGTACAGTAGTTGTCGCAGTCGCAGCCAGCTCCAGGGTTCCCGCACACAGCACGCTCGATTCCGGGAGGGTCCGCTCCTCGATCCAAGTGTCGATACATCAACTATCATGAAGTCCTAATTTGATGTATCCTGCAGTTCCGTCTCATCAAAAGGAACCCAACACGACATACGGTGCATCCATCATATGCTCGGTCTGAGAGTTATTAGCATTACCGTTCCAGGGGCCCAGTTGGAATTATGCTCGTTCCAAACCAGGCTGTTTTTTAAAGTTGTTCAAAACTCACATAGATTATCGCAAAAGGACTACCTCGTCTTGAGGATCCCAGTGCCCCAGACTGTGCATCTATCAGACGCACGGTCTAGAAGATATTCGCGTTTAAGCATAACAGGCTCGGCCCGTCAAGCCTAGTGGACTGGCGAGTCGGCCCGACCCGGTTTGGCGGGTTCAACCCAGCTGGGGGTCGACCTGGCCTGGTGGAGCGAGGCCCACCCAGGGACCCGGCCCGGTGGGTCCGACCCGGTTTGGGGGTCGGCCAGTCCCGGTGGGGCGCGGCCCACCCGCGGACCCAGCCTGCGGTTGCGGACCGGTTCCGCTCGTCCGGCGGTGCCGAACGGTGCCGCCCCACCTTGCTTCCCAGCCTGTCAAAGATGGCCGGTTTGGTCCGGCTTGAGCAGCCCGCTGTTGCGGGCCCCTGTTCCTCCCACGCGGCACCTGCGGGTGCTGCGGTTTCCTTCAGCCTGGCCGACAGGTGGCGGCCGGTTTTCCCACCAATGCGGCCCACCCAGTGCGGGCCGCGATCTTCTCCATAGCGCGGCACCAAGCGGCACCGCGGTCTCCTACCCAGCTAGCAGAAGCCGGCCGGTTCATCCAATAATCGGCCCGTGAGTGCGGGTCGCACCTCCTCTGCGCGGCACCTCCGGGTGCCGCGGTTCACCAGCCTGGCCTGCAGAAGTCAGCCTGTTCTTTAGCCCGAGATGCCCACGTTTGCAGGCCATGGTTTTCCCCCATGCGGCTGGTGTGCGGCCGCCGCTTCCGGTCATCGCCGCCTCCGGTCGCCCCCGCCTCCGGTCGCCGTTTCCAAAATAATCATGAACCAACGGAGGATCGTCGAGTCATGTTCGTTCGGCCCGCGCCCTCCGCATTAGGCGATATCATATGGCCAAAGACAATCCAATAATTCAACAAGAACGAGATATAATTTTATTCACTTAAAATTATACAAAACCCACTACCTCATATTTTACGTTGCACATCGACGAGCCGCGGAATATGAGCATCGCAGTAGTCGGGCGTCACAGAAGACGGCGTTGCGTAAGACGGATATCGTTCTGTCAATGTTGGACGAAAAAGTCATTCGTCATTGGTGATGATCTCCACGGTCAGTGTCTTCTCCCTTGACATGGAGGAAGAGAAAAGAATATGGGAGTTCTTCATGGTCATCGCCGTTCTTTATCGAGAGAGGACGTCCTTCGTCGTTGGAAGAAGGCTCTCCCTCTTCTCCTTCTCCTCCTTAGCTCTCCACCAAGAAGTTAAGCCCAAAAATAATAGAGATTGAACTATATTATTTTTATGGCACAAAACCCAAGAGTTATCCCTCATAAAAAGTGACAACCCATAGATTAAATGTGGAGAGATGGATTCAAAAATATTTGAATTAATATTGAATTAATTCACTTCATTAATGGTGGAGTGTTGGAAAAAATTAAAACATGGAATTCCAAGAGTTCAAGGGGGTTTCAAGGGAGTTTAAAGGGCTAGTGTTCATGTGGTCCCCACCACACATTATCCTCTCATGAGAGGTTATGTGGGGGTGGGCCCCACCACCAACCTCCCTTTGGAGATAAAAACTACCAACTAAATAAAAATGTGTTACACACACATTTTTATTCAAACATTAAATTTTAATTAGAAACCCCAATTTATAACTTCCACTCTAGACCAAATGCAACTACGGTAATGGTCCCCTTAAGCGAATACCGGTGCTTCGTGTTCATCGGTGTCCTCGGATTTTGATTCTGAGCACCGGTTCAAATGATAGAAGAACCCGAATGTATGTTTACGGAACGTACCCGAGCAGAAGTTCGAAAAATTATTATATGTCACCCTCGACCCACGCCAGTCGTGGTTAGGCTATACCTAAGTAAAACACGCCCCAACAAACCCAGTGGTACTCTCGGATTTTCAATCTGAGTTAGCATTTTGACGTTATGATTTTTACAATAAAATAATTGACACTAAATTATTTTATTTGCGGCCAAAAACTAACTTTTTCTGGTGGCTCACGCCAGAAAAAGTTAGTATCTACTTAAATAAAGCATGCCCTCACGAGTTCATTGGTGGTCTCAGGTTTTTAATTCAATCTACCATTTGTGATTTATAAGCATTTGAATAATAAAATAATTTTTTAAATTTTTTTATTTACAGTTATTCCATTTTTGGAATTTCTCACAGGAGGCCCGCACCGACTAAAATTAAGTCGCGCCTAGGGTAAACCTATCATCCTAAGCGCAACGGTGCCCTCTGATTTCTGATCTGAGTAACCATTTAATATTTATTCCACTTTTTCAGTAAAACTGCTTACGCGCGTTAATTTAAGCTTAACAAAACATTAGAAAATTATTCCGGGCACACCGGGCCTCGAAATTAGGTGCCGTCAAAAAATGCGAACTCGTAAAATTCCAAAGAATTTATGAAAAAAAATTCCTTGAAATTTCTGGGTCTTTACAGGAAAAACTAGTAACCATATAGGCCCTTCCTATGATGATCAAACTAATAACTTGGGATGCCTACCATTTTGTATTTTTTGTAGAGGTTATCCCAATGAATAGATAAATAACTAAATAAGTGTTCATCCCCAATACATAAATTATAAAAAATTCCACCACAGAGGTCCTCCCTATGATGGTAAAATAGTAAATAGTAAACGTGGAGGACCTTCTCATGATGACAACTAACAAAAAATCATGTTTCTAGTCTCCACAAAAATTATTGGTTATAGAGGTCATCCTTACATAAAAATATCTGATCAAAGTGGAGTCCCACCCTATAATGGTGAACCAATGATCAACAACCATGGAGTTCCTCCTCATAATTCCCATTGTGAATTCCCCCCTCATAGTGATGTGACAATTTGATATGAAGGTCCCCTTTATTCCTATACCAATATAAATCTTCCCTCATATTGAGGGTCAATTGATAATTCAAAGTAAGATACTCTAGGAAGTTCATCTTCAATCGAAAGTGGTTCATCTCAAAATAGGTAACCCAAGGAAATGATCATTATTTATGACTCTCCCAAGTCATGCATCCCTATGTGTAGCTAATAATGTTTATAAAGATATTTCTCCCCTTGATGAAGTAGTGGGGAATAAACCTTTTTGGTCAGACCCAGTTGATGAATAGGATATAGAGGATGAAGAGAATTCCATGATCATGTGGAAATAATTATCCAAATATAGGATAATGTCCATGTTTTGTCCCATCACTACATCTTAGTATGAAATTTCCCTGAAATTAAATGAGGAGTGCATACATTATATCTATGAAAAAATATACAATACTTTCCATTTCCTCAAATCCAGGTATTTTCCCTATAAGGGATATGTTGATCACCTTAATACATTGATGAATAGTACCACCATGTAGACCTGACCACCCTTTCGATGACCCAAAACCCCAAAATCAGAAATAAAAACATAATTATTTCTAGAAATAATACCTCAATGGTTTTGAGATGATTTTTCAAGTGATTGAAAATACCCTAGATAATATACCCATAATAGGTTTTGGTGAATATGTGTATATTCACAACACCCACTTTCATGCCAATAAACTTCTTAAAGAAAATAAGCATATAATATCATTACCTTGGTCCATATCCCAAGCCATGAGTCTGAATATACTAGTTGAACCATAAAGTAAAATCCCATCATATCTAAATCTAAGAGGATACAAACTCTTCTAGAAAGATATATTAATGGTATCTTTCATATAGTATATAAAAAGGTGAATCAAGCATATAATTTTTTGAAATTTAAAACCTAAAAATTTAAAAATATATTCAATAGATAATACCTATAATCCAAGGAGACCACAATTCATACTTCACTGAGATAATTCCAAAGAGGTAGCCTAAAAATTGAAGTTATATTTGATAAAAACTCAAGTAGTTGCACAAGAATTTTCTTAGCCCACATGCTTGTTGGAATTTTTTCATCAATCACCACCATCACATCTTTAAAAAACAAAATTTTTGTGATCATGACCATAATGGAGTAGGGGAAACCCATCTCATAGAGATAGGGAAATATTTACCTCCCACTCCTATAAGGAATTAAATCTTTTCTTAGCTATGAGTAGATCCATAAGAAGTATCTCTATAGTTTTCTCTACTAATGTTTCATGATTCATCTCCTCTAGTAGAAACATGTTCTATAAAAAACATAAGGTATTTTTTCAGGACCACCATTCATGAATTAATTGCTACTCCTTATCAAAATGAGCATCAAGGAAGGGATTCAAATACCATTATTTTTTATAATCTGAAGAATTTTTCTAGTATGAAAATATAGAAGGAGGATTATGATTTATCCCTCAAAGGATAATCAGAGACTCAAATGCCTCCCTACTACTTTGAGGTAGATATAGATTTAACTCCAGGTGCTTGTTATGTGATAGTGAATGTTATTAATGTAAGCCTCTTAGATAATATGAATAATGACATTGGTTTAGATGAATATGATGAGGATAAATTTGTTCAGAATGTGTTTTTAATATAAGTTCAAGATTTGGGTGTTAGAAAATGACATCAAAGGTAGAGTGATGAACTAGAAGCTCCTTTGGAAATATAATTTCTACCTATTAAAAGATCTTTTGCCAAATATAAATTAAAAATGCATCTAAATCCACAACCCAATCAACAGCTGGATAATTTTATCCTCACTTGGTCAAATATTATATTTCCTAGTATGAAACCAAGTTGGAGAGGTTGAGGTAACAAAATGCTGAATTACTTAGAGGGAATAAACCTGTTGAGTAAAACACTCAAGACAATAATGTAATACCTCCTTAGATGAATCATTTTCAATAAAAAAAGATTTTTTGACCAGTAAGGGTAGGACCAATCCATCTAGTCAACCCAAGTACAAATAAGATAGTCTACTTAACCTCAATTCTAGTGGATTATAAAGAATTCAGTCTGTTATAAAAGCAACCACCACTAGTCTAAGAGAATTACCTAGAGATGACTCAAACCAAGAATCAACTCCATGCTCCTGTGTACTGACCATATTAGGATCCACCGACCCATTCCTACCATGAATCTACACATATGACTATACCAAAATAAATTTTTGAATATAATGAGTCCCCTACTACTCATATGTAATCCTTGTAGGGTTAGTGCATACTCGTACAACAAGAGAGAAAACTTTATCCTAAATGGGTGGATTTGACTCCTCCTCTACACAAATTTGGAAATAAAATATTCCCAAAATTCAATAGCATGGGAGACCTAGAACATCATCTCCTGAATTTTGTATCACGTTGTAGCCCAATGATGGGAATTTTGGAGCAATAATAGGTGTAAAATTAAGGTTTTCTGTGAGAATATTAAAGGAAATCATGTTCATCTAGTATAAAAACATTTCAGATAGACCCATTACTAATTTATAATACCTATGATAGTATTTCTCCAACCATTCATCTCAGTAGAGAATAAATCCACTATTCTTAATCTCTCAAATTAAAAACTAATTGAAATGGTAGAGTTGAAGATTTAATTTCTATGTGGAAAGGATTAACCTATTTCCAAAGCACGCAACATCATTAATAATACATATTAGATATATATATATATAGATAATATCTAATATGATCTTAATACTCATTCCATTAATGTATCTTTATGGGTTTTGATAATTTACAGTGGTAGAAAAATGTCCTGAAGATTTCATTGAATGATCTAAGACTAAGTCTCAGCCAATATTATCAACACAAGGGAATAAATGTATCAAATAATAAAATATTGTCTATAGGTTCCAGGCATAGTGGATTCACGGTTGGGCCGGTACCCAAATTTAATTTTTACAATGATCAATGATTATTCCTCGATCAACACAACGATGAACACCAGTCTCCACGGAATAGAATCAAAGATTTAGATAAAGAAGGAAGAGGCCTGAAACCTTTAGAGAGGATATTTCACATCATGTTTATAATTAATTTAATTAATTTCATAAAGACAATAATACATGTATCTTTAGTATTTTATTTGTTGATGATTTTGATCATCTGGAATGACCCTTAAGGATTATCTTACGCTTGAAAGGATCCAAACTAGAATCCCTCTAGTGGTGATCCACACGTGCTCCAATGGCCTCTGATTGAGACAACTCATTCTTTGGGTGCTATCATGGTGAAGAGAGTGTCTAGTTCCGATCATTCTTGATCGCTTTTTCTTTGTCCTTGAAGAACGTCTCTCGTTCTTGAGAGGGGTGCGAACAGGATTTGAGAAAGAAATTATTTAGCTGAACAATTCTTAATTCACTGGGTGTGAGGTTCAGTACATGGAAAAATAGACATATGTGTCTATTTATTGACCTCAGGATTCGATTACAATATTTAATTACATAACAGTAATTAAATACATTCATAACCATAGATAAAATCCATGATATTAATAATAATATCGAGTTATTATTTATGGTGTGCTAACTTGCGAAAAATGGAATTATAAATAAAAATATGTGTCACAAAATAATAATAGTGTTATTTTAATTTGTTCCAACTAGTTAAATAATTATTTATCAACTTAAAAATAATTATTTTACTACCGAACCAGACTTGGTCCAATCGAAATCTACTTCCATTTATTGAAAACCTGAATAAATAAATAAATAGTTTATTATCTTAAATAAATATTTTATTTATAAACTAGTAAATAAATATTTATTAAATGTTCAATAAAATAAATAAATATATTTTACCCACAATCCGGTGAATAAATATTTTTTTAATTTATGAAATCATTTTAACTTGAATAAAATTATTCCACTATATTGAGAATAGTATTTACTAATTAAATTCGAATAGAATTTAAGCAAGACAACAAGAAACACATAGTATATGACCCTCTAGGATTCTTTCTCGTTGGCATTAGGTGGGATTAACTAAAGTCCAAGAGTACTGTCAAATAATGGTTCAAGGAACCCAAGAGAAAGAACTTGAAGTCGCAACAATGACATCCACATACGAACACTCACTATGTAATATAATCCCTTTGTAGTAATATCTCATCAATCATGCTTCATGATAGTGTCATCAACTTTTATGCTTGATACGTCATTCTTTGACTACCTGAAATAAACTCATCGTTACACCATAGCCATAGAATTTTGCACGACGGTTCTATTTTAATTAAATTGATGATATATCAACTTATATAAATAGAAGGTACAAATCCTTCATAGAATTCCATTAATAACATGCCACTCGTGATGCACCCAACGTACCCTAATTCTCACCAACTATCTACATGATGATTATTATCATATAATCAAAGGGCATGAGTCATGATACGTATTAATGATAATATTAATGTCTAAGGATCATTACACACACTTGCAGATAGAAATATCTGATGACACTAAAACATGCAGAATTACTACTAGCTGGTTTGTTCTCATAATCTCTTGTCTTAGAGATTACCAAGTGCGAACTTGATGAGAGGAAGTATCATTTTCTTACGAGTACTCACACCTGATAGGATTCTTTCTATGTGTCCCATAATAATATGTCATCCAACCATATAACTATATTAAAAATATTGTTATAGCATTTCATGGTTCTCATCATAGCAGGGAACTGCCATGACCTCATCAAGGCAACAAATACTCTAGGAAATTATTACATCATAGACATGCAGAACAATGAATAATTTGTAATAAGATTTTTAATATTTAAATACATTAAACATCCATGTAATCGAAGTAAGATCAGTTTTTTCTAGGACACCAACTCTTACAAACTCTCACTTGGACTAGAGCCAACTGTCTATGACTTTCAGTCCACTAGACCTCACATGGTGATCATGTTTTACTGAGTCAAGGGTTTAGTCAAGGGGTCTTCCACATTGTCTTATGTTGAAATACTAATCACTACAACTTCACCTCTCTAAGAAGAATCTCTCAAGAGATGATAATTCCAAAGTATGTTCTTCTTCCACTAATGTGACCATGGATCTTTTGGGAGATCCACTATTGCATTGCCATCACAGTACAGTGTGATGGGGTCTTTAATACTAGGTATCACATCTAGCTCCAGGATGAAGCTTCTCATCCAAACCGCTTCTTTAGCTTCCTCAAAAGCTATGATATACTCAGAATCTACTATAGAATCTATGACCACACTCTACTTTGAGCTCTTTCAGCTCATTATACATCCATTAAAAGATAATATGTATCTCATTTGAGACTTCATGTTATCTTGATCAGTCTAGAAACTAGCATCTTCATATCCTCTGATGACTAGTTCTTCATCTCATTCATAATCCAGGAACATATCCTTAATACTCCTTAGATACTTTAGGATAGTCTTTACTTCCATCCAATGGTGGTCACCTGGGTCAGCATGATATTTTACTACTGCACTCAATGCGTAGGTAAAATCTAACCTAGTACATAGCATGGAATACATGACTGACCCAATCACTGATGTTCTATGGAGTCATTTCGATTATCTTTCTTTCCTCAAGTGTTTAAGGACACATTTTCTGGGAAAGATGAATTCTATTTGATGATGTAAACAATACCCTCTTTGATTTTTCCATACATAATCTCTTCAGTATCTTATCAATGTATGTGCTTTGACTTAGGCCCAACAATCTCTTGGATCTATCACGATGGATCTTGATCCCAAGAATATATGCTACCTTAACCAAGTCCTTCATGGAGAAGCATTGATTCAACCATTCCATAACAAACTGTTATACTGGTATCTCGTTTCTAATAAGTAATATTTTATCAATATATACAATTAGGAAAATGACTGCACTCCCACTAAACTGTTTGTAGACACAAGGCTCACATTCATTATTGATAAAACCAAATTTCATTATAGATTCATCAAAATGAATGTTATATGACCTGGATGCTTACTTTAATCCATAAATGGATTTCTGCAACTTGTATACCTTATTGGAATCCTTTGGATTCATAAACCCTTTAGGCTGTGTCATGTAGATATCTTCCTAAAGGTTCCCATTAAGTAAGGCTTTTTTGACATCCATTTTCCAAATCTCATAGTTATGGTAAGAGGAAATGGACAATAGAATTCTAATGGATTTTATAATTGAAACTAGTGAAAAGGTTTTGTTGTAGTCAATGCCTTAATGTTGTTTAAACCCTTTTGCAACTAGGCGTGCCTTATAGGTACTAATTTGTCCTTCCATATTCAGTTTCTTCTTGAATACCTATTTTCAACCAATAGGATTTACATCAACTAGAGGATCTACCAAAATTCAGACTTGGTTTTGTTACATGGAATTCATTTCAAAATTCAAGGATTTTTTCAACTTGGCAACATCTATGCCACTTACTACTTCCTTGTAGGTTATAGGATCAGTATTATCAACTAATAATGAGTCACTATCCTCGGTAACTAGAAAATCATACCATTCCGGTTATCTAACCTATCTTGTACTCCTATGTAGTTCTTGTGTCTTTAGAACAGCTCCTTATTCCATGGGGTTTTGTGGAATCTACTCCTATACCAACTCTTGTGTACCTTTATCCTCAACTTCATAGAAGTCTATCTCACCCCCACTATCTCTTTTGGAGATTTTCTCCCTCTCAAAAAATATGGCATGTCGTTCCACTATAACGTTTTTGTTTGAGGGGTTGAATAGGTAATATCACATTATTTTATTGGGGTATCCTATAAAGGTACACTTTCTGCCTCGGGGTGAAAGTTGGTTACCTTAAGAGGCCATAACAAATGCATCTCTCCCCCCACACATGTAAATTTGATAATATGGCTTTCTTTCCACTCTAGAACTCATATGAAATACCATTTTTTGATTTAGTTGGTACTTGGTTTTGTATGTGAACAACTGTTTGTAACACATATACCCAAAAGGATAATGGAAGACTTGCATGACTCATCATTGATCTCACCATGTTCAACAGGGTGCGATTCCTCCTTTTTCTCACACCATTCCGCTGGGGCGTGTAATGAGGAGTGAGTAGGGATAGGATCCCAAACTCTCGTAAGTAATCAATGAAGTATTGATTAGGATATTCTCAACCTCAATCTGAGCAGAGTTTCTTAATCTTCTTACCAAGCTAGTTTTCAACTTCATTATTGTATTCTTTGAACTTATCAAAATATTTTTACTTATACCTCATTAAGTAGATATATCCATATCTACTAAAATCATCCGTAAAAGTTATGAAGTATGAGTACCCTCCCCTTGTTTCAACTGGAAATAGTCCACACACATTATTATAAACCAATTCAAGAAGTTATTTATCCTTTTCACCTTTCCCACTAAATGGGGATTTGTTCATTTTTCCTTGTAAACATGCATGACATACGCCATGTGGTTTTAGTTTAAAAGAATCTAAATATCATTCTTAATGTAACTTTGTCATGTTTTTCTCATTTACATGACCTAGTTGATGATTCCAAAGTTGGGTGTGTATGAGTGATGTGAAGTATATTTTTCATTGATTTCCATTACTTGGTTTGTGTAATCTAACACATAAAGAATGTTGTATAAATGTTCCCAACCAAAACAAATTTTATCTTTGTAAAAGAAGCAACATTAATTTAAAAACTTGAAAATAAATCCATCTGTATCTAATATGGATACATAAATAATGTCTTTAGTAAAAGATGTCACATAATAAAAACCCTTTAACACAAAGATCACCCCAGTTGGAAACATGAGGTGGTAGTCCCGACAGCTACAACAGCAAGTCTGGCTCCATTTGCTACTCGCAGATCTACCGCCCCTTGGTCAATCTTCGGAAATCTACTTGGTTCCTATATTTGGATACATATGTGATCACCACAATCTATATCTAATTCCCAATTTTTAGAAACAGATAGATGTAATTTGATAACAAATACACCTGAAGCTTCACCTAGATTCTTAGGTAGGGTGCAGTTCTTCTTCCAGTGGCCTTTTGTTGCCACATGTGAAACAAAAAGCCTCATGTTCCCTTGCATCCCCTTTGATCATCCTTTTCTTGGAAGGCCGTGAAGAAGCCTGGGGATTAAAGCTCTTTGCCTTCAATTTTCTCTTATACACTATAAGGACAAAAGGCTTTTTTGCGCTTCATATCGTTGTCCACTTGGTAAATGAGGATACGAAGATCATATAGAGACATCTCAATGTTGTTCAATTTGAAATTAACAACAAAGTTAGAGAATCTCTGAGGGAGTGATACGAGAATGAGATTGGTGCCCAGTTTTTTAGGAGTTTAAACCTTAGAACCTCCAAGAACTCAATGTAGCTAATGATCTTGACTTCCTGAGGCCCAACTGGGGAACCCTCTCCAAGATTACTCTGAAAGAGTGCCTTGGAGATCTCAAACCGTTCCAATCTTTCTCTCTCCTAGTAAAGACAATGGAGGTTCTCGAGCATTCTATAAGAATACCTATTTTCATAAGACTTCATGAGATCACTAGACATCGATGATAGCATCAAACATTGCTTCATCGTTCATATGTTTCTCATAGACTAGGAAATACACATCACTCGCCTCTTTTGAAGGTGGATCAGGTAATGCTGACTCCATCACGTAAGACTTCTATTCATGGAGTAAGATAACCCAGAGGTGTCTAAACCATTCCTGTATGTTACTGCTGATGAGGATATATATTTATTCAGAATCTATCATAGGGATAGTGTGGTTGATGACCTTTCCATTTTTATTCTACAATTAAAAGAGCATATCATTAAAAAAAATTATTTTTAATAAATTAATTTCATTAAGTCTCCCAATATTTTATCAAGTCCCAATGGACCTCACCATTGAACTCAGAATGTCCAGTTTTCATGACATACTAGTGACAACGATCCATATTCCCCTTCGCATAACCCCAACAAGGGTTGGTCTAGCTATTTGAAGGTATTTAAGTAGGCAGGTCTTTGCCAACTTCGGGCTTGCAGCTCTTTGATTTGTTGAGTGGACTCCCTAATCCTAAAATCCTAACTTTGGATTTCCTCAACTCTTGCCTCTAATATTACACCAATTCTTGCACGGGATACTCTTATTGATTTAATATGGTTAAGTTAACCAGAAACCTTTCATAAGTGATTCATGTATAAAAGTAATTATCCCAACAAGGGTTGTTCAAACACATAGTCTTATTGATTTTTTCCCTTAATCAAGTAATGGAAGGCTTGGTTTGACTTAATATTTTATTTGAGGAATTTTTATCTCTTATGCATGAAGTGATTATTATAATTATAAAATGCTTGTTAATATTAATTGAAACTTACTTAAGTGACTAACCATGTATTGATAATATTTATGAATAAGCCTGTTTTATTTTAGTTCCATATTTCATGCTTGTTTAATACATTAATTATGTGATCGTGAAAACACATCCATAATGATAAACCATGAAACTGATAGAAATAAAATAAATCAAAGGGTATGATCAAGATATTTTCTAACAGTTAGTTTATTAAGTGGTTAATAAACTAACCTTGACCTAGGATAGAAACACCTTGAACCTTTTGGGTTCATGTTTATAGCTTTCCACCTATCCACCTTTGTATCTCCTAGGATTGGTTTCATCTCAGCTCCGGCTCGAACTTCCTCCTATAGCTTGGGAGTTCTAGCCATTACATATGCATTTAAACTCACATGATGGTGACGGGTAAAAGGGGGGTTTACATAAAAGAAACCATGGGCACTCAATCCCTACAAATTAATGAGGAGAGATGGATCGTAGGCCAACAATTAATTTAATAAATATATTAAAAGGAATAAAATCACATATAAAGGTCTTGGTCTAGCTTATGATCACCCACATACATGCAGCAAGTTACACATTTAATAAAACTAGTTTTCAATTATTTAATCATTATTATAAAGATAAATTGTGCTTGAATCTATTAATTATTATTTTTAATTAATCAATCATTTTATCTTAATCCTTTTTCTGAATTTCCTTGAGATTCTCAACCATCATAATTTTAAAAAAAACAAATTCTTTTAAAATTATCTTTGTATGTAACTTGTACCTTGGAGGAAACCTAGTGAATTCTTGTTCATAACTACCCAATGAGTAGACGTGAACATTACGTAGATATTAAATTAAATTCATATGCCTAAAACACCTATCATGTGGTGTGCCTCGGTGTTACGCTGACACCATGGTACACATCTCAAGGGTTTGTATAATATAATAATAAATTTTAATACATCTCTGTAATTTGGATGAGTACACGACATGTAGTTCCAACTACACAGTGTGTACTATTATTCATCGTCCATTAGAAGTACACGCCTGGGGATACAATGTGTAAATGTACTTCAGAAATCTTCAATGTACATGGCGTGTCCAATGGGCCACACGCCATGTAGTTTCTGTGTTACATGGTCTCTATCCAGGAAAGTTATGTACGGGGTACATGGTCCAACCCTAACCCTAAGGGACCACACGCCGTGTCCAGTGGGTCACACAGTGTGCAATCTGAAAATCATGTGCCACCAATTCTTAGTCAACACACAGAGTATTTAAGACTTAGAAAAACTCCAATGACACGGCTTGGTTTGCAGGACCAGTCTTGATGCATTGAGCCTTGATACACGGCCTGTGAATCCAACTACACGCTGTGTATTCTGGTGTTTTATAGCCAAGAATCTTTGGATCCTTTTGATTAGATCCTCTATTTTATTTTAATCAAAATTAAAAGAAAATATTGTTTCTATATAAGGTGAATTAGAAACGAAAAGAGGGAGAATAGATCTTGAAATCCAGATAACAAGAACGGTTAAACTTGAATTGAAAAACTAAATTATTAAATAATAAATCATTAACATATTATTTAAATAATTATAAACTATGATATAATAGCTATGATACCATTAAAAGCTCCGAGCACAGCAGAACGCAGTTGGGATGATACCCAACTTTAATTTTTACCATGATCAATGATTATTATGGGATCAATACAACGATAAATGCCAGTCTCCACGAAATAGAATCAAATATTTAAATGAAGAAGTAAGAGGCCTGGAACCTTTATAGAGGATCTTTCACACCATGTTTATAATTAATTTAATGAATTTCATAAAGAAAATAATACCTAGATCTTCGGTATTTTCTTTATTGATGATGTTGATCATCCGGAATGACCCTTATGGATTATCTTTGTGCTCTTGCAAGGATTCAAACTAGAACCTTTAGTAATGATCCACACATGATCAGATGGCCTATGATCGACACCACTCATTCTCTGAGTGCTAGCGCGGTGAATCGAGTGTCTTGTGTCAGTCGTTCTTGATCACTTGTTCTTCAACCTTGAAGAATGTCTATCGTTCTTGAGAGGGGTGGGAAGAGGATTTGAAAAAAAAATTGTTTAGCTCAAAAATTATCAATTCACCGTGTGTGCTGTTCAGTACAGGGCACAATAGACGTATGATTCTATTTATTGACATGGGGATTCAGTTACAATATTTAATTACATAACTGCAATTAAATATATTCATGACCTTAGAGAAACCCCATGCTATTAATAATAATATCGGATCATTATTTATGATGCACCAACTTGCACAAAATAGAATTTTAAATAAAATTCCACATCACAAAATAATATTAGTTTTATTTTAATTTGTGATAACTAGTTAAATAATTATTTATCATCTTGCAAATAATTATTTTATTACCAGATCGGCCTTGGTCCGCTCGAACTCCACTTCCATTTATTAAACACCCGAATACATAAATAAATAATTTTTTCTCTTAAATAAATATTTTATTTACAAAATAGTAAATAAATATTTATTAAATGTTCAATAAAATAAATATATATATTTTACCCACAATCCGGTGAATAAATATTTATTTAATTTATGCAATCATTTTAACTTGAATAAAATTATTCAACTATCTTGAGAATAATATTTATTAATTAAATTATAATAGAAATTAACCAATCCCACCAGAAACACATATTGTGTGACCCTCTAGGATTCATTCTCATTGGAATTAGGTGGGCTTACCTAAATTTCAAGAGTACTGTCTAGAAACAGGTCAAGATACCCAAGAGAAAGAACATAAAGTCGCAACAATGACATTTACATATGAAAGCTCACTATGTAATATAATACCATTGTCGCAATATCTCATCAAGTAGGTTTCATGATACTGTCATTAACTTTTATACTTGATACGTCGTTCTTTGACTACCTAAAATAAACTCATTGTTACTCCATGGCCATGGAATTTTACGCGACGGTTCTATTTGAATCAAAGGGATGAGATATCAACTTCCATAAATGGAAGGGATAAATCCTTCCTCAAATTATCCATTAATAACATGCCACTCATGACACATCCAATGTACCATAATTCCTACCAACTCTCTACATGATGGTTTTTGTCAATAAATCAAAGTGTGTGAGTCATGACATATATTAATGATAATCTTAAAGTCTAAGGATCATTACACATGCTTGCAGATAGAAATATCTGATGACTCCAAAACATGCAGAATTCCTACTGGTGGATCTGTTCTCATAATCTTTTATCTTGGAGACTACCAATTTCAAAATTCATGAGAGGAATTCTCATCTACTTATGAGTACTCTCACTTGACGGTCTGTATTCTATGTGTCCCATCATAGTATGTCATCCAACCGTAGAACTTTATTTAAGGGTATTGTTAAAGCATTTCAAGGTTCTCATCATAGAGGGGAATTGACATGACCTTATCTATACAACAAATTCTCTATGACAGTATTACATCACAGTCATGTAGAACAATGAACAATATGTAATAAGGTTTTTAATATTTAAATACATTAAATATCCATTTAATCAAAGTACTACCAGTTGGTTCTAGGACACAAACTCTTACACTATCATCATTATAAACCCATTTAATGCCAACCCCCACCATTGAGTCATCCAATTAACATGTGGTTCCTCTTCTAGAACAATAACAACAAGGAAAAAATCAAAATGTCAACACACATGACACTAAAAAGGAACATAATGACAAAAATTTGGAAAACCATAAAAACAAATTCTATTCCTCCCAAAATAACTAGTCACGTGGTTTTTCTTTACTACTCTAGAGAATAACCTATAAGAATTAATGAAAATTAAAATACCCAATGAAGTGTAGTTAAATGATCCACTGATTATTTCCATTACTATCAAATACTGGGGCACAATATCAAATAAATGTTTCATCATCAAGGATTTTCTCAAAAAAATGATTGAAACTAGGAATGTGAAGATGAGAAACCCCCAGATTGGGGGACTTATGTCTCTTCTACCTCTATTTAAATAAAATAAGAGTTGTAATAAGTCCCAAAATATTAGTATATCAAAATTCAATGATGGGAAGACCATAAAATTGGTAAACTGCACACACACAACCATAAGGGCATGAATGAATCACCATTCATGACCCCAATTCTCTATAAAATGTATATGGAAACATATTCATCTTTAAAGTATCCCAAGAGTCCATGTAACTCACTTTGAAGAAGAAAATCATATGAATAAGAGATTTTTTAGGTACCCAAGATAGTATAAACCTCATAGGACTTATTTTCCCAATTAATAGGAGAATGGTGACCTCATCATCAAATGAAATTTTCATCTGATGAAGTGTCAAAATTAAAATCTATCAATTTCATTCAATTGAAAACCTCTTTACTGATGAGTAGGACTCTTATGATCTTAAATTCCCCTCCAATATTTAGAGAGGAGATCATATAGGCCTAGTTAGGAGAGGTTGGTATGGACCCTGGTGTTCAGGAACTATCCCTTTTGAGTCTATATATTCCATTGAGACCTAATGAAAGGTGATCTAATGAGATCAACAAGAATAATAGTATATCCTTGAACCTTATAGGGATCACTCTATTCTAATTTTATAGGTAGACTAATTAGATATAAAATAATCATTTGGTCAGTATCAATACCTAGGGAGGCCAGTTTAACCCAATCCATTAGTATCAAAATCCATCCTAAATTACGATCAAAGAAAGAAGTTATTGTTATATTTATATCTATCCATTAGGACTCAATTCATAGAGTATTCACATATTAATAATCATAAGAATTTATATTATATGTATGAAATTTTGAAACATCCCTCCATTATACCTTCTGGGTTTTCAATTGTATATGCCCTTTACCTATTTGAAGAACTCTGGGAACTCATTGAGGATTTTTCAACACCCTAAAATTCAACACTGAGGTGTCTACTGTCAAGACATATCATGAAAAAGTGGGTTCCACTAAATTTCACAGGATCATATTTTTAAGAAAAAATGATTTCTTAACTACAATATAAGGAGACATAAGACCCTTTTATGTATCTAGAATGATTAATGATATTAATATTCAATGATATATAGTTGATAATGGTTCTGAAATCAATCTTATACCAATATGGACCCTCTATTTCTTGGTCTATATTTAAGATCAATTGTCTCATTTTAACGTGATGATATTGGTATATAACAAAGTTAGAAAAAGGACACTTAGAAGGATTAGGCTGATGACCTATCTTGGTGACGCCATTTTTAACTCCAAATTCATGGTAGTCTTCAAGGAAGTTAATTTAAATGTATTATTAGGTATATTTTTTCATTATATGTATGAAACAATTCCCACTTTATAGAACCAATTCCTGAAATACTCTATTGATGGGAAATTATGAGTACTATGTGGTAAAAAATTTCCTTTTGAGTTATGAAGGTCTCAATATTTTGATTCATGATACTAAAAATGGATGAGAAACAATAATTAGTAAACAACAACACACAAATAAATACCCCTAGTGGATCATAGGATGCTTGTGTCAACCCTTGGAGTAGGCTCAGTGATGACTTCATGTCACCTATTATCCAAATCAAAGAAATAAATCCATATTTGGGAAGCCATCAGGTCATATTGGAAAATGTCACAGACCATACAATTACTATTACTTTCCTATAATAGTTAAGAAGTTGTTTATATAAATTAATAACAATCAATGAAATATGGTACCCACATTAAATCTATTCATATCAATAATACCTCCATGAATATTTAATCAAACAAAGATTTGACATATTCGGTAAAAATAAACAAGGATCTTCAATTGGATTGGAATGAATATAGGAAGAAAAAGGATATGCGGTTTAGTCACATTTACTTCTATTCTCTTGGTGTTGGCTACACCCATCAAATCGTTCTATTCCCTATAAGTATTTGATTCCAACTGATGTGATAATTCCCCTATATCACATCCCAAATATCATGTAGCAATTCTTTTTCACTCCTGAGAATAGTGAAGAAGATGAATAAGAGAAATATATTATGGATGATCCCCTGGAATTTGAGGAATTTTTCATGACTCTCATTAATATACACAAATTGGTAAATTTAGGTAATTAGGATGATCTATAGCACACATTAATCATTTCCACCATGAACCCTATAAAATAGGTTAAATGCATCGATTTCCACAAATAAAATCAATATGTATTTTCATAATATTATAAAAAAATTACCAAGTTATATATATAGGTATTTAATCCTCACATTATTTTATTGGGTAACAACAATTTATATAAACATTTATTAAAGAGAATGCAGCATGCCCATGCTTCTATAATGGAGGTTGAATTTGATAAACTGATTAAATCCAAATTAATCTAGGAAGTTCAATACTAATTTTGGATTTCTAATATTAACACTATGAATAATAATGATATAAAATCATAGTATTCATTTTATTTAGGGATATAAACTCGTATTACCCCAATGATTACTTTCTAGTATTAATAATGAAATTTATGACCAATAAAATAGAAAATTTCCAAACCATCTCATTCATGGATGGATTTCTGGTTATAATAATATCCAAATGGCACATGAGTATAAATATTTTATTACATTAAAGGAACCCCAAGGGGTATACTACTATCCTTTAATTACCTTATTCTTGAATAATGTTGTAACCTCGTACCATTGTTCCATACACTGCATTTTAGAGTCCTTTATAGGGAATACCATAGAGTGATACATAAGTAGTTTGGTAGTAAAATATAATTATTTATGTGAAAAACACTACAATATTGATTCAATATTCAACAAAATATAACAACATAGTCTAAATATGAACTCTTTTGAAATTTTATTTCAGGCTTACATTATGAAAATTTCTCGGATTTATAGAATTTCACCGTGGTAATGATGTTAACCCTAATAAGACCAAAGGGATTCTTGCATTTACCCATAATCAAAACCTCAAATAATTAAGATGATTTGAAGGTTTTCTTGACTATATAAATCAATTCATATACACCCTTGTTTTAAATTTCTTTACCATTACATGTCTAATTTTTACTTGAAAAATAAATTATAGGGAATGCACTAGTATATTTTCAAGATGTATATCCTACCTCAGTGGAGTCACCATTAGAGACAAATATTATTGATAAGTATGTATTATGTATATATTAAACCTCCAAAAATGGTAAATATACTTTGGAAATTATTTTCACAGACATAAAGGACGAATAATGGAAGACATGAATCTCAAAAGGGCCGGTTGGGCTATCATGATTTTCTCCCCTATAAAAGAAGTTCTACATGATTCTTTCACATGGTTAAAATGGTTTACTCATAACACGGTGTAATACTTGTCCCTCATCACAGGAATAGAATTATACTTTAAAATACCTTTGTCATGATTGAATATCTAAGTTCATTTAGAGATAATAATCTAGAAAATCAAAAAATATTATTCTATTAAGAAAGAATATTTGATTCCATTGCATGATTATGTATGAGGATTAATAAATTAACTTCCCTAGGAGTCATTACTATCCCACATTCCATGTTTATATAATTATCAATTTGATACACAATAAAATTTATCTATTTATTTATATAACCTTATCAATATTAAATGGTCATTCATATCATGCATCATGGGTGTTATATCCATTTATTTGTAATGATATGGAGGAAATCAATGTGATTAAGAAAACCCCAAATAGAAATTAATTATCACCATAATAAATTTATAGAAAAAATTGTTTAATATCTCCTAAAATAGAGTTCCTTAAAAATTAGACTCTCCTAATAGATTGATACAAGAAGGAACAAATCGAATGACAAATAGTGAATTTCATCCTTTATGTTGGCTTGAATTCATAGAAATTCCTCTACAAAAAAGGCTTTCATAGTGTCCTCTTAAGGTGAATTGAATGAGGATATACTGTTTCTTTCATTTTGTAAGCCTATGATAGTGCACATGGTTATCATTCGTTACGAGCTAATCCTTCCCACAAAATTAGGATACTTGGAAAACTTTTTTCCATTGATGATGCAATACTACATGAGATTCAAAAAGAGGTTCCATTCATGTCAGATTAAAAAAATCATTCATTAACCCCCAAAGTTATTGAAAACATACAAATATTGATTCCCATTCATCGTATAGGGAATATATGTCATGGATCCTTACCCTCCAACTATAGTGAGGTTGTTCAATTTTACTCTTACTACTATTGATTTCATCTCTAACTGGGAAGAATTTGTTACCCTCAAGGAATCCAAAAGAAAAGGATCTCATTTAATTAATTAAGTACAATATTATTACCATATCCAAAGTTTATTTTACAATACTTATAGAAAATTTCACCAAATTTAATGCATTATAACCAAAGAATTTATATTAGGAATATTATATTTAGTCCAACAACTTATTTCTCTATCCTAAAGTGAAAAATTGGAAGATAAAGTATTTCAATAATGCTTTATCTAATATCCATATGGGAGATAAATAAATTCATTCCTTGCTAGAAAAAAATATGTATACTTTGTGGGATAATCACACCACAACTTGTATTGCTATATATACAACCACAAACTCACTGGCATATGAGACAGAAGTCGTATTTACAATTAAAGTTTAGTTCCTATCACTTTCAATTTCCATATGCAATAAAATATTCAAAGATTATTAGTTCTAGATATATCTTAATTAGTTATAATTAATTGATGATAAGAGGTTACAAACACTAAATAGCCTTGAATTCCATCAAAATTTGTTCACACAAGAATCTAACAAGAAGGTACTCATCTACCCATTCATACAAAGAGAATTTATATTAGAATAGATAATGTCGATGATTCTTGGGAAGAAACCCCTGAAGATTGATCAAAAATGGGAATGACCATATTTTATACATAATATCTACTTGAAATGGAGGTAATATCATGATTTTCACTAATTCAAGGATTCTAAAGAAATAATTTGCATATTCCAATATGAAATTCCATTATACATGGCTTTAAACTGCTTATAATATTCCATCTTCATACAACCATGAACTACATGGAAGAATAGTTTTTGTCTGAATATGTTAAACTAAATAACATATGGTGTATCCTACATGACCATTTAAACTATTTTTTGTGGTATATTTATATGAATTGATTTCTTTCCTGACAACTCGAATCATGAGAGAATTATTTGTGTATGGCCCCTATCCATAATATGGATCTAAAATTTTAATTTTCCACCCATACCTAAGAATAACATGTGGGTAGATTCTTGTTATTTCAAAATATGTTTTAATTTATAGATCACCTATATTAGTCCCAACAAAAATATAATTTTTATCAAACTACAATGTTGTCATGATGTACAATATATCCTCATTTCATGTTATTGTTTCCTCTAATGACTCAAAACTAGGATGAAAATGATCTTTTTACTTTAAATTTCTCCATCACATGAATCAGATCTATGTAGAAGCCTTTTCTACAACATCCTTAAAGTATGAATTTAAAATCTATAGTATAAATTACCTTTTTCATGATGTTAAACTATATGACATATGGTCTAAATCTCATGGAATTTATATTTTATAGAGTGGTCTGTTATGTTTGACCTAACCTCCTTTCATGAGAGTATGATCAATCTATGATTCCTATCATGTAGTTTTACACATCCGAAAGTCTTCACTAGGGTAAAAATGACCTCTTATCTAGAACTATGTATGGACAATTTCCCATATCCTTAAGATATGTAGTGGAAAAAAGATTTATTATTTTTGGTTCAACTGTAAAAATCATCAACCTTACTCCAAATGTATGATTTCATTTATTTATGTCAGGTCTTTAAATATTTTAATATATGATGGGATAACACATATTTTCCTTTTATAACTACATTTTAATTTATTCATGTCCCGAAATTATACATATTGATGCTTGAATTTCATTTTTTTTATTTCAGTAATAAATGTAATCAAAATTAATTATTAGTGTGTGGTTCTTTTACAATTCATGTTTGGTTATCTACATTGAACATACACTAAGATAACATATAATGAAACCTATATATTCTATCCTTGGTATATTCATAGAGCCTACTTTTGGTCTTGATCCTATGAAAGAATGAAAATTTCTTTTAGATAACTAAATATGGATTGATTATTATTCTCATGGGATATGTAACTATATTTAGATTTCTTGTTTTGTGACCATCCACAAATAACATCAAACTTAATCATATTGTATAAACCCCCTCTCATTCATGTTGGGTTTTCCAATGGCCTTGTATCAATATTGAACTATTTATGTTATTATTGGTTTTGATACCTCGTTCATGTTGGGTTCACTCCCTCCCCTCACCAGGAAACCAACCCATTTCATTATAATTTCCCATGCACATGAATAATATCTATGTAAATATTTTTTCAAAAAATATTCGTGCACTTATTTTTATTCTTTTAGGATATATAGTATAGTTGGAATCCTAAAATCAGGTCCATTGATAAATTATGTTAACTTTAATTACCTCTCTATAATAATATATGTTCCCTTACTCATTTATATCGATTTTTCTCCAATATCCCTATGTTAGTACGGAGTATTCTCCCACTTCCTTACCTTGTAAATAAACTAGATCACTAGATATATCTTCTAAGGAATATGTGGGTATTGAATAATAGTATTTCAGGATATGCAGTTATGTTCAAATCTCATATTCCTAGATATAATGTATTTTTTAATCAAGTTTCTCATTCTATCTTGGTACTAAGGATATTAAACTTACATTGAGTATGGAACACTTTTTTCCTTTCACCAAGATTCCCTGTTTAACTCATTTTCCCCTTTTCATGATACAAATATACATAGATATTTACCCTATATCTATATATAGCTTAATTACTATTATTTCAAAATATATGGTGATTTATAGACCTCTTATCTTGGACTAATATAAGAATTCCACTTGATTCCCATTTTCCAAACCATCCTAGTACTTGAGCATTCTAATTTGCATCAAGTTAGTCTATATTAATCATTTTCTATGTTGATAATTTCTATATAAATAATTTATAATTACATTTGTACTGATTCCATTTATTTTAGCATATATAGTGGCATAAAGATCACTCAACTTGAACCCAACCACCAATTCCATTCTCACTAAATTAATTCTCACAATATATGGATTCCATCATTAATATATGTTCATCCAATATTTGACTCTATTATTGGATAACAAATATTTTCTATTGAGAACAACATATATTTTGATTACTATTTACATAGGATATATAGTGAAATTTGATCTATCCACATCAGAACCAATCTTAAATCGTCAACTACATCTTCTGCCTTATAACATCGTAGCCATGTTATTATCCTAAGTAGAATATCTTCTAACCCCATGTACCCTTAAAAATATCATAGTAGAACCCATCATTTGAATATGTTTAGCATTCATCCTCAACATGTTTTTTCTATTTAATTATATCTAGATTTAAATAATTTAAGTTATGATTTACATTTTTTTGATCCTTTGTTCAAGCGTGTTGAAATGTTTATAAATCTTAAACACACCATTTAATCTTTCAAAAAAACACTATAGAAATGAAGTAGAATGTTAGTAACGCAATATGTATTTTGTAAATTAAAATATTTGTAACTTTTAGAGAAAATAGAAGTGAATAAATAATGAATAAAATATAATTTATTTATAGAAAGTATGGAACCCATATGGATGTTACAAATATGACCATTAAAATAATAATCTGACTATTGGAATAGTAATATGACTATTGGAAATATTAACCTAACCATTAGAAAAGTAACCTCACCTATGGAAATGGAATATAATATTTAGGTATCTTATTATCGGACTCTAATTTTAATTCCCACAAATCATTATTAATTATGTTCAATTAAGTTAACCTATGTTTTATCATGTTTACTTATCATCTTAATCTATTCTATTAGTATTTCACATCATAAGAAAGGTTTCCAATATTTTATTAAGTATGAGTCTCTGTTAAGGTGGACACATTGTTGGACATACTACTGATGACCGAAAAATTGCTAAGTATGAGATATCATTGGTATAGACCTACTAATAAGATGTCTCTCCATTAAATATCTCACCATCAGTACAAAAACTAAATTCTGATAAAGGATGAGACAATTTCACTCAAGATACAGACACATCGTGTTACCGTTGTTCAACCTACTGACAACTCAACTAAGAATTTTTGCAAAGAACAAGACACCATCATAGAGATTCACCATCAGACTCAAAAACATCTCAAAATTTTCACAATGGATGAGACTTCATCACTCAAGATACCGATGCATTGAGTCACAGTTTCATCAACCTACTGACAGAATGACTTATTGATGTCATCAGAATTATCTCTAAGTATGAGTTATTAGTATGAGCTACCAATAGCTTGAGCCATTATCAAGTCAAAATACCATCAGAATGACAAAACGATTCCCAATTCATCAATACTTGTCTCAACATTCTAGATTTCAAAATGAATTAAGTCTAACACATTGTTCCTGGCCTACCATTCAGATACACTGCAAACTCTTACTTTGTCATTTAAATTCAAATTTACTTCAAACATTCCTATTTATGAAACTTAGTACCATTAATTATTTTAATTACTTTGTCTGTATTTATTAGAAAACATTAATATCAATGTCAGAGTGTGGTATGAGGTACCTCGACACAATTGAGATCATAATCCTTGCCAGTTTTAGTGTATAAATAGAATACCAGATCAAAAAGGAAGTAGCACATCTAAAGAGATATACCAAGCTGCTCATGTGCCTAAGAAAAACTTGAGAACTAAAAACTATAGAAACATGAATATATTATTGAGAACTAAATCTAAATAACCCTTAGCATCAAAAATTCATTAAAGTATAATAAATCGTCGAGAACATCCATATCTCACTAGAAATAGAAGACAGAAGCTCTCATGATGCTTTTTTTTCTTTCTATTTCATAAATTCAACTCAAGATGAATTTCAAGACATCTTCCAAGAGTCTTAAGCTGGATTACCAATCCATCAGAGCCTTATAGACTATATTCTCTATATTTTTCTTTGCTAGTGTATTGTTTTTACAATGCGAGTATTGTATGTCTATTTTTTCTATGAACACATACTAAATCTTGTGAAAAAAATGAAAGATACACTGATATCTGGGCAAACCATTTTTTAAACCTTACACTCCCATGGATAACAGTGGAAGAGGTCCCTATATGGCCTGTTTGTTTTAGCACTCCCAAAAAAAATATGGAAGAGGTCCAGTTGACCTTATTTCTATAAATTTCTAGGTGGAAGGTGATCACCAAGTGGAGAGGATTATGTATCTTCTTGAGACTGAACCTCTTGTTGTTATTTCCACTGTGCCTTTCAAAGTTCTATTTTCATCCACCATTCAATGGCACGAAGGCCTTAAATTTTTTTTATTGAAATAAAACCCCCTTTTAACAGAAGAAGGGGGAACCCAAACAGATATCATCGACTTAAAACAAATCATGACCCGAAGGTCTATCAAGACAATCCAAGATAACAACATGGAGCTACCCCTCCCCAGCAAATGATTGTGAAAAATCTCTCCATCAGTGCAAGGATAAACAGAAAGCAAGTATCCTATGTCAAGTCACAGGCCCAATCTGATGGATAACACCACACCCTATCAAAAATCCAAATCCATAAAGCTCTACAATAATGAATAACTAGCTTTGGAACCTCCTCTGGGGCCTGATCCAAGTTGTCGAGTCTTGGTGTATCACCGAACCAATACATCTCAGAGAACCTTTCACCATTTTGAGAATACAAAACCATAGAGACTCCAAAAATGACCATATTGGACCAAACCCCACTTTCCTCTTTAGAAAACCCCTTATATCGCGGCCATAGAAGTATAGAAGATAGTCCAAAGACCACGAGTTCGATCCACCATCACCTAGGACTGGATAACCCAACCTCGTACCAAGGGGACATAACTGATGTGAAAATATGGGTCTTCCTGAAATAGAAACTCCGCTATGGGCATGGATCTGCTCCGATCAGAACTACTGATGCACCCTCACCAAGTTCCAGCACAAAACACATGAAGACATGGAGTTTAGAACCATCCATTAGAACAAAATCACAAAAAAACTGAATTAAAATCCTTTCAAAACTCACAGAGTCTGAGACAACCCCCCCCCCCTCTGAAGCCTATAGATCTAGCCCTAAAACGCACTGAATGTCCACTGAAAGTATCACCTGGTGACACTGGATGAAACTAAGCCCACTCCAACACCTGGATGCACCAGAAAGAGTAAGTACATGTCAGTAAACCATCGAAGTACTACAAAGAAGTGGTGATGTCGAACTGCCACACCGTGCAAACTACCGATGCACTGTTGGGAAGTGGTGACACACCGCACCGTGATGCTAGAATGACCTCTGAAGCACCATTGAGAAGTAGTGACGTTGAAGGCATGTCATCATCGGATGAAGCTTCCATGCTAGTAGTCCGGTGATGATCCACTGACGTGACGCCACCATGCAAGCAATGACGTGCATTCCAGGTTGAACCCAACTACCATGAGCAGACCCCAACCCTAAGGGGGAAGTAAGGGATGATCTAAAAAATCTCTAGAATAAGACATTTATTTCACTTTTATAGTTAATCTTATATAGTGTTTATATTAGAATTTTATTTAGTATATTGATTTAAAAATTTAAAATAATAATCCATATTACTTAAACTGAGAACTAATCACTCTTTGAGAAGTATTTTAAAAGATAAAAACATTTATAAATATGATACTTTGGTTAACTGGGCCATTTTTTATTTCAAATAGGGGAACTTTTAAATAATTTCTTTTAGATATAAATTTTTATAGGAACTGAATTCACCCCTCCCCCCTCTTGAGTGCCCTACTCTGACCAACATTCGGCATCCGAGTATTTTTTATTCTCTCTTTTTATTTCAATGTTTTCAATGTTTTTAAATATTTTCAACTATGAACTTAGTTGTGCTTTAAAGATCTCAAATTTTCTATGAGTTCAAAAAATTTACATCTTTAAAACTTGATTTTATTGTTTAAAATGGACAATAGACTAGAATTCGTTGCTACCAACAGACCTCCCTATTTCGATGACACAAACTATGCTCAGTGGAAAATCAAAATGAAAATTCATTTAGAAATAATGGGTTTTGAAATCCAGTCTACAATTGTATATGAATATAAGACTCCTACTACTGTTATAAATACATGGAATGATGAAACAAAGGCATCCTATAACAATAATTTCTAAGCTATGAATACCTTATATTGTGCTCTAGGTGATGAATAATTCAATATAATTTCTGTATGTAAAAAATCCTTTGAAATTTGGGATACTTTAGGTATTTCACATGAGGGAACCAAAAATTTTAAAGAAATGAGGCTTAATACATATTCCATTAAATATGATAACTTTAAAATAAATCCTGATGAACCTATTTCTTATATGTATCTCAGGTTCAATGAAATTGTAATACAATGAGTACTCTTGAAAACCCAATTGATTCTAAGGGAAAAATCATGAGGCTACATAGATATTTACTAGAAAAGTGGAGAATAACCTCAATATCTATAAGAGAATCATGCGATATTAGAAAATACCATTCAAGGAACTGATAGGTAAGATTATGATGTACAAGTAATAACTAGAGGTCAATAAATAAGAAGATAATGAACCCAAAAGAACATCAGTGGCTTTCAAAACCACTACATCCAAACAAAAGGAGAAATTTATAAGTTCCTACTGAATGTTCTAGAAATGAATATTCAATGACTAATAGTTATGAGGAAATGGCTCAATTAGCTAGGATATTTGAGAAATTTTATAGAAAGAAGAAGTTATTTAGAAAGAATGTCTATAGAGGGAAGTATAAAAACCAAGGTAACTAGAAAAATGATTGGAAGATAAGTGAAAATACTAATGATATATTCCGTTATGATTGAAAAATAAAAGTACATTTGAAAGATGATTTTCCAAATCTTAATTACAAGATGAAATATGAGGAAAAAGATAGAAAGTACAAGAAGGCAATGAAAGATACCTAAAGTTCTTCTGAGGACAACTCTAGTGAATCTTAATCATCTCATTATGAAAAGGAAAACAAATACAACATGTGTTTTATGAAAAATTCATCTGAGGTAACCTTAGTATCTTCTGCATAGAATTCTTTTTATTCTGGAGAATAATCTGAATCTGAAAATTCTGAGAATATGACTAATGATGAAATGTTTGAATACTATAAAATGCTTGAGGATACTTTTAATGAGTGAAAAGATAAATATAAATATATCAAGAAACATCATTCTATTTCTACGACTTTTAATTGTTAACTCACTATAGAATAAGAAAATAATGATCAACTTCTCAATGAGAATAATAAATGTAAACTTTCTAATGAACAATTAAAAAAAGATCTTGAGAAATTTACAAATGTTAAAGATGCCTTAACATAAATTCTTGGTAAATAGTTTTCTACTAAATATACTACTGGAATTGGTTATCAACTTGGGAAAATAAATTTTTTTAAAACCAATTTTGTATCTAAATCTGTAAAATCCAGTTTTATGACCAAATCTGAGAATTTTTCTACATATTTTAGTACTTGAAAAAATTTTACTGCTTTAAGCTCTTCTTTACCTAATAGATTTTATTTTTTTACGAATTTGAAAACTACTTATCAGAAACCCATGATGAAAATGTGAGTTCCTAAATCTTTAATTTCTAATATTACTAGACCCAAGAAAATTTGGGTACCAAAGTCTTTTCTTGCTTAAACCTTTTTTGTATGAAATATGTTTTAAGAGTTCTTATAAGAGCTTCTGGTACTTGGATAGTTGATGTTAAAGTAAAATGACAGGGTACTACACTTTCTTCAAGAATCTTAGAAATATTTATGGTGTATATGTCACCTTTGGGGAGAATACAAAAGACAAAATTATTGGCCTCAACCAAATCAGTAACACTAAATCAATTTTAATTTATAAATTTATTTATGTTGATGGAATTAAGTACAATCTAATTAGAATTTCATAATAAAATGATGATGGATTTCATGTTAAATTTTAAAATTATTGTTGAGATGATTTCAATTCTAAGAATGATTTAGACTTCAATTCCTTTAGAAATGAAAATTTTTATGTTGTAAATCAAGATTATTTAGTCTCACATAATTTTTATTACTTAATTGACTTTCATAAAGAGTCTTGGATCTGACATATAAGACTAGGCCATTGTAATATTCACTCTATTATAAATCTTAATAGAAAAGGATAAGTCAAGAATCTACCTAAACTTGAGTTTCAAAATGATAAAGTCTGTAATCCCTATCAAAATGGAAAATAGCAAAAAATATTCTTCAAACCAGAGAAATAAGTTTCAACTTATCAACCTATTAAGTTGGTTCATATAGATTTTTTTGGACCTTATAGGATTTTATGTTTTAATGGGAATCACTTTGTCTATATACTATTATATGAATTTTCTAGGTATACTTGGGCCTTCTTTTTAGCTCATAAAAGTGATACATGTTCCTATTTTATTAAATATGCTAGGTTAGTAGAAAACTTGAGCAGACTTAGGATCAAAACCTTAATAATTGACCGTAGCTATGAGTTTGAAAATCAATAATTTGAATCTTTTTTCTCAAATTGGCTATATTCATAACTTCTCTAATCCTAGGACACTCTAATAGAATGGATTTCTAGAAAGGAGAAATATAATAGTATAAGAAATATCATGGAATATGCTTAATGAATATGATCTGCCTATTTACTTTTGGGTGGAAAACTATAATACATATTTATATAAAATCAATAGAGGTTTAATCAGACCTATACTAAATAATATCCCCTATGAGATGTGGAATAATAGGAAACCTAATGTTAATTACTTAAATTTTTTTAGTTGTAAAGTATTTATTGTCAATACAAAATATAATCTTGACAAATTTTCATCCAAGAGTGATGAAGGGATTTTCCTAGGTTATTCAACCTCTAGTAACTCTTATAGAGTATTTAATAATAGAACCAAGTGTGTGGAAAAATCTGTTCATGTCAAGTTTGATGAAATAGATCCACACGAGTCCAAAACCACCCTAAAAAATATTTAGGATATCTTGTCTGGTCTAGAAATAAATCCTAAACCTTCTGATTCTGTTGTTAAAAAATTTGAAAAACCCAGTTCTAGAAACTCTCTAGATTCTAAAAATGAACCTAAACTTATAGATGAACTCAAAGTGACCAACCATTCTTTTTTTAGGTCAGTTATAACCCTTAAAAACCATCCTTTAGATATTGTAGTTTGAGACATAGATAAAGGAACACAGACTAGGTCTTCTTTAAGAAACTAGGTTGAACATCGATTCTTTTTATCACATCTTGAATATAAAAATATCAATGATGCAATCAACAATGAATTCTAGATGATTTCTAGGTAGGAATAATTAAACTAGTTTGAAATAAAAAAAAGTGTGGAAACTTGTAGATAGACCCAAAGACACCTTGACAATAGGCACTAAGTGTGTGTTTAAAGACAAAGTGGACAAATCTAGAACTATATTAAGAAATAAACATAGACTAGTTACACATGGTTATTGTCAAGAGGAAGGAATAGACTATTAATAAACCTTTTCACTTGTGGCCCAACATGATGCCATTAGAATACTACTAGCTTATCCATCACATCTTAATTTTAAACTTTATCAACTGGATGTCAAAATTGTATTCTTGAACGTTTATATATTTGAGTATATTTTTTTTGAAAAACACCCTAGTTTTATAATTCATCATTTTCCAAATTATGTTTTTAAATTAACAAAACATTTTTATGGTTTAAAATAGGCACCAAGATCTTGGAATGATAGGCTCAACACTTTTCTTATTTCTAAATTTTTTTCTATAGGTATAGTTGATCATACTATTTTCATAAAAATAATTTATAAAGTTGTTTTATTTGTTCAAATATATGTTGATGATATTATTTTTATATCTTAAAAAATTATTTATGTGTTAATTTTTCAAAAATGAATCAAAATGATTTTTAAATGTGTTAAATTGGTGAACTAAAATTCTTTCTTGGATTTAAAATTTTTTAAAATAAGGAATGTATTATTTTAAATCCAAGTAAATATACGAATGATATTTTAAAAAAAATTTAATCTGGATACCAAAAAATATAGTGGTACTCCTATGAGTACAACCTGTAAATTGGATATTGTTGGAGATGGAAAATTAGTGGATCAAACCAATTACAAAGGTATGATTGGTAGTCTTCTTTACTTAACTTCCATACGACCTGATATTAAGTTTAGTGTGTGTATTTGTACTTTTTTTCAAAAAAATCCTAACGAATAACATATTCATTTTGTTAAAATAATTTTCAAATACATCAAATATGCAACTTACTTAGGACTATTCTATCTTAGAGGACAATTGTTTGACTTAGTTAGTTATTCTGATGCTAATTTTAGTGGTTGCAAGTTAGATAAAAAACATACCTATGAAACATGACACTTTTTTGGAAAGTCTCTAGTTTCATGGTGTAGTAATAAACAAAATTATATTGCATTATCTACTATCAAATTTTAATACATAGATACTGGTAGTTTTTGTGCACAAATTTTGTGGATGAAACACACATTACTAGACTATACACTACTGGAAAAAAGGCATATACCCACGGTTCAAAACCGTGGGTATAGCCCCCAAAACCGTGGGTATAGGCTATACCCACGGTTTTGGGAACCGTGGGCTGGAACGTCGTCGGTATAGGTCCCCAGCCTATACCCATGGTTTTCCAAAACCGTGGGTATAGGTGTTCTGCCACCGTGTCAACAAAACATTCCCAATTGCCACGATGTCAATGGCTTTTACCCACGGTTTCAAAACCGTGGGTATAGATCCTAAAATAAAGCCGCATGCGGGTTTCGATCCCACGACCTCCTCACTGCAAAGTACCGTGTCTACCACTACCCTACTATCAATTATGTGTATATATATATATATATTTAGTTAAATATAGTTATATAAACCGTGGGTATATAGGGGAGAACCGTAGGTATAGGACTCCCGCCAAAAAAAAATCTTTCCCGCGGAAAAAAAATTTTTCCCGCGCACACATGGGAAACCTATACCCACGGTTTTTCAAAACCGTGGGTATAGGTTTTTTATCCTATACCTATCCCCACGGTTTTCCTCAAAACCGTGGGGATAGGTATCCCTATACCCGTGGTTCTAGAAAACCGTGGGTATAGGTCAATTTTCAAGACCTATCCCCACGGTTTTGGAAAACCGTGGGGATAGACCCCCCTATGCCCACGGTTTTTGAAAACCGTGGGTACAGGTCTTGAAAATTGACCTATACCCACGGTTTTCCAAAACCGTGGGTATAGGGGTTACATATCCCCACGGTTTTGAGGAAAACCGTGGGGATAGGTTCATTTTCCAGTAGTGATAGTTATCAATTTAGTCTTGTACCTGTAAAATGTGACAACACAAGGGCAATTAAAATTTCTAGTATTCTAGTTTCTCATTCAAGGAAAATTCATATTAATGTAAGAAATTAATTTTTGAGTGATAATTATAAAAAAAGTGATATAAATCTTGAATTCATTAGCACTGAACATCATCTTGATGATATTTTTACTAAGCCTTTAAATTCTAAGAGAACGAGCTACACCAGACATGAGTTGGGGATGATCAATTTTGAGTGACTCACCATTGATGAGTCACCATTGATGACACACCATTGATGAATCATTGTTGATGAATCGCAAGTTGATGACTCGCTGGTTGATGACTCACTGTTTATGACTCATCGTTGATGACTCACTATTAATGACTCGTTATTGATGACTCACCATTGATAACTCACAATTGATGACTCACTGTTAATGACTCACTGTTGATGTCTCACTGGTTTATAACTCACTGTTGAGGACTCACCATTGATGAATCACCGTTAATGACTCATCGTTGATGAATCACTGATTGAAAACTCACTATTGGGACTCACCGATGACCACTCACCATTATAACTCACCATTGTGACTGACTGTTGGTCTTTACTTTGTTATTTTTCTAGTTCAAACTTAAACTCATTATTTTATTTATTTTGGTTTATTTTATTCCACATTTTCAATTTACAATTTTTAAATCCCTAAACGATAAATATTAAATTGATCCAAAATCATTTCTCACTCACTGACTCTCCCAAAACTGAACCCTTCTCTTTCAAACCTCTACTACCATCCTCCTTCAAACCAACCCTTTAAACCCTTCGCAATGGATCACGTGAAGCATATTTCTAAGATATCTTTAGAGTATCATCCTTCAAAGAAGAAAAAGAGTGAGTAAAGTTATCCAGAGCTTGAAAATATTAACCCAAATCTTACCAAAATAATAGACATACCAGAGAAGTAAGTACATGAACAATGGACGTTTTCAAGTAATTCTCTCATTTAGAAAGTGTTATAAGAACCAAGTTGGATGGAGTGGTTCCCCAACAACACACAAACTATCTATCATAAACTAGTTCATGAGTTTTATATATGTGTTGATTTTATTCTTGAGGGAATATAAACACTTTGGATTATGTCAATAATAAATGGAAAAATGATTTCCTTTTATTCTAAGTAGTGGGATGAATGCTTAAGGGTACCTCATGAAAGTATTTTTGATGATTACCAGGGCAGTGATCCTCTTACTAGTGATATTTTCAGTTATGAAATATCCCTTACTAAGTTGGTCATTTGTGGAATTCCATGAATACCTATAGAAATAGAAATGGATGGTGAACTCGAGTTATTATTTAAGTTTATTTAGAATCAAATGTGTCCCAAAAAAGGGGACTTTGCTTCTTGGAAATATCAAGATGTTTATTTTCTATATATGATGAAAGAAGGAAATAGGATTAATTTGTGTAGATAGCTCATGGTCCACATGAGTGATATGATTAAACCTCAATCCATGTTAACTTTCCTATTTTATTCTAAGTTAATTTTTGAAATTCTAAAAGCTAAAGAAGTTTTAAATAAAGGAGAAGAAACTTTAACATCCCAAGTAACTAAAGAATACGACATTTTCATATTTATTAATATTTGTGATTTAAATATTAATTTTAATTTAAAAGGGATTCTATGTTTGTTAGCACACCTGATATGTAACAAATGGTTTCTTTGAAGTCTTACAATTCACACAACGTTGGGTCATACTGAAAAATAATAATATAATATTATTTTAAATGGTAGTTAACACCTAGTCCTTATATTGGAGAGAATGGATATAAATAACAAAAATATGAATATACATGTTTTTTAAATGTTTTTACATTTATCCAACAAAATTTAGAGTCTTAAAATAAGAAAGAAACTGATTTTAAGTATAAATACTCTAATATTCATTAAAAGGTTGATTTACCGCCTTTTGATGGAGAACCCTCATTAAATCTAGTTTTGTTCACTTTTATATATTGTATTTGAAAAAATAAAATTCTTCTTTATAACAGGGACATAAAATTATACTTTGGGTATATTTGTGGTATTTTTCTGATAATGTTCATTTTTTAATGAATAGTGAAAATACTATATTTTAATTCAAAATTGCCATTTAATATAACTTATTCATAAGTTTAGATTATATTTTTATTTGGTTTTAAAGTGTAATTATATTATATTTTTACCATTTAATCCAATTATGGTCATTGGAAGAAATTTCTCTTTGAAAATTGACATAAACAAGTGTCAGTCTTTTGATAGTAATTATTTCTTAAAAACACACTTTTTGTTTTGATAGCGGGAATTAGTTTTAAATTAATTTCTGCCACTTATGTGTTTTGAATTTGGAAAAATATATTCCATATTAATAATCAGTAGGTCCAAATTGTGTAAAAAGAGAACTTTTATTTTTAGACATTTTGAATATTTACTTCAGTAAATATTTTATTTACATTAGTTAAAGGGTAAATCTGGTAAATAAGGGTAAAAATAAAATTATAATAACATTAAATTACCCTAAAATGTATCCTAATCCTATTTTTTGATACATATCTGACCATGTTCATCCTTGGGTTGATTTTGTGACCCCATGGAGCCACATGGGAGTGATAATGACACTTTATATTAATTAATTTAAAGTAAAGACAAAAATGACTTAAACATATATCTTTTAGTAAATCAATACTTACATGGGATTATATAAGTTATATTTTCAACGTTAAATATTAATTTTAAATCTAAAAATATTTCCTACATCATGGTAATTTTTTATAATTTTCATACATCAAATAAATAAAAATATTTATGACACAATAATGATGCAGTGTTTACCTCATTAATTAATGATTTAAATAAATAAGATTATAAAGATTAAAAAAATATCCAAAACATGCCCAATTCTTATTGGATGATTTTATTTCGATCATGAGTCATCTTATCTTCTACTTGAATGAGTTTTGGATGTTTTGAAATTGAAAATCATTATATAATAAAATAATATTTTCACACTTTCCTAAAGAGCCCCTCCTCCCCCTTATAAAAATCCATCACATATAACCCATTCCTCACACTTATCAAGCCCCTTGTATCATCCAGAATATTCCCAATTAATCTCCATAAATCCCTCTTCACCTCCTAGAAGCCTTCCACTAGGCAGAAGGCAATTCAAGTAAACCTTTTGGTTCAAACCAAAAGGAGATACCTGATTTAAAGGTAACATCTTCCCTTAATTTATTCTGTTTTATTTTACTTCTCCAACCCCCTAAACTCTTTTTATAAATTTATTTTATAAAAACATAAGTATACTAAATATTCAAGGTTGTTTTTATGATAATTATTCAAACTAAACTTACACACACCTCCATTTAATGGGTAAATAACATATTGTTTCTGTGGATGACAAACTAACGCCTCACGAAACGATGATTGTTAAATATTCTCCTACCACCTCTTATGGTGGAAATTAAGATGGAACTGTATTTATATGTGATATATATTATATTTATATTGTTTCTATGCTTTTTTTTATTTATATAATACCTTTATGGTTTTCTATAGTGGGTAAATACGATAATTTCATTTGAGGAAGTGCGGACTACCGCCCCCTCAAAGTGATATGACTCATTCATACCATACGTGGAACGTATAAAGGATGGAGTTAATGAAATTATATATGGTATTATACTTGAATTATAATATACATATTTATCATTAAGTTCTCATTCCATTAAATATGAAATATAAATGAAAGTAGCGTTCATGCGTACATACGGCTTACCGTCTCCAAGAACGGTGCATTTATTTTCTTACCTCCAAATGATATGCCCTATTATAAATACATATATATACTAGATATATATGATATATATGATATCTAAATCATTAATATAATTCTGGAGATACTGGTATTTTGACCACATGGACAATTTATATTTATAACAAGTTCATTTTTAACTCAAGTTCCAAACATCGAAAAAATGTCCGATATGAACTCAAATAATTAAATAATTGTTATGGAAAGGTAATAATTGGTATAAAAGGAATAATAAACTTGAAAAATATTCTTAAGAAAGTATAAATTAACTTTATTTTATTATTCAGGAGATTATAGAACGATCGAGTCAAGTCAGACATGAGGTAAGGGACTTTATCTCAATCTCCTTTCATTGAGGCATATTTTGTTTTATACATGACTTTCTTTTATACAGTGTATAAAAACCATTGAATTCTCATTTCATTACAAAAGTAATCTTTTCCTATGAGGCTTTTTACTAAATGAAAAAAAGGAATGTTTCTTTTTAACGTAAGTGGTGATAATGACCTTTTCCACCGCCACGAGTATTATTTGATCTTTGGCTTCCTTAACAAGCTCTAATATTTTTAAAAGGAAAATAAATACAATATACTCTTTTACGTATTTTGGTATTGAAAATGGTTTTGATAATTGTAACGTCCCGGTTCCGAAAGCCACCCAGAGGTGCCCCATGCCGGGTTCTCCATATGACCTCAAGCATATTTCTCCAAGCCCCAAAGGTTACCGACTAGCAGTGAGGGCCTTGGTAAGTTATTGGGGAAACTATTCCTTCATTTGGTAAGGTATACAAAGAAAAGAAATTAATAGTAAATAGCGGACGTAGTAAACAATACTCAACAACTAAAATTAAATAGAGGAAGAAATGAATATATAGTAATGATGATAATGATGCAGTAGGTACAAGTATCTAAGGAATGCAGCCAACACAACAACGTGCTGAAATACAAGTAAAAACAAAGTACTAAAATAATAGCAACTCCTACAGCATCGCAAGCCTAATCTTGGTCCCTTGCTCTCCAGCTCCAAGCAATCAAGTAACAGAAGTCGAAGGGCACTTGCCCTTATCTATACCTACAACAAAAAAGTCTGCTTTGGCCCAAAAGCATGGCCCAAATAGGGTGTGGGATACGATCACAGTAGGAAATAACCCAAAGATCTGTGCCTAACAGTCAATGAATACAAGGAAAGTAAAATTGCAGGAAGCAGTAAACAGAGAAGCACACAGCAGCTACAATCCACAGTTCTATCATATAAAGTACACAAGTAAACAACCAACAACAAGTAGAATATAGGTAATCCTATGGGTAGTTCTCACAGCCTAACCACTATGGTTCAACCAACAAGTACTAGCAACCCTCTAGGGGGCACACACTGTCTCACCCCTCTTGTTCAGCTAAGAGTAGACTTTCTGAGGAAGCACTCACTGTTAATTCCCCCTATAGTCTCGTATCATAATAAAGGCTCTCTGGGGAAGCACTCAACATCTCATTTCCCCTATGGCCTGCGTCGAGGAACTACAAACTCTCTGAGGAAGCACTCATCGTCAATTGCCCCTGTGGTCTCGCATCGTATTAAAAGACACTCTGGAGAATCCCTTACGTCCATTCTCTCTATGGTCTACTACACTAGGTTCTCACAGTCCAGTGTGAAATAAACATGCATAGCACGCGTATCGGCCCAAGTAAACCTCAATAACTACTTGGCTATAAATCTAAGGCACAACTGCAAAATAGTACAATAGTTCTACTATCCTACAAATAGACATGAAAACTGGAAAAACAACTAATAAGAAAAATATGTAAGGCGAAGCACAAGAATATAGTATAGATTTTTCAATTTTTCAAGCAATGATCTCTACTCAAGAAATCAAGCAAAGCAGACAAACAACAGGGGCAAAATAGGAAACCCACAATTCCTCGTTCAATAGAATTGGTGGAATTTGCAAAAAATATTCACAGTCTTCTGATGGAAAGGCACAAACCACCTACCTTGGTGCTAGGAGATCGATAAACGTGAACCATGATGATTGATTCCCCTTATAACATCAGAGATCTGAGAAAATGCCAAAACATCTCAACCCACGATAACTTGGAAACGAGGAGGAAACATGGAACAAGGATAAAGCAGAAGAGAGAACTCACCGCTATGATTCCAACGCAATCAATAGTGATCGATTCAGAGAACAGATGCAGGAACGGAATCTCGTCGAAGATCTGTGGATTCCCAGCGCTCTCGGACAGAGAAGATGGAGAAGAAGAGCTTTTCATCGATTAGGCACGACCCCAGTCCTTTTAATGAAAAAAAGTACACTGAATGTACTTTTAGAGTACACATCATGTACTAGGTTTTTTCGTACTCCGCTTTAAGTGGCCTCCACGTCACCCCTACACCCCGTGTGTGTGGCCCGAGCACGGCCAGCACATGGTTTCGAGCCGTAAAAAAGTACACGACGTGTACTCAGAAAGTACATTGCGTGTACTTTAAAAATTACCAGAAACTCCATTTTTCTCAAAAACTGCCAAAAAGGAAAGACATACCTGAAATAAAGATCTGGTTTCGTACAAACTTCCCCCCTTAAAGAAATTTGTCCCAGAATTTCTCTAGCGAGGTGTGGAAGAAGAAACCCCGAACAGCTTCGTCCACTGCGATCGTACATCGGCCTCCCTTTCCCATGTATCTTCATGTACTCGCCCTTGCTACCATAGCACCCGTACTAAAGGAATAGACTGCCCACGGAGAACCTTCGTACTATGATTGACAATCCGGATAGGATGCTTCTCAAATGATGCATCCACTTTGAGTTCAACTTCATCGGGCTGAAAGATATGAGACGGTTCTGAAAAGTAACTTCAGAGCTGGGAGACATGGAAGACGCCGTGCATAGATTGGTACCTATGAGGTAGCTAAAACCGATAGGCGACCAGCCCAACTCTCTCCAAAACCTCAAACGGCTCGACGTACCATGGTGAAATATTACCCTGTCTCTGAATCCTCTTGTGTCCCATCCTCGGTATGGCACGTAGGAAAACCTGATCCCTGACCTCAAATTCCATAGGTCGTCTCCACTGATCAGCATAAGACTTCTACTACGACTGTGTTGTATCCATCCCTTTCCGAATCAACTCTATCTGCTCTGAGGTCTCCTGAACAAGATGAGGTCCCAGCAAAGCTGCCTCTCCTGCCTCCAGCCAGCATAAGGGTGATCAGCATGACCTACCGTACAAATCCTCGTAAGGTTCCATCTATATAGTCTCCTGAAAACTGTTGTTGTTGGTGAACTCAACAAGAGGAATATTCTTCTCCCAAGAACCACCAAAGTCTAGAATGCAAGATCGGAGCATGTCCTCAAGCACCTGGATTGTACGCTCGAACTGACCATCTGTCTGGGGATGGTATGTCATACTCAAAAGTACTTGTGTACCCAATGCCTTCTGAATCCCCTTCTAGAACCGAGACGTAAAGCGTGCATCCCTGTCTGAGATGATGGAGTGTGGAACTCCGTGCAGACGTACAATCTCTCGGATGTACAGTCATCCCAGATCATCAACACTGAAGGTCTCCTTTATTGGTAAGAAGTGAGAAACCTTCGTAAGCCTGTCGACAACAACCCAAACAGCATCATTCCCTCAAGGCAACCTTGGAAATCTGGTCATGAAGTCCATCGCGACATCGTTCCACTTCCACTCCGGAATGGGTAACTGTTGTAAAAGGCCTGCTAGTCGCTGATGCTCTGCCTTCACCTGTTGACAAGTAGAACACCTTAAGACGAAACCTACAACATCTCTCTTTATACCCGGCCACCAGTACTGGCGATGAATATCCCGATACATATTGGTGATGCCAGGATGATCTTCCCAAACTGAGGAATGGAAATCCCGCATCATCTCCTCGCGTATGTCTGATGGCACGCATACACATCCCTGGGAATGCAAGATCTCATCCTCTCCCACTTTCCATCTAGGAAGAGGGTCCTCTTCTGACACACTCACCCACAGGACTAAGCCTTCTAGGTCTAATAGCTGCCTCATTCTTACCCGATCAAGTAGTGTAGAGGTAACAGCTACAGAAGATAGAAAAGTCTATCTCTATCTGTCGTGCACCTCCAGATGCAGAGAATATATCCATAAGCTACCACTCACTTCTGGCCTCCTGAACTACCTGAATCTATGTTCTCCTGCTCAATGCATCTGCCACTGTGTTGCCCTTTCCCGGCATATAAGCAAGCTCGAAATTGAAAGACTGAAGATACTCGACCCACCTATGTCATTTCAGATTCAGATCATGCTGAGTGAAGATATACTTGAGACTCTTGTGGTCGGTGAAAACCACAAAGTGCTCTCCCATAAGGTAATACCTCCAACAACGTAAGGCATGGACAACAGGTGCCAACTCCATATCATGCGTCGGGTAGTTCCTCTCATGTGGCCTCAACTACCGAGACCCGTACGCAATGACTCCATCTCCCTGCATAAGCACAGCACCCAGCCCGATGCCTAAAGCATCACAATAAACAGTGTAGCTCTTGCCTAGATCTGGCAAGACTAGTATCGGTGCTGACATCAACTATCCCTTTATCTACTAAAAGGATGACTCGCAAGAATATGACCATAAGAACTTCTCCCCCTTCTTGGTCAGACCTATCAAAGGCGCTGCTACGTGTGAAAAGTCCTGAATAAAGTGTCTGTAGTATCCAGCCAACCCTAGGAAGCTCTGTACCTCAAAAACATTCTTCGGATCATCCCAGGAAACTACAGCTCTCACTTTCTCTGGGTCCACAGATACTCCTGCCTCGGAGATGACGTGACCCAAGAAGTGAATCTGATCCATCCAAAAGTGGAACTTCGAGAGTTTATCATAAAGTCGATGCTCTCTCAGTGTACTCAGAACAATCTCAAGATGGTTAGCATGGTCATGTAAAGTGTGAGAGTACACCAAGATATTGTCCATGAAGACCATGAAAAAGGAGTCCAAGTAAGGATGGAACACTCGGTTCATTAGAACCATGAAAACTGATGGCACATTCATGAGACCGAATGGCATAACCGTATACTCATAGAGACCATACCTACTCCTGAAGGCTATCAGAGGTATATCTGATGGTCTAACGCACAACTGATGAAAACTAGACTTTAAATCGATCTTTGAGAACACCCAGGATCCTCGAAGCTGATCGAAAAGGTCATTAATCCTAGGTAGGGGGTACCGGATCTTGACTGTGAACTGGTTCAGCTTCCGATAATCCACACAGAGCCAAAGGGTACTGTCCGCCTTCTTCGCAAACAATACAGGCGAACCCCAAGGAGAAGTACTGGGTCGGATGAAACCCTTTTCCTGCAACTCCTCCAACTTCTTCTTCAGCTCCTACAACTCAGGTGTAGCCATCCTATAGGGAGGAATGGACATCGGTGTCGCTCCTATCATGAGCTCAATAGAGAAGTCCACCTCACGCTCCAGAGGAAATCCTAAAAAGTCCTCTGGAAAGACATCCCTGAAATGATCCACCACTAGAGGAAATTCCAACTGTGAAGTCCCCTGGTCATCCAGATAAAGAATAGAAATCTAGGCCGTCACCCTTCCTAGACCATGATGCTCGAGTCCTGCTTGACTCGCCTGAACATCCCATTCACCTCTATGAAGAAAAGATTCACTCTCTAGTGAAATGAAACTTACCCTGTGGAGATAACTGTAGACGACTGCCTGGAAGGGAACCAACTAGTCCATCCTGAGAATGAAATCATAGCCTGTCATCTATAGGACATAGAGATCCCATAAGAAACGATACACTGCAACCTCGAGAGGGAACTCTCTACACCGACGTACACTAGATGTCCTTGTCCCCAAAGGTGTGTCTAGTGTTAATGAGTCGGCAGAAGAAAAGATACAGAGCCCAAGGCTCTCCACGACAGCAATAGAGATAAAGTTATGCATAGCACCAGTATCAAAAAGAGCTGAAGATAAAACTAAGTCTACTAAAATCGTACCTCAAATGGCAGAAGGTATGGGATCCTGCTCCTGATAGGTCTGTTCCAAGGTGAAAGACTGGCCTCCACCATGACCCTGCGACCCTGCCTGACCACTCTGAGTTGATCCACCCTTCTGACGCTGAAATATTGGTGGTTGACTGCCACAACCTCGACCTCCACCTTGGCCCAAACGGCCGGAAGAACTCCAGTTCCCCGACTGGTGAGAAACTGGTGGTGCTTCTCCTGAACAAGGAGACATAGAAGAACTCTCGTCACCAACTGCTGGTGAGAAAACCTGGCAGAAATGATGAAGGTGACCCATCTTGCCGTAAGATCGGCACTCCACGGGGTCTCTTTGACACTACGACCTCGTGTGTCCTGACCGGCCACACTGGTAGCATATCACCTAGCTGCCTGATGATGCATCTCACTTCATTGGATCACTGCGTGTAGACTCCCTACGGCGCTTCTTGCTGTCCTCTAGAGGAAAACTAGCTCTGGAAGCATAACCGCCCGGGCTCACAGCTCCGAAGTCTCTCAGATGGCACTCTAAAATCAGTGCTTGGTTGACGATGGAAGTGATGGATGTTAACTGGAAGAGATTCACCTACGAGCGTATCTCCCGCCTAATACCATCCTCAAACTTCATCGCTAAGAACATCCCATACCCACTCTAGAGAGGTCTGAAACACCGCAGCTCGGTGAAACGAGAGGAATACTCCATGACAGAAAGATTACCCTACTCTAGACTCATGAACTCTCGGGATCGATCGGCCCTCAGGGTCTCTGGATAGAAGTAGTCATAGAACATGCGCTGGAACTCCTCCCAAGCCATAACCTGCTGATGACCCGCCTGTGAGATCATGTCCCACCACCTCTTGGTGGAGTCTCGGAGAATGTAGGTAGCGAGCTTGACTTGCCTCTCAGGAGGTGTCTTTAGATGCTTGAAGGTAGTTAGCATGGCTTCCGGACCTAACTCTGCAGCTTGTGGTCCTCCTTCCCCCAAGAAAGTAGGAGGATGTTGCTGCTGGAAAACCCACATCAAGTCTTCCATAGACGTGGAAGGAGGATGTGCTCCCTAAAAGGTCTGCATCATCCTCATAAAACCTTCCCTGAACTGCGCATCAGTTCCTGCAACTGGTATGATAGCTGGTGCCAAGGTTGGCCCGATCGGAGGATCGGTAGGAAGTCCCTGATCAGCCATTTCTGGCATCTGATCACTGTCTGACAACTGACGTACAACTGGAGGATGTCTCGGAGGCATAGCTTTGAAAGGTCAAAAGCATTCATTATATTAGAAAAAAAAGGAAAGAGAAAAAAGGAGTACAAAAAGGAAACAGGATAAGGAAACACTCTATATTTACAAAACAATACTACACGACATGTATAAACTCTACACGGTGTGTACTTAACTCCAATTAACTGCCCGTGTCTCCTTGCAAGGCTAACCCACATGGTATTCTTAAACTAAGACTACACAGCGTGTTCCAAGTGGACACGGCGTGTAGTAGGAATGCTTTCAATGACCTGTGTTGTTAGTTACACGGCCGGCCACACGGCTAAGACTACAGGGCGTGTTCTGAACAAACACAATGTGTACTTGAAGATTTACCGAACCCGTGTTGTTGGAAACACGGCTGACCCTTACACGGCGTGTTCTGAACAAACACGGCTTGTATAGGATATGATGAAATCATCTCGTGTTTTTCGTTACATGGCCGGGTACTGAGAACAAGGATACACGGTGTGTTTATACATAATACAGCATGTATGACACGTTCTTCCCCGACCTGTGTTGTTCGTTACACAGTCAGTTACACGCTCACTACTACATGGAGTGTATCCACTTTACACTGCGTGTTCTTGGAGATTTTTTCACAACCTGTGTTTCTGCTCACACAGTCAGTGACATGGTTTAAAACTACACGGTGTGTATATATAAAGTACATGTCGTGTATTCTGGGTTTTTCTGGGTAGTAGCTCTGAAACTGAACCGAAGACCAGAAAACATTGAAAAACGAGAAAAAAGGTGCAAAATTCCAATTTTTGAGGGCTCATACTCCCCACAAATCAAATCTTGGTGTCCATTTAAGCAAATTATGATACAAAAAATCCCCTAACAATCAACAGATATTCTAACAAAGCATCTATCACAACAGCATGCATAATCTACATAAGGTCCATCACAACAACATGCAATTGCTAATGCACCCTAGATGACATGACAAGAATGCATGGAATGTGATTTATAACAAGTGCATATATGATGCATGACATGTCATACACTCATCTCATCGGGTTGTGACAGAAATAGAACTAGAACAGCAACAACAATGAAAACACAATCATGTGAATCACTCTAGGTGAAATCATATCAACCGTAAAATCTTAAAACCAGAAAACTGTAATAATCGAGGTAGTATGGATTTTCCCTGTACACGAGTTAGCTACTTCCGAGCACAGATTAACACCAAGTACCGAATCCTTTCTATCCCTAGCTAAATGCTCAAAATAGTAAATCAAGAGAAAAGAACTCCTCTGATACCACTTTGTAACGTCCTGGTTCTGGAAGCCACCCAGAGGTGCCTCATGCCTGGTTGGCCACATAACCTCAAGCGCATTTCCCCAAACACCAAAGGCTTTCGACTAGTAGCGAGGGCCTTGGTAAGTTATTGGGGAAACTATGCCCTCATTTGGTAAGATATACAAAGAAAATAAATTAATAGTAAATAGTGTAAGTAGTAAACAATACGCAACAACTGAAACTAAAAAGCAGAAGTAATGAATATATAGTAATGATGATAATGATGCAGTAGGTACAAGTATCTAAGGAAGAAAACAGAAAAACGTGATGAAATACAAGTAAAAACAAAGTACTAAAATAACAGAAACTCCTGCATCATCGCAAGCCTAAGCTTGGTCGCTTGCTCTCCAGCTCCAAGAAATCAAGTACTAGAAGTCGAAGGGTGCTTGCCCTTATCTATACCTACAACAACAATGTCTGCTTGGGCCCAAAAGCATGTCCCAAATAGGGTGTGAGATACAATCCCAGAAGGCAATCAGCCAAAGAACTTTGCCTAACAGTTAATGAATACAATGCAAGTAAAAGTGCAGGAAGCAGTAAACAGAGAAGCACACAGCAGCTACAATCCACAGTTCTAGCATATAAAGTACACAAGTAAACAACCAACAACAACAAGAATAAAGGTAATCCTCTGGGTAGCTCTCATAGGCTAACCCCTATGGTTCGACCTACAAGTACTAGCAACCCTCATGGAGGCACACACAGTCTCACCCTTCTGGTTCAGCTAAGAGTAGACTTTCTGAGGAAGCACTCACCGTCAATTCCCCCTATAGTCTCGTATCGTAATAAAGGATCTCCGGGGAAGCACTCAACGTCTCATTCCCCCTATGGCATGCGTCGAGGAACTACAGACTCTCTGAGGAAGCAATCATCGTCAATTCCCCTTGTGGTATCACATCGTATTAAAAGAAACTCTAGAGAATCCCCTACATCCATTCTCCCTCTAGTCTACTACACTAGGTTCTCACAGTCCAGTGTGAAATAAACACGCATAGCACATGTATCAGCCCAAGTAAACCTCAAGAACTACATGGATATCAATCTAAGGCACAACATCATAACAGTACAATAGTTCCAATATCCTACAACTAGGAATGACAACTGAAAAAATGCCTAGTAATCAAAACATGAAAGGAGAAGAACAAGAATATAGAATACATTATCCAATTTTTCAAGAAATGATCTCTACTCAAGAAATCAAGAAAAGCAGAAAAACAATAGGGGAAAAGTAGGAAACCCACAATTCCATGTTCAATGGAATTAGTGGAATTTGCACAAAATATTCACAAACTTCTAACGGAAAGGCAAAAACCATCTACCTTAGTGCTAGGAGATTGATAAACATGAACCACGCTGATTGATTCCCCTTAGAACGTTGGATATCTGATAAAACACCAAAAAATGCTCAACCCATGATAACTTGGAAACGAGGAGGAAACATGGAACAAGGATAAAGAAAAAAAGAGAACACACCACTGTGATTCCAACGCAATCAACGGAGATCAATTCAGAGACCGGACGGAGGAACGGAAGCTCATTGAAGATCTGCAGATTCCCGACGCTCTCAAACGAAGAAGCTAGAGAAGAAGATCTTTTAATCGATTAGGCGCAACCCCGGTCCATTTAATGAAAAAAACGTACACGGCGTGTACTTTTAGAGTACACGGCGTGTACTAGGTTTTTCCATACTCCGCTTTAAGCAGCCTCCACGTCGCCCCTACACCCCATGTGTGTGGCCCGGGCACGGCCAGCACAAGGCTTCAAGCCGGAAAAGAGTAAGCGGAGTGTACTCAGAAAGTACATGGCGTGTACTTCAAAAATTTTCAGAAACTCCATTTTTCTCAAAAACTCCCGAAAAGGAAAGACATACCTGAAACAAAGATTCAGGTTCTTATAATAATGGATTTGTTATGTCAATATATTTAAATTATATATTGTGATTGAAATGTGGAAATATTATCTTTTCTTTATGTTTGTTTTATGTGTTATTTATATGTTATGGTTCTTGGGAATTGTTTACGTATACAGGCAGTTTCGTGATAAACCTAAGGTGGGTGAGCCCAAGATAGCTCTTCAATGCATTGGGTAATGTAACGGAGGTAAATGTGAATGTTTATCCTAAGAGATTTAGGAAATATACTGTGATGGGTATTCTAAATGTAACTCCCTATGTAGCTGTGAAAGCTACAACGTAAGTATGTTATGGATGCCACAAGTTACATTTATGTTTTATGATTTCTATGTGTTATTCATAAATATTATGATTTCATGAGGTATGAGATTATGCTTGATATATATTTATGGACTAATGTTATATTTCTTTATCTTATAACCCTTACTAAGAATTTTATACTCATCCCAAGTTTTGAAATGTTTTTTGTAGGACTTAAAGAAGAATTGGGTCAAGGATGGGATCAAAGAAAATTCATGCTGTCTAAAACATGGAACTAGACATGACTCTTTATTTCAATAGTTTTTTTATTTTATGAAAAAAATAGAAACTAAGTAGAATTTTCTACTTTGTAATTTTTGGGATGTAATGTAATAGTTATGGCCTAATTCTCTAAAACTCTAAACCTGAAAATATTTTCAATGTGAATTATTCATTTAATTCAATATTACATAATTTTGTAAGGTCGGGTCCTTATAGTTGGTATCAGAGGTTGATTTAAAAAACTTTAGGCGTTAGGATATTGTTAAATTAATATCCATAAATTATTTTTAGTTTATGTAATGATTGAAATGATATAGCATTTACATATTACCATGTTGCTTCGCGTAAGATATTTCTGTGTTCAGAATGGTTTTCTGCAGTGGAAATAGGGCAGCTATGATGGGACGACATCAGGAGGAAGACAACCTTCCAAATTAGAATCTAGAGATGGTCTTAATCGGAACTGAATAGTTTTTTTCAATGATGGTATAGTTGAATCAGGCTATAAATGGTGGTGGTATACATGCACAAGATCATCCGGAACAACCACAGAGGAACATGTTAGTAGTGAAGCATTTCATGAGGCAGCATCCCCCATCATTTAGAAGATCATTTGACCCTGTGCTAGCTGAAGGGTGTATTAAAGCACTATAGAAGATTTTTGATGTCATGGGATGTTCATAACATAAAAAGTTTTGTCTTGTTGTTTACCTTTTTGAAGGTGAATTCAATCAGTGGTGGTCGATGGTGAAAAATATCAGGGATAGTGAGGAAATTGATGCTCTTGATTGGGATGAATTCAAAGGTATGTTTCTTGAGAAATATTTTCCTAAGGTGGTTCATCTTAGGATGGAAAAACAATTCCTAAAATTGAGTTAGGGAAATGAATCAATGGCTGCTTATGAAGCAAAATTCACTCGACTGGCCAGGTATGCTCCAAATTTCATATGAGATCTTGATAGTAAAGTTAACAATTTTTACTCAGGATTAAATCCAAAGTATCAAAGGGTTTTAGATTCTCGTGAGTTCAAAAGTTATGAAAAACTTGTTTGATGTGTATAGAAGGTGGAAATGGAGTTTGTTGATGATCAGGTGTTCTTTGAAAAATAATATAATAAGAGGTCAAGGTGGTAGACGAAAGGGAATAACTCTTCAAAAAAGTTTTATGGTTAGAAAATTAAGTTTATAGTTTGTGAAAATTGTTGTAAAAATCATGATGGGGAATGTATTTTTATTTCCAGTAAGTGTTACTGATGTAGTAAAATGGGACATAAGCCTCGTAATTGCACTGAAAAAGATCAGGGTAATGGTAAGACAAAATCTGATTTATAGTCAGTAAAATGTTTTATGTGAAATGAAATCGGCCATTATGCAAATGAGTTTCCAACGAAGAACTCAACTGAGGGAAAGAAGCTAGACTACAAGAAGAACAGGGTGGTGAAATCCTTTACAAATACTTCAGCAGATGTGGGGAAATCAAATGAAGTAGTATCAGGTACACTGTTTGTTTGTTCAGATTATGCCAATGTGTTGTTTGATTTAGGGTCTACAAACTCTTTCATTTCTGATATGTTTTCTAGTAAATTGGGAATTCCATATCAAGATATGAACCCTAAACTTATGGTAAAAACATCGGGGGTAAATGGTGAGACAAAAAAGAAAACATAAGAACCTTCATGTCCTTGTGTGTAGAAAGAATTTACCTGAAAACCTTATTGTTTTGCCTCTAGTATAGTTTGATGTTATTTTGGGTATGGATTGGATTTCTGTTTATCATGATAAGATTGACTATAGATCTAAATAGGTTTCTTTTCAGAAAGATTTTCAATTTTTATACAAGAATAAACCTTTAATTTTGATAACATATCAGAAATATGAGAAACTAGTAAAAGATGGAAATGAATGTTACCTTGCACATATTGTTGAAAACAAAGGAACTGTTCAGATTAATGATGTGTCAATGGTAAATGAGTATCTTGATATTTTTTTGATGAGTTTTCTGGTATTATACCTGATTGGGAAGTTGAATTTGCTATTGACTTAGTTCCTGATGCTAAGCTAATTTCAAAACCCCCTTATTGAATGGCTCAAATTGAACTTTTAGAGTTAATGAAGAAATTACAGGAGTTATTAGATAAATGCTTCATTTGACCTAGCACATCACCATGGGGGGATCCTATCTTGTTTTTTTTTAAAGAAAGATGGTTCAATGATACTTTATATTGATTATAGATCATTGAATATCATCATTGTTAAGAACAATTATCCTTTGCCTCATATCGATGATTTGTTTGATCATCTCGAGGGAGCTAAGTATTTTTTGAAGATTGATTTGAGTTCAGGGTACCATCAGTTGAAAGTAAAGGAAGCTGACATTCCAAAGACTGCTCTTCATACTAGATATGTCCATTATGAATTTTTAGTTATTCCTTTTGGGTTAACCAATGTACATGCTATATTCATGGATCTTATGAATAGAATTTTCCATGAGTTCTTGGATAAGTTTTTGGTTGTATTAATTGATGATATTTTGATTTATTCTAAAAGTAAATAAGATCATGAAAGTCATTTAAGGGTTGTCTTGAAAACTTTAAAAGAAAAGAAACTGTTTGGGAAATTCAGCATGTGTGAGTTTTGGCTACAAAAAATTTCTTTCTTTGGTTAAATTGTTTCAAAAAATGGAACAATTGTTGATCCTGCTAAAACAAAAGTTGTTGAAGAATGTCCAAGACCCAAAAATATAACTCATATTCATAGTTTTCTTGGATTAGAGGGTTATTACCATAATTTTGTTGAAAATTTTGTATAGTTATCTATCCCAATGACTAATTTAACTCGAAAAGGTGTTAAGTTAATTTGGAAAAAAGAATGTGATGATTGTTTTCATGAATTGAAAAGAATATTGGTGAATGCTCTAGTTTAGCCACTGACTTCCAGAAATGGTGAGTTTTTTTATCTATAGTAATGCTTATTTGAAAGGACTTGGTTGTGTCCTTTTTCAAAATGATCAGTTAATTGTTTATGTTTCACGTTATTTGAAACCTCATGATTTAAATTACCGTACACATGATTTGGAATTAGCTTCTTTTTTGATTTAAAAATTGAGAGGCATCATCTGTATAGAGTAAAATGTGAAATATATGCTTACCACAAAAGTTTGAAGTATATATTCACTCATAAATAATTAAACATGAGACAGGGGAGATGGTTGGAATTAATCAAGGATTATAATTGCACAATTCATTACCATCCACGAAAAATAAAATAAAGTGGAAGATTCTTTTAGTTGAAAAAGTAATGCTTCATTAACCATGCTGCGTTTGTAATAATATCATTTGTTTTTTATTTGATGAACTTTGGCATAGAAGTTGTTGGTGCAGAAAATTCCTCTATTTTGTTTCAAGTGTTAGTGAAACCATCTCTATCAAACAGAATTAAGAAAGTGTAGAAGGAAGATAGTGAGTTGTAAAAAAAAGGTAGAGTTGGTTCATAAGGGTAAGTTTCCTAATATTAACATTCATAATGATTTTTTTTAGGTTTGGGAAGAGATTATGTGTGCCTTGTGATTCACAATTGAAGAATGAGTTGTTATGTGAAGTTTATAGTTCTTCATTTTCAGTTCATCCTGGTAGTACTAAGATATACATAGATCTTCAGGAGTATTACTAGTGGGATGGAATGAAAAGATAAATTTTTTATTTTACTGTGAAGTGTTTTAATTTACAATAGGTTAAAGTAGAGTGGCAGTTTTCAAAAGGGATGCTTTAGTCTTTATCAGTGCCAGAGTGGAAATGGGAAAATATATCCATGGACTTCGTAATGGGATTACCAAAGACATCTCGAGGTAATAATGAAATCTGGGTTATTGTTGATCGATTGAATAAATCTTCTCATTTCCTTCCTATTAGAGATACTTTTTCTCTAGATCAACTTTCTCAGTTGTATGTTAAATAGATAGTTAGGTTTCACGGTGTTCCCCTCTCCATTGTATCTTATCGTGATCCCAAGTTTACTTCTAACTTTTGGAAAGGCCTTCAAAAGTTGTTAAATACTAAATTAAATTTTAGCACAGCTTTTCATCCTCAATTAGATGGGCAGTCAGAACGAACAATTCAGACCTTGGAGGATATGTTACATGCTTGCTCAATGGAGATGTTGGGACCAACATCTTTCTTTGGTTGAATTTTCTTATAATAAAAGTTTTCATTTCAGTATACAGACAGCTCCATTTGAGGCATTATATGGGAAGCGGTGTCGAACTCCAGATTTTTGGGATGAAGTAGGTGAAAGGAAGTTTATGGGACCAGAGTATGTAGAAGAGATGGCAGAAAAAGTTCAGTTGATTCAGAAGCACCTGAGAATAGCTCAGAGTAGGTAGAAAAGTTATGTGAATAACCGGAGGAAGGATCTTTATTTTGAGGTAGTTCATCATGTCTTTCTCAAAGTTTCTCCATAGAAAAGTGTGATGTGTTTTGGTATGAAGAGAAGGTTGAGTCTGAGGTTCATTGGACCTTATGAAATTCTGGATAAAGTTGGGTCAGTTGCATATAGAGTGGCTTTACCTCCAAGTTTATCCCAGGTACACAATGTTTTTCATGTTTCAATGTTGAGAAATTATATGCCAGATTCATCTCATGTTTTGATCCCAGAGGTAGTTCAGCTGGAAGAGAATCTATCTTATGAGGAACAACCAGTCCAAATTCTTGACTAAAGAGAGAAAGTGTTGTGGAATAAGGTAATTCATCAGGTAAAGGTTTTGTGGAAAAAACCATATGGTTGAAGAGGCAATGTGGGAATCTGAAAATTCTATGAGGGATAAATACCCCCACTTATTTGATAAGTGAATAGAACTGCAGGGATGTAATTCCCAAAAGGGGGAAGGATGTAACATCCTAGGTAAATAAAGAATATGACATTTTCATATTTACTAATATTTTTCATTTAAATGTTAATTTTAATTTAAAGTGGATGCTATGTTCGATAGCATACCCGATACGCAACAATGAGTTTCTCTGAAATCATACGTTGCACACAATGTTGGGTCATACTAAAAAATTTAATATAATATTATTTTAAATGGTAGTTAAAACCTAGCCGTTGTACTGACAAGAATGGACAGAACTAACTACAATATGAATATATATGTTTGTTAAATGTTTTTACATTTATCCAATAAATTTTTTAGGCTTAAAATAACAAAAAATCCAATTTTAAGCATAAATACTCTAATATTCATTAAAAGGTTGATTTAATACCTTTTGATAACGAACCTTCTTTAAATATAGTTTTAGTCACTTTTATATGTTCTATTTGAAAAAATAAAATTCTTCTTTAGAATAGTGACATCAAAATTTTCTTTGTGTAAATTTTTTTATTTTTCTGATAATTATAATTTTTTAATGAATAGTGAAAATACTATATTTTAATTCAAAACTCTCTTTTAATCTAATTTAATTATAAGGTTAGATTAACTTTTTAATTGGTTTTAAAGTATAATTATATTATGTTTTTACCATTTAATCTAATTTTGGTCTTTGTAAGTAATTTCACTTTGAAATTGTACATAAACAAGTGTCAATGTTTTGATAGTTATTATTTCTTAAAAACACGCTTTTTGTTTTGACAGCGGGAATTAATTTTAAATTAATTTCTACCACTTTTGTGTTTTTAATTTGGAAAAATTCATGACATATTTGGAATCAGGAGTTTCAAATTGTGTAAATAGGTAACTTTTATTTTTAGACATTATGAATATTTACTTCCGTAAATATTTTATTTACCATGGTTAAAGGGTAAATCTGGTAAATAAGAGTAAAAAATAATATTATAATAATAAAAAATTACTCTAACATGTGTCCTAATCTTATTTTTTGATACATTTACGACCATGGGAATCCTTGGGTCGATTTTGGGACCTCATGGAGCCACATGGGAGTGATAATGACACTTTATATTAATTAATTTAAAGTAAAGACAAAAATGACTTAAACATATATCTTTTAGTAAATCAATTCTTGCATGGGGTTATATAAGTTATATATTCAACTATAAATATTCATTTTAAATATAAAAATATTTCCTACATAATTATATTTTTTTATAATTTTTAGACATCAAATAAATAAAAATATTTATGACACAATAATGATGTAGTGTTTACCTCATTAATGAATGATTTAAATTAATAAGATTATAAAGATTAAAAAAATATCCAAAACCTGAACAATTATTATTTGATAATTTTATTTCAAACATGAGTCGTATTATCTTGTACTTTAACGATTTTTGGATATTTTAAACCGAAAATCATTATATAATAAAATAATATTTTCACACTTTCCAAAAGAGCCCCTCCTCCCCTTATAAAAAACCCTCAATTCTAACTCATTCCTCACACTTCTCAAGCCTCATGTCCCATCCAACCTCTGCCCAATTAATCTCCCTACATTCCTCTCTTATTCCTAGAAGCCTTACCCTAGTCATAAGGCAATTCATGTAAACCTTTTGGTTCAAACCAAAGATAGATACACGATTTAAAGGTAACGTCTTCTCTTAAGTTCTTTTGTTTAATTTTACTTCTCCAACCCCATAAACTCTTTTTTATTTATTTATTTTATAAAAAAACAAGTATCCTCAATATACTAGGTTGTTTTTATGAGAATTATTCTAACTAAACTTACACACACCTCCATCTAATGGGTAAAGAACATACTGTTTCTTTCGATGGAAAACTAACGCCTCACGAAACGATGATTGTTCAATATTATCCTACCACCTCTTATGGTGGTCATTAAGATGGAAATGAATATATATGTGATATATATTATATTTATATTTTTTTCTATGCTTTCATATTTTTTATTTATAGGATACTTTTATGGTTTTTCATAGTGGTTAATTATGATAATTTCATTTGAGGAAGTGCGGACTACCGCCCCCTCAAACTGATATGACTCGTTCATGCCATATGTGGAATGTATAAAGGATGGAGTTAATTAAATTATATATGATATTATAATATAATTATAATATACCTATTTATAATTATGTTCTCATTCCATTAAACATGAAATAGAAATGAAAGTAGCGTTCATGTGTACGTACGGCTTACCGTCTCCATGAACGGTGCATTTCATTTTTTACCTCCAAATGGTATGTACTATTATAAATACATATATATACTGGATATATATGATATGTTTGATATCTAGATAATGAATATCATTATTAATATAATGTATTTTCAACCGCATGGACAATTTATATTTATAACAAGTTCATTTTTTAACTCAAGTTCTAAACCTTGAAAAAATGTCTTATACGAACTCAAATAATTAACTAATTGTTATAGAAAGGTGATAAATGATATAAAAGGAATAATAAATTTTAAAAAGGTTCTTAAGAATGTAGAAATTAACTTTAGTCTGTTATTAAAGAAATTACAGAACGATCGAGTCAAGTCGTACATGAGGCAAGGGACTTCATCTCAATCTCCTTTCATTGAGACATATTTTTTTTATACATGAATTTATTTTCTACGGTGTATAAAAACATTTGACTTCTCATTTCATTTCAAAAGGAATATTTTTCTATGAGGCGTTTTCCTAAACAACAAAAAAGAATGTTTCTTTTTAATGTAAGTGGTGACAATGACCTTTTCCGCCGCCGCGAGTATTATTTGATCTTTGGCTTCCTTAACAAGCCATAATGTTTTTAAAAGGAAAATAAATACCATATAATCTTTTATTTATTTTGATATTGAAAATCTTTTTGATAATGTATTTGTTTTGTCAATATATTTAAATGATATATTGTGATTGAAATTTGGAAAATTTATCTTTTCTTTATATTTGTTTTATGTGTTATGAATATGTTATGGTTCTTGGGAATTGTTTATGTATATGGGTGGTTCCATGATAAACCTAGGTTGAGTGAGCCCAAGATATATCTCTAATTCATTGGGTAATGTGGTGGAGGTGAACGTGAATTTTTCTCCTAAGATATTTAGGGAAGATGTTATGATGGGTATTCCAAATGTAACTCCCTACATAGCTTTGAAAGACACAACATAAGTATGTTATGGATGACATAAGTTAATTTTATGATTTATGATTTCTATGTGTTATTTATAAATATTATTATTTCATGAGGTATGAGCTTATTCTTGGTATGTATTTATGGACTTATGTTATCTTTATTTATCTTATCACCCTTACTGAGGTTTTTATGCTCATCCCAAGTTTTGAAATGTTTTTCACAGGACTTAAAGATGAATAGGGTCAAGGATGAGATCAAAGAAAATTCATGATATCTAAAACATGGAACTAGACATGACTCTTTTTTTCAAGAGTTTTTTTTTATTTTATGAGAAAAATAGAAACTGAGTAGAATTGTCTACTTTGTAATTTTTGAGATGTAATGTAATAGTTATGGACTAATTCTATAAAACTCTAAACCTGAAAAGATACTAAATGTAAATTATTCATTTAATTCATGATTGTGTAATTTTTTAAGGCTGGTTCCTTATAGAAACTATGAATTAATGAGATAGTTTTTTAATTACCAAAGCTGTGTGCAAAAGAATTAGGATTAGATGGAATCCCTGGAAGAGGCAGTGGGTTGATGATAATGAGAAAATTTCTGAATATTTTAATCTTGTTAAACTTCTTTTTAGGTAGAAAGATATGGATGACCCTGGTCTATGACCAGATGAAGTGGCAGAGTACTTAAATGAGTAAGGACAAGTAGATGAGGAAGGGAAAGAAATAGGATATCCTATTGATGACAGAAGTGATCCTGATATTGAAGGAAGCCCATAAAAAATCACTTTCGGATATCCTATCCCTCTAAAGTGCTTCCTACCAAATAAACTCTCCTTGATGATGATTATAATGAGAAGACAGAAGAATTTGAGGATGTTGAGTATGATAGTTGAATTTATTGTGAAGAGGAAGAAGAGACTGGTGATGAATAGGAAGAAAATGAGTATGAGGAAAATAATGAAGGGTAAGAACATGAGAATGAGGAATCTGAAGCTGAATAGGAATAATAAAAAGGTGAAGAGGAATAGGAATAAATTTTTAGTGAAAGTAATACAAATAAATAATAGGAAAAATAAGAAATTAGTAAAGTTAGTGATGAAACTGGTGGTGAAGATGACCGTTCTGGTGATAAAATTCCTGCTATAGAACTTGCAATTTTGGTTGAAACTGATTTATCAGAAAAAGGAATAAGTTTTGGAATCTGAGAAGGCCTTATACATAGTTTCTATTGATTAATAAGTTCTAGTTGTTCTAGTATAGCAATGAGTTCATGTTAAGAATAAAGCACCTATTGAGGGTGGAAAATAGTCCAAGAGAGTTAGAGTTGGCACTCTCACTCCTTTTGATATGATAGTAGTGGTTGAATGGGAGAAGTAACCCAGATATGTCACTTTATTCTTAGACTATCTAGATTCAAATGATGATGAATTTGTTCCTAATGAATCTCTAGCTGAAGAAATGGATCATGCTCAAACAGTTCAGGTTGGAATAGTCTCAGTAGAAGCTCTTGATCCTGTTCTTGTTTCTACTTTTTTGGTTTTACCTGTGCCGGCTGACTATGTAATTTAGAGTGATTTTAATGTATTTAAAGAGTACTTGTGTTGATTTATTATAGAAATTATCCAACTTCAACCTGCACCTATGGAAATTCTTGGTTATAGTGATGCTACTATGATTAAAGAAATATTTTTCTCTCAGATTCACCCTTAGATAGTTTATGAACTTCATGAAGTGAGGATGGAAAATAAAATATTAAGTGATGAGTTAGTTGTACTCATTCCTATTGTGAAATGTATTTCATCTGAGTATGTAGCATCCTTATGAAAAGTTGTAAAAAATCTTGAAGATACATCTTCTGATGATGGTACTCCTCCTCCTCCAAATCTTGATCTAACGTTGTTGAGATTAGTAGTCAAAGATGTAGAAAATGAAACCTCAACCTCTACTACTTCTTCTCATCATTATAATAATGATATGATAATATCATTGATAAGATAATAACTATAGACTATTATTGGTAGCTAAAATTAGGATAGCCTATGAAAAATAAAACAAAACAGTGGCCATGGGCCTGATATAGTAAGCTTTTACATGAAAGGGGCCACTAATTCTCAAGAAGAGATCACAAAGAAAGTATATTACTAATTTAAACGGATTTATAAAAAACAATAGTTGGATAGTCATTTCAAATACTTGGTTAATAATTTGAGGTTCCCTCATGTTACCCAAGCATTCTAGGAACAAGTGAAATAGCTCATGTAATTAACACCAACACCTCATATGTTTATGGAGAACAAAGATGATCTTACTAAGTATATGGAGAATGGTGGATAGATAATAATGGATTTCATCAACCTTTTAAAGCCATACCTACATGTCTATAGTATATCTATTATCACTCTAGAATCATTACCTATAAATCCTGTAACTAAGAACATACCTTCAAGCTCCATATACCAATATATGGATCCTCAATTCAGAGCTGATGTTACTCGAAACCCTTTTTATCATCTACCTACAACCATTCAACCATTTCCAATGTCCCCTGCATCGGCTCATAGTTGTCTAAGTATTGTGATCTATAGGTAACTTATAGCCCCTACCTCTTCTACTCAAGGTCCTACCCCTACTATGCCTTTTGGAGTTCCCATTCATCAATTGTATACATCAGACCCTTTTATCCCTTTTGTTCCCCCACCTTCTGCTACTAATCAGTGTAAAGCAGTCATGGATCCTTATTTGGAGAAGTGTTGATTATGGGTTGATTTTTGATAGGGATGTATTTTTTGGATTTTCACCTCTAACGTAGTCCCTTTTTATCATGAAATTAATTATCACTTTTCATCTATTATTTGTTCTTTATCTTTTCTTATTTGTTCTCTTTTTAATAATCCCAAAAGAGGGATATAAATGAGATGGAATTTAATTTTATTTGATTTTGATTATCCTATAATTTACTTTATCATGATCTTTATGACATGTTAAGTAGAATAGTTCTTTTTTACTTTGATTGTTATGAATGGCTTATTAATGTCATGATTTTGATCATAAAAAACGAGGAGATTGTTGGCATCCTCTAGTTTTAATGCTCAAAAACATGATTAATTAAGTTCAATTAAGTTAAACTATTTTTTCTCATATTTAGTTATCATATTAATATATTCTGATAGTATTTAACATCATAAGATATGTTGAAAATATTTGGCTAAGTATGAGTCACTGTTACGGTGTACTCACTATTGGACATCCTACTGATGACAAAAAAACAACTTAGTATGAGCTACCATTGGTATGGACCTAATGATATGATGTCTCACCATCAACTGTCTCACTATCAGAATAGACACTAAATTCTGATAAAAGGATGAGACACTATCACTCAAGCTACTGATGCACTGGTTTACTGTTGTTCAACCTACCAACATCTCAACTCATATTTTTCGCAAAGGATGAGAAATTTTCATTGTGATTCACCATTAGAATCAACAACTTCTCAGAATTTTTTCAAATTACAAGACACCGTCACTCAAGATACCTATGTGCTGAGTCACCGCTGCATCAACCTACTGAGAGAATTATTTACCAATGACATCATAATTTTTGGTAAGTATGAGTTATCGGTATGAGATACTGATAGCATGAGTCATTGTCATGTTGACCTACCATCAGAATGACCTACTAATCCTGAGTCACAAAAACTTGTCTCACCATTCTAGATTTCAGATTACCTTAAGTATGACACACCATTCATATATTACCATTCAGATACACCATTAACTTTTATGTTGTCATTTAAATTCAAATTTACTTATAAAAATCATAAGTATGAAACTTAGTACCATTAAGTATTTTAATGACTTTATTTTATTGTATAGAAAACTTTTATATTGATTTCAGAGTGTAGTACAAGGTATGAGGTACCTCAACACAATAGATATCATTCTTATTGTTGGTTGTAGTGTATAAAGCGAATAATAGATCAAAAAGGTAGCAGTGTGGCTAGAGAGATATACCAAGCTTCTCATGCACCAAAGAAAAACTTGAGAACTTAAATTTTGAAAACACAAAGATACTTCTGAGAACTAAATCAGAAGAACCCTTAGTATTAAAAAGACAATAAAGGATAATAAATCATCGAGAACATCCATTTCTCACTAGAAATAGAAGACAAAAGCTCTCATGATGCTTTGTTTTGTTGTATGTTTTAGAATGTTGACTCAAGATTCATTTCAAGACATCTTCCAAGAGTCTCAAGTTGCATTACCAATCACATAATTCCTTCTAGAATCTATTCTCTAATTTTTCTTTTCTTATTTATTTCTTTACATTGAGATAAGTGTGTGTCTCTTTGTTCTATTAACACACATTGAATCTTGAGAAAAACTAAAAGATACAATGATATCTTCACAAACCATCTTTTTAAACCTTACACTCCCATGGATAATAGTGGAATAGGTCCCTATGTGGCCTATTTGTTTTAGTACTCCCATAAAAACTATGGAAGAGGTCTAGTTGACCTAGACAATTGTGTATATTGTTGTTTACCCCAATCCAGGGTGTGGATGCTTGTTTATTTGTATAAATTGCTTTGTGGTAGGTAATCACCAAGTGGAGAGGATTAAGTATATACTTGAGACTGAACCTCTTTTTTTTATTTCTGTCGTTCCTTTAAAATTTATATTTTCTCTACTTTATTTATTCACATAATAACATATTTCTTTCACTTTGATAGTTAATCTTAGATATTGTTTATATTAGAATTTTATTTAATAGATTTATTTAAAAAGTTAAAATAATAATCCATATTACTTTAACTAAGAGCTAATCACTCTTTCATTAGTCTTTTAAAAGATAAAAACATTTATAAATCTGCTACTTGGGTTAACTTGGACATTTTTTATTTCAAATTGGGTAACTTTTAAATAAATACTTTTAGTCATAAATTTTTATAGGAACACAATTAACCCCCCCCCCCCCCCCCCGAGTGTCCTACTCTGACTATCACTTATAAAATGAGCATATGAAATATTTATAGCATGAAAAAAGTAAATAAATGTTTTAAAAATGATAAAATAAGTGTTCATATTTTCTTAAAACATATATATTTTATTTACATTTTTATAACAAATATAATGAATTAAAAGAAGGTTAATTTTCAAATAATGGGTTTATAAATCAATATTATTTTGTATTATAATGGTAATATAATTTTTTGAGACCTTAAGTAATTTTTCAAATGGTTTAAAAATTGATCGTAATATTAAAATTGATATTTATTGAATAAATGAAGATTTTTTTTAAAAATTAAATTTATCATATTTTGAAAAATATTTTCACAAAATGAATTTAATTTTTGGAATCTAAATTTTTGAAAAATTATTATTGTTATTTTTTTTTATTTTTTCAAAAATAGTTGGATTTTTTGGGGATGAAGAAATGCAGTAAAATATAATATTTAAAATTATAAGCAAAGTACATGAATTTTTTAGCCATATATGATGTAATAATCCACTAATTTTAACTCACATGCACTATTTACTATATATAGTCACGAGAATCGGCACTATTAATATTCTTGTACCAAAATAATAAACTGGTGAATATAATATTCAAAAACACCCTTCTCCCCTACTTAGAAATATCATCCTTCACCACCCCTTCCCCTCACAACTTATAAGCCTTATATATTGAGAAATTTCTACCCAATTTCATTCCCAATCCTCTCCCTCATGTCCTAGTGATATTGATACCATCCAAAGTCCATTAAAAGAAGCCTCAATGGCAATCCTAAAAGGCAAAAACGAAAGTGAGAGGTAAACTCTGAAAAATCCTTTTAATTTTATTCTTCTTCTACCACACCCATAGGATCTCCATACACCTAAACGTAGTAACATACATATTTTGAATATATTGATATGTTATTATTATGGTGTAATATCCATATTCTACCCTCCCTTACTTCATTTATAAATTTAAAATGTTGTTCACAATATAGTTGGTTCACCACCTATATGAATAACATATTCTGTTTTTCTTCACTGCCTTCAAGGATAGTTATAGAAAAAAAAATTAGGGTTAAATATGATTATATTAATTTTATTATAACTTATTTAAATATATTTAATGTTTTAATAACCATTTATTTAAATAAAAATATTCTAGTTCATGATGGTCGATAAAACAGCTTAAATGAACAAACTATATAACGTTAACATTTTACTAAGTGAATCATCCATACATTAGAGGAAAAAAGGATATTTGTGAGAATTTAAATTTTTTTAATGTCATGAATACCATTTAATTTCAATTATTGACTAGTTCCCCATTTAAAAATAACATCAATAATTATCCACAAGTGATTTTTCCTTGAAACCATGAAACTACCACTCTCAGAACAACAAAATTAAACATTATATCTCATTGAAATGGTTATAAAAGATCATAATAAAATTATAGTAACATAAATATAGATGGAAAATTTTCTAAATTAATTAATTTATGAATATAATATTATTATCTAGGATGTTAAGTGCAAGTACATAATTATTCTAGAACCTAAGGTAAGTGATCTCTCTGAACCACCCTATTTTCTTTAGGTTACTCTTTGTATCTATTTAACTCACTTTATCTTTATTTTTTTCATATTTACTTATTATATATTCTATATATATGTACCATAAGTATATACCTAGTTTAATTCGACTTTATTTTATGTGGTATATACATGATTTAAAAGGTTCCCTTCTCAATTTCTCTCGATAAGGAATCTTGATTAAAGAGAACTTATTTACTTTTTACCCCATTACAAGTACCACTCAATAAAATGTTTTAAACCACCCTTATTTTATAGAATATTTCATTTTTTCATAATAAAATATTTTAGTTCATTTCTGGTTTTATAGAAATTTTTATTCCCTTACCCTCTTTAAAGACTCATTACCCTTATTCTTAAAGCCCCATTTAAGAGGTACATTTGCAAAGGAATTTCTCTACTATTTTTCAAGTCTTTACATCACATAGACATCATTTCTCATGAAAGATGGTTATAAACAACCTATAATTCTTAAATTATTTCTTTTATGGTAAACATTATGATATTCCATCTAGTTATGCTATATGGCATGGTTATGAATCCCTTTTATTTATATGGGAAATTTTTATGTTTATGCCTTGTGTTTGATTTCCTTATGTGGACCACATAGGAATGTAAATGTTATGATGGGTGTACCCAGATAGTGCTATAATGCATTGGGTAATGTTTTTGTCTCATGATATATTATGTATGAGATTAGATAGTAAACCTAATCCATGATAGGACTCTATCCACCATGTGATGTTGTCTTAGCAGTTAGCTTTGACCTATGTTTAGGTAATGTCATATGTTGCTACCACATTATTATGTTTCCATGATCTTATGATTACATATTAATTATTTTATGTTACCATATTTTTATTCTCAAGCCTTTTATTTTATGATATCGAAGTATACCTTTGGATATATATGTAATGCTTTGTTATCATATTTATTTCTTTATTGGGAATTTTAGCTCACTGTTTTTGTTTATGAATTCCCTGGATATCCTATACAGTTTTAGGAGCTCAAATAGAGTTAGAAACTAATTTTTGAAATTAAAATAAATTTTTTTATTTTAGTTTCACTTTGAAGTATCATGAACCTAGTCTTACAATGACACTAGGCCTCATGATATTTTGGTTGTGTTTATTTGATGTTTATGTTAAAAAGCATGTAATAATATGTGTAAAATATATGGGTCTCTATTTTTGGTATCAAAGAAGGATCTAGTTATTTTTTAGGATTTGTACTATAATATTTTAGTTATAACCCTTGGGATAAATCTAAGTATATAAGAATATCCTAAAATATTGGTGATGTATAGAGTGAGTGGTTTCTATGAAATTACATCCCTATCTAGATACTACAAGTTGATATGGCTCTAGAAAAGTCATACCTAGGGGTAATAATCCTGAGAATAGAGTATTGGGTATTAACGTGATCATCACCTAGTTCATGAAAAAGAGGCCTTATTGTACACCTAGTTTGACACTTTTGGGGGATACGATATGGAAAATTCATAAACTCTTTATGAACCATTATGAAAGACTTGATTATATTTTTATGTTATAAACATTAATAGGGAAATTACCATGTATAAACTATATTTTAACCTAGAGAAACATATGTTATAATATACATTTAATTTATATGTTATTTATTCTATGTTCATAGTTTTCCTTTTTACATAATTTTTAGTTTTAGTATTATCATCCCTTTTTTAATTTATTTTAGTTAATAGAAGGAAATAGGAGGAATCGTTCCAACATACAATGTGATAGGAAATGCATTGATTTCCCTTATGAGATGCATAACCTTATGGTAATGATAGATGATAAATTCATGGAAGTTCAAGCTCAATTTACTCATGTAACGAAAAATAACTTGAATCATGTGGAATGAAATCCTTCTCCTGAGAAAATGAAAGTTGTGGTTGAGTATTTTATGTGACAAATGCCTCTTTTATTTATTGGATATTTTGATCCCCTCATCAAAATAATGAATTAAATCCATTGAAAATATATTCTCTATCCTCAAATGCTTGGAACAAGAGTAATTTTTGTTGACCATTTATCGCATAGAGGTTGAAGCTATTTGGTGGTGCACACTGATCAAGAACCCAATTTTCAAAGAAGAATCTAAATCCTTATAATGTAATTGATTCAAAAAAAATATTTTTCAATGAATATTTTCTCTAAAATATTCATTATAAAATGGATATGGATTTCCTTGGACTAAAGAAAAATGAAGATGATTCTACTGGAGTGTATTAGGTAAACTTCACAAGGATTTCACGATACACCACAAACTTTTTCATCACCACCTAAAGTAAGGTGGACTACTTTTTTAGTGGTTTAAAGATAAGTGAATAAAAAATTTAGCGATTCAAGACTTTGATAGCTATAAAGAGGTTATTTATTGTGCCCTTAATATTGATATAGATATTGGAGGATTTAAGTGGTCTCTTGGGGTGGGAGATAAAAGGAATTAATGTAGTTTAATTTATGAGGATCTATAGATAAATCCCATGTATGAAACAAAACTCAATTTCCCACATGTCAAAAGTTTGGGAAGAAGTGTCCTTAAAACCGTCTCAAGGGAACCTGGAGATGTTTATGTGTAGAAAAAGAGGGGTGAAAATGACGTTTTAAATAACTTTTAAACCTCTTTAAAATTTTAGTCCTAAGTATTGTGGTATATAAGAAACCATGTGTTTCTCCTAATGAGATTACCATTTAGGATTATTTTTCATGATTTTAACTTATATATTTTAAATTTGTTTCTAATTGATTAAAATTGTTGTAAATGAATAAATTCCATGTTTTTATCATAAATTAATTAAAAAATTAAAAAAATAGTATCTATAAAGAAGCGGGAACTAAATAGTGTGTGGAGGGAAACATGAATGAGAAAGTTAATAGAAAATATTGGAGTGTAAAAATCTTGTAGATCTCCTGGATCAAACATTATTTGTTGCTAGAAATTATTTAAACATAAAATTACACAATGAAAAAATTAAAATCTCAACTCATGCATCTCATTCAGCTCAAAATTTCACAGTTTTCAACCAAAATCTTAGTTTTGAACTTCTTTTACTAGGATCCATTTGAGGAGCTCAATGATCACTAAGCACCAAGACATAATTGTGCTCCTGTTATGCTCAAAATTCTCAATCAAGAATTGAGAATTTTAAACAATGAGAGGAAATCTTCAATATTTTAACCTAATGGATTTAACATTCCTCACTCTATGAAAAACACACTCTAATCGACTATGTGCCACTAATAAACTGGAAGAGAAAATAAGAACACAAAGTGATAGAAATTTTTCTCATTAAACAACAATCATCATATTCAATGTATACAATTCTAGAGAGATATAATAGTAGATGTTAGTGAAATTTATTCTCAAAAAAAATCACCATTTGAATCTATAAGATTTAGACACAAGTAATCTAGCCACTCATGATCATGAGATGCATAAATCCTTCAATATTCATCTATATAAGAAGTTTCAGCTTCTCTACAGAAGATATTCTATTTCCTTCTCATCTCGCTCCACTTTGGAAAAATTCCATAAGTTCCTACTACTTTTTGATTCTATAATATCTAGAATAATCCCCCTATAAATGTATTGGGGGATTCTTTTATTATCCTTCCTGGTCATAGTATCCAAAAAAACATTGAATTCATTACGCGATAGCTATAATTTGAGAATTAATTCATAGACATTGAATCATCGTTGGTGTCATTTTATAAAATCCATTCACTTCCATAGATCATCAAAAGGGAAACACTAACCTTTATCATCGCTCAGAAAAACCAACTAATAAAACGGGGCCTTTATCAATGCTATATAAAATCACTAATAAATGATTCTAATAAAAACTATTATTAATTTATATAAAAATATTATATTTATATTCAAAAATAAGTTTAATTTATATAAATTTAATAAAAAACTCATGTTTATAATTAATATATATTTTTTAATGATTCAAATATATATATAATGTTTAAAAAAAGTATTTATAATATTTTAAATATATTTTTAAATAATTATAAGATTATAATAAATTTTCTTAAATAATAAATATACTTATTATATTTGTAATTATATATTTATAATTATATATTTATACTTATATATTTATAATTATATATAAATGATTTTAAATATATATAATTATAATTATAATTATATATATATATATGCTTGTAATGAATTTGGTCAAAAAATATATTGATGCATGAGTATAATTGACATGCACATGTTATGTATTCATCATGAATTAATGTTCATTTATACATTACACCCTTATTATTATTATTCATGTCATCCATATATGATGACTTGTTTTTTATTATCTATATACTTTATTGGGTATATGATTCATTCATGTTATATCCATGAATCTATACCAAAGAAGGTCCAACTAGAAGCCAAAGATCTTGACCATTTATTAAGATTGAAAAAAAAAAGATAACAAGTACATGAGGAGGAGAATGAGAGAAAATAAGGGCAACCCCCAAACATCATAAAAACAACACATCAAACAATGATATAATCATGATCTGAGTAATGTTCAGAGTCTTCAGGATTAGTAGATTCCCAATCTGACTGTGTGGTTTGCTGGAAGAAAAGTGCAGTGTACTTCTCCTAAAGCACCAACTACTACAGTGTGAGCCTAGAATATCTTGAGGAACCACCTCATCCATGCCCTCGAGTAACCTCCTCCTGGTGACGTCCACGGCCACGACCCTTTGGTTGCCTACCCCTTCTTCAAGTCTATTAATGCATAGTCACATCATGATCAACCTTTTCAATATCAGGCATATCCTTAGACCCATGACATGCATCATCATTTAGAGAAGCAAGAACTTTAAAACTGTTAACCTCAGTAACAGTTTCCTGATTAATTTCACGTTCATAAACTTTAAGTTATTCATGTAGACAACCTATTTTCCTTGTAATCATTTGAAACCTTTAATTATCCAAAATTTGATTCCCTTTTCTTTGCACAGTAGATTCCCTCTCAATAAATTACATCCTTTCTGATAGAGTAGATGCATTCATGACACTTGCACTGGCATTGTGAACCTTATGGATTGAACTGAGAGACTCCTCACTAGATTTGAGATCTATATCAGCAATAATGTCTGACCATAATTTCTTCCTATTAGATCGTTGTGCAGGTGTTGGACTAGCTTTATGAGGGGATGCCTCTATACCTTCAGAACACTACACATGGGTGTTTTCCAATACAACACCAACAGAAACGTTCTGCTCGGCTATATACTCATCATGAATTTCCTTAGAAACATCATCTGTAATCACTAACTATATAGGGGTGTTGTCTAGTCCAGTGACCTGCGTCACTTCATCAGCAGTACTCTAGACAACCGCATTGGCTTCATGTGCAGCAACAGGTTCACCACCACCTACAGGTTTCTCTTCACCTAGACCAGGCCAAGATGGCATCAAGCCTTTCTTCAGACAAAGGTGTTTGTCATGCCTATGATTAGAGCATAGTTTAAAAACTAAAAGTCACCTACAATAGTCCCTTTCATGGCCAATAACCCCACATTCGAGACAAAATTTTTGAAAACATTAATAGAAAATTATTAACTCAAACTCTTCATCATCAGAAGATAAAAAACTCTATCAACCTTCATTGAACTTAGGTCAATTTCAACCAAAAACCTAGAAAAATTCCCATACCATGCATCTTTTGTTGCTTTATTATGGGTAAGCAAAGTGACATCACCACATCATAAAGGATTCTTGGATGCCAAAGTATCCAACATAATCCATAAACTTGAACCCAAACCTACATAGAGGAATTACCTACATTCAAAGGATCAAAACAAAGGTCTCGTTCTTTAATATCAACAGCTCTTGGATTCAAGGAGACGGATCCAAATCCCCATCACGCGATTTCAAATCCTCTGAGGGAAATAAGATGTAGAAAAAATCCCAACCCAACTACACACAACGCCAATTGGAAAAACCCCAAATTTTAACCAGTCGATTGACTAATTCATCAATCTTTAAAGGAACATAGTCACAAGGAAATATGAGTCGAGAAATTATAGAGTGTTTACCAACCCCAAATCACTTAGAAACCACAGCTGGATCTTCCTTGACATGAATAATAGAACCTTTGCATCAGATGCTAAAAGTAGATGATCCCTTGAAAACACAAGGTTCTCACGCACCAGTAAGGCCTCCAGCATCATGAGAATGCCAGAAAAGATTCAAATCAGCGCCGGTAGCCACAAGTTGATCACTGTTCTTCAATCCCACGCCAGTAGAATCTACAACAACCAGATCCTGTCGAAGCTCCTAAGGTCCTGCGCTAGTCCCCACATGAAGAAAAGGAAAAGACGAAACCAGATCTACATCGGCAATAACCTTATGCGATTCAAAATAGCAATGAGTAAGAAACGCTTTCTCCATTGAATCTCAAATCAGTCAAATCGTAGGAGAGAAACCTTAACCGCCATTACAAGCTCGGGAGAGGATGGGAAAACTCATTCTCCTTCTCTTTATACCCATGAATCTATTCTCATAAATACTTATAAAATTACAATAAATATATTTAAATAATAAATATATTTATTATATTTATAATTATAAAATTTTAATTATATATAAATACTTGAAAATTTATTTATTTATAATTATAATTATAACTATATATATATATATAATAATATAAAAATATTTATAAAAATATTTACTTATAGTTGTAATTGTAAATATATATATATCTGTGTGTGTGTGCGTGTGTAAATAAATATAAATTTATCATAAATATATTTATTATACTAATAAAGTTAAAAATATATATAATTAAATGAATATATTTATAAATATTTACAAATATTTATAATTATAATTCTAAATAAATATAGATATATTTAAATAATTATAAAGTTATAATAAATATATTAATTATATATATTTATAAAATTATAAATATAATAAATATATTTTTTAAAAAATTATAATTATTTTAATATATATATATATAACTATAAATAAATATATATTTATTATAATTTTTTAATTACAAGAAGTATATTTATTTATTTATAGTTATAATTATAAATAAATATAAATTTATTTAAATAATTATAAAATTATAAAAAAATATATTTATTATTCTAATAATGTTATAAATATATATAATTAAATAAATATATTTATAAATATTTATAAAATATTTATAAATAAATAAAAAATATTTATAATTATAATTATAAATAAATACATATATATTTAAATAATTATAAAATTATAATAAATATATTTTTTATATTTATTAATAAAATTATAAATATAATAAATATATTTTTTATAATTTTATAATTATGTAAATAAATAAATATATATATATATATAATTATAAATTTAAATAAATATATATTTATTATAAATTTTTAATTATAAATAATTATTTATTTATTTATACTTATAATTTTAAATATATATATATATATATATATATAATTAAATAATTATAAAATTATAATAAATATATTTATTATAATTATAATGTTAAAAATAAATATAATTAAATAAATATATTTATAAATATGTACAAATATTCATAAATAAATAAAAAAAATATAATCATAATTCTAAATAAATATAGATATATTTAAATAATTATATATATTTTTAAAATTATAAGCATACTAAATATAGTTATTATACTTTTATAATTATTTAAATATATATAATTATTTAAATATATATAATTATTTATTTATTTATAATTATAACTATAAATAAATATATATTTATTATAATTTTATAAATTATAAATTATATAAATATATATTTACTATATATTTATTATATATTTATTAAATTTAGGATCTTATAAATAAATATAATAAATATATTGATTATATATATTTATAATATTTTAAATATAAGAAATACAGTTATTATAATTTTATAATTATTTAAATAAATTTATATAAATTTATTTTTTAAAATATAAATAAATAAATATTTATAATTTTATATAATAAATATATTTATTATATATAATTATAAATATAATATATATATATTATAATTTTTTAATTATAAATAAATAAATATTTATTTATAATATTAATAATTTTATAAATATATTTAATTATGTAAATATTTTTATTATACATAAAAATATAAATAAATATATTATATTAGGTGTTTGGGGTATAATTACATTAAATACACACACGGGCCTAAAAGGCGGATCATAGTCCCTCCAAGGGATAACTCACCCAACCAATTGTATTATTACATTATATATATTTTATCCCGAATTTCCAATGAGCATGAATCCCATTACATGGCCCGTAGGCCTGAAATTTTGTACTAAGGCTAATTTTGTGAATAGTACTGCTATAATGCCCCGACTCCTATAGTATCTACTATAGTTCCACCACCGCTACAGTGCTCACCATAGTACCGGTTGTTGCTACAGTGTCGTCGCCACTGCTATAGTGTTACTACAGTACCTACACTCTATGGGATTTGATCCCCCAACCTTCGATGTAGAATTACGAGGTGTTTACCACTAAGTTAAACCCCAACTACATATAAATAAAGATTTATTTATTTATAGTTATAATTATCAATAAATAAATATATATTTATTATATATATAATTTTATAAATATATATAATAATATAAATAAATTATTAACATTATAGATTTATCAGTGCTTTTTTAGCAGTGATAATGGTAATACTTTATCAGCGCTAAAAAAATTGATAAACTGTGTGTTTATCAGTGCTATAATTTTAGTGCTGATAAAGACACCTTTTATCAATGCATTTTTAGCGATGATAAAGGTATGTTTTATCATCTCTTTCTATTTTAACACTGGTAAATCATACCTTTATTTGCACTTTTTAACTAATGCTAATAAAGGCGTTACCCGATTTTATAAATGAACCCTAACAATCATCTTCTTCACTTGCACACCTTGAGCTCTCATAGAATCTGACCTCTGCCGCCGCCGAACCCTCCTCTACTGCTGTCGACCCCTCCTCTACCCCGACCTCTTCTATGCCACCATGAATCCATCCTCTCTCATCATAAATCCCTCCTTCGTCGCAAACCCCACCTATATCGTGTGTCGAACACCACCTCTGCCATGAACCCCTCCTCTGCCGTGAACCCACCTCTTCCACGAACCCCACCCCTATTGTGAACCCACCTCTATCACAAACCCCACCTCCACCACTGAACCCCACCTCTGACATGAACCCCACCTTCACTGCATGTTAAACCCCTCAACCACTGTGAACCCCTCCTCCACTGCAAACCCACCTCCGTCGAACCCCATATCCACTACGAACCCCTCCTCCGCCACTAACCCACCTCTATTGTGAACCCCACCTCCGTCGTGAACCCCTCTACAGCCTCCACTGTCACTACCATCGTCGCCTACCCCAACTCTGTTTCTGGACCCTACATCTGTCATCGAACCTCCAAATATAAGGTATGTTCTTATTTGATCTGTAATGATTAGATAGGGAAATATTAATTATAGAGTTTTAGTGTTTAGAATATTTTCGATGTATGAATTGTGTGTTTGGTTTGATTCATTAGTGCGAGACAGTGGTTTTTTTATTGGTAAATTGTTTGATTGGTTTTTTGGGCTTATTCTATGAAACTTTTGATAATTTTATATGTATAGTTGTATAGGACTTTGGTACAATTAAAATTGATGAATTTGGATTGATCTAAATGTCACAACATATTTAGATGAGGTGGTTTAATATATTAGAAACATTATAGGGATTGTTTTAGGTGAAAAGTATCATGATTGGTATTATAATGGAGTGATTCTAGTGAGTATTTTGGATAAAATATAATTTTTTCAATTGAGAAATATGATAAAACACTTTTGAGTTGGAAGTTATATAGGAAGTAGGATTTGTGTTTGGGTTTTGATTAACATTTTGATGATTTATTTGGGATGAATCGAGGTGTTTTCTATGTATGGTTTCCTAATATATATTTGAAATTTTATCATGTTTAATTATGGGTGTTTATGTGTAATTGGATACTTCAATGGATTTTATACCATGTTGACATGATAGTTTTATAAATGTGTTTCATCGATTATTTGTGTTGGTATTTTAAAAAAACTTCATCATAATATTTAGGTAGAGATGTAGGAATTCAAGAGACATGAGTTATAATATTATGTTCATACATTTATAGTACCAAAATCTTAGGTCTCACACCATCTACTGGAATTACCTTCTTAACGAGTCCATTAATTGTGAGTTGATTGTGTTTCATTTGTGTTGAAAAAATATTCTAGTGTGATGATTCCCCTAATTTCTTAACTTAGATTATCTCCTTAATCATTTGGTAGGTATGCCTTAATGGATGATTCTTGACATTTTATTATTATTTTATATTATGGTTATATCTTGGTAAATTATATATGTTTTAAAAGAAAAATATATGTTTTGTTAGTTTTATTTAATCAACCCTATTTAATAAAATTATTTCCATTATTTTCCCTAAAACTATAATTTTTTGGTTTGTCTTAAAAATGAATGGTATAAAATATTTGATGATATCATACTATGATATTTCCTCACACCATACATATACATATTGGTGCGTATATAGAATTAGTTGTCTATGATGTAGATAAATGGAAAGGACCACACTTTTATAGTGGTGTTCCATAGTCACTTGTTAACGATATAATGATAATGGGATATAGAGGTCATCATAGGTCATAAAGAGAAAATATTCATTTTGTGTTATTTTAAAAAGGGTGTGTTATTTTAAAGAGGAATTTGTGAAAATGGTTGGTTTTTTTAATGGGATTTAAAGGGTGGTTTTATAAATAGTTTTCAAAGGACATATGAAGTGTAGTTTTTCCTTAATCTTTTAAGTTTGTATTTTGATATATATAGTAAAACCATTACATTATATAGGGAAGGAAAGTATATTGATAATAACACCATGTAAAGGGCATGTCACTAACTCTATTCAACTCGTAGGATATTCATCATGACCTCACTCTCACAAAATTTGAATTAATGTTTAACCCCATTGCATCATTAAACCCTACTTTGCATCCCACATCACCTTAATGTTTTAAATTAGGGGAGTCCTCTAAAATTACATCTTCTTTATGATTTTGTGTTAACTTATAAGGGTATGAGTCTTAGGAAAAAAAATTGTAATAATTACTATCATTAAAATGTTTATCTACCATTATTTTAAAGGCCCATTTTGTTTATTTATTTTGTTAAATATTAATATTATTGAATAAAATAGGATGGATATGAATAAATAATGGATCGATGCCAATCCTCTAACAAAAGTGTATAAATATGGAGTGAAAGAGTTCATAAATCCTGCAAAATATCATGCATATAACCCTTATCAAATCCTTTTTCTATGTTTATGTTGTTTTTAATCAAGAATAATTAGTCCAAAGGATTTTTAAAAACATTTGATCTATCACAGGATAGATCGAAGTTATAAATGTTGGAATAAACACGTGGGAAAAAAGAATGTATCTAGTGGCTAGTATATCACTATGTTTTATAGATCATCTGGTATGATTACAAGTGTGGATAATGAATAATACCATATCAAGGATGTGATTACAAATGTGAATGAAGATGAAGATCATATTGAGGAAATAACAAGGATATTTTAAGATAAACATTGTGGTTTCCCAAAATTGTTTGAGAAGTTAAAGAGTTTGCAAATATGTTATTTCATGTTGGATGCACTAAATATACAACATTTCCATCTGTACTGAAGCTGTATAATTTGAATGCAGGAAATGGATGGAGTGATGCTAGTTTTACAGAACTACTTTCTCTCTTGAATTACATTCTCCTAGAAGTTAATGAGCTCCCAAGATGAAGATACTATACCAAAAGAATGTTATGATCAATGGGTACGATCTATGAAAGAATACACTATTGACCCCGGAAAACGCATTCCCAAAATTTTCCAAATGCTTCCATAAATGAATCAAAGATCATAGTCTATTTCGCAATCTTCGATTTGGTAGTTCGTAGGGCCCGAACGGAGCTACGGATTAGGCGTTATAGACATTTGAAGTTGGGATGGAAAACTGGTTCGCGAAGCCCATTCACGATGCCCCCTCCGTGATCGCGGAGCGCCACCGCGAAGTAATGAGGTGAGAGGCTCTGCAAACCCGTTTGACGTTCACGATGCACCGTGAAGACTCACCGCGAAGCAGAGGAGGTGGTAACTCTCCGCGAACCCGGTTGACATTTACGACCCGCCGCGAAGCACCAAAGTCCCCTTCGCGCCGCGTGAGCTCTACTTCACGGCGCCCCTGCCTATAAATACCAAGCTCACCCCCCTTCTCCCGAGGGAAGGCCACGGACACTTCACCCCTTGGGCGGCCGATCTCCCAGTCCATGGAGCTCCGCTTTGCGGCTCTTTGAGGCCATGCTCCGCGAGCAGCTTCCTTTGTGTTGCTGCTTCGCGAGTCCCTGCTTTGCGAGCAGCTTCCTTCGCATTGATGCTCCGTGAACCGATGTTCTGCGAGCATCCCTTGCTCCGCAAGAGGCATGTGCTGCGCGAGTCCATGATCCACGAGCCAATGCTCGGCGATGCTGCTCCATGAGCCCATGTTTCGCGAGAGTCCTTTGCTCCGCGATACCCCTTTGCTTCGCGAGACACCATTTCTCCTCGAGGCCACGCTCCACGAAGACCAATCCTTTGCGAGGATCCTACCTTCACACCCACCGGTCCATACCGCGGGGGCTGCACCCCCCCCCCTGCTCGGGGTCCGGGCCGGGCTACGGTCTCGGCCCTCCGAGCTAGTCCCTTCTCTACCGTCACCCTCCCCCGTGAAAAATGGAGAGTCGCACCGCGATCTTTTCGGGAAGGGACTTCGGTATTTTCCATTGCGCCTTTATGCGCACCCACCTTCCACCTATTGAATACCATGATTTGATATACACCTCCACACACCATGAAACCCCTTGAGTCGACATATTCCTATTGGTTTCATTCCCATGTCATGAGTTGAGATTCCCATCATCAATTCCCCGAGTACCTTGAGTCGAACCATTCCTCAGGCAACTCCTCCAAACCCTATCACATGGCTCCTATGCCAGGTTGAACCAGAAAGGGCCGCCATTGCGTAAGACCCGACACCATCAATTCCCAGGCGCATTATGCCAATAATCCTATCTATATGACTATAAATTGTAGTCCTCCCTATCTAAAAAATGATAGGATGCCTCTTGCCCCATACGAGAGATGCCTTATGCTCCAAGCATGAGATGTCAATAGTCCTATCTACAAGACTATAAACTGAAGTGCACCCTATGTTCCAAACATAGGATGCCTCTTTCTCCAAATAAGATATGCCTTGTGCTCCAAGCATGATATGCCACTAGTCCTATCTACATGATTATAAATTCTATTACTCCCTATCTAATAAATGATAGGATGCCTCTTTCCCCATACGAGAGATGCCTTATACTCCAAGCATGATATTACAATAGTCCTATCTACAAGACTATAAACTGTACTACACCCTATGTTCCAAACATAGGATGCCTCTTTCTCCAAATAAGAGATTCCTTGTGCTCCAAGCATGAGATTACACTAGTCCTATCTACAGGACTGTAAACTGTAATAATCCCTATCTAATAATGATAGGATGCCTCTTGACCCATACGTGAGATACCTTATGCTCTATGCATGAGATGCCAATAGTCCTATCTAAGAGACTATAAGTTGTAGTACACCCTATGTTCCAAACATAAGATTCCATTTTCTCCAAATAAGAGATGCCTTGTGCTCCAAGCATGAGATGCCAATAGTCCCATCAACAAGACTCTAAACTGTAGTACTCCCTATGTCCCAAACTTAGGATGCCTCTTGTTCCAATCAAGAGATGCCTTATGATCCTAGAATGAGATGCCACCAGTCCCATCTACATGATTATAAACTATAGTACACCCTATGTTCCAAACATAGCATGCCTCTTTGTCCAAATAAGAGATTCCTTGTGCTCCATGAATGAGATGCCACTAGTCATATCTACATTACTATAAACTGTAGTACTCCCTATCTAACAAATGATAGGATGCCTCTTTCCCCATACAAGAGATTCCTTATGCTCCAAGCATGAGATGCCAATAGTCCTATCTACAAGACTATAAACTATAGTACACACTATGTTCCAAACATAGGATGCCTCTTTCTCAAAATAAGAGATGCCTTGTGCTTCATGCATGGGATGCCACTAGTCCTATCTACATGACTATAAACTGTAGTACTCCCTATCGAACAAATTATAGGATGCCTCTTTCCCCATATGAGATATTCCTTATGCTCCAAGCATGAGATGCCAATAGTCCTATCTACAAGACTATAAACTATAGAACAACCTATGTTCCAAACATAGGATGCCTCTTTCTCCAAATAAGAGATGCCTTGTGCTCCAAGCATGAGATGCCACTTGTCCAATATACATGACTATAAACCATAGTACTTCGTATCTAACAAATGATAGGATGCTTCTTTCCCCATAGGAGAGATGGCTTATGCTCCAAGAATGAGATGCAAATAGTCCTATCTACAAGACTATAAACTGTAGTACACCCTATGTTCCAAACTTAGGATGCCACTTTCTCCAAATAAGAGATACCTTGTTCTCCAAGCATGAGATGCCAATAGTCCCATATACAAGACTCTAAACTGTAGTACTCCCTATGTTCCAAACTTAGGATTCCTCTTGTTCCAATCAAGATATTCCTTATGCTATTATCATGAGATGCCACTAGTCCCATCTAGATGACTATAAACTATAGTACACCCTATTTTCCAAACATTGGATTCCTCTTTCTCCAAATAAAAGATGCCTTGTTCTCCAAGCATGAGATGCCACTAGTTATATCTACATGACTATAAACTATAGTACTCCCTATCTACCAAATGACAGGATGCCTCTGGCCCCCTACGAGAGATGCCTTATGCTCCAAGCATTAGATGCCAATATTCCTATCTACAAGACTATAAACTATAGTACACCCTATGTTCCAAACATAGGATGCCACTTTCTCCAAATAAGAGATGCCTTGTGCTCCAAGCATGGGATTTCAATAGTCCCATCTAGAAAACTCTAAATTGTAGTTCTCCCTATGTTCCTAACTTAGGATGCCTCTTATTCCAATCAAGAGATGCCTTATGCTCCTAGAATGAGATGCCACTAGTCCCATCTGCATGACTATAAACTGTAGGACACCCTATGTTCGGAACATAGGATGCCACTTTCTCCAAATAAGAGATTCCTTTTGCTCCAAGCATGAGATGACACTTGTCCTATCTACATGACTATAAACTATAGTACTCCATATCTAGCAAATGATAGGATGCCTCTTGTCCCATACAAGAGATGCCTTAGGCTCCAAGCATGAGATGCCAATAGTCCTATCTACAAGACTATAAAATGTAGTACACCCTATGTTCCAAACATAGGTTGCCTCTTTCTCCAAATAAGATATGCCTTGTGCTCCAAGCATGGGATGCCACTAGTCCTATCTACATGACTATAAACTGTAGTACTCCCTATCTAACAAATGATAGGATGCCTCTTTCCCCATACGAGATATGCCTTATTCTCTAAGCATGAGATGCCAATAGTCCTATCTACAAGACTATAAACTGTAGTACACCCTATGTTCCAAACATAGGATGCCACTTTCTCCAAATAAAAGTTGTCATATGCTCCAAGCATGAGATGTCAATAGTCCCATCTACAACACTCTAAACTTTAGTACTCTCAATGTCTCAAACATAGGATGCCTATTGTACCAATCAAGAGATGCCATATGCTCCTAGAATGAGATTCCACTAGTCCCATATACATGACTATAAACTATAGTACACCCCATGTTCCAAACATAGGATTCCTCTTTCTACAAATAAGAGATGACTTGTGCTCCAAGAATGAGATTCTACTAGTCATATCTACATGACTATAAACTTTAGTACTCCCTATCTAACAAATGATAGGATGCCTATTGCCCCATACGAAATATTCCTTATGCTCCAAGCATGAGATGCAAATAGTCCTATCTACAAGACTATAAACTGTAGTACACCCTATGTTACAAACATAAGATGCCTCTTTCTCCAAATAAGAGATTCCTCGTGCTCCAAGCATGGGATGACAATAGTCCTATCTACATGACTATAAAATGTAGTACTCCCTATCTAACAAATGATAGGATGCCTCTTGCCCCATACAAGAGATGCCTTATGCTCCAAGCATGAGATGCCAATAGTCCTATCTACAAGACTATAAACTGTAGTACACACTATGTTCCAAACGTAGGATGTCTCTTTCTCCAAATAAGCGATGCCATGTTCTCCAAACATGGGATGCCACTAGTCCTATCTACATGACTATAATCTGTAGCACTCCCTATCTAACGAATGATAGGATACCTCTTGCCCCATAGGAGAGATGCCTTATGCTCCAAGCATGAGATTCCAATAGTCCTATCTACAAGACTATAAACTGTAGTACACACTATGTTCCAAACGTAGGATGCCTCTTTCTCCAAATAAGAGATGCCTTGTACCCAAGCATGAGATGCCAATAGTCCCATCTACAAGACTCTAATCTATAGTACTCCCTATGTTCCAAACATAGGATTCCTCTTTCTCCAGATAATAGATTCCTTTGGATCCAAGCATGAGATTCCACTAGTCCTATCTACATGACTATAAACTGTAGTACTCCCTATCTAACAAATGATAGGATGCCTCTTGACCCATACGAGAGATGCCTTATGCTTCAAGCATGAGATGCCAATTGTCCTATCTATAAGACTATAAACATTAGTACACCCTATGTTACAAACATAGGATGCCTCTTTCTCCAAATAAGAGATGTCTTGTGCTCCAAGAATTAGATGATACTAGCCCTATCTACATGACTATAAACTGTAGTACTCCCTCTCTAACAAATGATAGGATGCCTCTTGCCCCATATGAGAGATGCCTTATGCTCCAAGCTTGAGATTCCAATAGTCCAATCTACAAGACTATAAACTGTAGTACACCCTATTTTCCAAACATAGGATGCCTCTTTCTCCAAATAAGAGATGCCTTGTGCCCCAAGCATGAGATGCCACTGGTCCAATCTACATGACTATAAACTGTAATACTCTCTATCTAACAAATTATAGGATGCCTCTTTCCCCATATGAGAGATTCTTTATGCTCCAAGAATGAGATGCAAATAGTCCTATCTACAAGACTATAAACTGTAGTACACCCTATGTTCCAAACATAGGATTCCTCTTTCTCTAAATAAGAGATGCCTTGTGCTCCAAGCATGAGATGCCACTAGTCATATCTACATGACTATAAACTGTAGTACTCCCTATCTAACAAATAATAGGATGCCTCTTTCCCCATACAAAATATTCCTTATGCTCCAAGCATGAGATGCCAATAGTCCTATCTACAAGACTATAAACTGTAGTACACCCTATGTTCCAAACACAGGATGCCTCTTTCTCCAAATAAGAGATGCCTTGTGCTCCAAGCATGAGATGCCAATAGTCTCATCTACAAGACTCTAAACTGTAGTACTCCCTATGTTTCAAACATAGGATGTCTCTTTCTCTAATCAAGAGATGCCTTATGCTCCTAGCATGAGATGCCACTAGTCACATCTACAAAACTATAAACTATAGTACACCCTTTGTTCCAAACATAGGATGCCTCTTTCTCCAAATAAGAGATGCCTTGTGCTCCAAGAATGAGATGCCACTAGTCATATCTACATGACTATAAACTATAGTACTCCCTATCTAACAAATGATAGGATGCCTCTTGCCCCATTTGAGAGATTCCTTATGCTCCATGCATGAGATTCCAGTAGTTGTATCTACAAGACTATAAACTGTAGTACACCCTATGTTACAAACATAGGATGCCTCTTTCTCCAAATAAGAGATGCCTTGTGCTCCAAGCATGAGATGACACTAGTCATAACTACATGACTATAAACTGTAGTACTCCCTATCTAACAAATGATAGGATGCCTCTTTCCCCATACGAGAGATGCCTTATACTCCAAGCATGAGTTGCCAATAGTCCTATCTACAAGACTATAAACTGTAGTACACCCTATGTTCCAAACATAGGATGCCACTTTCTCTAAATAAGAGATGCCTTGTGCTCCAAGCATGAGATGCCAATAGGACCATCTACAAGACTCTAAACTATAGTACTCCTTATTTTCCAACCTAGGATTCCTCTTGTTCCAATCAAGAGATGCCTTATGATCCTAGCATGAGATGCCACTAGTCTCATCTACATGACTATAAAATGTAGTACACCCTATGTTCCAAACATAGGATGCCTCTTTCTCCAAATAAGAGATGCCTTTTTCTCCAAGCATGAGATTCCACTAGTCATATCTACATGACTATAAATTGTATTACTCCCTATCTAACAAATTATAGGATGCCTCTTGACCCATACGAGAGATGCCTTATACTCCGAGCATGAGATGTCAATAGTCCTTTCTACAAGACTATAAACTGTACTACACCCTATGTTCCAAACATAGGATACCTCTTTCTCCAAATAAGAGATGCCTTGTGCTCCAAGCATGGGATGCCACTAGTCCTATCTACATGACTATAAACTGTAGTAATCCCTATCTAAAAAAGTATAGGATGCCTCTTCCCCCATACGAGATATGCCTTATGCTCCAAGCATGAGATGCCAATAGTCCTATCTACAAGACTATAAACTGTTGTACACCCTATGTTCCAAAAAAAGGATGCTACTTTCTCCAAATAAGGGATGACTTGTGCTCTAAGCATGAGATGCCAATAGCCCCATATACAAGACTCTAAATTGTAGTACTCCCTATGATCCAAACTTAGGATTCCTCTTGTTCCAATCAAGAGATTCCTTATGCTCCTAGCATGAGATTCCAATAGTCCCATATACATGACTATAAACTATAGTACACCCTATGTTCCAAACATAGGATGCCTCTTTCTCCAAATAAGAGATGCCTTGTGATCCAAGCATGAGATGACACTAGTCATATCTACATGAATATAAACTGTAGTACTCCCTATCTAGCAAATGATAGGATGCCTCTTGCCCCATACGAGAGATGCCTTATGCTCCAAGTTTGAGATGCCAATAGTCCTATCTACAGGACTATAAACTGTAGTACACCCTATGTTCCAAACATAGGATGCCTCTTTCTCTAAATAAGAGATGCCTTGTGCTCCAAGCATGGGATTCCACTAGTCCTATCTACATGAATATAAACTGTAGTAATCCCTATCTAACAAATGATAGGATGCCTCTTGCCCCATACGAGAGATTCCTTATGCTCCAAGCATGAGATGCCAATAGTCCTATCAACAAGACTATAAACTGTAGTACACACTATGTTCCAAACGTAGGATGCCTCTTTATCCAAATAAGGGATGCCTTGTGCTCTAAGAATGGCATGCCACTAGTCCTATCTAAATGACTCTAAACTGTAGTACTCCCTATATAACAAATGATAGGATGCCTCATGCCCCATATGAGAGATGCCTTATGCTAAAATCATGAGATGCCAATAGTCCTATCTACAAGACTATAAACTGTAAAACACACTACGTTCCAAACATAGGATGCCTCTTTCTCAAAATAAGAGATGCCTTTTGCTCCAACAATGAGATGCCAATAGTCCCATCTACAAGACACTAAACTGTAGTAATCCCTATGTTCCAATCATAGGATGCCTCTTTCTCCAAATAAGAGTTGCCTTGTGCTCCAAGCATGAGATGCCACTGGTCCTATCTGCATGACTATAAACTGTAGTACTCTCTATCTAACAAATGATAGGATGCATCTTTCCCCATAAGAGAGATGCCTTATGCTCCAAGCATGAGATGTCAATACTCTTATCTACAAGACTATAAACTGTATTACACCCTATGTTCCAAACATAGGATGCCTCTTTCTCCAAATAAGATATGCCTTGTCCTCCAAGCATGGGATGCCACTAGTCCTATCTACATGATTATAAACTATAGTACTCCCTATCTAACAAATGACAGGAGACCTCTTTCCCTATACGAGAGATGCCTTATGCTCCAATCTTGAGATTCCAATAGTCCTATCTACAAGACTATAAACTGTTGTACACCCTATGTTCCAAACATATAATGCCTCTTTCTCTAAATAAGAGATTCCTTGTGCTCCAAGCATGGGATGCCAATAGTCATATCTACATGACTATAAACTGTATTACTCCCTATCTAACAAAGGATAGGATGCCTCTTGCCCCATATGATAGATGCCTTAAGCTCCAAGCATGAGATGCTAATAGTCCTATCTACAAGACTATAAACTATAGTTCACCCTATGTTCCAAATGTAGGATGCCACTTTCTCCAAATAAGAGATGCCTTGTGCTCCAAGCATGAGATTCCAATAGTCCCATCTACAAGAATCTATACTTTAGTACTCCCCATGTTCCAAACTTAGGATGCCTCTTGTTCCAATCAATAGATGCCTTATGCTCCTAGCATGAGATGCCACTAGTCCCATCTACATGACTATAAAATGTAGTACACCCTATGTTCCAAACATAGGATTCCTCTTTCTACAAATAAGAGATGCCTTGTACTCTAAGAATGAGATGCCACTAGTCATATCTACATGACTATAAACTGTAGTACTCCCTATCTAACAAATGATAGGATGCCTCTTGCCCCATACGAGAGATGCCTTATGCTCCAATCATGAGATGCCAATAGTCCTATCTACAAGACTATAAACTGCAGTACACCCTATGTTCCAAACATAGGATGCCTCTTTCTCCAAATAAGAGATGCCTTGTTCTCCAAGCATGAGATTCCACTAGTCCTATCTACATGACTATAAACTGTAGTACTCCCTATCCAAAAAATGATAGGATGCCTCTTTCCCCATACGAGAGATGTCTTATGCTCCAAACATGAGCTGTCAATAGTCCTATCTACAAGACTATAAACTATAGTACACTCTTATTGATGCTCCTTTTCGTCAAATTTTCTAAAAGAATGTAAAGGGAAATGACTTAGCACAAATTGATTCATCCTTTGAAGAAATCATCAAAAATCGACAAAGGCGTGAACAAGGCTTCAAAAGCACAAAGGTCGCGTAAGTCCCATCACTGTCGTGCAAGTATACTTGCGCGCCACCTAATGGTCATGCAAGTGACTTCAGCGCCCTAAATAATAAACGCCCAGGGTCTTCTCCAGTATATAAATAGACCATGTGGGCCCCCCAATTTAGGGGAGGATTTTTTCCAGAATTTACAGACAGAGTTATGAATACCCAAGTCTCTTCCTTAGGTCTTCAGAAACTCTTATATGGTAATTCTTTACCTAGAATGGAAGGTCTAAACAGGAGGAGTAAGGTCTAAGTGTTAGAATTCACTAACACTTGCCTGCCTAAGTGGTTTTACCCTTAAGGAAAATGAACACACTTGTGTGTCTCCCTAATTCTTCACCAGAACTTTCGTGCCATATTCTGGAAATCCACTAGGGATAATACCAAGGTTTTGAGCCAAGTCTCGCCCAAATATTACCCTAAGGGATGAAAATCGCGCAAGTACCCATGTGTCGCGCAGGTATACCTGCGTGACCAGGACTTGCATGCCCACACAGTACCTGCGTGCCTTCCTAGACTTGTGCGCCCCTATCTTTTTGAGTGCCTTTCTTTCCCATTTCACCCCTCTTATGTCATTCCACCTATCCTATTCAAGATTCAGTCTTTAAGACACTCTTCAAAGCCATTTATGGCATGATTTCTTGATTTTGATTCCTTATCTGAAAGGAACTACATGGAAAATCTCTCAAAATCTAGTGATTTATACATCTTTATGTCACTAAAGATTGAGGTTTCATTCATTCAACCTCAACCTTTAAGATGAGAGAATCCTTAACCTGGGCTTCCTTTTCAGGAATAAGCCCCAGTCATAATTCTTAAATCTGGGCTTCCTTTTCTGGAATAATCCCCAGTCATAATTCTAAAATCTGGGCTTCCTTTTTAGGAATAAGCCCTAGTCATAATTCTTAAATCTGTGATTCCTTTTCAGGAATAAACCCCAGTCATAATTCTCAAATCTGGGTCTCCTTTTCAGGAATAAGTCCCAGTCATAATTCTCAAATCTGGGCCTCCTTTTCAGGAGTAATCCCCAGATCCCCTAAACTGGGCTTCCTTTTCAGGAGTAATCCCCAGTCATAATTCCCCAAATTATGGGCATCCTTCTCAGGAGTAAACCCCAAACCTTAATTCCTTTAACCTGGGCCTCTTTTTTAGGAATAATCCCCAGTCCAAGTCCTCATTAATTTGGGAATCTTCTTTAGGAGTAAGTCCCAAGTCCCCTAATCTGGGCATCCTCCTTAGAAGTAAGCCCCAGTCTTAAAGTCTCAAATATGGGCATCCTCCTCAGGAGTAAGCCCCAACCATAATTCCCTTAACCTGGACCTCCTTTTTAAGAGTAAGCCCCAGTCTCAAATATGGGCATCCTCCTTGGGAGTAAGCCCCAAGTCCGTTAATTTTCAAATCCCTTAAACCTGGGCCTCCTCCTTAGGAATAAGCCCCAGTCTTAATTTCTCTTAACCAGTCATAATTCCTTTTGATCTAATATTCCTTCTCAGGATTAAAACCCAATCATAAGTCCCCTCCTAACTCAGGAATCTTCCTTAGGAGTAAGCCTTGAGATTAGAGTATCCAAATATCCATGAAGCACATATACAATTATGGACCCTGTTCCTGTATTTATTCCCTGAAGTAAATCTTAATCCTCATCTATTTTTGGGCAGTCATACATACATAAGCCCTGCATCATTTCTTATGATTGCACCTTTTATGGCACAATTTTCTGGTTTTACCAATACCTCTTGTTTCTCACACCGAGCATGACTCACGTGAGCTTAGAGTGTAAAAGTAATTATGACATTTTTATTTGAGCCATCAATCATAAACATCATACTCCCTTACTCGAACTACGTGGGTTCTGATTTATTTTCCAAACAAAGGATACATAGGTAGCCTATCTTTGGGTACGATCCCAACACTGAAATAATCTATGTCCTCCTGAATGAAAATAAACTTCAAGTGCCCCACTGAGTGGATTTAAAACCAGTATGGTCATCATAATGACCAAGAAACTTTATGTATTTAAGTATACCATCAACTAAGAATCTCTTAAAAATATAGATGATTCTCTATCGATGAAGAACCTCTAATACATATAAAAGAATCTCTAAATTTCCTTCATATCAATCATTGACTGTCAGATCTAAAGGAAAGTGCATTTTATACTTGGTAATGTAATAAAGATTCACGAACATAACATAAATCTATATAGAGAGTCTCGGAGTAGAAAATAATTCCCCTAAAAAAGGTGTGATGAGTCCGACCTCCCGTCAACTTGACCAATGCAAACTCCTAAGCCTCATCAGTTCACAACTAATGAGCGCCTACCTTTGGAAAGTAGGTCCAAATGGATATGGAATCATTGGATTTTTTTGGTTCTACGAACAAACCCATTAGAAACTGATTGGAATGTTTGAACCTTCAATCAACGAGGTCATCCCCGATTCCAGAGGGAAACAAAAAATGGTGAACCCGACGTGAATCCTTAACCAAGTTAAAGTAATTATTTGATTATTTGTTAGGCCCCTATTTAAAACTCAATGAGAGGTCCAACAAAACAATCATTGAAATATGTACTCATCCAAAAGATTTAGTGGTTGAATTTATCTTGATTATGTCTATTAAATCAAACAGGCACTCTTTTTCAAGATTTTCTGCATTCTACGAAATGGTTGCTCTCAAGTTCACACCTATGAATACCACTGCTGTGAATACCGCTGCTGCAAATGCCACTACTGCTACTCCTGCTGGATCTTCATCCGCTCTAAGTATGACATAACCTACTCAGCATCTTCAATCATGGGTATCAAATGCGCTGGTTAAGGAGTACCGTCAACATGGTACCATTCCAACTATGGAGGCTTCTCGACAAGCCATCCAAGTGAACAATTCAACCTAGTCGTCGAGACAACGACGACCAGTGATCAAGAAACAGGCGGTGCTTACTACCGTCTCCAACCGTTTCGGGTCATTATCCTCGGAACACAATCACCATTCACTCCCATATTCTAGGGAGGTGAATGAGCAGGTCCCTCAGGGCCTTAATTAAAATAAGCAGGAGTCCTTCCTGAGGGATCCTATCAACAATCGCTGCCAGACTCGTGCGGCAGTACGCCCTCAACATGATGAGGGTACCGACTCCAGGCATTCGGCTCAGGTTTCTCGAACCTGAGTAGGAAAGACGAACCGCCAGAGGCAGAATCCGGTCAACAGTGAGCAGGTTCTCATCTATGCCATCTCCGGAGAAGTCCACCAACCTAACTTGGTGGAAAGCAATGAGCAGGCACATACACCAGCCCGTTTTAATTCTGTTATCCAGTAGACTTCTCTAGCAGCATCACATCAATCCCACCAGGCAATTCTGGTGGAGTACTATAGGTAGGAACATACACCTCTTTATACATCATCAGCTAGTCAGCAGGCTCGTCTGACTACATATGATGGAGCTCATTAACCATGTTCGGTGAAGTGAAATCAGTAGGCACATAAACCTACTAGTATTAATCAAGCCTACCAACAGTCTCGTTTGGTAGCACATGGAGAAGTCAGTCAGAAAGCTCCGGTGACAAACAGGAGGCAGACTCAACTCTCTGTCCCCAAACTTGAGTACTGTCAGGATTCACTGACAGGAAAAGGAGGACAAGAGCGGGCATATACACCTACTCCAATCACGGAATGGACTTATATCCCTGTTCCGGCAGCTGAAGTCACCAAGCATATTTTATCAATGGTGGAAGATCAGAAGCAAATCCCTACTCATATTCTGGATGATTTTCTGGATATTATAACAGCTTCAGCAGCATTTCAGGGAAAGACACATAAATCTATCCCTATCAGTGGAGTGACACATCAACAGTTCACTCTGGAACAGACACACACATTTTTTACAGTCCAAGAGGGTTGTGGGGCATACTCCCCCATATCATACGGATAACCAAGTCAGGCACATACACCTAATTTGAGTGGAGATCGTCAGCCTAACCTAGCCATCTTTCCTGATCAGGCACATACACCTACTCAGAGCAGCCACTTTCGTCAACAAGTGGTTTCCAAGGCGAGTAAGAAGGCGTCTAAGAAAAAGACACGCCCAACACAGTCAGGAGATCAAGAGCCAATCTGTAACAAGGCCTTGCTCGATGCAGGAGTTCTTGAATACCTCAGACAGTTATCTGTTGGAATTCAGAATTCTACTCCCTCATTTCCCAATAGTGGGAACATTAATTCTGAAGGTCTTCAACAAAAACTTCCTCATGAAGGCTTGCTTCATGACAATTCGGTCGATCTCGAAGTTTCATCTTCAGATGAGATCCACAGGAACCCTCTATGTGGTAAGAATACAAAGGAGCAAGAGATCTCATCTTTTGTTATAACCCATCATGGTGGTCCTCCCCATGATGATGAATTTCGCTGCGAAAGTCCTCTCTGCAATAGTGATGCACATTGCCCGGAAAATGCTCCAGTGGACAATGTAGTGCCGAGAAAGCCCTCTTATCTTGAGGCACTTGAAAATGCGAAACCAGTCATTTCTGATTCTTCATTTCTAGCAGGTGAAATACTTTCTCAATTGGAAGATAGCCCAGGGTGTAGGTCATTCTCCGAACCACCCCTAAGTCATGCATCTTCTAGTTTGATCAGTGATTTCTCTACCAATCTTGTTGAACCCGATGAATCAACAAGGAAGTACCAACTCTGGTCAAATCAGGTAGAACAATATTCATTGAATGATAAAGAGAAATACTGAACATGAGAAAACAACTGGTGAAAGGTGAAGTGCCAGTTATGTTTTGGCCTCTGGCTGAATCTCAGTATGACATTCCAGAGATGTTAACGGAAGATGGGATTCATGGTATTTGTCTCAACATATGGAAAACTCTTTGTCAGTTGAAAAATAAATTATTATCTTATTATGAATATGAAAATCATCTTAAGATAATAGAAGGGTTAAAATGTCATATTTATTTGGTATCTCTATCAGTCTCTCGATATCCGAAGGCTGAAAAGCAGCAGAGAGCCCTTCAGCGTTCATGCCTTGGCGCACTAAGAAGATTGTTCTAGTTAATTGCCAATTCCTCATCTAGTATTCAAGTTAGAGGATGGGGTGTTCATGGAGAATTACATTTCACGGTGCTCTCTAGTCAGCATAGCCCGCTGAAAATGGTCTCATGCAATGTTATTGCCCATGGCTGACCATAGTCAATGGGCTTTGTTTGTAATCAAAAGCTTTCCCAAGAACAGGCCTCAACTAGTTCCTCTCAAAATCAAGAATACAGAGAACGAGTTGTTGAATTACTCCTGCATCAAGAACACATGAATATTGAACAGGCCTCTCGTATGGAGCAAGCACATCATCAAGTGACAGAAGTATCAGAAATCATCCAACGATCCTTCAAACCGGGTGATAAAAGTGGATACAGGTTGATGAATCCAGCTAATTTCCGGACTAAGGTTCGTAAGATCAGGAGAGCTTTTAAAAAATCTCAGACATAGCATGTCAAGAGCTACCCCAGCTTTCCAGACTGGGGACTCCTTTAAACCAACCCTCAGAATCAACAAATAGGATTCGAAGAGTTGAGCGGGAATAGCAGGAATAGCCCCAGTCCACCGGACTGGGGACTTTTTCAAATCATCAATCCCCTCCTCAGAGAAATTCGGTCTTTTCTCAATTGGGGAAGAAGCCTCAAGAGGAACGAAGAGCCAAATTATCAGGAGATTCTCTCCAAATTATAGTTCGTCAAGAAATTCCTGAGGGATTGAATCAACAGAAGGCAATGTCTCATCAAAGACATGGAGGAAGACAATATCACAGAAATGCCGATAGAAGGGATGTGATGCATTATGCATCAATCAATGTCATCAATGTCGTTGTTGCTGATCCACTAGATGAGACTCATTCAGAGGGATCAGATGAAGAGGTTCCTATTCAAGAAGTTGTACACACGGATACAAATGAAGAAGGTGTGCGTACACGAAATCAAAGGTTTACCCAGAATCTGGGTGTTCCTTAAAATAACCCACTTCCCCATCTTTGAAAGGGATCAAACAAGGGGAAGGGAAAGAATCGGGTTACATATCCTTCCTCTGGAGAAGGCCAATCTCTCTCACTAGAGAAAAGATTTGCATAACAAGATGAAGAAATGAAATAATTGAGGAGGATGAATGCAGAACTACTTCAGGGTAGTCTTCCTCCTAAGCATGTTGGATTCAGTCAACCAAGGGAGTTTGTTGCAGCTACTGAGATGGATCAAGAATATCATCCTTTATCAGTACACCCTCACAGGTCTAATCCTATGGGTCAAGTGCAACAAAAATTGGCAGTACTGCCATCAGTTGCAGTACCAACGGCCATACCTGTCCAGACTCTAGTCATTTCACCTGCCCAAGTCCAAGTTCAACCAGATGTTTCTCAAAAGTTAATAACTACCATTGAGTCATTAAAAGCTCGGTTAGAGACTATGGAAGGGAAGCGTGCACAGGTTCAACCAGAAAAGAAATCTTACTCTGAATGGGTATATTTAATCTCTCCCTCGTCAAATTTTGGGAACCCTGTATTCCCTATTTTCAATGGATCAGGCGACCCTGAATAACATTTGATGCATTACGTGTCTTGTTGCGATCCTATGATGGGAACTCCGGAGCAGCAAGAAGCAGTGAAACTCAGATGCTTCGTACGAACCTTGCAAGGACCAGCCTTTGTCTGGTACACAAGCTTGAAATCCTAGTCAATTACCGGATGGGAAGATCTCCGTCAACGATTTCGTCTTCAATTCAGCTCAACTTTTCTAAAGACAACAGTTTTCGATCTTACAAACTGTAAGCAAAGGGAGAATTAAAGAGTCTTTGATTTCATTGCTCGCTGGAAGGGATTAACATATTCCCTGAGCTTAGCACTCCCTCAAGAGGAACTATTGTTAATCTGTGTGGAAAATCTGTGTGACGAATTATGCACACCATTAATCCATGTGAAATACACAGGAGGGCTTCGAGACATTACTTCAATCGCTCAAAAAATTGAATATTATCTTATACAGACAAAGGCTAAATCTCGTGTAATTCCATCTTCTCTAGGAAGGATAATGGGTAAAGTAGAAACTGCTACAGTTATGCTTAAACAAGCACATGTACCTGCTTCTACCTCAAAACCTTCATATTTTTGAAGGGCTCCACCTCCTAAGCGCCAATAATAAAGGTTGTTTCATCAAGACGATCAAAGAGATCAAAGACGGAAACAATTTGAGGGTATGAAGAGCAAAACATACTCTTTCTGAAATTAAAAAGTTCCTTGTTACTTCATTTCGGCCCTAGAGAATAATTTGGTTCAGCTGCCAATGCCCAAGAGTCCTAACAAGGAAGGAGTTGAAGACCATCCCAATTATTGCCCCTTTCATCAAATGTTGGGGCATCCCATCCAAGAGTGTTTTGTATTCAAAGACCTCCTGCAAAAGTTGGTAGACTCGGGACAAGTCAAACTGAAAGGCTCTTCAGCCCAGGTAGCATGTGTCACTGCTACAGTTCCAGGGGAGGAAGGCGAGTGGCAAGAAGTCAAAAGCAAAAATGCACAAAAATATGATGATTGGATGGTCAGAAAGACGATCAACCAAACTCATGCTATTTTAAGAACACAATTAAAGAAACCAATTGTACCTTCTGCCATGAATGTCACAGAAAAATCCTCTTCAGAGGGCAAATCTTCAAAAGGGATTTATAATTCCAAGAAAGAGAAAGAATCAGAAGAAGATGAGAATGTGTCAAAGCCTAAGTTGTCTTTGACTCTGGCGGACTTCATGCCATCTACTTCAAATCAACGGGCACTGCCCCACCAAACAGCACAGCCTAAATTGGCTAGTCAGGAAAAGTGTTCATTGGATGAAGAGTTGATTTTCGGTTCTGTTAATATGATTCAATTAACAAATCCATATTCTAGTCGCAGTTTCGGTTTCGATGAGCCTGAATTCCTTGTATCAAACAGGGGAATCAGAGGAAGTTCCAGAGGCTCAGGATATAGGGGAAGACGTGGATTTTTCAGAAGCCACTATTCCAATTCTACCCCTGCTAGAACTGTGTACGCAGTAGAAACTCATGGTAGATCCCTTCAGCGAGCTCAGTAAGAAAAATAAAGTTCTTCTAACAATAGAAAATTCAGTCCTGGCACAGTTATTTTGGAAGATCGGTTGAAGGTTCCATCTTCTTCCTCTTAGCAAGTAAATATACCTAATTGGTCTAATCTTCCAAATGCAGAAGTATTACCAACTCCTATCCCGGTATAGGATGCATCAACTTCCAAAGAATCTGCTTTCAAGGCACCAGATAAACCACATATTCCTGTTGGGAAATGTAGACCTCTAGATCAAAAGTATGATGTATTGAAACAATTGGCCCAATTACCGGCCAAAATATCAATTTTGGATGCTTTGAATCTGTCAAAAGATTTTTGGGAGGCACTCATCGAGGATTTGTCAAGCCCTCAAGAGTTTGAAACTGAAATTGCTGCAGGTGAAGTCTATCATATAGAGAATAATACTGCAGAATGCCATGCAATAATATCTTTTACTAATGAAGATGATGATGATTTTGTGCATGGGCATATTAGACCTTTGTACTTATCTAGCAAGGTCAATGGCGTAGACGTTTGAAGAGCTTTCATTGACAATGGTTCAAGATTCAACCTCATTCCCATTCATACACTTCGTCGATTGGGCCTCACGGAATCTGATTTATCTCCTTCTACCATAATGTTACATGGATATGATAAAAATGAACAAGAACCACAGGGCGAAGTTACACTCAGAACTCATTTTGGAGATCTTGTATCCAATTCAGATTTAATATTTGTTGATCAAGACTCATCCTTCAACATCTTGCTTGGAAGACCCTGGCTACATCAACATGTAGCTATCCCTTCATCATACCATCAATGTCTCAAATATTTTTTCGATGGTCAATTTGGGACATTGTATGGTGATAAGGCCTCGTTCAAGACATGTGAGTCTCAATACATTGAGGCGGAATTCTATCACATGAAGGGAAGGGAGAAATCCACAACAAAGAAGATTACCAAAGTTAATGCTCCGTATGGTTTGGAAAAGATTCTAGTAAATCCATTTGTGCATGTGAGTACAAATTATGTGTTGCCTATCAGTAAAATTGACAAGATAGACCCAAATCAAAGTACTCTTATGGAAAGATCCATAATGTCAATTACGGTAATCGAGCCAGACAACATGGGAGAAATTGGTGATTATCCAAGCAGTGATGAAAGCCCAAATGGTGACGTCTTCATTTCATCTACTGAAATACAACAAGTCTATACTTCTCCAATTAGGCCAGAAGAAGTTATAGCAACATTAGAGGTGAGCAATGATGTCGATTCTCAATCCATCATCTCCTCTTTATTACCCAAAGAAGACCCTTCATCATCAATAGGGTTGGAAATGGAAGCTTCTTCTTCAAGATAGGAAAATTTTTACATCTCTTCTGATCATGAAAATTCTGCTTTATCATCTACTATGCAAGTAAAAATGGAAGAAATAACACAGTATGAAGAAGAAGAGGAAGATCTCAGAGATGTTCCTCCATCATTTGAAGAGGTTATCTCTACCACCGTGGATGAACTTAGAGAAATAAATATGGGTACAAAAGAAGATCCACGCCCCACTTTAATCAGTGCGTCCATGACTCTTGAAGAGAAAGAGATGTATATTTCATTTCTACAGAAAAATAGAGATATATTTTATTGGAACTATAAAGAAATACCCGGGCTTGATCCTGATGTTTCTACTCATTATTTTGGTTTACCAGAAGAACATCGAGGATTTAAGCAAGCCGCAAGAAGAACACACCCAACTTATGCTTCGAAAATTGAAGCTGAATTGGATAAGCTTATCAAAGCTAACTTCGTCAGAGAAGTTAAATATCCCAAGTGGTTGGCTAATATTTTCCCTGTAAAGAAGAATAATAGACAAATTAGATTTTGCATCGATTTCAGAGATCTTAATCGGCGTTTTCCTAAGGATGATTTCCTAGTTCCTATTACAGAACTTTTAATTGATGCAACAGCTAGATATGAAGCACTTTCCTTCATGGATGGATATTCCAGATATAATCAAATCTGAATGGCCCTAGAAGATGAGGAATCCACAGCTTTCAGAGCCCCTCAGGATGTGTTTTTCTACCGGGTAATGCCCTTTGGCTTAAAGAATGCTGGTGAAACATATCAGTGTGCCATGCATCGTATATTCAAACCCTTTTTAGGGAAGTTTGTTGAATTCTATGTAGATGTTTTGTTGGTTAAATCCAAACAATGTTCTAATCACTTGGCTTATTTAGAAGTCATATTCTGCAATCTTCGACAACATAATTTGAAGATAAACCCCTTAAAATGTGCTTTTGGGGTAACCTCAGGAAAATTTCTCGGATTTTTTGTACACCATCGTGGTATTGAAGTCGATCCTGAGAATACAAATTCAATCCTGGGTATGTCACCTCCTTGAAATTTGAAATAATTAAGAGGACTTCAAGGACACTTGCCTATATTCGGTGTTCCATCGCAAATTTGGTAGGAAAAAGTATACCCTTCACCAAATTGATGAAGAAGGATTAACTTATCAGTGGACTGAAGAATGTCAAGAATAATTCGATATTCTCAAGAAATACCTCTTGAGTCCACCGGTACTCATGCCACTTGTTGAAGGAAGACCACTTATCCTCTACGTGACAGATCTAGAGTGATCATTGTGTGACTTTCTTACATAGAATAATGACGCTGGGAATGAAAACAGCCTCTACGACCTCAGTCGGACTATGCTTGAAGCAGAAACCCAATATTAAAGTATTGAGAATTACTTCCTGGCATTAATATTTGCAATTAAAAAGTTGATACATTACCTACAACATCACGAGGTCCAATTGGTATCTCGCAATAACCCGCTCAAATTCATCCTTAGTTGTCCAATGCTTACAGGACTTCTGGAAAGGTGGGCAATTATTTTGCTGCAATTTGATATTCAGTATGTGTCTTAAAAGGCAATAAAAGGACAAGCTCTGACTGATTTCCTGTCTGAACACCCTTTAGTGGAAGACACGTCTTCAGATATTGAACTCCCTGATGAGGAAATCTTCTCTATTCAAGAAAGTCCTTAGGCATGGGAAATGTATTTTGATGGTGCTTCCAGAAGTCCAACAGGGAGGAAAATGGAAAATCCTAAATTCAACAAAGTTTTCTTAGGAATTGTTCTCATTTCTCCAGAAAAGGAAGTGTTATCTTATTCCTTCTTATTGTGGGAAGGTGGTACCAATAATGAAGCAGAATACCAAGCTCTCATCGCAGGCTTGGAATTAGCGCTTCAAGCACAAGTGAATCACTTAAAGGTGAAAGGTGATTTAGACCTGGTAATCAAACAAGTCAATGAGGATTATTCCATTAGAAAAGAAGAACCAATCCCTTTGTATGATTACATCAAAGAGTTAATGGAGGAATTCCCTTCGGAACTGACATTTTCTTATGTCCCGCAGTCACAAAATGCTCAAGATGATGCACTGGCTAATGTAGCCACAGCTCTGGTAGATCCAAATCGGGACGAGAAAACCATCAGTATTGCCCACCGTTGTGCAATTTCACCTTATGTTTGAATCATAACAGAGGAAATTAATGAAATTAGTCCCATTCCTGAACCATATGGTCATACTTCATGATGGATGTCACCTATCAGGGAATACCTTCAAAATGGAACACTTCCACCTGATAGAGCCGAGAAAGAACAAATCTGGCAATGTGTGGACAATTTTACTCTTTATGATAGCCCAGATCACCTAGAGAAAATTCTCTACAAGTGTGGTTTTCATAGCATCCCGCCTTTTGATAACATAAAATTTCATTACATTATACAAAACTAGGGATCTTTATGGTTTAGTGTCTTGGAAACTAGGAACATAATACATGAAAACAACATAAAACTTTCTTCTTAAACACTTGAAAGGATTATCCTTAAGATCATCCTAGTTTCATTACTGCATCTCATAACCTGGGGACATACATCAAAAGAAAGTGTGAGCAGAAGGCCCAGTAAGGGAAACAAGCGAAACATTTTATATATGAACTTGAGATACATCAATAAAGTCATGGAAAGATCTTTAAGGCATGAGAATGAAATCATGAGGCATATCATAATAAAAATAAAATTTTTCATAACTTGAAGATGTGGCTACAAAATTTAATATTGACAATCATTTCGTTTCACCAAGGTCCATCCCTAAGGTGTCATTAAAAATTACCAAGGTTATTCACCAAGGTATCAGTCTAAAAGGTCATCTCTAGAGATTAAGTCTTTACCCAATGCATTAGTGCGCTATCTGGGCGCACCCTTGAAATGTATTTATTATCATGTGAGCCACATATATAATCATCAATGATTTCATAAACAACCCATATAGCATAAAAGAAATGGGTTTCATTTCATAATCATAACGTTTTAAAATTACTTTAAAGACAAGATCTTTATGTCACTTTAAACCCCCGAAAAAGGGAAAGAAGGTTTCATGTATGTAAATCCCAGAATTTAAAATAGAACATTGTGATATATATATATGTGAATACCCCTGTATAAATAAGATCTTTGAGTATTCACTTAATAACATAAAATGATTTTGAGATAAAGAGGGAGGCATTTTGAGATGAAAACTATGCAGCATAACGGCTATGATACACATTTTTAGAAAACATTGAAAAGAGAGGGGACATGGGCCACCCACTAAAAATGATTCATAAAACAGGAGGGGAACAGAATATAAAGTATTTAAGAACATGGTAATTAAATTTGAATGATATACCATATGAAATGAATAACTTGAAAGGAAGAAAAAAAATAAGATTTCTCTTATGAGAATTCGGCAGCCTAACGACGTCACTTAAAACTTCCAAAAATGGATTGATGAGATCAAATAGGGTCTCTCATCATGTAGCGCCCCGACCCCAGTTACCTAAATTCGGTGCATTATTACATAAAATTGGCATGATCACAAGAAGGATCAAAACTCGAAAGACCGATAGGTTTAGTATCCTTGGAAACACTAGATATATTCATAAAGTTTTACATTACATCATAAAGTGAAAAACTACTACAACAACATAGTCTCCATATCCCCACATACTATCCCTGTAGGTCATTCATAAATTACTTCTTCACATCCTGGGAAAAATAAAACATAGAAAAGGGGTGAGCTCAAATGCCCAGTAAGGATAACAATATAGCGGAAACTTTCATAAATAAGGATAAACATTTAAGGAAATGTATAACTAAAACAAAAGACTTTTAAACTTGAACTTAAACATAGTATGGAAAAAATAAAATGAAATAATTCCATTTACTTATTCACATGGATATTATACTAATCTAATAATCACATGCAATATCAATAACCACTTTCATAATGATGGAATGCATAATGCCAGACTATCATAACCACATAGCCAAGGCCTCGTGCCCAGACTACAAATAAGATTTTGCCAAGGCCTTGTGCCAAGACACTAGTTTGTCTCATGAGACCTACCGATGCATCAAAGAGCTATAGTGGGCTCCACCCGTCACATACTAAGTCCAATGCATTCCCATATGAAAAGTTTTAAACATAACATAAACATTCGTATTAGAACTAGCATACGAAATGTCAATACATTCTTCATAAACCATGAATGGTATAAAAATAACACATCCACAGTAAAACATATCAAAAAACATTCAATACATTACAAAAGTTTTGTATCATAATAAATCAACTACAAATAAGCTTAAAATCCATCAAAGGATGTTGACATAGATGAAATCAAAACAATTTGAGAGAAATATCTCTTTTCTCGAAAGCATTGAAAAGTCACACATTTACAAAGGAATTAATTTAAAAGAGATTTTTGAATCAAAGTGTCCCATACCACCTTGAAACTTTTGAAAAGAAATATCATTTCAAAACATTCATGTCCATATAAATAAATCCATAAAATCATTTTGAAAACATGGAAATTAATTAAAAGATTTAGAAAGATAAATCTTTAAAACATTTAAAATTATGATCTTGATAAAGAGTACCTTTCACAAATTCTTAAAATATTCATTTTGAAATCATTTAAAAGTGAAATAATTATAAAATAAAACATTTAATTTGAAAATATTCTTATAAGATTCTAAGGGAAGCTTTGAAGATTTTATTACGGTGGTAAATAGCTGCACCCGCCGTATAAGTTAAAAAAACATTCTTACCTTAAATTTGTCGAAAAGGTTAAAAGTGCCTTGTTTGGAAAACGAAAAAAATATTCCTTTCAAAACAAATAAGGGTATAAATGACTTTAACCCATTATCTAGTAAATAGTAAAAATGTTTTCAAATACATTTTTATGGAACATGGATGTGGATGATAAAGAGATCTTAGTAGATAATTGCGTATAAACAACCTCGGATAATGAAGAGATTGTGAAATAAACCCTTACCTTGTAATTTTCCTTGGTTGGGGTAGGTTAACCACCTTTATAATGGTGAAATAATTTTTATTAAATTATACAAGAATCATATACATTAATATGATATCATATATGATCTTTTAACATTGATTTGTTAATAATATCTTAGTATTATCGTTGTTTCGGGTGTTAACTTACTCATTTTCTTTTATATGTTTTGTTATGTAAGACATGTTTTTAATGGATAGGTTGTATATTATTCATATATAGAATTATATCAAGTCCTCAAACATCATTTTTAAATCATAAAATGATAATTATACTTGAATGGATACGATGGAGAATGAATCTTATCGCGTTCGTGGAGACGGTAGTCCGTATGTACGCACGAGCGACAATATCATTCTTTTGATACTAAAATAATATATAATTGGATGGTATATCATATATAAAGAATCATTATCATGTAACATTTATTATTTACATGAATTACACATCATTATTATACCCATCCAAATAATAATTTATTGAATAACAATTACACCACGACGTGGAGACGGTAAGCCGTACGTACGCATGTATGGTGACATGTTATTCAAATGATGGATAGAATACTGAATATGGTTGTGCAATATTTATAATAACATCCCAGTATATATATTATACTGGATTTATTATTTTATAATGGTAACAAAAAGGAAGATGAAGTGGAAGAAGAAAGGAACTTGAAAAAGGGTGGTGAAATCATTACCTCTTCTTTGGGTTCTTCCTTTTGATTTGATCAAAAGGGCTCCTTAAGTTGGTTTTATGACTAAAGTAAGGCCTCTAGGATTAAGTGAGGGAAGTTGAGAGAGTATTTGGGCAGAGTTTGGCCGAACCAAAAGGATTTGAAGGTGTGAAGTAATGAGAAGGGGGAGTTCCCTTTTATAAGAGGGGTGAGGGGCACCATTGGAAAAGCTAGAAATATTAATTTATAATAAATTCATATTCGGTTTCTAATGGCTCAAAAGTTTATTATTTAAATGTTAAGGTGGGGATAGGTCGAAAACCATTCAACCAATAGAATTTAGACAGGTTTGGGTTACTATATTAACCTTATCATTAAGTATTAACTCTTAGTTAATTAGTTTGACATTTACCATGTCACTTTGTATTTTTATATTATATAGTTAATAAACATACTATATACATCCAAGCGACCACCAAGTGGTCCATTAATAATACAAATATCATTATATAAGTCTCTTGGCCGAACCATAGATTTTTAGGAAGTTAATATCAATTAATAACATAATATTTGTTTTAAAAACTCTTTTTTGTCAATTTTGACACTATTCAATAGATGATTTTTGTGAAACTCAAAACAGAATGATTACTTCGAAGAAATTTAATTAAATCAATCCTAATATGTCATATTATCCTAGAAAATTATGGTAATTCATTAAAAGTCTCAAATTATATTTATTTTTGTATTTATAATGTCAATTATTTTAAATTTTCACTATTATGTTAATTACTGCATCATCATTGTGTCATAAATAAAGTAAATTATGTAGTCTCTAAAAATTATAAATAAAATATAATTACGTAGGAAATCTTTTTATCTTTCCAATGAATATTTATAGTCGAAAATCCAACATATATAATCCTATGTAATGTTTTATTTCTAAAAGATATATGCTTGTGTCATTTTTGTATTCATTTTAACTTAATTAAAATAAAGTGTCTCTATCACCTTCAAGTAGCTCCATGGGGTCCCAAAATCGACTAAAAGATGCCTAAGGTCGAACATGTATCAACCAATAAGTCTAGGACACGTTTTAGGGTAATTTAGTATTATTATAATATTATTTTTTAACCCTTATTTACAGGATTTACCCTTAACCATGGTAAATAAAATATTTACCGAAGTATTTATTCAAAATGTATAAATATAAACGTTACCTATTTACACAATTTGAACATCCTGATTCCAAATATGGAATCCATTTTTCCAAATTCAAAACACAAAAGTGGCAGAAATTAATTTAAAATTAATTTCCGTTGTTAAAACAAAAAGCGTGTTTTTAAGAGATAATAACTATCAAAAGATTGACACTTGTTTATGTCCGGTTTAATTGTAAAATTATGTCCAATGACCAACATTATATTAAATGGTAAAAATATATTCTAAATATACTTTAAAAACACTGAAATTCATAATTTATCAATATAAATTATTTCGATTAAAAAATATGTTTTTAATTAAAATTTAGTAATTTTCATTATTCATCAAAATATAAGTGTTATCCGAAAAGTTCCAAAATTTCACCCTAGGATAAATTAGGTATTCCAAATCCAATAATGAAGTCCATTTTGAAATATAAAATATATATAATTTCAAAAAGTAGGTATTACTATTCATAACATCTAGTTTGATTGGTTGTGGTGTGTGTTAGAACTCGAAGTTGCGTACAACACACGCTAATTTATTATTCAATGAAAAGCATACCATGAAAGATTGGGATGTTTCATTTTAAATTTTTGATGTCCCCATTTAGTCAAATAGTTTAAAATATTGTACTTAAAAAGGGTTCACTATTAAAATTTGGTAAAAGTGCAATACTGAAAATGAATTTGTTCTTACATTATGTCTAAGAAACTCATAATATGGATTCTCAAATTATAAGGATTATATAAAGTTTAAAATGTAGTTAATAATATTCATAACCTCTTTTGAACAGCTTGTTTGGTAAGTCATGGTGTGCTTGAACTTGGTGTTGCGTGTAGTGAAAGTTATTGAATTATTTTGAAAAAATAACACATTATGAAATCTTGGGATGTTACATTCTCCCCTCCTTCAATAAATTGCGTCCTCGCAATTTGAAATTGTTCTGCGAAAATAAAAGGTTGAAAATAGAAAATATCTTTGTGGGAAAACCCACATCAGAAATTGGGTTACTAAAATTTAGTCTTAATATGAGGAAAAGAGAAATGAAAGGGTCACCACCAAATTATGATCTCGATTAGGATAACATTGGTGGCAATTAGAGACATATAGTTGGAGGAAAAAAGTAAATATTTATAGGTAGTGATTGAGGTCATCAATCACAAATAAGTGTAAAATTGAGGTCCTTAAATTCATCAATCTATGATGATTTGAAATACCATCGGTTTAACAAAACATAGGGTATTAGGATAACACATTTTTGGTTTTAGGATTCCTTTAATAAAGTATAAGAATTAATTTCTTCATAGAATAAGATAAGAAGAAAAATATATTCTTGACAAGTAGAGTTCCATCCTTTAACAAAATTCTACCACAAACTCATCTTTCACTGTAAAAAAATATTCTATTTATCCTATTTGTATAGGGTTAAAAAAAACGATTTTATAAATCATCTACCAGATCTTTAAAAAAAACTACATTATTTAATCTCGGACATCATGTGGGTCAGTGGTAGGTGATACAACCTTGTCGCCCTTCGGTTGTGGGTTCAAGTCTCACGGCCTTGCCGGACGCGAAGGGTTGCCGCCCGACCTCCAGGTTGTCCTTTTATGGCAATCAAAATAATCCAAACTAGAACTATCCAAAATAATTTAGTAAAAAATTTATAAGGAAGGTAAACACAATAAAGATCCTTTTTTCTACGTAATAACATGTGAACACCTTAATCATGTATTCTTTTAAAACACTGCAACATCTTGAATTACCATAAAACCTTATTGATTACATTCATGATCCCTTATTCCTTAAAGAATAATAGATATACTCCTTCAATCCAAAAATGTTTTAAACCACAACAATGATGGAATATACAAATCACTAATCAGTTTCAAGGTAGTCAAGAATATATAATATAATTTATCAAAATCAATCATGTATTATTCCAAAATCACTACCTCGGTATCAGAACTATATTATGGTTTATCATTCTCTCAACAATATATTTTCCAAAAATTTATCCTGCTATTGAGTCACTTTTCATTGTTCCACACAATCTCAAGTCCTTAATGAAATAGTACTGCGTTATAATCCTTATATACTCCATAATTATTATAACAAGTACATTGTTGATACAACACTCAAATGACATAATTAACATAAGAACTCTAATCATTCCTTTTCATCTGTGGTAGAATCATTACTTGATTATTATCCAATAGAATCATTTGCGGCATAGTCTGATGACTGGGACATAGGTTTGCGTAGTGCCCAAACTCCTTGCAAATGAATCATTGTACATTTGAAACCATTTTCTTACCCTTGCAGTCACGCACTTTGTGCCCTTTTCCTTCACACTTATAACAAACTCCCATTCCTTTCAGGCAAGTTCCAGGGTGTTTCTTCCCATAGTTATCACATATGGGAAAATTCTCCTTTTCCCTCTTCCCTTTACCCATATTTATCTCTTCCATCCTTTTATTTTCTTGATTCCCATCAAAGACATAGGACTCAGTAAACACTTTACTTATCTTATCAACACATGATATTATTTATTCATATGATGATAATACATGGGAGACTATTTCTCTTATAAATTCTAGCTTAAGACAATGAAAGATATGATCCTTCTTTCTCTTTGGATCATGTGCAATGCTGAAGTTCTCATTCCTTCTACTGGGCGCCATTTCTAAACAATGGCATAAACTAGATTAGTTTATGAATAACAATACCTAATCCCAAACTTGTAAAACACATAACATAAATTAAATAGTTTATGGATATAATCCATAATCATAAAAATGTTTTCTTTGAGGATATATATACTCATAAACCCTTCATAATTAGTTTTAAAGAAAATGAGATTTATCCTAAGCATATCTCCCGGGAGTGTCGTAACCAAGAGTGAAGCAAGGCCCGTTGTCATGCACCAGTTCCCGTTCGAGTCTAGATCAAAGCGGTGTTTTCGGGTTTTACCCCTAGGTACATCTATGCCAGAGACGCCTCTACCTGCTCGTATCCAGACAGGGATGTATTGCTCGAAAAACTCACAAAATCTCTACAATACCAAAATTCTACGAAGTTCCTCTATAATAATCCTCAAAGATCATCTTAGGTCTACGTGATCTAATCAGAGTTTATCTAAATCTATCTTCCAAGGTTTGTACTAAACTTCATTTGATACCAACTGTAACGGCCCGACCCCAGTTACCTAGAGTTGTTACATTATTACATAACATTGGCATGATCACAAGAAGGATCAAATCTCGAAAGACCTATTGGTTTAGTAGCCTTGGAAACACTAGATATATTCATAAAGTTTTACATTACATCATAAAGTGAAAAACTACAACAACAACATAGTCTCCATATCCCACACTCATATCCCCACATACTATCCCTGCAGGTCATTCATATATTACTTTTTCACATCCTGGGAAAAATAAAACATAGAAAAGGGGTGAGCTCAAATGCCCAGTAAGGATAAAAATATAGCGGAAACATTCATAAATAAGAATAAACATTTAAGGCAATGTATAACTAAAACAAAAGCCTTTTAAACTTGAACTTAAACATAATATGGAAAAAATAAAATGAAATAATTCCATTTACTTATTCACATGGATATTCTACTAATAGAATAATCACATGAAATATCAATAACCACTTTCATAATGATGGAATGCATAATGCCAGACTATCATAACCACATAGCCAAGGCCTCGTGCCAAGACTACAAATAAGATTTTTCCAAGGCCTTGTGCCAAGACACTAGTTTGTCTCATGAGACCTACCGATGCATCGAGGAGCTATAGCAGGCTCCACCCGTCACATACTAAGTCTAATGCTTTCCCATATGAAAAGGTTTAAACATAACATAAACATTCGTATTAAAACTAGCATACGAAATGTCAATACATTCTTCATAAACCATGAATGGCATAAAAATAACACATCCACAGTAAAACATATCACAAAACATTCAATACAATACAAAAGTTTTGTATCCTAATAAATCAACTTCAAATAAGCTTAAAATCTATAAAAGGATGTTTACATAGATGAAATTAAAACAATTTGAGAGAAATATCTCTTTTCTCAGAATCATTTAAAAGTCACACATTTATAAATGAAGTAATTTAAAAGAGATTTTTGAATCAAAGTGTCCCATACCACTTTGAAACTTTTGAAAAGGAATTTCATTTCAAAACATTCATGTCCATATAAATAAATCCTTAAATCATTTTGAAAACATGGACATTAATTAAAAGATTTAGAAAGATAAATCTTTAAAACATTTAAAATTATGATCATGATAAAGAGTACCTTTCACAAATTCTTAAAATATTCATTTTGAAATCATTTAAAAGTGAAATAATTATAAAATAAAAAATTTACTTTGAAAATATTCTTATAAGCTTCTAAGGGAAGCTTTTACGGTTTTATAACGACGGTAAATAGCCGCACCCGCCGTATAAGTTAAAAAACATTCTTACCTTAAATTTGTCGAAAAGGTTAAAAGTGCCTTGTTTGGAAAATGACGGAAAGATTCCTTTCAAAACAAATAATGGTATAAATGACTTTAACCCATTGTCTAGTAAATATTAAAAAAAATTTTAAATACATTTTTAAGGAACATGGATGTGGATGATAAAGAGATCCCAGTAGATAATTGCGTATAAACAACCTCGGATAATGAAGAGATTGTGAAATAAACACTTACCTTGTACTTTTCCTTGGTTGGGGTAGGTTAACCTCCTGTATAATGGTGAAATAATTATTATTAAATTATACACGAATCATATACATTAATATGATATCATATATGATCTTTTAACATTGATTTGTTAATAATATCTTAGTATTATCGTTGTTTCGGGTGTTAACTTACTCGTTTTCTTTTATATGTTTTGTTACGTAAGCCATGTTTGTAATGGATAGGTTGTATATTATTCATATCCAGAATGATATCAATTCCTAAAACATCATTTTTAAATCATCAAATGATAATTATACTTGAATGGATACGATGGAGAATGAATCTCATCGCGTTCGTGGAGACGGTAGTCCGTATGTACGCACGAGCGACGATATCATTCTTTTGATATTAAAATAATATATAATTGGATGGTATATCATATATAAAGAATAATTATCATGTTACATTTATTATTTACATTAATTACACATAATTATTATACCCATCCAAATAATAATTTATTTAATAACAATTACACCACGACGTGGAGACGGTAAGCCGTACGTACGCACGTATGGTGACATGTTATTCAAATGATGGATAGAACACTGAATATGGTTGTACAATATTTATAATAACATCATAGTATATATATGATACTGTAGTTATTATTTTATAATGGTAACAAAAAGTAAGAGGAAGTGGAAGAAGAAAGGATCTAGAAAAAGGGTGGTGAAATCATTACCTCTTCTTTGGGTTCTTCCTTTTGATTTGATCAAAAGGGGTCCTTAAGTTGGATTTATGACTAAAGTAATGCCTCTAGGATGAATTGAGGGAAGTTGAGAGAGTATTTGGGTATAGTTTGGCCGAACCAAAAGGAATTGAAGGTGTGAAGTAATGAGAAGGGGGAGTTCCCTTTTATAAGAGGGGTGAGGGGCACCATTGGAAAAGCTAGAAATATTAATTTATGATAAATTAATATTCGGTTTATAATGGCTAAAAAGTTGATTATTTAAATTTTAAGGTGGGGATAGGTCTAAAAACATTCAACCAATAGAATTTAGATAGGTTTGGGTTACTATATTAACCTTATCATTAAGTATTAACTCTTATTTAATTAGTTTGACATTTACCATGTCACTTTGTATTTTTATATTATATAGTTAATAAACTTACTATATTCATCCAATAGACCACCAAGTGGTCCATTAATAATACAAAAATCATGATATAAGTCTCTTGGCCGAACCTTAGATTTTTATGAATTTAATATCAATTAATAATATAATATTTGTTTTAAAAACTCTTTTATGTCAATTTTGACACTATTCAATAGTTGATTTTTGTGAAACTCATAACAGAATTATTACTTCTAATAAAGTTAATTAAATCAATCCTAATATGTCATATTATCCTATAAAATTATTTTAATTCATTAAAAGTCTCAAATTATATTTATTTTGGTATTTATAATATCAATTATTTTAAATTTTCACTATTATGTAAATTACTGCATCATCATTCTGTCATAAATAAATTAAATTACGTAATCTCTAAAAATTATAAATAAAATATAATTATGTAGGAAATATTTTTATCTTTCCAATGAATATTTATAGTCGAAAGACAACATATATAACCCTATGTAAAAATTGTGTTTCTAAAAGATATATGCTTGTGTCATTTTTGTATTCATTTTAACTTAATTAAAATAAAGTGTCCCTATCACCTACAAGTGGCTCCATGGGGTCCTAAAATCGACTCAAAGATGCCTATGGTCGAACATGTATCAACCAATAAGGCTAGGACACGTTTTAGGGTAATTTAGTATTATTATAATATTATTTTTTAACCCTTATTTACCTGATTTACCTTTAACCATGGTAAATAAAATATTTACCGAAGTAATTATTCAAAATGTCTAAAAATAAAAGTTACCTATTTACACAATTTGAACATCATGATTCCAAATATGGAATCCATTTTTCCAAATTCAAAATACAGAAGTGGCAGAAATTAATTTAAAATTAATTCTCATTGTTAAAACAAAAAGCGTGTTTTTAAGAGATAATAACTATCAAAAGATTGACACTTGTTTATGTCCGGTTTAATTGTAAAATTATGTCCAATGACCAACATTATATTAAATGGTAAAAATATATTATAAATATACTTTAAAAACACTCAAATTCATAATTTATCAATATAAATTATTTCTATTAAAAAAGTTGTTTTTAATTAAAATTTAGTAATTTTCACTATTCATCAAAATATAAGTGTTATCCGAAAAGTTCCAAAATTTCACCCTAGGCTAAATTCGGTATTCCGAATCCAAAAATGAAGTCCATTATGAAATATAAAATATATATAATTTCAAAAAGTAGGTATTACTATTCATAATGGCTAGTTTGATTGGTTGTGGTGTGTGTTAGAACTCGAAGTTGCGTACAACACACGCTACTGTATTATTCATAGGAAAGCATACCGTGAAAGATTGGGATGTTTCATTTTAAATTTTTGATGTCCCCATTTAGTCAAAAAGTTTAAAATATTGTATTTAAAAAGGGTTCACTATTAAAAGTTGGTAAAAGTGCAATACTGAAAATGAATTTGTTCTTACATTATGTCTAAGAAACTCATAATATGGATTCTAAAATTATAAGGATTATATAAAGTTTAAAATTTAGTTAATAATATTCATAACCTCTTTTGAACGTCTTGTTTGGTAAGTCATGGTGAGCTTGAACTCGGTGTTGCGTGTAGTGCAAGTTATTGAATTATTTTGAAGAAATAACACACTATGAAATCTTGGGGTGTTACACATCATATGAACATTAATGATCAGTATGATAGATATAGAGATCATACCCCATAAAAATAAAAAGGAACTTGAAAGACTTGACATGAAAATAGTTCTTGAAAACGAGAAGGGTGAAAGACTCCCTAAAAAATTCGGCAGCCTAAGGGCGCCACTTAAAATATCAAAATACCGAATTGAAGAGATCAAATAGGGTATCTTATCATATGAAAATAAAAGATCAGTATGATAGATTTAGATATCATAACCCAAAATAATAAAAAGGAACATTAAATACTTGACATGGAATTAGAACTTTGAAAAAGGAGAAAGGTGAAAGAACCACTTAAAAATTCGGCAGCCTAACAGCGCCACTTAAAACTTCAAAATACTGAATTGAAGAGATAAAATGGGGTATATCATCATATGATCATAAAATATCAGTATGATAAATTTAGAGATCATACCCAAACATAATAAAAAGGAACTTGAAAAACTTTACATGAAAATAGATCTTGAAAAATGAGAAGGGAGAAAGAATCTGTTACAAAATTTTGGCAGCCTAACGACGCCACTTAAACTTCATAAAACGAAATAATGAGAGTAGGAGGGGATATCTCATTATATGAACATGAAAAGAGAAGTAAGAGGAGTATATAAGAACATCCTTTAAAATAAGAACATGTAGCATAAAAGAAATGACATAAAAGAGATTTCTTGAAAAGAAAGAGAGAGGTCAGGTCCCTTACCTTAAAATGTAACTCTTAAAACTCAACGGTTTGGTCCTTGAGGGCTTGGGGGCACCTTGGGAGGACTCCTTGGGAGGTAAGGAGACCCGAACTTCGTTGAGGATGGTTTTGGAGTCGAATTTATGAGAGGAGGGCTTGGTATTTATAGGGAAAGTGAGGGGACAAGGCATTAATGGCCAAGGGACACCTCAAAAGTGGTTTTCTCAAAACCATGTGCTCTCCCATGATATTTCCCATGAAGTTAGGCCACATGGGGCCCCAATACAATAATTCATCACCTTTGGTTGGCCAACCCTTAAAATATCTCATGACATCATCATGACACAGTTATGATGTCATTAAACATACCGAAACCCTAAAATTGTATTTTTACTATTCACTGAAAATTCAACTTTGTCAGAAAAATCCCAAAATTTCACATTAACCAAATATCAATGCTCTGATTTCAAAAATGAACTCCATTTTATAAAAATAATTTTCTAAATATTTTTAATTTTATTTTTAAATAAATACACTATTCACCGAAAATTCCTTTTTTTCAGAAAAAACCCCAAAAATTACCTTAACATAATATCGATGCTCTGAGTTCAAAAATGAAATCCATTTTATAAAAATAATTTTCTAAATATTTTTAATTTAATTTTTAATTAAAAAACACTATTCACCTGAAAAAACTAATACTTGAATAATAATTTATGAAACCGTTATTTAACCATTTTATTGAATCACATTACTTAATCAAGGTGCCTAGATTATTTTAATACTTTATTTAAGTGAGGTTACTAATCTATTTGGTCACATTACTAATACTAAGCATAAAATCACTATTCATAATTTACTATTCATCAAAAATAAAGTTGATCTTATTAGACTCTAAATTTCATACTGAACATAATTTTAGAAGACCATTTTATGAAAATCATTACACATTTTTAATTATTTAAGGTTTACATAATTTTTTTTTAAAATATCCTTTCTCTAAAATTCACCAAAAATATGCATAATATATTTATTCGGACATTTGAAAAGTCATAAAAATTATCATAAGAAGAAATCCCAATTTTTATTTAAAACAAAGGATTACACAAGGCAGTTACAGCCTCCTTAAATAGCCCCTTATCACGCCAGCATAGGACCTAAGTGTAAGGTGTGCTAAGGTGAGAGAATATGAGGGAGTCTCGGTCAACATCGCACAAGTAGTAATTTCTATCAGGTTGAACTTATCGCGAAGGCGATTCCGTTATAGCTTCACATGATGAAGTTCGGCTTAGGTTTGGTCTAGAGAAAAGACCAGTGGTGCTACCTCTTTTCCAAGTTCTATTAGATGGGATTCGATCGGTCCAAGACTACTGGGTGAGGCCATAAAATCATCTTTCAATAATAATTAACCAAGATTACTTGAATTTAGAGACAAAAATCAAAACATTTAGTTTCCAACGGTCATATTGACCAGTGGTCATATAATATTTAAAACCCAACGGTCTCATTTTAATTATAATCATGTTATCAAATGAAACATTTTTGTTGAGTATAAAAATAAAATAAAATAATACACAAAATTAGGAAACAAGATTTATTCAAAATTTCGGGTCGTTACAGTTTTGATGGAGTTTTCTTCAGATGCATTGATGGTGAAGAGACAATGGCTGTCATGAAAGAAGTGCATGCAGGATTCTGTGGTGCCCACCAGTCTGGACATAGACTGTCTGATCAAATTCAAAGGCTTGGATACTTTTGGCCTTCATTGATACAAGATTGTGTTGATTTCACAAAGAAGTGCCATTCATGTCAAGTACATGCCAACTTCATTCATCAACCTCCAGAGTTTCTTCATACAGCTAAATACTCGTGGCCATTTGCCACATGGGGAATGGATGTGGTGGGACCTTACCCTTCAGCTACGACTAAATAGTTTAAGTATATTCTTACTGCTACTGATTTCTTTTCTAAATGGGTAGAGGCAACACCTCTCAAGGAAGTCAGTTCTAAATTCATTTTTAGCTTGATCAAGTCTAACATCATTACCAGATTTGGTGTCCCTCATACCATATTGACGGACAATGGCACCAACTTCTGTTCATCTGAGGTGAAGAAATTGTGTCAAGAATACAACATCAAATTCAATCATTCATCTCAGTATCATGCAGTGGACAATGGATAGATAGAAGATTTCAACAAGACTCTATCAAATATACTGCAAAATATAGTGGATAAAGATAAGAAATCATGGCCTGATAAACTCTTTCCTGCTTTATGGTCTTATCAGACTACCACCCACACTGCAACTCGGTCAACTCCATATTCACTTGTATATGGAATGGAAGCCGTCTTTCCCATTGAAGTTCAATTACCCTCGCTTAGAGTAGCCACTTGTGATCATTCATCTACAGATGAGCAATCTCAAAAAAATTATTGAATGAATTAGAACGGTTAGATGAGAAAATATTGTGCACTTTGCACCACATAGAAGTCTATCAGAATCAAATAGCATGAGATTTTAACAAAACAGTTCGTCTTCATTCATTCACTCAGAGAGAATTTGTATTAGTTCTCAGAACTCCAATGATACCAGGAAAGAAACCTGCCAAGATTGAGCCAAAATGGGAAGGACCTTACTCAATACATAGGGTCTACTCCAATGGAGCTTATTCATTAATCTCAATGGATGGAGAACTTATCACTACTCCAACCAATGCCAGATTTTTGATGAAGTATTTTTTATAAACACAAAATATATCATCCATGGTTTGGTATGACCTTAAAATGTACCACCGTCCAGCAAGACGTTAAACTTCATCATCAACGGTCCATGCATATGACCCTAAACTATTTTCACATATGTCCAACATGACGTTAAATTGTGTCCCCTTCATCATCCTTGCTATATGACGTTAAACTATACAGCAACGGTCCATACATATGACCGTAAACTATTTGTATTCCTTTCTTCTCTCATGACGTTAAACTGTAATGTCATAACTACATGACGCTAAACTGTACAGAAGTCCCTTACATCAAGCATGTCATTAAACTGCACCATCCACAGTCCATGCATATGACCTTAAACTTTTCGCACTTTCATCCAACGTGACGCTAAACTGTATCAGCCCTTTTTCTTCCAACATGACGTTAAACTGTGGAAAAAAGTCCCTAATTTGTCTAACATGACATTAAATGGTGTACTCTTTTGTCCCCACTGCATGACATTAAACTGCACAGTCCCCCTTTCGTCCAATATGACGTTAAACTATATTGTCCCCATCGTCCTAACTATATGACGCTAAACTATACAGAAATTCCTTGATACATCCTACATGGCATTAAACTGTACTTTGTCCCTGCTACATGACACTAAACTATGAAATACCAATATTCCTAACTGCAAGACTTTAAACTGTATAGTCCCTTTATATGTCCTACATGACATTAACCTATGCATCCTTAAGGTTGTTGTTACCTATTGTTTCTCACACCGAGTATGACTCACATGAGCTTAGAGAAAACCTCAACCATAACACTCTCCCTGGGCTACTAACCATGTGTAAGTGCAAACAACATCCTTTTTTAGGTCGTTGTCCCCAAGAAAAACTTGATCATTAATTCATTCTTTAATTGAACTATGCAGACTTTGATCATTGCCTTCTAAGATGGGTACGTAGGCAACCTCCCAAGGTTCAAGCCCAAAATCAATCTCTTCACATTGGTTCACCTCTATCTCATATGATGTTGATTCATGAAACCGCCCCTAGAATCAATACCTTTACATTGGTTCACTTTCATCCTTGATATATGACGTTAAACTGTACAACACTTTTTTCCAGTATGATAATAAACTACAACATTCTTTGATACCCTCACCTGAGAGGGAACCATTATTTACATTGATTTTTCAATCATGTTTCATTTCAAAGACTACATGCATACATGGAAATGCCCAAACCTTTTCTCTTGGGATAAACCATCATTGCACTAAAGTTCCTTTTCACCCTTCACATGTACGAACCAAATTTTTATAAAGGGTATTTCTAGAACTATGTGGGCTTGATTCCCATCTTTATGGGATACGTAGGAATGTTCGAGTGTCCCTCGAATCTAGCCCCAAGTCTTTGGGCCTAACCCCAAATTCCACTTTCAGTCCCATGGCTGAAAAGTACCCATGAAAAAACTCACTGTGTATTTTTTATAATGGTCCAAGCTCTATGACCCTAAACTAAGATCTTCAATCGTTTTGTCTCACACGACGTTAAACTATAGTTCAATAACTACGTATGGCTTGATTCCCATCCTTATGGGTTATGTAGTGAAGTGAAACATTTCAATTCAGGACCTAGCCACACCATGATTATGGTTAGCATTGATTTGTGTATCTCTGTATACACTGGACAATACCTATCTTTATGTGTCATAATCCTAACCTTAAATATTTTCAGATCTTCATAACCCTTTTTCTTGAATTTTAGTCACAAAAATGTCAAATTTCTGAGAGTTCTTTTACCTGACTATGCAGCACGTGCCCTTAGGTGGACTTGCATAAAGAGTCTACATAATAGATTTGTCAGCCAAAAGATACTATTATCTGATTATGTAGCCAATTCTCTTAGGTGGCCCTGCATAATTCAACCCCCTAACGGGTTTTTCAGATACTGGTAACTTCATTCTTGGGAAGAAAGAATCTTTTTTCCTTATTGGTCTTAAATGACAGTATTTTGGGGTCCGCAAAAATAGCCATCCTTAACATATTTGTCCCATATCCTTTTTCATTATCTGAAAGTATTCAAGTCTATGGTTTATATTCTCCTTCCCTATGTTTGGTTCAGACTTTCTTAGGAGTGATATCCATCCAGTTCTTCGATAATCTTGTTTGGAAATATCTTCTCCATATTCAAGTACCTCTTTCCATACAGCAAACTCTATAGTTTGGAAAATTTGAATCTCCATAAACATTCACCGGCTTTTTAGCACTAGGAAAGGAAATTTTTGAGAGTTTTTTTGCCTGACTATGTAGCATGTGCCCTTAGGCGGCCTTGCATAAATATTCTACATAACAGACTTGTTATCCAAAAGATGCTATTTATTTGACTATGCAGTCAATGCCCTTAGGCGGCCCTGCATAATTCAACCCCCAAACAGGTTTGTTAAATAATAGTAACTTCATTCTTGGAAACTACTTCTTCTAATGCCTTTTAGCTCTTTTTCATATCATTCCTCATATTCAAATATTCTTAAGCCATAGTTTACATATTTTCCCTCATACTTGAGTATGGTAATATGTTTTCAGATATGTTTTCAAAGAATTGAGTCAATTCTAATTCATTTGATCAAAGCTATTTTTGACCTTAAACATTAGCCTCTGTATGTATGACGTGCATGACTTTAAACTGCCCACAAAAGACAAAGGAACTCTGAATAAAAGTAATGTTCCAGCTCACTAAACTTAAATTTTGTATGATTTAGGTGATATTGAGCAGATTAAAATATTCAAAGTTTGTAGGTTATTTATAATAATCCTCATAAAAATAAAACTATGTTTACTAGGCCCATTGGCTTAAGTAAATTTAAAGCAGATATCAAAAAAAGAATGTAGGTACGAATGATTGAAGATGAAAGTGTTTTTCATTGATATGCAAGAGATAGAAGGACATCCACATACTGGAGTCTCTTCCCTTTTTCAATAATTACAAAAGGCTTTCAACATAACTCTTAATTTGATTTACGGCATCCCGAGCTTCATCAACAACCACCTGGAATCCATTCATTTAATTGGATACAATAAGAGATGCAGTGATACCAGATCTTCTTGGAAAAATTGTAAAAGGATGTTCTTGAGTACGGTTTGAGAAAATTCTCTGCTGATCAAACAGTGACTCTGTTTCTTTCCAAGTGACTTGGAAGATCTATACATGGATTTGATAATGGAGCATTGGAAGTAAAGATCCATTTGGAGAGAGTACTCTTTTCAGATATTTCTCTAATACCATGTTTATCTTCTCTCCACCAACCGACAGCGGAAAAAATTTCAGCCCATGGGTTTTCCATTTTCATATCTGCAAGGAAATGGTATGGAAGGAAAATTTGAAAGTTCACACCAATGTTGTTGCTCTTAATGCACAGCATAGCCGAAATAGAGGAGTAGCAGTGCAGCTGCATCTCAGGCACATAGTTCTTTTCATCTAGAACATTGACTCCTTGCAGATGACCATGACCATACAGAGACAGGTAGATTCTCTATGGGAAATTAAGATGATATTTATTCAAGTACTTAGCCAAATCTGGGAGAGTTTTGTCACATATATCATAGTAATCATGGACAAAAATGTTCATCATGTCATCAATCCACTTGCTATCAATTTCATCAGCCGTTCCGATTCTTCTGAGAGCCATTGAATATGCACAAAAGTTGAATAAACTAACTCTTAAATGGGTTTAATTTTCATAAAATTTGTGAAGGAATTCAGAAAAATGGCAAAGGAATTAAGGAGCGCAAGTCTAAACTTGGCGTGCAAGTGTTCGTATTCCGCGCTAGTTTTTGACACGCAAGTATAAACCGTGCAAGTCTAAACACCTCTAGAGCAGCGCAACAGCAAAGAAACAGTGGAAAACAGAGCAACCTACGCGGTGAGGGCCACTTGCGCGGAGAGAGCCCGAATGTTTGAAATCCGGATGCTTTGTAGGGAAATGGGGCCACATATTTATAGGCCACAGTCGTACCCTGCGCGCCGAAGTCTGTCCAGCTAGAAGTTGTGGGCCATACCTCGTGCACCACATCCTGGGAGCCATGTGTTGCGCCCTGAACACTTGCGCTCCACCATTCCTTTAGTTTTCTTCTTTTCCTCAGAGTCACATCCTCATTTATTTCGGATCCAACTCTGAGGGGGGAATTTTTTTGATGCTCCTTTTCGTCACATTGTATAAAAGAATGGAAAGGGAAATGAATTAGAAAAAATTGATTCATCATTCGAAGAAATCATCAAAAATCGACAAAGGCATGAACAAGGCTTCAAAAGCACAATGTTCGCGCAAGTTCCATCACTGTCGCACAAGTATACTTGTGTGACACCTAATGGTCGTGCAAGTTGTAAAGATCCGGAAATTTCAAGGAAATTTTTTTCTAAATTTTCTTTGGAATTTTACAAGAACACAGTTTTCGACAGCGCCTGATTCCGAGGCCCGGTGTGCCCAGAATCAATTTCCGAAGTTTGGCTCAGGTACGTTCAGTGAACGAATGAGCGGGAATTTCTAACTTTTGAACTGGTGCCCGGAATCAAATTCCGAGGGCACCGATGGAACCGTAGCGCCGGTTTTTGCTTAGGAATGCCTTTCCTGGAGCTGCGTTTGCTTGGGAGTAGTTGTTTATTAAGGTTGTGGTTTAAGTGTAAAGAAAAATAAAATTTGTGTTACAAATTTTATTTATCTTCTTAAGTGGTTATATCCTAATTGTGGAAGTTGGGGTGGAATCACAAGTTCCTAACTAACCAAGTGAGGATTAAGGTGAGGTGGGGCCCACATGAGCCCCAACCCTTCACCTTCCCCTTAACTCTCTTCTACCCCCTTTAAACTCCCTTGCACGTAATGTGCCAAAACCCCTCAAATTCTTAACTCCTTAAACTCCTTAACTCCCTTGAACCCCCGAAATTAAATGTGACTCTTCACTTCCACCTTCATTAATTTTGGAGCCTCTCCACCCATTAATGAAGGATGTAACTTAATGAATTTGAATTATTTTTAATTCATTAAGCTAACCCTATAATAAGGTGTGTTGTTTTATTGTTTGGGGTTGGCTAAATCTTTGTGATAGAGTCATGGAAGGATTGAAGAGAATTCCACCCTCGACGAAGAACACAAAGGACATCTCCAAACATGGAACAACGTCTTCTCGACGAAGAATGCGTTTTCCAAAGAAGAACGTGAAGTTTCCAACGTCGATCCCTTCTTGGATGCCTCCTTCCCACTCCTTCCGGAATAAAGAAGGGAGCGCCTTTCACGAACAACGCCGACGTCGTCAACGACTTCTCTTTTCCGATGTCGACGAATCGTCGCCGCCTTTCCGCGACTTCGTCAACACATAACGAAAAGCGAGGTAGGGGTTTGTAGTTGCTTTATTTAATTATTTTTCGTTCTTGGTTCTAGCATGACAAACTTGAGGATGAACGTTTAAGTGTTATCGTCTAACGAGAGGGGGACCGGACTGCACAAACACGGCCGAAACCCCCTCCTTTGTTCTTGAATGTTTCTTGCGGATGAAACGAGATAGCGTGGTGCCGTCGCACCACGCGGGAATCACACGGAAATTATTGCGCGACGCCGTCGCGCCGCGCCGTGGAAAGAATTATCATGAACACGACACCGTCGCGCCGCGTCGAAGGAAACCGAAGACGCCGCGGCCGGAGCGGGGCCACGGTGGAGGGGCGCGGTGCCGTCGCACCGCGCCGGATGACGAAGGCCGCAACCGGTTCCGGGCCGCGGCAGATCGTGATTTCCGGCGGCCAGCCGGGCCGCCGGTGCCGGAAGATGGAAGAGGACCGGCCCTTGCCGGTCCTGTTGACAAGAAGCCGGCCGGCCAGGTCGGGCCGGCCGGGTTGGTGGAAACCGGGGGAATTTAATTCCCCCGGGCAGTTATTTGACCCCCCATTATGAGGGGGGCCGGTTTCACAAAGGGGGGGCAGGCGGCCCCCCGTTTCCAGCAAGCTCGGCCTTCGGCCAAGCTGGCAGCGCGCCTTGCGCGCTGCCTTGCTCCGAACCGGCGCGCCTGGCCGGTTCGCCGTGCCGGGCCACGCCGGGCCGGGCCGCGCCGCGCCGAGCCGTGTCGCGCCGCGCCGGGCCGGGCGGCGCCAGGCCGGGCCGGGCTGTGCCGGGCCGGGTCGACCCCGTCCGGGGCGGGTCGACCCCGTCCGGGGCGGGTCGACCCGGTTCGGGCCATCCGGGGGGTCTCGGGCCGGGACGGCCCGGGCCCGAAACCCCCGTTACCGAGCGGTTTGGTCAAATGCACGTATCTTGGGCTACGGGCCTCCAAACGACTCGTCGTCAGCGGCAACGCGATCCTTGGATCGAGACGGTCGTTTCGGTATACTATACTCAAGGTGCACCTTTTTTTTCGGGAGCCTACGTGGTTAAAACTCCATAGTTAAGCGTGCTTGGCTTAGAGTAGTGATCAGGATGGGTGACCTCCTGGGAAGTTTCTCAAGGTGAGTGTGAGACGAAAAAACCAATAACTCTCAGACCGGGTGTCCGATTGACGCACCGTCTGTTGCGTTGAGTTCCTGTTGACGATACGGAACTTTTGGAATCCTCCGCCCGAGTTCTGGATGTAGATGGATAGTGTCCGGGTTGGATCGCACCGAAATCCAACCGGGCCCCTGGAACGGAAAAGCTGATATCTTTCTGACAGAACGTCCGTTTGACGAACCGTCAGCGGCGTTGGTGATCGCGTTGAGAAACGTTCCCTATGAGTTTACCCTATGAGAGTTCGGGGTACATTTGAGATACGGCCGGGTTTGGTTTGCTCACGAAACCAACCGGGCCCCTGGGATGAAAAGGCTAATAACAAACAAACCGGGCGTCCGATTGACGCGCCGTCTGTTGCGTTGAGACCCCTATGACGTGTCGGTCCCTTGAGATACTTCTTCATAGGACTTTGAGATACTTGGAGTATCGACCTGTAGCTCGTGGAGCGGACCCTCCCAGTGACGAGCGTGCGGAGTACGGAGACCGTGTAGCTGGCTGAGACCCGATGACTGCTGATCAAACAACTCGGTGTGTTACAGAGGTGCACTTGGTTGTAGCGGCACATGGGAGCGCTTGGTTGTAGCGGCAGACCCACGACAGAGTTGCGCTTGGTTGTAGCGGCACATGGGAGCGCTTGGTTGTAGCGGCAAACCCACAACAGAGGTGCGCTTGGTTGTACCGGCACATGGGAGCGCTTGGTTGTAGCGGCAGACCCACGACAGAGTTGCGCTTGGTTGTAGCGGCACATGGGAGCGCTTGGTTGTAGCGGCATACCCACGACAGAGGTACGCTTGGTTGTAGCGGCACATGGGAGCGCTTGGTTGTAGCGGCAGACCCACGACAGAGGTGCGCTTGGTTGTAGCGGCACATGAGAGCGCTTGGTTGTAGCGGCAGACCCACGACATAGGTGCGTTTGGTTGTAGCGGCACATGGGAGCGCTTGGTTGTAGCATCTGGCCCGCAGTACTCGATGGGTGGAGTTCTTCAATAGTCTTAGGTTAGTGAGCAGTACCTCGGAGTCGTGACAGGACCACTGTACACTCCAGAGACGGAGTTCTTCAGCAGTTGCGGTTTCGATAATGAAAATCCTGGTTCGAGCTGAGACTTTTGACCTTGTGTTTACCTCATGATTGAGATGGGTCACTTGCTAACTTAGGTATATGTATGGGCATATACCCGGGTAGTGGTTATCCGTTGATTTCACAATCCTTGTGTTTCCTCATGATTGAGATGGGTTACTTGATAACTTAGGTATATGTATGGGTATATATCTAAGTAGAGGTTATCTGTTGAGATCTTCTTTGTGGTTATCCTTGTTGGTTTAGTGAGACCTTGAGGGTCTCGGGGTCCCTACTGAGTATCGTTATACTCACCCATGCACGGGCTATGCCCGCACCTCGTTGTGTTGGTTGCAGACGATGGGCAGTGCTGACAGAAGCCGAGTGTTCGAGGACTGGACAGTACCTGGAGGTGGACTATACGAAGAGATGGTACCCGGAGGAGGACCTCACGACGAGGCGGTACCCAGAGGTAGACGTGACGACGAGGCGGTACCCGGAGGTGGACCACTGGGCGAGACATACTCGGAGCGGACGGTGGGACCTAAGGAGCAGAGGAGCTATCTGTACACACCCTTCAGGTGGGATTTCCAGTGGACAGCTCGGCGTAGCAGCTTTACTTTTCAGTTGCTATTTTCCCTTTCGTGTTTTACTTTACAGTTGGGCTTGTATTTCCGGCCCCTTTTTACTTTCCACACTTACTGTTGTACTCAGTTTTTACTTAGTGTTTACTTATTCCGCTTGTACTCTGTGGTGCTTCTTTTCTTTTATAAAGGAAATGCCTTCCTAGTTATCGGGATTTTACGCCTTTGGTGCTAGTCGCCAGCCCCTGGCCTATGGAAGGCGGGCTTGGGGTAGTCACGGCACGGACCCCGAGGACGGGTCGTGACAAATTGGTATCAGAGGAGTTCGGTTCTACCGCAGAACTTATAACTCTGATGTTTCTTTCTGTGAAGCAATAGTGTTAAGGGTACCGAGTGTGGTTTTCAGTTTAGGGAGTCCAGTGTTGGTGCGGCGGCCGACGTATCCGTACACCAGGACCCTGACTACTGATTTCCGACTTTGTACACAAAACACTGATTGCGTGTGTGTTTCCAAAGTTTTAAAGTCAGCTCAAACCAGGTCAGCTCACCAGGTATAAGACGTTGACCGTGTCGCATCTGTTCAGGATGTCTCCACGGAGACAGTCAGTTGGAGTTCCAAGAGAGTACTCGATGACGGCTCACCGAGCGACGAGGCTCTGGTGCAGGGCCCTTTTTACTATGTTGGCACCCTCGGGTGGTGTACCAGTACATCACCACCTGTTGGGAAGCAGATTCCAACGGCTATACTAGCAAACTGTGCACGCTGGCGGAGCGCATTGCATGAGTTCCAGCAGTAGAGGCCTCAGAAGTTACGAGGCTAGGCAGATTTCCAGACAGCAGAGCAGTGGCTGGAGGCGATTGCTAGAGTTTTCCGCCTAGCTGAGACATCAGTAGAGTGGATGGTGGACTTGGCCACTAGTGTTTTCCAGTGAATGACCATGAGGATGGTCCGCATAGTGATGAGGCTTCGGTACGTGAACCGATGCCTGAGATAGTGCCTTTGGGTAGTGTGTCAGCTATACATCACTACCTGTTGGTCAGCAGTTACAACCGGCGGTACCGGTAGGTGACACATGTAAGTTTACTGCCTTACATGTGTTCTAACTTCAGATACCCTCATCTTCCGAGGTGAACCTGACTCATAGGCGGATGAGGACTGACTTGAAGAGGTGGCCGAGAATTTTCTAGAACTTTTACAGTTTCGGCGGGACGACGTGTTGATAGGTGAGAATTCATCGAGGCGTACCTAACATATCGGGTACTCGATGGAAGCGTTTCAATCAGTGCAATAGAGGTCGGACCTCTGAGCATGGTATGTTTAAGGGCTTCCGAGCCAGCACCTTTTCTCTATGCATTTCTACTTAGGCTAGAGTGCTAGAAGGAACCTTTGTGGTTGAGAATTCTTTGCTGATCGAAGACAGCCAGAGAATGTTAGAAGTTTGGAAATCAGGAAACTGACACCAGACTCGGAGACTTGGGCATGTAAAATGTTTCAAGAAGAGGAAATCTTAAGTACAGATGAATCTTCAGAACAGCAGACATGGAGGCAGAGCTTGGAGAGCAGCTCGTGGTGGTGTACATTTCAACATGTTACCATCACCCGCCTTTGTAGTCCCCGCAAGACTCAGGGAGTTGGAGAGCAGGGAAAGAGGGTAGCTGCTTGCGGTCATGGAGTGCGACCAAAAAGGGGATCTAAGGACGATTCGAAGTGCGGAATTTACCTTCTACTAGATGCCGTAGCCACAGGAATCGAAACGAATCATCCCTTCCTTCCATGAATCTAGTCCCAGACCTAGAGATTCTGGTTAAGCTGTTGACTTGACCCTCATGTCTGGAGATAACTTTGGGAGGAGACTCGATAGTCACACTTACGCCGATGGTGTGATCTGACCCTTGAGGCGAGAGTCTCGGTTAGGACCTCTTGGTGGCAGTGTCGAGGCCTTACGACGTTAGTTTGAGTATGTATTTGGAAATCACTATTCATAATGAAATTGACGGTATTAGGAAAACGTTGGGATGGGTTTTCCTTGGTCGGCGAAAAGGAGACCCTGGGCAGCACAAGATAAACTCGTGCATGGGAGGGTGTAGCCGATCATTCTTGGGTCGGCCAACCTTACCCTCATG